>OZ030014.1:112104922-113335371 GCA_964023405.1 Apodemus agrarius | reverse complement strand
TGAGAAAAGAAACAAGGACAGTGACTGTATCTAAAACCTAAGACAACTGAGGACGAGGATAGAACATTTGTGACCCAGGGCTGGGATTCAGGACATGGGTGGAACATTATTAGGCATACTTAAGGCTCTGAGATCAATCCCCTGCAAATAAAACACAACACAAAGCAGTGACAGGAAAATAGATAGTAGACAGTAGGAGAATGAAGTCCTAGGAACCCAGAATAGAAAGCAGTGTATGCGACCAAGGTGCATGCTGCTGTGCACCACACCAAAGTTCCAAATGGAAAAGACACAAGCACAGGCAAATCAAAGAGATAACCGTACGACGGCAGAATGGCCAGGCAGACAGATGCCAGTGTCCATACAGGAAGCGGCTCCCACACAGGGGTGAGCCCTGACCCAGACAGCACAGCATCTCACGTCAGACCTCAGCAGCAGCCACCAGAAGCTGAACTAGCTTCAGAGAGAGCTGAGCAGCTCAAGGCTCCCTCACTGCTACACAGACTCAACACAGCAACACTGGAACCCAGAACCCTGCTGTCTGCCTGCCCAGAGGACACACCCCTTTAGAAACAGTCAAACAGAGGAAGACAACAGGGCCAACCTGAAGGGAGGCGCATGGGCCCTGGGAAGATGGCTTGGCCTGCCACCAGTAAGGGCGTCGTCACCTTTGCTCTGCTTTTCCCTCAGGAACCAAACCCAGGTCCACAACAGAAGCAACAAATGCTCTTAACTACTGTGCCATTTCTCCAGCCTCGGGTCTGACTTACTTACCTTCATGTGACTATCTTAATTCTTTCCTGCAGGAAGGGAGGAGACCCGCGTATTTTTAGCCCACACTCTGCTCTCAGACAGGTCCTGGCTCTATGTGGACGGTGGAGAGCAGCAGGCATGTTTGAATCTTTCCTTAGCCACCCATCAGGTATTTGGGGGAGGTTGGGCTGTGCCACAGAACCATCAAGAGGTGTGCCTGAGAAGGTTTGGCTCCCAGCACCCACTTGGAGGGAGGTTCACAAACCTCCGTAATTCCAGTTTCAGAGGGAGGCTCTAATGCCCTCTTCTGACTTCCTCTGACCCCAGGCGCATACCTAGAACACATGCATACATGCAAGGAAAACACTCATGCACATAAATAAAATCTAAATATTTTTAACAAAATAAAAACCTAAAACAATAACCTGAGTTGGGTTTTTTTTGTTTGTTTTTTGTTTTGTTTTGTTTTTTTGTTTTTTCGAGACAGTGTTTCTCTGTATAGCCCTGGCTGTCCTGGAACTCACTCTGTAGCCCAGGCTGGCCTCGAACTCAGAAATCCGCCTGCCTCTGCCTCCCAAGTGCTGGGATTAAAGGCGTGCGCCACCACGCCCGGCTTATAACCTGAGTTTTATTTACACAACTCATTAGATCACTCAAAACTCATCCAGTCTGTATCTTCAACTGACTCAGTGGCCAGACAGCTGCCTGACAAGAGAAAGAGAAGGAGAAGAGAGAAGCAGGAGGAAGCTCCTTGTTGCAGACACTTCCTGCAGACAATGTCTAGGAGCAGAGGTGACACCCGTGGTGACCCGCCTGCAGGCAGAGGTGGCAGAGAAGGCCCAGACCCTCCCAGGCCAGCAGTCGGCTGTGCCTCACTGTGACTTCATAGGGAGGCCAATACTAGGAGACTGCAGGCGCCACAGCCACGGCCCCCTCCACAGGCTCCCGGAGAGCACACAGACTCCCACTCCAGACCCTGACGCCTGACGCTGTCTCTACAGCCACTCTGCCTTAGGCCACAAGCAGGCGTTGACACCCTGCCTCAAGACAAAAGCAGCTCAAATCTGGGCCTGGGACCTCACCCCGAATCTCTGCCTTGGCTTCCTAAGGAAGCAGCACCTCAAATTCTCTGTAACCTGATGCTACCTATGATCCCACTCACAAAAGACAGAGGCAGGAGGAGCACGAGCAGAGGTAGCCTGGGCTACAGAGAGACTCAGCTCCAGCCTGGTACCTTATCAAGAGCTTGTCTCCGTTTTTGTTTTTTTCTTTCTTTCTTTTTTTTAATTGTATGTGTATGGGTATTTTGCTGGCATATATGCCTGTGTACCTCATGGCTGCCTATGGAGACCAATAGGAGCTGGATCCCTGGAGCTGGAGTTACAGGTGGTTGTGAGCGGCCATGTGAGTACTAGGAACAGAACCCAGGACCTCAACAAGAGCAGCGATGTTATTAACTCCAGGCCCTTGTCTCAAAACTGAGGCAAACAGTAGCAGCAGCCTGTGCTCTGCAAGGAACAGGAGCTGTATATCGGGATAGCTTTTACTATGGGGAGGCACGAGTCATTACCACACTGAGGGTTTTAGTTCAATAACATCCCCATTATCCCCAAAGTGAACAATTGTTGATGTTCTATTTTAACAGAATGTTGTTTTTCATAATAAAATACAAGGAAATTCTAAACTTCTGCACATCTTATTTGAAACCTTTCCAGACACAATGAAGAGTCTCAGAATTCATTTAAAATGTTTTTACACTTGTATACACATATGTATGTGTGCACACACTACAGCCCCTGTGGAAAGATCAGAGGTCTCTTGTATAGGTAGGTCCTGGGGACAGACCTCAAGACCTAACTTGGAGGCAAGTCATCTCTCTGGCCCCAGAATTAATTTTTTTATAGAAGCAAATTAATAAGCCACAGTTAACATTCCCAGTGAATCATAAGGAATCCTGTCAACTGAAACAGTATGTTAGAGGAAAGCTTACAGACAAAACACATTCTGAGAACACTCAACCACCAAAACTGAGTTAGAAGCAGCTCTAGAGACTCTTGGGGAGCGGGATGGGGCTGGGGCTGTCATCTCAGACTCGTGGAGAGGAAGCAGGCCGCTGACTTTGCATTCTACCCCACTACTCATATCCCCAATTTTATCCTAAATCCCACCTCCCTCAATAGGGTCATTTAAAGGAGTTAATGAATCAACACACCTGCACACTGAGATTGCTGCCTGGCACATGTTAGGAACTCAGTCAATAAAGAGCATATATGAAGAGTAACCCTGTGGTTACTTCTATAGCCCATACATGGGTATTTGCAGGCCAGAGTAACACAAACCTAGAACCCCACACTGGAAAAAGCCACCTTGCACAGCGCACGGCATGTGAACGGGTCAGCCATGGTCAGTCACCTCTGGCTGCCTGTGACCAGCCGAGCTGTGCCCTCCACCATCAGCTTAGACTCTCGCTCTCCTGACGGCTCCCCAGGCTAACAATCGTGTCATAAAACCCAGCCAGATTAATTCACAGCTTCTACTATAAAACTACCTAAGAAAAAAACTAGCTTTTACCTTCAGAACTGTTAATTTTAAAATTATATTACACTTGATGCTTTCGATAGCAACTAAACGCATATGTGTTTGTAAGCTCTCAGGGGTTTACTTACTTTGTACATTCTTCTAAGGACTGTACAAGCACTTGCTGGAAGGACGATATTTCCTCTAGATTTCCCATTAAATATGAAGTGTTTGCTGAACTCAACCTAAGGCCGAGAAAAACCGAAGTAGAAGACTGTCAGTGGTCTGACTTCAATCCTGACTTCCCACCACAGAGCACTGCCGAGGGCCCTAGTCTGACGGCCACAATCTATGCCTGCAGCAAGTGGGCACTCTGACCTCCCCCCTCCCCTCCCTGCAAACAGACTGAGGGGGACCAGCCAGCAGGCACACGCATGTTCTGGCCAACTTACTTCTCACTGGTCTGCAGAGGCCGCAGGTAGGTGGACAGCACAGACTGCAGCTCCTTAGAATACTCATGTTCTGTTTCCAGGATGTTCTGTAGCACCTGTGGTGAGTAACGCACAGTCACTACACAGCAAGAGGCATCTGACACAGGTCATAAGCTCAAGCAAGTCCACTCCCACCAAGCAAGTCACACTTTGCTGCTGGCGTGCAATACTAACATAACACACTGACTGGAATTACTCTTCTGTGTTATTAACCACTAACCCTAGGCGATGAATTATGACGGCCAGAGGTCTGACTTTGACTTACGGACTACAGGCATGCCTAGATTTTGTGAAAGCGCATCTCATCCTTAGACAAGCAAGGCCAGGTCTACTTAAATTACAAAGGACAGACTGTAGACAGTTTCAAAGCACCTATGGGCAGCTGTGTCTCTAAAATGCTGTATGGTGCAGAAAAAGCCACCACCAAGTACCGCACACAAACATCAACCAGCTAGTCTGAGAGCGGAAAGCCAACTGTGACTGGCAGGGGAGTGGGACAGCCTGGCTCTGAGCTCTCACTCGGGCACAGGCTCCCTCCCGGTCAGCATACTTGCTCATGAACTAGATAAAACCCATTCGTTCTTGTATGCAGCTGGGCACACCTAAGCAAAGCAGCCCAAACAAAGTGACCAAAGAGTATTAAACTCTTAATTTAAGCACTACCATGATGCCGTGGGGTTTACATTTTGGACCATTTCAGAGTTTGAGTTTAGGAATGTTCAAACCCGTGAAGTCTATGCAAATGTCCCCCAAACTCCAGAATCCGACAAAGTTCTGGTTTCAAGCAGAGGTAATATACACTTAACCTGCATGTAAGACATATCCCAATTTAATACATGAACTTTATCCTTGACTGGATCTAAAAAACTGAAATAAACATGTGGGAAACACAGACTTTCTTCAGACAGCGTGTCATCAGACAGCGATGCCCTGGACCATCCCTCACACAACATGCATGGGAGATAGAAGGCCTGGGAAAGCAAAAGATCTTTAGACACTTATTCTTCTCAAGGATAGCAGAGTAAGTATAAACTAACTCTAAAATTTAAAAAGTTCCAAATAGCATATATTTGTATAACAAATTTAGCAAAAACTACTAAACTCCTAAAATTTCCAGACAAATGCAATTCCAAAGAGATGAACTTAAACAAATGCTTCCCAGCAGAAGCCAACAGCAGCACAGGCACCTGACAAGCAGGACAGAAGGTATGGATCTCCTAAAGGCCGAGAGCCACAAGCACTGACAGCCAACAGACACCTGCCTTGCACCTGAGAGCTAACTTAGGGCACAGTACTCTTTAATCCCTGGAAAACACGCCCTTTATTTGGGCCTGGTGCACATACTTGTTGTCTGTCTTAGGAGGCCAAGGCAGGATAATTACTAATTTAAGGGTTGTCCTACCTCTGAGGCAGGTTCAAAGCCAGCATGAGTAGCAACAGGCAAATAGCATATGCTGTCCCCAAATAAATGAGGGGGGAGGGAGGGAGGGGGAGGGGACTGAGGAGAGATGGGGACAGAGGGGAGCAAGAACTAGGAACGGTGTCGGTGTCGGGCGGTGGTGGCACAGGCCTTTAATCCCAAGCACTTGGGAGGCAGAGGCAGGTGGATTTCTGAGTTCAAGGTCAACCTGGTCTACAGAGTGAGTTGCAGGACAGCCAGAGATACACAGAGAAACCCTGTCTCGGGGGGGGGGGGAAGAACTAGGAACGTCGCCCCTGGTTCCAAGTCCCTTAAATCCGACCCAGGACACCTCCCCAGCCCATGCCCACAATACACACACAGTTTCCTTTTCAAAGCAGCTGCTCCTTCCATGTTCAACACCTGGTGAGCTGCAAAGCCAAAAAGTGACAGTGGGTCCCTCTGTCACGGGCCCCATAAGACAGCTCCAGGCCTAAAGGGCGGAATCAGAGATACATACAGCCCCCCCCCCAAAGGGAAGTCCCCTCCCAGCCCTTCCCATGCCCCCCTCTAGACAGCCAGGGCTAGCTTACCTAGGTCACATGGTGTGCGCTTTCTGAGCCCTTCCTGAATGCACGTGCTTGTTGCCTCACAAAGCCCACACATGCCCCGTGGAACTCATCAGACGCGACACTTCCCTCTCTGACCGTGACCTCTGATGGTCTGACTGAATGTAAACACTTGAGCTGACCTTTACCAGCACCGTCTGACTGCTCCTCAGCTCAGTGCTGTCTAGATTCTAAGGAGCCCTGAGCAGATGAAGCGTCACAAGCAGCTTACACTCAACCCAAGATGGAACACCACAGGCTCTGTCTCCGTGGATGCCCGACTCTGGCTTCTTCCTGAATGGACTTATTCATGGAGACAGCTGGGCGACAGCCAGGAGGGGGAGGGACAGTGCAGGGAGTTCATTCCTTTGTGGGGAAATCTAGATGGTGCACCCAAATCGACAATGTCCTGCTATGACACACTCGCTGAACACAAGTGTCGAAGGCCTGGTGCGAGAACACTGACTGCAGACACCGCTCCAGAGACAGTCCTGTAAACCAGACACAGTTCTCAAGAAGCCACAGTCACCAGCAGCCTCGGGTCTGAAGAGAAAAGGATCGTCCCAGGATGCCCAAGGGAAGCTCTAGGCCGAGACGTGAGCAGGACCCACCCCCCAAACCCACTATACCCCCAAGGTGATGAGCAAAAAGAACACTGCCAGAGAGTCCTGGTGCAGAGACCCAGGGCACCGCGCTTTCCTCAGCCATGGCCTGAACACAGCCCTGCAGACAGACACACACCAAGGTTTTCCAAGGGAACAGCCACAAAGCTGCCCACAGCTTCACAGAAGTAAGCTCTTCACCACACCGCTCCACTCCTACTACTGACCAGTACCACACACTACTTGCAGACACCTACTGAGTCTTCGCCACTCCCCAGAAGACAGGTGAGGTGCACTGGTGTCTGCACGGGAACACAGAGCCACACACCCACTCACCCCCTAGACAGTGCCTCCCACCCCTCGCCCACAGGACTTCAGTGCTTTCTGACCTAGGCAGCCTCATCACCCGACCTGGCCCCGTCACTAGCCTCACCTCTCCTCCTCTTTGCGCCTCAGGCACATGCTGGCTGCTGCTCACAGGCTTAAACATATCAGATCTATAATAATAACAGCAAAGAAGGACTGGGTGTAAACCCTGCACTTTTACATTTTTAGTATTTATACCAATGAAAACCTTGATTTTGTATCAAAATAAAATCTGTATCAAATAAGAATTTATGCCTTGAACATAATAACAATTTCTGTAATATAAATCTCAAAACAAGATTTTAGTATCACCGAGACAGATTTCTTGCTTAATATTTCAGAATCTAGTCTTTTGGCGGTCTCCCTTATTTTGACCTCTTTCCCAGAGGAACAATATAACCATGAAGTTTAACATCATATCTATTATAATAATCTAAACAATTTAAAATAAATGAAATAAGCCATCTGTAACTTAAACCCAGAATCCAAATATCTGCCACCTTGAGTGTCTTGTTAAGACTTATTTTCCCGACCAGGGAGCCTCAGAGCTCAAATATTTCCTCTTTTTTGTTCTAACATGGCGGGCTTGAGTCATGTGACTTGATCTTGGCGCCACAGAGAAAGAGTTGCTTTTCAGTCGGTCCAAATCATCAGTCATCTAAGTCTGAGAACACAAGACAAGATACAAAACTACACAGAGAAAAACAATCACCACATAGACAGACTGACCCTGCTACTGTCAGGCCTCTAGATTCAAGAACCCAGAGCAAAAAAAATCAACATACAATTTGCCCCTAGAGGGGCCCAATTTACCATATTTCAGCAAAACTCGGCTCCTGCCATTACTGCCTTGCTGTTTACAGATGGAGAAGAGCCTTATTCAGGATTCCCCAGGCCTTAAAGCTCCTTCCAGAGCCCCGCAATCTCAACTCTAGCATGGCTGCCAGTCAAAATTACCACCCCAGGTGCTTGCAAACAAAACCGAAAGTTCAGACAGGCTTCAAGGAAACGGAAACTAGGACTCGCCTCCTGTGGGACCTCCACACCAGAAAAAGAAACCAAATCAGACGCCGAGGGGACTCTAACCCTAACCCTAACACTCCCCCCCCCAATGCTAACCCTAACCCTAACCCTAACCCTAACCCTAACCCTAACCCTAACCCTAACCCTAACCCTAACCCTAACCCTAACCCTAACCCTAACCCTAACCCTAACCCTAACCCTAACCAACCCTAACCCTAACCCTAACCCTAACCCTAACCCTAACCCTAACCCTAACCCTAACCCTAACCCTAACCCTAACCCTAACCCTAACCCTAACCCTAACCCTAACAACCCCTAACCCCTACCCCTAACCCTAACCCTAACCCTAACCCCTAACCCTAACCCTAACCCTAACCCCTAACCCTAACCCCTAACCCTAACCCCTAACCCCTAACCCTGACCCTGACCCTGACCCTGACCCCTAACCCTGACCCTGACCCTGACCCTGACCCTAACCTAACCCTGACCCTGACCTTGACCCTGACCCTGACCCTGACCCTGACCCTGACCCTGATCCTGACCCTGACCCTGACCCTAACCCTAATTTTCACCTCATCTAAGTACAAATCTACTTCGGAGTTCCTTCCACTATTTTTTTTTTCAAGACAGGGTTTCTCTGTGTAGCCCTGGCTGTCCTGGAACTCACTCTGTAGACCTGTCTGGCTTCGAACTCAGAAATCAGCCTGTCTCTGCCTCCCAAGTGCTGGGATTACAGGCGTGTGCCACCACCTCCAGGCTGCATTCCACTATTTTAAAAACAATTAATACTCCCCCCGCCCCCCACATACCGTTGTAAAATGAACATATCTAGTTGTTGTTTCTTGGAGTCAGCAGAGTTCCTCAGACATAGCAATATGCCATTGTTTTGGTTAGTGGGGAACAGGAATCGCTCTTATGAAAGGCAGTACCTGGAATCCCAACACCAGTCCAGAGGGTAGCGACTTGATTGTTAGGCCAACTCATATTTGAGGGAACACCAGACATGCTAAGAAAGGAGGCTGACTCCTTGGTGTCACTTACTCAAGAGTCTTATTGGTTTTTCTGAAAACCTTTGAGCTGATCTTTTGAACAAAGGCCATTCTGTCCACTTTATTTATTGAACAGAATGGCCAGTATCGCGTGGGAAAGGAATGAAGAACTTTTGTCTTAAGTTTTTACAGAGGTTTCAAGAAGGGAAAAATTGTTTCTCTGACCCCATTGACTCAGAATATCACCGAAGGACACAACCAGGTATTATTAATCTACGTCCACACATTGCTTTCAACATTTGAGGGAGTGGTTCAAAGCTTACTGCTTCCAGCAAATGGTCATAGTTCTAGCTAAGAATCAATGAATCATTAAGGAGAAATAGAACAAATCATATGTAAATAGAGGCCAAAGACTGAATATATTGTTTTTCTTAAAGATCTATTAATTCTGAACAGGTTTGAATGCACTGTAAGTAAGCAGAACAAGCATAAAGATCTCAAGCACATTACTAACTTGATTGTAGGTTGGGTGAAAGTTTGATATGTAGTGGCAAACTGCAAACAATATTTCTTAGAAAAATCATTCACAATTTCTCTTGAATCCACCTTTTGCATTTGCAGTGCCTCTTGCTTTAAGGCACTGAAGAAGTGCGTTAATGTGCCTAAATTTCAAACTGGAAAAACATGCATGTCTTTCAAGATAATAGGAGCCGACATATAAAGAAAAGGGGCATTCAGCCAGAGTTCCTGAATGTAGGAGGAATGGTAGGCTTCACTTCCGAATGAGGGTCAAACTGAAGCCTGCCTGAAAGCCTAGAGATTAATGATGCAGACATTTATAGCCAATCAGGAACTACCACTTGGAGGACACGCTTGCTTGGGACCAATGGAACACTGGTGGAGGGCTTAAAGGGCAATCCTCAAGAATAAATGCGCTTGCTGCCCTATTCTGCCCTGCTCCCAGAGTCTGAGCCTCATTCTTTCTCAACCACTACACCCAAGGGGGACATAGGGCAAGACAGAGGACTCAGGCAACACCTAAAGATGTTTCTCTGCCTCATATGCTGTGCTAAGAGTCAGAACAGAGTCAAGGAGCTATGTCCTTAATTAGCAATCTAAAAGTAAGAAAAAATAAATCAAACATGGAGTGTGGAGGTAGGGGATAACAGTGTTGTGGAGTGTGGGGATAATAGTGTTGCTGTAAGGGAACTGGGGCCTGGAGAGTATTGCAAGTTAGTTCAGAAAAGAATACTTTTCTCTATTCAGATCAGGCAGAGTCCTCTTCAGCATATGTTAGCTTTAGAGTATGAATTCTCCTTTCCCAGTGGTGATGCTAGGCAGGTAAACTCAGATACTTTAGCTAGACCTCAAGCATGTCATAGAATCAACTTTCCTTGGAATGAAATAGATGGTAAAATCATCTTTTGAGCATGGATTCTTTCTCAGGATTCTCAAATCAGAAGCCCTTCACTATCTTGACATACTTCAATAATTCATTTCCAAAAATAGTTATCCTAAGATTTTTTTTCTTTTCTTTTCTTTTCTTTTTTGGATTTGGGTTTTTTGAGACAGGTTTTCTCTATGTAGCCCTGGCTGTCCTGGAACTCACTCTGTAGACCATGCTAGCCTCAAACTCAGAAATCAGCCTGCCTATGCCTCCCAGAGTGCTGGGATTACAGGCATGCACCACCACCGCCCAGCTCCTAGGATTTCTAATAACACTGTTAATGATGGTAGAACATCCCAAAAGTGGGAGGAAAGGGACTTCAGAGATCAGAGTAATTGATGGGCAGCCCTTCCCATCTACCTGCTCAGAGAATAGGAAGACTTCTGTCAAAAAGTAACTAGGGTTGTAACAGGCCATTAGCAGAGTGTCAGTGTATGAGGCAAAGAATTTCTGGCTGAAAGTTGAGTTCCTTCAGTGAAGCCGTCCATTGAGGAACGTAAGCTCCAGGGATGTGGCGGAAAGGATCTGGTGTGCTCCTACTTAGAAAAGCCTTGGTGCAGCAAAAAGGATGTTACAGATATTTCCCTTAGCAAATACAGATCTGAAACTCTTGCTGGGCAGTGGTGGTGCACGCCTTTAATCCCAGCACTTGGGAGGCAGAGGCAGTCGGATTTCTGAGTTCAAGCCCAGCCTGTTCTACAGAGTGAGTTCCAGGACAGCCAGGGCTATACAGAGGAACCCCGTGTCAAAAAACCAAAAATAAACAAACAAACAAATAACAAACTCTTTACATAATTCAGGATTTTCATATGCCTCTCTTTGCTCATTTATGATGCAAATTGTTAAATGGTTGTTGCTTCCTTTGATGAGTTATTCTGATTAAAGATTATCTGGAAATGATCTACTTTCTTTCTTCATCTCTGTATGCAAATGTCAAACTACATGAGCAATTTTTGAAAAGGGAAATTAAGGAAGTTTTGTAGCCAGCCCGAAGGAAAAAATTGAAGCCCAAATACTAAACACACACACACACACACACACACACACACACACACACTCAACATTATTCTGGAGAGACTTGCATTAGAGAAAGAACTGGAAAGGCCATGCTTCACATTCAGCTCTTGTTCAGTTATGTCCTAGTTTTTTTTTGTTTCCTCAAGAGGCTGTGTCCAACCTGACCCACAAGTTCTGTGCAATCTCTGTGGAAAACAGTCTTCTGTCATCTTGTGTCCTGCACCAGTATCTCAGTAGCAGCACTATGGACATTGTGAACCAAGTAATTCTTCTCTGGTTGGGGCTAGGAATGGAAGAGCAGAACATAACCCACTTCTAGGGCTCTAGCCACTGGAGCCAGTAACATTCCCTCCTGTGCCATACAATCAAGAGACACACAGTCTCTCAGTGCTGGAGAAATAGGTTGATGGCTAAAGATCTTGGCACACATGCAAGCATAAGAACAAAAGTCCAGATCCCCAGTATCCATGTAAATGTCAGGTAGGTGTGTCAGCCTGTCTATATTTCTAATTCGAGGAAGGCTGACATGGTTTGCTTGGGCAAACCGGCTAGCTAGACTAGCCATACCCAAGAGCTATGAATTCTACTGAAAGACTCTGCATATTTTTGTTTGTTTGTTTGTTTGTTTTTTTGAGACAGGGTTTCTCTGTGTAGTCCTGTCCTGGAACTCACTCTGTAGACCAGGCTGGCCTAGATCTCAGAAATCCACCTGCCTCTGCCTCCCAAGTGCTGGGATTACAGGCGTGCGCCACCACCGCCCAGCAAGACTCTGCTTATTAAAGCACAACTGAAAAGATTATTAGGCCAGAGATCATTCAGTTGTTTAGCCTTCATCCAACTCTCTGTTCTACCCCAGAACTCTTCCCCTAAGGCTGGGACAGGCCTCTGGCAAGTATCTGTGCACTTTATTTAAAAATTCAGTGTTTTCACAGGGTCCAAAGGAGGATGGCTGAATCCTTCTCAGAAGAGGAAATAAAATAGATATCAGAGGTGATTGGAGGGAAGAAAATGGGTAGGTAAGGGTGTGGGAAGGGGAGTTGGGAATGAGGAGTGGAGGAAGGAGGAGGAATATGGAGAGGATATTATGCAAGGAGGTACTGGGAAGAAAAGTGAATAAATACACTAGTAAAGAAAAGACAACAAAAAAGTAGGATGTGAATATGGATGATTTTTGCTTTTCTTGATTTTTATTTTTTATTTGGATACACTCATTATATAAAATAATGAGTTCCATTATAACATTTTCATGTATGTTGAGATTTCTGAATGAAAGAATATGGAGAGAATGCCCAGCATAATAGATACATGTTTTCTGTATATGACTTTCAAAATAAAGTTTTACTATTCCAACAAGAGGAAGTAGAAGACAAATTGATGGAAAAGGATTTTTTTTTTTTTGGTTTTTTGAGACAGTGTTTCTCTGTGTAGCCCTGGCTGTCCTGGAACTAGCTCTGTAGACCAGGCTGGCCTCGAACTCAGAAATCCACCTGCCTCTGCCTCCCAAGTGCTGGGATTAAAGGCGTGCGCCACCACCGCCCGGCTCTCTTTTCCTTTTCTTTTTTCTTTTCTTTTTTTTTTTTTTTTTTTTTTTTGGTTTTTCGAGACAGGGTTTCTCTGTGTAGCTCTGGCTGTCCTGGAGCTCACTCTGTAGATTAGGCTAGCCTCAAACTCAGAAATCTGCCTGCCTCCGCCTCCCAAGTGCTGGGATTAAGGCCTGCGCCACCACCGCCTGGCGGAAAAGGATTTTTAAGGTACACAATAAAAGAAAGCACACTTTTTAAAAAAAAAACTGAGAGTACATTTATAGGGGATGTTTTAAATTAAATATAAAATCTATTGATTTAAGTGACATGATTAAAGAGGAAATATGTGCAAAATACTCTTGAGCTTATGGATGTTACTAAAGCCACATAAAGGGGAAGAGGATGAGAAAAAAATGTCACCTAATATGTGCCTTTTAGGTCAGGAAAATTACATATAAGGATTAAAAATATTATATGATTTGAATATAAAATGCTTGCATAGGTGTGTGTGTTTGACTACTTGGTCTCAAGCTTGTGGAACTATTTTGGAAGATAAATCTTATCTCTATAATGTGACTTACTGGGTTCAGGTCTGGAACTTTAGAGATTAGCTTAAGTACTGTGTGCTCTGCTTCTTGATTTCAGGCTCAATATGACCAACAATCTCCACTACTGCTGGTATCCCTTCCTTGATTTGGGCTGTATATCTCAGGGATGGCTCTTTTGGTGAACAAGCTGTACTGATAGCATCAGCTTGGGACTCTGTCATTTGTTGCAAAAACAACAAAGGCATCTTGCCCCAGAAAGGTGACCTGAGAGGTCTGCACTGCTACAAACATTTTGTAGTTGCATTAGTAAAAATAAATAAGTATGCACAGTATGTCAAGCACAAACCTTGCAAGGAGTGGGGCTGCTAGAGACATTTCTCTAGGATAAAAGAAAAATGGCAGGAAGCTCTGAGGGAAGCAAAGAGCCTTTGAAGGAATCTTGGAGAAGGTGGTTATCAGCAGCATGCCCTGGCCAGGGATAAATAAATAATTTAATCCTTGCCAGGTGGTGGTGGTGCACACCTTAATCCCAGCACTTGGGAGGCAGAGGCAGGTGGATTTCTGAGTTCGAGGCCAGCCTGGTCTACAGAGTGAGTTCTAGGACAGCCAGGGCTACACAGAGAAACCCTGTCTCAACAACAACAACAACAACAACAACAACAACAACAACAACCCCCCCCAAAAAAAAGAAAAAAATTGAATTCAATCCTTTATTCCAACTCGAAGACATTGCAATTTAGGTAGTATTCTAATTTATGTTAACTATCGTAGTGTGATAGGTTGGAAATGACACAAATCTGTAGAAACACAGCCATTTTATTAGTATATGCCAATCTTTTTTTGTTTTGTTTTGTTTTGTTTTGTCTTTTGAGACAGGGTTTCTCTGTGTAGCCCTGGCTGTCCTGGAACTCACTCTGTAGACCAGGCTGGCCTTGAACTCAGAAATCCGCCTGCCTCTGCCTCCCAAGTGCTGAGATTACAGGCATGCGCCACCACTGCCTGGCTAATGCCAATCTTATATCACTGTGTTTCATAGTAATATTTTTTTCATATGGACAATGTACACTGTATTAGTCAGGGTTCTTTAGAGTCACAGAACTTATGGGTAGTCTCTATAGTAAGGAAATTTGTTATGATGACTTACTGACTGTAGTCCAGCTCCCCAACAATGGTCAGCTGTGAATGGGAAGTCCAAGGATCTAGGACTTGCTCAGTCACACAAGGCTAGTTGTTTCAGCTGGTCTGTAGAAGTAGCTTCCAACTGATGTGCTGTCAAGTAAATGCAACAGGTGAAGAAGAGCAAATCTTCATTCTTCCAATGTCCCTATGTATGTCTCCAGCAGAAGGTGTGACCCAGATTAAAAGTGTGTACCACCACACCTGGATCTGGGACTTGTTTTGTTCCAGACTGACTCTAAACTCAGAGATCTCCTTGCCAAGATCCAGGTCAAAAACTTGTGCCTTCTAGCCTCAAGATCTGAATCACAGGTGAGCCCTACAATTCTGGATTGTAGATCATTCCTGATTGACAACCAGGAATAGCCATTACATACACTAATAATAATTGCCCACCTACTACCTCTCTTGCCTTCCTCCCCACATAAGCCATTCTACTTCCATGTCTTTATGTTGAAATGTACATTAGGCAGATAAGAGAAAAATTCAATATTTGTATTTTTGAGTCTGACTTATTTTACTTAACATGACCTCAATTTGGCCCAATTTTCCTGCAAAGATCTATCACAATTTCTCTCTTTTTATGGCTGAATAAAATTCCATTGTGTATATGAAGTATAGTTTATCTGTTCATCTGTTGAGCATCTAGGCTGGGTCCACTTCCTAACTATTGTGAACAGTATAGCAATAAACACAGATGTGCAAATATCTTTGTGGTGCCTTGACTTAGCCTTCCAGGTATATAATAGATTCCAGGGGTGGTATAGCTATAGGACAGTTATATGGTTGCTTCTTTGGGGTAGTTTTCATGCTGATGTCCATAAGGCCCAAATAATTTACATTTGGTGATTGGCATTCAATGCTTTGTTACTAGGAGAGGTTTTAGGTTTTTGACAATTTGCATATAGCACCCTCATAGGCAGTGTATGAAAGAGTCTATGAAATGTGTCTTAGAAACAGAGTAAAGCAGTATGGTATCCAGCTAGGGGCTGCTTCCCTCCTCAATTTGTAATCCTCCTACTTAACCTTTTTAACAAGGAAAGTTCCTACCCTGACAGGAAAGAGAACCTGCATTGGAGAGTGTTAACTGAGAGGCCTATTTACAGAAATGTTAACTGGATGACAGGAAGGGAGCAAGGAAGAAACCACAGGTCAAGGATAAAAGGAAGCTATTTTACACAGTAACTTAAAGCAGGGCATAAACTGATTTTCTTTTCTTTTCTTTTTTTGTTTGTTTTTATAAGTTTTTAAAAAAGGTTTATTTATTTTATTTACATGAGTACACTGCAGCTGTCTTCAGACACACCAGAAGAGGGCATTGGATCCCATTATAGATGGTTGTGAGCTACCAATGTGATAGCTGGGAATTGAACTCAGGAACTCTGGAAGAGCAGTCAGTGTTCTTAACCGCTGAGCCATCTATCCAGCCCATAAACTGATTTCACAATCATCTTGGCTGTACAATTTCACAAAGGCAAACTAGAAAGATTTTCATACATGCCCCTTACTGGACATTATCCTTAAAATGATAACCTTGATTTGTTAAACTGGTCAAATGATACATGTGAGCATCCCCAGATAGGAAGTCATATCTTGCCTAAATAGGATGTCTCCCTAAGACTGAAAAGGGGAATACCAGAGGTTACATTCTTTATAATTTTTTTCTTCTGAGTTCTTCTAGGTTCAACATTAGTATAGCGACTTCAGAATTCTATTGGTTAAAGTATGCACCATAAATATGCATAATTTTGTACAAAATTAAATATTGTTTTTTAACCAGTCTTACTTGCTGTCTTTTAATTGGTGTGTTTAAGACATTCATGTTTAATGTTTTTTATGTGTTTAATATTAAAATCTGTGGCATTTCTAGTTATAAATTGAACATTTTATTATTCACTTCATTATTACTGCTAAATTATTACTCATTCCTTGTTATTCTCTTTTAAAAGCATTTGTTAACATTTAATGAATTCCCCTACATTAGACTTCATGCCACTAAGACCCACTGCCTTAGTTAGGGTTTCATTGTTGTGAAGAGATACCATGACCAAGGCAATTCTTATAAAGGTAAACATTTAATTGGGGCTGGCTTGCAGTTTTAGGTAATGTTCAATCCATTATCATCTTAGCAGGAAGCATGGCAGCCTGCAGGCAGAAACAAGCTGTTCTACAACTTGATCCAAAGGCAGCCAGGAAGTCTTCTGCTTGCAGCTAGGAGGGTCTCCCTTCCACTCTGGGCAGAGCT
Organism: Apodemus agrarius; assembly: GCA_964023405.1. NCBI lineage: Eukaryota > Metazoa > Chordata > Mammalia > Rodentia > Muridae > Apodemus > Apodemus agrarius. Next base: position 113,318,667 of record OZ030014.1, on the reverse strand, counting down.
TAAGCATAAGACGTCAAAGCCCACCTCTACATTGACATATTTCTTCCAACAAGGCCATACCCACTCCTACAAGGCCACACCTCCTAATAGTGTCACTTCCCATGGGCTGATCATATTCAAACCCTCATACCCACTTTAATCTTTCTTTAGCTCTTTGCAAACAGATGTCCTTCATGATGATAGTGCATCTGAGAATTTTTTTCTTTCAAATCTGTGTAGTCATCTGATTATACCACATTAAGTGGGAACAGACACAGACACAGACTTGATTTTGGCAACATTTACTCATGTCTACCTCCCAAATGAATTCCATGATTTATCCACGTCTATCTTATACTAACGTGATCAAATTAAATGGCAAGACACTTGCTAAACTTGATCCTGAGGCAATGCAGCCAGCTCTACTCTGACATCCCAGGAGACTTCAGTGCTTGTCCATGCAGTAAAGGATCACATGATTCTAAAATTCCAGGTCTTCCTTGATCTGGAGGGCATGTTGTATTCAATATGAAAGAGCATCACAATTGTTTTTTCTTTTTTCTTTTTTTTCTTTTTCTTTTTTTGGTTTTTCGAAACAGGGTTTCTCTGTGTGGCCCTGACTGTCCTGGAACTCACTCTGTAGACCAGGATGGCCTGGAACTCAGAATCCACCTGTCTCTGCCTCCCAAGTGCCACCACCACCACCACTCAGCTCACAATTATTTTTAATACTTGTAGTTGTCCTGGTGTTTACAGTATACACTTTTAAAGAATCAGAATTTACCTTCAAATTATATGCACTAAGAAGACCTTAGCATAATAAGTTCTCAATTTCCCTTCTAACTTTGTGGTGCTGTTATTAGCATTAGCACATACTTTACTTCTGTACGTTCTATAAATATATAAACTATCGATACTATTTTCACCACTGCCAATTTTCTTTTAGAGAAAGTTAAAATAAAAAAAATTATTTAAATTTTCATTTATTTGATGCTTAGCTTTTTGTTTTGTTTTGTTTTGTTTTCCACAGTATAGATCTGGGTGTTTCTTTGGTGTCATAGTCTTTCCTGCCTGAAAAGTATTTTTTTCATGAAGTAGCTCCATTGATTGAATTGAGTACACAGATAATGTGTACTCAACATTTTTTGCCTGCCCAAGTCTTTATTTTCCTTACTTTACTTTGTATGTACAGTTATGGATTAGTAGTTTCTTTCTTCCTGTAGGCATGTTAAAGATACCTTCAAGCTACTATAAGTTCTGATATGACAATGACTATAATTTTTATTTTCACTTTCTGCATCAATGTTGCTATTATTTCTCTGGTTGCCTTCAACATCTTCTCAGAAATTCAAATATGGCACAACTATGTGTATAGGTTTTTGACAGGCTTGTTTTGGTTACATATGTAGCTGGTTGGATTTCTGATTTATAGGGCTTATAAATTAATGGTTAAAATTAATTGTAAACAGTGTCAAAGTTTACAGAAAGGGTAAGAACATGAAAGCTAAATAAAGATTGGGAATTTGATGTAAGAAAAGCAATTTGGCTTGTGTTTGACCTCACATACTTCTTGTAACAGGCTGGCTCTGCTGTATTTTACAAGTACTAGTAACTAGTGCTTGTAAAATATGTTTTGGAAAGCAAAATGCTTTTCTTTAATGCTTCAGACTCATAAACATAATTCTGGGGAACACATAATTTGTTCTATTAGTTCCTTGTTGGAGGTGTTCTTTGTAATAAAAAAGGCATTTGTCTCATGCTACTGTCTTAAATTTATTTTTCTTTTTTCTTTCCTTTTCTTTTCTTTTCTTTCTTTCTTTCTTTCTTTCTTTCTTTCTTTCTTTCTTTCTTTCTTTCTTTCTTTTTGAGACAGGGTTTCTCTGTGTAGCTCCAGCTGTCCTGGAACTCACTCTGTAGACCAGGCTGGCCTCGAACTCAGATATCCGCCTGCTTCTGCCTCCCAAGTGCTGGGATTAAAAGCTTGCGCCACCATGGCCCGGCTTATTTTTCTTTTTAAATTCAGAATATATGGTTTGATAAACTGGGAAAGGGGAAAGCCTTTGGAATGTAAACAAAGAATATAGAAAATAAAAAAAATTAAAAAAAAAAAAAAGAAAAGAAAACTGAAGATGGGGGGCGGAGGAGATGGCTCAGCTGTTAAGAGCACTGACTGCTCTTCTGAAGGTCCTGAGTTGAAATCCCAGCAACCACATGGTGGCTCACAACCATCTCTAATGAGATCTAATGCCCTCTTCTGGGGTATCTGAAGACAGCTACAGTGTACCTACATATAATTAATAAATAAATCTTTTTTTAAAAAACCCTGAAGATAGAATGCTCTTTTAATTTAAAGAAAAAATAGCTGATGGTAGATAATAGTAATGGAAATATAGTTAGAGAAATAGTATCTTCCACTTTAGCAGGACAACTACTAGAAGTAGAGCTAGAATTAAGAAACTGGGGACAGGCTGGGCAGTGGTGGCACACGCCTTTAATCCCAGCACTTGGGAGGCAGAGGCAGGCGGATTTCTGAGTTTGAGGCCATCCTGGTCTACAGAGTGAGTTCCAGGACAGCCAGGACTATACAGAGAAACCCTGTCTCGAAAAAAACCAAAAAAAAAAAGAAAGAAAGAAAGAAAGAAAGAAAGAAAGAAAGAAAGAAAAAAAAAAAGAAAAAAGAAAGAAAGAAAAAAAGAAAAAAGAAAGAAAAAAAGAAAGAAAGAAAGAAAGAAAGAAAGAAAGAAAGAAAGAAAAAAAGAAAAAAAAGAAATTGGGGACAAAGGGTATTGCCCCACTTCTACAGGACGACTTGGGCATTGGTCTTTGCTCTCATAAAGCTGCCATCTACACATCATTGCAGACTGCTTTGCAGATGGTGCATTGCACATGCATATTTCCACTTCCAGAACACAACAGAGATTATCTGTCATTATAAAAAAAAAAGTCTTGGGAGGCAGAGGCAGGTGGATTTCTGAGTTCGAGGTCAGCCTGGTCTACAGAGTGAGTTCCAGGACAGCCAGGGCTATACAGAGAAACCCTGTCTCAAAAAAAAAAAGTCACATGGGCTGGAGAAATGGCTCAGTGGTTAAGAGCACTGATTGCTCTTCTGGAGGTCCTGTGTTCAAATCCCAGCAACCACATGGTGGCTCACAAACATCTGTATTGAGATTGGATGCCCTTTTCTGGTGTGTCTGAAGACAGCTACAGTGTACTTACATATAATAAATAAATAAATCTTTAAAAAAAAGTCACATGAATTTCCAGCACAGAAACACTGGAAATACTAAGTCAGGATGCCAGGTTCGGTGTCTGCTGAGGTCCACAGATCCATTCCCTGACTGCAATCTTCTTGCTGTGTTCCCATGGCAGAAGGAATAGTAGAGCTCTCAGAGTCTCTTTTCTTTTCTTTTTTTTCTTCTTTCTTTCTTTCTTTCTTTCTTTCTTTCTTTCTTTCTTTCTTTCTCTCTCTCTCTCTCTCTCTCTCTCTCTCTCTCTCTCTCTTTCTTTCTTTTGGTTTTTTGAGACAGGGTTTCTCTGTGTATTCCTGACTGTCCTGGAACTCACTCTGTGGACCAGGCTAGCCTCAAACTCAGAAACCTCCTGCCTCTGCCTCCCAAGTGCTGGGATTACAGGTGTGCACCACCATGCCCGGGCAGAGTCTCTTGTCTAAGGACAGAACCACATTCATGAGTACTCCATGACGGATACATACTTGTGACTTGATAATCTGCTAAAGGCTCATAATCACATTACCCTGTGGTCCCAGTCACCATACATATATTTCAGGAGAACATAAACATTCACTCTACAGCACAGATTATCTAGTATTTCAGTGACTCAATCTCAAAATTGAGAAATTTGAATGTCTAGGTCTTTGGAGAAGGCTGCCTTAGGGACTAATGCTGACAATGTAGAAGCAGCAGATGGGTCCCTGGTCAAGGCTTAGGATGGGCAGATTGTTCCATATTTATTCCTATGAAATATACTTCTAGAAAGCTATGTGAGGGCTGGCAACACAGCTCAGAGAGAATAAAAGTATTTGTCACTTGCACCTGAGTGCAAGTCCTAGAGCTCATGCAAAGGTAAAAAAGAACCAATTCCACAGTTATTCTGATCTTCACACATGTGCACATTATATGTATGTGCCCACACTTTCATCATACACTATACACACAACAAAAATTAATAATTTTGTCAAAAAAACCTTAAAAATAAATGTTATATGAAAACCATATTTTAGTACATTGGATCTTATACAAATTGCACTACAGATAACTAACATTAGTGTAGCAATCTTTTTTCATGTTATTTAGAGTAATGCACATATTGGCCAATATGATGTGAGCAGTATAATCCCTATTGTTCATATGAGAAAAGTGAAGCTCTCAGAAGACGAATGGAGGAGTGACATACCACGATCATACAGAAGAGCCTGAGTACCACCTGTTTGTGGTCCAGAGAAGGGGCTATCAACATGAGAGCTGAGTAGCAGAGCTAATTGGCACACAATGGACAGGAAGTGAGGGCTGCAGAAGCTCAGAGAAGAGAAGGGTCCAAGGTGGATGTGGAAGGTAACCTGAGCAATGTAGGTGTTCCCCAAAAAGCTGCATGAGCTCTGTGCCATGACTATGGAACAGCTTAGGAACAGAAAGTTCTCAGCACAGTTTTGTGCTGTCTTTCTTGGTCTCTCCTAAGATGTGAACCACCCCCTTGTCTTGTATCCAGTCTGTATATGTCATCTGCCCATGTGTTGCTCCATCACTGTCTCTGTCTCAAATTTACTATCACTGCAGCTCGGTGTTCAGATAACCCTTCTATAGAAACCCATTGCTACCACAGTGCTTGTGTTTTCTGGCTACCTTTATCTTACTGTGGAGTGGCATTGCCATCTTGCATCATCATAGGAAGAACAGTGCACATAATATTTTAAGGGTAAAACAGCTGGTTTGTGTTACTTTTACTGTAGCATACAGTTAAATATTGCTGTTAACCTGTTCTTGTGTTTAATTTATAGGCTAAAGGTTATCATCAACATTCATGCACAGAAAAACAGCATGCATCAGGCTTGGTGCTATTCCACTGGAATATCATTATGCATTTTTCGTGGATAAGGAATTACTAGTACTACTGAAGGACAGAGCACATTACAAAAATACATACTGAACACACCTTCCAGACTTAATATGTTTGTGTACACACATGATCTAAAAGAACATGGAAGCCTCATTTAATCAAAGCCTCCTTAGTAAATGTGTTTTCCGTATATATACAATTTTCAGCCAACTACAGCTTAAGTACCAAAATATATTTAGTTAAAGCTGTTTTATATGGGAATATTTCTACAATGAGATAATCCCTATAAAGCATGGAACACAAGTACATAGAGTTCAATAAGTGTTAGTAATTTTAAATGTTATACTATAGGTCATCATAAATATTAATTACTTAATGAGTCTATGAGCACAAGGAAATCTTAGAAGTGACCAGGAATTCTGGGGTTATTGGTTCCCGCACAAAACAGCTCCAATGTAAGGAATGGCTAATGGTAGGACTGGCCAGCTAACTATTTATCATTCTGTCAAGCTGTCAGTTCTATGGCTGTCAATGTGACTATTTCTCACCTCACAATTTCCTAACACTAAGCATCTTTGAGTTGAGACACTGAGCCAATTAAATATTGGAAATACATACAAACAAGGACTGATCTATTTAACCTACCTCAACCCATTTCCTATTTGTTCAGAAACAAATGAAGTTTCCAGAGTAAAGTCTGTGAGGCTATCCAGGTGCAATGCTGCATACCTATAATAATAGCAATCAAGAGGCTGAGGCAGGAGGATTGCAAGCTTGAGGCCAGCTTAAGCTACATAGTGATACTCTGTCTCATAAAATAAAGGAACAGGTAAGAGGCCCACCTGCCCTCAGAACTTTCCCATGCCCTCAGTTTGGATCACAGGAAAACTTAACTAAGAAGATTCTCAAAATCAAATGGGTAGTATCTTAGTTGGGGTTTCTACTGTCATGAAGAGACACCATGAACATAGCAACCCTTATAGAGGAAAATATTTAGTTAGGGCTGGCTTAAAGTTCATAGGTTTAGTCCATTATCATCATGGTGGGAAGCATGGTGGTGGAGAGGTAGCTGAGACTTCTACATCTGGATTAGCAGACATCAAAAAGAGAAAGGAAGCAACTAGGCTTGGCTTGAGCATCTGAAATCTCAAAGCCAACCCCACAGTGACAAACTTCCTCCAAAAAGGCCACACCTAATAGTGCCACTCCTTATGGGCCTATGGAGGCCATTCTCATTCAGACTGTCACAGGAAGGAATAAAATATGTGTGTGATTGTTAGCCATGGTCCAAGTAGGGGGGTGGAAGGAGGTGCAGCGTGAAAAATGTGCAAACTGAATGTTTCTGGGCAGTTATGACTTCAAGACTAGAAATACTTTAAGTAAATAGTTTGCTCAAATGTCCATAGGTCTCTTCCTTTGTCCCTAGACTTTAGAATGCAGAGTTGACATTCTAGAGAAATTAAAGCCCCTATACTGTAGTGCTGGACTTGTGGTAGCTGCTTAACTAGCCTATCCTTTTATTCTTTTAGTCATATCCTTTAAATCTTCTGCATTTGATTCTTCTGATATCACACAAGTGCAGGCAGAAAGGAGGAAGGGCAGTGGTGGCTGTCAGTGGAGAACAGGTCCATTATTGACAGTAGGAGTGGTGTGGGGCCTGGTCATTTCTGTTCCTCCTGAGGATGCTATTTTAAAGAAAACTCCTCATGACTGAAGATTTTCACACCCAAGACATAGACCAGCAGCTGGTATATCAGTGACATGTCATGGCGTCATTCTACACATAGGCATAGGGGATTTCAGATTGTGGATGTGGTATAAGAGACTGTTGGTGGGTAGTAGGTGTGACAATCAGTCTCTTGTTTCTACCAGGATCTCTATTTCTATTTTTCTTCCTCAGTACTGAATGACTCATTCCCACGGTTTCATTTCTTCTTTGTTAAAATTGTTTTTTTTCCTATTAAACTTGTCAATAGGAGTGCAGCATTCCTAGAGAAGTCTATTTTTTAGTGTTACCTTGTGTCCAGTACACCATAAGTAGGACACAAGTGGAAGACAGTGCTGAGAGTATCCCCTGGTGGCTTCTACTGAACTAGTTTCATATAAGATGATGATGAAAGACTAATTTTAAGAAACATGCTATACTGTATACAGTAAATTTCCTTTAAGCAAATGTTCATGAGTGATGCATATTTTATTAGAAAAAATTTATAATAGCTTTATAAATAATTTAATAGCTATATTATATATTATATATATTATTTTAAATACTTTTTAAAAATAAAAAAATTAAAGTAAAAATTACTTTTTTTTTTTTTTTTTGGTTTTTTGAGACAGGGTTTCTCTGTGTAGCTTCGGCTGTCCTGGAACTCACTCTGTAGACCAGGCTGGCCTTGAACTCAGAAATCTGCCTGCCTCTGCCTCCCAGAGTGCTGGGATTATAGGCGTGAGCCACCACCGCCCGGCGTAAAAATTAAATTTAAGAAAAGTTTTCACTGTCTTTAATTTTAAAAGACAAATTGTTTCTGGGTGAGTCTCTGAAGCACATTTTCAGTAGCCTATTCCCAATGAAATCAGTACTCTAGCTGGAGGACAGGATGTGCAAACTTGCCCAATTACATGTATTTTGCATGCCTGTCCTTCCAGACAAAAGGAATATGATCTGTACTTTTGGTACTAATTAAAGCATGTAAGATGGCAATCTTCAAATAGCCATAGAGCCTTTTGCCATCTCAAATAAATTTCACCTACCTTCTTAGGGAAGGGAGACAAGAATTCTCCCTTTTTTTGGGCAAGGGTTTTGCATTTTTAAAAAAAGATTTATTTATGATGTACAGCGTTCTGCCTGCATGCCAGAACACAGTACAGATGGCTGTGAGCCACCATATGGTTGCTGGGAACTGAACTCAGGAACTCTGGAAGAGCAGTCCGTGATCCTAACTTCTCAGCCATCTACCAGTGCATTTTTTTTGTTTGTTTGTTTTTCAAGACAGGGTTTCTCTGTGTAGCCCTGGCTGTCCTGGAACTCACTCTGTAGACCAGGCTGGCTTCAAACTCAGAAATCTGCCTGCCTCTGCCTCCCAAGTGCTGGGATTACAGGCGTGCGCCGCCGCCACCACCACCCGCCTTGCATTTTTATTATTAATATAATCTCCCAGTATCACTGTATCCATAATTTAGTTAATGTAATTTAATTTTCTGATAATGAACAAATTTGTAGTAGACCAAGATGCCTAGAAGGAAGAAATATGCATTGCTCTCGACAACAGTTTTCAGTAGCAGACTGTTAACTGTAAGTAACTGTGTGCATCTGAAAACTGCTCTCTTAATTTGCTGATACAAAATTAATTGGTGAACACACTCCAAAGAAATAGCACTTACTCACTCTGTAGACCAGGCTGGCCTTGAACTCAGAAATCTGCCTGTCTGCCACTCAAGTGCTGGGATTAAAGGTGTGTGTCACCACTGCCTGGCAGAAATAACATTTTTTTTGAGACAGGGTTTCTCTGTGTAGCCCTGGATGTCCTGGAACTCACTCTGTAGACCAGGCTGTCCTCAAACTCAGAAATCCATCTGCCTCTGCCTCCCAAGTGCTGGGATTACAGGCGTGTGCCACCACTGTCCGGCAACACTTTTTAATTTAATGTTTGCTAGTGCAAATTTCATGAAATAACATATTGAAAAGGTAGTTTCTCTGTAATGTGCTTCCTGGAAGTTAGATGGTCAATAATTAATACTGAGCAGTCACACAATTTAGTAGTTAAAGACACTCAATGCACATAGAACTGTGTAGTAACAGCACAGAACCCAGACACATCCTCCTTACATTGTACATCAGTTTAGATGTTTTGCATATTCAATACCATGTTGATTCTAAGAAAACACATTGAATTAGGAAATCATGATCTCTGCATGCACATTAAAGATCAGAATTCATTACCTGCTCATCAAGCAACATTACTAAGGAGAAACAGTGCAAGATCTCAGAGACCAATCACAGTTCATGCTATGCATTATGTAGAACACAAGAGGGAAAACTTTAAGGAAAATCCACAAGACTACTCTTTCCCTGCCCATCATTAACATAGCCAAAGGCACTCTGGTCATTGTGTGTTCTTCCTAAGAACCTTCCAAATTCTGAAAAAGTTTGGAATTAAACATTCCAAAAATGAATAGTCATATAAGTAATCTTTCTGGAATTGCTTCAATGTGTCAGCAGATCCCATATTCTGATGTTCTTTGGACATGGATGATAGTCTAGAAAGATTGCCATGTGAATCTTTTTTTTTTTTTTGAGACATGGTTTCTCTGTGTAGCCCTGGCTGTCCTGGAACTCACTCTGTAGACCAGGCTGGCCTTGAACTCAGAAATCTACCTGCTTCTGCTTCCCAAGTGCTGGGATTAAAGGCATGTGTCACCCCTGCCTGACTGCCATGTGAATCTTAAAGATACTCATCTCTACTCTACCCAATATGTGTCTGGGCTTAAATAAACACTAGTGTTTAAAATAAAACAAACACTATTTGAAGCTAGAGGGAAGCATCTTGGAACCCTCTCTTACACCTCCTAACACAATGGGGTTGGTCCTCTCAAGCCAAGGATCATTGAATCTGTTCAGAGCATCTGCTGGAGTCCTTGCCTGGCTTGAGGCCTTTACCCTGTTTCAAGCTCTGTTCCCTCTTGTTCATTTTGGTGCCTCTTATTGTCTCAAGTGAAACAGGCTGCTTTATAACTAATGCCTAGACTTACTCCATATCCTTATAGTAGTGGGCTTCAAGGAGCTAACAGAAGTGGAGGCATGACTGTATTCTCAGAGTCTACTACTCAATATTGTCCATCACAGCAATTTCCCAAAGATTAGACAGTTATTTTCTAGCTCAGGGTTCCACATCCATGGATTTCTGCTTGAAAACCCTGTGCCTTATACATACCTATAATCTCAGCCTTCAAGAGGTAGAGGTAAGAGGATTTTCAATTCAAGACAACTCTGGGCTACATGTGAGATTCTATCTTAATATATCACTGTCCTCATTGGAAAAAAAATAAATGGAAAGGAAAAGGAGATGTAGAAGAATATAGATGAGGAAAAATGGAAGGAGAGAAGAGAATGAAGAAGAGACTAAAACATGTTATTTCTATTACCAAACATGCAGAGATCTATCTGCTTGTCAGTTTCTCTCCAGTGTGGTATCTTTTATGCTGTTTGTCTTATTTTGGGTTTTACTGCTGTGAAAAGATACCATGACCAAGGCAACTCTTATAAAGGACATTTATTTGGGGGTAGTACACAGATTCAGAGATCCAGTCTATTATCATCAAGGTAGAAAGAACAGCAGTGTCCAAACAGACATGGTTCTGGAGGAGACAGAGTTCTACATCTTGATCAGAAGGCAACCAGAAGACTCTTCTGCCCTGGGCAGAGCTTAAGCATAGAATCTCAGAGTCCACCCCCACAGTGACATGCCAGAAAGGCTACACTTCCTAATACTGCCACTTGCCATAAAAGCACCACACCTTTCAAGATCATTGTAAAGGATTTACCCCATTGGTTATATTCATAGAGTTACTTTTTTTCTCAAGATTCATTTTATGCACATGAGTACACTGTAGCTGTTTTCAGACACACCAGAAGAGGGCATTGGATCCCATTAAAGATGTTTGTGAGCCACCATGTGGTTGCTGGGAATTGAACTCAGGACCCCTGGAAGAACAGTCGGTGCTCTTAACAGCTGAGCCATCTCTCCGGTCCAGGTTACTCTTTAGTATGTGTTCTTTTATGTAGTTGGAGGTGACTTGATTGTGAATAGGCTTTACCATTTTGTCTACACTTGTAAGGTTTCTCTCCAGTATGAATTCTTTCATGTTTTCGAAGTTGAATGTGAGAGGCAAAGGATTTACTACATTGTTTACATTCATAGGGTTTCTCTCCAGTATGTATTCTTTTATGCACTTGGAAGTAACTTTGATATGCAAAGGCTTTGCCACATTGATTACATTCATAGGGCTTCTCTCCAGTATGTGTTCTTTTATGTACTTGGAGAGTACTATGATATGGAAAGGCTTTACCACATTGATTACATTTATAAGGTTTCTCTCCAGTATGTGTTATTTTATGCATTTTGAGATGACTGTGTCGTACAAAGGCTTTACCACATTGATTGCATTTGTAGGGTCTCTTTCCAGTATGTATTATTTTATGCATTCCAAGATTGCGATTGTGTGCAAAGGCTTTACCACATTGATTGCATTTGTAGGGTTTCTCTCCAGTATGTGTTGCATTATGTACTTGGAGAGTTCTATGATATGCAAAGGTTTTACCACATTGATTACATTTGTAAGGTTTCTCTCCAGTATGTGTTATTATATGCATTTTGAGATGACAGTGCCGTGCAAAGGCTTTACCACATTGATTACATTTGTAAGGTTTCTCTCCATTATGAATTCTTTCATGTCTTTGAAGTTGAACATGAGAGGCAAAGGATTTACTACATTGCTTACATTCATAGGGTTTCTCTCCAGTATGTGTTGCTTTATGTACTTGGAAATAACTTTGATATGCAAAGGCTTTACCACATTGATTACATTTGTAAGGTTTCTCTCCAGTATGAATTCTTTTATGTTGTTGAAGTTGACTATGAGAGGCAAAGGATTTACTACATTGCTTACATTCATAAGGTTTCACTCCAGTATGAATTCTTTCATGTCTTTTAAGATCATTCTGACCTACAAAGGCTTTACCACATTCACTACATTTGTAAGGTTTCTCTCCAGTATGAATTCTTTCATGTTTTTGAAGTTGACCGTGAGAGGCAAAGGATTTACTACATTGCTTACACTCATAAGGTTTCACTCCAGTATGTGTGGCTTTATGTGTTCGGAGACTACTGTTACACGTAAAGGCTTTACCACATTCATTACATTTGTAAGGTTTCTCTCCAGTATGAATTCTTTCATGTCTTTTAAGATCATTCTGACCTACAAAGGCTTTCCCACATTGATCACATTTGTAAGGTTTCTCTCCAGTATGTATTCTTTTATGTACTTGGAGATGACAATGATGTGCAAAGGCTTTACCACATTGATCACATTCGTAGGGTTTCTCTCCAGTATGTGTTCTTTTATGTACTTGGAGAGCACTATGAGATGTAAAGGCTTTACCACATTGATCACATTTGTAAGGTTTCTCTCCAGTATGGGTTATTATATGCATTTTGAGATGACAGTGTCGCACAAAGGTTTTACCACATTGATTGCATTTGTAGGGTCTCTTTCCAGTATGTATTATTTTATGCATTCCAAGATTACGATGGTGTGCAAAAGCTTTACCACACTGATTGCATTTGTAGGGTTTCTCTCCAGTATGTATTATTTTATGCTTTTGGAGATGACTGTGTCGTGAAAAGACTTCACCATACTGAATACCTTCATAGGGTTTCTCTCCGGTATGAATTCTTTCATGCCTTTGAGGATAACTGTGATATGCAAAGGCTTTACCACACTGAGTATTTTCAGAGGGTTTCTCTCCAGTACGACTTCTTTCATGCCTGCAAAGATAATTGGCACATGTGAAAGCTTTACCACATTCACTAAACCGATTAATCTTTTCATCTGTAGGAATTCATTTTATAATTTGGTCTAACTGTAAAGAGGAATCACATCTTAAGATTTTTATCACTTTGTTTACATTCATGGTTTCCCCTTCATTATGGGTTGTTTTGCATACCTGTAAGAGTGTTATTACACGGCTCACATTTGTAGTATCCTTTTTCTCTATGAGATTTTTCACAAACTTGAAGAGAAATGGAAGAGCTCAGAGCTTTACCACACTGAATACATTCATAAATTTTTTTATATTGTACAATACACATTTTCATACTACATTGGCAAAGTGAACCAGGAAAAACAGAAGATAATTTCTACAATCCTAGTACTCATAGGGATTTTCTGCAGTGTGAGTTTATGGATATATACCTACTGAAGTTGGAAAACCAACTAATTATAAACTTGTATCACACTGAGAAAGTTTGCTCAAAGTGGACTACTACATATATTTTAATAGTTCTGGGAGAGAGAGAGGGGTACATTGCTTCTTTCAATATCCCTATGCTCACATGTCTTGTATCCACTGTGACACAGGATATACCTATTAAAAAAAGAATAACAGAGCTGGACGTGGTGGCGCACGCCTTTAATCCCAGCACCTGGGAGGCAGAGGCAGGCAGATTTCTGAGTTCGAGGCCAGCCTGGTCTACTGAGTGAGTTCCAGGACAGCCAGGACTACACAGAGAAACCCTGTCTCGAAAAACCAAAAAAAAAAAAAAAAAAAAGAATAACAAATAAAAGATTTCCACATTGCATTCACATAATTTGGCTGTTTGTACATCATACACATATGGTATAGAAATTGAGGTTTCTCCTCAACATTTTGATTCTCATAAACTGTCCCCCTCACTTAAACTCAGCAATGTTACCATATGAGCAATCAGCTTTACTATGGAATATTTGCTTATTAGAAACATATATTTATATATCACCTAATATATAGCTTTTAAAATATATGAGTGGTATGAGACTAGATTGGCAGTTCTACAGAGTAGCAGTAATGTAGCTATGATTCAAATGGCAATACCTGTTAAGGCATTGTTCCTTGTCTTCTCTTTTAAAGAAATGCCTCGAAAACACAAAGCAGACACCTGACATGGAGGTACATGGATTTGTGAGAATTTAATAATCAATACACTTAAAGAAGTGCTTGTTTTGTTTGTTTGTTTTTACACTGTTGCTTTTCTTTAAAAGTTCCAGGACACAATAACATTTCTTCAGAGGGATATTCATATCAACTTGCACATGAAAATTACCTTCCATGTCTTCTGGAACTTTGACAATGTTCTCCAGTATTTTGGTCTTCCCAATTGTAGCCTAAAATATAGTACCAGAAAATATGATATATTATTGGAAATTAGGCAAATTTAAGTTACTATCTTTAGTAAACGTGATTTGTTCACCTCATTCTTCCTCATTCTCAATTGAAATTACAGAAAAGCATAAATAACAAAGAAACAGTTGTTCTCTTATTTTAAAAGTGAAAGAAAATTCACAGTCATACCTACAGCATCGAGGTTCCTGTAGGTCTCCAACATTACATCTTTGTAGAGACTCTTCTGTGAAGGATCCAGCAAAGCCCATTCTTCTCGAGTGAAGTTCACATGCACATCATCATAGGTCAATGCATCCTAAAATATTCCATACATGTGTACAACAGAAACCAAATGTATGCTTCATTGACAATATATTTGTATGATTCTGGTGTTTCCCTCGCTGACTTCATGACTGAGAAGTTTTAATGTAATTACCAAGTCATCTTAGAAGGAAACTGAGTAATAAGACTCACCTCTGTCATTTCTTTGCTCTTTGAATAGGATATAGCCTTATGAGAGAAATGCTAATTAAGAGAGAGGGAGGGAGGGAGGGAGGGAGAGAGAGAGAGAGAGAGAGAGAGAGAGAGAGAGAGAGAGAGAGAGAAGCAGTAATAAGCACACACCAGAGAAATTGTATGAACAATTACTAACTACAAAAAAATGATGGGCAAGTTGAACATATTAGTTCATGCCTTTAATCCCCTTTAATCCCAGCATTCAGGAGGCAGAGGCAGGTATATCTCTGGTCTATCCAGGACAGACAGAGATACATAGTAAGACCCTGTCTCCCCTGTAATAATCAATCAAACAAACAAGAAAGATAGAAAGGACTCAGAAGTTTTTACTGGAGTTCCTTCAAAGAATTACACATTCACTCCAGTTCTCTATTCATCTTCCAGAATCCTGAAGTGTCCCAGTTTAATTTGTAACAGTAACGAGATCTTACTAGAAGGGGATACATCTTTAAACAGATACAAATGGACAGATTAAAATATTGGCAATATGTGTTGCCATTAAAATATTGGCAAGTATGTGTTGATCCTACATAGGACAGGAGATGGCTCAGCAGTGAAGAGCTCTTGCTGGTTTTGCAAATAATTGGGCTCAATTACCAGTAGTTACAATGGGGCTTCACAACTATCTATTACTCCAAGTTCAGGAATTCTGAAGCCATCTTCTGTCTACTATGGGGACCAGGCATACATGATGCGCATATTCATGCATACAGGCAAAATACTCATATTCATTTAAAATTCAAAACAAACACAACAGGTAGGAAGAATGTTATGCACCTGCAACCCAATGACTCAGAAAGTTCAGGCAGTAAAACTCAGGCAGTATTAATATCATGAATACATGCCATACTGAGAAACAGAATATTTTCTCTTCTGCCAAATTTCAAAATTCAAAACATGGATGAAGATCAACACAATAGCATATGCTTGACATGTACCAAAACCTACAGTTTATCCCATCAGCCAATAATATAACAAACAAACAAACAGCTAGGCATGTTGGCCCACATTTAATGGGCCAACTGACTCTGGAGCCAGAGTTAGTGGACTTTTAGGTTTGAGGCCGCATGTTCTGCACACCTACTTTCAGGTCAGCCAGGGCTACATAGAGAAACTTTGTCCTCAAAAACAAAAACAACCAAAATTAAAATTATAAAAACACCAGGCTTGCAAAATAGCTTAGTGCTGAATAACAATTGCTTCAACTGCATCTTATGTGATTTAGGTATAGAGTATATAATGGTGAAGGCAAGACAACATAAGAAGGAAGCTGACTAATCAGGTCCAACCACAACACAGTAGACACACACACAGACACAGACACACAGACACACAGACACACACACAAACAGGAAATGGCTTGAGTCTATAGATACTCAAATCTCATCCCCAATAAGTAACCTAGAAACTTTCCTCCTACAAAGGCTTTGATTGAGAGGACTGAGTTGGCCAGAGCCAGGCTGACTCCATGACAAGCTGCAAACTGACAGTTTGAGAGACTAGGCCTAAGTTTCTGTTTTCTAGAATTGGAAAAGTCAATTCCAGGAAAACCACCCTCACAGGCAGCCAGTCAGGAGCTTCCAGGAGCTGCTCCTGCCACCAGTCCTGAGCTAAGCCTAAACCAAGAATAGTTAGTCAACATTGGTTCCAAAATTGAGCCAACCAATCAGAATAAAGCTCACCTACTCCCCTCTAGAATCCTCCTAACTGGCTTTAAATTGAGCTTCCAAAGCTCACATGTCTGTATCCATCATAGTGCATGGTAGACCCCTGTATGATAGAACTCTGCAGAATAAAACACTTTTGCACACTATATTCTTCCTTTAGTGATTCTTGGACCCTAACATTAGAAGCTCTCCCAAAGAATGTCACAAAGGAGAAACAAGTGTTCAAAGACATCACTCTATCTGGGAGCTTTTTGACTCAATCAACTACATTCTGATCATGGTCATCCATGATGAAAATGCACTTAGTTTAACTTCAATGACCCTAATAGTCTGCAGCATCTCATACATTCTTCAAATGTCCAAAGACTCTTATGATACTCTTTTTTTTTGTTTTTAAGATTTGTTTATTTCATTTATGAGTACACCGTAGCTATCTTCAGACACACTACAAGAGGGCATCAGATCCCATTATAGATGGTTGTGAGCCACCATGTGGTTGCTGAGAATTGAACTCAGAACTTCTGGAAGAGCAAGCAGCCAGTGCTCTTAACTGCTGAGCCATCTTTCCAGTCCTTCTTCTGACACTCTTGACTTGCTACATTTTGTAAAATCACAAAGCAAGTTATATCTTTCCAACATGCACAGGCACAGAATGCCCCTTCCCATTCCAAGAGAGAGTAATGTGTATACAGCGAGGGAAGACTGGGCCAAGGCAGGAAACCCAGAAGGACAAACACCAAATCATGTAGCTCTGCCTCAGACACAAGTGACCTCAGTTTCAAAAGGCTTAGATGGCCCTATCCCTGAAACTTCTCATACATCTGTCAGTTTAGTTACTTGCACTCCCTATATGCAGCTCTCCATGGCAGGTGTCTCATAGCTTAGGTATCTCAGCATCTTGTGGCCTCAAAATGCAACAGGTTCATGTAATGCACTCTCAGAGTATCCTCCCTCACTGGGGCTCTGACTCTGACAAACATAGATGGCTGAAACAGGGCTGAACTATAAACACAGGGAAAGAATCCATGACCTTAAATTTAACATCTTTCTTTCTTTTCTTTTTCTTTTTGGTTTTTCGAGACAGGGTTTCTCTGTGTAGCCCTGGCTGTCCTGGAACTCACTCTGTAGACCAGGCTGGCCTCGAACTCAGAAATCCACCTACCTCTGCCTCCCAAATGCTGCCTCCCAAATGCACCACCAACACCCGACTAACATCTTTCTTATTTCCTGCCAAGTTTGGATTCTAAATTGGGATGGACTCCTCCATGCTTGGACCACAGTTGTAGCAGGTTTTGTATGTTCCTTCCAGGAACTAGGAATCATTTTGCCTACCCCCACTTCCATTCATTGAAGGCTTAGCAGGAGGGTGTGTTTCCTTTATGACACCTTCTTAGGCTTTCAGAACTCTGTCTCAGCATTTGGCTGCCATTTGAAATTACCCAGTGCTGTTTTTCTCTACAAGTCACAGACTTTGTATTTATTTCTGCCCAACTTGTTGCTTTTTTTTTCACTGTAGTCCTGAATGAGTTACTAGTAATAACAACATCCAACAGATTCAATATTCCATCTAAGAAGTACAGCCAATTATTGTTCTGATATTTTCCACATTCCTCCAAAGGAGAATGTGGAAGTTTTTGCCCAGCAACAAAATCACTTTTTGCGGCCACTGCCCTCTTGGTTCTAACTTGCTACTCTGCTACTTTGCTTTAATCTAACCAAAGGCTTTTCAGATAATGAAAAGCAATCCCACTTGCTTAGGGATCCTGTCACCCTCAGTGGAAGAACATTCCCACATCAATCATCACTCAACATAATCTCTCACGACACAGCCTCTGGCCATTTTGATGAGGGCATAACCTCGAGTGAGATTCCCTCAGTTGACTGTAAGCTCCAAAATATTGACAACTGAAGCTAATTAGAATACAGAGACAATAATATGTCAGAAAGGTTTAAAAACCCAAATCAAATGTGTTAACCATATCAATCACTTAAGTAACAAAACCACCAAAATTGCCAATGGCAACAATCTGAAGACAGAGTTGCCAAGAAATGAGGAGAGGTAAGTCTTCAGGGTAAAGAAGAGGAAACTAAAACTGTGTCCCAAACTATCAAAAACCCAAGAAACTCATAGTAAATTTTCAGAAGACAAAAATAGGTGATTATCATTTTCCAGAGAAACAACAATATAATTAGATTATAATGAATAAAAATCACACAACATAGCACCACAAATTAAAGGAGACAGAAAGATAGACAGACATATAAGTCTTTTAAATATTAAGTACAAGGCTATAATAAAAAATTTAAGAAATTACAGTCCAAGCCGGGCAATGGTGGCGCACGCCTTTGGGAGGCAGAGGCAGGTGGATTTCTGAGTTTGAGGCCAGCCTGGTCTACAGAATGAGTTCCAGGACAGCCAGGGCTACACAGAGAAACCCTGTCTCAAAACAAACAAACAAACAAACCAAAAAGAAAGAAAGAAAGAAAGAAAGAAAGAAAGAAAGAAATTACAAGCCAATACTCATCCTGTGTATTCTGTTTCTCCTCTTTGCCAGTAATAGAAAGTAGATTAGAAATGGCAAAACCTGGTCTATTGGACATACAGGCAGCCTAAGTATACTGGCTGGTTTTGTGTGTCAACTTGATACAGGTTGGAGTTATCACAGAGAAAGGAGCTTCAGTTGGGGAAGTGCCTCCATGAGATCCAACTGTGGGGCATTTTCTCAATTAGTGATCAAGGGGGGAGGGCCTCTCGTGGGTGGTACCATCCCTGGGCTGGTATTCTTGGGTTCTATAAGAGAGCAGGCTAAGCAAGCCAGAGGAAGCAAGCCAGTAAGAAGCATCCCTCCATGGCCTCTGCATCAGCTCCTGCTTTCTGACCTGCTTGAGTTCTAGTCCTGACTTCCTTTAGTGATGAACAGCAGCATGGAAGTGTAAGCTCAATAAACCCTTTTCTTTCCAACTTGCTTCGTGGTCATGATGTTTGTGCAGGAATAGAAACCCTGACTAAGACCCTAAAGAATGGCCAGGCCATGGTGGCACACGCCTGTAGTCCCAGCACTTGGGAGGCAGAGGCAGGCAGATTTCTGAGTTCGAGGCCAGCCTGGTCTACAAAATGAGTTCCAGGACAGCCAGGGCTACACAGAGAAACCTTGTCTCGAAAAAACAAAACAAAACAAAAAGACACTAAAGAATGGGAAAAGATTTTTTTAAAAACTAAATCCACATCTTATAGAGACCTAATATACAAAATATACAAAGACTTCAAGAAACGAGGCTTTCCAAAGCAAAAAAATTCAATTAAAAAATGGGGTATAATCCGGGCGTGGTGGCGCACGCCTGTAATCCCAGCACTTGGGAGGCAGAAGCAGGTGGATTTCTGAGTTCGAGGCCAGCCTGGTCTACAGAGTGAGTTCCAGGACAGCCAGGGCTACACAGAGAAACCCTGTCTCGAAAAAACAAAACAAAACAAAAAGGGGGGTTATAGATCTAAACAGGGAATTCTCAACAGAGGAATCTCAAAAAGGTAAAAAATACTTAAAGAAATCATTACTATCTTAGCCATTAGGAAAATGCATATCAAAACTATATCTTGTACATGTCACAACAGTTAAGATCAATAATACAAGTGACAGCTCATGTTGGAAAGGTTGTAGAGAAAGGGGAACAACTCTCCACTGCTTGTGGGGTGCAAACTAATATAGCCACTATGGAAATCAGTATTTCCTCAGAACACTGAGAATCTATCTATCTCAAAACCCAGCTATACTCTTGGGAATCTATCCAAAAGGTGCTCCACCCTACCACAAGGACATTTGCTCAACTATGTTCATAGCATATTTATTCATACTAGCCAGAAACTGGAAACAACCTAGAGGTACCTCAACTAAAGAATGGATAAACAAAAAATGTGGTACATTTAGACAATGGCATATCACTCAGCTGTTTAAAAAAGGCTAGGTAAAAAGGTGGGCTATGGGAAAGATCTTCTAAGAGGGAAAGTAAGTAGTTTTTGTGAGTAGACTGAGGTTTGATGGGAACAGGAATGGGAGGGATCAGTTGGGGGAATGCAGGGGTAAAGTACAATGCAGGGAGAAACAGCTGGAATTAGGGGTCATTTGGGGATAAGTGTAAAAACCCAGTACAATAGCAACTTCCTGTATGCTAAAGGATGGCCCTAATGAAGACTCTAAGTAGTGGAGAATACGGAGTCTGAATTAACCATCCTTTGTAGCCAGTCAGGGCTTCAATGTTGGGAATGGGTTACATTTGAGCTGTTGGCCAATCTGGTCCCTTGGAGATCCTTAAACAATCCATGCTGATGCTAGGACAAAACTTTGCTCTCAGATAGCTGACAGCAGGGCCCCATCAAAGTGGACAATTTCCACACAGTTCACTGACTGTAGAAATCAAGCTGGGGCAGGCTTGGAGGCTTCATCCCTGTGTTCTAGTCTCTTTGGGGAGAGAAGGTACTCTACAGGCTACAGAAAGAGAAACCTGGACACCCCCCCCCCCACACACACATACACACACACACTTTGGCTGGCTGGTCAGCTCAGCTGTTCTGACTCAAACTCTTCATGCTAACTGATTTAAACGGCTTCTTTCTCTTCTGACTGAATTACAGTGCTTGGCCTCAAATGAACTCTAGCAATCTGTTCTCATCTTCTGGAACATTCTCATTCTCACTCTTTCTTCACCTGTGTCTAGCTTGTTCCCTCTTTAGCCTGTCTCTGTAAACTCTCCAGGTAAAACTGACTTCTCTCACCCTCTGAGCTGCTTCCTCTTATGTTGCCTCTCTTCCCTATCTCCTCTTGAGAGTTGGGCATATCCTATTCTGTCAGATCTTTCCCTGATTCATCATTTTGTCAACCACTCAATTAGACATTGCTTTCAAACATGAGTGCTTCCTTCTATAACTTTATCTTCATTGTTTGGGAGCAAACCATAATTAGAATTTGGAACCACACCATAATTACAAACACCTCCTCTCCCCACAACGCCTCACCAATCCCCAAGTAAATTGGATAGTTTCTGGGTTCACAATGTGATCAAATACCCTGCAACACAGTTCATGACAAGCTCATCTTGGGCTCAGTCTATATCTGTGAAATCAGAAGGTTTGCTCTCAGCAATGCGAAATATATATCACTTAGGAAACAAAAGCAATCATTTTCTTGTGTTAGCTTTCACTAGTTTGAAATATGGAATTACAATGCTTCTCATTTCATTCCAAATGAATACTCTTGATTGTTTTCAAGAAAAACTAGTGTTTGAATAACTATTCAATAAAAATAAAAATTTGATGTTGTACAAATTTGCTATATTATATTATGCATTAAGAATAAATAAACTGCCGGGCGGTGGTGGCGCACGCCTGTAATCCTAGCACTCTGGGAGGCAGAGGCAGGCGGATTTCTGAGTTCGAGGCCAGCCTGGTCTACAGAGTGAGTTCCAGGACTGTCAGGGTTATGCAGAGAAACCCTGTCTCGAAAAAACCAAATCCAAAAAAAACCAAAAAAAAAAAAAAAGAATAAATAAATCAATGTATAAAAATGTTAAATGTTTAAACACATTCTCGAAAACAAAAATGAAAAGTGTTACCATCTAAGATAAGTTACTTAAAGTAGAGAAAACAAAGAGATGAGTCAGTTATCTAAGACTATTACATGTTTGTTCAATTGTAATTTATCATCAGTATTTAAATTCAAACAAAACAGTCAGTCTGTTTCTCTCTCTTCCTTTTTTTTTTTTTTTTTTTTTGATTTGGTTTTTTCGAGACAGGGTTTCTCTGTGTAGCTCTGGCTGTCCTGGAACTCACTCTGTAGACCAGGCTGGCCTCGAACTCAGAAATCCGCCTGCCTCTGCCTCCCAAGTGCTGGGATTAAAGGTGTGCGCCACCACCGCCTGGCTAGTCAGTCTGTTTCTTAAACTCATTTTTACTTTTTCATGCAGTATGATTAATTGGCAGAAAGCTCTCTTGCCATCCAAATAAAGCCATTTTCTGCATTTTTACAGTATACTATAATACCACATTTGCTTCTCATCTATAACAACTCTTGTTACAGAAAGGTAGATATTTCATTTCTCTTCTCCACATAATGTTCTAAATGAACATTAGAAAAACCCTTTGAAGAGGATTGCTTCAGCTAGATTCAGTGCTTTCTGCCCTTCTGTAGGAATTTGGCAGGAATTTGACATTGAGCTAGGACACAGAAGTAGGCACAGGCAGGAATTTGATTTTGGGCTAGGATTTATGAAGTAGGCTCAGTCAAGAATATTTACATTTGGGATAATACAAAGCTCAAGGTAAATTCAGCCAAGGAATCAGACATTCTTTAACTTGGTCATTCTGATAAGCCCCTAATAACAAGGATCACAGGACTTTGTTTATTGCCTTGTTTGTTCCTTGACCTAGAACTTATTTGCATGTACTTAAAATGGTATAAAAGCAGGCTTGAGAAAAACAAAACCACTTCAGCCTCAGCACTGGCTGGAGTCATGTTATAGTGTAGTCTAATTGTCTTCTTTTCAATCCTCGCTCCCTCCCTTGAGATCCTTCTGACTGACTGAGTTGGCTTGGTCACCCTTCATTTTTGATTGCTATCTGCAAGGTAGACAAGATGGTTCAAGTTCTCATATCCATCTGACAGTAAGAGTGCACTAAAGATTAAAATTACATGGGGAAAAAGAAATGGGCTGACAATGCTTAAGCTTTAATTACATGCCATTTTATGACTGTGAGAGTATTTACAAGTGCTTAATCCTTTAACCATTGCTATTGTCTTCATTACTTTAGTACAATATCCCCTTGAGGCACCCAGCTTATCCTCAACAAATGAGCACTGAGGTCATTCTCATATTTAGACAACCATGAGTACAACTGTAATGAACATGAGAATTCTGGTGCTTCTTAAAACTAATCTCAAGTGCATGGATACTATACAGAGGAGACTGCTGGGACCCATGGCAATTCTGTCATTTTTATGGGAACTCGGTAGAATGGGGTTGCATGAGTGTAGGTATTATGTCCAAATGTATCGGAATACATATATTAAATATGTGCAATTTTACATCAACTATGATACAACATTGTCTTATCTAATTTTAGTTGATATCTATGGAAAATCCCAACCTACTGATATTAGGGTTAGGAGTTTATTGCTAATTTACAACTCTGTGTCATATACTTATTCATTGTTCAATTCTGGACAATGTTTTATTTTCACTCTTTTTGTTTTCTCAATTAAGTTATAGTTAGTGAGATATCATTTATGTGACCCTAACAATGTATTCTGTGTCACTAAAGTTATGCTAAAGTCCTCTTTCTATGGCTTTGTACATTATTTCACATCAGTTTCAGTTTCACGCACTTAGAACTGTAAACAACACCATAATAGTTATATTTTAAAAAAAGGATGTTGGGTATGTTTAATTTGCAGCATAAATTCAAAACATTCTAAAGAAAACTCTAACAGGAAAGCTGATTCCAAAGCTATTTGCCATGTGAAAAAAAAGTCTAGAACTGTCATTAGGATTATGAAGACATAGCACACATTTTGGCACAATGTAAATTCCATCCATATTTATCAGAGCTACAACAATCAAAAACTTTACATTTGTGAAAAAATGAGCCGTAGAGAAAAAAGCCAAGAACAGCCCCAAATTATAGTCAAGTTTTAATCAAAAGACCTAAGGAAATTCAGACAGGAAAAGTGTCAACATGACCAATATTACCTATGATTGCATGTATATACAAATGGAATAAACAGACTTTGCAACTCCCACAAAAATAACTTAAACTGACTCCTAACTATTACATTTCTGACCCTCCAGCCACTATTGACCTCACTTCCAAACAGAGGCCCATGCTCTAGAGCTCTCTCTGTATAGAGGTGATCAGAAAGGTGGGCTACAGCTCTTCAGCACCTAATGCCCCCTTGTGATCTCACATAAACCTAGCCCCACTGAGCCCATACACAAACCAAGGTTGAAGAATAATTTAATGTCTGCTTCCTGCCACATGGATTATAGTACATGATGTAGAATCTTCCCTACCCACCTGCACACCACCACCATGCACACTTAAGAAACCTCTGCATCTCAGAAACTCCTTTTGGATCCTAGAACTGAAATTTCCCTGAATGACTCCATTCATTGTGACTGGTGATAGGGGAAAGGTAAAAGGATTTTAATCAAATATTGCTGAAGGATGATCCCCATAATCTCATCTCTATCAGTTTCTAAACTATTTGTAAAACTTATCACACAAAACTGAATTTACAATGCAATGTTCAGTATTTCTAGAAACCAGATTTTCAGTTTTGAAATCTGTCTTCTGCACACCAAAAGCAATGCTTGTGTGTAACAATGGGCAGTGATATTATAAGCAACACAGCTTTCTATGGCCACTACATGTACCAAAAAGAACAGGTTCACAGTGCATCACAGTCCAATCAGATTGTATTATGATTGCTTAGCCAACCTGTTCTTGTTGGCTGCCACAATCATGATGGCATGGGTTGTGGTCTCCCTCACAGCTCTCTGATGAACTGCATCAGAGGAGAATATTAAAAGAACCTGCAAGCTACATTCCATTGGTGCTCCTCCTGATTGCTAGGCTGCCCAGAGGACAGTAGCAGCTCTCCTACAGGAGGAATAGAGATCAAATGACTCAGACAGCACGGGCCTTCCCAGCTCTGCCCTTCCACCCCACCTTAGGGGCAGACAGAGCCCTAGTATGGTAAATTTGTATTTTATTAGAATCTTCTCTCCCAGGTGTGGAGAGCTCTTGGTACTGCTTCTAGGAAAATAGCAAGAATATTTGACACTAGGCTAGGACAAGGAAGTAAGAAAAAAAATTACAGCTGAGGAATTCGTTCCTTATATCTTGTCATAGCTTGATTATCTTGATAAGACCCTGAATACCGTGACCAAGGGAACTTCGTTTATAGCTTTTTTCTTACTTGACTACCTTGTTTATGCCTTAGAACTGACCCTATTCTTTGTATGTATCCAGGCAGTCAAAGTGGGTTTTGCAGATTTCGCGGCCTGATGAGGCATGGAACACCTGAGGCTCAAGGGAGGTGCCTCTGGATAAGAACGGATATTCTGTGTATATTTCAGAAAATTGTTTGTTAGCTTGTAGCTTTGATTCTATGGTACTGCAGGGTATAAAAAGACTATGAAAAATAAACTCAAGGCTCTGGTTGCTGCTGCAGCAGTAGTATTAACCAGCAGTCCCCCCAAATCTAACTCTTGGCTTTGCATCTTCTTTCTACCTTTCCTATCTTTAATCTTTGCCTGCTGCATCAGAGACTGTTAGACTCATGCTGGGGATTCCAGTACAAAGAAAGAAACTAGATTCAAGGATCTCTTTCTCCTCCATCCTTGTTTTTCTCCTATCTGGTGTTAGGGGGTGGTGGTGGTGGTGGTGGTGGTGGTGAAACAGGAGGGGGTTGATGGCTGCAGGGTAAGAGGATTAAGGGTGGGGAAAAAAGAAGAAACCATAAAGTAGCAAAGACGACACAGGTTAATGCTAAAGGAGGAGCCAGACTAGAATGGATTTTACATTCCATGTATGCTGCCAACCTTAAGTCTCTTTTAGGTTCAGGTTCCAAGTTAAGTTTTGAACAATTTAAATATAGGCTGGAGACTGCAAGTCTAGCCACTTAGACATATGGGAAATTTACACAGCAAACATATTCCAGGATCATTTCTTAAGTACACCAGTGCCCTAACACAGGAGGTTAGTGACAGTGTCCTAAGTGGAAGGTCCCAGATGATGAAAAACATTAGAAAAGGAGAAGGTAGAAAGTATAAAAGCTGGGGGGGGGGGGAGAGGTCTTACAAAGCTATTTCTTATGCTAAGTAAACTTCTTAAGGATACCATCATGTATACGATTTATATGAGGGAAAAAGGAGATGGGAGACATCTATGAAGTCAGCAGAAAGATGAAGAAACTATGAAGTTAGCATGAGCATTATACAATGAGACACACTCTGGAGAATTCTAATCGAACAGTGCTGCACAAGGGGAACTCAGTGTATCAAAAACATTTCTGACCAAGCCTATAGTGGCCTTGGAACTGATAATCACAGTCCTATATGGTGGGAAGAGTAGTTCTCAGAATCTGAAGCAAACCCTCCCAAAGGCCCAGGCCATTACTAGTTCTCCCAAGCACATTCCTGGTTCTAGAAAAGGAGCTCTACACCCAGGGCCTCAGGGAAAGCTCCCAAGGACTAGGCCCCAGGCTGTTACTGGCTCTGCCAAGCAAGTTCCTGGGTTTCAGAAAGAGCTATGTCATTCTCCATACACAGGGGCCTCAGTGTTGATCCGGCCAGCACTCAATACAAGTGTTTTTTTAACCTTTTCAAATGGTTGTCACTAGGTGTCATCTTGCCCAAGTGGCAGAGCTATGCTTTTCTCAAGAAGAAAACTGAGCTCTTGCTCTCTTGCCTTTTGCTCCCCTCTTGCTTCTCTTACCTTCCCCCCCCCTCCTTTCCCAATCTCTTCACCTGGTCATGGCTGGCCTCTACTTCTCTGCTCTCTCTGCCTTTTTCTACCTCTACTACCCTCTTAACTCCCATCCCCATGCCCTGAATAAATTCTATTCTATACTAGAAGAAGAAAACTGAACCTTTATGGCACACCAGGCTTTACTGTTGATTGTGATCCTGTAATGACCCATTGAGCAGCTTGTTTAGAGGCCTGCTCTTTGATATGGAGATGGCTGGTTATAAGTCAAGTTTGTTTCCTTTGTTATGGTTTGGTGCCATATTTCTGTACAATACTGGTGAACTAACATGTGTATCCTAGCATCCTAATCTCTTACTGCCCTGCTGAGCATATTACTTATCTGCGGGATGTTTTAGAGGCAGCCCTCCCTCAGCTAAATTCTACTTGGTGTGCCTACTATCTCCTAAGCTTTAATAAATGCTTTACATCAGTTCTACTCTTTGACATCACAGCTTGATACTGGATTGCTACCCAGCACATGAGATGCCTTTTACAACCTCCACAAAATTAACTCCAAATGGATTGTACACCTAGATGTCAATTGCTAAGAACAGAACTTGTAGAAACTAGGACTTTCTGAGTTTGGGATCATGCCAAGGATCTTTCTGCACACAAGCCAAATGCTCTGCACAGATGCAGCCCCGACAGTGAAGTTATTCCGAGTCTACAGCTGGGTCCAGCGACTGGCTACGACCTCACGGGACCTCACCAGTGGTCACCGATTCCCACTCAGCCCCAGGAAAGATCCACCACACCAGCTCCCGCTGCTCAGACCCCTGCTTCTCCCCGTTGTTGGCAGTGACCCTGTGCTCACCATGTCGCAACTTCGGAGCTTGCCTGAGCACGTTCCACAGCATCCAGTAGCAGGACAGAGAGCACAGCACACGGGACCCTTCAAGCTGCTCAGCTACTAAGCGAAACCAACACTACGGTACCCGGAAAAACCCGCCTTCTCGCTGACTGTCAGGTCCGCCTAAAGGCTCTGATTGGCCAATAAGTCTTGAGTGACTCGAGCACCTCCCTAGTCGCTTGCTCCTCCCCTATGTGGGCAGTGATCTTGTGCTCACCAGGTCCTGACTTCAGCCTGTGCTTCCCTCAAGAAGCTGTTTGGCTTCTTCCTGGAATCAAGGCAGACAGCTTGCATAGCCCATTACTCAAATTGCAGTGAAATTATCAATCTGTCCCACAAGTGGAAGGGTACCCAGGATATTAACAATTAAAGAGAGATTTTGGGAAACAATAGTTTTGTTGGGATTCAGACCCGGGACTAGCTGCTGTCGTGCATATATTTAACACGCCAAAGCTGGCTGGGTGGAGCGATCCAGCAGCTACGGGCGAACTGGGTTTACCTGAAAGGGGGGCCTGAAAATGAAAAGGTAGCGGGGGTGAGAGAAGAATGAAGCCAAGACAAAGATTCTGATCAGGGCTCTAAGTTTAATAATAAGCTTTGCGTTTATGAAGGGAAAACCCACAAAACCCATCCCTTCAGCTGTAGTATGTCGTTGAGCAAGGTCAGCGCAGGCAACCAAAACAGCTAAGCTCCCAAGAGAATCTGCAACTGCAGCCAAAACAGATGTCTCTGTCCAGATTGATAAGGCCTGTCGTAGCGAATGTTCAAGGTCTGCGTAACCTGCTCAAGGCTGGGAAAGTTACAGCAGGGCATCCATGTTCTCCCAGCACTCCTCAGTCTCCACCTGTTACAGGGCAAGGTTGACAAACCCCACCTTATACCTTGAACTTTCCAGGGGCTGGGCTTTCCCTTCCCCAGAAGTTCTTCCTATATAATTCAGACATTTTGTACTCTTTGTCTCTCTGTTTCTCTGTCTCGATCTCTCTCCCTCCTCCTCCTCCCTCTCCCGTCCTACCCCCCTCCTTCTCCCTCCACTTTTCCTAACCCTCCCCACTCTGCATTTTTCCTCTCCCTGCTTGCCTTGCTCGCTCTTTCTCCCGATCTCTGATCCATATTCTCCCAACCCATAACGACTTCTCTGACCTCCTTGGGACTGTGAACTCTCTGGTTCCTTGGGATTAGTGAATCCACTAGAGAGCTGCCCCCAATAAACCCGCAAATACTCTAATTTCACTTGGGTTGAGTCCTTCATGCTGGGCTTAGGTAAACAGCAACTAGTTTTCACCTGGTAGGTTTGAGAACCCTGAGAGACAAACAGGAACCAGATGACAAACCCTGTGGAGCACTATTGTTTGTCAGCACATTTTCCTCAGTGGGAAGATAAACACACATTCATACACAGAGCTGTATTATTAAAGGTTCTCTAGATGAACAGACCTGATAGGATGAATCTATGTATGTAGAAAGTGAATTAGAGTATTTCACAGGCTGTGGTCCAACTAGTCCAACAATGGCTAACAGTATGTGTAGGAATACCTATATGTGAATGTATCCAGACTCCCTCAGTAAAATCCCAATGCTTCCTTTCTTGAAGGAAATCATTGCTTTGGAAATGACTCCTATTCTCTCCTTGCTAGCCACGGGCGGGGGTGGGGTTGGGGGTGGAGTGGGGGATCTTTCTCAGTTCTTCCGTCTTGTCTTACATGATGGCTACATGATTCCTGGTAGTCAAACTGACTACATGTGGAATTAACTAAAACTGAAAGAGTTTGGGGGATTTTTCTTTTCTTTTCTTTTCTTCTTTTTTTTGGGGGGGGGTCTTTTCGAGACAGGGTTTCTCTGTGTAGCCCTGGCTGTCCTGGAACTCACTCTTTAGACCAGGCTGGCCTTGAACTCAGAAATCCGCCTGCCTATGCCTCCCAAGTGTTACAGGCATGTTCCACCACCGCCCAGCATGGGATTTTTCTTAATTATAGCTTTTGAAATATGAAAACCCTTCTTTAATATGGATTTTTTTTTTGAGGTGTTAAGATCCACCTTTATTCTAGGTCACAGCTTCTGGTGGTAGCCTACATATATAAAGGACATCAAAGATGGTAGCTCGTTCTCTTTGTCTACTTATCTTACCTCTGGCTAGCAAGTTCTCCCCCCTGCCCCCTATTCTTTCTTTTTCCCTGGTATTAAAGAGCCTACTTCTTTGAAACTCTGGTATATACTGAAGACTAACGGAGACATCCAGCCACATGGACTGAACCACACTAGATTCCTTAACTTTCCATTGGTAGACAGCCATTGGTAGATTGTGAGACATTCTAATACATTCACTTTATTTTATTTATTTATTTATTTATTTATTTATTTATTTATTTTTGGTTTTTCGAGACAGGGTTTCTCTTTGTAGCCCTGGCTGTCCTGGAACTCACTCTGTAGACCAGGCTGGCCTTGAACTCAGAAATCCGCCTGCCTCTGCCTCCCAAGTGGTGGGATTAAAGGCGTGCACCACCACCACCCGGCCATACATTCACTTTAAACATGCATACAGAGGTTCATTCTATCAGTTCTGTTCATCAAAAGAATCTTTAATAATATAGCTCCGTGTGTGTGTGTGTGTGTGTGTGTGTGTGTGTGTGTATAGGTTTTTGTTTTTCCAACTTTCCACTGAGGAAGATGTGCCAGCTAACAATAGTGCTCCAGTGTTTGTCATCTGTTTCCTGCTTTTCTCCCATGCTTGTCTCATACCTACCAGGTGAAAAGTAGCTGCAGTTTACCTGAACCCAGCATGAAGGCACAAAACCAAATTCTTGTTTCCTAAACTCCCTCTTTAATTGTTAATATTCTGGGCACCCTTCTTCCTGTGGGACAGATTAATAACTCCACTGCAAGTTGAGTAAGGGGGCTATGCAAGCGGTCTACCTTGATTCCAGGAGGAAGAAGTGCCTATTGAGTGCTGTGATGGGTGCTCAGGCAATCTCTGAAGTCTGGTGAGCACAGGGCCACTGCCCACAAAAGGGAAGAGCAGGCAACTGAGCAATGGAAGTTGGGAGTGCTGAGTCCTCTCTGGGGCTGGGTGGGAAGACAGATGGGTAGATTTTTGGAGAACAGTCACAACTAGGCGGGGTGTTCTTCTGGGTGCCATGTTGCAGGTTCAGTCCTGTGGCTGAGTATGCTTGGATGGTACAGTGAGAGGTGCCCTGAATGCTGATGGTGGGTAATGTGAAGGGAGTTCAGGCAAGTTCTGAAATCAGGAAGTGGTTAGCACACAGTCACTGTCTACATTTGGGAAGAGCAGCCAGCTAAGCATAGAATCTGGTGTGTTGGGTCTTCCCTGGGGCTGGGTGGGAAACTGTGTTGAGTTGTGACTAACTGTGAGGTCTCTTGTGGTTCTAACCACTCTCTGGAACCAGCAGTGGCCTCTGAATAACTTCACTTATGGGGGCTGCATCTGGGCAAAGCATTTCAATCAGCGGCTTGTGTGTAGAAACATCCTTGGCAGGATACCAAACTTGGAGAGACCTAATTTCTCTAGTGTCTTCTAAAGTTCCGCCCTTAGCATTTGACATTTAGGTGTAAGATCCATTTGAAGTTAATTTGTGGAGGTTGTAAAAGGCATCTCATGTGTTGGGTAGCAATCCAATATTAAGGTGTGATATAGAAGAGTATAATCAATGATGTAAAGGATTTACCAATGCTTAGGAGAGATAGTAAGGCACACCAAGTAGAATTTAGCTGAGGGAGAGCGGCCTCTAAAACATCCTACAGATAAGTAGTATGCTAACCAAGCCTGTTAGAGATCAAGACGCTAGGATACAAATGTTTGTTTACCAGGACTGTCCAGAAATTTGGCTCTAAACCTTGATAAAGGAGACACCCCTTATTTATAATCAGTCACCAAGCAAATTTTCATATTAAAGAGCGGGCCTCTAGCCAGGCATGGTGGCGCACGCCTGTAATCCCAGCACTTGGGAGGCAGAGGCAGGCAGATTTCTGAGTTCCAGGCCAGCCTGGTCTACAGGGTGAGTTCTAGGACAGCCAGGGCTACACAGAGAAACCCTGTCTCGAAAAAACAAAAACAAACAAAAGAGCAGGCCTCTAAAAAGCTGATCGATAGGGCCCTTACAGGATTACAACCAAACCATAAAGGTCTAATTTTCTTGATAAAAGCATAGTTCTGCCACATGGGCAAGATTATACTGGGTGACAAGGCTTTCTCTGAGGCCCTCATGTATGATGAATGACAGCTTTTTCTCAAACCCAGGAACATGCTTGCCAGAACCAGTAACAGCCTGGGGCCTAGACCTTGGAAGCTTTCCCTAAGGCCCTTAGGTATTGAGAATCAAATAGAGCTCCTTCTCTAAATCCAGGAATATGCTTATGAGAGCTGGTAATAGTCTGAAGTCAGGGCCTTTGGGGAGGGGTTGTTTCAGATTTTGAGAAAACTCTTTCTACCACATGGGGCTGTGGTTTTCAGTCCTAAATCCATTGTAGGCTTAGTCAGTAATGTTTTTAAGATGCCCTGATTATCTCCTCCTAAGTTTGTCCCATTGTGTGATAGTTTCTGGTGATTTCATAGAAGTCTTCCATTCCTTTCTATTTTCCACTATAAGTAGTATACATGATGCTATTCTTATGAAGCTTACTCAGTATAAGACTTAGCTTCTGCAAGGCATCCTCAACCCAACTTTTATACTTTCTACCTTCTATTTTTTCTGTCTTTTTCATCCTCTGGAACTTTGTACTTAGGAACCTGTCACTGATGTTGTTTCAGGGCACTGGTGCACTTAAGAAATAATTCTGGGAATATATTTGATGTGTAAATGTCTGTCTAAGTGGTTAAACATGCAGTCTTCAGTCCATATTTAAATTGTTTAAAAATTATTCTGGGGCCGGAACCTTAAAGAGACTTAAGAGTGACAGCATAGGTGGGAAGTAAAATCTATTCTCAGCTGGCTCTTAGAGCTGAATGCATGCTGTCATTAAAGAGATTTCTCTTAATTAATTTTTTAATTGTGTGTGTAATGATTTAAAAGATCTTACTAAATCTCTTATGGTCATAGATTCCCTTCTGTATGAGTTCTTTTAGGACTTCAAAGACTACTGAAATATGCAAAGGCTTTAACAGACTGATTACACACTAAAGGTTTTACTCTTGTATGAAGATCCCAGGAAGTAAAAAGCTTTACCACACTGTTTGTGTTTATGGAGTTTCTCTGTAGTTTGACTTTTTCTCATAAAACTACTGCCACATGTAAAGGCTTTAACACATTGTTTACATTTATGTATTTTCTCTCCAGTATGTATTATTTTATGTATTTGTAGATAATTGTGCTGTGAAAAGTGCTGGAGTCCATCTCTGGTGGGGTTGTTGAACCTGAAGATAGATGTGTGGTCTCGGCAAAAGTGAAGACTCTGAATACCTGTTCAATCTTTCAACCAAGTGGCACTGAATAGCTCGAGTCATCTTTCTTTATACAATCACAAGCCTGCTCCCAGGAGTAGTGATATCACTGGTTATTCTACTTAATGAAATCGTAACATCAGCATTATAAAGCCCCATCATTGTAAAAGCCCCCAGTAGTTTTCCTTCCTCCTTCTCATCTCCTATTAGGTCAATTACTCCCTAACCTTATTTTGCACCACAGAGCAGTTTCAGCAAGCCAAAAAAAATGTCTAGCCAGAAATATCCTGTGGATATGAGCACATACCCAGCTGATAGCTGGTTATTCAGGTATGCAAGATGACACAGATTAAATATTTGTAGGTATAAGTCCATTCATCAAATAGCACCCCTCTGCCGTACTTTTTTAATTGCACATAGAGATGTGCTCATTGTACCAAGCAACCTTTCCTGAGAAGCAGGAATTTGATACCATCTTTCTAAGAACCATTTTTAAGTCTCTATGTAGTTTCCCCATTTTAAGTCTCTGTTTATCAGACATAGCTTCCTCAGAACAGTTATACAAGCAGGACCCACTGCTCTCCACAACTGCCATAGTCTTACTCAGTGTGACTGTAGATGTTTCTCTAGGAACATGATTACATGTACCAAAATACTCAGGATTAATGGTCACATCTGGAGGATCAATAGAGGCAAAGAGAGGAGAGGAGGTTTTATTCCTTGAAAGAGTATTGAGAAAACCAGAATCATTTACAGAGCTTTCAGCCTACATGATCCAGCCTTGCCCATGATTCACAAGGTGAAAGTAAACATTGCTATGAGTATTGTGATGGTTTGTATATGATTGGCCCGGGAAGTGAACCTATTAGGAGGTGTGGCCTTGTTGGAGTAGGTGTGTGGCTGTGGGTGTGGGCTTAAGACCCTCCCCCTGGCTGCCTGGAAGTCAGTCTTCCACTAGCAGCCTTCAGTTGAAGAGAGAGAACTCTCAGCTCCTCCTGCACCATACCTGCCTGGATGCTGCCATGTTTCTGCCTTGATGACAATGGACTGAACCTCTGAGCCTGTAAGCCAACCCCAATTAAATGTTGTCTTTTATAAAACTTGCATTGGTCATGGTGTCTGTTCACAGCAGTAAAACCCTAACTAAGACAGAAGTTGGTACCAGGGACTGGGGTATTGCTGTGATAGGCCTGACTATGCTTTTGTTCGGAAGAATGTGGATTTTGGGACTTTGGATTTGGAAAGCCATGGAATTCTTTAAGTGGGGCTTAATGGGCCAGACTAGTAGGAATATGGAAGACAGTGGTGCTGAGGGTCATTTGAACTGTGTAGGCCTGACGGCCCAAAAGGTTTCAGTGGAGAAGAACTTTAATACGTGGCCAAGAGACTGTTTTTGTGATGTTTTGGTGAAGAACATGGCTGCTTTTTGCCATTGCCTGAAGAGACTGCCTAGGGCTAAGGTAAAGAGATTTATATTAACTGCATCTGCAAAGGAAGTCTCAAAAAAGCCCAACAAAGACTTTGTTCTCTGGTTAAGTCTGATGAAGAGAATTTTGAACAAATATAGCAAGCTGAGAAAGGAAAAGTACAAAATATATAGTTTGAGTATTAAAGGAACTCCAGGAAGTGAAATGGAGTTTGTTTCAAGGATATTAAATTGAATTAAGGGAGTGGTGACCTGGGGGCAAGATTCCACCCAGCTAAATTTAGGTCTAGGCCAGGTAGTATAAACCTTTAATCCCAGGAGGCAAAGATAAGCAGATTTCTGAGTTCAAGGCCAGCCTAGAACAGAGTAAATTCTAGGTGAAGAAAAACTTTAATCTAGGCTTGGTGGACCACACCTTTAATCCCAGTGCTTAGGGGACAGGCATGCAGATCTCTTGAGTTCCAAGTCAGTCTAAGGAGCAAGATTCAGGACAGCCAACTTAGGCAGTGAAGGAGCTGGGAAAAAGGAAGCTAGTGATAATGTTCCAGCTCCTGCAAGCAGCAGAACTCAGCAGCTTCAGCCATGTGTCTCTGGCTTTATATTCAAGAGAAAAATGAGACTACTGAAACAATTGATGCTGGTTAGCTGGAGCTAAGAAATTAGTGGTGATTAAGAAAAGACCAGCATCACTGAGGTGAAATCTAGGAAGTGTTTTCTGAGAGCACAAAGAAGCTGTATTCCAGAGATAGCCAAGTGTTCCTCATGCTGCAGCTGTACCTGGTAATGTGTAAGAATCATCCAGGTGGTACTGGTTTTGAAGGCATGAAGGCATCATGAAGAACAGCTGAGGCTTGGTACTGTGAGAGGCCATGGAAGGCCATTGGTGAAAGTGTACCCTCAGTTGTAATTGACAGCCCAGGACTGAAGGGGTCATGCAAAGGAGTTGAGACTTGGTACCATGAAGAGAGCTTATGAGAGGCTTTGGTGAAGTATAGTTACAGTGGAAGACCCTAGCATATTGGAGATGCCAGTACCATGGGATGACCACCAAGAACAGCAGTGGCAGTGGAGTGGATCAATCTGAACTTAGAGTGCTACAAAGGGCAGAGCTGGAGAAGTGACACCAGCTCTTTGGAGATACACAGAAGATCATGTGTGGATCTCAGACACTGGATCAAGAAGCTGTGAAGCTGAAATTGACTTGGGGTACCCAAGATGTTAAAGATGCCAGAGCCACAGGATGCCTGCCAAGGAAAGCTGCTAACAGGGAGTAGAACAAGCCCAGGAGAAAGAACCTTGTTGAAGTCAACAAGGATGAAAAAGGAGTTGGATATCTGAAGACTGCTTTGCCATCAGACATGGAGATGCAGAATTTGGACTTTGCCCAGCTGGTTTCCTGTCTTGCTTGGAGGATTACAGTTAAGTGATTTAGTGAATCTCAGAAGAGACCTTGAACTTTGGACTTTTAACACTGTTGAGACTGCTATAGTCTACCGGGACTTTTGAAGTTGGACTAAATGTATTTTGCATTATGCTATGTTTCAGTATGGCCCCCATAGACTCATGTTTGAACAAGCCTATGGGGGCCAGGGAGTGGAATGTGATGGTTTGTATATGATTGGCCCGGGAAGTGAACCTATTAGGAGGTGTGGCCTTGTTGGAGTAGGTGTGTGGCTGTGGATGTGGGCTTAAGACCCTCCCCCTGGCTGCCTGGAAGTCAGTCTTCCACTAGCAGCCTTCAGTTGAAGAGAGAGAACTCTCAGCTCCTCCTGCACCATACCTGCCTGGATGCTGCCATGTTTCTGCCTTGATGACAATGGACTGAACCTCTGAGCCTGTAAGCCAACCCCAATTAAATGTTGTCTTTTATAAAACTTGCATTGGTCATGGTGTCTGTTCACAGCAGTAAAACCCTAACTAAGACAAGTATTAACAGCATAGCAAAAGCAAGGAGAGCTTGTAGCACATGTGATATAAATAATAAGCATAGAAGCCAGAGAATTCACCCCAGGTCTTTGCCAAGTGGGAAGGGATTTTCATGGGTCTTGCCACAGTAGAATCTTATCAGTGAAGGACTCATATGCTGTTCCCTACATGGCCACTGCCAGAAAAGACTTTATCTGGGTTACTTTCCAGTACGCGTTCTTTTATGTATTTGAAGAGAACTGTGATATACAAATTTGAGGAACAAGTAAAATAAACATGTTCTAAGTACTGCCTTTTTTGTTATTGGACTCCATTTATTCATAGAATGAAACTATGTTCAAGTCCCTAGGTTCTACGGAAGCTGGAGACTTCCTAATAGTGAAACAGCTTCTGTTATTCATCTTTTCTTCCACAAAACATGACTATGCCTAACCACAAAAGAACAAATGGATATGATTGGTTAGACCATAAGACCTATATTCTGTACTTATTGACATTGTTCAGTATCATATAGAAAGCCCCTATCTCTAAATGCTGAGGGATGGAAAACATATCTATAACTTGGCACACATGTTTGTGGTTTTCAAGATTAAAAGTTTTGTAACATGCAGTTCAGCTTCTGAGTATATTCTACAGTCCTTATTGATCAGTAGTGGCTTGATTACAATACATTCTTGTCATCTGCATTGACCTGGTGTTGGAGTTGTATTGCATTTAAGCGTACCCAGAACACAAAGGCTTTACCACATTGCTTTGATGCATAGAATCTCTCCAGTATGAATGCTTTCATGATGATGAAGACTATAAAATTGTGCAAAGGCTTCACCATATTAAATACATTCATGAGGTTTCTCTCCAGTATGAATTCTTTCATGCCTTTGAAGATGACTTTGACGTGCAAAAGCTTTACCACATTGGTTACATTCATAGGGTTTCTCTCCAGTGTGTGTCCTTTTATGTACTTGGAAACTACTGTGACGTGCAAAGGCTTTGCCACACTGGTTACATTCAAAAGGTTTCTCTCCAGTATGTGTTCTTTTATGTATTTGGAGATGACTATGACGTGCAAAGGCTTTGCCACATTGATTACATCCATAAGGTTTCTCTCCAGTATGTGTCCTTTTATGCATTTGGAGACTATTGTGATATGAGAAGGCTTTATCGCATTGATTACATTTGTAGGGTTTCTCTCCAGTATGTGTTCTTTTATGTATTTGGAGATGACTATAACATACAAAGGCTTTACCACATTGGTTACATTCATAAGGTTTCTCTCCAGTATGTGTTCTCTTATGTACTTGAAAACTATTGTAATATGAAAAGGCTTTACCACACTGGTTACATTCATAGGGTTTCTCTCCAGTATGCATTCTTTTATGTATTTGGAGATGATTGTGACATACAAAGGCTTTACCACATTGGTTACATTCATAGGGTTTCTCTCCAGTATGTGTTCTTTTATGTATTTGGAGATGACTGTGGCATACAAACGCTTTACCACATTGATTACATTCATAGGGTTTCTCTCCGGTATGTGTTCTTTTATGTATTCGGAGATGACTGTAACGTGCAAAGGCTTCACCACATTGATTACATTTATAAGGTTTCTCTCCAGTCTGAATTCTTTCATTCCTTTGAGGGTGACTGTGATATGCAAAGGCTTTATAACATGGAGTATATTCAGAGATTTTCTCTCCAGTATGACTTCTTTCATGTCTGCAAAGATAATTGGCATATGTGAAAGCTTTACCACATTCATTACACTGATGAATCCTTTTATCTGTATGAATTAATTTTACAATTTGGTTTAATGGTAAAGAGGAATCAGATCTTAATGTTTACCACTTTGTTTACATTTATGGTTTCCCCTAAATTTTGGGTTGTTTTGTATCTTTGAAGATATCTGTGATGGTAAAAGCATTTATTTCATGGCTCACATTTATAGCATCCCTTTTCTATATAGTTTTTCACATATTTGAAGAAAACTGGAAAAACTCAAGAGCTTTATCACACTGATTGTAATCATATATTTTTCTTTAATATAAATCATACTACATTTAGAAAGTGGACCAGAACAAACAGAATAATTTCCATATTCCTAGTACTCACAGAGACTTTCTGCAGTGTGAATTTATGGATGAAGTTGGAAAAACAACCAATTGTAAATTTGTATCATATTCAGAAAGTCTACTAAAAGTGGGAGCTAATGTGTATCTTCTAACTGTTCTGGGAAAGAGAAGTACTTTGCTTCTTTCAATATCCCTATGCTTACATGGCTTGAATCCATTGTGACATATATCTATTTAAAAAAGTAACAATGCAGCCGGGTGGTGGTGGTGCACGCCTTTAATCCAGGCACAGAGAAACCCAGTCTCGGGAAAAACAGAACAAAACAAAACAAAACAACAACAACAAAAGTAACAAATAACAAATGGGAAGAAACATTGCATTCAGAATATGTTCCTCATAGACATGTGGTATAGGGATTAAGGTTTCTCCATAGTAACATTCTTTTGTGTTTTGTTTGTTTTTTTTGTTTTGTTTTGTTCTGTTTTTCAAGACAGGGTTTCTCTATATAGCCTTGGATGTCCTGGAACTTGCTCTGTAGACCAAGGCTGGCCTGGAACTCAGAAATCTGCCTGTCTCTACCTCCCAAGTGCTGTGATTAAAGGCATGTGCCACCATTGCCTGGCTCACAACAACACTCCTGACTCTCATAAACTGCCCTTCTCATTAAACTTAGCAATGTTACTGCAAGTATATAAGTAACCCTAGCTTTACTATGAACTATTTGGATAATTAAAAGATTTTGGACATATGTTTATCGCCTAGTCAGTGTAATTAATCTTTTGCAGTCAGAGTAGTATGAGACTAAACAGATTGGCAGTTCTTCAGCATAGTTTTAATGGGACTATAATACAAATGGTGATATCTGTTAAGGCATTGTTTCTTTCTTAAAAGAATGCCTTGCAAACACAAATTAGATACCTGACAATGAGGTAAATGGTTTTGTGAGAACTTAGTAATCACTGATATACTTAAAACAGTACTTTTTTACACTGTTGCTTTTCTTTTAAACTTCCAGAACACATTAAAATTTCTTTAGAAGCATATTCATATCAACTTGCTCATGAAAATTACCTTCCATGTCTTCTAGAACTTTGACAATGTTCTTCAATAGTATTGTCTTCCCAATTGTAGCCTAAAATATAGTGCCAGAAAATATATATTATTGGAGATTAGGCAAAATTTAAGTTACTATCGTTGATGAACCTTAGAACAATGTCTAACTTATTCACTTCATTCTTCTTCATTCTCAATTGAAATTACAGAAAAAGCATCAATAACAGAAACAGTTGTGCCCTTATTTTAAAAAGTGAAAGAAAACTCACTGTCTTACCTATAGCAGTGAGATTCCTGTAGGTCTCCAGCATCACATCTTTGTAGAGACTTTTCTGTGAAGGATCCAGCAAAGCCCACTCTTCCTGAGTGAAGTTCACATACACATCCTCATAGGTCATTGCATTCTAAAATATCCCATACATGCGTACAAGAGAAAGCACGATAATGACAACACAATAAATGTATACTTCATTGACAATACAGTCATTCTGATGTACTCACCACTTATTTCCTAAGCAGAAGTTTTATGTAATCCAAGTCATTTTAGAAGAAAACTAAATGAGGTTCACCTCTGTCATTTCTTTGTTCTTTGAATAGGATATAGCCTTGCAAAAGAAATATCAATTAACAGAGAGAGAGAGAGAGAGAGAGAGAGAGAGAGAGAGAGAGAGAAGCAAACAGATCAACAGTACTAAACACACATCAGGGAAACTGTATGAACAATTACTAATTACAAAAAATGATGGGTGATCTGGGTGTATTGGTTCATTCCTTTAATCTCAGCACTCAGGAGGCAGAGGCAGAGGCAGGTGTATTTCATTGACTTGGATGCCAGCATGGTCTTTGCAATGAATTCCAGGACAGTCAGTATGTACATTAAAACATGACACGGCAGTCATGAATTGGTGCACTGCACCCTACCCCACAATACCACCTGCCTCCTAAGTGGTCTGCTCTAACCTGAGACACACACATGGGACATACCCCCACCCCCACCTGCTAACAAGCCCACTAGACATGGGCTCTGCCCTGCTTTATGGGACCTCCATCCTCCTTCTGGTCTGCAACTACACCTGCAGTGAGGATTGGTGCACTGCACTGCACCCCACCCAATGGCTCTGCCTGCCTCCCAGAAGGCCTGCTCAGACCCTGAATACATGGCTCCACCTACCTCCCAGGAGGCCTGCTCCAACCTGGATAACAAGGCCAGGTAACACCAGTGAAAACCAGACGGCTAAAGGCAAGCACAAGAACATAATCAACAGAAGCCAATGTAATATGGCACCATGAGAACCCAGATCTCCTACTATAGCAAGCACTGTATATCCTAACACACTTGAAGAGCAAGACTATGACCTTAAACCCAAGCTCATGAAGATGATAAAGGCCTTTAAAGAAAATAAATAGTTCCCTTAAAGTAATACAGGAAAACATAATCAAACTGGAAGAAGCATTTAAAGAGGAAACAAATAAATCCATTAAAGAAATACAAGAAAATACAATCAAACAGGCAAAAGATATGAATAAAATGGTCCAAGACCTAAAAATGAAAATAGAAGCAATAAACAAAAGACAAACAGAGGCAACCCTGGAGATGGAAAATCTAGAAAAGAGTACAGGAATGACAGATGCAAGCATCACCAACAGAATACAAGAGATGGAAGAGAGAATCTCATACATACAAGATACCAGAGAAGAAATTGATGAATCAGTTAAAGAAAATGCCAAATGTAAAACGTTCCTAACTCAAAGCATCTAGGAAATTTGGGATGCTATGAAAAAACCAAACCTAAGAATAATAGGAATAGAAGAGGGTGAGGATTCCCAGTATAGAAGTCCAGAAGACATCTTCAACAAAATCATAGAAGAAAACTTCCCTAACCTAAAGAGATGCCTAACCTAAGAA
This sequence comes from Apodemus agrarius, assembly GCA_964023405.1. Classification (NCBI taxonomy): domain Eukaryota; kingdom Metazoa; phylum Chordata; class Mammalia; order Rodentia; family Muridae; genus Apodemus; species Apodemus agrarius. Next base: position 113,277,370 of record OZ030014.1, on the reverse strand, counting down.
GAAGCTTACAGAACACCAAAGAGATTAGACTAGAATAGAAAATCCTTCTACCACATAATAATCAAAACACTTAATGTACAGCGCCAAGAAAGAATATTAAAAGCTGCAAGGGAAAAAAAGCTAAAAGCAGAGCTATTAGAATTACACCTGACTTCTCAATAAAGACTCTAAAAGCCGGGAGATCCTGGACCCAGAAGATGTTGCAGACCCCAAGAGACCACAGATGCCAGCCCAGGCTACTATAACCAGCAAAACTTTCAATCTCCATAGATGGAAAAACCAAGATATCCCCTGACAAAACCAAATTTAATCAATATCTTTCTACTAATCCAGCCCTACAGAGAATACAAGAAGGAGAACGCCAACAAAAGGAGGGTAACTATACCCAAGAAAACACAAGAAATTAATCATCTCACAGCAAAACCAAAAGAAGAGAATCACACACAAACACACATACCATCTCCAATGTCAAAATAATAGGAACCAACAAGCATTGGTTATTAATATCTCAACATTAATGTACTCAATTCCTCAATAAAAAGACACAGGCTAACAGACAGGATACATAAACAGTATACATCATTCTGTTGCATGCAAGAAACACAACTCAGCAAGAAAGTTAGACACTACCGCAGTGTAAAGGGCTGGAAAAATGTTTTCTGAGCAAACACCAAAGAAACAAGCTAGAGTAGCTATTCTAATATCTAATAAAATAAACTTTCAACCAAAAGTTATCAAAAGAAATGGGGAAGCCGGGTGGTGCTGGCGCACTCCTGTAATCCCTGCACTCTGGGAGGCAGAGGCAGACAGGTTTCTGAATTCAAGGCCAGCCTGGTCTACAGAGTGAGTTCCAGGACAGCCAGGGCTATACAGAGAAACCCTGACTCGAAAAAACCAAATCCAAAATAAAAAATTAAAAAAAAAAGGAAATGGAGAAGGATACTTCGTACTCATGAAAGTAAAAATCCACCAAGATGATATCTCAATTCAAAACATGTATGCCACAAATACAAGGGCACCCACATTCGTAAAAGAAACATTACTAAAGTTCAAATCATACATTAAACCCACACAGTAATAGTGGAGTACTTCAACACTCTACTTTCACCAGTGGACAGGTCATCAAAACAGAAATTAAACAGAGAAAGAATTATGTTATGGACCACATGGATTTAGCAGATAGCTACAGAACCCTTCATCTAAAACCAAAAGAATATGCCTTCTTCTCAGCACCTCACAGAACCCACTCCAAAACTGACAATATAATCAAGCTTCAACAGATACAAGAAGATTGAAATATGGGAAAGGGGAAAGCCTTTGGAATGTAAACATAGAATATAGAAAATAAAAATTAAAAAAAAAGATTGAAATAACCCCATGCATTATATCAGATCACCATGGATTAAGGCTGGACTTCAATAACAATAGAAACAACAGAAAACCCACATAGTCATAGAAAATTAATAACTCTCTACTCAATGGTTACTTGGTCAGGGAAGAAATAAGAAAGAAATTTAAGACTTTATAGAATTCAATGAAAATAAAGGTACAACATACCTAAACTTATTGGACATGCTGAAAGCAAGTGCTAAGAGGAAGAATTCATAGCACTAAGTTCCTTCATAAAGAAATTGGAGAGATCTCATACTAGCAACTTAACAGCACATCTGAACAAAAAGAAGCAAACAAATCCAAGAGAAGTAGACAGCAGGAAAGAATCAAACTCAGGCTGAAAATCAATTAGAAACAAAGAAAACAATACAAAGAATCAGCAGAATCAAGAGCTGATTCTTTGAGAAAAATCAACAAGATAGACAAACCCTTAGCTAAACTAACTAAAAGGCACAGAGACAGTATTCAAATTAATGAAGTCAGAAATGAAAAAGGAGGCATCACGACAGAAACTGAAGGAATTAAAAAACCATTAGGTCGTACTTCAAAAGCCTGTACTCCACAAAACTGAAAAATGTAAATGAAATAGATGATTTTCTAGACAGATACCATGTACCAAAGTTAAATCAAGATCAGGTAGACTAAATTAACAGTCCCATAACCCCTAAGGAAATAGAAGCCGCCATTAAAACCCTCCCAACCAAAATTGAGCTAATACAAATACTCCTCAAACTATTCCACAAAATAGAAACAGAAGAAACATTGCCAAATTCATTCTATAAAGCCACAGTGACCCTAATGCCTAAACTACACAAAGACTCAACAGAGAAAGAGAATTTCAGATCAATTTTGCTTATGAACATTGACACAAAAATACTCAATAAAATTCTCACGAGATAAATCTAGGAGGGGGGGAACTGGGAAAGGGGAAAGCCTTTGGAATGTAAACATAGAATATAGAAAATAAAAATTAAAAAAAATAAAGTACATATGTATGAAAATCTAAAAAAAAAAAAAAAGAAAAAAAAAAAGAATATCATTCACCATGCTCCAAGTAGGCTTCATCCCAGGGATACAGAGATGGTTCAATATATGAAAACCCATCAATGTAATCCACCATATAAACAAACTGAAAGGGAAAAAAATCACATGATCATTTCATTAGATGCTGAAAAGGCCTTTGACAAACTCCAACACCCCTTCATGGTAAAAGTCTTGCAGAGATCAGGGATGCACGGCACATAGCTAACCATAATAAAATCAATATATAGAAGGCCAATAGCCAACATCAAATTAAATGGAAAGAAATTTGAAGCAATTCTACTGAAATCAAGGACAAGACAAGGCTGCCCGTTCTCTCCCTATCCATTCAATATATTACTTCAAGTTCTAACTAGAGCAATAAGACAACAAAAGGAGATCAAGTGAATACAAATTAGAAAAAAATAAGTCAAATTAGCACTATTCATGGATAATATGATAGTATACATAAGTGCCCTCCAAAATTCAACCAAGGAATCCATACAGCAGATAATCAAAATTTTATCTGGCTACAAAATTAACTCAAAGAAATCAGTAGCCTTTCTTTATAGAAATGATAAAGGAGCAGAGAAAGAAATTAGGGAAACAACATAGCCACAAATAATATAAAATATCTTGGTGTAACTCTAACCATGCAAAGTGAAAGAGCTGTATGACAAAAACTTCAATTTTCTGAAGAAAAAAATTGAAAAAGATAGCATAAAATGGAAAGATCTTCCATGCTCATGGATTGGTAGAATTAACATAGTGAAAATGGCCATCTCACCAAAAGCAATCTATAGATTCAGTGCAATCCCCATCAAAATCCCAACAGAATATTTTACAGATCTTGAGAGAGCAATTCTCAACTTTGTATGGAAAAATAAAAAACCCAAGATAGCCAAAACAATCCTGAACAATAAAAGAGCTTCTAAGGGAATCACCATCCTTGACTTCAAGCTGTACTACAGAGCAATAATCATAAAAATTGCATGCTATTGGTACAGAAGATTGATCATTGGAATCAAATTGAAGACCCAGAAATAAATCTATGGACACTTGATTTTTGACAAAAAAGCCAAACCATATAATAGAAAAGGGAGAGCATTTTCAACAAATGGTGCTGGTCTAACTGGATATCTGCATGTAGAAGAATGCAAAAAGACCCATATTTATCACCCTGCAGAAAACTCAAGTACAAGTGGATCAAGGACTTCAACATAAAACTAGATAAACTAAATATCATAGAAGAGAAAGTGGGAAATAGCCTTGAATGCCTTGGTATAGGAGACAAATTCTTAAAGAGAACACCAGTGGCTCTAAGATCATGGAACCTCATGAAACTGCAAGTTTCTGTAAGGCAAAGGACACTATCAATAGGACAAAATGGCAGCCTACAGATTGAGAAAATATTTTCACTAACTGTACATTTGACAGAGGGTCAAAAATATAGAAAATATATCCAAAAGATAGATATAACTGAAAAAGTTAAACACCAACAAACCAAATAACCTAATTAAAAAATTGGATACAGCCAGGCTGTGGTGGTGCACGCCTGTAATCCCAGCACTCCACTCTGGGAGGCAGAAGCAGGTGGATTTCTGAGTTCGAGGCCAGCCTGGTCTACAGAGGGAGTTCCAGGACAGCCAGGGCTTTACAGAGAAACCCTGACTCTAAAAAAACCAAATTAAAAAAATGGATACAGAGCTAAACAGATTTCTCAACAAAAGAACCTCAAATGGCCAAGAAGCACTTAAAGAAATGCTTAACATCCATAAGACATCAGGGAAAGGCAAAACAGCCTTGAGATTCCACCTTACACCCATCAGAATGGCTAAAATAAAAACCTGCTGGCAAGGATGTGGAGCAAGGGGAATAATCTTCCATTGCTGGTGGGATTGCAAATGTACAACCACTCTGGTAATCAATCTGACAGTTTCTCAGAAAAATCAGAAATAGTTCTACCTAAAGACCCAGCTATACCACGCCTGGGTATATACCCAAAAGATGCTCCACCATACCATAAGGCCATTTGCTCAACTATGTTCATAGCAGTTTCATTCACAATAGCCAGAAACTGGAAACAACCTAGATGTCCCTCAACCAAAGAATGGATTCAAAAATGTGGTTTATTCACACAATGGAATACTACTCAGTTATTAAAAACAAGGACATCATGAATTCTGCAGGCAAATGGATGAAACTAGAAAATATCATCCTGAGTGTCTTTTTGCATCTAGGTTACCTCACTCACTTATAAGTGGATATTAGTCATAAAGTAAGTACAGGATACCCAAATATACCCTACAAAACCAAAGAAGTTAAACAAGGAGGGCTGAAGTTAGGATGCTTGAATTTCACTTAGAAGAGGGAACAAAATAGTCATAGGAGGCAGAGGGAGGGAGGGATGTGGGTGGGAGAGGGGAGGAGGAGAGAATGGGGGCCAGGATCAGGTATGCTTATAGACAGGAGACCCAGAGGGCTAGGAGAATGAATAGAAATCTGCAGCTGCAGCGAGTGGGAAGGTTGGGAGAATCTTTAGGAAGTTCCAGAGACCTGAGATTGGGAAGGATCCCAGTAGCCAGTGCAGGTGACCTTAGCTGAAATGCCTAACAGTGGGGACAAGGAATGTGAGGAAGCCACCTCCTGTGGACAGACAGAACCCCTAAGGGAGAAGGACACTAACCCACCTCCAAAACTTTTGATCCCAAATATGTCCTGTCTAAAAGAAATGCAGGGACAAAAATGGAGCAGACACTGAAGGAATGGCCAACCAATAACCAGCCTAACTTGAAACCCATCCCATGGGCAAACACCAATCCCTGACTTTATTAATGATACTCTGTTACACTTGCAGACAAGAGCCTAGGATAATTGCTCAGCTGACTGAAACAGATGCAGATACCCAAAGCCAAACATTGGATGGAGGTAGGGTAGTCTTATAGAAGAGTTGGGGGAAGGATTTAAGGCCCTGAATGGGGATGGGAACCTCACAAAATGACCAGCAGAGTCACCTAACCTGGACCTCTGGGAACTCAGACTGAGCCACCAACCAAAAAACCCACAGGATTGTACAAGGTCCCCAGCACATACATAGCACATGTGCAGCTCAGTCTCCATGTGGTGCCCCCAACAACTGAAGCAGAGGCTCTCTGTTCTTCAACAGGGTTGCTTTGTGGGAGAAGATGTGCCTATTCTAGTGGAAACTTGAGCCAGGGTAGAAAGATACCCAGGTGAGGCCCTACCCTTTCAGAGGAGAAGGGGAGTGGAAGTGGGGGAAGGGTATGGGGGGGCAACTGGGAGAGGGGCAGCATTTGAGATGTAAATAAATAAATATTTTTAAAAAGACCCCCAACTCCTCTACAAAAATCAGACAAACAATATAGAACTCAGAGGTCTTTACAGAAGTTCCTACAAAGAATTATATATTCACTCCAGTTCTGTACTCAACTTGCAGAAACTTGAAGTACACCAGTTTAAACTGTAATATTAATAAGATCTTACTAAAAGAGAATACATGTTTAAACACTTACAAATGTACAGATGAAAATATTAGCAATGTAAATGTTGATCATAAACAGGCAACACAGGGCAGGAGAGATGTCCCAGTAGTTAAGAGCCTTTGCTGGTCTTGCAATTACTTACATGGGGTTCACAACTATCCATCATTCCAAGTTCAGGAGTTCTGAGGCTATCTTCTGTCAACGCCCATGTGAGAGGAATAGCAAACAGCTTTAGAACTCATGGAGTATGGCCCAATGGTTAGCACAACCATGATAGGTGTGCCTTAGAGAGACACATAATGCAGAGGACTGTGTCTTAAGGACTTTATGGAGTTTTTTTCTGCTTGTCCTTATAGTCATCTTGCCCCTCCTAATCTATGAGTTATATAACTCTAAGGGGTTTTCCAGCTCCTCACTGGGCAGTGCCATTGGCACTCACAATAATAGTGATTGGTCTTTTTCAAGCATTGCTACTAGAATAAATTAATGATTCAACTACCATCCTCAGAAAGAACTTAGAGGTGTAGATTGTTATTAATAATCACCACCCTTACAAAGAATTTGAAGGTGCAGACTGTATTAAAGTTATGTTAAGATGTTTTTGTTAGTGACTTTGATGTAGAAAATACAGAGGAACAATTTAACAGAAAAGCACACTCTAGATAGTTGAGCCAGGGATTTTCTGAAGTCAGGGAGTAAGAACAATGGCAGCCTGGCTAGCACTAGCAGATGCAACTTTCTTGCCTAAGATGGGTTGGTGATCAATGTGATGACTGATTTCTTGTACCCATTTTGCCCTCAGCTTCCTGATATGACTCAATAAAAAATTGTTAGTAAACCGGGCGTGGTGGCGCATGCCTGTAATCCCAGCACTTGGGAGGCAGAGGCAGGTGGATTTCTGAGTTCGAGGCCAGCCTGGTCTACAGAGTGAGTTCCAGGACAGCCAGAGCTACACAGAGAAACCCTGCCTCAAAAAACCAAAAAAAAAAAAAAAAAAAGTTAGTAAGTGGGTATGCACCCTGAGGACTTAAAGTAGAAATGATTTATTTTTTATATTAAAGTTTAGACTTGTGATTCTTTTAAGATTTTTATAAGATTACTTTTTAAGATGAATAATAAAATTATTGATCTTCTTTTATAACTGCAAATTGTAGCCTGCCAGTAAGAGAAGCTGGTTGAGAAAAATATCTTGCTGGCTTACACTTTGTTAATCTATAACAAGTTGCTTAGACATGAATTTATGTGGGTTCTTGGGAATAATTTGTTTTTCACCTATTATATGTAAGATGTTTAATCATGTAAGGGTATTGGGGACCATGGTGGTTTTTTTGTTTGTTTTTATTTATACTTATTGTAACCATTCACTTAAAGAAAAATAGAATGTAACTATATTGTAATTTTTATACTGCTTGCAAGATTTTGCTGGGGGATATAATGTGGAAGAAAAATAAAGCTGATGGAGCTTTGCTTCATCTACCAAGTGTGTGTGAGTGTGTGTCTGTTTTACATCTTCACTGACCCCACATTCCCTCCTTGGATCACACTGCTGGAGCTGGCATCCAACAATCTTCTGACTACTGTGAGGCATATATATGTATATGTGTATATGTATATGTATGTGTATATATACAGGCAAAATACTGATATTCATTAGAAAAAATAAAAACAAACAGGTAGGAGAATGTCACACACCTGCAATGCAGTGACTCAGAAGACTCAGGTAGTATTAATGTCACGAATATATGCCATCCTGAGATACAGACTATAAGCTCTGCCAAGTTTCAAAATTCAAGATATGGATAAATATCAGCACAGCAGCATAAGCTTTATTACCAGGAGCTACCAAGTTTTGGCCCCTGCAAATTCTACACCCCATTTTAGATTATTCCTGGCATTGAAGCTGGTCTTTGACAGGAGGGAAGGGTGCATTTGTCCACTTGGGCAGGCTGTAGGAGCCAGTGCCACATGGAGGACACAGAGGGCTAAAGAACTGGACTGTAGAGTCTGGAATCAAATTCACAGACAAATAAACTGTACATATCTCCAGAGTGGTTCTGAGAGCAGATGCAGTGTGTGTGTTGAGTATGCTATAGTTTCTGCTCCTATTCACAACTCCCAGTTGTTGCAAACTTACAGGAGAGACATTTATGAATGTGGGGAGGGAGACCAGTAAAAAACAAACAAAGCTTGGAGAGAGGAAAAAGGAATTAAGAATGAAGAATTTCATCCGGGTGGTGGTGGTGCACGCCTTTAATCCTAGCGCTTGGGAGGCAGAGGCAGGTGGATTTCTGAGTTCAAGGCCAGCCTGGTCTACAGAGTGAGTTCCAGGATAGCCAGGGCTACACAGAGAAACCCTCTCTCGAAAAAGCAAAAAATAAATAAATAAGAATGTCTTCATTTTCCTAAGATTGCTTGGACAGTATATTCAGGCCAGGTTCAATAAGTTTAGAAACTAGTGTAGAGGTTATGAGGATGCAGTTCCCATGGATGAAGAGTGGAGTCCCAGGTACCCAGGAGACACCAAACTGGGAAGGTACAGGCTGTTGAGGGATGGTTTTATGCACTGTAGATTAAGATGCTGATTTCTATGCCCAGACATCTGGTTGCAGTCTGGAGGTTGGCATAGTTAAGCATCTCAGGTTTCAAGTTATGTAAAATTTGTTTTCTATCTCTTCTGATTGGTTAATAAAGTTCTGATCACCCAATTAGCTGGATAGAAGAGAAGAGGGCAGAACTTCCAATCCCAGTAAGGAGGTCCCAAGGACAGAGTCAAAAGAGTGAGGGGGTGGGGAGAGAAAGAGAAAAGAGAGGGAGAAGAAGATGGACCAGGAGACCACCAGGAAGAAGAGAAGGACCAGATGGATTCACCATCAAGTCACTATGAGAGGGCAGCCATGAGGACATACATGAACCAGAGCGAGCCAGCGCAAGACTCAGATGGTAGGCAAAGAACCATGTTGCTGGGAAGTAACCAAGATAGTAGAGTTAGAATAGATGAATATCTGCTCCATTACATGGCTTGCAGCTTGTTAATAAATTTATTAGGTCTTCATGTCATTTACTTGGGAGCTAAAATGGGCTAGAGTGGGCACCCTGTCATTATTTGAGAGCAAAGAGGGTGAAGCAATGCCCCCCCCCCAGAATTACATTTACATTTGGCATCCATCATATTAGGCACAGAATCTAAACTTAGACACAAATACAAACTTAGAAAGAACCAGGCTTAGAGCCTAAAAAGTCTTGGTTGGAAGGAGCAATCAAGCACTTCCCAGGAATGGGTAGGCTCTGTGATGGCAGGCAGGCTGCTCTATGAGCAGAGCAGAAGTTTGGCTGGACACATGCAGAGAAATAGCCAATACTCGAGACTAGGTGACAGAGATCAGAAGCAACTGGGAAGTTGGGAACAGACACAGCTTACTAGCAATGCAATCCCTGAAGCAAGCACAGAGTATTAAGAACCACTGCTGCATACTAAGGATGGTGGAATGGCAGAAGCCACCTATCAAGAAAGCCCCCCATCCCCACCCCCTGCACACATCTCCACAGCTAAGGGTTAACAGCCAGGAGCAGAACTCCATACCAAGGCTGGGAGAGGAGTGCACAAGCCTTCCAGGAGGGCTTACAACCTTCCCAGAGTGAACGGAGGTTGCAAACACAGGCTGGCACAAGGGTCCAAGACAGGCTTTTTAAATGCATGTCAGCAGAAAGAGGTCCCAAAATACAGAAGCTATAGTTTCCACAAAAGAACTGGGGAAATGCCTCTCTGTGAGCTGAAGGGCAGGGGCAGGGACAGACACAGCATCTGAGCTGAGATGGACAGAGGGACAGACACAGATACAAGAAGAAATCTGAGTACAGATGAAGAAAACAATGGAATATAAAATAGATGAGTATCTGCCCAATTATAGTCTCTTTATAGTCACTTATTATAGTCATTTATTCAGGAGCAAAAATGGGCTAGAGTGGGGGTGGGGGGAGTAAAAATGCCCTGTCGTTATTGGGAAGTATAGGGGATGTAGCAAGCCCCCCAGAATTACATTTATGACAAGTTGTCCAGTGAATCATTATCAATTGGACAGGGTCCAGTGCTAAAAGCACAAGTAGACACAGTTTACCCAGTACCAGGATTTTTGAGAGAAGACAAAGGAGTGAGAAATCAATCTGGAAAAATGAAGCCTCATCCAGGGAAATGGTCAGACTCAAAGAAGCATTTAAGCCAAGTTAGAAAGAGAACTCAGCAATTGTTAGTGTTGGATGGAGTGCCTAGTGATTAGTGGACCAGAAAGCAAAATTTTTGAAGGCATAGTGAGCAGGTGGGAGCCCAGTGTACTTAGATACCAAGAGCTCTCACCACCAATGTTATGAAATATAATACAGCAAGGGGGTCTCTTTGGTGGGACCGCACCAAGTTGTAACTGAGAAATTACACCATGTAACAGATCTGGTGCAAAAGAGGTTTATTGGAGATTGAGGATCTGGAGAAGGAACAGAGGCAAATAAGAGGACATATAGACAGACAGACAAAGAGCAGAGAGCTATGAGGGCAGAGAGGTGCCATCTGCAGAGAATAGAGAGACGGAATGAAGAGAGAGAGAGAAAGAGAGAGAGAGAGAGAGAGAGAGAGAGAGAGAGAGAGAGAGAGCGCTGGGGTGGCTGGCAGTCCTTTTATATGCAGCAGGCTCAAGGTGCACCTGGCACATGGTACATGGCACATGATGACATAAGCAGTTGTTAGGTCCCTGAGAGTAGACCAATGGAATAGTCTGAACACTAAGAACTACAGAGGCAAGGTTCACCCACAGAATAGAGAAGGAAGAGAGAACCTCAGACATAGAAAAAAAATGGATACATGGGTCAAAAAACGTTAAATCTAAAAGTGTCCTGGCTTAAAACATTCAGGAACTCTGGGACATTATGAGAAGACAAAAATTGAATAAATGAAACAGAGGAAGAATACTAGCTCAAGGGTCCAGAAAACATTTTCAACAAAATCACAAAAGAAAATTTTGAAAAGAAATAAAAAGATGCCTATCAAGGTACAAGAAACATGCAAAATACTAAACAGATTGGACTAGAAAAAAATCCCTTTGCCACATAATATCAAAACACTAAACATATAGAACAAAGAAAGAATATGAAAACTGCAATGGAAAAATAAAACAATAACAACAAAACCAAGTAACATATAAAAGGAGACCTATTAGATTATACCTGTCTTCTCAATGTAGATTCTAGAAGCCAGAAGGGCTTGGATACATGTGCTGCAGACTCTAAGAAACTACAGATGCCAGCCCAGATTACTGTGTTTACTGCGGTGAACAGACACCATGACCAAGACAACTCTTATAAGGACAACATTTAATTGGGGCTAGCTTACAGGTTCAGAGTTTCAGTCCATTATTATAAAGGTAGGACCATGGCAGACATAGTACAGGAAGAGCTGGGAGTTCTACATCTTCACCTGAAGGCTGTTAGGTGAAGACTGACTTCCAGGCAGCTAGGACAGGGGTCTTAAAGCCCACAACCAGGGGCTGGAGGGATGGCTCAGTGGTTAAGAGCACTGACTGCTCTTCCAAAGGTCCTGAGTTCAAATCCCAGCAACCACGTGGTGACTCACAACCATCCATAATAAAATCTGACGGCCTCTTCTGGTGCGTCTGAGGACAGCTACAGTGTACTTAGATATAACAATAAATAAATATTTTTCTTTTAAAAAAAGAGCACCAGAGGTCCTGAGTTCAAATCCCAGCAACCACATGATAGCTCACAAACATCTGTAATGAGATTTAATGCCCTCTTCTGGTGTGTCTGAAGACAGCAACTGTGTACTTATATATAATAAATAAATAAAATCTTTTTAAAAAAAGCCCACACCCACTGTAACCCCTAATAGTGCTACAAACCATCACATTCCACTCCTTAGCTCCCATAGGATTGTTCAAATACATGATTCTATTGGGCCCATACCTAGCCATAGCATAATTTTAAAAAAGTACATTTAGTCCAACTTCCAAAGTCTCCACAGATATTGCATGGCTCCGGCATCTTGTACATCTTGGGGTCTCCAAGGCAACTTTAACAGTTACAGCTTCTTGTTCCATTGTCTGGGATCCACACATGATCTTCTGTGCTCCTCCAAAGGTTTTGAGTCACATCTCCAGCTCTGCCCCCTGTAGCACTCTAGGCTCTGGTTGACTCCACTCCACTGCACTGCTGCTCTTGGTGATCATTCCATGATACAAGCATCTCCAATACACTGGGGTCTTCTGCTGCAACTAGGTAGGCTTCCCCAATAGCCTTTCATAGGCTCTCTTCTTGGTGTCATGCCTAAGCTTCTTTGTATGACCCCTTTAGTCCTGGGCCATCAACTGCAACTGAGGCTGCACCTCCACCAATGGCCTTCCATGGAGTCTCACAGTGCCAAGTCTCAGCTGCTCTTCATGACACCTTCATATCTTCAAAACCAGTACCACTTGGGTGATTCTTAAACATTACCAAGTCCAGCTGCAGCACAAGGTATAACATTGGCTATCTCAGGAACACAGCTTCTTTGTACTCTCAGAAAACACTTCCCAAATTTCACCTCAGTGATGCTGGTCTCTTCTTGTTTTTGTTTCATTTTGTTTTGGTTGGTTGGTTTTTTTGTTTTTTGAGACAGGGTTTCTCTGTGTAGCCCTTGCTTTCCTGGAACTCACTCTGTAGACCAGGCTGACCTTGAACTCAGAAATCTGCCTGTCTCTGCCTCCCAAGTGCTGGGATTAAAGGCGTGCACCACCACCACCTGCCAGATGCTGGTCTCTTCTTAATCACCACTATATTCTTTAGCTCCAGCTAACCAGCATAAATTGTCCCAGTAGTCTTCTATTTTTCACTCTAAAGCTAGAGCCACATGGCCGAAGCTGTTGCTTACTGGAGGTGGAACATGGTCCACTTGTTCTATTAGATTATTACCAACTTTTTATTTTTCAATTCCTTCACTGTCTAAGCTTGGCTGTCCTGGAACTTGCTGTGTAGATTAGTGTTGAGCTCTGTGTGCCTGTCTTCTAGCTTCTAGGTGAAGTTTTTCTTCATTTAGAACTTGCTCTGCTCCAGGCTGGCCCTGAACTCTTCTTGGCTTTGTGTAGCGAGATTAAAGGTGTGTATCACCATGCCTGGATCTAAACTTAACTGGGTAGAATCTTGCTCCAAAGTTCCACTCCTTTAATGTGTTATCTCCTAGAACATAGGATTCAGCTCCATTCGACTTTCTGGTGCCCCCTTTAATACTTGAACCATATATTTTGTATTTTTCCTTTCTCAGCTTGCTCCTTTTCATTAAAACACTCTTCATAAGACTAAACCGGAGTCTCTACTGGGCTTTTTTGAGACTTCGTTTATCAATGCAAATAGTATAAATCTCTTCATCTTAGCCTCAAGTGAACTAACTCTTCAGACAAGGGCAAAAAGCAGTCTCTTGCTTCACCAAAATACCACAAAAATAGTGTCTGGGCCATATACTGAAATTCTCCACTGAAACCTCTTGAACCAGGCTTCCACAGTTCAAATCATTCAGCAACAAAGTTTCATATATTCCTACTAGGATGGCCCATTAAGCCCCACTTAAAGTGTTCCACTGCTTTCCAAATCTAAAGTCTCCAAATCCACAAGCTTCCAAACAGAAACATGGTCAGGCCTATCACAGCAATATCCTAGTCCCCGGTACCAACTTTTGCCTTAGTGTTTTACTGCTGTGAACAGACAGCATGATCAAGACACCTCTTACAAGCACATTTAATTGAGGCTGACTTACAGGTTCAGAGGTTCAGTCTATTATTATCAAGGTGGGAGCATGGCAGCATTCAGGCAGGCATGGTGTAGGAGAAGCTGAGAGTTCTACATCCTCATCTGAAAGCAGCTAGGAGAAAATTGACTTCCAGGCAGCTAGGATGAAGGTCTTAAAGCCCATGCCTACTCAAACAAGGCTACACCTCCTAACAGTACCCCTCTCTGGGCCAAGCATATACAAACCATCACATATACACCCCCCCAAACTTTAATCACTATAAATGGAGAAAATAATATACTCTATAATAAAGTCAACTTTAAGCAGTATCTAGCTACAAATACAGCCCTGTACAAGGTGCTAGAAAGAAAAATCCAAACCAAGGTGTTTACAAAAAACAAAAACAAAAACAAAAACAAAAACAAAACAAAAAACCAGAGGAAAATATTGTCTGGATTATCTATACAAAACCTCAAAAGTAATGAGATGCTAGGCAGATGATTTGCCTCTTGACATTTCCATGCAAATTTAAGACATAAGAATTATTGTTTTAAGCTCTTAATGACCTGTTGAGCTAGTGGCAGATAATGAAGGTTTAATTAGATAACTAGTTTTAATGGAAATATATGTAAACATCTCTGTTGTAACACTTTATCAATTAATGATTTGAATTTATGTTTGAATTTGTAAACTTAAAGAAAGATGCTTGGAATACCATGTGATCAAGTATCCAGAGAAAGTGTAACTAAGAACAATGACAATATTCAGGGTTTCTAATTGACATTAGAATGTAGTTCCCCTATTTCTTTCTCCTCGAAATAAAGATTAGACTCTGTTTTAAAAAACTAACTAAAAAACCAGAAGAAATAAATAATACTATTTTATCAGCAAAAGGAGAGCACACACACACACAACACACAAACACACCACTGTGACAACTCTTTATTAAGTGTATAATCCTTTAACCATTGCTATTGTCTTCGTTCATTTAGCAGAGTGTCCTCCTGAGGCACCCAGCTTTTCTTCAACACATAACCAATTAGGTTATTTTTTAATTTAGGCCAACATGAATATAGTGCTAAAACCATGAGAATTCTAATAATTCTTAAAACTAATTTCAAATGCATGGAAAATTATACTGAGAAGGTTGCTTGGATGCATAGTAATTCTGTCATTTTATGAGAACTCTGTATACTGTAGGCTCACAAACATGGATAAGGTAAGAATGTGTGGAGAACACAGTTTACTGTGTTGTTTGTAGTAATGGGATTGCGTGGGTGTAGGTACGATGTTCAAATGCATCCGAATACAAACACTGAATATGAGCAATTTTATTGCAACTATTACAAGGCAACATGGTTTTAACTAATTTTAGTTGATACCTGTGAAGAATCCAACCTATAGCTATCAGGGTTTATTTTACATGCTAATACACAATCCTGTGTCACAATTCAGATTAATTGCTCAATCCTGGACCATATTTTATTTTCACTTTTTGTCTTCTCAATTAAATCATACTTGGTGGGATTGCTTTTATGTCACCATAACACTGTATTCTGCATCACTAAACTCTATACTGAAGTCCTGTTCCTATAGCTTTGTTCATTATTTCATATTTGTTTCAGTTTCACACACTTACTATAGTTTGCTAAATAAAAGATAATGTAGAATAATATCTTTTAGCCTTTTTTTGCTACAGTAAATACCACCACTAAAGTGATGTACTAAACAAAACAAAACAAAACAAAAGAAAAAAACAACAAAAAATGTTGCCTATGTCCAATTTGCAGAATAAATTCAATACAACCCAAAGAAAATTCCTAACAATTTATAATGGGAAAGCTGATTCCAAAGCTATATGCCATGTTTAAAAAAAACCTCAGAATTCTCAATAAGATTATTGACACAATGTGATTTCTAACCACAAAGTCCACCAATCAAGAATGTGTTCAATGTTTATTAAAGAATGAGAGAATAGAAAGAACAAGCCTAAAACATAAGCCTAAAAATATAGTCAAGTTTTCATCGAAAGACTTAAGGAAACTCCATCAGGAAAAATGGTAACTTGACCAATGTTTCCTTTGATTGTAAAGTATACAAATTAAAGAAACACAGACTTCACAATGCCTACAGAAACAACTCAAAGTGACTCCTAAACTGTTATATTTCTCACCCCCCAGCTATTACTGAACTCTCTTCCAAACAGAGAGACCCCATGCTCTAGAGCTCTCTCTGTATGGAGGTGATCAGAAGGATGGGCTATAGCTCTGCAGCTCCTAATGCCTCCTTGTGGTTTCAGGTAAACCCATCCCCACTGAAGCATACATACAAAACAATGTTGAAGAATAATTTAATGTCTGCTTCCAACCACATGGGTTATGGCACAAGATGGAGAAGCTGCATACCTATCCATACCATGCAAACCTAGGGTTCTGAGGATCTGGAGCAATACTTCCTCAAAGGCCCTGGCTCCAGGCTATTACCATCTCCCACACATACGCCTGGCTTTAGGGAAGGAGCTCTATTTTATTCTCAATACATTGGGTCTTAGGGAAAGCTCCCAAGGCCTAGGCCCCAGGCTGTTATTGGCTCTGCCAAGCATGTTCCTGGGTTTGAGACGGAACTATGTTATTCTCCATACATGAGGACCTCATGGAAAGACTGGCCTGATAAGGCCAGCCTTCAACACAACAGTGCTTTTCATTCTCAAATGGTAGTCTTTCCCATATGGTAGAACTATGCTTTTCTCAAAAAAGAAAACTGGGCCTTTAGGCATACCAGGCCTTAATGATGGTTGGGACCCTGTAATGCCCCCTTGAACAGCTTGGTAGAGGTCTATTCTTTGGTATGAGGATTTGCCTATTGGCTGGTTGTAATTAAGGGGTGTCTCCTTTGTCATAGTTTCTGAACAATTCTGGTGCACAAACATGTATCATAGCATCCAAATCTATAACAGGCTGGTTAGCATACTATTTATCTGAGGGGTGTTTTGGAGGCAGTCCTCCCTCTCCTAAATTCTACTTGCTGTCACTATTTCCTAAGTATCGGTAAAAAACCTTTACATCATTAATTCTACTCTTCTATTCTCAGGTTAATATTGGAGTGTTACTCAAGATATGAGATGCCTTTTACAACCTCTACAAAAATAACTCCAAATGGATCGTACACCTAAATGTTAAATGCTAAGGGCAGAACGTGTAGAACTTTCCGAGTTGGGCATCCTGCCAGTGTTGGTTCGACACACGAGCCCCTGTTCCAAATGCTTTGCGCAGATGCACACATACCCCCCACCCTCCCCGAACCCCGCCTATAGCGAAGTTCTTCAGAGGCCACTGCCTAGTTCAGGAGGTACTGGTGGTTGCATCAAGCCCCTGAGAGGACCCAGCATACCAGTCCCTACTGCTCCTCCCCGATGTGGGCAGTGGCCCTGAGCTTACCATGTCGGGACTTAAGTGCTCGTCTGAACTCTCCCTACAGCATCCAGCAGCAGCACTTAAAGCACTACTCAAGCCTGCCGAGCTATGGGGAACCTGCGCATAGCACCCGGAAGAACCCTCCTCGTCGTCTGACTGGCAGGTCGGCCTGGAGTCCCTGATTGGCCTGTGAATCTTGAGTGACATAAGCATCTCCCTTCCGGGTACAGTGTGCTGAAGGAACAAAGCATAGTGTTTCCTGTCCCAGGCTTCCAGTTCAGAGACAGACCTTTTCCAGATCGGCCGAGGTTTGCATTTCAGTTGCACTTGTGTCCACCCTCCAAGAGCCTACCCGTCTGTCTTCCCACACAGTCCCAGGGAAAACCCACCACTCCAGCTCCTGCTGCTCAGTTGCTTCAGACCCTGCACTCACCTAGTGACTAAGGAGCTTGTCTGAGCTTTCCTCATAGCACTTAGGCTAATTCTCCCACTTACAGGAGAGCTCCACAGGGTATTTGAGGCAAAGAGGTCCTTGCACCCACAGGTCACTAGAGGCACCAGGAATGTCAAACATGCAGAGACATCTTCTCAATGAAGATGGCAAAATACATGCATTCAATACAAAAAGCTAACCCTGTCCTGACCCTAACCCCTGACACTCTGACCCTGACCTTCACTTCTAACCTCTAATGCCTAACCCTGACTCTGACCTTAACTTGCTGCTCTAACCCTCTTAACATGGTTTCCTGATCCACTTTCTACTCTCGAGGGGCTTATGATTCTGAAAGTCGGAATTCAACACACGTTGCCTTGCTTTTTCCATTTCTTGGCAGTGCTTCTCCTTGTCAAGGCTGAGGTCTTCGAAGAGATCTCTGCAGAGCAAGGGTTTGGACACTGTGCTTGTCTGGTGTCCATATGATGATTATGGCTACATACTCCCCAGTCAGATCGTTGTCCTCCCCTACTGTTTTGGGGACCCAGTCTATGAAGGGGAAAAAACTGAAACAAGCAATGAAACTGAACAAAAGGGGAATACACAGGCAGTAGAGCAGACCCTCTTTGAAGTGTTTAGACTAACTGAATCCCAGAAGTGAAGTGGAACAGAAGGTGTGGATGCTGGTGTTGCACTTCTGTGCATGTCTGAGGAAGAGAGCACACACACAGCTTCATGCTCCATGATCAAGTGCACCTCTCATCCTGATCTGCTACTACATCTGTGTCTGTCTCTTCACCTAATTCCACTCTTCTTTCACTGAATTCTGAACAATGGTCCAATTTGTGTCCTGGACTTCTTTCTAAATTTCTTCCCACCTTTCTTCTCAATCGTCCATCTGAAAGGGATGCCATTCCTAGGCCTTGGAAAAGGATACAACTGTACATTTGCTCCTGTGTATGACTGAAAATTCCCACTATAAAAAGGTAAAAACTGTGTTGGGCTATTTACAGCAAATCACATTCAGGGCACTAGAAGCCAGGGCCAAGGGTGGGGGAGGGCGACAGAGGCAGAATGAGGACCAAGATGGAGAGGGTGTTATAGAGAAAAGGACAGAAACAGGCAGACAGCAGACCTTGTTTCTTAGTAAAATGCATTTAGTGCCT
This sequence comes from Apodemus agrarius, assembly GCA_964023405.1. Lineage (NCBI taxonomy): Eukaryota > Metazoa > Chordata > Mammalia > Rodentia > Muridae > Apodemus > Apodemus agrarius. The sequence continues at coordinate 113,258,681 of OZ030014.1, read as the reverse complement.
CTCAAGCAGGGCCAGCTTCATGCACCTGCATGCTTCCCTCAAAGCTTTGGTGTTACCATCTTGAAACTCTAAATACTTTTTAGATACTGAGACCACATTCTGATTTTGTTCTGGGACCTGCAATTATATGGATGGATCAGCTTTTGGGGTTCATATTAGGAATCCTTCAGAGAGCCTTTCCCTGGCCTCTTCTAATGTAAGTCCCAAATATAAATTTCTACTATTCAGTTTCTGGATAAAGCATAAGTGCGTAATAGCAGAACCCATCCTATCCTAATGTTGGAACACCACAAAAGTTTGCTGAACATCCTATATATTGCTGTGTTTGCTAGAGGCTATGCTGAGTGCAGTGGAAATTTAAAATAAAATTTTGATATAACTATATGTTGATGAATAATTAAATTTATGTTATAGTAGCCTAAGCAGGTTAGGCTCAGCTTCATGATGAAGTTACTTGGGGCAAAATTTCCTCATATTTATTGTTGAACTTAAATTCTATTCATAAAAATTTTGTTACAATGTAGTAAGAGCCAAAACTAATAATTTTAGTTTATCCTGAAGTTTGTAAAGAAATTCTTGACCCACCTCCCAATTATACTATATTTTAGGGTTTAATAAAACTTTTTTTATTTGTATTAAATGATTTGACTCACTCAGGAAGTCTAATGAAAGGACAAGGTATCTGTAATGCTTCATCTTACAGATTACTTAAGCTCACTCATCATACTACAACTATGTCATGTTACAGAACTTGGGAGCCAAGAGTAACAGCTGACATTTTTTTCTTCTGACTCTCATTCTGTCACAGGGACTCTGAAGTCCAAATGTACAAGATCATGAGACAATTACTACATGGCCATGATTTTTTACTGAACTTGATATCATTTTAAAAATCATTATTACATTGTTTATTTTAGGAGAGAGGGCATAAATGCAATTGCCCATGTGTAGTGGTCAGAGTACTACCTCTAAGAATTGGTTCTCAGCTGGGCGGTGGTGGCACACACCTTTAATCCCAGCACTTGGGAGGCAGAGGCAGGCAGATTTCTGAGTTCGAGGCCAGCTTGGTCTACAGAGTGAGTTCCAGGACTGCCAGGGCTACACAGACAAACCCTGTCTCAAAAAAACAAAAACAAACAAACACACAAAAAAGAATTGGTTCTCTCCTTTGACCACCTTGCCCTCTGGGGTTAAAATTTAGGTTGTCAACCTTGGCAGCAAGCACGCTTATCTGCTGAACTATCTTGTCGGCCCTTGAACTTGAGCTCTTAAGTCAGGGAACTTTGAATATCATTGTGTGGGGAAAGGGGATAGTTCCTGGGGATTGAACCTTGGGCCCAACAAATGCTAAGTAAGTACTCTTAACACTGAGCTACAACTTCAGGTCTCTCTGTTTTTTTGTTTTTTTTTTTTAATATTTTTTGATTTATTTATTATTATATGTAAGTACACCATAGCTGTCTTCAGACACACCAGAAGAGGGCATCAGATCTCATTATTGATGGTTGTGAGCTACCATGTGGTTGCTGGGATTTGAACTCAGGACCTTCAGAAGAGCAGTCAGTGCTCTTAGCCGCTGAGCCATCTCTCCAGCCCCTCTCTGTTTTTTTTTTTTTTTTTTTTTTTTTTTTTTTTTAGACAGGGTCTCTTAATGTAGCTCTGGCTGCCAACTTGCTATGTAGACCAGACTGAGCTCAAACCCACAAAAATTCACTAGCTACTGCCTCCTAAGTGTTGGGATTAAAGGTGTGCACTACTACTTCTAGCTGGGTCCTTTTTACTTGCTATTTTGAGGCAAGTTTTCACTAAATTACCCACTAGGTTCTATCTGTTGAAGATCCATCTCAACACCACAACAAGGACTAAGTTTCTAACACATGAATTTTGGGAGGTGATGAGGACATACTACATCTAAATAGTGGGCAAGTCTAACTCAGAGATGATATATTATCAAGTCCATCATGACCACAATTATGTTCATGCATGAACTTGACAAAATTAGTTAAGAGGTTGAAGTCTATCTGTAAATCTCAGCTGAAATCACAGACATTTTCTTGTTAGTTTTCATATATATATATATAATTTGTATGGGTGTTTCACTTGCATGCCTATTTGTGTATCCCATGGTTACAGTGCAATGAAGGCCAGAAGAAGCAAATCCCTTGGAACTCAAGTTTCAGAGAGCTGCCATGTGCGTGCTGGAACCTGAACCCAGAGCCTGTGGAAGAGCAAAAAGTGCTCTTAACCACTAAATCATTTTTCCAGCCACTTCTTGCTATCTTTTTAAATTAAGATGATATTGCTCAAGGCCTCCTTAATTACTGACACGCTTTTGCTAACATTTTATAGCCATTAAATATCAACCATAATGATGTCACAAAGTAACTTGATTCACATGAAGTACTTAATCCTAAGGACAAGATGCAGCTGTGAAAACAGATGAAGTAATTAGAGAAAGAACTCCCATAGAAACCTCATGCTATTTTTGCAGAAATTAAATTCAGCAATGAAGTTTTGTTCTCAGAAACAATATGTAAAAGAGGAGGGTGGATTAAAGGAAATGTTTTATATATATTGTTCTATGAACCACTTTCCTTAACTGCCTAGTCTCACTTCTATAACCATGCTTACATGTAAACCCCCCACCTTGTGCTTTTATACAATAAAAAGGGTATGGGAAATTTACTAGAAGCTCGTCTCATTAACTCCGAGTTTTGGGGAGACAGCCTTGGATTTGCCTCTGATACTTATATGGATAAAGTTTGCTTTAATTTGGCTATAATTTGGATCAGAAGTTCAGGGACACCCTCAGCTATACTATGGTTTCATTAAAAAAATTGTTGAAATGTAATATGTGGATGTCAGCCACAACTTAAAATGGCTCTGACTTTGAACAGTAGATAATTCAGGGTATATAGGGTCAATGTAAAGACAACAGCATTCTCATGACTAGTTCTTCATGAGCTGTGTTCTTCTCCTAAGAAAAATAACCAATACTCTGTATCCTTTAGTGGCTAGCCAGTCTTTGGTCGGGATAGGACATTCTGGTTTATGCATATGGTTTATAGTTGTTTAAAATTGATATTAGTCTGTTACACAATAGTTGAAGCTTTGCTCTGAGTTGACTTTGCTCATCAGAGCTAAGAGCTTTTCAATTAAAATGTAATTTAATCATTGGGTAGAGAAGACACCTGATGATTGAGGCGTGGGCTGGATTCTCAGTGTTGGTTTTGTAATTATTCACTATGCCCAATCAGAGTAATGAAAAACTCTGGTCTACAGTTTGCCCAGAGACAAGACCAACCAACTTCTATTCCCCCCCTCCTTTTTTTGTTTTTTTTGAGACAGGGTTTCTCTGTGTAGTCCTGGCTGACCTGGAACTCACTCTGTAGATCAGGCTGGCCTCAAACTCAGAAATCCGCCTGCCTCTGCCTCCCAAGTGCTGGGATTAAAGGTGTGTGCCACCACTGCCAGCCCCCCCCCATGTTGTCTTTTGAAACACAGTCTTGTGTATCCTAGACTGGCCTTGAACTCATGGTGTAGCTGAGGGTGGCCCTGAGCTTCTGATCTTAATGCTTCTACTTCCTAGTGCTGGGACTACAGGTTTGTGGCACCTTATGCCCAGGTTTACTTGGTACTAGGAATCAAATTCATGGCTATGTGCATGCTAGCAAGCCCTCTCCTAACTGATCTACATCTCAGCACTACAAGAATTTTGAGAAGCACTTAAAAGTCAATAGGAGGGCCGGGCGGTGGTGGCGCACGCCTGTAATCCCAGCACTTGGGAGGCAGAGGCAGGCGGATTTCTGAGTTCGAGGCCAGCCTGGTCTACAGAGTGAGTTCCAGGACAGCCAGGGCTACATAGAGAAACCCTGTCTCAAAAAACCAAAACAAAACAACAACAACAAAAAAGTCAATAAGAAACTGGGAAAGGGGAATGTAAACAAAGAATATAGAAAAAAAGTCAATAGGAGCAGTTCACAACTGACAGGTTCTGCTCTTGTAGAAAAGTACTAAGCACATGATAAATATGGATGGGCTGGATTCTCTAGTTTACAAAGGGACTCATGATGATCTTACAATGTCAATAGCCAGGGAGGTCACTGCTGGAGATTCTAGAACTGGCTATCATCAGCTCCCTATGTTGTTTTCAGGTGAATTAGCAAGAGCTTTAACAGTTCTTAATCAAGTATTGAATGTAATGAGTCTGAAATATGCAACTATTGCATTTAAGCTAGATGTTGTAGTGTGTTCCTATAATGCCAGCAATAAGGAGGCTGAAGCTGTGAGTTCAAGGTCAGCCTTGGCAACAGTGTGAGATCCTATCTCAAACAGTTATTGGAATATGGCTTAGTTGGTATAGTGCTTGCTTTCGATTAAGATATGCAGCCAGGTATAGTTGTAATCTCAGCCAGGAGAAGGCAGAAAGATAGGAGGATTATTAAGGCTAGCAGGCCAGCTCATTCAGCTGAACCAGGAACTTCCAGATTCAGTGATCTGGACTAAAAAATAAAGTGGAGAGTAACTGAGAAAGACATTGGCTTCCCTTCTGACCTCCACATGTACACACAAATACACATACTATATATACTCAAACAACAAAACATCTATAGTATTATTTATATGACTACTGCATATAAATGAATTTAGATTTACACGTTAGATTTTTAATCATACAGTTGAAAGTAACTATCACTTTAAAATGATTTATTTATTTATTTTATGTATAAAAGTTCACCATTGCTCTCTTCAGACACACCAGAAGAGGGCATCAGATGGTTGTGAGCCACCATGTGGTTGCTAGGAATTGAATTCAGGACCTCTGGAATAGCAGTCAAGGCTCTTAACCACTGAGCCATCTCTTCAGCATAACTATCACTTTAACTATAGCACTTTAAAAAATATTATTTTTCCTTTAGTCTGGATAATTCACACTACTTCTTAAAGTCAAAATAACAAAAAGGCTAAACAACCAGGCCACACAGTGGCTCAGGCCTGTAATCCCTGCACATGGGAAATGGAGACTGGGAAATGGAAGAGGATCAGAGTTCTAGGTCATCTTTGCCTACATATGAGTTCAAAAGATTCTGGTTCAAAAAAATGTCACAAACAATAAAACCACATTTGTTGTCTGTCATGATTAGCACATACATTTAATCCCAGCATCTCCAGATGTAGAGCCTGGCCAATCTTTATGAGTTTGAAGCCAGCCTGGTCTTTATGGGGAGTTCCAGAATAGGCTACCCAATGAAACTGTCTCAAAACAACACCCCTCCCATGAGAAGGGGAGGGAGAATGAGGGGAGGATATGTGTGAGAGAGTGACTGGGAGGAAAAGTGGCTGGTGGGAGGTCTGATATTGGGATGTAAAGTGAATAAATAAATTATTGAAAAAAACCCCCACCCATAAACCCACTCACATTTGTATTAAGTAGATAAGGTCATTGTTATGTGCCCAACCTGCCCTCTAGTGTTTCCTTTTAAGTGCTACTAAAACGTCTTAATCTCAAAATATCTGTTTAATAGGATTAAGAACTGTGTCATCAAATGAACAGAATAAGATTAAATCTCTGACACGGATGAAAGTCACATCGTAGAAAAGGTCCTTCCAGAAGTTAGTGGCAATTTCTCTGGGGAGAGCTGTAATATCAATGGTAAATATACATACTATATTTCAAGTTTTGTTTGTTAAATAGGGCATGAACAGAAGAGGACAGTTCAAATGTCATATAAAATATGATCACTATGTTATTGCTAATATAACTGTTATTACATTAATTTATTAAGATATTTAAAACATTAATTAGTGAAGTTTTAATATAACAGATAATGCATAAAGTAGATAAATATCCTTTTAAATCTTTTAGATTTAAGTTTATTAAAACATGCAGTTGTTTCTATTTATCTTGTATTGATAAAGTTTAAAGTATTTGTGTTTGGAATATTTATAACTAATGTAAACTGTGTTTAAAAGGGAGGTCATTATCTCAGAAAAAATCTAACTGCATGTTATATATTGTGATAGGTTTGTAAGAAGTATGAAAATACTCTAACACATCTAAGTCCAAGCACATAGGAGATGGGGACAGGAGGACTGAGAATTTTGGACATAAGTCTCCCTGACATACTTCAATTCTGCCTTTAAACACCCTTACTGTTCATAAGAAATGCCAATGAAATTTAGACTCTATAGTTCTATGATCACTATTATTCATTGGCTTGGCTTTCTAGTACATATACATATGATATTATAACAATATTGTGGTATTGAGGCAGGGTCTTCCTATGTGGCCCAGGCTGCCTAGAATTCTCAAAACTGTTGCCCCAGTGTCTATGCACTACCATGCCTAGCTTCAGGCACATACTTAACTGTCAGAAAGAATGTAAATGAAATAGGACTAAATGAGTTTGTTTGGCTTTGAGCTGATAGTTTATGTGTCCTTATGTGTCAGAGATTTTAGCATGACTGCCTAAAGTAATAAAGAGAAATCGACGAAAAGTGCTTTGCAGCACCATGTGTTTTCAATTGCTACTCAAGAGGGTAGCCTCAAGGAAAGCATTAAAGCAGATTATTTTTCCCTTCATAGGAACACTGGACCATGAAGCCACCACTCTTGGTGCTTTCTGTATATCTGCTATGGTTGAAATATTGTGACAGTGCACCTACTTGGAAGGAGACAACTGCTACAGATGGAAACCTGAAGAGTATGTTTGACTTATCTGCCCTGTTTGCATGTTTGCCTGTCCTGCTGGTATTTATAGGGCCTTGCAATTGAAAGATAAGCATATTCATTACATGTCACAGTAAAAAGTTCTCCAAGACTTAAACCAAGTACTCATGATATCAAACATTTGGATAAAATAGCATTCACATATCCATATGTTTTGTATTACACAGATGAAACTTGCCAACTTTTTGTTTGTATTTTATTTTGCATTATCCAGATGTTTGGTATCATCTTGACACATCTTTTATGAACAGCAAAATATTTTCCTCGAATTAAAAAAAAAACTTAAAGTAGTCTGTAATTAGTCAAGAGGTAGGTTGTCATAACAGTGAATCTGGTTCTTCTGTGCCCATTGACTTGTGACCTTTGTTTGAAGATGTAGATTTGGGGCATTTAACATTTAGCAAATAAATTAGCTAACATAGAGTTGAGTTGTAGTCTGTAATTAAATTCAGAGGCAAGAATAATCATCAGAATGCCATATTTGTTGGGGTCAGGGTGGAAGCCAAGAAAACTCACTTCAGAGACAGAAGCTTGAAATGAAAGCTTTATTTTCTGCATGTGCAAGGAGGTGGCCAGTTAGGGATCAGAATGGTGTCCCCAAGGGAGATTGTACAAAATTTTTATAGGATGGGAACATATAGCGAGGGGAAGTAGGGTGAGCTGTTGCATTAACCAGTCATATTTTCACACAAGGGATTAGATGAGGAATTTCACATTGGTGACTGGGCCTTATCTGGGTTACCTGGTTTCAGGTTTTTTTTTTTTTTTTTTTTTTTTTTTTTTTTTGGTTTTTTGAGACAGGGTTTCTCTGTGTAGTTCCGGCTGTCCTGGAACTCACTCTGTAGACCAGGCTGGCCTCTAACTCAAAAATCCGCCTGCCTCTGCCTCCCAAGTGCTGGGATTACAGGCGTGCGCCACCACTGCCTGGGTTTTCTTTCTTTCTTTTTTTTTTTTAAGTTATTTATTTATTATATGTAAGTATACTGTAGCTGTCTTCAGACATACCAGAAGAGGGTGTCAGATCTTATTACAGATGGTTGTAAGCCACCATGTGGTTGCTGGGATTTGAACTCAGGACCTCTGGAAGAGCAGTCAGTGCTCTTAACCACTGAGCCATCTCTCCAGCCCCGAAGTATACTTACCAAGGGCCAGTTAAGGGTACAAAAGAGACTTCTATTAGGTTACTAGTGAAACTTGTGTTATATGACATATGTTCTTAGTCTGTTGGCTTTTAGGGAGGTAAATATAACTGAAAAAGAGAAATTGTTCACTGTATTTGAAGTCCTCTGCTGGGTATTTCATATAAACTTTCAAGAAAATTCAGATTTTTTCTAATAAAAACATACTTGAGTTTCTGGTGATAGAAAAAATGGATAAAGGAAAACAGGGCTTGTGGAAAATGACAAGCTTGAGACCAAATAAGCTAAGATATATTCAGGAGAAGCAGAAGGCATGCATCAGAGTGGCAAATTTGTCATGGAGTGCTAAAGATTCTAAAAGCCTCTATTTAGAGGTTCCAAAACTGGTAAAGTTACTGTTTTGTAATATGATCAGGTTAAAAGAAACTCCAAACGTGTGTGTTTTTTTTTTTTTTCTTTCGAGACAGGGTTTCTCTGTATAGTCCTGGCTGTCCTGGAAATCTCTGTAGACCAGGCTGCCTAGAAGTCAGAAATCTGCTTGCCTCTGCCTCCCAAGTGCCGGGATTAATGGTGTGCGCCATCATTGCCTGGCCCAAACATGTCTTTTAGGTCTTCCAGAGGTAGGAGAGGCAGATGTAGAAGGAGAGGTGAAGAAGGCTTTGATTGGCATTAAGCAGATGAAAATAATGATGGAAAGGAGAGAGGAAGAACATGCCAAACTGATGAAAACCTTGAAGAAATGCAAAGAAGAAAAGCAGGTACCATCACTGAAAACTATCTGTTCTAAGCACATTTGGGCTATAAAAATCGCAGCAATAGATATGTGCAATTAATGAGTAACTTCTTTCCCTATGTTACATTTTCTTTTTTTTTTTTGAAATATGTTACATTTTCTAGAGAGCAGTTAAATTTAGAGAAGATTGAGAAAGCTTTTTTTTTTTTTAAAAGATTTATTTATTTAGTTGATGTGAGTACACTGTAGCTGTTTTTCAGACACACCACAAGAGGGCATCGGATCCTATTACAGATGGTTGTGAGCCACCATGTGGTTGCTGGGAATTGAACTCAGGACCTCTGGAAGAGCAGTCGGTGCTCTTAACTGCTGAGCCACCTCTCCAGCCCCCTGAGAAAGCTTTATATTTCTTATCTAGTCATCTTCCATAGGATGCTGAATACAGGATTTGAGGATTGATACCTGGTTAAAAAGGTTGCCTTTTCAAAATTCTTCATTTTTAGTTTCATCCAAGTTAAGATAATGAATCAGAAGTGCTTGGAGAAATTTTGGTGAGATCAGTGGTTTCTAGTCCCTATTACTAAGATAAAATAAATTAAAAAAAAAAAAGGGATACCACTCCTAAATACACTTATGGGTGAGGATGGTTAAGAATTCCATATTTGTTTTCTTTATTTTTTAAATTTTTAACATTTATTTACTTACTTACTTACTTACTTACTTACTTACTTATTTCGAGTCATGGTGTTATGTAACCCAGTTTATAGCTGAGGCTGGCCTTGAACTCCTGAACCTTCTATTTCCTAAGTGATGGAATTATGTGTATGTATCATTATACCCAGTTCTGAACTACATACTGATTAGTCTCCTGGCTGTTTTGAAAAAAATCATCAGATTTGCCCGTTCTGATTAGATCACCAGTCTTACCCTATCACATGGCCAAAAATGAGCTTATAATGAAGGACTTAGTCTATCTTACTTCTTGACTCCTGCACTTAAATCACATGTGGGCTTTACCTCTTTGGCTTTCTCACCCCCCCCAAGAATCTTTTAAATACCCCCAGTCTTTGTTGTTGTTGTTGTTGTTGTTGTTTTAGAGTTAGTTTAGTTGCAGGTCAGTAAGATGACTCAGTGAGTAAAAGCACTTGCCACTAAAGCCAGATGACCTGAGTTCAACCCTTGGATCACTTGGGTTCCAAGAGAGAATGGACTTTCACAAGTTCTCCTCTGACTTACACTACATGCTACAGCAACCACACACACACACACACACACACACACACACACACAAATGTAAAAAAATCTGAGAGTTAGTTTAGTTACAACTAGGTAAAAATTCATTAGTTCACCCCAGTCATCATTGCTATAATTAGAAGGCAAATAAGCAGAGAGCTAGGGGAGCCCTGGCCAGCACCTAGAGAATGAAGGGACATCTTCCTAAAGATCTCTATAAAGTTGGCAGGTAGAATGTCTGAGAATACTCTAACAAATCAGAGAAAATTAAATAGCACACAGATCCAGCCCATTTTATTACATTCACTTTTTGCATTGTCAGTGGTTATAACAGAGGCTTCTACTATTGAACTACGTCACAGTCCAAATACTCACTGTTTGAATTTTTCTGGGTTATTTCTGTTCCAGCAGTCCTGAGGAAGCATTTAACTCTAGCACATGCCAGGTAAATCAAACTCCACCTCTCTCTATCTGTGCACCCCCCCCCAATAATTGACTATCACCAGCTTTATTTAACCAATAGTTTTTTTCATTTTTTTATTCTATATTCTTTGTTTACATTCCAAAGGCTTTCCTCTTTCCCAGTTCCCCCCCACCATACGTCCCATAAGTCCTCTCCCCCCCCAACTATTCCCCAATCACCCCCACCACACACACACACCATTTCTCTGTTCTGGTACTCTCCTACAAAACTGGATCCAATCTTTTCAGGCCCAGGGTTCTCTCCTTTCTTCTTCTTGGGAATCATTTGACTTGCTAATTGTGCCTTGAGAATTTAGGGCTTCTGGGCTCATTAATATCCACTTATCAGTGATTGCATTTCATGTGTATTCTTTTCTGATTGGGTTAACTCGCTTAGGATGATATTTTCCAGATCTAACCATGTGCCTACAAATTGCATAAATTCATTATTTTTAATTGCTGAGTAGTATTCCATTTCATATATATACCACGTTTTCTGTATCCATTCCTCCTTTGAGGGACATCTGGGCTCCTTCCAACTTCTGGCTATTATAAACAAAGAACTCAAGAAGTTAGACCCCAAAGAACCAAATAACCCTATCAAAAAATGGGGTACAGAGCTAAACAAAGAATCCACTCTCCTCAATGGACCGATCAGGAAAGCAGAAACTAAACAGGGACACAGTGAAACTAATTGAAACTCTGGACCAATTGGATTTAACAGATATATATAGAACATTTCATCCTAAAGCTAAAGAATATACCTTTTTCTCAGCTCTACATGGTACCTTCTCCAAAATAGACCATATAATTGGTCACAAGACAGATGTCAACAAATACAAGAAGATCGAGCTAATCCCATGCCTCCTATCAGATCACCATGGAGTAAGAGTGGTCTTCAATAACAACAAAAACAACAGAAAGCCCACATACACATGGAAACTGAACAATACTCTACTCAATGACACCTTGGTCAAGGAAGAAATAAAAAAAGAAATCAAAGACTTTTTAGAATTCAATGAAAATGAAGGTACAACCTACCCAAGTCTATGGGACACAATGAAAGCAGTGCTAAGAGGAAAACTCATAGCTCTAAGTGCAAAGAAACTGGAGAGAGCATATACTAGCAGCTTAATGGCACACCTTAAAGCCCTGGAAGAAAAACAAGTTAATTCACCCAGGAGGAGTAGAAGACAAGAAATCATCAAACTCAGGGCTGAAATCAATCAAATAGAAACAAAGAGAACCATACAAAGAATCAACAAGACCAGGAGCTGGTTCTTTGAGAAAATCAACAAGATAGATAAACCCTTAGCCAGACTAACCAAAGGACACAGAGACAGTATACAAATTAACAAAATTAGAAATGAAAAGGGAGACATAACAACAGAAACTGAGGAAATTCAAAAGATCATCAGATCCTACTACAAAGGTCTATACTCAAAACAACTGGAGAATCTGGAGGAAATGGACAATTTCCTAGACAGATATCAAATACCAAAATTAAATCAGCATCAAGTAGATCAGCTAAATAGTCCCATAACCCCTAAAGAAATAGAAGGGGTTATAGAAAGCCTCCCAACCAAAAAAAGTACGGGACCAGATGGTTTTAGTGCAGAATTCTACCAGACCTTCAAAGAAGACTTAACACCAATACTTTTCAAACTATTCCACAAAATAGAGACAGAAGGGACACTGCCCAACTCATTCTTCGAAGCCACAATTACGCTAATACCTAAACCACAAAAAGATCCAACAAAGAAAGAGAACTACAGGCCAACTTCTCTTATGAATATAGATGCAAAAATACTAAATAAAATTCTTGCTAACCGAATCCAAGAGCACATCAAAACGATCATCCACCATGATCAAGTAGGCTTCATCCCAGGGATGCAGGGATGGTTCAATATACGGAAATCCATCAATGTAATCCACTACATAAACAAACTGAAAGAAAAAAACCACATGGTCATCTCATTAGATGCTGAAAAAGCATTCGACAAAATTCAGCATCCTTTCATGCTAAAAGTCTTGGAAAGAGCAGGAATTCAAGGCCCATACCTAAACATAGTAAAAGCAATCTACAGCAAACCAGTAGCCAACATCAAAGTAAATGGAGAGAAACTTGAAGCATTCCCACTAAAATCAGGGACTAGACAAGGCTGCCCTCTCTCTCCATATCTTTTCAATATAGTACTTGAAGTTCTAGCAAGAGCAATTAGACAACATAAGGAAGTCAAAGGGATACAAATTGGAAAGGAAGAAGTGAAACTATCATTATTTGCAGACGATATGATAGTTTACCTAAGCGACCCAAAAAACTCCACCAGAGAACTTCTACAGCTGATAAACAACTTCAGCAAAGTGGCAGGCTATAAAATTAACTCAAGCAAGTCAGTGGCCTTCTTGTACTCAAAGGACAAGCAGGCAGAGAAAGAAATTAGGGAAATAACACCCTTCACAATAGCCACAAACAACATAAAGTATCTTGGCGTAACTCTAACCAAACAAGCGAAAGATCTGTACAACAGGAACTTCAAGTCCTTGAAGAAAGAAATCGAAGAAGACCTCAGAAGATGGAAAAATATTTCTTGCTCCTGGATTGGCAGGATCAATATAGTAAAAATGGCCATCTTGCCAAAAGCAATATACAGATTCAATGCAATCCCCATCAAAATCCCAACTCAATTCTTCATAGATCTAGAAAGAGCAATTCTCAAATTCATCTGGAGCAACAAAAAACCCAGGATAGCTAAAACTATTCTCAACAATAAAAGGACTTCTGGGGGAATCAATATCCCTGACCTCAAGCAGTACTACAGAGCAATTGTGTTAAAAACTGCATGGTATTGGTATAGCAACAGGCAAGCAGATCAGTGGAATAGGATTGAAGACCCAGAGGTTAACCCACAGACTTATGGTCACTTGATCTTTGATAAAGGAGCCACAACCATCCAGTGGAATAAAGAGAGCCTTTTCAACAAATGGTGCTGGTTCAACTGGAAGTCAACATGCAGAAAAATGCGAATTGACCCACTCTTATCTCTTTGCACTAAGATCAACTCCAAGTGGATCAAGGACCTCCACATAAAACCAAACACACTGAAACTATTAGAAAAGAAACTTGGGAAGACCCTGGAGGACTTGGGCACAGGGGAAAAGTTCCTGAACAGAACACCAATAGCTTATGCTCTAAGATCAAGAATCGACAAATGGGACCTCATAAAATTACAAAGTTTCTGTAAGGCAAAAGACACTGTCAGAAGGACAAAACGGCAACCAACAAAGTGGGAAAAGATCACCAACTCCACATCCGACAGAGGGCTAATATCCAAAAAAAATAATTTTTACCAGAAGAAATTCGGATGGCTGAGAAACACCTTAAGAGATGTTCAACATCATTAGTCATCAGGGAAATGCCAATCAAAACAACCCTGAGATTCCACCTCACACCAGTCAAAATGGCTAAGATTAAAAACTCAAGAGACAACAGGTGCTGGCGAGGATGTGGAGAAAGAGGAACACTCCTCCACTGTTGGTGGGATTGCAAGATGGTACAACTGCTCTGGAAATCAGTCTGGTGGTTCCTCAGAAAATTGGGCATGTCCCTTCCAGAGGACCCTGGCATACCACTCCTGGGCATATACCCAGAGGATTGCCCTGCATACAATAAAGACACATGCTCCACTATGTTCATAGCAGCCTTGTTTATAATAACCAAGTTTTAAATTGAAAGCAAGGCTTACACAATAAAGGCTGGTATACATGAGAATCAGCTTATCTTGGAGCAACTAGATCTTCAGGTACTGAATTTTTAGCATTTGAATACAAGCAGCATCAGACCAAGCTCCTGTGTGTGTGTGTGTGTGTGTGTGTGTGTGTGTGTGTGTGTGTGTGCAGGAGACCAGAGGCATTAGATGCCCTGGAACTGCCACTAGATGTGGGTGGTAGAAACCAAACTCTTGCACACTGTAAGATCATAAAACACTCTTTTGTTTTTTTTTAGTTTCAAAGCTTTATTATAGAGAAATAGTAAAAGAAAAGAGAGAAGAGAGGAGGAAAAGATAGATGGGTGAGAGCTGGCCATGATCACGTGGAAAGAAGGGAGAAGAATGGGAAGAGAGAGGAAACAGGGGGACAAGACGATAGAGCATAAGGGTAAGAAAGAAAAAGCAAGAGGATAAAACACTCTTAATTACTGAGACATGTCTCCAGCCTGAAACAACCATTCAAGCTTACCACACTATTCTGAAAAGCCTGAGATGGCATGAAAGTACCCTTATCCACAAATCCCATCTGGGTCATGGTGTGCATATGGAGCTCTAGAGTCCTGCTGGGATTCCTGTGTAGGTTATAGCAAACACCACCTGACTAACCACTAGAAACCTACAGTGAGGGACTCTGAAAGAGCCAATTCAAGCATAGGAGACATAGAAGATTATTAGAGCTGGGCTGATATTTGTCGGATAAATATATGAAGTATATCATGAGGACCTGAGTTCAGATCCCTAGACCCTACACAAAAAGCTAGAACAGAAGCACTTAACCCCAGGCACTGGGGCATAGGGTTAGGGTAGGGCAGAGACAGGCTGATTCATGGGTCTTGTTGGCTAGTCAGTCTCACCTATTGGCGAGATCCAGGCCCAGAGTTTAGTGAACAAGCCCTGTATTAAAGAGCAAGAGAGAAAGACACCTAACTTCAATCTCTAGTCTCCACACATGCACATGCACACATACAAACACATGAATATACATACACCACACCCATACACATCTACACACATGCATATCATCTATGATCATATCTATAATGCCGGAACTTGGGAGGATAATACAGGAAGATCAGGGCCAGCTTGGACTATATAGTGAGATTCTGTTTCAGGGAATTAGCAAACAAAAGCCTACAATAAACTGGCTTTAAGAGCAAAAACTGCCGGGCGTGGTGGTGCACACCTGTAATCCCAGCACTTGGGAGGCAGAGGCAGGTGGATTTCTGAGTTCAAGGCCAGCCTGGTCTACAGAGTGAGTTCCAGGACAGCCGGAGCTATACAGAAAAACCCTGTCTCGAAAAAACAAAAACAAAAAACAAACAAACAAAAAAGAGAAAAAACTTTTCTCCTATGTGTTTTTCACTTGAGAGGTGCCTTAGTTCTGAGACCTGGCACAGCCCTCATTTTCCTAAACTTTATCTCAGGCAAGCAGTCCACTTGAGCAGTGAGGCCAGGGGTCTAATCAGGGATACAAGAATTTAAAAAGGCCCTTTTGCTATAGAGCTGTGGGGTAGAACTTGGACAGGCATCATTGCAGCTGGCTCCTTACCAACAGTAACAGGACCTAGCCAAATACAGCCATTACCACAAGGGGGCGGACTTGAAATACAGACAAGAAAAAAACCACTCACTGTAACTCATTGGTTATATACAAGATTTTGCTTTCTTGCCGTGTTTAAATTCACACAATGGTTTAAGAAAACTTAAATTAAAGAATTAAAATATCAGTTTTCTAAAACTTAGATCCCACCTTCTGTATCCCTCACAGGCTAACCATGCTGATAGAGAAGTCAAAAGGTAATCATGGAGGTTCCCCCATAAGGATGATGATATCTGTTATTTGCTCATCCACATTTAGTGCAATGTCTATCATACATCAAGTATTCACTAAATATTAGTGAACCAATGGACAATGAAATTTTCATGGTATTCAATAAAGGCTCATTCAGAAGACTCTTTGTCAAACAAATTGCTGTGGTAAATCTATCAGCAGAAAGGCTGGTGAGGATGAAAAGACTGGAGACATTTAGAGGGTCTTAAAATTAATTTCTGTTGAAACAAAGTCTTGTGTAGAGAAGGATGACCTTGAATTTACTAGGTAGCCAAGGATAACCTTGAATTTCTGATCCTCACTCTTCCCCCTTCTGAGAGCTGGCATTATAGGTGGTGTCACCATGCCTGTTTATGTGGTACCTGGGCTCTGTGAATGCAAGGCAAGCACTTTACCATCTGAGCTAATTTAGCAACCTAACTAAGGTATACATAGACTCAGGAAATGAAAATGAGACCTGTGCTTGTACATTTTAACCAGGAGGCCCTGAAACTCATGAACGAAGTGCAAGAACGTCTGGAGGAAGAAGAAAAGTTATGTCAGGCATCTTCTGTAGATTCTTGGGATGGATGCAGGCCATGTTTGGAAAGTAACTGCATACGATTTTATACAGTTTGCCAACCTGGTTGGTCCTCTGTGAAAAACATGGTAAGAGGAAGGGAGCTCACCATTTCAGGGTTCTTAAGGCATCCAGGCCATCTTGATTTTTAAATTATATTAATTTTAAAAATAGAGTTGATTGATGATGGGCTTTTGTGATTTAGAATTTAATACCAGTGTCATGTATCACCATCTGTGTGCACAATTTAAAGTTTAGAATAACTACCAATGTCTATCCCCTTGTTAATTATACTCCTGTAGAAATACCCAGACTTTGCATTGTATTCACTGTTTGTGGGCAGGTTCCCAGTGATGGGGTATCCAATAAATGACTGACTAGCTGTACTTTCAATCATAGCATTACAGTATTTTATTTCACTCTTTAATATTTTAGCCTAGAAACCATGTATTTAAATCTCTTTCTCTCCCTGCCTCCCCTTTTCAATTATTCCCCCCCCCATCCCAGGCAGGGTTTCTCTGTGTAGCTCTGGCTGTCCTGGAACTCACTCTGTAGAACAGGCTGGCCTCGAACGCAGAGATCCGTTTGCTTCTGCCTCCCAAGTACTGGGATTAAAGGAGTGCACCCCCACTGCCAGGCCCCTTTTCAATTCTACATGTAGCCCAGGTTGTCCTCAAATTTAGTATGCAGCCACTGATGACTGATCCTCCTGACTCCACTCCCTAAGTGCTGAGTTACAGATGTGTGCCATAACACTTAGGTTCATTGCTCCCTCCCCCCTTTGATTTATGGCACAAGGTCTCCTCTGCAGATGTAACCTTGGCTGACCTTGAGACTACGATCCTCCCACCTTAGTCTCCAAAGTGCTAGTAATACAGATGTGCAACACCACATCATCTTTATTTCAGCTTTTCCTCTTTTATATTTGTGCACAAATGTACATACTTTCAGGTCTCCTTTTGCCCTGTCTATGTGTTCTGTAAGACTGGCATGTTTTCTTTTTTATGCCCTTTGATGGTCTTCTAGGCAGAAGGATTCACAGAGGGTGGTGACCCACATAGGATGAGCTCTGCCCGAGTAAAGTCTCTGATTGGCCTGGATTTTCTTCCCCCCTTCAAGAAGTGAGCTGTATATGAAATGGAATGGCATTTTACTCTTCATATTAATGTATGCAGTAATTAGAAAATACTTCTGGCTTGGCAGTGCCACATTCAATTACAAAAGAACAGCCAGTAGGATAAAGAATATGCCAAGTTAATTTGATGACACTGTTGATTCCATCTGCTCTACTTTTACAGCTATGGTCATTCTCTGATATGCTGGGAATATAATGACATGATACTGGAGACAGATTTGGAGGTCATTCTCATTTGGGCCTGACATGTAACCTTATGAACATTGGGGCTTGCTTTTGTTTTTGTTGTTTTCTGAGACTGGGTCTTGCTATGTTGCCCAGGCTGCCTCAACTTCTTGGATTGGGTAATGTTCCCTCCCCTTCAGCCTCTGCAGGAGCTAGAACTATAGGCATGTGCCACTTTGTCCAGCTTCAAAGTTTTATTTCTATGAATGGACTCAGTAAACAAAAACTGGCAGAAGAAAGGCAGGTAATCCATCCAGATTTCTTTCTGTAAAAGGCATAGATCCTATACAGATTCCTGGATAATTGTTTGAACAGCAGGAGACTGATGCTCTAGAAGTAATATTCCATAGCTAATAACACTGAATACATTTTAGCACTGTGAGATAAAGACAACTGTGATCTGCCTAGACTTAGATATCACATAGTGTAATTAATTGCTGGATAATCTTCTTCCACTGAACAGTACTCAAAATTCTGTGACTAAGGTCTCATTCCTTTGAATATAATAATCTGGGCATTATCATTGCTCATTTACATTTGTCACTAAGCAACCTAATATATAATTATCCCTAAGCTATATCTGGCCTCTATGGCTCAGTGTAGATATGTTCATCTTTTTCTTTTTATGAATTAATTTAATGATAAGCAGAATATGAAAACAATAACATTCTATTAAATAATCAAATGACTATAATAACTAGGAAGAAAGGATTCTTTATAGCTCTAAGGCAAATTTTACAGTATCCTGTAATCAATGATCTGTCAGCTGTTGTAAAAATATCAGGTTATTGTTTCTCTACTATATTTTGACCTTTTGAGCCTTCTGTGAGCAAATCTAAACCAGGAGGAACCAGGTCCTATTTTCACAGTTAAAGTTAGGGCCAGCTATAAGACTGGTATAAATCATATCAAAGTCAACAACCTTTTCCTAGTTTATACAGAACTTAATTTAGAATGACTAGCATAAACTGATTTTAATTTTTTCAGTAATAAGTAGAATAGGAAGAAAAAACATTTTTATTTTTATTCCATGTCTCACTCTACCCCACAGATGGAGCAATTTCTCAAGAAGATATACCAATTTCTATTTACCTACAGTGAAGATGTAAAGGATCCCCCTGCCATAGAACAGCTGACTAAGGAAGATTTACAAGTGATACATATAGAAAACCTGTTTAGCCAGCTGGCTATAGATGTGAAATCTCTCTTCAACATGAGTTTTTACATTTTTAAACAGATGCAGCAAGAATTTGATCAGGCTTTTCAATTATACTTCATGTCTGATGTGGATTTAAAGGAGCTACACCCCCCAGCTTTGTCTAAAGAGATAATCAAAAAGGAAGAACTTGGGCAAAGGTGGGGCATTCCCAATGTCTTCCAGCTGTTTCATAATTTCAGTCTCTCTATTTATGGGAGAGTCCAACAAATAATAATGAAGACACTCAATGCAATCAAAGATTCATGGGAACCACACAAAGGCCAGTTACTAATGAACCCTCTTGTCTCTCCCTTTTTGTCTCCCTCCCTCCCTCTCTCTCTCTCCCTTTCTCTCTTCTTTCTTTCTTTCTTTCTTTCTTTCTTTCTTTCTTTTTGCTTTTTTTTGTGGTGTGTGCTTGTGTACATGTTCACATATGTGCTGGTGAACATGTGGTATGTGGCACTATTTGCATATACATATGCATGTAGAAGCCAGAGATCAACCTTGAGTATTATTCCTTAGGAGTGGCCTATTTTGTTTTGAGATAGGGTCTCTTACTAAGACCTGGGGCTTACTGATTTGGTTAGACCGCCTGATCAACAAGTCTCAGGGATCACCCTGTCTCTGCCTCTCCAGCACTCGTATTACAAGTACACCATCATGTGCAGCTTCTTAGGAGGTGCTGGGAACTCAGGTCTTTATGTTTGAATGTTAGGCATTTACTGACTAAAGTATCTCTCAAGCACCCTTTTCTTTCTCCCACTACCTTTGCCAATTTTTTGTTTTTGTTTTTGTTTTTTTTTTTCAAGGCAGGGTTTCTCTGTGTAGCCCTGGCTGTCCTGGAACTCACTCTGTAGACCAGGCTGGCCTCGAACTCAGAAATCCGCCTGCCTCTGCCTCCCATGTGCTGGGATTACAGGCGTGCGCCACCACGCCCGGCACCTTTGCCAATTTTTGTTTGCTTTTTTTTTTCAAGACAGGATGTTTTTGTATCCATGGCTGTCCTAGAGCTTGCTTTGTAGACTTCAAACTCAGAGCTGCTTTGCTGGCTTCAAACTCAGAGATCTGCCCAACTCTGCTGTTTAAAAATGTTTGTCAAGCCAGGCGTGGTGGCGCACGCCTGTAATCCCAGCACTTGGGAGGCAGAGGCAGGCAGATTTCTGAGTTCGAGGCCAGCCTGGTCTACAGAGTGAGTTCCAGGACAGTCAGGGCTACACAGAGAAACCCTGTCTCAAAAAACAAAAACAAAAACAAAAGCAAAAACAACAAAAAAAAAGTTTGTCACCACACCCATTTCCACTTCCCAAGTACTGACATTAAAAGTACATGCTACCACACTTGGCTTTTTTCATGCTCTTTTCAAATCAAACTTTGATCCTCATGCTTGTGTAATGAGAATGATACTAAATTAACCATTTCCCCTGCCCTGTATGGTGAAATTCCAGGAATGTTTATGTGTGAATGTTGTATTCCCTACAGAGTTAGACCAGAGAGGTATGACTACAGAGATGTTACCTGAGCAAAATGGAGAAATGTGTGAGGAATTTGGCAAGAATTTATCTGGATGTTTAAAATTTCATAAAAGATGTCAAAAATGTCACAATTACCTATCTGAAGGTAAATAATTATTGTTTTATCATGTCTTTCATGTGTGTGCATTGCTGTGTTCATGTATGTGGGTACCTGTGTACACATAAGCTTGTGCATGCTAAGATCAGAGGACAACCTTAGGTGTTAATTCTCAGGTGATATCCTCTGCTGTTTTGTTTGTTTGAGACACTTTTTTTTTTTTTTTTTTTTTACTAGTCTGGAACTTACCAAGTAGTCTTAGTTGGCTAGCCGGTGAGTTGAGTTGCAAGTCTTATCTTCTCCAGTGTGGGGATTATAAGCACCACCATGTCTGACTTTTAAAAATTGATTTCTGAAGATTGGACTCAGGTCTTCTTTAGCAGTTGAGCTAGCTCTTGGCTCCGTTTTTTGCACTCTTGATGCTATTTAAGGGTGTTCCTTATAAAGGTTTACAAATAATTACTCATCCAATATATGTAACTAATTCTTTAATTTTCCTCAATTTCATTACTGTGGATTTTTTGTATGTATAATTAAAGACTAAAGAAACACAAATATATACAGAAGAGAAAAATGACAATCAAATTAGGTTAGCTTCCTTCTACTACAAAGAAAAGGAAAATCCACTGATGAAGGAAAACCTCTCATGGAACTGGAAGGTAATGTTTAGATAATGACATAATTTTGGGAAAATATAGTTCTTTCCAGTTGGGTTAAATTAGTATTTAAATAGGGAAAGTGGCTCTTTCTCAGAAGTCCCAGAAAGTGTTTTTCTTTTGGGGGGGGCAACCTCTAGCTAAGAGTGATCTTCTCACGGTTTTCCAGTCTTTCATCTCCCCTAATTTCTGTCTTTCCTTTAACTCCCTCCCAAGCCCCAGAGACAGGCTGTAAGTTTCTAGCCTCCTCCCTTAAGTCATTAACCACACTTTTAAGTGTTCCTTCAGGAGCTTTATTAAATTGTTATGCTATTAAAAACCAGGGCTAACACTGAGATGTTGCAATGCAAAAAAAAAAAAAAGTTTATTTTTACACTTGTGCAAGACTTACACTATCTTCAGGAGTAGGAGAATGAAAGTGGCTCAGACCAGAAACAGAAGGGCTTTTTTTAGGGCAAATGAGAAAGTGATTTTAAAAAAACCTAGAATTTTGCAGTTATTTTTATGATCACGGGAAAGGTATATGTTATAGGGTTATGTCCAGAAATGTTATGGGTTTATAGTCAGACAGTTACATACCATGAAACATTTTATGGTTAGTCAGTTCTCAGAACAATGGAAACAATTTACAATGTGTAGTTCACAAGATTACTGGGGAAGAACAAAAAAAAAAAAAAAGTTGACCTCTAGCTAAGGACACGATCAAAGTCTACAATTGTTTAACGATAAAGAAAAATGGAGTCAGCTGTCCCTTAACAAAAACAAGAGCAGTTTTTTTTTTTATTCCTGTGCCCCTGGGAAGGAACATTAAAAGTATGGTTAGTGACTTGAAGGAAGAGGCTAGAAGATAGGCTAGAAGATACATTAAGAACAATGTGAATTAATGTCTGCAGTCTTTAAAACTTCAAAATCTCTTAATTGTGGGCTCAGTTTTAAAAAGTTGCATTCTTTCTTATTCCAAAAGTTAAAAGGGGGGCTGGAGAGATGGCTCAGTGGTTAAGAGCACTGACCACTCTTCCGAAGGTCATGAATTCAAATCTCAGCAACCACATGATGGCTCACAACCATCTATAATGAGATCTGATGCCCGATTCTGGGGTGTCTGAAGACAGCTATAGCAAGCAAGCAAGTGGGGCCAGAGCGAGAAGAAAAAGTGTCTGAAGACAGTTACAGTGTACTTACATATAATAATAATAATAATAATAATAATAATAATAATAATAAAAGTTAAAAAGGGGGAAAATAAGAATAATCAGGTGAATGCAAAATGAGAGTCCAGAAGCATGAATCCAAATTCTGGAGCTTAATGTCCAACATCTGAGACTCACTCTTCTAACTCCAAAAGGCCTATCTGCAGCACACTCAGTTCACATTGTAGCCTTAGGTGGGCTCCACTCGACATACATTGTTATCTTGGCAAATATCTCATGGTCCTGGCATCTCTAATAATGTGGGGACTTACACTGTAAATGAAGCTGAACCTTCACCAGTGATTTCTTCTGGCCTCTAGAAAGACTCTGACTCTTTGAAATGGTGCCAAGCCTACACTCCTCTCTGTTACCACTTCATAGCTTCAAAAACCTGGGCAAATCAAAATATAGCCTGCTCCTCTTGGGCCAACTCTGAAAAAATATTTTTTTTATTGTCCCAGTGAAACAGACAATTTTACTCAATGGCACTGATGTCTTGTACATCAAAGCTCATTTTCAGCTTTCTCCCTGCCTCATGCTTGTGGATAAAGATTATAAGGTCTCAACTACTACTCCAGCAATATGCTACCTGCTGCCATGCTCCCCATCATGATGGCCATGAACTCACTCTTAACCCTCTGAAACTGCAAAAACTTCTAATAGACTCTTCTATAAGTTGCCTTGGTCAGGTGTCTTCTTATCACAGCAGTAGAAAAGTAACTAAGATACCACCATTAAGTAGAAACTATGGAAGAATGCTAATTGTTGTTTTGCTCACAGCCTCATGCCCCTCTCCCCCACTTTTTGAGACAGTAGCTCTCTATGTAGTCCTGACTGTCTTGGCTTGGATCTCTCTCTCTCTCTCTCTCTCTCTCTCTCTCTCTCTCTCTCTCTCTCTCTCTCTCTCTCTCTCTGTAGTTCAGGTTGGCCTCAAACTCACAAAGCCTGCCCCATCTGGGATTAAGCTGTCTCAACAAAAAAACAACCCTTCCTACACCACACACACACACACACACACACACACACACACACACACACCAATTAAAAACAAATCTAAACACCAAAACTACAGATTAATGTTCTCTGTTATTGAAACAGATCTTTGCATCCTGAAACTTAATGCATTGCAGATGTTCTAAGTCTTTGCGTGTCCTGCAATTCAAGAGGGGCAAGTTTTTTATTCTAATACTGTTCTCAACTAATAAGCAAAAGATGGTTTTCATAGTTTGCTGAACTGGACCAGTGCAGTTTGGGTAGTTACATTAAGTATTAAACATAATTAAAGCAGATGAAACACAACTCTGTCACTCCTCCAAATCACATTCCTTTTATCCCCTCAAAAGGAAATGGAGGAAGCCAGAGCCACCTGCCATGCCCCAGCTAGTGCCTACAGGCATAACAGAGTCCCAGCAGCTGCACGTGAAGGCTGAATTGCTCTGTAAAAACATATAATGAAAATACTGCTCCGAGACAATAAATAAGTAAGCCAGGCAGTGTGGCACACACCTTTCAGGTGGATTTCTGAGTTTGAGGCCAGCCTGGTCTATAGAGTGAGTTTCAGGATGCAGCCAGGGCTACACAGGGAAACTCTGTCTCGGGAGGGGGAGGGAAGTAAAGAAAACAGAGGAGCTGCAGGTGTAACTCAGTAGAGCATTTGACTTATATGCACAAAAACTTAGGACTCATCCCACAAATTATATAACCTGGTATGATGGCACACACCTGTAATCCCATCAACACAGGAATATAAGAGGACAGCAGCCAGATGTGGTGACTCAGGCCTTTAATCCAAGCACAGGCTGGTGGATTCCTGTGAGTTCAAAGCCAGTCTGGTCTACATAGTGAAACACTGTCTCTAAAAAACATTTTTAAAAAGTAGATGCAAATGGCTAATTTAGGTTTAGTATTTATACCTTTGCTTTTACGTATTTACTCATATACTATATCCATGTATACATACACATATACATATACCATACTTAACAGTGTTTAATGTTTAAAATTTTTATATTCACAAATTCTAATTTTAAACTTAAAATATTGCTGATGAACTAGGTGTGGTGGTATGCATATAATCCCAGCACTTAGAAGGCTAAGGCTTAAGAGTTTGGAACAAGACTGAGTTGTATAAAGACCCTGTCTTAGCCAAAACAAATAAAATTTTTTCATATATATGTGAATATATGTATATATATATATGTGTGTGTGTGTGTGTGTGTGTGTGTGTGTGTGTATTCTGAGCCCATTACTTTTAGGCCAGTCATGGCTATGTAGTGAGTTTCGGGCAAGCCTGGACTACAGAGTGAAACCCTCTATCAAAACAAATGAACAAACCAACAACCTCCCAAATCCCACCAAATCAAAGAGCTAGATATTTATCAAGGAAAAATGCTGAAATAAGGTTACAAATTATGATGGGCAGCAGTTGTGGAACACACCTTTAATCCCAGTACTTGGGAGGCAATGGCAAGCAGATCTCTGTGAGTTCAAGGCCAACCTTGTCTACAGAGTGAGTTACAGGAGAGCCAGGGATACACAGAGAAAGCCTGTCTTGAAAAACAAATCAACAAACCAACCAACAAACAATATATAACTATGCATATTGCTAGTTTGTATACAAGAGGACAGTAACAGTATAATCTTTGTAATTATTATTATTATTCTTAGAAAAATAATTTATATCTTTGCTAGAAACAATAATTTAAAACTCTTCAATCCATAATTTTCATCTATCTAGTGTCATAAATCTGGTATTATTGAGTAATATACTATAAACCCTAAAAAGGATCATTTGTCTAGAGAAATAAGGAAGAGGTCTGTTTGTCATTGAAGTCAGGATAGGAACTCAAGCTGGATAGGAATCTGGAGGCAGGAGTTGATACAGAGATCAAGGAGGAGTGCTGCTCACTGGTTTGCTCCTTATAGATTGCTCAGACTGTTTATAGAACCCAGAATCACCAGCCCAGAGAGAATGATAAACAGAGAAGAGACTACTACACTGGGAGAACATGTAGAATTATTTTTATCATATTTTCAAATTCTGAATATTTTCTCTTTATTTTGTTACAGGGTCTCACTCTGTAGTCCTGACTGGCCTAGAATTCACTATGTAGACCAAGTTGGCCTCAAACTCAGAGATCTAGAGCCTTTGCCTCCTAAGTGCTAGAATTATATGGGATTATTACCACAACCCTGTAAAATTTGTCTTAATATGTTATTTATTTATTTTTATCTTCATTCAGTCTAGTTTGTAAGATTTATCTAAATGAAAAATATCTTACAATCATTAATTTATTATTTATATTAGTCTGTGTTGGGCTATTATAATCCATTCTCTATCTAAGTGTTTATACTGGCTAGTTATATGTCAACTTGGCACAAGCTTGAATCATCAATGAGGAGGGGGCCTTAACTGAGAAAATGCCTCTATATGAAAATGCTGTAGTCATCTTAATTAATTAATTAATCACTTAATGAGTGATTGACTGGGGAGTGCCTAGCCCACTGTAGGTGAGACCACCTCTGGGCTGTTGGCCCTAGAATCTTTAAGAAAACAAGCTGAGCAAGCTATAAAGAGCAAACCAGTAAGCAGCACTCCTCCTCGGCCTCAGCATTTGACTTCAATGATAAGTAGCAGTGTGTCACAGTCTGCAATTGTAAACTAAATAAAGCCTTTTCTCTCTAAGTTGCTTTTGGTCAAGGTGTTTCATCACCTCAATAAAAACCCAACTAGGACACTGCCTTAAGTTTGTTTTTCAAAGTTTTGCTATTATAAAACACACAAACAGAAAACTATTTCAGTAGAGCATGGTAGCCCATATGCCTGTAATGCCAGCACTTGAGAGATAGAGCTAAGAGGAGAGAAAGTTCAAGACCAACCTGATTGGCATAGCCAAGGTTCTGGGCCAACCTGGACTACCAAGTGAGAACCCATCCCCCTTACCAAAACAAAACAAGGGCAATTGTCACAAATTTTATCAATCAATTATTCTATGAGCAATCCCACAGCTATAATTATATTTGAAACATGTCATAGAAAATATTTTTGCAAATATCACTGATCGTGATTTTCCCTATATTACTATGCATTTTTTGTCCTAGTCTTAAATAGATTCTCTTTTCTTGCACCTCCATTGGGCTTATACATTTAAATTTCCCCATCTGATATGATAGAGAGAATGTGCCATGAAAGGGAGAAAGGTGGGGCTTCTGCTTTAGTCAAGTTTGGGGGGGTGTAAGGGCTAATGGTAAACAGGGCTTACACTGTCCAGCAGGTAGTTTAGTCCTGAGCCACACCCCACACACTGTCCCCACCTTAATATATAGGTGGTAGCCATGTGAGACTTTTAACAAGGTCTTTTTTATAAAAAAATTTTAATTAGGTAATTAGTACTCTGATTAGTACTAATTAGTTGAAGTGATTAGTACTCTAATAATCTCAACATCTAGCCGGGCGTGGTGGCGCACACCTGTAATCCCAGCACTTGGGAGGCAGAGGCAGGCAGATTTGAGGCCAGCCTGGTCTACAGAGTGAGTTCCAGGACAGCCAGGGCTACACAGAGAAACCCTGTCTCGAAAAACCAAAAAAACAAAACAAAACAAAACAAAACAAAAATAATCTCAACATCATATAAGTTCACATTTTTGTAGTTTTTCCTTTATTCCTTTCCATTAATTAATTAATTTACTTTACATCCTGATTGTAGCCCATCCCCCCCACCCCACCCCACCCCCGTGTCTTCCCAATGCCCGCCTCACACAGTCCCTCCCCCATTCCCCCATTCTCTTCTTCTCTGAGAAGGGGAAGGCCCCTCCCCCTGGGTACCAACCCACCCTGGCACATCAAGTTACTGCAGGTCTAGGCACACTCTTTCTCCCTCAGGCCAGACAAGGCATCTCAGTTAGGGGAACATGGTCCACAGGCAGGCAACAGTCAGGGACAGCCCCTACTCCAGTTGTTGGGGGACCCCAAGCTGCACATCTGCTACATATGTGTGTGGGGCCTAGGTTCAGCCCATGGATGCTCTTTGGTTGGTGATTTAATCTCTGGTACCCCCCAAGGGTCCAGGTTAGTTGACTCTGTTGCTCTTCCCGTAGAGTTCTTAACCCCTCCAGGTCCCTCAGGCCCAACCCTTCTACAAGACTCCCTGAGTTCCATCTAATGTTTGGCTGTGGATCTCTGCAATCTATTTTGGTCAGTTGCTGAGTGGCGCCTCTCAGATGACAGTTTATGCTAGGCATAACAGAGTATCAATAGTGTCAGGGATTGGTTATTTCTCATGGGATGGGTCTCTAATTGGGCTGGTTATTGGTTGGCCATTCCCTCAGTCTCTGCTCCATCTTTGTCCTTGCACTTTTTGTAGGAAGGATAAATTTAGAAGTTCTTTTTTTTTTTAATCTACCACTTCTGCGCTATAAAACCATATAATTAACAATTAATTAAACCAGGTCTCATTTGAAAGTCAGCAATTTTGATATCTCATTGATATCAGCAATTTTGCTTGTTACAAACAAGCATTAACTATAAACTCTGTGTCTTAAGCTTGTGCTATCCACTTCCAAGTTTTCTGAACCTTTTCTTTATATTTACCTCTTTGCTAGACTGCCCTGATGTACCTGAACTACACATGGAATTTCTTGAGGCCCTGAAATTAGTCAATATATCCAATCAGCAATATGATCAGATTGTCTGGATGACCCAGTATCATCTGGAAGACACAACATACCTGATGGAGAAGATGCAAGAGCAGTTTGGATGGGTGTCTCAACTGGCAGTGACTGAGGACATCTTTAATTTAACAAAGGTAGGGACCTCAGAGCAGAAATGACACATGCTACTTCTATTTTGCTAGTTACTTACTGATTACAGCTAAATTTGAAAACAAGCTGGAGAAGAATACACATAACTCTATTGTGGTTATATCTAAACCCACTTGAGTTAATGTAGTTCCTGGTCTAGAAAGCTGGGTATGGTGGCTCATATGATGTAAAAGCATCAGTTACTCTTAAGGCTAGTTAGGAAGATCTTTAGTTCAAGGTCTTGAATGGGCTACATTGTGAGTTCTGTGCCAGCCTAGACAACTTAGAGAACTTGTCTCAAAACAAAACAAAAATTTAAAAAGACTAGAAATGTGGATTTGCCTAGCATTTCTGGGGCCTATAAATAAAGTCAGAGCATAGATTCGATTTAAGATGACAGTATGTTTTTAGATAATATTTAACTTAAAAACATTTTTAGATCTATCTTATGTGTAGGGGTGTTTTGCTCACATTATGTCTATGTAACAAGTACATGTGCATGGCTGTTACCTGAGGTCAGAAAAGGGTGTCAGACTTCCTGAAACTGGAGTTATGGACAGTCATGAACCACTATGTGCTTCCTGAAAAATCAAATCTGGATCCTCTGCAGGAACAAGTGCTCTGCTTAACCACTGAGCCACTAATATTTAATTCTCCAGCCCTGACATTTAATTCTTAAGATGGCTGTGGTGGTTTGAATAAGTATGGCCCCCAAAGACTCATGTGTTTGAATTCTTGGCCCATAGAGATTGGCACTAGTAGGAGGTGTGGCTTTGTTGGAGTAGGTGTTGCTTTGTTGGAGGAAGTGTAGTGCTGTGAAGGCAGGTTTAGGTCATATATACGCAAGCTTAGCCCAGAATGGTACACATAGTTTCCTTTTGCTGCCCACAGATCAAGATGAAGAAATCTCAGCTCCTTCTTCAGCAACATGTCTGCCCTGACACTGCCTTGCTTTCCACCATGATGATAATGGACTAAGCTTCTGAAACTATAATCCAGCCCCAATTAAATGTTTTCCTTTATGAAAGTTGCCTTAGTTAAGGATAAAACCTTAACTAAGAAAGTGACATAGTTTATTGTATCAAAAAGTATAAGTGCTATAATTTACTTTTTTAAAAACTCACTCTCTTTTTTAAGGAACCTCACTCTCTTTACAGGAAAACATTTTAAGATAGCTTCCATAATTTCCATCTTAGTGGAAAAACAGAGGCCTAGAAAGGTTAAAGACCATTTCCAATATTTCTCAGCTTTTAAGGTTTAGAGTCTAATTTAAAATTTCTATTTACTTCATATATATGAATGTGATGTTTTGCCCAAATTTATGTCTACAATTTATTTCATGTATGTCTTGTCCCTAAGGAGTCTAGAGAGTATCAGATCCCCTAGAGCTGTAGTTAGGGAAGGCTGTAAACCCCCATATGATGCTGGGAGTCACACATAGGTTCTCTGCAAAAACAGCAAATGCATTAACTCTTTGCTGCATAAAACAATTCTTTGTCCTGAGCCATGCATGCTTATAACCACACATGAATTGCCTAACTATACAAATATATATTTATATACATAAAATATATATTTATACATAATATAAACATATCAAGTATAATATATATATATGTGTGTATATATATATATATATATATATATCCCCCACATTGATTCTCATGGGATTAGCATTGGCATGCAAGGGTCCTAAAAAGACCTGGGTACAAAAAATATTAGGTGTAGCAACTAAAGATGCAATAGTCTGTAGTGCATGATGTTCTGTAGAGAAACAGAACTAATAGAGTAAATAGATATTACAAAGGGGATTTATTATACCAACTTACATGATGTGCCTTGGGTAGTTTAACAATGGTGGTCTGCATATTTAAGAGACTAAGAACCAGTGGTTATTCAGTCCACTAGGCTTGAAGCATCAGCAACCTCCTCTAGTATTGAAGGCACTGGGGATTCCTGGAGAGTCATTGGTCTTCAGTCCACATTGGAAGCTAAAGAAGCTGGGTTTTTATAACAACAGAGGATAGCAGTGGTGGTGGCAGCAGCAACAGTAGCATAGATGCACTCAGCAGAAAGGAGTGAAGGTAGGTAGGCAAAAAGCAACAGCTTTTTCCTCTAATCTCTTTATGAGGGAAGCTGCAGGAAAATGCCACCCCCTATAAAGAAGGGTCTTCCCCACTACAATTAATCTATCCAGAAAACACGATCACAGACCTATCCAGAGGCATGTATCTCAGTTGATTCCAGCTCCAATCAAGTTGACATCAAGGTTAAGCAACCCAGTGCCATAGTTGGGTTCCTATAACCAACTCCTGTTTTAGCCACTGTGTTTCAGAATTTTCTTGTGGAGCTAGGTGCAGCTGGAGATGTCTTACAGCCATGTCTTCTTCAGCATTCTACTCTTTTCCAGGTTGCTTTGTTAATCTCCTTAAAGGTTTCACCTGAGATTATCCCTTGAACAATTAACTCCTGTTGGAACTTCAGCCTACTTTTAGTGAATCCAACATTTTGCTCTTTGTCAACCTGCAAGTTGTAGCCCATACATAGTTTGAAAACTAAGTTTAGCTACTCACAACAAACAGGTTAAAGAAAAGTTGAGTGAGAAGATTGCAAATGCCTGCAATCTTCTCAGCACTTAAGAGGTAGAGGCAAGAGGATCAGGAGTTCAAGGGTGGCCTTGGCTATGGAAGACTGTCTCAAGAAATCAAAACAAGCCTCGTGTGGTGCACATCTGTAATCTCAGCAGTCTAGAAGTTGAGGCAAGAGGATTTCAGAGAGTTCAAGACTAGTCTGGGCTATATAAGAGATGCCAGACAAGCTAGGATTACATAACAAGACTATCTCACCCCATCCCCATGTATGAGGATCTGAGCATCACAGGCCTTGAGGCAGATTGAATAAAAAGGAAGGAAGGGAAGGAGGAAATAGAAGACTAATAAATTTTTAAAGAAAAAGGGTTTATTTACTGCATAATTCTGGAGACTAGAAAGTCCCATATCATCTTCTTAGTTTCTGGAGTGGGCCATGTGTTGCTCCATGCATGCCAGAAAGGAAAAGTCAGCAGTGTGGAAATAGAACTTGTATGAGAAGGACTAAGGAGTCATAAAAGGGGAGGTACCAGACTTGCCTCATAACAACTTATAGCCTGTGCTTATAGTAACTGATGTGATGCTTCTAGATGTAACTTTCTGCAGTGAGACTTGTTGCCTCACAAAGGCCCCAACATCTCTCATTACATTGAGAATCAAATTCTAACATGAGTTTTGGAAGAGATAAATCATACCTAAACCATACTAGGTAATAGTGCTATGTTCCCTAGTTTTTGGATGAAGAACAGACTGTAGGAGCTCACACAGGGTGAGCACAAGAAAGAGGCTTGAGGGGAAGTAGAATGGGTTTTTCCAGAATCAGTGGACTCAGCTGCTTTGCTAAACATCTCCTGTAAAAGCCATTCTTCTCAAAGTGGTTTATTTTATCATGTAAAGCAAAGAGCAAGTCATAGATCTGCAAGTGTTGGAAAGGAGCCTGGTGTATGACCCTTGTTTATTTACAGTTTTTAATAAGTGTTTACTATACAATTATGTATTAGACTATGCACAAATGTTTTATGGAGTTTCTGATATGTTATATTTACCAAAAGGCAAGTAAGTAGACAGGGTCCACAGATTATTCCTTTATAAGCTACAATTGCAGCCAGGCATGGTGGCATTCACATATAAATCCCAGAGCACTTTGGAAAATGGAAATAGGAGTAGTTCAGGGTAATTCTCATCTATGTAGCAAGTCCAAGACCAGCTTGAACTATATGAGACACTATTCCAAACAACAACAAGCAAACAAACAAAAACTCCCTATAATTATTAAACATCTTATTTTAATTTGACCCTTATGGGTTTTTGTTTATTTGTTTGTTTGATTTTGTTGTTTGTTTCTCTAGATATGGTTTCTCTGTATCTGCCTTGGCTGTTCTGGAACTCACTCTGTACACCAGGCTGGTCTCAAACTCAGAGATCTGCCTGCTTCTGCCTCCCAAGTGCTGGATCAAAGGTGTAAGCCACCATTGCCTTTATGTTTTTGATAGAGAAATTTATTGGAAAGCATTTTTAAATAGTTCTGTTAGGATTACATCAAATTTTATTTAAAGTTTAGTTCCATTAAGATGATTAAAAAGAATATTATATGCACTTGGGAATTTATTAAGGGAGTAACTAGGACAGGTACAATAGTACATGTCTGAGTGTGGCATTCAGAGGCTGAGGCAGGACTGTGAGTTTGAAGTCACCATGAATATCTGGATTTTTACTTTTTGGTTTTTTGAGACAGGGTTTCTCTGTATAGCCCTGGCTGTCCTGGAACTTACTGTGTAGACCAGGCTGGCCTAGAACTCAGAAATCTGCCTGCCTCTGTCTCCCAAGTGCTGGAATTAAAGGCATGTGCCACCACTGCCTGGCCACCATGAATATCTAGTGAGACCTTTTCTCAAAACCAAACCAAACCAAATCAAAGAAAAAAAAAAAGGAGAGAGGAGGAGGAAGAGGAGGAGGAGGAGGAGGAGGAGGAGGAAGAGAGAGAGAGAGAGAGAGAGAGAGAGAGAGAGAGAGAGAGAGAGAGAGAGAGAGAGAGAGAGAAACAATGTGCATGTTTTGGTTCCTGCCAAATTCATACATAAAACCATAAACTGTAAATTTTCTAGGAAGCCGGGCAGTGGTGGCGCACGCCTTTAATCCCAGCACTTGGGAGGTAGAGGCAGGCAGATTTCTGAGTTCAAGGCCAGCCTGGTCTACAGAGTGAGTTCCCGGACAGCCAGGACTACACAGAGAAACCCTGTCTCAAAAAACCAAAAAAAAAAAAAAAAAAAAAAAAAAATCTAGGAAAATTACAAAATTTGGCACTCCACATTATATCTATAAAGTAAACAATAGTATTCATTAAACATTTCACCAGCTCACTTTTGTGTTCTGATTCTATTTATTTATTTATTTATTTATCTGTTTATTTATTTATTTATCTGTTTATTTATTTATTTATTTATTTTTGGGACAGGGTTTCTCTGTGTAGCTCTGGCTGTCCTGGAACTCTGTAGACCAGGCTGGCCTCGAACTCAGAAATCTGCCTGCCCCTGCCTCCCAAGTGCTGGATTAAAGGCGTGCGCCACCACTGCCCGGCATGTTCTTATTGAAGATAAGTGGTCCCCTTATGTGAGTGGAGGTCAAAGAACAACTTATGGGAGTGAGTTCTTTTCTTCTATCATGTGGATCCCAGAGACCTAACTTAGATTATTAGGTTTGGCAGCAAGCACCCTTCCCCCACTGATCCATTTTGTTGGCTTATGTTCTTCTTTAGGCATTTCCAAAGATTCATGGAGGAGATTCTTCCAAACAGGATGAAATTATGGTAAAACCAAGCATTCTGCCTCTCTCTAACTTCACAGTCCAGAACCCTCCTGAAGAAGGCGCTGAGAGCTCAAATGTCATTTACTACATGATAGCTAAAGTTCTGCAGCATTTTAAGGGATATTTTAAAATCTGGTAAGAGAATAGCTGATTAGGAAAGCTTTGTTGAGAGGGTAGTTCATAAAAAGAAATAGAAATGTAAGAATTGGGGAAGAGCTATCAAATTTGCCAATGTTAAAGGGCTGTGCAAAATGTTACTAGAGGGTGACACACATACACCTTTAATCCTAACACTTAGGAGGTAGAAGTTAGGATATCTGTGTGATTTCAAAGCTAGCTTGGCCTACATAGAAAGTTCCAAGCCAGCCAGGGCTACATAGTAAGACACAAAGGAACTGATGAATCAGAAACTCTTAAATTATCAGTGGGATATAAATTGGTTTTACCTTTTATTTATTTTTCCCTCTTTTTTTTTGAGACAGACCTTTGTTGCATAATTCAGCTGATTGATTTTCCAGGTATGATATACCACATCCAGCCTGGCTTTGCCTATTGGGAAGCTATTTTGATTATATACCCAGAGTCATACAATTTCTTTTTCACATTATTCTACTTCTGGAACCAATGTAAGAATCAATATAAATTTGCTGAAAAGTCCTCCCTTCAAGATTTATATTTGGAAAATTGCTTAAAACTAAAATATTGAGACCAATCAGTGTCTAAAAAGAAGAGCATGTTTAAGTAGATATTGACAAAATCCACTCAATACGCTTGATGAAACTTAAAATTACTTACAGAGTTGGAATAAGAACCTGCCATCTACTGTGGCCAGGTCTTTATTATGAACCTCTTTTTTAGTTTTTGAAGTATTTCTCCCATAATTTTTGGGTAAAGGAAACCAAGACACAGTAGAAAGCTAAATGATCTAAAATCAGTTTTCAGGAAAGAGAAGTGGAACTCATTTCTCCACACACACAGTGACTGTTATGGCATTTGGTCCAAACAAACAAGACACAAAAATCTTGATAGTATGACTAAGCTTAAATAATTATCAAATTTCAATTCTAAATTATCATTCATAAGGGACCTTTTGAGTAAGTCACTATCAATGTATAATTAAGGACAATAACATTAGATAAACAGCTTCGAGCACTTTTGCTAACAAGTTTTTCTTAATTAATTAATAATTATATTTTGATTATTTTATGGTGGGAGGATTTTATTTTCTGGTCCAATCAATTTGGTGTTCTGTAACCTTCTTGTATGTTTATAGTCATTTCTTTCTTTAGGTTAGGGAAATTTTCTTGTACAATTTTGTTGAACATCTTTTCTGGGTCTTTGATCTGAAAATCTTCTCCTATTCCTATTATTCTTAGGTTCGGTCTTTTCATAGTATTCCAAATTTCCAGGATTTTTTGTGTCATGAACTTTTTAGATTTTGCATTTTCTGTGACCAATGTATCAATTTCTTCCATTGTATCCTTTATGCCAGAGATTTTTCATGTCTTGTATTCTGTTGGTGATGCTTCTGGCTATAGTTCCTGTTATTTTTCCTAGGTTTTCCATCTCCAGGATTGCCCCAGTTTGTGTTTTCTTTATTGTTTCTATTTCCATTTTCAGTTTTTGGTCAGTTTTATTCATATCTGTCACCTGTTTGGTTGTATTTTCCTATATTTCTTTTTTTTAAGGATTTATTTATTGTTATATGTAAGTACAGTGTAGCTGTCTTTAGACACACCAGAAGAGGGTGTCAGTCTCATTACGGATGGTTGTGATCCACCGTGTGGTTGTTGGGATTTGAACTCAGGACCTTCAGGAGAGCAGTCAGTGCTCTTACCCACTGAACCATCTCTCCAGCTTCCTATATTTCTTTAAGGGATTTATTATTGTTTTCTTTAAATGCCTCTATTGTCTTTATAATATAGGATTTTAGATCATCTTCTTGTACTCCAGTTTTGTTAGGATATCCAGGGTTAGCTGTAGTAAGATTGCTGGGCTCTGGTGGTGCCATATTGCCCTACCTCTTGTTAATTGTGTTCTTACAATGTCCTTCAGTCATTTGGTTTTCCCTGGTGTTGGCTAGTTGATTCTGATGCCAGCAGGACCCCTCAAGAAGGCAGACAGGGTGGTTGGCCTTACAATGTAGGTTAGGGTACCACAAGCAACTCACCTCTCCTTGCTGTGGCTCCAGGGGACCCAACTGGGAAGGGATTGGTGGGAAGTGTTCCAATCTGGTTCTTGGGGCTCCCATGGGTCTCCACAGGGAAGCAGGACACTCTTGGGGGTCCTACAAGGCTCCTTAAAATGGAAGGGCAAGCCCAGAGCTAGACAGTGGAGGCCAGGGGACTGTGTGTGTGCAACTCACCTCTGCTGGCTATGCCCTAAGCCTAAATATCTCTTGATTATCAATAATACTAAATGTCTAAAAACTAAGATTCAAAATTTTAAAAAAATTCCATAACACCAAATCAATAGGTGTCAAATATTCATTCTGGATTGCTACTGTTGTAATTATTATTCATATACTATTGATCAACTAGCATATATTACAAATTACTATGACTATGAACTGAATGTTCTTTGTGGCACTAGGGTAACCTAGACCAGTAGGTTATTCTTGAGTGAAAGTCTTGAGAGAGAGAGGACCAGATCAGAAGATAAGGAAATAGTTATGTTTGGGATTAGGAGGTCTTGAATAAGCTATGTCTTATGCGAAGCATGTTGTGTACAGCATTTTATATACTACTTCTAGGGGATAAATGAGATGAAGTCAGCAGGAAGCTTTTCAGGCAATTTTGTACATGGGGCACATAGAGTATCTCAAGAACATTACAGACCAAGCACTCAGCAGCCTTGTGACCGATCTCTGTAATCCCTAAGGAAGGGAAAAATTTGGTTCTTCGGATCTGTAGCTGAGGCTTCCCAAGGCTCTGACCCCAGACCAATACCAGTTCTGCCAAGCATTTTCTGGTTTCAGAGAAGAAAGATGTTCCTTCTCTATACATCAGGGCTTCAGGGAAAGCCTCAAGTTGGGCTAGCCCTCAACATTAGGGAATGTTATGTGTCATATTCTGGCCCAACTAAAAAATCTTGCTTGAAAACAAACTAAGAAAACACTTCTAACCATTTGTCTCTGCTGGAAAATCAGTTCTGTGAAGACCAGTTCCTTGCTTGTCTTGTTCCTTGTTGACACAAACAAGGCATTGTGATAGAAATGTTTATTAAATGAATTAAAAGATGTTTGTTTGAGGATCACTTGTTCTGTCTAACATGTATTCATCAGCCAGCTTGAAAGGATTCTTTCCATCAAAACAAGATCCTCAAAGAAGGCCACAGTAAAGGGATTTTCCATGAGAGTGGGAAATCACACTTTTGGGTTTTGGTTTACCTTAATTAGCTGATCTTGGATAGAAAAATATCAGATTCAACATAAAGAAAATTAACACAAGAAGCCGGGAGTGGTGGCACACGCCTGTAATCCCAGCACTCGGGAGGCAGAGGCAGGCCAATTTCTGAGTTCGAGGCCAGCCTGGTCTACAGAGTGAGTTCCAGGACAGCCAGAACTACACAGAGAAACCCTGTCTTGCACAATTCACATACCAAATGATGCCTGACAAGAAGAAAGGAGTGGACACTGGTGCTGGAAAGGATCAAAGCATCAGTGTAGGGGAATACAAGAACAGGGAAGGGGAAAGGGGTGGAAGAGGGAGCAGGGGGAGGGAAAAGGGCATGTGGGACCTTTGGGGGTGGGGAACCAGAAAAAGGGAAATGAATTGTAAATATAGAATATATTCAATAAAAAAAGAAAATTAACACAAAAGTAATGTGCAACTGCACAGTCTGGAATCTTTTCTGTTAGGATTCTGCTGGAGGCAATACATACATTTGGCTGGCTTTTTGAAGGCATGCCAACACTCTGCATTATGTTGGACAATCACATTTAGCACCATCCAAAGTTTCCTTTAGAAATCCTGCAGCTCCCTCACACCCAGAATCTCAGCTCACCCAGGCAATCATCTCTGTACATCTAGGAGTGTTCTCAAATAAGTCCTGGTCATTTACTATTTTCTGAGCTCAGATTTCCTACAGTGTCCCTGTGTCTTCCCAAACAACCACCAGAAAGCTAACAGCACAACATACAGAAGGACTCAGCATACCAAATATATCACCCTGACATATTGTGTATTTTAAGATGAAGGAAGTGAGGAGATTGCTCTCATCATGTCCTACGTTTCTCCCACAAAGCAAGTTATACAAAAATTGTTGGACCTACTTTTCTTGAAAATAGGCTATCCCAGAAGGCCATACCCTATAAAGAGCCAACACAAATCTGAAAAACCAGGTGATGCCAAATCCCACCCCCCTCCCTTACTACCATGAGAGCAGACTCTTATTGGCAATTATTCTCTATATAACTGTCCCCTCCAGCCCTTTAAAATGTTTAGAATAGAGTGAGGCTTTATTCTGGAAACTTCAGTTCATTCATGGGACTTTGTGTCTTCTTTTCTGAAGTCTCCTCTATTATATAAACATATTAATAAGCTTATCATATTAACCAGTCCTTTTATTTAACATTACCCATGATAGGCAATTATTTAACATTAGCTTTGTGATAGGCAAGGAAAAGATATTACTATTTTTTTTTTCTTCATAAAGGAGTATCTACTTTCCAAAGGAAAAACTGATAATTTGGAAGAACTGCCATTACACTACTCAGGGTTTGAGTGGAAAAGCAGTGGGGTGAAAGGTCTAGGTTGATCTAGGAAAATCCATAATAATACTGAACAAAATAGATTTTCAACTTACTGCTACCCTGTAACTCAATGCACTTTAGCATAGTATGGCTTCAGTGAGCACACACATAATTATATAGCAAGAATGCCAAGCTTGTGAATTATTTCCTGTAATACTTCTAATTAAAGCATAATGGCCAACCATTTTTACAAATTTATTTCAAAGTTTGATTGTTTTATGAAACATAACCACATAGAAACAGTCAACATTATCTTAGCTGACTAAATAAGCAGGTGTACAGATAAAAGATGAGTATCTAATCTCTTATAGAACCCATTCCATCATATTTTATTTACATCAAAATTATTTTATTTTATACATATGGATGTTTTGGTTAAATGTATGTCTGTGTACCATGTGTGTGTCTAGTGCCCACAATAGCCAGAAGTGGTCGACAGATCTCTTGAAATGAGTTACACAGATTTTTGTGAGCTGCCATGTGGGTGCTGGGAATTGAACCAGTGCTCTTAACTGCTGAACCCTCTCTCCAGCCCCAAAACATAAATATTTTGAGGCTGAACTTTAGCAGGAAGACAGAAACATCTTGCTGTGTTAGCTTCTTTTCACTTTGATAGGATACCTGTAGCAATCAACTTACCAGGGTTTATTTTTGGCTGAAGGTTTCAGAACATGGTTGCTTGTTTTAATTGCTTTCTTATCTGTGAGGAACAACACCTCACTCTCATACACAGCATATTACTGTGGTTCCCCATTGTGAAGTTAGAGCCTGCTTACCTCGACTGGAAGAGAAATAGGAAGCAGCCAGGATCCCAATGTCATCTTCAAGAATGACTACCTCTGGTCACTAGACCCCACTTGCTAAAGGTTATACCACCTTCCAATAATACCACAGGCTAGCTAGCAAGCCTTTTAACACATCTAATCTCTTTTAGGAAATATCCAACTCATATCATATGCAAAAATGACAAATGTGAGGTACAGAAAAAAAAACCACTAATAAATATAGACTTGAGCTGGGTTTATTGCTCAGTAGTGGTGTGAACATGTGAGAAGTTTGGGGTTTAATCTCGGGGAGGGGATTGAATGTTGATAGTGTTTAGAATGTTTCAGTAGAGCCAAAGTCCTATTCTTTATATCCCAGACACAACCAAAATTTAAAAAGCTTGTTGGGCACCTACAACGTATTAAATAAAATGGTAGATACAGATCTCTTGTTGTATGTCCAAGATGTGTATTAGTACATTTTAAACTTACCAAATGACTCTATCCACCAATGGTTGAATTGAAAAAAATGTGGCATTAAGTTTTGAAATTTTGAGCTGAGTGATAGAGATGGCTTAGCTGGTAAAAAGCTTGCCACCAAGCTTGATGTCCTGAGTCATTCCATCCCTACCCCCAACCCCCAATGTGTAAGCAGAAACCTACAAGGCACACACGGTTTTTTTTTTTTTGTTTGTTTTTTTTTTTTTGGTTTTTTCGAGACAGGGTTTCTCCATGTAGCCCTGGCTGTCCTGGAACTCACTCTGTAGACCAAGCTGGCCTCAAACTCAGAAATCTGCCTGCCTCTGCCTCCCAAGTGCTGGGATTACAGGCATGCGCCACCATGCCCGGCACACACATTTTAAAGAATGTTTTAAAGGCCATCATCAATTTTAACTTTGCGAATCTTCTGCTTGTTCCAGCTGATAGTCTTCAACAAGGCTGGGCAAACAGAGTCATGAAAATGCAAATCACTTGTTACTCTGTCCTTTAGATGTAGGGAACTGAACTCAAATTGTTGGGAGTGTGCAAAAGAAACTTGAGTACTATCATTCTAAGTACTACCATTTTGTTTTCAGACTCCATTTAATCATAAGAGACTAAATTCAAGGTCCCGGGCCCTAGGGGAGCTGGGCATTAGGATTCTGTCTAAACTCCACCCCAAAGTTACCTGGCAACAGCCAGGTATGTCCTGCCCCACCATTATTAGGCAACAGCCAGGTAGGCCAGGCCAACTATAGAAGGGGATTCTTGCCCCTCCTCTCTCT
Organism: Apodemus agrarius; assembly: GCA_964023405.1. Taxonomy (NCBI): domain Eukaryota; kingdom Metazoa; phylum Chordata; class Mammalia; order Rodentia; family Muridae; genus Apodemus; species Apodemus agrarius. The sequence continues at coordinate 113,218,277 of OZ030014.1, read as the reverse complement.
CTTATTCTCTCACTCTTTTAGCCTCTCTGTTGCCCCCTTCTTGGACTCTCCTCCCCTACTCCCTCTCTCTACGAGGTCATGGCCGTCCTCTGCTTCTCTACTCTCTCGGCCTCTCTCTGCCTCTACTACCCCCTTAACTCCCCTCCGCATGCCCTGAATAAACTCTATTCTATGCTATATGGTTGTGTGTCTGGTCCCTCAGGGGGAAGGGTTGCCTTGGCCACACCTGCCCTAGAAGATATTCTCTCGCCTATTCTCTTTTTATGATCACAACACTGGGGACTTCCCAATAGCTGTACAGCTGTGGTAAGGAAACAGTTTTCTTGAGTTCAGATATCTCAGAGACAACTTCATTATCTTGCTAGCAGCGTCAAACCAAGCTCTTGTTCCAAGGCCCAGGAACCAACTCCTATCCTGTTTGATAGAAACTCTCAAGCCTTTGTGGCAAAACATGATTGGGCAATGCTACAGCCTCCCCAGCTTCTCCTCTCTTTACAGTTTTATTCTTTAAATAGGCCATATAATGTCCCTTCATGGTCTTAGTTTGGCTCTGAGTCTGTTCTGCGGCCCCGATAGATGAATAAGCAGCTTGATTACAATAAAGTTTTGTCATCTGAATTGACCTAGTGTTTGAATTAATGTTGGATTTAAGCAGACTCCACAACAAAATAACAGGGTTTGTTTTTAAATTTTTGAGAACAAGAAACCAACCCCTTTCCTGGCTTGGAAAATGAGATCCCTAGGGTCAGTGCATAAAAAAGCAGTCTCTGAGCCAGCGGTGGTGGCGCACGCCTTTAATCCCAGCACTTGGGAGGCAGAAGCAGGTGGATTTCTGAGTTCAAGGCCAGCCTGGTCTACAGAGTGAGTTCCAGGACAGCCAGAGCTACACAGAGAAACCCTGTCTCGAAAAACCAAAAAAAAAAAAAAAAAAAAAAAAAAAAAAAGCAGTCTCTGATGAGTTCTAGTGTAAGCCAAAGGCTCTTTTTGAGATAGGGTCTCATGTACCCAGGCAGGCCTTGAACTTGCTATGGAGCGAAGGATTGCTTTAAACTCCAGACCCTCTAGCCTCAAACTCCCCAAAACTGGGATTACTGGCGTGTGTCTCCACACCCTGATCCTATAGGCTCTTAATGCCAAATAGGGTAAATCCAGATTTGAGAAAGCCAGCAGGTGTTTACCTTGCAAGCTGTAACTACTTCACCCACGTGGGAACAGGGTTTGCCAGTTCAGGCAGCCAGAAGCTTCCCAGCAGGAAGGGGCGGGCTCATGTTGGAGGAAAACAACGCCCGGAAGGTCCCGGTTTTGGCGCCGACTACACTGCCGCCAGACGGCCCCGATATGCCGGTTGTTGGCTCCGAGCTGCAGTCCGGCGCTCAGCAGATGGGCGCGGAAGCCCCGCAGCATGGAGAACTCCAGTACCTGAGGCAGGTGGAGCACATTTTGCGCTGCGGCTTCAAGAAGGAGGACCGCACGGGCACTGGCACACTGTCGGTGTTCGGCATGCAGGCTCGATACAGCCTGAGAGGTAACGGGCTGGTCCGGACTAACGGGATGGACAGCGGGAGGACGTCCCGCGGGCTGGGCGCGCGGTACTAACCCGGGCTCTGAAGTTCTAGGAGTCCTAAACTTCGCGTGCCCGCCCTAGGTGATAGCCCTAGGTGTAAACCAGGTTCTAAAGGTCTACCTTTGACCTTAATCCCTGTTAAACCATTTCTCCCGAATCCAGTTTCAACCAGTTGTACGGCCCCGAGGGAGGGACTGGGAAGAAACCAGTCTGAGCTTGTCCAAACCTTGCTCAGAAGTCCTGACTTTGCCCCTCCTCTTCTTCCCCTTATTTCCTGTTCCCCTTTGCTACTGTTTTTAAAATTGGAGCGAAAATGGCTTGGGCGGTGCTTTGGCTGAGCGGGAAAAGGGGAGAACTCTGTCCGGAGGCGGGAACTGTGGCGTTTCCTCTAACAGCCTTGGCTTTTTAAAGAGGAACCAGAGTGTGTTTAGGAGGAAAGGATGGAATCAAACACAGGGCCGGGCCGGGAAGGGCACCGGACCTCCTAGGTGTTGGCTGAGGAGTGGAGGGTGGGGGGTGCTAATGGTGGTACTTAGGATAAATGAAAAGCAACCTGACACTGGCGTGGAGAGTAGCTTTGAGTGGGGATAGGCCCACTTTTAGGGAATTTACTTAATCTCAAACATTTTCTGGAGCTGGAAACTACAGCCTCTATTGCACAGATTGATCTAGCCTAAAGGACCTCCAAGAACGGTGGACCCTGATGAACCACAGATCCAGTTTTTAATTCACTTCCTCTGAGACTATGAACAGGTTTTTTTTTTTTTTTTTTTTTTTTTTTTTTTTAATTCTCTTTACCGCTCTAGTCTTCATTCAGCTTTTTGATGATGTTAAAGATGGAAGTATGAAGTAGTGCTCTGGGTGCAAAACATTTACTCAGACTACACCACTAACCTGAGCATTTTCACTTGCCTCACCCCTTTGCCTCTTAAACTGTGGATACTTGTGCACTTGGGTACCTGTGGAGTGGAAGTCACAAAGTTCCCTGATGACCATTCTGAGGAGTAAAAAATTCTGTTTCCATATACTAGGTCAGTTTGCTTTCCAAATATCTGAAAAATGTTCAGATTTTACATGAGTGATATCACCTCTCCCATGGCATAGTGCACTTGGGTATGGGGGAGCTTTAGGCTGTGTCTGAGGCCACATTTTGTGTGTTGTTATTACAGCCCAGTGACAGCATTCACAGTGGCTGATTAGTGGATGGGGACTTTTTGCCATATGGGTATCATCTGGAGATTGTGACGTCACTGATTTACCCTGTAGCTGGGCAGGAACTCTCTTCTGCATCAGCTCCAGGGTTTTGGGTCCCAGGCACTTTTCCCTTCACAGAGAAAGCTGGATGGTGACTTGCTATATTTTTTTCCACATTTTAACTGTATGACAAACCGTTTTTCAGATGAATTTCCTCTGCTCACAACCAAACGAGTGTTCTGGAAGGGTGTTTTGGAGGAGTTGTTGTGGTTTATCAAGGTAAGGGTAGTGCTGCTATTGGAAGCTGTCAGTCTTAGAAGCCAAGCTTGCAGCTGTTAGCCATTCCCACTTCTCTGGTTCATTTTTGAGTTCTGTTTTTTTTTTTTTTTTCTTTCTCACTGCTCTCCTCACTAATCTGAAAACACTGGGATATTCCTTCCCAGGCCTCTGGCACTTGCCATTCCCAGTACTTACTACCTTTCCTTTCCATATGGAGTATGATTCTCTTCCTTGTGTCTAGGCACGCTGAGACAGCCTTGACCTAATTAAGATAGATTCTTCTCCCTTCTCCCTTCCTTGTCTCTTTATAGGGAAACATCATCAGCTGGCCTCTAAATCAGTTTTTCCTGATTTTTCTGGATGGGAGATAAATGAGTACAAAGCCCTTAGAGTTTCCCAAAGTTAGAGAATCTATTTCTCCTATTTGCTATTGTAGTCCTAGGTCCAGAATATAGCCAGCCACATTGTATGTACTCAGTATATATTGATTACTGGATCAATAGGTACCAAAGAGTCAGTTAGGTACCTTGAATATGTTGGAATGGTGTGATGACAGTCCTAAGTTCCTCCTCTGTATCCTTGTCCAGAACAAGTGAGGTTCTGTTTTGTGCTGGTTGAAAATACTCCAGGAGACAAGCTGAGTTCTGGGCCATTCTACAACTCCTTCTTTAGAATACTTGGGCTCAGTAGGTAAAGAGGGCTTGTTGTACAAGCTTGAGACCTAAGTTCAGTCCCACATAAAAATTCTGTGTGTGGGACTGGAGAGATGGCTCAGTAGTTAAAAGCATTTGTTGCTCTTGTTGGGCATTTGTAACACTAGTTCCAATATCATCTGCTCTCCTTGGGCACAGCATGCATAATGGTATACAGACACATGCAGGCAAAACACCCATATACATAAAATTTTAAAATGCTGGATGTGATTGCATGTGTTTATAACCCCAGTGCTATAATATTGGGAGGTGTACATAGGGGGATCTTTGGTGCTTTGCTGGCTACTAGTCTGGCCTAAACAAGCTCCAGGGTTAGACAGAGACCCCCTTTCAAGGGAAAGGTTGGAAGTGATAGAGCAGTGTCCTCTGGTTTTTATGGGCTCAGGTACACAAATGTGCACCTACAATAAGAATCACACACAAAATAAGTGAAAACTAGAGCATTCAGTATGACTTACATGATCTTGGACCTACCAGACTCTAGATTGCTTACCCATTCTAGAACTGGTTGATAGGGTATTTAGTCTGTCTTAGTTCTATGTATGAACTGACAGCCTCAGATTCAAGGTAAATCCTCAGAAATTCTAGAATATCCATAAAATAGCTTAAGCCCAAACAAAAATGGGAAAGGGGGCCTTTTAAAGCACACTATAAAAGATTGAGAAGTTAGCCAGGAAGTGGTGATATACACCTTTAGCCCCAGCAGTTGGGCCATCCTGGTCTACAGAGTGAGTTCCAGGACAGCTAGGACTACACAGAGAAACCCTATCTTGAAAAACAAAACAAAAAGATTGAGAAGTTATTTATTGGGAGTGAAAAAGCTAAAAGAAACCTAATAGAAAGAGGGGCTGGAAATTGGCTCAGTGGTTGAGAGCACTTGTTCTTTCAAAGGATCCAGATTTGGTTCCCAGTCTCCACAGGAAGACTAACAACCATCTTTAACTAGTTCCAGGGGATCTGTGCTCTCTTATTGTCTCTGTAGTTACTGTATAAACTTGTTGCACAGATATCCATGCAGGCAAAACAAAAACAAAACAAAACAAAACAACCCCCCCCCCAGAAAAATCAGTTATCTGTATTGCAGTTGGTCACCTGTGTGAAGATAGAATGTAAGCCATGTCATAGTGAATGTCTACTAAGCACCAAGCATTTGCTAGTGTTAACTGTTCATTTGACGTGTGTGTTAAATTCTGCTAAGGTATTCTTCAATAAAATGAGGCTAAAGCAGTCTCCAGAGGAATTAATAGAAGGATCAGGCACAGGCCTAAGTATATGTGTCACCAAAGCTTTGTGGATAGATGTTATAGTACATGATACCTAGGAGTTGGGCAAGATCTCTCCATACTTAGCTGCAGGATCAGAGGATGGGTTAGGATATCATGGGGCCAATCTATTGAGTTAAAATATAAGATAAATATAATGTTTTGTAAAGGTACACGAGGTAAATACAGTTTTATGGGGTCACATAGATGAATGAAATAGAATTCAAACTCAGTTCAGTGTGACTGAAGCATTTTCCAGAAAAGCTAACTGATTGTCACCATAAATTCTTTAGCCAGATATGATTGATACATGAACAGACTGTACATGGAGTATTAGTAAACAAGTCCACTTGGGGTATTATTTGTAGACATGGAACATGTTTGATTCAGCAATTCAGAAATGTCAGATGAGATAGGAATATATTAGGAACTTGGAGGTTTTAGAAAATTAAAGCCAGGCAGTGATGGTCTTTGATCCCAGCACTCAAGAAGCAGAGATAGGTGGATTTTTGAGTTTGAGGCTAGCCTGGTCTACAGAGTGAGTTCTAGGACATCCAGAGGTACATAGAAAAACTCTGTCTTGGGGGGGGGGGAAATAGGGAAGGCTGGGGGAAATGGTTCAGTGGATAAAAGCACTTGTCATATAAATCTGACAGACTGAGTTTGGATCCTTGGAATTCTCAGAAAAAGCCCTATTTGGTAGTGCTATCTAATCTCAGAACTTTTCTGGGAGAGATGAGCCATGGAGAAAGGAGAATCTATTGGAAACTCATAGGCTAGCTAGCTTGGGTGGGTGGTGCAGCAACAGGAACAATAGATACCCTACCTCAAGGTAGAAGGCAAGAACTGCATGCTTACAACTACATGTATACATATATACACAAAGATTTTTAAAAGCTGAAGGGAATAGAAGAAATACCTTTAGGGAATTTCTAATAATGGAGTCCAGCCAGGACCAGCCTGCTTAAAGATAGGCTGTACATGGACAGTGTGCTGTGGGTGGGAGATGAGTAGCTCAGAATCCCCTTTTATGCTTGTTCTACTCTCATTTTTTTCCCCTAGGGATCCACAAATGCTAAAGAATTGTCCTCCAAGGGAGTGAGAATTTGGGATGCCAATGGTTCCCGAGACTTTTTGGACAGCTTGGGATTCTCTGCCCGACAGGAAGGGGACCTGGGCCCAGTTTATGGTTTCCAGTGGAGGCATTTTGGAGCAGACTATAAGGATATGGATTCAGGTAAGGAGAGAACAATGCCTCAGGTTTCCTGAGTGTTCTTTCTCAAAAATCCATTGTAGAGTTGGGGGTGGTGGTGGTGGTGGGATAAGTTTATATCATGGGAGCTGATAAGTAACTGACTTTGTGAGAAGCTACAACTAAATCGCAGAAAATCCTAGTAAACTCTTGGTGGCTAGCATTTATTTGTTGGGCATGATTGGATGCTTGAAACTTTCTAAACCTTGTCATTGGCAAATAGTGGCAGGTTTGGTTTGTAAGGGTTTAGGATAGACAGAGGTTCATCTGGGACTGGGTGCAGGAGTTGCTGTTGATGATCATTTCTCTGCAGGGCTAAGGCACTAGCAAACTTATAGGCAGTATAGTGTCTCTGTGCGGCCCCTGACTTACCCTTTTCTTCCTACTCTGTGGGAACAGAGGTTAAGAAAACATCTCATTTTATGACTGGCATCTTCCTCTCACAGGTTCTTTGACCTAAACATATCATAGCATATGCCACATATATCAAAATAAATGAATATAATAAAATGTAAAATCAGGTTTTTTTTTGTTTTTGTTTTTTTTTGTTTTTGTTTTTGTTTTTTTTTGGTTTTTCGAGACAGGGTTTCTCTGTGTAGCCTTGGCTGTCCTGGAACTCACTCTGTAGATCAGGCTGGCCTCGAACTCAGAAATCCACCTGCCTCTACCTCCCAAGTGCTGGGATTAAGGGCGTGCGCCACCACCGCCGCCCGTAAAATCAGTTTTAATAGTAAATTTAATGTTTGTGCATACTCATTTATTTTTGAGTCAGGGTCTCAACTATAAGAGCCTTTGCTGGCCTGGAACTAACTATATAGACAAGGTTGGTCTTGAACTTGTATAGATCTGCCTGCATTTGCTCTTCTCAAATGCTAGGATTGGTTGATTTATTTATTTATTTATTTATTTATTTATTTATTTATTTATTTATTTGAGTAGTGGGGGATGAAAGTCTTACGAAGCTGTAGCTGGCCTTCAACTCCTGGTCTTCCTATCTCTCCTTTTTAACTGGTGGGATTTCAGGCATGTGCCATCATGCTTACTTTACTGCTTTCTGTTTATATGTTTTGAAACAGGGTTTCTTTGTGTATCCCTGGTTGTCCTAGAACATACTATGTAGAGCAGGCTAGATTCAAACTCAGAAATCCACCTGTCTCTGCCTCCTGAGTGCTAAGATTAAAGGTGTGTACCACAAAACCCAGCTTATTGTCTATTTTTAAATTTTCATTCAAAGCTGGGCAGTGGTGGTGCACGCCTGTAATCCCAGCACTTGGGAGGCAGAGGCAGGCGGATTTCTGAGTTCGAGGCCAGCCTGGTCTACAGAGTGAGTTCCAGGACAGCCAGGGCTAACAGAGAAACCCTGTCTCGAAAAAACCAAATCCCCCCAAAAAATTCATTCAAAATCATGCTAGGTTCAAAGGAAAAATATTTTTTAATGTAAACAGTCTCCCTGTACTTTTACTGTTTCCCCTACAAGAAATAATTACTGCAATTTGTGTCAGAGTTTTAACACTTAAAGACTATAGATAGATTTCACTACCACAATCTACCTATTTCCTAGAGTCTTTAATATTGCCTTCTTGGAGCTGTGATTTTGTATGTATGTATGTATGTATACGTGTATGCGTGTATGTGTGTGTGTGTGTTTATCCTAAACCCATAGTTTAGGAAGCTGTGGTAAAATATCAGTGCTGGTGGTCCTGATGTCTACAGGACCACCTGTAGTCTGTCATTTTGATGATAGACTTCAGAACTCCAAGGTGACATGGTATTTGGTGATAAGAGATGAGAAGTATGTGTTTCTTCTTATGATGTCACCAGAATTCACTCAAAGGATCGTCACCCTAATGACTTTCTAATCCTAATCAACTTTTAAAAGCTGCATAATTAGATTAAATTTCAACCTAAAAATGAAAATTACATTTCAACTCATGAACTCTTAGGTGACACATTTAAACCTTATTCCAACAGCAGTTGGAAATAGTAATTTTTTTAATATTTTTTTATTGGATACATACTATATTTACATTTCATTTCCGTTTTTCTGGTTCCCTGCCCCCCAAAGGTCCCACATGCCCTTTTCCCTCCCCGTGTCCCCCATCCACCCCTTCCCACTTCCCTGTTCTGGTATTCCCCTACACTGATCCTTTGAGCCTTTCCAGAACCAGGGTCTACTCCTTCCTTCTTGTCAGACATCATTTGGTATGTGGATTGTGTCTTTGGTGTCCCAAGATACTAGGCTAATATCCACTTATCAGTACTAAGTGAGGTAACCCAGTCTCAAAAGTAAACGGTTTTAAGTGGAGGAAGTGATATTGTACAGGCTAAATATTTGAAAGACTTATGCAGAAAAGAACTTAAGCTCTTTAAGACAGACATGAGTTCAGAAAGGATCTTGAACTTAATCTAGCAAGATCTGAGAAAAATGTGCTGTGTATCTTAGAACCATGGGTCAGGGAGGGGCGCTGAGTGTATGCTGTCAGTGTCATCAAATGAGAGACTGTGTTTGATGTTACTTAAGTGTGCATGTATTCTCCTGACAATTCTACAGATTACTCAGGACAAGGAATAGACCAGCTACAAAAAGTGATTGACACCATCAAAACCAACCCTGATGACAGAAGAATCATCATGTGTGCCTGGAACCCAAAAGGTGGTCAGCATCCCAGTCATTTTTCTTTGGATAAACTGGCAAGTTAGCCACAAGGAAGCAAGGTGGTCACTGGAACTGCCTCTAGTCATGTGGTTGATTGTGTACCCTTGAGCAACTCACTCACACTTTGCTCTTATTTTCACATTCATGTTTTGGGGTTAGGCTCATGTGATCCTCTTTATGCTTTTATATTACAGGAGCATTTGAAATGTAATTTTGAATTGCCTGTTAAAAACACTTTTAACTTTTTAATTTGGAGCAGATGAAGTTTCAAGAGTTAACACTTAACTAGATTATATTACTAAACTCTACAAGGCTATATAGTGAATACCCAGGAAAGGACATTTGTATTTATAATAACTTAATAACAGATTTACCTCAGATGCCAGTTTTCTATGGCCTTTGCGCATGAGATAATGTCCCTTTTATTTGGCGCCATCCATAGTGGCTCAAATCCTTCATTTAAGCTCAGATGGAAGAGCATTGCTTTAGCATAAATGTGTACTTGCAGGTAGCTAATGGACAAGCTTCTGTGGCCTCTGCTGCAGGGTTGGAAAAATGTGTTTGACTTTGACATAATGGGAATGTATGAGTTGTGGGTGTCTGTAACCTGCTGGCTTTTTTCATGGTTGGCTTGTTTTTTATTTTATCTTTTTCATAGCAATATGAAACTTCTCTAAAACCCCTCGTTTTCCCGTTGACTCCTCAGATCTTCCCCTGATGGCACTGCCTCCTTGCCATGCCCTCTGTCAATTCTATGTGGTGAATGGGGAGCTATCTTGCCAGCTTTATCAGAGGTCAGGAGATATGGGTCTGGGCGTGCCCTTCAACATTGCCAGCTATGCTCTGCTCACCTACATGATAGCACATATCACGGACCTGCAGGTGAGCTTCTTTCAGAAGGCGTAGTTATAGCCAATATAATACACTGAACTCATAGCAGGGAATTCAGTCTGATTAGTATTAGAATTTTATGCATGTAAATAAGATATGAATTGGCTTACCTTATAATCTTCCTTGGAGCTTTCTGGCCCCTTGTTGCCTATGAAAACTAACATTTACTTAGGTTTTGTGTGTGTGTGTGTGTGTGTGTGTGTGTGTGTGTGAGTGAGAGAGAGAGAGAGAGAGAGAGAGAGAGAGAGAGAGGGGGGTGGGGTGGGGGAGAAAAGGCAGGCAAGGGTTTGTTTTTTTGACACATGGTCTCAAAATCCACATTAGCCCTAACCTAATGTCAAATAGTCCAAGAATAAACTCCTAAGAATTCTAAGTACTTGTGAAAAACCAAGAGTCTTGTGACTTTAGTTTCTTCAAAACAGAATTGTTCTTGGAATGTGTTTTCGTTCTCCTCTCAGGTGTAGCAGATAGGAGAGAGTTTACTTCAGCTGTTATTTATATACCTTTATGAACAAACATGTTTTTGCCATATGCAGCTTGTTTTTGATTATACACTTTACTCAAGTGACTCTTAACCCTCAGAGTCTGATGCTCTGAATAGAGCTGGCCATTGCATGAGACTTTAGTCCACCTCATTTTTAGGCCCTCCCTGCTCTTTCTAGGTTCACAATGCCAACTAGAGCCATAAACAACATCTCAGCTTTCCAAGTGCTGGGATTATGTGTGTGAGCCATCATGTACAACTTAAAAACTTTTGTAAATTAACTCTTCTCAAAAACCACACTGATAAAATTACTGTTTTGGGAAGCTTTAAAGTATTTGCATATTACATAATGTTTTATTGTGTATGTGGGGGGGGCACACATATTCCAGTGTATGTGTATAGAGATCAGAGGACAATTTACATGAGTCCTCTTCCACCATGTGAGTCCCAGGTTGTCAGGCTTGGTGACAAATGCCTTTACTCACTGAGATATCTCACCTGCCCTTAATCTGTTTTAAAATGATGTATTTTAAAAAGAATTTAAACTAAATTATTAACTGTTGTGTTTTCTCCTGTGAGACATTTTTAGCCAGGTGATTTTGTACATACTTTGGGAGATGCACATATTTACCTGAATCATATAGAGCCGTTGAAAATGCAGGTAAGAAATATACCTGTTAGATCTCTTTGAGCTTGTTGCCCTCTCTTGACAAAATTGGATGGCAGGGTGTCCTTTGTATGACAGTCACTCTGGTTGATGCTGTCTTATATGGAAGTGTTCCAACTGTAGGGCTTTTAATAATGGGGGTGAGCAGGGATGAGGCCATAATCAGCCTTAGCAACTATAAGCACTGAAAATGGTAAGGTATTATGTACCAGTGCCAGAGAGAAGAGCCCAGAGATATGGCATTTTAACTCATAGTTTTACATATTTTTCTGTAAAATTTAATTTTACAGAATCAAAGTATAAATGTTTGACTTTAGTTTTATGCTTAAGTCCAGCAAGTAGTTCTGCCTGAACTTTTTTCCTTTTTTTTCTTGAAAAAGGAAGTAAAAACATTTTATGATAAAATTGAAGATTTACATGGAAAACATTTCTATCAAAATTGAAAAAATATAAAGAAAAACACGTTAAAATTGACAATTTTCATGGAAAATTAAAGAGTAAAATGGTAGACATGAAGAACATTGCTAAATTAATTGAAAAAGGAAGTAGAAACATTTTATGATAGAATTAAAGATTTACGTGGAAAATATTTCTGATAAAATTGAAGAAATATATAGAAAAATATGTTAAAATTGAAAATTATCATGGAAAATTATACAGATAAAATGGTAGACATAAAACATTACTAAATTAATTGGAAGAGGAATTACAAACATTTTTTGATAAAGTGAAGATCTACATGGAAAATATTTCTGATAAAATTCAAGAAATATATAGAAAAACATGTTAAAATTCAAGATTATCATGGAAAATCATAAACAAAATGGTAGGCATAAAAATATTTTTAAGTTGATTGAAAGTGGAATTATACACATTTTCTGATAAAATTGAAGACTTACATGGAAAATATTTCTGATAAAATTGAAGAAATATATAGAAAAAACCTGAAGATTATTCTGGAAAATTATACAGATAAAACAGTAGGCATAAAAATATTTCTAAGGTGATTGAAAGTGGAATTATAAACTTCTGATAAAATTAGATTTAAGTGGAAAATATTTGATGAAATTGAAGAAATATATAGAAAAACGTTAAAATTGAAGATTATCATGGAAAATGATACAGATAAAATGGTAGACATAAAAACATTACTAAATTGGAAGAGGAATTACATTTTTTTGATAAAATTGAAGATTTACATGAACAATACTTCTGTTAGTCTATGTCTTTTTATTGGAGAATTGAGTCCATTGATGTTAAGAGTTAAGAGATATTAAGATATAGTAATTGTTGCTTCCTGTTATTTTTGGTGTTTGTGTGGTTACTTTCTTTTGGGTTAAGTCCAGTAAGTAGTTAGGTCTGAACTTTAAAAAGCCTGTCTATTCAAATCCCTATAACACAGTAGCCAAAAAATGAATTGAGATGGCAGTAAGAATGAGTATCCATGTTTTATGAACCTTAAGAAAAAAAACTAGACTGGCAAGAGTAAAAACTGTGTCCCTAAGTTTAGTATTCAGGAGTTATCTGGTGACCTATAATCATAGCTAGTTTAGAGACTACTGGAGTAGGAGCATTCCAAGTTCAAGGCTTGCCTAGGCTATAGAATGGTTCAACATAAGCTTAGATAACTGATCAAGACGACCCTGTCACACAATAAGATGAGCTACAGCTGAATTGTAGATTGTGTAGCTCTCATGAGGACTGAGGTGCAGTTCGCAGTGTTTCAGAAAGAAAAGATAGATATTCAGAAAAGAAAAGATATTGCACTCCTGTAAAATAGTACCCTGTGATAAAATATTGTGTTGGTTTCATGAGATACAGGAATGAATGTAAAATAATGCCATGATTTTTTTTTAAGCTACAGAGAGAACCAAGACCTTTCCCAAAGCTCAAAATTCTTCGAAAAGTTGAGACAATCGATGATTTCAAAGTTGAAGACTTTCAGATTGAAGGGTATAATCCACATCCAACGATTAAAATGGAAATGGCTGTTTAGAGTGCTTTCAGTGATGCTGTGAATATCATCAGTTTTTTAGGGTTTGAGCTTGATGACTAAAGGAAATGAACTACACCAAAAATTGACAGTGATCTACTGGTAATGATCATCTTCTAAAGTGTAACTGACATTGAGAAACTGCCTTTCCTTTACTGAAGAGACATGTAAAGCTGAGATTATAAGAAGGCTGGTGAAATTCAGACTGTATTTCTCTAAACTTGAAATATGTTACAGTGTTCATTTATAAACAAGTTTATATTGCTATAGCAATAATTGTTTTGCATTTGTCTGTTTCTTAAAGATTTTTAGTTTTTGTGTAGGCATATAGGTCAGAGAAAGCTTAGTTTGAGGTTAGGCTTAGTGACAGGCTCAGTTTCTGCCTAGAATAGACTGACCTGAAAACCCTAAGCCTTCATTAGCTTATTGTTGAAACAGTCTTCTGTATCTCAGGTTGGCCTCAAACACTTGGTAGCTGAGGGTGAATTTATTATTCCTCATGCTCCTGACTCCCTTTTAGCTACTGGGATTATAGGCATGTACTATCTCTGCCTGAAGATCAAGATATGGATCTAGCCATATCCACCCAGGGCTTATAAAAACAAACCCCACAAGATTACATTTATTCTGCCTACATGTAGACAGGGTCTCATTTTAACATGTATGCCTTGCAGTTGTCCTAGTCATCTTTTCGAGCAAGCAAGTTTGATTACAAAGGCAAAAATGGCATTCTGACCTTTTGTCTTGCCAGAATAGCAAATTTTATAAGACCAGTCAGCTTTAGACTTCAACATCTGGTTAAAGAAAGGAAAGTGGACAGAGTACATACAGTCTGTATAAGCTAAGGGCTTACCTGATAGAGGCTTGTAAATGTAATGTTAACCATCACAAGATATGGTTTAAATCACATTTTAAGGTTTTGGTTTTATGGGGGACATGTCTCACACCCTTTAGCCCTGGCTGGCCTGGAGCTCAGTATGTGAGATAAAACCATCAACCAAAGAGTACACTTGGAGTTACCCATGGCCCTAGACACATCAGCAGCAGAGGATGATCTTGTTGGACACCAAATGGGGGAGAAGCCCTTGGTCCTGGAAAGACTTGATACCGTAGTGTAGAGGAATACCAGGATAGGGAAGAGGGGGTGGGTTGATTGGGGAAGGGGAGATGGTTTACGGGATTTTTGGGGGGAGGAGGGAACCAGGAAAGGGGACATTTTAAGTGTAAATAAAGAATATACCTAGTTTAAAAAGTCCTAAATAACTCATTAAAAAAGATAGGCTTGGAATCTGAGCAGAAGAGCTCTCAAAATAATAGCAAAAAAAAAAAAAAAAAAAAAAAAAAAAAAATCTCAAAAAATATTCATTGTCCCTAGCAATTAGGGATGTGAAAATCAAAACAGCTTTGAGATTTCATCTTTTTCCAACCAGAATGGCAAAGCTCAATGAGACAACTAACAAGTGCTAAAGAGGCTATGGAGGAAAATGGACCCCTCATTCATTGTTGGTAGAATTGCAGTCTGATCCAGCCAGTCTAGAAATCTGTGGATAACTCAAAACACTAAAAATAAATATCATATGACCCAGTTGTAGCATTCTTCAGCATGTTCCTAAAGGACCTAACATCCTCCTCTACAGATGCTTGCTCATCCATGTTCATTGCTTCTCTATTTACAATAGCCAGGAGATGGATATAACCTAAATGTACTTCAACTGATGAATGGATAATAAAAATGTAATACACACTATGGAATACTATACATCTATAAAGAAATATAAAATCCTGATTTGCAGATAAATAGATGGAATTAGAAAGGAACATAGCTTATCAACATAGACATAGAAGGGGGAAGCTCTCAGGGCCTCAACAGAGAACTATGGGCAACTCAGGAATGCCTAGAGCAGGATAAACAGTCCTCCCAAGAAAAAACTCTCCAAATCAGTTATTCAATACCAAGTAGTCAGCACTGAGATTGTGTGTGTGTGTGTAAAACATGGTCTAAACAGATTGTAATTATGTATTTAGAAATTCCTAAATACAATCTAGGATATATATGAGCTTGTACCCAGTACTGGAAAGCAGCAACAGGTAGATCCTGGTAGCTCACTGGCCAGCCACCCAATATAAATTGGTAAGCTCTGAGTCCTAGTGAGAAACCTTGCTTCAAAATAAGGCAGATGGCTCTTGAGAAATGGTTGACTTCTGGCTCCACATGCATGCGCATAAATATACACAAAGAAGGCTGTGGTCACTCCAAGGGTGTGGACTGTAGTGTGACACTCCTTAGCATTAATTCTATACTACCCTTTGTGAAGCTACCCTCATTTCTGTCTTAGCCTTTCCCCATTATTCCATTCATGAGCTTCTTTCTACCATACTAGGCACTTTAGCATTCAGACCCATCAACTTTGCCACTTTTGTTTTATGTATCTCGATATTTCCTCTTGGGTAAGGCTTAAAGTGTTTTATTTTTTTCTTTATATAAAGGAGAACATTCCCTATACACAGGCTTCGAGAGGGTGCCTGGTCTAAGTAGACTCTACCCTAATTAACTGGGAGAACTGGAGAATGGCTCTGAGTCTCCATTCTTACATCCTAATAGGAGCCAGAAGCATCAAGGTTGCTTCCAGAACTTAAAACAAGATTCTTCCCAGGGTGGGATATAGTGGTGCATGCTTTTAATCCAGCACTCAGAAGGCAGAGGCAGGCAGATCTCTGAGTTTTATGAGGGGAGTTTCAGACCAGGTGGGGCTACACAGTGAAACTCTGGAGAGAGGGAGGGAGGGGGTATTGGGGGGAAGAGGAGGAAGAAAGGAAGGAAAAAATTCCTTTCCATCAGTTTTGTTTTATTTTTTTTATTTTAAATGGTATATTTCTCTAAAATTATTTTAAAGTTTAATTCAATTAATTGTTATTTTGTGTTTGTATGTGCATGTGTGTAGGCACACGTGTCACAGAGTATATACGGAGGTCAGAGGATGTCTTGAATCATGTGGATCCTAATGACTGAACTCAGGTTTTCAGATTTAGCAGCCGTAGCCATCTCCTGCTGAGCCATCTCTCTAGCTCAGGGGTACACTTTAAAGATAAAAATCACAAAATGAGAAAATACAGCTACCAAGTGTGGTTGTTTCAATGCCCCTCATAGGTTTAGGTGGTTGACTAGTTGTTCCAAGGGGATAGCACTGTTTGGGTAGGCTTAGGAGGTGTGTGTGGCCTTGCTGGAGGAAGTATGTCACTAGGGCAGGCTCTGAGCACATGCCTTTCATATGTGAAATGTTGAGTCCTTAGCTTCCTCTCTAGCTGACACATCAACTGCCTGTTGACATCCTTCATTACCATGATGATCTCTTTATCCCTCTGGAACCATAGGCCCAAATAAATCATTCCTTCTGTAAGTTGCATTTGTCATGGTGTTTTAACACAACAATAGAAAAGTAAGACACATATTCATCTCAGAATATTTCTTAAAGGGCAGGGGTTGTCTAGGAGCTAAATTAATATACTAATACATAATACAATGCACAGGCAAGAGGGAGATTAGAGGCAGATGCTGGCCAAACCTGTGCCCAGGGCGAGAGATAGGCTTAAGGCTCCAGGCCTTGGCGCCATAGTTTTGAGATGATGGGTTCTTGTGGTCTGATGATTCAAATTTCATAACCAGTTTTGCCTTATTTCCCCATTAATTCTACAACCTTTCGTTTCTCACAGACCATGCTTGTGTCTGAGGATGGAAGTTCAGTTTACAAATGAGCCAACTAGTACTCTAGTTCTGAAGATCAGTGCTAAGGACCTGAGCAGCAGTAGCCACTTACCCTGACATAGTTTCTGAGATTTTTCTCACATACTATCTGAACCTTTTAGGTAATGCAGATGCCCCCCAGTTACTGTGAAATTGTTTCAAGGTTCTCAGAAAATAGCCAGGCAATCTCTTGTTTGAAAGGCTGATTTTTGAGTCCTCTGGGGGAATCCAAACATTTGATTTTATTCTGGGCAAATAAAGTACAGGTGCTCCTTATCTTGAAAAGATCTTCATAAACATACTGAAATGTGGAAAGATCATAAGGAGAAAATACATTTAACCTACCTAGTCTAACAAATATTAAGGCAGAAAAAAGAAAAAAAATATTAAGGCAGATTAGAGAGACCCACCTGTCCCTGGAAAACTGGAACAGGAGTTAAACATTATTAAAATACTATTAAATCACTAGTGTTAATGATAAACCTTTAGTGTACATATCTCTCTATGAATCTTTATTTTTCCTTTCAATAGGCTAAACTGTTGTGGGTAAGGCAATCTAATTCCCTAACTGACAGAAACACTTCCCTGGTACCCCGGCTAGCTTAATAGCTAGCTGAGTATTGTGGAAAATCATTTTGAGGACACACTAGCAGCTTGATAGGACCACTGTATGAATAATTGAAAAATATTCCATACAGCCCACACCAGTCTTAGAAGGCAGCACTCTAAAAGAGAGAAAACTAGATGGCCCTGAAGCCATTTCCACCCAAGATAGAATGGGAACACTTCCTTCATGGCCCAAGAAGGCCTGTGATTAGCTCCACATTTTCAAGAGGGGTTGTTCTATTTTTGGTGCAAACATGGACTTTTATTTGCATGAGGGACTTGTGCCATGAGAATTTTTGAGAATTTTAGGAATTGTCCTGACCACTTAAGAACACTAAATAAACAGTAAATGACTGAGATAACAGAAGTAGCAGCTTTATTACATCAGAAATAGTTGCATGGCCCGTGACATCTTTCTAGGATGTGGGCTTCTCAATCCACAATGGCTTGAATTCAGCTAGTTTTGACATTCATTCCACTGCCTTAGGCACATCCCAAATGCTCACTGGCATCCATCATCTGCATGGACAGACTTCTCACTTCTTTGTAGAGCTGTGACTCCAGGGAGAAGATGCCTTAATTTAGTGCAACTTACTGCATTGTTCACAGAACTGCTGTGATGTCTACAAGTGCCCTGGGCTGGGTTATGAGATGTGCTTACTCAGGGATGTGTCCATGTTAGATAAGCGCTTTACCATTGAGCTTTAATATTCACCTCCAGCCTGAAGTCTTTTGTTTCATCCAAGGATAAAGAACATGGACATTCCGTGAGCTCCCAGGCACTAAACCACCAACCAAAGAGTACACATGGAGGGACCCATGGCTTCAATCGCATATGTAGCAGTGGATGGCCTTGTTGGACACCAATAAGAGGAGAAGCCCTTTGATCCTTTGAAGGCTAGCTGCCCCAGTATAGGGGAATGCCAGGCCGGGGAAGAAGGAGTGGGTGGGTAGGTGGGGGAACACACTCAGAAGCAGGGGGAGGGGGAATGAGATAGGGGGTTTTTGGAGGGGAAACCAGGAAAGGGGATAACACATGAAATGTTTTATTTGCTTTTTTTTTTTTTTTGGTGTTTTTTTGAGACAGGATCTCTCTATGTAGCCCTGGCTGTCCTGGTACTTGCTCTGTAGACCAGGATGGCCTCGAACTCAGAAATCCACCTGCCTCTGCCTCCCAAGTGCTGGGAGTAAAGGTGTGTGCCACCACTGCCCAGCTAACACTTGAAATGTAAATAAAGAAAATATCTAATAAAAAGAAGAAAAGGAGGAGGAAGGAGGAGAAAGAGGAAGAGGAGGAAGAGGAGGAGGAGGAGAAGGAAGAGGAAGAAGAAGAAGAAGAAGAAGAAGAAGAAGAAGAAGAAGAAGAAGAAGAAGAAGAAGAACAACAACAACAACAACAACAACAACAACAACAACAAACCAGCATCATTGAGGTGAAATCATCTGGGAAGTATTTCCTGAAAGCATCAAGCTGTGTTCCAGAGATAGCCAAGGATGTACCTTATGCTGCAGCTGTACTTGATAATATGCAAGAGTCACACAGGTGGTACTGGTTTGAAAGGCATGAGGTTTTGAGGGGGCCATGAAGAGCAGCTGAGGCTTGGCACTGTGAGAGGCCATGGAAGGCCACTGGTGAAGGTACAGCCTCAGTTGTAGCTGACAGCACAGAACCAAAGGGGTGAAACAAAGGAGTTGAGGCTTGGCACCATGAAGGGAACTTATGAGAGGCTATTGTTGAAGCCTAGTTGCAATGGAAGACCCCAGCATATTAGAGATGCCTGTACCATGGGATGATCACCAAGAACAATAGTGGCAATGGAGTGGATCAACCTGAGCTTAGAGTGCTACAGAGGGTAGAGCTAGAAAAGTAACTCCAGTCCTTTGGAGAAGCCAAGAAGATTATGTGTGTGGATCCCAGACATGGGAACAAGAAGCTGTAACAATGACATTGCCTTGAAAGCCCCAAGACATTCAAAATGCAAGGACCATGGAATAACTGCTGAAGAAAGCTGCTAACAGGGAGTGGAACCAGCCCAAAATAAGGATTTGTTGAGGTCAACAAAGATGAAAAAGGAGTTGGAGATCTGAAGACTGCTTTGACATCAGACAAGGAGATGCAGAGTTTGGAGTTTTCTAGCTGGTTTCCTGTCTTGTTTTGGGGATTACAGTGATTAGATGAATCTCAGAAGAGACTTTGAGCTTAACATTGTTGAGACTGCTATAGATTATGAGGACTTTTCAAGTAGGATTAAACGTATTTTGCATCATGCTATGTTTAGGTATGGCTCCCTATGTCAAATATGTTTGAACGAGCCTATAGGGGCCAGGGAGTGAAAAGTTATGGTTTATATATGCTCAGCCCAGGAAGTGGCACTATGAGAAGGTGTGGCCCTGTTGGAATAGGTGTGTTACTGGGTGTTGGCTTTAAGATCCTTATCCTAGCTGCCTGCAAGCCAGTATTCTGCTAGCAGCCTTCAGAGGAAGATGTAGGATTACCAGTTCCTCCTTCACTATGCCTGCCTGGATGTTACCATGTTCCTGCCTTGATGATAATGGACTGAACCTCTGAACCTGTAAGCCAGCCCCAGTTAAATAATGTCCTTATATGGAAAAAATCATGGACATTTAAAAAATTTAAGCTGGTCTTGTGATAGGTGAACTTCTTTTTAAAAGCTATGGGATCTGATCAGTTTTCATTTTATAATTCTACAGAGCCAAATAAATCTCATCAGAGCAAGAGACCATCTTTTTGCTAACCTCTTTGCTAACCTTTCAGTTGGATTCACTTTTTTTTTAAAAGATTTATTTTATGTGTATAAGTACACTGTAGCTAACTTCAGACACACCAGAAGAGGACATCAGAGCCCATTACAGATGGTTGTGAGCCACCATGTGGTTGCTGGGAATTGAACTCAGGACCTCTGGAAGAGCAGCCAGTGCTCTTAACCTCTGTCTGAGCCATGTCTCCAGCCAGAGTGCTGTATTTTTATTTTAAGCATATGAGTGTTTTGCCATAATGTGCATCTGGTGCCAGCAGAAACCAGAAGAGGGCATTTGATCCATGGAACTAGTTTGACATCTGGTTATGAGGATTAGAGCAGAACCTGTGTCCTCTGCAAGAGCAGAAAATGCTCTTAATCACAGAACCATCTCCCTAGCTTCTTATTTTACTTATGTAGTGTGTGTCTCCTTCCATGTATATGTGTATGCACACACCTGAGTGGAAATTAGAAGACAACTGTGGTGGTCAGTTCTTTCCTTCTACATTGATGATCCTGGAGATTGAACTCAGGTTCTTAAACTGGACAGCAGATATCTTTAACTGCAGAGCCATCTCATCAATTCCCCTGTTATCTTTTGAATCACATGCATAGTCAACACCAAGTTTGCTCAAATTGACTATTGCCCACCAGGTATCTGACATATTAACAAATAATCACTAATGAAACACCCATTCTACTTGGCACTTAATAGGTTTTTGTTCCATTTTATTTTTACTATAATCCCATAAGGAAGCTCATATTACTGTTTTACAAGTAAAAACTGGCTTATTGAGAAAGTTAAGCAAATCACTTAAGACCAGTAGGCCAAGTTGGTGGTAAGTTTAAGTGTAGACCTTGCCTTTTAGGCTTTAGCTTTCTCCTCACTATCAAATTACCTGGAAGCCAGAGAATTGCTGTACAGAACTTGAGATAGGGCCCACTCTTCTGCCATCAACCTCATTACACTTGCAGAAGATAGATAAGGACATGAGATTCTAAAATTGTCTAAGTGGCAAGAGTTCCTTTACAGGATACTCTGAGAACCACAGTATAGCAGGTTCAAGATCAAATTTTGTCATAAATTATTTGAATGAGGATAACCTCATGAAACAAAAGCATTGCCATTTCATGTATAAATAATGAGACTTCGGATCTTATATTAAGTATGCCCAAAATTGATTTTAACAAAACAAGCTTTATTTTTAAAATATAAAAATCTGATTGTGACTCTTTATAAAAATAATTTACATATAATAAAAACTATAATACATAGGAATGATAAGTCCTTTTACTTATCTCAGCTAAAACCTCAGCACTTCATCAAAGAATGGCTGCTTGGAACCTATCTCTGATAAGCTGCTTAAGAGAGGTTAATGATTTACACACTAGGGTGGTGCCAATGGAAGACTGTTTGTTCAGGCTCACCTGTATTAGCAAAAAGGATGGTCTCTTGCTCGGATCAGACATAATTGGCTCTGTAGAATTACAAAACTAAAACTAATCAGATCTCATAGCTTTTAAAAAGAGAGTTCACCTATCATAAGACCACCATAAATTATAAAAATGTCCATTTCTTAATCCTTGGTTGGAACAAAAGACTTCAGGCTGGGGATGAATATTATGGCTCAATGATATAGTGCTTATCTAACATGGATACATCCCTGAGTTAGAGTCACAGTACCACAGAAAACACTCATCAAGTTTCCATGTCTTAATATCTAGAGAATATATTTACCAAAGTCTTCTCTGATCCAATCATGTCCCTGAAGAGGTGGTGGCATCTTCCTATGTCATCCTGAAGATCAGCCTCAACTTTTACTTTAAACCTATAGATACACTTAGTTTAAACAGGTCTCTAACTTGCCAAGAACACTTGGATTTTCTGTAAAAGTAAGTCTCTGTGAATCATTCATAGACAATGTTTTCTAGTAATCTATGTTCTTCCCAAACTTTAGACAAGTCACATGAAATACTGCAAACTGCATCTCTTTATTCAGTATCAGGGCAATGACTCTGAATTATCTGCTGACCTACAGTGAAGGGACCAGAAAAAGAGGTTGCATCTCTAATATAGCTACCTGAAATTTTGTAAAAACAAACAGGCCCCAGTCCAAACAGAAAAGGCAAGTAGAGTTCACAAGGTTCATACATTTGCTAGTTATTTGCACAGAAAGTTTTGTCTCCGGTGAGCCCAGTTGCACTAATCTGTTTCTTATGGGGAAGGGCTCCTGAAAGGGAAAGGGACTTGGTCATACAATGAGGAGCAACGGAGTGTGGTCTGTAGTGTCCTATAGAGGAGTTCTCCTTCATGGCACATTTGGCCACTCACAAGGAGCCCCCCCCCCAAAAAAAACCAAAACCCCTAATTTGCCTCGATGTCCAATAATGTCTTAAGACATAGACATGTATATATGTTCCTTGTGACTGCTGGAATGTGGTTGTCCCAGTGTGAGCACTGTTAGTGGAGAAGAGAATATCATCCCAAGGGACTAGTATCAGATTTCTTCTTCACAACCATCTGTCTTGTGAGTACTAAGGCTGTGCTTGTGTAACTGCAGATATAGCCTAGGTCTTCTCCTCAAAGTGCCCAATCTCTCTGTATACTAAGAAGACTATTCAGCCCATAAAAGCTTCACACAGGTACAGGAATCATCTTATCTTGGATAATTATAGTTACTAACCCCCATCAAAGGAGACTATTTTTGCAGCAAACAGAGACTGTCACAGAAAACCACAAACTGATATAATGCAGAGTTCAACAGATCACGGGGAGACCAACTCCAAAGTATAATGTACATCAAAGCTCCTGCATCAGTGGCTCAGGGAACATCTTGGAAGAAGGGACAGAAAGATTGTAAGAGGCAGAATACCAGAAAGTCTGCTCTGAAAGTCTCTCCTAAAAATGACTACACGAACAAGACCAGAACAAAGGCAATATCACTGAAAGAGGAAGAAGACAAAGAACTACGGGCAACAAATGACTACTAGGAGGAGAAGCAGCCTCTCTCCTTATTGGTTATCCAATGTACAGTGATCAGCCCTGAAGTCATATACACACTACCATCAAAAATGAACTCAGCAATATATAATAGTATACATAACATACATACACATATGCATGTAACAGTGTTAAAGAAAAAGACTATCAATTTGAGAATGGGGGTATTGGGAGGGTTTTGAAGGAGAGTTGCTGGAGGAAAGGGAGGGAGGAAAAGTTATTTCAGTCAGAAACATTTTTTAAGCTGAACATACTCGGGCACCTACTATCTTGTTTTCTCTTACTCATAACAAATACCCAGAGATTCTTTTACTCTAGATGGAAGTTTCAACTATATGATTTGTAGTTCCAGAGAATACTAGAAGTAGTGGCCATAGCCTCTACACATTTCTTTTGCTGAGGTCCAGAAATCTTTCTAGAGCCTTCCTGATCTCCTAGAGTTGACTCATCAGCCAGCCTCTTCTTTGTCAGGTAGAGGATAGTCCTCATGAACATCTGCTCCAAATTTACCTTGTAATAATTCTCATAAAAATGGCAACTCTTAGAATGACCAAGAGAGAGGGAGGACATATGTTTAAGAAAGGCTGAGAAATCTGCCTAGGATCACATAAGAGTCCTTGAAAAGGAATGGTGGGAAAAGGCAAGAGTTTACTTTAATTCTACCAAATGCCAAAGCCCTTTTCTTTTCTTTTCTTTTTTTTTCCATTTTTTATTGGATATATTCTATATTTACATTTCATTTCCCTTTTTCTGGTTCCCCACCCCCCAAAGGTCCTACATGCCCTTTTCCCTCCCCCTGCTCCCTCATCCACCCCTTCCCACTTCCCTGTTCTGGTATTCCCCTACACTGATACTTTGATCCTTTCCAGCACCAGTGTCCACTCTTATTGGACATCACTTGGTATGTGAATTGTGTCTTTGGTGTCCCAAGATTCTAGGCTAATATCCACTTATCAGTGAGTGCATACCATGGGTATTCTTTTTTTTTTTTTTTTTAGTTATTTTTATTTTCTATATTCTATGTTTACATTTCAAAGGCTTTCCCCTTTCCCAGTTCCCACCCACCATAGTTCCCATAGTTCTTCTCCCCCCCAACTATTCCCCAATCATTCCCCCTCCCCCCTCGGTTTCTTTACTAAACTGGATGCAATCTTTACATGCCCAGGGTCCTCTCCTTTCTTCTTCTTGGGAATCATTTGACTTGCTATTTGTGTCTTGAGTATTTAGTGCTTCTGGGCTCATTAATATCCACTTATCAGTGATTGCATTTCATGTGCATTCTTTTGTGATTGGGTTAGCTCACTCAGGATGATATTTTCCAGGTCTAACCATTTACCTACAAATTGCATGAATTCATTATTTTTAATTGCTGAGTAGTATTCCATTGTATAAATATACCACATTTTCTGTATCCATTCCTCCTTTGAGGGATATTTGGGCTCCTTCCAATTTCTGGCTATTATAAACAAGGCTGCTATAAACATAGTGGAGCATGTGTCTTTATTGCATGTAGGGGAATCCTCTGGGTATATGCCCAGGAGTGGTATGGCAGGGTCCTCTGGAAGTGACATGCCCAATTTTCTGAGGAACCGCCAAACTGATTTCCAGAGTGGTTTTATCATTTTGCAATCCCACCAACAGTGGAGGAGTGTTCCTCTTTCTCCACATCCTCGCCAGCACTTGTTGTCTCTTGAGTTTTTAATCTTAGCCATTCTGACTGGTGTGAGGTGGAATCTCAGGGTTGTTTTGATTTGCATTTCCCTGATGACTAATGATGTTGAACATCTCTTAAGGTGTTTCTCGGCCATCCGAATTTCTTCTGGTGAAAATTCTTTGTTTAGCTCTGTGCCCCATTTTTTTGATAGGGTTATTTGTTTCTTTGCGGTCTAACTTCTTGAGTTCTTTGTATATATTGGATATTAGCCCTCTGTCGGATGTGGGGTTGGTAAAGATCTTTTCCCACTTTGTTGGTTGCCATTTTGTCCTTCTGACAGTGTCCTTTGCTTTGCAGAAACTTTGTAATTTTATGAGGTCCCATTTGTCGATTCTTGATCTTAGTGCGTACGCTATTGGTGTTCTGTTCAGGAACTTTTCCCCTGTGCCCAAGTCCTCCAGGGTCTTCCCAAGTTTCTTTTCTAATAGTTTCAGTGTGTCTGGTTTTATGTGGAGGTCCTTGATCCACTTGGAGTTTATCTTAGAGCAAAGAGATAAGAGTGGGTCAATTCGCATTCTTCTGCATGTTGACCTCCAGTTGAACCAGCACCATTTGTTGAAAAGGCTATCTTTATTCCATCGGATGGTTGTGGCTCCTTTATCAAAGATCAAGTGACCATAAGTCTGTGGGTTAATTTCAGGGTCTTCAATCCTGTTCCATTGATCTGTTTGCCTGTTGCTATACCAATACCATGCAGTTTTTAACACAATTGCTCTGTAGTACTGCTTGAAGTCAGGGATATTGATTCCCCCAGAAGTCCTTTTATTGTTGAGAATAGTTTTAGCTATCCTGGGTTTTTTGTTGCTCCAGATGAATTTGAGAATTGCTCTTTCTAGATCTATGAAGAATTGAGTTGGGATTTTGATGGGGATTGCATTGAATCTGTATATTGCTTTTGGCAAGATGGCCATTTTTACTATATTGATCCTGCCAATCCAGGAGCAAGAAATATTTTTCCATCTTCTGAGGTCTTCTTCGATTTCTTTCTTCAGGGACTTGAAGTTCCTGTTGTACAGATCTTTCGCTTGTTTGGTTAGAGTTACGCCAAGATACTTTATGTTGTTTGTGGCTATTGTGAAGGGTGTTATTTCCCTAATTTCTTTCTCTGCCTGCTTGTCCTTTGAGTACAAGAAGGCCACTGACTTGCTTGAGTTAATTTTATAACCTGCCACTTTGCTGAAGTTGTTTATCAGCTGTAGAAGTTCTCTGGTGGAGTTTTTTGGGTCGCTTAGGTAAACTATCATATCGTCTGCAAATAATGATAGTTTCACTTCTTCCTTTCCAATTTGTATCCCTTTGACTTCCTTATGTTGTCTAATTGCTCTTGCTAGAACTTCAAGTACTATATTGAAAAGATATGGAGAGAGAGGGCAGCCTTGTCTAGTCCCTGATTTTAGTGGGAATGCTTCAAGTTTCTCTCCATTTATTTTGATGTTGGCTACTGGTTTGCTGTAGATTGCTTTTACTATGTTTAGGTATGGGCCTTGAATTCCTGCTCTTTCCAAGACTTTTAGCATGAAAGGATACTGAATTTTGTCGAATGCTTTTTCAGCATCTAATGAGATGACCATGTGGTTTTTTTCTTTCAGTTTGTTTATGTAGTGGATTACATTGATGGATTTCCGTATATTGAACCATCCCTGCATCCCTGGGATGAAGCCTACTTGATCATGGTGGATGAACGTTTTGATGTGCTCTTGGATTCGGTTAGCAAGAATTTTATTTAGTATTTTTGCATCTATATTCAGCAGAGAAATTGGCCTGAAGTTCTCTTTCTTTGTTGGATCTTTTTGTGGTTTAGGTATTAGCGTAATTGTGGCTTCGAAGAATGAGTTGGGCAGTGTCCCTTCTGTCTCTATTTTGTGGAATAGTTTGGAGAGTATTGGTGTTAAGTCTTCTTTGAAGGTCTGGTAGAATTCTGCACTAAAACCATCTGGTCCCGTACTTTTTTTGGTTGGGAGGCTTTCTATAACCCCTTCTATTTCTTTAGGGGTTATGGGACTATTTAGCTGGTCTACTTGATGCTGATTTAATTTTGGTATTTGATATCTGTCTAGGAAATCGTCCATTTCCTCCAGATTCTCCAGTTGTTTTGAGTATAGACCTTTGTAGTAGGATCTGATGATCTTTTGAATTTCCTCAGTTTCTGTTGTTATGTCTCCCTTTTCATTTCTAATTTTGTTAATTTGTATACTGTCTCTGTGTCCTTTGGTTAGTCTGGCTAAGGGTTTATCTATCTTGTTGATTTTCTCAAAGAACCAGCTCCTGGTCTTGTTGATTCTTTGTATGGTTCTCTTTGTTTCTATTTGATTGATTTCAGCCCTGAGTTTGATGATTTCTTGTCTTCTACTCCTCCTGGGTGAATTAACTTGTTTTTCTTCCAGGGCTTTAAGGTGTGCCATTAAGCTGCTAGTGTATGCTCTCTCCAGTTTCTTTTTGGATGCACTTAGAGCTATGAGTTTTCCTCTTAGCACTGCTTTCATTGTGTCCCATAGATTTGGGTAGGTTGTACCTTCATTTTCATTGAATTCTAAAAAGTCTTTGATTTCTTTTTTTATTTCTTCCTTGACCAAGGTGTCATTGAGTAGAGTATTGTTCAGTTTCCATGTGTATGTGGGCTTTCTGTTGTTTTTGTTGCTATTGAAGACCACTCTTACTCCATGGTGATCTGATAAGAGGCATGGGATTAGCTCGATCTTCTTGTATTTGTTGACATCTGTCTTGTGACCGATTATATGGTCTATTTTGGAGAAGGTACCATGCGGTGCTGAGAAAAAGGTATATTCTTTAGCTTTAGGATGAAATGTTCTATATATATCTGTTAAATCCAATTGGTCCAGAGTTTCAATTAGTTTCACTGTGTCCCTGTTTAGTTTCTGCTTTCCTGATCGGTCCATTGAGGAGAGTGGGGTGTTGAAGTCACCCACAATTATTGTGTTAGGTGTAATGTGTGCTTTAAGCTTTAGTAAGGTTTCTTTTACGAAGGAGGGTGCCCTTGCATTTGGAGCATAGATGTTCAGTATTGAGAGCTCTTCCTGGTGGATTTTCCCTTTGGCCAGCAAGAAGTGACCTTCTGAGTCTCTTTGGATGATTTTAGGTTGAAAGTCAATTTTATCTGATATTAGAATGGCTACTCCAGCTTGTTTCCTGAGACCATTTGCTTGTAAAATTGTCCTCCAGCCTTTTACTCTAAGGTAGTGTTTGTCTTTAACACTGAGATGTGTTTCCTGTATGCAGCAAAATGTAGGGTCCTGTTTCCGTATCCAGTCTGTTAATCTATGTCTTTTTATTGGGGAATTGAGTCCATTGACGTTAAGAGATATTAAGGAATAGTAATTATTACCTCCAGACATTTTTGAAATTATATTTATTTATCTTATTTATTTTTTATATTCGAGAGGTTATCTTCTTTTGGGTTTGATGAGAGGAGGTTTCTATCTTGCTTCTTCCCGGGTGTAGTTTCCGTCCTTGTCTTGGTGTTTTCCCCCTATTATCCTTTGTAGGGCTGGATTTGTGGAGAGATATCTTGCAAATTTGGTTTTGTCATGGAATACCTTGATGTCTCCATCAATAGCAATTGAGAGTTTTGCTGGGTAAAGTAGTTTTGGCTGAAGTTTGTGTTCTCTTAGAGTTTGCATGATATCTGCCCAGGATCTTCTAGCTTTCATGGTCTCAGGTGAGAAGTCTGGTGTTATTCTGATAGGTTTTCCTTTATATGTTACTTGGCCTTTTTCTCTTGCTGCCTTTAGTATTCTTTCTTTGTTTATTACATTTGGAGTTTTGATTATTATGTGACGGGATGTATTTCTGTTCTGGTCCAGTCTGTTTGGGGTTCTATAGGCTTCTTGTATATTCATGGGCATCTCTCTCCTTAGGTTGGGGAAGTTTTCTTCCATAATTTTATAGAAGATATTAGCTGGCCCGTTAACTTGTAAATCTTCACTCTCGTCTATACCTATAATCCTTAGGTTTGGTCTTCTCATAGTGTCTTGGATTTCCTGGATGTTTTGGGTTACCACCTTTTTGCATTTAGTATTTTCTTTGACTGTTGAATCAATGGTTCCTATGTTATCTTCGGCTTCTGAGATTCTGTCTTCTATCTCTTGTATTCTATTGTTGATACTTGCGTCTATGGCCCCTGATTTCTTCCCCAGGTTTTCTATCTCCAATGTTGTCTCCCTCTGTGATTTCTTAGTTGTTTCTACTTCTGTTTTTAGTATCTGGATGGATGTGCTCAGATCTTTCGCTTGCTTGATTGTGTTTTCATGTATTTCTTTAATAGATTTTTGTGCTTCCTCTTTCATAGCTTCTACTTGTTGGCCCACGTTCTTCTGTAGTTCTTTAAGTGACTTTTGTCTTTCTTCCTTATTGTCTTCTTCTCTTTGATCCATCTTCTCCTGCATTTCTTGAAGTGATTTTTGTATTTGCCTCGTAAAGGCTTCTAACTTTTGATCCATTTTCTCCTCTATTTCTTTACGAGATTTTTCTATGTGTTCAGCTACCAGCATCCTGACCAGTGATTTTATATCCAAGTCTTGTTTTTCTGGTGTTTTAGGGTATCCAGGGATTCCTGTTGTTGGAGAACTGGGTTCAGATGCTGTCATGTTGCCTTGATTTTTGTTAGTAACGTTCCTTCGTTTTCCTTTTGCCATCTGGTTATTTCTGGTTTTAGTTGGCCTTGTTGTCAGTGGCTGGTGTTTGAATCTCCTGTGACGCTGGGCTCACCTGTTGTTTCTCTGGGCCTTTCCAGCTGTGTCCTGGTTGCAATATGGAGGCCCGCCGCTACACCGCTGGTCTAGGGGCCGGCGAGCTGGTTGCAGAACGCAGCTTAGGTGCTCACCCGAGGGCGGGGATGTCCCACAGAGCCTGGGCCTTTCCAGCTGTGTCCTGGTTGTGATATGGAGGCCAGCCGCTACACCGCTGGTCTAGGGGCCGGCGAGCTGGTTGCAGAATGCAGCCTATGTGCTCACCAGAGGGCGGGGATGTCCCACAGAGCCTGGGCCTTTCCAGCTGTGTCCTGGTTGCAATATGGAGGCCCGCCGCTACACCGCTGGTCCAGGGGCCGGCGAGCTGGTTGCAGAAGCAGCCTTGGTGCTCACCAGAGGGCTCGGGGATGTCCCACAGAGCCTAGGCGGGACTCCGCCTGCTTGGCTCGGAGACCCTAGCAGATACCCCCGTGAGTGTAGCCCTGGAAGGGGTGTTTACCTGGGCCTTTCCAGCTGTGTCCTGGTTGCAGTATCCATGGGTATTCTTTTGAGACTGGGTTACCTCACTTAGTATGATGTTCTCCAGCTCCATCCATTTCTCTAAGAATTTCATGAATTCATTGTTTCTAATCGCTGAATAGTACTCCATTGTGTATATATACCACATTTTTTTGTATCCATTCTTCCGTTGAGGGACATCTGGGTTCTTTCCAGCTTCTGGCTATTATAAATAAGGCTGCTATGAACATAGTGGAGCATGTATCCTTATTGCATGTATCCTTATAGTCCAAATTTGAGTACACAAGTGAGGACTAACCAATGGGTCTTGTTAAAATGGAGATCCTGATTGGGGTTCAGCAGTGGAACAATTGTCTAATAAGTATGATGCTCTAGGTTCAATCCCTTGCACCACAAAAGAATGGATTTGAGTCTCTTCCATATATGATATTCTAGAATTCTAAGTAGATTCATACCTTGTCTTTAGAGAGAATATGCCTGACCTAGGTTGAAGCAACTAGACTAGTTGCTTCAGGCATTACTGGTGAGATTTAGTCTTTGACTCCTTTTCACATATTCAGCCTCTTAGTGTTGTTCACTAGGAAGTCAAATCCACCATTACATAGATAACTTACTTTGTCCAGCCTTCTTTTTAGTGCTGCTTCACAGAGCTGTGAGGAGAGGGGTAAATCTCTCACTAGAAATTAGTACAATGCACCATGCTCCCCTGGCTTTATAGTACTTCAGTAGTTTCTTATCTTGGTTTCACAACCATTATGGTTATAGTATAAACCAGGGAACAAAGCATGTATTATTTAAAAATAGAAGCAGTTTGGCCAACAGCATCACTCTAGTTATGAAGTGGCTCTTTCCTTATCTCTGTGGGAAACATTCCTTTATTTTTTAAACACTATCTATCTATCTATCTATCTATCTATCTATCTATCTATTATCTATCTATTATCTATCTATCTATATATTTTCAATTGGATATTTTCTTTCTTTACATTTCAAGTGTTAC
Source organism: Apodemus agrarius (assembly GCA_964023405.1). Classification (NCBI taxonomy): domain Eukaryota; kingdom Metazoa; phylum Chordata; class Mammalia; order Rodentia; family Muridae; genus Apodemus; species Apodemus agrarius. Next base: position 113,187,275 of record OZ030014.1, on the reverse strand, counting down.
CTCCTTACCTGTTTCCCTTCTTCCCCTATCACATCTCCCTCCCTTGCTTCTATGAGGGTGTTCCTACACCCACCCACCCACTCTCACCACCCTGCCCTCTATTCTTCTATACTGGGACATCTATTGAGCCTTCATAGGAACAAGAACTTCTCCTCCCATTGATGCCTGACAAGACCAACCTCTGCTACATATGCAGCTGGAACCATGTATACTCCTTGGTTGGTGGCTTAGTCCCTGGAAGCTCGGGGTGGGGGGAAGGGTCTGGTTGGTTGATATTGTTGTTCTTCCTATGGGGTTGCAAACCCCTTTAGCTCCTTTAGTCCTTTCTCTAACTTCTACATTAGAGACCCTGTGATCAGTTCAATGGTTGGCTGTGAGCATCCACTTCTGTATTTGTAAGGCCCTGACAGTTACATCAGGCACAGAGGTGAGATCTCCACCTTCTCTCTGGAGGTGACCCAGCTAGGAGCACACAGGGCCTAAGATCATTGGAGCAGCTGGGACTGAAGTCTTCCTGCCCGCCACCATTTGCACCAGGGAGCTGGGAGACTCCACAGCCTTCTGTGATAAGTGGAGCAGCTGGGACGGAAGTCTTCCTGCCGTCATTTGTACCAGGGAGCCAGGAGACTCCACAGCCTTCTGTGCATAGCCCGCCAGGAGACTAACTTGTTGTCCAAGAAGAGTGGTGTGTGTGTGTGTGTGTGTGTGTGTGTGTGTGTGTGTCTGTCTGTCTGTCTGTGTCTGTCTGTCTGTCCATCCATCTGTCCATTTATCAGGTGTCAGTGTCAAGTATGATGATAGTGGAATGAAATATACATGAACTAGCTTGTTTCTCCTGCTTGGGCCTGTCTGTAAGGCCAGTTTTAAAAGCTTACCTGCTTCAGTGTGCTGTCTGAATACCCCAGCGAGGTGCATGATGTAGTGTAGGCAGGGTAGCCGTGTCTCAGCATTTGTTCTTCTGAAAAATACAGTTCTTATAACATTTGCGATTCTCCAGAGAACTAAGTTGTTCCCCCAAAGGATATCTAGTTGTTCTCCTGGTTGCCCTTTTAATACTTACTGCCATAAGCCCACCTCCTGGTATGTCAAGCTGGGACAATGAGGATATTTGCTGAATACACTGCTCTTTAAAGTTCCCTATCCCACAGTGCAACACAAAGTGAAACCTCCTTGAATGGTTGCTGAACTGAGCCCTCCAGCCACATTACTCTGAATGGCCTCTTCACCCAGATTTACATGTATGACTGAGGGTCTAACACTTAGTACAGAGTATGTGGGAGCACCATGTATACCCCCAGAAGACAGGGATGTTCAAAAGTAATCACTGATAGCACAGAGAAGGATATTTCCTCACAAAATATCTCTTTCGTTTTTACCAAGTTGACTGCTCTGCAGTATTTCTCAGGGAGGGAAGAACATAAATGTCTCATTTAGACAATGAGTCTGCATCTGCTGTATGCACTCCTTGGTAAGCACAAGAATACTGCCAGACCCACAGCATACACATAACTCACCATAAGCATCCTCTTCTGTCAAGACATCAGTGATGTACCTGAAATAAATGCAGGACAACAGCATATCTGGATACTGGTGACATAGGAGAAAGGCCCATATCAATCCATAGGTAGATTATTTATCAATGCTTACACTAATCTCATGGGCTTATCCTTTACAGGAAGGGATCTTTGGGATTGATGTCTGTCTGGTCCTGTCATTCATTAGTACTGAACATTTTAGAATTCATTGTTACTCCTCATGAGCTCTCAGAGCCTCCATCCCTCCTGTCTTAACTTCTATGTCCTCCCTGTGTCCTATTCTTTCCAATTAACCTGACTTCTTGGCCAAAGGGCCTAGCACCAAGTGAACATTCAGTACAAAGTAAAGGAGTCCCTCTTTGAGTCCCTCTGTGTTCTTCTTGCCATGCTGAACTTTCACTGAAGTATGAGATGATGAAGGTAGTCCTCAAACAGCAAAGCAGAGTGGGGAAAGGTTGCTTTCAGAGTCAGGCCACTCAGGACAGCTCTGGGTTTCCACAGAGTGACTATGGGCATCTCTCCACCGACAGGAGAAGAATTGGTATACTAATCCTCCTGAAGAATGGTGGCCATGCTCTAGGATTTTTCATATTCACTTTTCATACTCACTCACCATTATGCCCTGCTGGACTCCAAATTCTTTTCGTGAGTATAAGCTATATCCATGTTAAAGGCTGACCTTTCCATACCCTTTCCTTCAGATGGCCCTGTGATACCCTCAGCCTATTTGAAAGAAGCTGTGAGAGCATGTTGACTTCATCTGCCCCCTTGCACCAAAACCTTCAAGGCCCATGTTCATTGTTTTTCCTTCATATTACTGTCAAATAATGGGAGCCTTTATTTGTGGGCCCTCAGAAATCACTTGGAGTCAGCTGCCACTCACAATGGATAAGCAATATGCTCAAGGTCACTCAGTTACTTATTAGTGAAGCATGGACTGGAAGTCTGATCTACTTGGGACTGAAGGTCCCTCCCCTTTAGCAGCCTAAACTAGCACAAATAATTTTTTTTAAATCCTCCTTAACAATCAGGTGCTCATTCCTGCTACAAATACTGGTCACTGAGAAACAAAACAGCCAACTGTATGCCTTTGGAATTCCATTCAAGCCACTAACATGAAGGAACATGGTGGGAACTGCCAATGACTTGATCCTATCATGCTTTTAAAGTGGCCATAGATGTCCTAGTAATAGTATCTGATTTTTCAAAATTTATGACATTCTATTGTCATTTGATATTTAAACTGATTCTGAGACTCCTAATGGTTCCAAGAGTTTTCTCAAGCAAGAGCTCAGAACTTATATGACGTTGTAAGGACCCTTTAGAAGAAATCAGGACTTGAACTTATTGCTTCCCATCCTTACCTGCTTGCCTGCACAGTACAGGTATCTGCTATTTCAAATTAACAGAAAGAGAACATTGTGTTCTGGGAATATAGGTTAGTGGTAGAGTGCTTGCCTAGTATTCAAGGTCTTAGGTTCATGCCCATTGTGGGAAAAATTAATTTTTTTGTTTTTTTATTTTGTAATCAATGATCAACAGACTAATACTGAATATTCATACTGATTATTAAAATAGCCAGGTAATCTATAAAATATTACCTTTAGAAATAACTATAATATTAAAGACTCTACTTATCATGTCCACGAGTAGATTCCATAAAGGCTTGTTATAAAAAGAAAAGAGTTGTAAATCATACATAAGGCATCATTTTTGAATGATATGAATTCACTAATGGTGATTGCTGCCACTAGACATCTGGCTCATTTCCCACCTGATCCCTAATGTGCCCACCCCATCCCTAATGCTCCCTCTGAGTCCCACTACCTTTGTTGTCCCGTCCCACATTTTATTTGGCCCTGCTTCAACAAATTTCTGACTATAGCCATGTATCCCAAGTTGTAACCACAAGTGTATTTATATATCCATTACCTTTCTTTTCTGTTTTGCCTACAGGTCCCATACAGCATTTAGAATGGCTGCTATGGACAGATGTGCTACACCTTTCTCTGGACCAATCTGGTTGGGAAACAGAGCACAACAGTGCTTGTCTTTGTTTGTTTGTTTGTTTGTTTGTTTTTTGTTTTTGTTTTTTTTTCTTTTTTTTTGTTGTTGTTTGTTTTTTCGAGACAGGGTTTCTCTGTGTAGTCCTGGCTGTCCTGGAACTCACTCTGTAGACCAGGCTGGCCTTGAACTCAGAAATCTGCCTGCCTCTGCCTCCCAAGTGTTGGGATTAAAGGTGTGCGCCACCACTGCCGGGCCTTAAATAACATTTCTTTCTTTTCTTTTCTTTTTTCTTTTTCTTTTTTTTTTTTTTTTTTTTTTTGATTTGGTTTTTCAAGACTGTTTCTCTGTATAGCCCTGGCTGTCCTTTCTTTGTTTCTTTCTCTCTCTCTCTCTCTCTCTCTCTCTCTCTCTCTCCCTCCCTCCCTCCCTCCCTCCCTCCCTCCCTCCCTCCCTCCCTCCCTCTCTCTCTCTCTCTCTCTCTCTCTCTCTCTCTCTCTCTTTTTGATTTGGTTTTTCAAGACAATGTTTCTCTGTATAGCCCTGGCTGTCCTGGAACTCACTCTGTAGACCAGGCTGGCCTCGAACTCAGAAATCCGCCTGCCTCTGCCTCCCAGAGTGCTGGGATTACGGGCGTGCACCACCACTGTTCAGCTAACAGTGCTTGTCTTAGATGAGAAAAGATATCTGGGTTTTCTCCAGGGACACACTTTGAGAATTTAAAGACAAACCAGGAGTAGCCATTTTTCTTTTCTAAGTAAGTATACTATTTATTGCTCCAGATTTTAGGATTGCTTATGACTGACTCAGCTTACTTAACTACAGTTAGGACAACTATAGTATGGTGATTTCTCCATGGCATCATTGGCCTCAGACTAATTAAGTTACATTCTAGCTTTCCTTTACCTGAATGGACTCATGAGTTTTTATATTACAAGGGTTATAAGACATTATTATCATATCTATTCTCATGATCAATTGTTCCAGATTCAGCTAATGGGAGCTTCTTCAAGGTGATATTTTTCAAGTCATATTTAAATTACTCTACATAAAGTTAAAAATACAAGTTGAGGAAACAGGAAGTATATTCTCTTGTGCCTATCTCATCATGGAAGGGAAATTGAATAGAACTAAAAAAGAGAAACTTGGTATGAGATAGGAAAAAGTATGTATTACTGGAGTTACAGTCCTTTCTTTAGTACTTTATTTTTTCATGCTTTGACCTATAGTTCAGACAACTGAACTATATACATGAAATCATGATGCTCTTCTACATTCTTAGTTTTCCTTTTTTTATTTCCTACTCTTCTAGCTACTTCTACCATGCCAGTACTATTCATATCCTCCCCACAAAGGGTTTCCCATTTGGACTTTTTATCTTTTAGACCTCTTTATTTTGTCCTTTTGAAACAGATTCTTACTCTGTAGCCCAAGTTGGTCTCAAACCCATGGTGATCACATTCTAAGTGCTGAGATTTATAGGCATAAACCATCATCATCAAGGCCTGGCTGCACTATAGCTAGATTTCATGAGATCTAGATGCATTCAGATTCAAGTCTCATAGAAAAGAATTGACTATTTCAAAACACTGATCATATAAATGGCTTAAGCCTTAATTTAACTATATGAGATCATTTATGAAAAATTTGAAAATATTTCTCTTTTATATTTGTTATAATCAAAGGACATCATAGACTGTAGAAACATTATTTATAAATATAAATGTTTTTATAAAATATATCCCTGAGCTGGAGAAATAGCTTAGAGGATAAAGGCACTTGCTGATCTTTCACAGAACTGGAGTTTGATTCCTATTAGTCACATCGGGTGACTTACAAACTCTAGAACATCTAACACCTTCTTCTGGCCTACATAAGTACATACTCAGAGACACATACAGACACAGACAGACAAGACAGACAGACAGACACACACACCTTTTAAAACAAAATGAAATATATCTCTTACTAGTCTGAGCTGCCCATCACTTGTGAGCTCTCTGCAGAAGCCTCTAAAGTCACCAACAATATCCCTGAGAGCCTTCTGAAGTGGGTAAGGGCATTCACAGCACCAACAACTATCAAAATAGGATTTCATTCTTGTTCACGTTTTAATATGCAATCAGGAAACTGAGGCACTATTATACCATGAGCAAATTAGTATGGACATTTCATTAAAATAACTAAAATACAAAAAATCCCCATATGCTTTTTTAAATTCCAAAATGTATCTGTGCCTACTATAGCTAAGAACTAAACAAAACTACAACAGCTGGGAGTTTACATACTGAGTTGAGAAAAATATTTTTGTTTTGTTTTGTTTTGTTTTTTGAGACAGGGTTTCTCTGTGTAGTCCTAGCTGTCCTGGAACTCACTTTTTTTTTCATAAAAAATATTACCTTAATACAAACAATTGACCAATTTTTAAGGACATTCTTCTTTCCTTATCAGCAAGGCTTTCCAAAGTTTCTTTTTGTTGTTGTTGTTGTTGTTGTTGTTTTTATTGGATATTTTATTTACATTTTATTGGATATTTTATTTACATTTCAAATGTTATTCCCTTCCCAAAGTTTCTTAATGTTTTTTTTTTTAATTTTTATTCTCTATATTCTATGTTTACATTCCAAAGGCTTCTGGAACTCACTTTTTAGACCAGGCTGGCCTTGAACTCAGAAATCCACCTGCCTCTGCCTCCCAAGTGCTGGGATTAAAGGCATGCACCATTACCGCCCGGCTGAGCAAAAATATTTTGATAAGCCGGGCGTGGTGGCGCATGCCTGTAATCCCAGCACTTGGGAGGCAGAGGCAGGCGGATTTCTGAGTTCGAGGCCAGCCTGGTCTACAGAGTGAGTTCCAGGACAGCCAGGACTACACGGAGAAACCCTGTCTCAAAAAAAAAACAAAAAAAAAATTTTGATAAGCAAAATCATAGACCTGCAAGTTAAATATTATTCCCAAATTATTTTCCTATTTACTGGGTAATGTGCTGGACAGTGAGATTCAAAGCTAGACCTTGTTAATTCATTGTTCTGAAAGGATAAGAACACTCTGACTTACCTCCAGAGAGCAAATAACCCTATTAAAAAATGGGGTACAGAGGGGGGGAGGGGGAATGATTGGGGAATAGTTAGGGGGGAGAGGAACTATGGGAACTATGGTGGGTGGGAACTGGGAAAGGGGAAAGCCTTTGGAATGTAAACATAGAATATAGAAAATAAAAAAAATAAAATAAAAATAAAAAATAAATAAAAAAAAACAAAGGAGGAAGAGAGGGAGAGATGAGAGAAGAGAAAGAGAGCGAAAAAGGAAAAATGGATTGGTCATAATAAAGAAGTAACTAAAAAAAAAAATGGGGTACAGAGCTAAACAAAGAATTTTCATTTGAGGACTATCGAATAGCTGAGAAACACCTAAAGAAATGTTTAACATCCTTAGTCATCAGGGAAATGCAAATCAAAACAACCCTGAGATTTCACCTCATACCAGTCAGAATGGCTAAGATCAAAAACTCAGGAGAAAACAGGTGCTGGTGAGGATGTGGAGAAAGAGGAACACTCCTCCACTGCTGGTGGGGTTGCAAGCTGGTACAACCATTATGGAAATCAGTCTGGCAGTTCCTCAGAAAACTCGGCATGATACTGGAGGACCCCGCTATACCACTCCTGAGAATATACCCAGAGGATTCCCCAGCATGTAATAAGGACATATGCTCCACTATGTTCATAGCAACCTTATTTATAATAGCCAGAAGCTGAAAAGAACCCAGATGTCCCTCGAACGGGGGGAAGAGATACAGAAAATGTGTTATATTTACACTATGGAACACTACTCAGTTATTAAATACAATGATTTCATGAAATTCTTAGGCAAGTGGGTGGAGAATGGCATCCTGAGTGAGGTGACCCAATCACAAAAGAACACACATGGTATGCACTCACTGATAAGCAGATATTAGCCCAGAAGCTCAGAATACCCAAGAAACAATTCACATATCAAATGATGCCCAAAAAGAAGGAAGGAGAGGCCCCTGGTCCTGGAAAGGCTCAATGCAGCAGTGTAGGGGAATACCAGGACAGGGAATGGGGAAGGGGTTGATTGGGGAACAGGGGAAGGGAAGAGGGCTTATGGGACTTTTGGGGAGGGGGGATCCAGGAAAGGGAAAATCATTTGAAATATAAAGATTATATCTAATAAAAAATAAAAATAAAAACTGAAAAAAAAAAGAAAGCAGCACCATGTCAGATGAACCTGGCCTCTGACTAACACAGCTTTCCAGTGATTACACACTTTCTGATGGATGCAACACTTAGGACTGAACCAGACATTCTGGGTTCCCCCTAAGGGCTATTGTTAATGGAATACACAATCATTCTAGTTAGGATATTTATCCCATAAAACTGTATGATCACAGTATCCTCCTCATTCCTTGATGGTTGATGTCCTTGTATTAAAACAAAAATCTAAAGTTATTTAATGACTAACAGTGAGGTATTTTATTTTATTCATCAAACTCTGGCCTCATGGCTTTGATTGCTGCTATAAATCACTGGATAAAGCAGCCTATTGTTGTACCACAATAGCAAATGCATTTAACAAAAGCTAAGAATGATCTCAATGTCTATGACTCAAAAGAGTGCATGGAACAAACCATAGTGGAAAAATACATCATAGTATGTGGATTTTCCTTGCTTGACATGAAGGTGCTGCAAAAATTAACTTAAATTTTTTTGTATTCAATATATATTTAGGTTGTGGTGTTTTGGCTTTAGCATGTGGCAATTCATATGTCAAAAATTAGCCTTAAAGGCAGATTTTTTTGACTAAATTCAAGAGTTTTCTTCTTCAAAATGAGTTGGAAAAAATATTCAACAAATGATGACTTTGGTATACTCTATATATTAATATACAACCTGATTTACTTATTTCTTGGCCACACACATATTTATATTCTTTAGTAATGAACAACACACTATTTTTTTCTTATTTTGGGAGGTGATGGTTACCTTAATAACTTAATAAATGGGTTGATAAAGGTTGCAGAAGAATCATGCTGAATTAATACAAAAATCTTTGATTCAATTTCACAGTGAGTGAGTCCCATGAAATACATAGGAAGATCAAATTTTACATGGATTCTATCTGAATGTGGTCTGGAAAATGTGAAAGCCAATAACAGTACAAAAAGAACATGTATCAAAATCACAAGGAGATCCCTTCCTGCTCTAAGACTTCCATCAGGATTGTGGGTAGGACAGGTAATGCCATCTTAGTTCAACAGAAGAACAGCATCTCATCTGTCTTAGTGTTCAAGGTCCCTCCACTGTGTGCTATAGGTAGTGAAGTTCAAAGACTTGCTTTTAACACAGTAGTTTCAGTGGCCTGACCCAGGTTTTATAAGCTCACTGTGTGGATTATGAAATGTGCTAGGGTTGTGCTATATAGTATGCAGTATAGACAAAGACAGCAACTTCATAAAATGCTCAGCACTCAGGCACTGAGTTGCAGAAAGGCAGAAATAGCTCACGAATCTACCTTGGTCAGCAGTCACTACTTTGTGGGAAACTTTTAGAGGAGACCCTTGACTTAAGAGGAAAGTACGATGTGGGGATGAGTTGCTGAATCCTTATCTGGTCTCCTCTTTTACCCAGCAGATAGTTTTTAACTCTTTGGACTCATCTCTGTTCTAAAACCTTCCCCAAGTCTTTGGTGAGGGAAAGAACTCTTCTCTGTGCAGTTTAGATACATCTTTTTTAAAAACAGTAATTCTCATAATATATTATTAATTTACCTTTTATATCTGACTCCCAGTAAATTCATGCATTCTTCTTATATGGGACTCTGCTTTGTTATTCTTTCTCCACATATGTATGTATGTATGTATGTATGTATGTATGTATGCATTTGAGTTGTCAGTGTTTGCCTGCATGTATGCATATGCACCTGGTATCTGTGGAGACCAGGAGGTTACACCAGATTTAATGATGGTTGTAAACTGCCCTGTGGTACTCATAATTACCCAGGTCCTCTGCCAGAACAACACGCGCTCTTAACAGTTGGGCTATCAGGCATGTCATGGTATGCTTATGAAGTTCAAAGGACAACCTGCCACAGAAGATTTTTTCCCTTCTGTCATGTAAGTTATGGGAATTGAACTCAAGTTGTCAGAATTGGCAGCAAGCAACTTTATCCACTGAGCCATCTCACCAGCTGTTTCTTTTCTTTTTAAAAATTACATTTCTAATGCCCTGATAATGTGAATATATATCAGATCTTCAGTCAAGTGCAGGGTAGACTGACTTGCAAGATGACTAATATGTGCCCTGTGGGGTGATCTGGGGGAAATTGCAATACAGCAAATTTAGTGATATCCACTGAAAGTCTGAAAAAATTTGCCTTGTTGCTTGCACACACATGTAATCTTATTGGTTGTTTGAAAATATCTATTGAAACTAATCTTGTGAAAGTGACCTTCTTTTACTTCTTGAATGCTGTACTATATGTATATATTGTGAATGCAGACAAAAGGTATTGTTCTAGAGAGGGACTGGAGAGATGGCTCAGTTGGTTAAGTACTTGTCTTGCAAGAATGAGGACCTGAGTTCAAGCCCTAAAACCCATTTTAAATCCTGATTTTTTTTTTTTTAAAAGCTGAGTGTGATAAAGTGCACTTGTAATTCTAGTGCTGGGGTGGTGAAGATAGGTGGATCTTTGCATTGTTGATTTCAGGCAAATGAAAAACACTGTCTCAAAAAACAAGATGGATGGCTCTTGAGAAACAATACCTGAAGTTGATCTCTGGACTCCACATGTATGCTCACATGTACAAGCTACCTGTACATACATAGAATCAATCAATCAATCAATCAATCAATCAATCAGTAAACCAACCAACCAACCAACCAATCAGTGTTCTATATAGAAAGTTCTTTGGGACGTCTTTGATTGCTAAATACCAGTTTGGACTTAGTTTTCTATCTCTAAAATATGAGGGAATTCAATATCATCACTGAGATCTTATCCAGCTTTGAGAAAGGTTACAACATACTCAGTATTTTCATTTTAGAAAAACATGGTCAGTGTGAATCATCAAAGAATTTTTTTTGGAAAGCAACTTCATATGAAGTGCTGTGAACTGAGTAGACTCACAGACCATTCAACAAAAAATGATTCTACATATTATGACATATCTGTTCTCCCCTCATCCCCAGTCACTTGCCTTATCTAGTTCTCAAACTTTACAAATAGTCTCAAGTTAAAAAGCAGTGGGTAATTGCTACAGATTTAATTGATAGAGATTTAAGAATTTTTCAGAAAACTAGAGATAATTATGAGAAAGACCAAATACTGTTACTTTTCAGTTTCTCTCAGCAAAGCAACAAATTACAAAGCATTGTTTTTATTCCATTTGAGCAGCACAAGTACAGAGAAGGATAAAGTAAAAATGGAATCTACATGAAAATGAAACATTCTGGAAATTTAAGAGAGTTCTCAAACTCACCAATTTCTGGGTCTTTCCCTAGAGTGAACACAATGCCATAGCCCTTGAGTCCATCATCTGAATCTGTCTTTATAACAACATAGGCAGCTGAGCAGTCATGGTCTGTGTGCTGTAGAAAAAAAGACTCCCAAAATGCAAACACATTTTTAATCTCAGCGCTTGGAAAGAAGAGACAGGAGAGTTTGAGGCCAGCCTGGTCTACAGAGCAAGTTCCAAGATAGCCAAAACTATACAGAAAAACCCTGTCTAGAAAAGAAAATAGAAATGCTATGAGGGATATGCAGAGCTCCAATTTGATGGAACATGTGATGTATCCCAGAGAGCATAGCAGAGATCTGAATGAACTGAAGAAAAGTACTCCTAAGGATTCACAGTAGTACAGAAAGATAACGTACAGAGTTTTAGGGGATCAGTGGAGATGGAACCCAAAGCTTGTAAATGTTTAGCATATATTCACCTACTAAGCTCCATCCTTGGCCCCAAATGATTATATTCTTAAACCAGTCTGCAATGAACTCAAAATTTGGTTTTGAGTTTATTTTTAAATGCAAGAATTTTTTGGATCAAACCTCCCTAAAAGGATTTTGTAACAGGAAATATTAAAAAGTGCCGGGTCCAGCCTCGACACAGGATCGGAGTTCTCAGCTGGAAGCAGGATTATCTGGAAGGTGCATAATAAATATACACAGACTACTTTTTTGGTACAAGCTGACAGGCAATTTTTCAAGGCTTAAAGTTTCTTTTCTCTCTTATTCTCTGCTCTTTCTCTCTTACTCATTCGCTTGCAACTTGAGGCTGCACATACTCTGCATTCTCTTGCACACTCTGTTTTTCTCCTGTGCGCTTTTCTTTTCTTGTACTCTCTTGCTCATACACACTTCTGTGTGTTCCCCTTTCACTCACACACACACTCTTCACACACATCTCATACACACACGCCACATGCACTCTCCTTTCATTCACACACCCACTCCTCACACATATCTCACACACACACCACATGCACTCTCCTTTCACTCACATACCCACTCCTCATACATATCTCGCACACACACCACATGCACTCTCCTTTCACTCATACACACACTCCACACACACACCTCACATTCTCTCTTCACTCACTCTTCACAAGCTCTTCTCATGCTCTCTCGCCTTCTTCTTGCCCCAGTCTTTTATTGATACTCCAAAAGCAGATTAAAAAAAGACATAGTATAATCATTGCCAAATCAAATTCAAAAGAATAACCAAGTCCCACAAAAAATCAAGAATTACAATTGTTCCCCAAAGTTTCAAGCTTCCCTATTCCCAGGCCTATAGCCAAAATAATAATAATTGCAAACTTACCATTATTTAAACTTTAACTTTAACTATTATACTTCAGAGCTCAGAGCTCCACGGCCAGCTACTTGCATTTCCTTGTAAAGCTCTAATGATAAATGACATGAGCAAAGCTGCCAGGCAATGGCCAGAAAGAATCAAGTTAACCCTTAACTCCATAGTTCCCCTAGCTTTCTGCTTCTACACATTGCACACAATGACTCTCCTAAGAGTCCCAGTGTTTTGACTTAGTTTTACTAATCTAAGATCTAACATATTCTATACTTGCGTATCCAGGAAACACTCTCAAATGCTGTGCAGAACTTATTTCATAACTTTGATAGTTTTTTCTTTCTCTGGGGTCCCAATGTTGGCTCTAATTCATTTTCTAATAATTTTGTCAATCTTTCTTTGCAAGTCAAGCATTAATCTGGAACTACCATTGTGCAGTTATTGCATTGTTTCTAAGATAAGAACACACAGCATGCACCTGGGCCATTAGGACTGTGCTGTACTGTGCTGTGGCCTATACCTCAATTTTTAATTGTTTAAGAATCATGACATCAGGGAACATCTAGTTTCACAGAACTTGCCACAGCAGAAGGAGAAAGAAGTCAGAAAGTCAGATATAATAGAATAATTATGCGATATTGCCTGCAGCTTCCCGCCCAGCTGGTGGTGGGGAAGCCGGAGGGTCACCCAGCGTCCCAGGTGCTCAGAACCATCCGGCGGCGGCGGCGGCAGAACCAGGTACCCGACACAGCCCGAGCTTAAGACCTTCGGGGACTCAGGCCTGGAGTGGGAATTGGGCACAGAATAGCGGGTGCACTCTGCACTCGCGCGCGGGGCGGACCCCGAGCTCCCTGCAGGCAGCTGCCATATTGCCTGCAGCTTCCCGCCCAGCTGGCGGTGGGGAAGCCGGAGGGTCACCCAGCGTCCCAGGTGCTCAGAACCATCCGGCAGCGGCGGCAGAACCAGGTACCGGCACAGCCCGAGCTTAAGACCTTCGGGGACTCAGGCCTGGAGTGGGAATTGGGCACAGAATAGCGGGTGCACTCTGCACTCGCGCGCGGGGCGGACCCCGAGCTCCCTGCAGGCAGCTGCCATATTGCCTGCAGCTTCCCGTCCAGCTGGTGGTGAGGAAGCCAGAGTCAGCCAGTGTGCCAGGTACCCAGACCCAGCCGGAGGCCGAACCAGCCTCCCATCCAGCCAGTGGCAGGGAAGCTGGAAACCGGACCCAGCCAGCTTCCCAGCAGCTTGGGACCAGCAGGCGGAACCAGATAACTGAGATATCCCAACTTTAAGACCCCTGGGGAAACAGGATATCAGACAGCGAACCCTGAGCAGGAGCAGTGCAGAGCAGCCGCCCAACAGGCGGAACCAAATACCTGGGATATCCTGAGGTTAAGACCTCGGGGGACTCAGGCCACCTGTCAGCAATCTGTGAGCAAGAGCCCCGCAGGACAGTGATTCAGGTATCCCAGTCACTGGGAAATAGCCTTACAACCCCACAGGAGGGTCAAGCACCAGCTAGTATCTACAGGACCAACTAACACCAGAGTTAACCAGATGGCAAAAGGCAAACGTAAGATCGCTACTAACAAAAATCAAGGCAATATGGCGGCATCCGAACCCAGTTCCCCAACAGCAATAAATATTGGATACCCCGAAACACCAGAAAAACAAGACTCAGATCTAAAATCACTGGTCAGGATGCTGATAGAGGAACACTTAGATAAATCTCTTAAAGTAATACATGAGAAAATAGATCAAAAGCTAGAAGCCATTGCAAGACAAACACAATTAAATCCCAGATATCTCAACACACCAGAAAAACAAGACTCAGATCTAAAATCACTGGTAAAGATGCAGATTGAGGATCACTTAGATAAATTTCTTAAAGTAATAGAGGAGAAAATAGATCAAAAACTAGAAGCCCATACAAGGCAGACACAAAAATCACTTAAAGAAATCCAGGAGAATATAGAGCAAAAAGTGAATCCCAATAAGGGGGAGAAACAAAAATCACCCAAAGAAATACAAGAGAACATGGGTCAACGAGTAGAAGTCATAAAGGAGGAAACACAAAAATCCCTTAAAGAATTACAGGAAAACACAAACAAGCAACTGAAAGATCTGAGCAAAACCATACAAAATCTAAAAACAGAAGTAGAAACAACTAAGCAATCGCAAAGGGAGACAATGTTGGAAATAGAAAACCTTGGGAAGAAATCAGGAGTCATAGATGCAAATATCAACAATAGAATACAAGAGATAGAAGACAGAATCTCAGATGCTGAAGATACCATAGGAACCATGGATTCAACAATTAAAGAAAATGCAAAATGCAAAAAGCTGGTAACCCAAAACATTCAGGAAATCCAGGACACAATGAGAAGACCAAACCTAAGGATTATAGGGATAGATGAGAATGAAGATCTACAACTTAAAGGGCCAGCAAATATCTTCTACAAAATTATGGAAGAAAATTTCCCCAACCTAAAGAGAGAGATGCCCATGAATATACAAGAAGCCTATAGAACCCCAAATAGACTGGACCAGAACAGAAATACTTCCCGTCACATAATAGTCAAAACCCCAAATGTACTAAACAAAGAAAGAATATTAAAGGCAGTAAGAGAAAAAGGACAAGTAACATATAAAGGTAGACCTATCAGAATTACACCAGACTTCTCACCTGAGACCATGAAAGCTAGAAGATCCTGGGCAGACCTTATGCAGACCCTAAGAGAACACAAACTTCAGCCAAGACTACTATACCCAGCGAAACTCTCAATTGCCATAGATGGGGAAACCAAGATATTCCACGACAAAACCAAATTTGCAAGATACTTATCTACAAACCCAGCCCTACAAAGGATAATAGGGGAAAAATACCAACACAAGGGGGGAAACAACACCCCAGAAGAAACAAGATAGAAACCCCATCTCATCCAACCCAAAAGAAGAGAACCACTCAAATACAAATAATAATAACAATTCCCAAAATGTCAGGAAGTAATAATTACTATTCCTTAATATCTCTTAATATCAATGGACTCAATTCCCCAATCAAAAGACACAGACTAACAGACTGGATACGGAAACAGGACCCTACATTTTGCTGCATACAGGAAACACATCTCAGTGTCAAAGACAAACACCTCCTTAGAGTAAAAGGCTGGAAGACAGTTCTACAAGCAAATGGTCCCAGGAAACAAGCTGGAGTAGCCATTCTAATATCAGATAAAATCGACTTTCAACCTAAAGTCATCAAAAGAGACACAGAAGGTCACTTCCTGCTTGTCAAAGGGAAAATCCACCAAGAAGAATTCTCAATACTGAACATCTATGCACCAAATGCAAGGGCACCCTCATTCGTAAAAGAAACTTTACTAAAGCTTAAAGCACACATCGCACCTAACACAATGATTGTAGGTGACTTCAACACTCCACTCTCCTCAATGGACCGATCAGGAAAGCAGAAACTAAACAGGGACACAGTGAAACTAATTGAAGCTTTGGACCAATTGGATTTAACAGATATATATAGAACATTCCATCCTAAAACAAAAGAGTATACCTTTTTCTCAGCACCGCACGGTACCTTCTCAAAAATTGATCATATAATTGGTCACAAGACAGACCTCAACAAATACAAGAAGACCGAACTAATCCCATGTCTCCTATCGGATCACTATGGAGTAAAAGTGATCTTCAATAGCAAGAAGAACTACAGAAAGCCCACATACACATGGAAACTGAACAATACTCTACTCAATGACACCCTGGTCAAGGAAGAAATAAAGAAAGAAATCAAAGACTTTTTAGACTTCAATGAAAATGAAGGTACGACCTACCCAAATCTCTGGGTTACAATGAAAGCAGTGCTAAGAGGAAAACTCATAGCCCTGAGTGCCTCCAAAAAGAAACTGGAAAGAGCATACACTAGCAACTTAACAGCACACCTGAAGGCGCTGGAACAAAAAGAAGCTAACTTACCCAGGAGGAGTAGAAGAGAGGAAATCATCAAACTAAGGGCTGAAATCAATCAAGCAGAAACAAAGAGAACCATACAAAGAATCAACAAAACCAAGAGCTGGTTCTTCGAGAAAATCAACAAGATAGATAAGCCCTTAGCTAGACTAACCAAAGGGCACAGAGATAGTATCCAAATTAACAAAATTAAAAATGAAAAGGGGGATATAACAACAGAAACAGAGGAAATTCAAAAGATCATCAGATCCTACTACAAAGGCCTATACTCAAAACAACTGGAGAATCTGGAGGAAATGGACAATTTCCTAGACAGATACCAAATACCAAAATTAAATCAGCATCAAGTAGACCAGCTAAACAGTCCCATAACCCTTAAAGAAATAGAAGGGGTTATAGAAAGCCTCCCAACCAAAAAAAGTACGGGACCAGATGGTTTTAGTGCAGAATTCTACCAGACCTTCAAAGAAGACTTAACACCAATACTCTTCAAACTATTCCACAAAATAGAGACAGAAGGGACACTGCCCAACTCATTCTTCGAAACCACAATTACGCTGATACCTAAACCACAAAAAGATCCAACAAAGAAAGAGAACTACAGGCCAATTTCTCTTATGAATATAGATGCAAAAATACTAAATAAAATCCTTGCCAACCGAATCCAAGAGCATATCAAAACGATCATTCACCATGATCAAGTAGGCTTCATTCCAGGAATGCAGGGATGGTTCAATATACGGAAATCCATCAATGTAATCCACTACATAAACAAACTAAAAGAAAAAAACCACATGGTCATCTCATTAGATGCTGAAAAAGCATTTGACAAAATTCAGCATCCTTTCATGCTAAAAGTCTTGGAAAGAGCAGGAATTCAAGGCCCATACCTAAACATAGTAAAAGCAATCTACAGCAAACCAGTAGCCAACATCAAAATAAATGGAGAGAAACTTGAAGCAATTCCACTAAAATCAGGGACTAGACAAGGCTGTCCTCTCTCTCCATATCTTTTCAATATAGTACTTGAAGTTCTAGCGAGAGCAATCAGACAACATAAGGAAGTCAAAGGGATACAAATTGGAAAGGAAGAAGTCAAAGTATCATTATTTGCAGATGATATGATAGTCTACTTAAGCGATCCAAAAAACTCCACCAGAGAACTTCTACAGCTGATAAACAACTTCAGCAACGTGGCTGGTTATAAAATTAACTCAAGCAAATCAGTAGCCTTCTTGTACTCAAAGGACAAGCAGGCTGAGAAAGAAGTTAGGGAAATAACACCCTTCACAATAGCCACAAACAACATAAAGTACCTTGGCGTAACTCTAACCAAACAAGTGAAAGATCTGTATGACAGGAACTTCAAGTCCCTGAAGAAAGAAATCGAAGAAGACCTCAGGAGATGGAAAAATATTTCTTGCTCCTGGATTGGCAGGATCAATATAGTAAAAATGGCCATCTTGCCAAAAGCAATCTACAGATTCAATGCAATCCCCATCAAAATCCCAAATCAATTCTTCATAGATCTAGAAAGAGCAATTCTCAAATTCATCTGGAGCAACAAAAAACCCAGGATAGCTAAAACTATTCTCAACAATAAAAGGACTTCTGGGGGAATCAATATCCCTGACCTCAAGCAGTACTACAGAGCAATTGTGTTAAAAACTGCATGGTATTGGTACAGCAACAGGCAGGTAGATCAATGGAATAGGATTGAAGACCCAGAAATTAACCCACAGACTTATGGTCACTTGATCTTTGATAAAGGAGCCACAACCATCCGGTGGAAAAAAGATAGCCTTTTCAACAAATGGTGCTGGTTCAACTGGAGGTCAACATGCAGAAGAATGCGAATTGACCCACTCTTATCTCCTTGTACTAAGATCAACTCCAAGTGGATCAAGGACCTCCACATAAAACCAGACACACTGAAACTATTAGAAAAGAAACTTGGGAAGACCCTGGAGGACTTGGGCACAGGGGAAAAGTTCCTGAACAGAACACCAATAGCTTATGCTCTAAGATCAAGAATCGACAAATGGGACCTCATAAAATTACAAAGTTTCTGCAAAGCAAAGGACACTGTCAGAAGGACAAAACGGCAACCAACAAAGTGGGAAAAGATCTTCACCAACCCCACATCCGACAGAGGGCTAATATCCAATATATACAAAGAACTCAAGAAGTTAGACCGCAAAGAACCAAATAACCCTATCAAAAAATGGGGCACAGAGCTAAACAAAGAATTCTCACCAGAAGAAATTCGGATGGCCGAGAAACACCTTAAAAGATGTTCAACATCATTAGTCATCAGGGAAATGCAAATCAAAACAACCCTGAGATTCCACCTCACACCAGTCAGAATGGCTAAGATTAAAAACTCAAGAGACAACAAGTGCTGGCGAGGATGTGGAGAAAGAGGAACACTCCTCCACTGTTGGTGGGATTGCAAAATGGTAAAACCGCTCTGGAAATCAGTTTGGCGGTTCCTCAGAAAATTGGGCATGTTACTTCCAGAGGACCCTGGCATACCACTCCTGGGCATATACCCAGAGGATTCCCCTGCATGCAATAAGGACACATGCTCCACTATGTTTATAGCAGCCTTGTTTATAATAGCCAGAAATTGGAAGCAGCCCAAATATCCCTCAAAGGAGGAATGGATACAGAAAATGTGGTATATTTATACAATGGAATACTACACAGCAATTAAAAATAATGAATTCATGCAATTTGTAGGTAAATGGTTAGACCTGGAAAATATCATCCTGAGTGAATTAACCCAATCACAAAAGAATGCACCTGAAATGCAATCACTGATAAGTGGATATTAATGAGCCCAGAAGCCCTAAATACTCAAGACACAAATAGCAAGTCAAATGATTCCCAAGAAGAAGAAAGGAGAGGACCCTGGGCCTGTAAAGATTGCTTCCAGTTTAGTAAAGAAACCGAGGGGGGAGGGGGAATTATTGGGGAACAGATGGGGGGGAGAGGAACTATGGGAACTATGGTGGGTGGGAACTGGGAAAGGGGAAAGCCTTTGGAATGTAAACATAGAATATAGAAAATAAAATAAAAAAAAAAAACTGAAAAAAAAAATAGAATAATTATGCACACCAAGGCCAACTGAAAAACAGTCACCCACAAATGAAATCTATACAGCCGTTGTCAAGGGCTAAGGTTAGGAGAAATGGGAACAACTGTTGTTACAAAGAGCTACCACAGGCTACTGAAGATGTCTCCATCTAGGCCTACTGCAGGCAGTCCCTTATTTCAGATGGCAAGTCCCCTGGAGGGATGTGTGTCCTGCTTCTCAGGGTCCCAAACACCATCCTTTTCTACAAGGAGCTGCTGCGGGCTTCTGAGATGTCTCCATCCTGGCCTACTGCAGGCAGTCCCTGTCATTGTTTGCTGTCCCCAGCAAAAAAGGATCGGTAAATTCCCATGCTATACCCAGCTACTTTCTGCACAGCAGTCTTGCTGCCTCTAGCTAGCCCCAGTTGGCAGTCTTCCTTTCTCTGGTTTACCTGCTTCAGTGCCACCTATATCTTCTCAGCCCTAACCTCCCTGTGGTCAGTGGTCCCACATTCCAGTAACCCAGTAAAACAAAACTCTAGAAACTTATAACTAATCAGTCAGCTTTATATACCAATAAATTCTCAATTCACAAGATGCCCACACAATAAATTCAGGGCCAATTAGTAATGATACAAGCTGCCCACCTAGAGTAGACAAGTTACCCCAATTATTTTATCTCTATGTGATATTATATCTACCTGTGGCTATTTAAAACCATATGAAATCTGAATCATCCTGTTCATCCTCCATCTTGCTTCCTTCCCTTCTACCTGTCTCCTCTGTCCTGTCTCTGCAACTCTTCCCTCCACCTCCCTTTTCCCTGTCCAATCACAGGCTTCTTGTTATATTAATATTTAAAGTGATTGGACAGGGAAAATTCTGCTATAAGATTTATCTTCATAAGTAATATGAAGTATAAGTAAAATAGAATAAAAATTTTTTAGAAAAGTCATATATAAAATTGGACACCTCTTTGTTATAGCAGCAATGGAGACTGACAATGCAACAGTTCATATTCAGAAACCTTTTGGAGAAAATAAAACTTTAAGACAAATTAACTTATTTATTCATGTTGCCGCATGTTGCATTTAAATTTCTACTACTGAACAATATTAACTCATCCTTTGACAATTTTCATATATATAATACACTCTAGACACACTCACACTACTCCCTATCTCCTCTAATTCCTATAAACTCCCCACTTCTCCCAGCAAGTCTCCTTTACACTGTCATTTTGTTTTGTTTTGTGAACCATTGAGTTTAACTAGAGTCATCCATGAGTGGACATGGATATAGAGCAACCCATTAGAGTATGGGACATTTACCAATGGCTATACCACTGAAGACAATGATTCCCTGTCCACAACAGCAGCCATCAACTGCCAATAGCTCCCTGTGGAGGGGCCAGAAACTTGTGAGTCTTTCCCCCATACATGACTGAGTACTGAAAGTACCAAGTCTTCAAACAGCAATTTTGATATTGTTTTACTGTCCAACTACTATGAAAATCAGTGTGGCTTGTTGATATGGAAGAAGTAGTATTTTATTTTTAATTCTAAGGTATCATCACTAGAAAATTTTCATATAGTGGGGGGTAGGGGAAAAACCTAGGACCAGATGAGAAGGTGTTTAAGTGATGGCATGTGGTCAATTATAACTACCACAGTAGTTAGTTCAAGGGGAGGAACTAGATCTTGTGGGATTTTCTTGAAGGAACAAAGACCACAAGGATGTGCAAAAGAGCATAGAAAGCAATACAAACCCCAGAGGCCTTTTGTTTTCAACAGAGAAGTAAAAGGTCCACAACAGCATTGGTGTGGAAGTGAATAAAGGTTTATAGATGGCATGGACATGCTAGATATGGAAACTGAAATAGCTAGGCAGAAGGTCTAAATATGTTAGTAAAGGCCACAACAAGGATTGAAGAAAGGTTTTGCATAAGGCTAAGATAATTTATTACTGTCATTATCCATCTTGTATAATAATTATTGTGCCAAGCACATTCTAAAAGCTTTATGTTATTCATTTGATCTTTACAGTGATATTATGAAATAAGTGCTATTATTCTTGTTTTAGAGACAAGCAATGTGAATTTTAAAGAGGATTAGTAACCTGTCCAAGGTCATAGTGTGAGTACCTTATGGAGGCTGACTGTAAGTTCTAATATATTCAGTGCAGGGGTGGGAGGTAGGGTAGGAGGTGTGAATGACAGAAGGGAGGTTTGAGTTGGCATCAGAGTCTAGTGTAGGATGATGAGATGATGAGTACAGCCTGTGTATAAGAGACTGAAGGTTGCTGAGGGGGACACAGATGTCTGTTCTTCAAGGAGTTACAATCAGGAAAACGTAGTTGCCAAAACTTTAATACCATAATAAGTCCCTGGAAAAGATGAAGACAGGCAGTGGGTATTGTCAGATAAATATACTCAAGAGGTGGAGCAGGTTGTAAGAGATTGGACTCTAAGGCAATTTGTGGAGGACTGAAGCTTTCCAACAGGTCCTGGAGAAGGACCTATGAAGGAACAGCACAACAGATTAGATAACTTCTAGAGTTTGAATATAGTTTGTCTACACAAGAACTCATACTGAAACTTGATCCCCAATGGAAGGTGTTTAGAGGTGGGTTTGGACCTTTTGTAAGTTTTTAATTTTTTTTAATGTTTTATATTCTTTGTTTACATTCCAAATGCTTTCCCCTTTCCATGTTCCCCCCTCCCCATAAGTCCCAGAAGCCCTCTTCCCTCCGCCTATTCCCTAATCACCCCCCTCCCATTTCTCTGTCCTGGTACTCCCCTACAATGCTGGATCAAGCCTTTCCAGGACCAGGGACCTCTCCTTCCTTCTACTTGGGAATCATTTGATATGTTAATTGTGTCTTGAGTATTCAGAGCTTCTGGGCTAATAGCCACTTATCAGTGACTGCATTCCATGTGTATTTTTTTGTGATTGTGTTACCTCACTTAGGATGATATTTTCCAGTTCCAACTATTTGCCTAAAAATTTCATGAATTCATTGTTTTTTATTGCTGAGTAGTATTCTATTGTGTAAATATACCACATTTTCTGTATCTATTCCTCCATTGAGGGACATCTGGGTTCTTAGTTCTTAATTTTTTGTAGTTAAAATATAATCACTTCATTGTCTTTGTTCCCTTTTCTTCCTCCAGCTCCTTCTATGTACCCAACCTCACTATATTTCTCTCAAATTCTCAAATTCTCTCATTTGATCTTTTTTTAAAAAATTGTTGTTATACAGTCTCTCAATATATAATCTAGTCAGTCTATGATATCCACAAAAAAAACTTCCCTTTGTAATATATAGAGACCATAACTGGTCAAAATGCAGAAAACAGGTGATGGTGTGATGCTCAGCCCAACTGATCCACTCACAATACTCCATTTAAGGCTCAGGAACATCTTAGAACAGAATGGAAATATTGTAAGAGCCAGAGGAACAGGATTCTGCTGTGATGTTGCATCTCTTAGAAATGTCAGAGAAGCTCGCCCATGAAGTGTTAAAGTCAATCCTGGACTGTTTGACTATTAAAGAACAATTATTTATTTGTACCCCGGTGAATGGAGAAATGTCTTTCTGTAGAGACTATACTAGTTCTTTTAAGACTGGATTAAGGGCTGGGTATGGGGGTGAATGCCTGAAATCCCAGAATTTGGAAGGTAAAGGCAGGAGGATCAGGAGTTTAAGGTAATCCTCAGATTTATGGCAAAGGACTACATGAAGCACCATCTAAAAAGCAAAGAAAAATAAGCCTTGATTAGTTTCATGAGAGTGGGTAGTCAGAAAACTGGGTATCTCTCTTGGTTTCTCTCACACTCATGCTCTTTGCATATGTGTCTACATCCTTTTTCTTCTTCTCTATCATTATATAATTCTGTACCAGGTCCTCACCAGACATTGAGCAGAGGGTGATAACATGTTCTTCAACTTTCATACCTGCAAACTACATAAATCTGTTTTCTTTATAAATAATACAGCCTTGGGGATTTTGTTACATAATATAAAACAGAATAAGACTAACTGTGGTGGTGAAGGCAATAATGTATTTAAAAGTTTGTATCTGTGGTAGTTTGAATAAGAATTGCCCCATTGGCTCACATAGTTGACGGGGTTAGTTGGCAAACTGTTTAGGACTGGGTGTGGTATTTTTAGAGGAGGCATGTCACTGGGTCACTGGGGGTGAGCTTTTAGGTTTCAAAAGCCCATGCCAAGCCAAGTCTCCTATCCTGCCCAGACCCTCTCCCTTACCCTTTCAACTTTTAGATCAGATGTGAGCTCTCAGCTACTGTTTCAGTGCCATGCCTGCCTGCCTCCATGATCCTTGCTATGATGGTCATGGACTAACCCTCAGGAGCATAAATAAGCCCCCAATTAAATGCTATTCTTTATAAGCTATCTTGATCATCGTGTCTCTTCTTAGCAATAGAACAGTATCCAAAACAGTACCTATCCTGGTTTAGAACAACAATTAGTTCTTGAAGTGGAAATTAAAGAGATGATACTTAAAGCAAAATTCCAAGGATTAAGCTCTCCTTGGCTGTTTCTGGATTATAGGATTGCATTGCCTTTTAAAGTAATAGGAAAAAAGAAATTCCCCATTAAAGCTGTAGGAGAGAGTTGCTAGGACAAGATGAGCCAAATATAACTTGAAGCTTCTGAGTCTTTGTGACTTACAGCAAGATCATAGAGGATCAGAAGGAAGTGTATATGTAGGGAGTTGGAAGTGGGAGATAGAAGGTAACAGTCTCTGATTTAGATGGTGTTGAACATGAAGGCAAAAACAAAACAAAACAAAGTTGAACAGAACAGAAAATGTCTAGACAGCAGCTAGACCTGAGGTGAGAAGGCAGATTCACAAATGGAATCAGGAAGACTCGAGGACTATGGATCGAGATAAGGAAGTCTTGAAGAGGAAAGAAGGGAACAGCACAGGAATGGGTAGGGAAACAGATTCAGATGAAACAGCAGATAGCCTGAGAAGTGGCAGAGGGACCAGGGGACTGGAGAAGAAATGAAAAGGCCAATTCCAAGAGCAGGGAAACAATGAATTTCTGATTAGAGAGGAAGTAAATAGATATAAAACAAGAAGCAGGCAAAAAGCACAAAAGTGACCAGGTTCAGAAAGCAAAGGTAGCCAAATATGAATTTGGTCAAGTTCAGAATGTTCTACAAAGGGGATAACTATTGGAAAAGGAGACAGTTAAAGAGGCTGGAGAGATGGCTCAGAGGTCAAGAGCACTGGGTGTTCTTCCAGAGGACATGGGTTCAATTCCTAGCACCCATATGTTGGTTCACATCCATCCATAATTCTGTTTCCACGGAATCCAATGCCCTCTTCTGACCTCCATGGCATGCTGGCATACATTCATATATATATAATACATACATACAGTCAAAACACTCAAACACATAAATAAGTCTAAAACTTATGTTGCAGGATATTTGATCACACTGTGAACCTAGAGATTGTATTATTTGCTGAAAAAACAAAAGCTTTTTCTAGTTGTGGTGTGGTTCTCAGCCTTAGATTTAATCCTTCAGGCTAGAATACAGGCATGCCCTTAGCACATACTTTCAATCCCAAACAATGAAGGTAAAGTTAGTTTGGAGAAGGAATCATACATTGAAAGTGATGTGTAAAGTGAGTGGCAGACAAAGTGACAAACCAGAGAAAGATCTGACAGAATGGGATATGCCAACTCTCAGAAGAAGAGAGAGGAAAGGGAAACTACTTAAGGAGAGAGGAGGATGTAGTTTTTGTTTATTTGTTTGTTTTTTGTTTTTTGTTTTTAACCAGGACACTTGTACACAGACAGGTTAGACACAGGTAAAGACAAAAACAAAACAAAACAAAACAAAAACAACAACAACAAAAAAAACAGCGAATGAGAAGGAGCCAGAAGATTAGAACAGATTGCCAGAGTTAGTATGAGGCCAAGTAGAGCAATTCAGGTAAAGCTGAGAGAAACCATATTGAATCAACCAGCTTAGAGAGGGGTTTGAGTCGGAACAGCTGAGTTGAATAAGACAGAGTTGAGAAAGAACTAGAAAGGGTGAACTTATTCAACAGTAAGTCTCAGATGCTGAAAACATTCTAGGCGTAGATAAAACTGTTTAGAGACTAGAAGCTTCCAGGACTTAGGCCTAGGTTAGCAGGTAGAGGCAAGAAGCCTCAGAGATGACAATTACATTAGGAGAATAAAAGATACTTTTACAAACTTAAAAAAAAAATCATATTTCTGAAAAAATGAGAGTGAGACTTGAAGATGGAAAGATTCAGGGGTGAGGGGATAGAAAGAGAGTCTCAGGAGTTTAGAAGGGGAGGAATGTGGACATAAGGGACTATATTAGTTTTGGAGCAGGCCATGGCAGAGGACAAAGAAAAGAATGAGAGGATCAGTTTGGAGACAGACAGGAAGAGACCAAGGTATCTTGTCTTCCATCTGAATGATGGAAGCGATGCATGGAACATCTTTAACTGTTGAGGGTTGAGAACTAGAGCCCAGAGGAGAAAGAACTAGGTAGCTCACAGTGAGGGGGTGGGGAAGCAAAATTATTGCCAAGAGGTAGTCAAGTAGCAGCTGGGCTATGAGCTCACAGCTGTGGAGCTGAGGTCACTTGGCAAGCACTGATACAAGCAAACAACTAGCAAATACATACAGACACTGAGTACAGTTAGGTCTTTTTTGGGAAAGGGTCATTGTATAAGGCTCTTTTCAGGCATTTACATAAAGTAAATGCTGTTGGACCTAATTTACAGATGAGAAAATCTAGGCTTTAAGAGATTATATAATTTATCCTCAGTTGCTAAACATCACAAAGATGAAGACAGTCACATTTAATGACGTGTCTGGATTTTACATTGCTAAAATCATGAACATTTACATGTAAGTCTACAAAGGACTGTGACTAGAATTTTAAGGCATTATCCATAATATTATATATAAGGGCACAGGGATTTTTAAAGGTCTCAGACTAGAGAACATTTTTCTGCATGTAAAATATTCATTTAGTTTTGAGAAGCTGGTTTTTAAGCAAACATTTCAGGTTCTTGGGAAGTAAAACATTACATTGTAAATTAGAGATCTTGGGGATCACTCCCTGACCATATTCCTCTTCCTTGAGGACAGGTAACCATGACCCTAACAATGCGTCTTGATCCTGGGCATGCTTCCATACATTCACTCTGCATGGATGCAACTCTTGGTATTCTGGTGGATCAGGAGGAGCCAGAAGGCACTTCAGGGCTGTCAAGACCAGCCTTCATACATCTATTTAAGTTAGGGCATCAACCAGGTGCCTCTAACAGTCAGCTAGCAAGAAAGTCCTTCAGCATTGAGGAGGGAGCCCAAATCTATGTCCTTTCTTTTTTTCCCTATCTTAAGAGTTATAGATAGAACTCTTTATGTTAATTTTTTAAGTACAGAGATTTCACAGGAGTGCCCTCTCAAGTGACCCACAGTCACTAGACACTTGGTTTCGTAGTCTGGCTGTGACACTTTCACTCCACTGATGAACAAAGGGTAGCAGAAAGGTCGGAGTCTTCCCAAAGTCACTCAGTGAGCTGTGGCAGAGGCAGGATCATCACCCCACATTCCCAGCCTGGGAGTTCCTGGTCTCCTTCACTTGCCCCATACGGACCTAGCACTGCGTTCTCCTGCCTCGCTGGTGGGCACTCATCCAAACCCTTTAGCTCTTGGCCCTCTGCATTTTACCCTTTCCAGGAAAACGAGTTGTTAAACTAAGGCGAAGAGAAAAGAGAAACAAACGGAAAGGAACTCCCCTCCCCGAGTGGGTGGCAAGTGCTGTCCAGTTCCTCAGGGAGGCGTCTGCTCTGCCTCATGTCCGCCTTCATTTCAGAGTCCGTTTCGCCTCGCTCGGTGAATCCTGTGGCCCGCGGGCTTACCGTGGCGTCGTAGCCGGGACCACCTAGCGATATGGGAAAGCGCAGGTTATGGACGGAGAGCCGGCAAATCCTGACGAACGCACCCGGGAGCCGCGCCGCGGGAGCCATTTGTGGCTAACGGGGCCCTTTCCGGAGCAGAGCTGCTTTAGTCCCGGACCTAGCCCGGTGTTTTCAGCTGCTCTGTGGGAGGAGTTGAGGTGGGCTGGCGAAGATTGGTTGGTTCTCTGGAGGCACGGCCGCACACCTGTACTTAGATTTCTTCTTCTTCTTCTTCTTCTTTTTTTTTTTTTTTCCTAGTTCAATGTCTGTGGCTTCTGTGATGTTGGGGTCTGAAAACCCACAACTGTCACAAGAGTCCAGCAAAACAAGATCTTTATTTGAAGTAAGTAGCAAAGGCTGACCAGTGAGGGAAAACAGCACAGACTGGGGATCTGACAGTATCTTCAAATGTTCATCGTGAGTGTTTAAGCAGATGATAAAATTTACTATACTCTGACCGCTGCTGATCCATCTGGGTCGTAGCACAACCTCAGGGTCTAAACTGCAGCCCAAGCCAGAACATCACAAAGCTTTTTTTTTTTTTTTTTTAAATTTTTATTTTTACTTTTAATTTTATTTTAAGGTTGTTTCTCTGGTTATTCCAGTTAGATTTCAAGCCCAGGCTAGGCAGCTGGATCCCAGAATCTCAGAAAATGATGTTCGGATCACTAGCCTCCAGGCTAGAGGTTGGGCGAGGCAGAGCCTGTAACGCCCCAACGAGCCAGCTCGGACTCTTCAAAGGAGGACAGCAGTGGGAACCCAGGTACGCTCAACGTGTGGCAGCGCAGAATTCTGAATGCCGCCCACTACAAACTTGTTAACTTAAAGTTCGTTTATGGGTACGAACTTCACACAGGACCAAATCAGCTGGAGGATGTTGCTTGCTTGCTTGTTTTTTTTTTTTTTTTTTCATTTTTTTAAAAAATTATTTTCTATAGTCTTTGTTTACATTCCAAAGGCTTTCCCCTTTCCAGTTCCCTCCTCCCCATATGTCCCATAAGTCCTCTTCTCCCCCATTTCCCAATCACCACCCCCTCCCCACCATTTCTCTGTTCTGTACTCTCCTACAAAACTGGATTTAGTCTTTTCCGGACCAGGGTCCTCTCCATCCCTTTTCTTGGGAATCTTTTGCTTAGCTAATTGTGTCTTGAGTATTCAGAGCTTCTGGGCTCATTAATATCCACTATCAGTGATTGCAATTCATGTGTATTCTTTTGTGATTGGGTTTAAAATAAAGAAAAGAAAAAAGAAACGAAACAAAAAGAAAAGAAATGAAAAGAAAAGAAAAGAAAAAAGAAAAAAGAAAAGAAAAGAAAAGAAAAGAAAAGAAAAGAAAAAAGAAAAGAAAGCAGGTGCAGGTGCCCTCAGTTGTGCTCATGAACTACTTGGGACCCCTCATTTACCCTTCCTTGCTTCTTGCTTGCAAGTCAGTATGGAGGTAGCTTAGCGAGTACACACACCTGCAACCAAGCATGCCATGTGAGGTTGGACCCTCAGGCAGACAGACAGACAGACAGACAGACACACACACACACACACACACACACACACACACACACACACGAGACAAAAATTTCTTTAGAGGTGATCCCATTCTTTACCATATAATAAATTGGTCATATCCCTGTGATGCAAACTGCTTTAAATTATCTCTCATTTGTTCAACTGTGCAAGATAGGTGGGGAAGAAAGACATTTACATTTTATGGGTGGTGGGCAGTATGACTGAATTCAGAGACTTAAGTGACTTACCCAAGGCCACAAAGCCAATTAAGTGGTAATGCCTTAGCATCAAAGCTGGGGCCTTACTGCCAAAGTGGAGGCTTTTTGGGGGACTATAGGATCTATCTAAGAACAGAGTGCTGAGAGCTCAGTGGAAGCTCTACTGTCACATTCCATATTCTCCGACTCAACGTTTGCACATACAATGTATTTTCATATCATTTAGAGGCTCACTGATATTGGGAAGAGTGCAAGTTAAAGCACTTGCCAAGCAAATGTGAAGACCTGAATTACAATCCCCAAAACACATATAAAGTTAGGGGCAGTAGCTTGGGTCTAAGCTTCTGTAGGGAGACTGGAGGCAAATATGAGAATGAAGCTCACAGGCCAAGGAGCAGTGAGCAACAAATAAACCCTGTTTCAAACTAAGTGGAAGGTGAGGGGCAACACCTGAGTCTGTTTTCTGACACCCACATGCATGGATGGTATAACATACACACACAGAGAGACACAGAGAGAGAGAGAGAGAGACAGAGAGACAGAGATGGGGGAGAGGGGGGTTAGGTTTTTTTTTCTTTCTGAAAGGTGATATGGGAAATGCTTTAAATAGTAAATGAAATGTTTGGAAATTAATGCTATAGGTATTGTATCCTGCCAATATATTGCTGTAAGGAGGGCAGGGACTTTTTATTGAATGCTCATGTCACTTTTGCTGCTCAAAGATGAGCATGATCCACATTGATTAATTCTTTTGTTTGTCAACAGCCTTGGTAGCAAAAGGAAGGAAGGGTAAATGAGTCCCCCAAGTGGTTATAAGCACAACTGAGGGCACCTGTACCTGTTTGTTTTTTAAACAAACCAAACAAATAAGGAATCAACATTCTCTAGCTGATTTGGTCCTGTGGGAATTTAAGCACCAGGTTGTCATTCTTTTTTCCAGAAATTTTTTTAGAAGCCTGAGGTGTAAATGTTAATGCAAACTACTGTTTACTAAATATTACCATCTAACTTAATTAATTTCTTTCTCTTAAAATGGCATGTAGGTCAGGAAAACTTTTCTATGTTTTCTTTGTCTTTCTCTTGGAAAACCAACCTATTAACTGTTATTACTATTTGCCTCAAGATCTGGAAGTTCTAAGATCCAACTGTAACTGATGACCCAAGGAAAAAACCTAAAGGCTATCTCAGAATAAATAATTTGTGTAGCACAGTGTAAAGGATGGCTGTTTCATTTATAAACCTTCCAACAACCCCTAATGAGGCAAGCAGGAATTATCTACTCATGTTGAAGCTAACAAAGGGAAGATCTAGGATGAGCTCAATTAGTAAGATATTAGAACTAATATATAATGCAATTCTAGGGCAACTATTGAAAATGTAACTGGAAGACTAGGTGAAAACACAGTTACATGGACTGGAGAGATGGCTCAGTGGTTAAGAGCTGCTTGCTCTTCCAGAGGTCCTGAGTTCAATTCCCAGTTCAACCACATGGTGGCTCACAACCATCTGTAATGGGATCTGATGTCTAAAGACAGCTACAGTGTACTTCATAAATGAATAAATAAATCTTAAAAAAATACAGTTACGCTAAAAAAATCACAGGGGCAGGAAACACATAGGAAACAAAAGTAGAAACAAAGAGGAAGGGAAACGGATATGGTCTATATTAATCCTTAGGCATCATTCAAAAGAGCTGTTGTGGGGACATGACAGCCAGCCCTATCCTGATGGCACTGTTTCTGCCTGCCCAGAAATTAACAACTCTATCCCCATCATTAGAGTGTTCAGACTGAGTAATAATTTACACAGGTCCCTGTGATGACTAAAGAAACTTAATATGAACCCAGGCATCCCTTAAGGGCTGTTGACCTTTTGCTATGGAATGCTGGGGTGATCCTAGTGAGCCTGCAGGTGAGAAGAGTAGATAATGGGGCTATGAGGTATTAATCTTTGCTTCAGTAAAACTTGCTCATAGCTATGGGAAATCCAGCCATGGATCATGGGACCAATGAAATTTATGATTCTCTAAAAAGGCTGGAACAGTCATTTCCTTTATCCTATATGAAATTATGGTGTTCAAGGAATAATCTTGGAAATAGAGACCAGAATGCTGCCTAGTGACTGATTTAGGACTCTAGCTTCTAGAACTGTGAAGAAGTAAATTTATATTCTTTATAAATTACCTAATTTATAGCATTGTACTATAACAACACTGAGATAGGTAGATAAAATATACTACATTGATGTTGTTGAAAGAAAGCGGTAGTTATTTGATAAAATTCAATATTAATTCATGATTAGAAAAATACTTAGCAAAAGCAGTAATTAATGAGAATGAGCTTCAACCTAGTAATGGGCATCTAGAAAAAATGTTAACAGCAATCAACTGACTTCATGGTTAAAAATTCCAATTTTTCCTCTAAAATTGGTGACAAGGACATGGTGTTTGCTTTTCTCACATCTACTGAACATTAATATGCAAGGTAAGATTGAAAAGGAAGAGGTAAACCATTTTTCCTTCTTGGATGCCATGATTACCCTCTTCACTCAAATTATCAGTACTAATACTGACTCGAAGTTTGCCAGACACAAGGTAACTCTGTTTAGGGAAATTAAATCCTGAGGCCTCGGCCAGGCACATGGCACAATGAATAAAGAAGGTACCTACCATCAATCCTGACCTCAGTGTGATCCCTGGAACCCAAATCATAGTAGAACTATCATCCTTACAAATTGTCCTTTGACTTCCGAATGTGTACTATGGCAGCAGCCCCCACCAAAGGCAACCCCCTGCACTATGGGGCCTGCCTCAATTATATTTGATGTACTAGTAATGAAATATTGGAACAAAATGAGAAATCAATACCCCAAGCCAGGTGTAGTTGCTGTGAGGCACACATGTGGTTTCTGCCTCAAAGAGAGGCCAAGGGGGATCACTTGAGCCCAGGACTTTGAGAACAGGTTGAGATTCACAGGACTGCTTTTCAAAGAGAGAGGTGTAGGGAGGGAAGGAGCGAGGGAGGGAGCAAGGAGAGGGAAGGGAGAGGGGTGAGAGGGGAAAAAGAGGGGAGAAGGGGAAGGAGAGAGAAGAGGGAGTGGGAAGGAGAGGGGGAGGGACAGAGGGAGAGAAAGGGAGAAAGAGAAGGGGAGGGGGAGGAGGAAGGGGAGAGGGAGAGAAAGGGAGAGGGAGAAGGGGAGGGGGGGAGAAGGGGAGAGGGAGAGAAAGGGAGAGGGAGAAGGGGAGGGGGAGGGGAGAAGGGGAGAGGGAGGGAAAGGGAGAGGGAGAAGGGGAGGGGGAGGGGAGAAGGGGAGAGGGAGAGAAAGGGAGAGGGGAAGGGGGAAGGGAAAGGGGAGAGGGAGGGAGGAAGGGAGGGAGGGGAGAGAGAGAGAGAGAGAGAGAGAGAGAGAGAGAGAGAGAGAGAGAGAGAGAGAGAGAGAGAGAATCTTTAATAATTATAGAAAACAAAACCACTGGATAAGCCAACAATATGGCCTAGGGGTTCAGATCATTTACTGCTCTTTCAGAAGACCCAAGTTCAGTTTCAAACATTTTCAGCCAGCTCACAACTGCCATAGCTTGCAGTTCCAAGGGACCCTGATGCCTTCTGGCCTCCACAGGCATCTTTACACATGTGACATTCATTCATTCATACACACAAAAAGATTTTTTTTTTTTAAAAATTACTTAAGGGAAGTTTAATTAAAAAGATGCAAGAGCTGTAACTGAAAGCTATAAAATCCTATGGCCATATCACACCAATCATGCCCAACTGCCACAGACCAAACTCAGCGGGGAATTGTAGTCATGGGAAACCAGGGTTCTTTTGGTCCAGGAAGGTACAGATTCGGCCCACAGACACCAAACACAGAGGTGGTTTAGAATCTGAGTGTATTTTTCTGCTTTGAGGCAAGAGCCTTTAAGCATGAGGGATAACATTTACATACCAAAAGATGTATCCAGTAAAGCAGGCACAAGGAGCAATTAGCACAACCATTTGGAATTGTAACAAGGAAATGTAAAATCAATCAGGTAAAACATTTCCCATGTAACAAATTTAGAAGCTCAAACACAGACAACATCAATCTTCCTGATATAAATTTTTTATCTATGATTCTTTTTTTTTTTTTTTTTTTTGTTTTCGAGACAGGGTTTCTCTGTGTAGTACTGGCTGTCCTGGAACTCACTCTGTAGACCAGGCTGGCCTCGAAATCAGAAATCTGCCTGCCTCTGCCTCCCAAGTGCTGGGATTACAGGTGTGTGCCACCATGCCCGGCCTGATATAAACTTTTAAAGAGACTTCAAAGGATGTTTTGGTCAGACCCCCTAGGTCTAAATGAGTGTACATGAGTAAACTTTACCTGACACCTAGCTTTCCTTTGTAAAAACCTGAGGTTCCCTTTAAATCTATAATAATTTTGTATGGAGTAGGCAAGCCAAATTTTAATGCCTTCATAAGTTCTACATAGCCTTATTAACCTTTCATAAGTTTGAACTGCATTTCGAACCACACCTGGATAAGTCTGTCAAGAATGTTGTTTTGGCCCAAAACTCCCTAGGTGGGGTCTGCAAGACAAAAGCAGTTCCTCCCACTCTTCCATTGAGGAAGCTCTGAGTTTTGCACTAACTCAAATGTAAATTTAATCTGCCTAACACCCACCTGTCTGGCAAGGACATAGTATGAGGTTCCTCAAATGTAAATATCTTCTAACCTGAGCCTATTGTCTCAGACCAGACCCAAACCCATTTGTCCTGCAAGGACTTTGTATGAGGGTCGAATAACAAAAGGAACTTGTACTTTTAGGACTCCTGGAAAAATTTTACTCATTGTTTCATATTTCCATTGAGATCTCCTTTTTAATCTTGGGGGGTTAAATTTTGTTTTTACCATTGTAGTCAATAAACTTGCGGAAAAAATGGCAGTAGGCCCATACAGACCTTAGCTGTTTTTAACCTTTATCACTCTTAAAATTATCTTAATTATAAGCCAATACTCTATATTCAAAACATGCAGAACATATTTATACTTTTAAGACTAATCATAAAAAAGTGAATAAAGTGTGTGTTGCGTTAGGCCACATGTTGCTGGTTAAACTAACCTTTTCTTAATAGCATTATACCTTTTAAGTCCAGTGACTTATAAGCCAATATTCTATATATAGTCAAGACATGTAAAATACATTTATACCACTGTGCTAGTCAATGCTTTTCATACCAGAGCCACTCTCATTTACATACTGTTGGGAGGCAAATATAATTATGTAAATGACTGAGCAAAGCGCAGCAGTTCTAAGAGTTTTTTGGCCAGTGACTTACTTCAAAGAAGGATTCTTTTACATCTTATTTGCTTGGTGTTTCTTAGTCCCGGCTACTAGGAAGAGGGGAAGTTTGGGAGCAATGCTAATTGCCAAGTGAGACTTTGGCTTCTAATTAGGGGTGTTCCGAAGGCTCCAAGGGACATTTCCTGTCTCAGTCTGTAGAACTTTGTCTCACAGAATCTACTGGAGCTACTGCGGCACCCAACCTTTTTGGAAAGCTGAAAAAACAAAAACCAAACAATCCCTACCCCCAAACAAACACTGACAAAAGGCAGGTGAGATAGCTCAATATAAGGCAGTTGCTGAATAAGACTGGAGACCTTTCAAATCTAAGTAGACCTGGACTCTCCAGATCCTCCCACACCCCCCATGCATGTGTGGACCCTAGTGTTCCTTCAAGAATTTTTAAGTACTTAGTAGAGTTTTCTCCACTATTTTCTGTTTAATATAAAACAACAGGAACAAAAATGCACCTCCACTATTTGTACCTTGTTATGATCCCTTCTGGCTGTTATTTCAGTACTTATACTTCTGTATCCACAGGCCAAGGATGTGTGCTTATTTTAAGGGAAGATTTGCAATAACTGAGGAGGAAATAGCAGATGCTTCCTGAATGTCTGGTGTTCATTTCTACTGCTAATTTTTATACACTATTTCTAGATTTTTTTTCATTTTTAGCATTTCTCAATTCCTAATTATTCCGGAATACTTCATTCTTTACCTGAGGTTAATAGCTACCCAAATATGCCATATATGGCACATCTATCTATCTATCTATCTATCTATCTATCTATCTATCTATACACACACACACACACACACACACACACACACACACACATATATATATATATGAAAACTAAAAATATAATAAAATATAAAATCAGTTTGGAGGCATTTCTGGCATGACTTTCCTGCAGTCTTGGTTCTAAACATACATGCATTTTGCACAGTCCATGATGTTATCTTATGAAATACTAGATATAGGCTTAAAGTGCTTCAGGTAATCAGAGATTATTGTATATTACACAATGTTTCTAATTGTACATACTTTTATGCCCTTATAGAAATATGTCAACTATGGAAAACAAATATTTTTAGTATTTTCCTATCATTCTTCAGTATATAAACATAAAACTTATCTCTGGAGTTTTAGATTGTGTTGTTTTAATGTTTGATTTTATGAATCACTGTTAATGTTGCTGACTTGAGTTTCATAAGAAAAACATTGCTCAAAGACTTTTTTAAAAAAAAGATTTATTTATTTATATCTAAGTATACTGTAGCTGTCTTCAGATACACCAGAAGAGGGTGTCAGATCTCCTTATAGATGGTTGTGAGCCACCATGCGGTTGCTGGAATTTGAACTCAGGACCTTTGGAAGTACAGTTGGTAATCTTATCCGCTGAGTATCTCTCCAGCCCCATTCAAAGACTTTTAGGACAGATTTTCCATGGTTCCTAAAATGGCCCTAAACAAACTTTTGCCATTTTATACAATGCATTTATGTAGAGTGATGTTCCAAACACTGATAATTATAAAATCAAATACTGACTAACTCTTAAGAAAGCCAGAGATGTTTTACACTCTACAGTATCAAATATTCAGTCAAGATTAAATTCTCTGTGTAAGAATAAAATTAAAAAAAAAAAGAAGCTGGCTGTGATGTCTCATGCCTTTAATCTCAGCACTTGGCAGGTGGAAGTAGTAGTTCCAGGACAGCCTCAGTTACAAGCAAGTTTAAGACCAGCCTGGGCTACTTGAGACCCTGTATTCAAACACACACACACACACACACACACACACACACTCGAGGTACCTCTATCTCATTAGTATGTAAATTTGAACTCATAACAAATTTATGACTTTATCAGTTTTATGCACAGTTATGTAAAATATTTTTAGACAAAATGGATTCACAAATGGAAAACCTTTAAGCATCCCTAGTTTAAACAACAGGAAAAAGGCAAAAACAAAACATAACCCATCATTGGCATAACGGCTGGGAAGAACAGATTTTAAGGAAGGAAGTAGTGCTAGGAGGATGTAGTCTTGGTCTATCTAGCACACTGCCTGTTTTGTTTTGCTTTTTTTAGTTGTGTTAACAGCCAAGACTATTCTTGGCTGTCAATTTGACTACATGTAATCTTCAGATTTTTGAGGTAGGAAAACAAGCCTTTACCTTTGAGCTGGGAAGAGAAAGACATACCTTTAATCTGGATCTTGAGAATGGGAAGACATGTCTTTAATCCACATCTTTAATCCAGGTCTAATCTGTGCCACAGTTTCTGCTGGAAGCCTATATAAGGACATGGAAGAAGGAGCTTTTGCTCTTGACCGGCTTGCACTCACCTAGCTAGCAAGTCCATGCTTCCCCTGGTATTTGAGCCTACTTCTTCAGGAT
Organism: Apodemus agrarius; assembly: GCA_964023405.1. NCBI lineage: Eukaryota > Metazoa > Chordata > Mammalia > Rodentia > Muridae > Apodemus > Apodemus agrarius. The sequence continues at coordinate 113,150,440 of OZ030014.1, read as the reverse complement.
TCCAGGACTTTCCAGCCATTGTTCGATTAGCTGGACCACAGCCTGTAAGTCATCTAATAAATCCTCTTTCTATATATAGATTCATTCTGTAAGCTTTGTTACAGAGAGAACAATGGTCTTGAGGAGCTCTGAAATGGCATCCGGAGAATAGTGGAATCATAGATGTGATTTTCCAATACCAATAAGATCCAAGATTTGCACAGACAAAAAAAAACAAAAAACAAAAAACAAAAAACAAAAAACAAAAAACAAAAAACAAAAAAAACCTGACTTGGTTTTATACTGTGTTGGGAAACCACAGGAAAATAAGAGACAACAAACAGTAAAGTCATGTTTTATAATCCAATAGCCTCTAAATGAATCAAAATGTTAAAAACAAAAAGCATAAACTATAAAATAGGTGATATGAATTTTTAATATTACTTTCTAAGAATAAAAAGGAATATATTTGACACAATACAAATGTATAATTTAAATGTCAATGAAGTACAGATAACATTAAAAATGAATCAGCAAACTAGAAAAAATTGTTTTGAGACAGAGGCTCTCTGTGCTGATTTACTGTTATTTGGAAATGTTTTTTAGGAAATCATGAAAAGGGGAAACAATTTTACATGAAGTAGGCATAAAAAAATAACACAATTACAGTACCAAAAATTACAAGGGATTTTTGACTAGACATTTAAATTTTTATTTTCATTAAACCGTTGAAAAGAGAATTGTAGAAAACATAGAGATGTGTGTAAGTTCCTAATAGTCCAGAGTGGCTGCTCTACTTTATATCCTTCATACTGCCTAAATCCTAAATACCTTCACTCAAATCACCCAGGTTTCTCTATGTGATACAGTAACTGCATTTGCTGATACAATTTTTATAACATATCATTTACTAGACACAAGAGATTAATCATATGAAATAAATTCAATAGTGTTCTAAATTTAAGAAGATATGATTTTTAACTCTGCTAAGGATTTCCAAGTTCTAACAACATTTTTCCCCAAAGGAAGAATAAATTCAAAATATGTCAATATTTACAAAGTTAATGAAATACAAACAGCAACAGAAAAAATACATAGATGCATTTAACAAAGAATTTTATTTTAATTATTCACAAAACAATATTACAATATTTTATAAAAATATTAAGTTTTAGGCTACCATTATTTATTTAAAAAAGTGTTTGTGCTAGAAGGCTGCTTTTGCCAACTTTCATTTTTGGTAAGGGTTTTAAAGTTCCATGTTAAGACAATACAGATGAAAGCTGTTGAAAAAAACATCTTCAAATGTACAAAAGTATTTCTTTTTCTCAATAATTAAAAATACATAACAATTTAAACTGAAAACATATAAAGTTAGTGTTCCATCTTTACTAAACAATTTTTATTATAAGGAGCTGCTCCATTTAGTTAAAATCTAAAGAATGCCATCAATTTTTTCTGCCTTATTTTCTGATCAGCATTAGTACATAAACACAATCTTATTACCCTTTAAAGAATGCTTAGATAAACTATAATACCATAGTTCACATGAAGCCCTTTAAAACACTCATGTCACAAACTGTAGACATCAGGGCAAAAGGACCCAGTCTTCTCAGGAGACCCTCTTGGCAGAGGATTCAGTACTGAATAGGTTAAATAAAAGAAACACAAATACAACTTTTAGTACCAGAACTTTTGCCAACTTGCATGAAGTTCACTTGTCACATTTAAAAAGGTTTAAATTTGAACAGATTTACTGTGGCACACATTTTTACATTTACTGATGGTAGTTTAAAATTAAATTCTGAAAATAAAAAGAACTTGATATAATGCCTTAAAGTATAACTATAAAATAAAACATTTTAAAACATAAATATTAGACTTTTTTCATTTAGCAGACTCCATTTTCTCTTGTTAGATCCTTAAACCGTTAACACTACTCAGTTCAAATTAGTATTTCATAATTTCTGAGTTAAAAAAACTCTCATTTTAAATGTTTTACATCTGTACTTTAAATGGGCAAAATTCTCCCCCCCTTTATATTATGGTTACTCAGAGTAAGTGTTCTTCCTCGACAATATTATAAAAGGAAACTATGATAACCATCAAGTATATTTGAAATGTAAGTAAAGTTTCCAATAGGAATTTGAAACTTGGTGTTCTAAAAGGTTCTGTATAAAAGCTGGGCCACTGAAATTAGAATAAAGCCTTATCTTTACTAAAGTCTAAGAAAACAGCTAATGAGGAGCTCTGAGTGCCAGAAAGCCATGTTGTCACTCCCCAACACCAATATTAAACATTCCATCCCAGCCCAGCCCAATATCTGTAGAACTTTCATATTTCTTCTCTCATATTTTTTTAAATACATTTTCTTCTCTCCTATTCTATACTCAGTATAAGCAAAGTGCATTCAAGTCCCTGATCTAGTAATGTTTTCTATTTGTGGAGCCCATAACCATAAAAACGTATTAGCAACATCTCATAGTACTCCATTTATTTTTTAAAAATTGATTGCGTAAATGTTAGGTTTTTATTTTTATGCTATGCAAATATTAAAAGATTTTTCCCTTAGACCAGATAGAATAATTTCAATTGTATATAACCTTTAAAAAAATCAATACATCCTTGCAAATTAATCCACTTTCTGGTTACCTTCATTATTCAAAGCTGAACAATTCAAGACATGACTGATATGAAAAACTTGGTTGTTTTTGCTTTCCAGTTTTATGGACAAAGTATGAACATACTGTATTATACTTCTAAATTCCATGGCTGTGGCCTAGCATTTAATCAAGTTTTTTGATGCTGTTTATAATCCATTTTTTTGCATTTGGAAGACTTGGCCCATTTTCACACAAAAGGAGGCCTCTAGTAAGATTGCATGCTGACTATTAAACAGGGAAAAAACAAAACAAAATGAAAAAAAACTTTTGAGGAAAAAAATTCTAGAAAATTTAAAAAACTGGAATGGAATTATTTGGTCCTGTGAAGTTCTTTGATTTTAGATTTTACTGTAGTGTAACAGCCAAGTTTTGTACATAACAATAAATTGTTTTCTCTTGGCAATTCTGAGTTTGGGGAAGAAAAGGCAATGACTAGTAAGCAGTAGTCCTGTTGCTCTTTCTTACCATGCTATCATCCACAGTCACAATTTCTAGCTCTACTTTCTCTGGACCCTGAAGTAAGTTATAAGATGCATCATTGGTACTTTAGAGTTTAGTGGTTTTGAGTAACCATATCTGGAATTCCAGTTTACCATAAGAAACATGCAGAGTGAAGAGTATCTTTTCATTCCTGTGCAGGAAGAACTCATACAAGGTCTTTATGTTTTGGCAGATCTGTGCACACAGGCTATTTGGATTACAAATTTTCTCCTGGTTGGTACTGTGGCTCTGTAGCAGTGAAGTAGTCTTCCAAGAAGGACTGAATATATTCAAATGTTGGTCTTTCATCAGGATCCTTCTTCCAGCAAAGATTCATCAATTCATGGAGGGATTCTGGACAGCCCTGAGGGCAAGGCATTCTGTATCCCCGCTCTACTTGTTCCAATACTTCACGGTTTACCATACCTAATGTTAAGATCCAAACATTAAAAACAACATTCCTAGGCATAAATACCAAAAGAGAGTAAACATCCTAGTCTCTAGCTGAAGACACATCAAGTTTATCTTGTAAAAAAGGCATTTTTCAAAAGATAAAAGATTAAGATTTAAATATCGAATTGTAAATTGTTTATTTTGAGCTTTTGGGCTACTTCCGCTTATTAGTGAGTGCATACCATGTGTGAACTCTTGTGATTGGGTTGCCTCACTCAGGATGATGACAGTTTCTAGTTCCATCCATTTGCCTAAGAATTTCATAAATTCATTGTTTTTAATAGGTGAATAGTACTCCATTGTATATATACCACAGTTTCTGTATCTATACCTCTGTTGAGGGACATCTGGGTTTTTTCCAGCTTCTAGCTATTATAAATAAGGCAGCAATGAACATAGTGGAGCATGTGTCCTTATTACATGTAGGAGCATCTTCTGGGTATATGCCCAGGAGTGGTATAGCTGCATCAGCAGGTAAGCGGAAGTTAGCCCAAAAGCTCAAAATAAACAAGTTACAATTCACCCAGCACAGGAAGCTCAAGAAGAACTTAAGTAAGGGTGCTTTGGTTCCTCTAAGAAAGGGAACAAAATACTCAGAGGAGCAATAAGGGAGACAATGTGTGGAGCAGGGGCTGAAATAAAGGCCACCCAGAGATTGCCCTACTTGGGGATTCATCCTATAAGCAGTCAACAAACCCCGACACTACTAAAGACGACAAGAAGTGTATACCAAAAGGAGCATGTAATGGTTGTCTCCAGAGGGGCCATGCCAGAGCCTACAAATACAGAGGCAGATGCTAGCAACCAACTATTCGACTGGGCATGGGGTCCCCAATTGAGGAGGTCCAGAAGAGCTGAAGGGGTTTACAGCCCCATGGGAAGAACAATGATTTCGGCCACCCAGACGTCCCAAGACTCCCAGGGACTGAACCATCAACCAAGGGGCACACATGGTTCCAGCCAAAAATGTGGCAGAGGAAGGCCTTGTTGGGCATCAGTGGGAGGAATGGTCCTTGGTCAGGTAAAGGCTCAAGAGAGGCCACAACAAAGGGAAACCTAGGGGGGGAGGTGGAAGTGTGTTGGGTGGAAGGGCATATACGAGGAGGCAGGGGGAGGGAGGAGGGGTTGGGGGGCTTTGGGGAGGGGGGAAATTGGGAAAGGTTTTACCATGGCAATGTAAATGAAGATGATATGCAATTTAAAAAAAAGGAAAAAAAAAAGAAATGGAAACAAGCTAAATATCTTAGAACCAATAAACAAATAATAAAAAAGATTTAAATATCAATTAATATAAAGAAAAGTTAAGAAATAATATCTGTAGTGGTTTGAATATGCTTGGCCCATGGTAAGTGGCACTATCAGAAGGTGTGGCCTTATTGGAATATGTGTGGTCTTGTTGAAGGAAGTGTGCTATCATATAGGCAGGCTTTGGGGTCTCCTAGTACTCAAGCTCTACCTAGTGTGGAACAGACCCTCCTCCTGGTTGCCTGTGAAAGACAGTCTCCTATCTGCCTTCAGATCAAGATATAGAACTCTCAGGCTCCTCTACCACCATGTCTGCCTACACACTGCTATGCTTCTTGCCATGATGATAATAATGGACTGAAGCCAGCCCAATTAAATATCTGCCTTTATAAGAGTTGCCTCAGTCACGCTGTCTCTTCATAGCAATAAAATCCTAACTAAGAAAATGACCAATTTTTCATTCTACCTAAACTTTTACTTACAACACAATATCTTCAGATGCCAACTAAATCTGATTGTAAATTTAGGGCATATTTAAGGTATTGGTATTTTCTATTACCATTTAATAACCCCAATTTGAGTAACGACAAATCACAACTGAACTAGGTGAGAATTCTAGTTCTATTTTTTTTGTGTATGTAAGTATTTCAAATCATTAAACTGAGTTTCTTCATCTATTATCACCTATTTGGGTTTCATTTCTTTTATTCCTTTGTAAGCTCCCTCCCATGATTGATGACTTATTGTGCATTGTCTCAAGTTAGTACATGGACTTTTCCTAAATTTCTCTTCTAGACCCTGTGATGGTAGAATCATCCAGGAGAAAACTCCTGAGTATGCCTGTGAAGGATTATTTAGATAAGGATAGTCCCTAGGCATATTTATGAAGGATTATCTAGGCTAAGTTATTTGAGGTGGAAAGACCCATCCAACTGTGGTAACCACCATTCTATAAACTGGACTGAATAAAAAGGAGAAAGAGCTGGGCATGGTGGTATATACCTTTAATCCCAGGACTCAGGAGGCAGAGGCAGGTAGATCTATTTAAGTTTGAGGCTAGCCTGGTCTACAAAGCGAGTCCAGAACAGTTAGGGCTATTACATAGAAAAACCTTGTCTCAGAAAAAGGAGAAGGGAGGAGGGAGGGAGGGAGGTGCACTTAGAGAATAACAAAAAAGTGGGCATTGGAATTCTTGGAGCTGAAGTTACAGGCAGTTGTGTCTTGCCTGATGTGGGAGCTGGGGTCTGGGCTCCAGTTTTCTGGACCAGAGCAGTGCATTGTTAACTACTAAGCAATTTCTCTAGTCTCTGAACCCAGCACCTTATGTATACTGAACACATGGCTTTACCACTGCACTATACTCCAGCCCTAATTCCTAACTACTCTGTTGTTCAAGATTTGACCCTTCAGCATTTTCTGATAATCAGAACTATTGATAAGTTTTTATGCCAAAAGATTTAAAAGTAAAACATAGTAGAAGTGCTTCCAGTCAATCTTTAGGAAGATAATCATTTCCTACAGAAGCGTTTCTAAGATTCTGAGTAAGATGTAACTTCGAGGCATGGGAGGAAGTCAATTCTTTCATACCAATTCTTAAATAAAGAAATGAAGACTCTAACATTTAATACTCAAAATCAACAATGATGGCTTTATTTTGTCATTAAATTTAAGTATTTATTGTTTATATTTAAAGTATTTATTGTTTATAATAGTAGCAAATAGAAACTGGTGGTGCTACATGTGGATCCTCTTCAGTAATCCTGTTTTGAAGCCTGGGAATTTGAGGGCTGGGAATCAGTGGTAGAGTGCTGGTTTAGCACAGACATGGCCCCAGGTTCAATCCCTAGCACTTTCCTGCCAAAATAAAAAGAAAATCTACAAATTGTTTATATTCTGCTTATTTGAACATTTATGTATTATATTTGCAGATATACAATTAGTTATATATTCATGTTTGAAGTTTTGTTTCCTCAGTTCATTTATTTTATTATTTATGATCTTATGTCTGTAGTAATATTACCCTTGACATCCATAGCTGTACAAGTTTTTCTTGTTGTTGTTGTTTTGGTTAATATTTTGCATAGTATGTCTTCTCACCCTCTGAATTTTAATCATTCTGTTTTTGTATAGCTTATATATTTAAAGTATATCACTTAAAACAGTACTATAGAGGTTGGAAAGATAGCTTAATGGTTAAAATTTCTACATATTCATGAGGACTATAGTAGGGATTCCAGCCTCCTTGTAACACACTGGGTAGCCAATGCATGCCTGTAATCCCAACTTCAAGGGCAGGGGCGGGAGTTGAGGCAGAGACAGAAGGATTTCTGGGGTTTGCTAGCCTAGCCAAGAAACAACAACAATGACAACAACAACAACAAAACATGAGCCCTATATACAAGGAGAGGCATTGCCTCAAAAGGAGTAAGAGGAGTAATGGGGTATAATAATAGTATAGCATTTATACATACATTTAAAATCTGGTTTTTGCCTTTTAATTGGAATATTTAGTGTACTTACACACAATGTAATTATGGACATAGGTCTAACTATCATCTCCCCACCCTCTGCACCTTTTTTTAAAGACAGTTTCTCTGTGTAGTCCTGGCTGTCCTAAATCTTGCTCTGTAGACCAGGCTGGTTTCAAAGTCAAGAGATCTACTTGCCTCTGCCTTCTGAGTGAGTGCTGTAATTAAAGGCATTTGACACCACTCCAGGTTATCATCCCACTTACTTACGTTTGTCCCATCTATTCTTTTGTCCTGATTAAGCAGGCACTGTTCATGATTACATTTTAGTGGGTTTTGTTTTTGTGCTAGGGATCAAATCCATGGCCTACTGCATGCCAAGTGAGCACTCAACTCTTTACCTAGTCTTCTACCAATTTAGCCACAGTCTACTGGAATTGCAGTGTGCTTCTCTGGGACTTACGCTTTACTTTAAACAAGTATTTTTATAATCTCTAAATACAACAGAAACTCAGAACTATATGTCTACTAGTATTTTATGCCCTGTGACCTTTGTGTTACTTTTTATTTTTTAAAGATTTACTTTTATTTTATGTGTATGGGTGTTTTTGCCTGCATGTATCTGTCTCTGTATCACATGCATGCAGTGTGTATTGCATCACCTGAAATTGGAATTGTTCCAGTTTTGAGTCATCATGTAGATGCTGGGAATGGAATCCAGGACATCTGGAAGAGCATTAAGTGCTTCCTTCTTTCTTTCCTTTCCCTCCCTTTCCCTCCCCCTCCCTCCCCCCTTTCTTTTTTGGTTTTTCTAGACAGGGTTAGACCAGACTGGCCTCAAACACAGAAATCTGCCTGCCTCTGCCTCCCAAGTTCTAGGATTAAAGGTTTGTGCAACCACTGCCTGGCTCATTAAGTGTTCTTAATTACCGAGCCATATCTTCAGTCCCATTGAATTTATTTTTATATGTACTATAAATGTGATAAGGCAGTACTTGTCTTACAACAACAATTTTCTCCCAAGCACTTTGACACAATTTTGGGCAAGGTGGCTTAATGGGTAAAGATATCTTGCTACCATACCTGGTGACTTGAGTTGGAACTCCAGAATCTACATAGTAGAGAGAGCTAACTCCTATAGCTTGCCTTCTGATCTTTCTACACATGTGCCATGGCTTGTATGTCCACATACATATATATAAATAAATGTAAAAATATTAAAGATACTTCACTTATTTCTGGCTTTCATATATCTGAGGAAAAGGCAAGTATATACCACCTTGCTATGGCTATTTGCCTTTAATTTTATAATGTGGCCATGATATATCTGATTGAAGTGCACTGAATTTTCTTTATCTTGTTTCAAGTTCAGTGAGCTAACCAAAATTAATTTTAAGGATGACTTCTGGCTATACTTTTCTTTTTTTTAACATGCTTGCTAATGTTCCACTCTCCCGTCTCCTGGGACTCCAGGTAGAGAGAAATTAGACCTCACTGTGTCCCACTTATTTCATACACAATTTATTTTCTTTCCATGTATTTAATCTACACATTGCCTTGGAATGAACCTATAAAGATACTCATTTCCACAGTCATATAATCTGTTAATTTTACATACTGTTTTACCGGTCTTACCTGATATTTTCTTATTAAAGACAGGTCTTATTAAGCAGCCCAAGTTGGTTTTGAACCACTGATCCTTCTGTTTCTGACTCCTGGTTGCTGGGATTACAGGTGAGTACCACCATATTGAGGCTTGATTCTTTTGTTTATACATTCCAATTCTATTGAAATTTTCTACCTCTTCTTATCATTTTGCTGTTTCTTTCATCATAAAGATTATTAACTTTGGTCATATACACCTATAGTCCTGACACTTTGGAGGTGAAAGCAGGAAGATCACTTCAAGTTCTGGCCAGCCTGGCTATTTTAAATAGCAAGATCAAGAGAAGCCTGGGTTACACAAGAATACTCTCAAACCACACACACCCCATCACACCCATACACTAATTTGAAGACCTTTATTAAGTTTCTAATTGGTGTTCTTTTTAAGGCCCAGTAATGTTCAATTCTTGAATCAGTCATCTATCCACCCATCCACTCATCTATCCACCTACCCACCCACCTATCTATATTTTGGAGACATGGTCTTCCTTTGTTCTCTGTTGGTCTGGAACTCACAAAGATAAACATGTTTTTCCTTCTCAAGCACCGGGATTAAAGCACACACAACTAACTATACCTGGTTTGTGGGCATTTGAATGAGAATGGCCTCAATGAGATAGGCTCAAATATGCATATTCACCAGTTAATTGAACTGTTTGGAAAGGATTAGGCCTTGCTGGAGGAGGTATGTCACTAGGAATGGGCTTTAAGGTTTTTAAAGGCAATGCCAGAACTAATGTCTCTATCTCTGCTTGATGCTTGCTTATCAGGATGTAAAACTCTCAACTACTGCTTCAGGGCCAGGTCTGTATACTCCTGGACCTAAGGACCCTGAACTAACCCTCTAAAACTGTAAGCAAGCCCCCAATTAAGTGCTTTCTTTTGTAAGAGTTGCCTTGGTCATGCTGTTATTTCACAGTAACTAAAATGGTTCTTCCCACATTCTACTAATGAGTGGTTTTCAACCTGTGGGCTACAACCTCTTTGGGGGGTTAAACAACCCTTTCACAAGGGTCATATACCAGAGATCCTCCATATCAAATGTTTATATTACAATCTATAACAATAGCAAAATTAAGAGTTATGAAGTAGCAACAAAAATAATTTTATGGTTTGGGGTCACCTCAACATGAGAATTCTGTATTAAAGAATCATTAGGAAAATAATAATAATTAGGAAAAAATAATAAATAATTGTAGCTTTTTCTTTCACAGAATACAAAATTTTGCACCAACAGACCTATTTAATGTTTTTCTGGCCAGCTTGAGCATGGTGGGCATGGCTCTGGTAGGTCTTGTCTTTCTCTAAAAACCATTAGACTACATACCAAAAGGTAGCCACTATGGTCTAGTCCCTTATTTGGCCACTTCCTTCCTCCTCCTGAAGCTGACTACCAAGGTCCAGCTATCACAGTACTGGAGTCTAGCAATCAAAAGCTTCCTTTGGCTCACCTAATGAATACATCCAATTAAAATTAAATACTTTATCCTAACATGGAGTTTTCCCTTCTACCTTTTTTTTTTTTTGTTTGTTTGTTTTTTGGTTTTTTTTTTTTTTTTTTTTTTTTTTTTTTTTTTTTTGGTTTTTTGAGACAGGGTTTCTCTATGTAGCCCTGGCTATCCTGGATTACAGTGCTGGGATTACAGGCATGGGCCACCCCCCCCCCCCGGCCCCTTCTACCTTTATAAGCCTCCATTTGTCTATGGCCACATCTGTCTTTCTATCCAGAGGGTTACTCCACGACAAACACCCCTTTCTCCCACTCCCCTGTTCCCTTCCATTCTCCCTGTCCTCTATCTCTTGTCTGTCTGTCTGTCTGTCTGTCTGTCTCTCTCTCTCTTTTTTTTTTTTTTTTTGGTTTTTCGAGACAGGGTTTCTCTGTATAGCCCTGGCTGTCCTGGAACTCACTCTGTAGACCAGGCTGGCCTCGAATTCAGAAATCCACCTGCCTCTGCCTCCCAAGTGCTGGGATTAAAGGTGTGCGCCACCACCACCGCCCGGCCTCTTGTCTGTCTCTTATTCCCTGTCCTCTGTCTCACTGAGGCAAATAAATCTCCTTTGTGCTGAGAACTTGATCTTGGGGGTCCTGAGCAGATACTATTTCTTCTAATGTTGACATTCTGAATTACACATGGTGGATCTCTTTTTTTCTACAAGACATTAGGTTTTAACAGTAAACGTGCTGTCAAATCACCTAGTTCTTACTTGGCAAGATCGGACTTCAGGATTTGTTTAATTTTGCCTTTTTTACTAGAGTACTGTTGAAGAAACACAGTCTAGGAATAGAGTCATTTGAGAATTCTGAGTGCTTGTGAGAACATTTCAAGAAAACAAGTCTTGTGACCTCAGTTTCTTGAAAAACATGAAATTATTATTGGAATGTGATTTTGTGCTCCTCCTAGGTGTAGCATAGGACTTGAGTTTACTTCAGATAGTTCATTAGTTTGCTGTTGTAATTCAATTAGATGTTTAAACTATCCTCTTTATGCCTCTATGAGAATTTTTTACAGCTTGAACTCATGAGAACTTTACTCATGTAACCTTTCTTAACCCCCAGAGTACAAATTGTTTGAGGTGCTGAATAAAGTTGGCTACTTAATGAGAGTTTAGTCCACCTCATTTTCCAGCTCCATTCTCAGTTTCCTCCTTGGACTTCTTTCTCCTTTGTTCAGTTAAAACAAATAAACAAACAAACAAACATAGAAACAAGCAAAAACTGATGTCTTTATTTTGACATCCATCAGTATGCCCACTTAGAAAACATTGGGGAGAAACATTATATAAATCTAGGATCCATTAAAAAAAGATGGAAGACTTTCTTGATCACTGTGAAATATAAAAAAACAATTGTTTTATGGATCTGTTTAATTCTGAAGTTGTTTGTAGTGAGAGAGCAGATTGTAGATGGTCTTTTATAGCCAAAATAGAAAGTAGACTGTGACTAAAACTTCAAAGTTAAATTCCTTAATTTAACTGTTTTCTCCCCTCTGGCTATATTTACTAGTATACTGAGGGCAGAACTAGATTTTATCCAGCAGTATGATTTTGTTAAGTAGCAATAAAATAAAGACAAAGGACAAAATAAACTCAAGGGAGTGATCATACTGCTTGACTGTGCAGTTTAAGGAACAGAGGAGTTTTGTGAAGAAGATGAGGGTCTGGCAAAGTTGATACCAATGCATTAAAGATCTTAGTAGTATCAAGAAACTGCTAAAGTTGGAGTAGAGAAACCTGGAAAGATTCAAGGTAGGAGTCAGACAAGGGGTACATGAAACTGCGGTAATGAGAGATATTGGTATTGTTACAGTTGAAGGTTTGAGAAATGACAGGATCACAAATTGAAAGTATTCAAGCCATGAGAGATCAGAAGAACAATTCGTATAAGTATTAAAATGACTATTATATCCTTGCTATACAGAAGCTTTTCAGATTCAGAAGTTCCCATGTATTAATAGTTGTTCTTAGGGCCTAGCTAGCCCTGCTCAGAGAGTCTTTTTCTGTGACAATGAGCTCTAGCCTTTCCCCCACTTTTTATTCTATCAGATTCAGGGTATCTGTAGAGAGAATATCTTGTGTTTATAAAAATCTGATGGCCTACGGCTTAGACAGGTAGTAGGAGGTGGGCCATCTGAGAGGTAGGAAGGATTCTAAGGTAGTGACAGGCACGGGAGCTTTGCCTGGGGAAGATGTGACAGACTCATGGTATCTGAGCACAGGTAAACAGCCATGTGGCAGAATGTATATTAGAATAAATGGGTTATTTTAAGTTATGAGCTAGTTGAGAGAAAAGCCTAGCCAAAGTATTTGTAAAAATATTGAGTCTAAGTCTTATATTTGGTAGCATGGGACTAGGAGGAGGAACCAGATATAACTTCTACATATGGGGCCCAAGTACAGCATAGAATAAAAACAAAACAAAACAAAACAAAACAAAACAAAACAAAACAAAACAAAACAAAACACCTGAAAAAAAAATCTTGGCTAAAGGCACAAACCCTCCCCCAAAACAAAAACGGCTTTAAAGCTCTGATTTTTAGAATAGAGTCTGGTGCTTTAAAACTTTTTCTAGGAGAACAAAGAGACCTGTAAACAGCAGGTAGTGAGTGGGCCAACCTGCCATGGGCCCAAGAGCCCAATTCAGGTCCACACAACTAAAGGCCTAAAACTGCACAAGCAGTAGCCAGATCACAGAGGCACTGATTATCCCTGCTGAGAAAGGAGCATGGGAGCTGCAGAGCTCCAGGTTTGGAAGGAAAATAAAAGTTCCAGCCCCAATCTGCCTTGGGCCGACTACCTCTGTGGAGTGAGCAAAGGTCAAAGGCTCCAGTCTAGCCAAGCATGGCAGGACACATGGGCTTGAGGTTATTGGTGGGTAGGAGCCCACAGAACACAGAGCTGGAACAGCAGATCAGTCTAGGGGCTCCCACAAAATAAAGAGGTCAGGGTGGAACTCCCTACTGATAGATACAGCTGCTTACAAATAACAGTCTAAAATACTAAATGACAGCATACCCTTTTCCTTAAAGGTACTGTGTAGGTTTTTGCTTAATAATAAATAGAAATGCCCTTAGTAATTAAAAAAGATACACAGCAATCTTAAATTTATATAAAGAGAATAGGTAATATAGGCATATCTATTCACATAAGGTATGTTTATAATTTCAATTGGAAAGATAATATGTTTTCTGTTGCCAAGAAGCTTTTGCCCTAGGAAAGCTATATTCTGCTTGTCAATGTAAGGACCCAGGGTTAGGATTGGGGCAGGGTATTCATATCCAACTAAGGAATCCAGAGACTACTGGACAAGAGAAACATCTAAAGAAAATGATGGATCATTAAGAGAAGATATTCCAAGAAAAAAAGTAAACTAGTGGCATATAAAAATTATACTGTTAAGCTAATTAACTGTATTGCATGTTAATTATCAGCTTGGCAATACAGAATACAAATACCTTTTGTCAGAGGAGTTAGATAAATAAAATAAACACGCATGTCATAGAGACAATGTAATTTTGTTTTATAATATGCTTAAGGGTATGCTTGGGCACTAAGATGGAAAGGAATTTAAATAAAAGTTGAATACAGGGAAGAATGCTAAATTAAGTGAGAAAAATATGAATCCACATAAAAAGTAAATCTCCAAAGAAGAAAGAAAAATTGATATGTTTTCAACTAAATAAATAAACTCATATTTTGAGCCCAATAATTGGGAAACAAAGACAAAAGCATATAGGTTCCTTGTAAGTTCAAGGACAGTCTGATCTATAGAGCAAATCTAGGCCAGCCTGGGCTACACACACACACACACATACACACACACACACACACACACACACACACACACACACACCCTGTCTCAATAAATAATAACAAATACATATCATTGTAGAGGAATATATTTGGACTCCATAGTCTTGTTTTGATATATCAACATGAATATGGTTGTATGGTCAATGGTAATGGTGGTATTGTGCGTCTTCTTTAAGGGGGTCAAAATAGAGCAGACATGGATAGAATAGGGACTGCTAGATTGGATCAGTCTATACTTAAGATGACTTCAAACTGTGGGAGAGAAGAAATGTTACGTTGGGAGAGAAGCTTTGTGTTTGTGTCAACAAGAAAGAAGAAAAGTATCACGCCCAGTTTTCTGAGGAACCGCCATACTGATTTCCAGAGTGGTTGTACCAGCTTGTGGAGGAGTGTTCCTCTTTCTCCACATCCTCGCCAACACCTGATGTCTTCTGAGTTTTTAATCTTAGCCATTCTGACTGGTATGAGGTGAAATCTCAGGGTTGTTTTAATTTGCATTTCCCTAATGACTAGTGATGTTGAACATTTTTTAAGGTGTTTCTCAGCCATCCAAATTTCTTCAGGTGAAAAGTCTCTGTTTAGCTCTGTACCCCATTTTTGGATAGGGTTATTTGGTTTTCTGGGGTCTAACCTCTTGAGTTCTTTGTATACATTGGAGATTAGCCCTCTGTCGGATGTGGGGTTGGTGAAGATTTTTTCCCAATTTGTTGGTTGCCGATTTATCCTTTTGACAGTGTCTTTTGCCTTACAGAAACTTTGTAGTTTTATGAGGTCCCATTTGTCTATTCTTGTTCTTAGAGTATAAGCAATTGGTGTTCTGTTCAGCAATTTTTCCCCTGAGCCGATGTCTTCAAGAGTCTTCCCCAGTTTCTTTTCTATTAGTTTTAGTGTGTCTGGTTTTATGTGGAGGTCCTTGATCCACTTGGAGTTGAGTTTAGTGCAAGGAGATAAGAGTGGATCAATTCTCATTCTTCTGCATGTTGACCTCCAGTTGAGCCAGCACCATCTGTTGAAAAGGCTATCTTTTTTCCACTGGATGTTTTCAGCTCCTTTGTCGAAGATCAATTGGCCATAGATGTGTGGGTTCAATTCTGGGTCTTCAATCCTATTCCATTGATCCGCTTCCCTGTCACTGAACCAATACCATGCAGTTTTTAATACCACTTCTCTGTAATATTGCTTGAGGTCCGGGATATTGATTCCCCCAGAAGTTCTTTTGCTGTTGATGATAGTTTTAGCTATCCTGGGTTTTTTGTTATTCCAGATGAATTTGAGAATTGCTCTTTCTAACTCTATGAAGAACTGAGTTGAGATTTTGATGGGGATTGCATTGAGTCTGTATATTGCTTTGGGCAAGATTGCCATTTTGACTATATTAGTCCTGCCAACCCACGAGCATGGAAGATTTTCCCATTTTCTGATGTCTTCTTCAATTTCCCTCTTCAGAGACCTGAAGTTTTTGTCGTATAAATCTTTCACATGTTTGGTTAGCGTCACTCCAAGATACTTTATATCATTTGTGGCTATTGTGAAGGGTGTCATTTCCCTAATTTCTTTCTTGGCCTGCTTATCCTTCGCGTATAGGAAGGCTTCCGGAGGACCCAGCCATACCACTCCTGGGAATATACCCAGAAGATTCACCAGCATGCAATAAGGATACATGCTCCACTATGTTCATAGCAGCCTTATATATAATAAGCCAGAAGCTGGAAAGAACCCAGATGTCCCTCAAGAGAGGAATGGATACAAAAAATGTGGTATATATACACAATGGAGTACTATTCAGCCATTAGAAACAATGAATTCATGAAATTCTTAGAGAAATGGATGGAGCTGGAGAACATCATACTAAGTGAGGTGACCCAGTCTCAAAAGAATACCCATGGTATACAGTCACTGATAAGTGGATATTAGCCTAGAATCCTGGGACACCAAAGACACAAATCACATATCAAGTGATGTCTCACAAGAAGAAAGGAGTGGACACTGGTGCTAGAATGGACCAAAACATCATTGTGGGAGAGTACAAGAACAGTAAAGTGGGAGGGGGTGGATGCGGGAGCAGGGGGAGGGAAAAGGACATGTGGGACCTTTGGGGGTGGGGAACCAGAAAAAGGGAAATGAATTGTAAATATAGAATATATACAATAAAAAAAAATTAAAAAAAAAAAAGAAAGAAGAAAAGGCTTTGGATTCCATCTAAAGTAACTGATTAGATTTGATAGAGGAACACCCCCTGAAGACCTTGGCTACAGATAGGAAGAAATCAAGAAGACCAAACAGGACAGGTAACATGATCTACCGATCTCTCTACATGGGAACAGTCTTGAGACTGCCTCAGATATAAAAATGTCTGTAGCCAGAAATTCAACTATATATAGCCAATGGATCTTATTGTCTACAGAGTCTTCAAGATTCATCATGAATGGATATTTATATTGCAGTCTTTACAATTTGATGCAAAAATTGAGGCTATATTTTGCTATATTGGCAGAGAATCTTGTATAGATACATAAAATTCACGAGTTATTTTTGATACATTGGTATAAGTTGTTGTATATTGCTACAAATTTAAGGTTAATTTGATATACATAATGTATATATGTTTTCAATTTTTATGTGAATAATCGTGCCTTGAAGATACAATGTAAAGTTTTAGACCTTTTAAAGCTGCTATTACAAACTGAGAGAAGTAAATGCAATCATAGCTACCCTGTTTAGGCAGCCAACTATACCTGTCTTTTATATAATCTTGGAAGCTGCTTATCTGCACTTCCTACTTACTCAGGTAATATTTATTCCTTCTCAGGTCTCTTATGGAGCTGAAAACTAGATATAGTCTCACAATTGAGCTTAAGTTGTTTACGACTTAAGAAGATATTTTTAGGTCTAACAAGATGTTTTTAGGATGATTATATAAGTTAGGTTAGAAAATAATATAGATATAAAACTCTAACTCACCAAGATAGGATAGATAATAGAATACTATCTCTAAATTGCCAAACACTAAGGAGTAGACATTATAATGTAAGCCATATCGGATAGTCATTACAATTGTTATTATTATATCTAATTTATATTTGAAAGAAAATAGCCTTTTATTGGACTAAAAAGGGGAATTGTAGAGAAAATATCTTGTGTGTGTATGGATGTAGTTCCTGGTCAATAAAAATCTTATGGCCCTTGCCTTAGGTAGGAAACAGGTGGTAGAACCTCTGAGTGGCAGAAAGGATCCCAGGCACAGATTTGCCTGGGAAGATGTAACAAGACAGACATATGGTACAAGTAAACAGCCATGTAGCAGAATGTATATTAGAATAAATGGATTATTTTAAGTTATGAGCAAGTCAAGAGAAGAACCTAGCTATATGGCCAAGATATTTGTAAATATATTTTGAACCCGAATCTTAATTCTGGGAGCATGGGGCTGGGTGAAAGAATTGGACATCTGTTCTTCCTTTGATGTCCTTGACCCATGAGAAATTTTGTGCAAGGTGATATGGATCTATTTGGACTCTTTTACATGGAGCCATCCAGTCTGACTAGCACAATTAGCTTGAAGATGTTTTTTTCTCCCATGTATATTTTTTGATTTTTTTAAAAACCAGATTTCTGTACATATGTGGAATTGAGGTTTTCATATATGGCAAAATTTAGTCACCAAATATTAGGGGAGACAGTGTCTCAACTAGACATGGTATACAACAAAGCAAAACTACCAGTGCCAGAAATGGATAACATCTTGTTGAAGTTTGCCCATGGAAACTCCACTGTCAAAAATCACAGGCTACTGCCAAAGTTATTGGTTGTTCTGCACAACCTAATGGTAAGAGCCTAGCTGGTGCCTGATACAAAGCTTTATGACTACTCATTAGCATTCATGGTGCTAGAAGGCATTCTGCATGCACTGGAAGAGAAATCATCAGTTATCACCCAGCTACCTAAAACAGCATTCTGCCTGCAAGACAGCCTGGTACAATAGAGGTGGAAATGTTATGGGGATAACCAAACACTTTCTGAAAGGATTTAAGGCAGACTCTAAAAGATGGAACCTATATCTGACACTGCTAAAATGGCTAAGAAACTAAGACTAGATGAACTATGGACTTTTTGGGAAAAGAATAACTATTATTATTTGGCTAAAGGAACATTGTAAAAACTCCTAATGACATACTGTTATACCCATAGATGAGTGTCTTAAGTCATATCAGAGAACTCACTTAAGCCATCAGAGAAATTTCTTCTTGCAGAAGATGAGAATTAACAGAGTTCCACAACTAGAAAATGTGCAGACATTGGGGGATTTTGAAAAACCCAGTCCTAAATGAGATGTGTACTGGCTGGTTTTGTGTGTCAACTTGATACAAACTGGAGTCATCAGAGAGGAAGAAGCCTTAGGTGAGGAAATGCCTCTGTGAGATCCAGCTGTAAGGGATTTTCTTAATTAGTGATTGATGGGAGAGAGTTTAGTCCATGCTGGGTGATGCTATTCCTGTACTCATAGTCCTGGGTTCTATAAAAAAGTAGACTGAGCAAGCCAAGTGAAACAAGACAGTAAGCAGGACCCTTCTATGGACTCTGCATCAGCTCCTGCTTCCAGGTTCCTGCCCTGTTTTGAGTTCCTGTCCTAACTTCCTTCAATGATAAACAGCAATGTGGAAGTTGAATAAAACTTCTCCTCCCTAGCTTGCTTTTTAGTTATGGTATGTCGCTGCAGCAATAGAAACCCTAACTAAGATCGGATGTCTTCATCAAAGCCCTCAGGGTTCAGGGATCTATGTGGAGGCAGAAAGATTGTAAAAGGTAAAGGTGATAGTTGATTCCAAGGAAACATTGTCTTCCAGATACAATAGGACTGATGCACATACACACTCACAGACTTTGGTAAGGCACAAGATCTGTACAGGTTCAAGCCTAATGGGGTCTTATCACTGAAAGGGGAAATTAGGCATGATGTCCCATCCCTAATCATTAATGTATTTGCAACTTATAACCTACTGACAAAGAGAAACATTTTGGCACCAGGGAACCAGGAGACTCAACAGCCTTCTGTGCATAACCCACCAGAAGGGAGTGATCTCCCAGCAGGCTTTCACTTTTGAGCTCAGAGGAGTAAGAACACAGGCTTACAGGCCCACAGGAGGAACAAACTCCACCCAGAGACAAGAATACCAACTAGTACCAAATGGCGAAAGGCAGGCACAGGAACCCTACCAACAGAAACCAAGGCCACATGGCAACATCAGAACCCAGTTCTCCCACCACAGCAAGTCTCGGATACCTCAACATACCGGAAAAGCAAGAGTTGGATTTAAAATCGTATCTCATGATGCTGATAGAAGGCTTCAAGAAAGACTTAAATAACTCCCTTAAAGAAATACAGGAGAACATCGGTCAACAGGTAAAAGCCCTTAAAGATGAAACACAAAAATCCCTTAAAGAATTACAGGAAAACACAATCAAGTGAAGGAACTGAACAAAACCACCCAGGACCTAAAAATGGAAGTAGAAACAATAAAGAAATCACAAAGTGAGTCATCTCTGGAGATAGAAAACCTTGAAAAGAATTCAGGAGTCATAGATGCAAGCATCAACAGAATACAAGCGATAGAAGAAAGAAATTCAGGTGCTGAAGATACCATAGAAAACATTGACTCTACAGTCAAAGAAAATGCAAAATGCATAAAGCTGGTAACCCAAAACATCCAGGAACTCCAGGATACAATAAGAAGACCAAACCTAAGGATTATAGGTATAGATGAGAGCGAAGATTTCCAACTTAAAGGGTCAGTGAATATCTTCAAAAAAATTATAGAAGAAAACTTCCCTAACCTAGAGAAAGAGATGCCCACGAACATACAAGAAGCCTTCAGAACTCCAAACAGACTGGACCAGAACAGAAAATCCTCCCGGCACATAATAATCAAAACACCAAATTCACTAAACAAAGAAAGAATATTAAAAGCAGTAAGGGAAAAAGGGCAAGTAACTTATAAAGGCAGACCTATCAGAATCACACCAGACTTCTCATCAGAGATGATGAAAGCTAGAAGATCCTGGGCAGACCTCATACAGACCCTAAGAGAACACAAATGCCAGCCTAGACTACTATACCCAGCAAAACTCTCAATCACCATAGATGGAGAAACCAAGATATTCCATGATAAAACCCAATTTGCACATTATCTGTCCACAAATCCAGCCCTATGAAGGATAATTGATGGAAAATGCCAACACGAGGGAAACTATACCCTAGAAAAAGCAAGAAAGCAATCTTCTTCCAACAAACCCAAAAGAAGATACCCACACAAATATAAAAATAACATCAAAAATAATAGGAAGCAACAATCACTATTCCTTAATATCTCTTAATAACAATGGACTAACTCCCCAATAAAAAGACATAGACTAACAAAATATTTCTCATGTAAATATTCAATTTTATCAGAAAATGTTTGTAATTCCCCTTTAAATTAATTTAGTAATTTCTTTTATGTCTACCATTTTATCTGCATTATTTTTCATGATAATCTTCAGTTTTAATATGTTTCTATATACTTCCTCCATTTTATCAGAAATGTTTCCAATGTAAATCTTTGATTTTATCACAAATGTTCTAATTCTACCTTCAATTAATTTAGAATTTTTACAAACCATTTTTTATGTAAAAATTTCCATGAAATAGTCAATTTTAACGTGTTTGTCTATACCTTGAATTTTTCCAGAAATATTTTCCATGTAAATCTTCAGTGTTATCTGAAAATGTTTATAATTCCACCTTCAATCAACTTAGAATTATCTTTATGCCTATCATTTTATCTATATAATTTCCATGATAATCTTTAATTTTAACATATTTTTCTATATATTTCTACAATTTTATCAGAAATATTTTACATGTAAATCTTCAAGTTTATCAGAAAATGTTTATAATTCCACTTTTAATCAACTTAGAAATACTTTTATGCCTACCATTATTATATTTATATAAAATTTTCCATGATAATCTTCAATTCTAACATGGTTTTCTGCATTTTTCTACAATTTTATCAGGAGTATTTTCCACTTAAATCTTCGACTCTACCATAAAATGTTTCATCCCATATTTCATTTAGCAATGTTTTACATGTCTACCACTTTACTCCTTAATTTTCCATGAAAATTGTCAATTTTAACGTGTTTATCTGAAATATTTTCCATGCAAATCTTTAATTTTATCATAAAATGTTTTTACCTCCCTTTACTTCCCTTTTCAATAAATAATAAAAAAAGGAGAGAAACATTAGTTTTCCCTAATGGAGTGTCACTGTGTGTATTAACCACCTATGTGGTTTTATATATATATATTTTTTTCACACCTATTCCCATATGGTGTATAACCATATGCCTAGGAAGAGCTGGTCAATACAAAATGAACTTTAATATATCAGTGGACTTTTTTTGTTGTTCTTAATGTTTTTCAAGACATGTTCCTCTGTGTAGCTCTGGGTGTTCTGGAACTATCTCTGTACAGTGGGCTAGCCTTGAACTTAAAGAGATTCGACTACCTCTATGAGTGCTGAGATTAAAGGTATGCACCAGGTCTGGTGTGGCACTCTTTTCTCTTTTTGGTCTTACTGGTCTTTTACTTATTTGTTTTGATTTTCATTTTTTATGGGTTTTTGTTTTTTGAATGGAGGAACAAACCAAAGATGGGTGGGTAGAGAGGTGAGAAAAATGTTAAAAATATATTGTGTGAAAAAATTTAATAATAAAAAAAAAAGGTGACCATGGATTAAGACAGAAGCAGAATCTTACTGGACAGGGTAATGAGGAGTAACCATTAAGTGAGGAGAGTTATATGTGTCAGCACACAATGACAGAATGTGCACCAGAGAATACAACAGCACTACAAGTACAGCTCAAGTATTAAGGAATGGCATGAAACAGAAGATCAGAAGAGCAAATCTTGAAGACTGCATTTTCTACATTTTCACATTCCTCAACTATTAGGATACCCTCAATGGAAATGTTTGAGAGGTAACAGGTTGAAGGAATATTCAATAACTGAATTTCAATTAAGCTGAATTTTTCTGTTCCCCCAAGCCTATATAAATAGACATAAAAAATTAATTTTTAGAGTAGTTCTCCCTCTTCTTATTAAAGAGAACACATTTCTTCTCAAAACAATCTTTTGAGTCTAGAATGTCACACTTGTAGAAAAGAATATTACTTGGGGTGGGGAAGCAAATATAACCTAGATATGCTTCTGATCTGAGGAACACAACATGTAAGAGGCCTTTTTGGTAAACATCTTATAGAAGAATACAGGGCATACTTCCTGTGCTTGCTCAAGGATTCTAGCTCTCATGAGCTACTATACACCCAATTAAAGGGGGTGGGAAAAAAGAAATAGTCTTTTTCCCTCACATTTTTGCTGAGTGTATCTCTCATTAAAGCCTATGCTGAGATAAATAAAGAGCTAGAGAAACACAAGCTCACCTGGATATGGCACTCTTCCTTTTGTTACCAGCTCTGTCTGTAGAATTCCAAATGACCACACATCTGACTTTATTGTAAATCGACCATACAGAGCAGCCTCAGGAGCTGTCCACTTGATTGGAAATTTCGCACCTACAAACAATATTGACAATTTAAAGTGTTTTAAAAGAATACTTGTGTAAATGTAAGGTACACAGGTCTAATTTTATTACTATCCTTATTCTATGTGTTTAAATCTTCAAACACAGAAAATATATGGAAAACAGCATTAACTTTAAATTTTTACATTAAATCTGTTTTTTTCTTTTATTTAGTGATATAAAAAGTTGCTGGTAGAAATATAACATGATTCAATAAAACAGTAGTAAAACAAAAATGTACATTATAAAATCTGCAACTTTTGGGAGGGCACATGGGATCTTGATCTATATATATATATACACACACTTAGGCTGGCCTTAAATTTTCACAATCCTGTCTCAGCCTCCTGAAAGGGTCAGCTGGTCTCTAACATGCTATCTATTGAAGAATGACTGTGAATACTGATCCTTCCACCTCTAACTCACAAGTGCTAGGTTTAGAGACGTGAAGAAATACGATACCATTGTAAAATCAACAACTTCAGGGTCATTTGACATTCAGTGGCTGTAGCTAATTATGGTTGAAGGCATATTCTGTTAGTTCTAATAGCTACTGGATTTTGCTCATAATCACTTCTGTATTTTGTGCTCTTTGCAGAAGTTTATTTGCCAGCTGAATGATCTCACCAGCACTTGTGTTACCATTTTTAAAACACCATGTTAATTTATACAAATATTTAGTGTATGGTTTTAATACACAAGCATTATGATAATTATTTTAGCTCCACAAACAAAGCTCTCATAAAAATTGTGTACTTATGCTAATAAAATTGGTAATGTATATACTTGAAGTAATTATATATACACATATATATTTACAATATATAAAGAGTTCTTAGATATTAGGAAAATATTGTTCAATTTCCATTTGTCACAATAACAAGAGGTTTCATTAGAGAGTGGCAGCTAAATTTAGCCTTAAACAAATGGTTAGGATTTTCTAAGTAACGATTACAGGAACCTATGACAAGGTGGAGTTAAGTATATGTAGGGGTAGAAACAGCAAAGAAGTAGAGAAGACAGTGAAATGACTCAGCAGTTAAGAGCACTAGCTGTTTTTCTAGTGGACATGGCTTGATCCTTAGCACCCACCTGGCAGCTAATTTCCATTTGTCACTCCAGTTCCAGAGGATCTGACACCCTTTTCTGGCTTCCACATGCATGTGGTACACAGCTTAACATGCAAGCAAAACACCCACACACATAAAATAAATCCTTTTTAAAAACAGAAGCTAACCAGGTGATGATGGCAGTCACCTTTAATCCCAGCACTCAGAGTTGAGGGCCAGCCTGGCCTACAGAGTGAGTTCCAGGACAGCCAAAGGCTACAGAGAAAGCCTGTCTCAAAACTCCAAACCTGGAGCTAAGGTTTTTCTACCTTGGCAATGCTGACTCTTCTGGGCATGGTAATTATTTTCTGTGCTTGATTATTAACCTATATGGTACAGCATGTTTAGCCACTATCTATCATATGTTGACAGTGGTCCCCAAGCTGGAACAACCAAAAATGTTTCTAGATACCACTGATGTCTCCTTGGGGTAGGAAGAAATAATGCTTGATTGGGAATCATCTTCAATCTAAGACAAGAGTTTAAATAACTCACCAAGATTGTTTAAAAAGAGTAACAAAACATTTCTGTGAGACAGAGGAGATAACTCAGTGGGTCAAGTGCTTACTGCTCTTGAGGACTTGAGTATGGATTCCAAGAAACCAATGTAAAGCTATAACTTGTGTTTGTAATCCTAGTGCTTTTACAGTGAGGGAAAGTGGAAACAAGAAATTGTCAGGAAGTTTGCAGACAGCTAGTTCTGGCCTTCTACTGGGAAACAAGAAATCAAATTTCAAAGAAGATAGGAAGATGCCCAAGGTTGTCTTCTGATCTTTGCATGCTTACTCTATCATGTGTGTATTTATACTCATACACACAAACACACATGCACACCAAAGGATAAATAAAGTTTACTTTTAACATCCTAAAGGAAGTAACAAGGATATTTTATCTGCTATATTTATAATGCAAAAGTATCTTGTCAAGATCTTTGCAGGAACTAACTATTAGAAAGCTGAAGTATTATTAGATTTAATTTTATGAATAATATCAATGTTTCTGAGTCCTCTGAAAAAATCTAGAATTATTTCATTTTTATTGTAACTTATTTTTAATTTTGTGTTTTATTTTTAAGCTTCAAAAGTTTTTTTGTGTGTATATGTGCATTTGTACATGCATTTGAGTACAGGCTATTCATGCCACAGCATGGATCTGGCAGACAGGACAATTTTAGGGAGTTGTTTTTTTTTTTTTTTTCTACCTTGTTAAGACAGGGTCTCTCATTTCTGATACTAATCTACTTACTCCAGGTTAGCTGGCCTACCAGCTTCTGAATAATTCTCTTGCCTTCACTTTCCATTTCCCCCTACAGAAATGTTGGGATTACTGACGACAGGAATTCTAGGGGTCAAACACAGACCATCAGGCTTTGCATTCCAAGTGTTTTGCTGGGTCCTCTCCTTATTCCTCTTTTCCCCAAATTCTATTGACTTCCAACAGATCTCATAGATAGAGCTACTTTGCTACATGGGAAACACTCACCCAGAGGCATTTAGTCTACAAATAGTTTTGTGCCGGGTCCACATGAACATGCATGTTACATGCTGGGCAAAAAGGCAGCCTCACAACAAAGGGCTTTTGCAGCTGCATCCTGCCTGGTAACTACATGTGTGCTACAGCCCACTAGCAGGGGCAGGCAGGGACCTAGCTATCCACTAGAACTATTTGTATTTCATAATGCTCTGGGTATTCAAAACAGTATTAAGACAAGCATAGGGCGTTAGATTATAAGAATCTATGTATGTTACTTTACCTTGTCTTGCTGTGTATTCATTGTCTTCAATTAATCTTGCTAAGCCAAAATCTGCTATTTTGCATACAAGATTTTCTCCTACAAGAATATTAGCAGCTCGGAGATCTCGGTGAATATAGTTCATTCTTTCAATATATGCCATGCCATCAGCAATCTTAAGAGAGGAAAAAAAAGATGCAAAATATATGATGCAAAGGGAAGAAGACACTTCTTATTAAACTAAAGGGACTGTTGAAAAACTGGGTAGTTAAAAAACATGACAGCAATAGACACGGTTTAGAGCACAACAACAAAAACAACAAAAAACTCTGCAACGACAACAACAACAACAAAGCTAAATTAATTTTTATATCCTAACACTGAAAGAAAAAAAAGATCAACATATATTTTGGAGATCAAGATTTTATGCCTACAGTATACCTAGTCACTATGACCAGCACAATGTCCTGTTTTCTTGTCAATGGTTAGAAGTGCATCATAAGACAAAATAAAAATCCATGCAATCTAAGGTGCCTTGAGAAGTTTAAAAAATGCTTTAACACTTGTTTAAAGAACTGTGAAAACTAATGAGGCCCAACAGAGTTTGTATGTGGCTCATAAAGCCCATGTCATTTATCTAAGGTTTTTTGTTTGTTTGTTTTAATAAAAAAGGTCTGCCAGTTTTCCAAGAGAAAGTCTTGAACGAAGAGCCTAGTATATGCCTGTTTCCTTTGAAATTTCTCTCCATTATCAGATGTTATAGATATGTGGATTCTTACTGATAGTTAAGAGCTGCAGAAGCATGCTCATCAACTGTAGTCAATAAATAGTGCCTGCAGTACTTGCCGTCTATCTTAATAGAAATGTTGCGACCAAAATTCAGAAGTATAAAAGACTAATTCTTACCTCTATATTATCTGAATTCTTGTCTTAGACTAGAATAAACAAAAAAATTTCAGCACACTTTCAGCTTTTAATATTTGGAATAACCTTCATCAACCTTAGTCTGTCGTGTCTTCCTTCCTTTTTTTTCTTTCAGAATAACCTTCATCCATCTTATTTTTCTTGTCTTGCCCTCTCTTTCTTGTTTTCCTTTTGTTTGGTTTTTCAGGACAAGGTTTCTCTGTGTAGTCCTAAAACTCATTCTGTAGACCATGCTGGCCATGGACTCAGAGATTGGCCTGCCTCTGCCTCCTGAATGCTAGGATTAAAAGCATGTGCTGTCACCTCCACCCAGCACATCTTAATTTTCTTAAATTTATCTGCTGAAATGTAAATACTGACTTTGTATTTCTGGATGATCTTTGTCAAAGGCCATATGACACAGGGCAGCACCTGACTGGGAGAGCTACAGCATTCTAATACTGGCTCTGCTACTAAGGCGCTCACACTGAACTATCTCCAACGTTCCTTCCTCTCCTAAAATTCTAGTATTTCATTCTACAATATTATAACATTATGCTAAGATTCTTCTGCATTTTAAACATATGCTTTTAATTCAAACTGATACATATATATGCAACTACCTGAGCAGCCATATCAACCAGCTGTGGAAGCTTCAAATATTTTCCATCTCCTTCTTTAAGGAAATCTAACAAGCTCCCTGCAAGAGATAGAAAGATATTCTAGAAAAATTCAAACATTACATTAAAATGGAAGTAAATGCTCTTCAAAACCTTAAAAAAATTATCAAAACACACACACACACACACACACACACACACACACACACACACACACACACCAGCCAACTGGGAATATCCTGGGGTAGTTACAATTACAAACAGGCAGCTCATCCTGGTATGATATACAGCTCTTAGTGTTTGTTAGAAGATGGCACAATAAGGATAACGAAGTATGGCAAACTCAGCAAAGGTCTGGTTGTTTTCTCTCTACTATGAGTTAAGATCATACAACATCAGATAAACTCAAATCAAGACACATTTTTATAAAAACAAAACAACAAAAAATAAACACTCATTTTTCCTAAGAAAGGTTTCAGATAAAAAAACTCAAAAGAGAAATGGCAATTGAATACTGGACAATGGATTCCACACTGGATCAGGGAAGTATAATTGGTAGAACTGGTCAAGATAAGGAAACAAATTCTGAGGAATGAGAATAACATGAACAGAACTTATGGGCAGGGCTGGGGCCAGGATAGCTCAGTGGTAGAGCGTGCTCTTAGCATATACAAGACCCTGGGTTTGATTGTCACCACAACAGCAGGAGAAAACACAACACAGAAATCAAGATCAATAAAAAAATCTGCCTGCATGAAGCAATATAATAAGGCACATTAAACTTTGATGTGTTATAAGGGTCTCTACTACTAAGCAACTAAATAGTAAAATGAGGAATTACTGCATTTTAAAACCAGAAAGAACTTTTGTTATCTTATATTTTAATCTCTCACCTGCAAATAATTAATGAAATTATTCTAGCATTTTCTCCCAATTTTAAAAAGTCAATAATTGAGCTATGTAGATGGTCCATCAGACTTTTCTCCACTTGACTTATTATACTAGTAATGTCTTGATTTAAATTTCTTTGTCTTTTTATCCCTTCCTGTTCTATTTTATTTAATATACTTATTCAAATGCTATAGGTGGCAGTTGTTTGCAGCCCAAACACCTTCCAAAAAAGACATATACTTTGGGACTTTAGATTATATGTTGGTTATCAATTAATAGGCAATTGTTTTTAGTCCTTTTAGAGGGATTTTTTCCCCCTGCTGCAAATTTGTAGTGGGTAGATGCCCCCATAGAAAGAACCACTAGAGGGAACTATATCATCAGCTAAGGTGGACTACTAGAGAAGATGACAAAATAGTAACTTAACTAGTTTGATTCAAAAAAAGTAAAAAATTAAAATTTAAAAACAGATCCAATTCAAACAGGATAGATTCAGGCTAATCATTTCACCACTTGCTGGCTCCTATTCTAAAACATCAATGGCCTAGAAATAGTATCAACCTTGCCTGGCTTTGCCCCTGGCTCTAACTAGCTGTTATGTAAGAGCCCACCTGTGCCTGGGTTGGGAAGGATGAGAAATTTCAAATGACAGCAGGGAAAAACAGTTTCTAGAAATCCTGTGTGTAAAAACTGCATTTATATAAAATGAGGCAAAAAATGATTCCCTCTAATGTCTCTGCCTTAGTGTTATAGATATAGGTTTATCACTTTAATTCAATGTTTCTACTTTTCTACT
Source organism: Apodemus agrarius (assembly GCA_964023405.1). Taxonomy (NCBI): domain Eukaryota; kingdom Metazoa; phylum Chordata; class Mammalia; order Rodentia; family Muridae; genus Apodemus; species Apodemus agrarius. The sequence goes on along the minus strand of OZ030014.1, from coordinate 113,121,505 downwards.
GCCCTAGCAATCTATTTCCTTTAGTTAAATCTACTTTCAAAAGACTCAGGCTGCCTAATTTTCCTTTAAAGTCTCATAAGATCCTGTGAGATAATTAAGAATAAACACTATTCCATTAAAAAAGTATCACATTTCATCTTTTCAAAAGTCTATAGCATGTTAGAAAGACAAAAGTCTGTATGTATAAAAATAAAGGAAATAAAAATGGAGGCAAAGTGGCTCAGTGGTAAAGGTGCCTGCTGCCAAGATTAGTAACCTGACTTTGATCCTCACTAAATGCAAACTGTCTTTTGACTTCCACACGTGTCACAGCACACATGCAACCATACATATATACATGCAAAATATATAAGTGTAATTTTAAAGGAGAAAAGTAACCAAGCTCTTTGAACTATGAATACTGTGAGCTACAGTAGTAATCTGCCTACCAGGTAACTCATTGGTACAGTCAGGACATGAATATTATAGAAGGAACCAATCATCTTTTGGTTGGACTTAAAAGGCCCATTTCAAAAGAGAGAACCCATATGACAGTGTTAATGAGGTCAAGAACCTCTGAGATCATGGGCCCTAGGGAATATCTACAATTATTCTGTTAAATGAACAAAGCAATAAAAGGGCCCCTGACAACATATTTCTATACCCATAGACAAGTGCATCACTGAACCACCATCACAGAGACTTCTTTCAGGAGATGGTAATTAATAGGCACAACTGGACAACATGCGGGGTAAGAGATTTAGGAACACTGAGCTCTAAATGGGATCAAGGTTAGACACCCTAAATGGATCATACCTCTCTCCTCAAGGCTTAGGGATCTATGGAAGAGCCAGAGAAGATGGTGGATGACTCTATACATTTTCCAGTCACAGCAAGTCTGATACACATACGAACTCACAAAGACTGATAGCATGCACAATACCTGCACAGTTCACATGGACAAAATCCTAACAGAGAAGGCAAAGCACACGGCTCAACTCCTAACCAAAAGCCTATCTGCAATTGACAACTGCTGAGAAAGAGAAAAATCAGTTTTTCCAATGGAGAGACACTGGGTATATCAAAAACACCCCAGGGAAGGTTGCATGCTCAGGAACAGTTGGCCAACACAAAATAAACTACATGTTTTTGTTTTTGATTTTGTATTTTTTTCTCACACTTTTTGTCTGTCTGTCTGTCTGAGAGAAAGAATATAAAATTTGGTGGGTGGGTGGGTTGAATGGGGATCTGAGAAAGAATATATGACTAAGATATATTGTGTGTTTTTAATCTAAGAAAGAAAACTAAGTTGTTTCATTGTAACACAATCCTTTAAAAGACAATACATATGATGCACATACCTTTTGACATAAACTCAGTGACAATATAAATTGGCTCTTCAGAAACAACTGCATAGAGTGGAACAAGTTTATCATGTCTTAATTTTTTCATTATCTGAGCTTCTTGAAGGAATGCTTCTGGCATCATTGTACCTGGCTTTAATGTTTTGATTGCTACTTTAGTAGTTCCATTCCATGTTCCTAGGAAAACAATTTATTTTACTCTTTCAATCTGTATTTCAAGGAATTTTAGACCAAAATTCAATCAACAATAAAAGTTATACTACATAATAAAATATATATTGTACATATTGTGCAATTTTAATTTCTGGTTCTATAGCAAAATGAAGTAACAATAAAGCTCAGGCTTCTTACCCATCCATACTTCGCCAAAGCATCCTTGACCTAATTTAACCTCTAGTCGCAAAGATTCTCGAGGGATTTCCCAAGCATCTTTTGCTAGACCTTGAGTCTGGGGTTTCACAGTTGGACACACAGTTGTTAACTTGTGGCATAATCCATCAGCATGTTCTAGAGAGATAAACATGGTACACTGTAAATGAATTACTTTCTAAGATAAATAGAATATTAGTGTGTGTATCACATGATTATTTATTTATTTGATTGATCGCTGAGATAGATCTCACTATACTGTAGCCTTGGCTGGCCTGAATCGAACTTAAGAGATTCACCTGCTTCTTATATGCCACCATACCTGGCTTATTATTTGAAAAGCTTGTCATTAGATTAAAATCAGTCTCCTATCAGGATTTACTCTAAAAGGATTTACAACATGGGAAGCTTTCAATAAGAAGAAAGATGGAGTATATACAAATGAAACACTCTAGAAATACATTTTATGCTAATATATATGCTTATGTTATTATGTCAATCAGCATCATATAAATCTTTCATATAAATTGAGATTGGAAAAGCTAGAGAACTGTCCCAATGCCCCAGCTAGTAGATGAGAACATTCAAACACAAGTCTGTCTGCCTCCAAAATTCCACTCTACTTTTTGGGAGGTACACAGGGTAACTGAGAGTTGAAGTTAGATTCTTCCTGCCTTAGACTTCGAAGTGCTGGAATTGCAGGCCTGCACCACAGCTTAAAGCTCTGATTTTGACCACTAAGATTCATGTACTCTCTGAGGGAGATGCATTATTAGTTGTTATTTCTATTAATGACTAATTCATAAAACTCTGAAAATCAAGGAAGAAGTTGATATAAGAGACTGAATTTTAAATAAAGGAGATCTGAAGGCAGCCAGTCCAGATTCATAATGGCTTGGTTTATGTATCCTGCTTATATAAAACCTCTCATTATAAATGAGACACATTTCCTCCCACTCTCATCAAATAATCACTTAAATCCATTATAACAAAGGCAATTACAAGTAATGCCAGCTTAGTAACACATTCAATCAATGTCAAATGTGTTGATTGACTTGATGGTTTGTTTGCTGCTAGCTGTCACCGAAGAACTGCCATGGAAACCTCCCCTCTTATAGTACTAATTATTTAAAGACTTTCAGATGCATTTACATATCTAATTGACAATGAAAAATTGTCACAAGACTCCAAAAACAGAATACTTTTCAAAGGTCCATGAAAGGCAAGAATGTCTATAGTTGCTATAAGTTAATTTTTCTTGGGTAAGAAATAGCATCTTCAAATTGGATTTGGTAGGATTTGTATTTTAGAGGGTCTTAACAGATTGAGCTTCTACAGAAGGAAATCAAAGAGGCATCTGAGGGCTTTTGACTCTATATCTTTTCCTTTTTGCAGTGCTGGGGAGGGAACTTCCACACACATAATTAAGCACTTTACCACTGAGCTATAATTCCAGGTCTGAGAAAGCCTTTTTATACTAAAACTCAATTTTAGCTACTAAATAAATAAAGTCTTTGCTGTCAGATTTTTTTAGTTTAGTGTCATAATCTATCTTAGCATTTATTTATTATGATCTGGACTCCAATGAAAATACTATGCCAGTAAAACATAATGATTTCAATAATAGTCTGATTTGAGCATGCTATCCAATAATCCTATTCAGTTTCTAGGTATCATCATTCTTTATTTTTCTGAGTCGATCCTGCCATACTGCCTGGGCAGCATGCAAGTCTTGTTCCTCATTATGAAACTAGAGCACAGTGCCAACAGGATGGCTTAGCTGGTACTTGTGGTCAAGCCTGATAACTTAAGTTTCATCCACAGGACCCATACAGTACAAGAAGAGAACTGACTCACTCAGTTGTCACCTGACCTTCACACATGTACCACAGCATGTGTGTGCACAGACACATTAACAATGCATACACAACTAAATAATTATCGAAAACTAAAAACCAACACAGAATAACAACATTTATTGGGCATGTACTGTGTGTGTAGATATAAATGAGATTAAAGCTGGATAGACTTGTCTTCACAAAATAGACCATAAGGGATTAATTCCTACCTCTGAAGTGCTCACTTACCTGTGATAGTTTGTATATGATTGGCCCAGGAAGTGACCCTATTAAGAGGTGTGGCCTTGTTGGAGTAGGTGTGCCACTGTGGGTGTAGGCTTAAGACCTTCACCCTGGCTGCCTGGAGGCCAGTCTTCCACTAGCAGCCTTCAGATGAAGATGTATAATTCTCAGCTCCTCCTGCACCATGCCTGCCTGGATGCTGCCATGTTTCTGCCTCGATGACAATGAACTGAACCTCTGAGCCTGTAAGCCAGCCCCAATTAAATGTTGTCTTTTATAAAACTTGCATTGGTCATGGTGTCTGTTCACAGCAGTAAAACCCCAACTAATACACTTACCTGTGTAATGCTTCACCAGTTTCTGCAGAGTATCAAACTGAGCTCTGGTTGTGATGTAGTATCCACCATTGTCAAGTTTTCTGATTTTGTAATGCTTCACATTGTCACCCCTTACCTCATCCCAATCACGAATTGAGAGGGAATAAGCACCTAGGGAGAAAGGGAGAATGAACAGATTCATTCCAGCTTCTTTGAACTATGGTTAAGGTACTCTATGCACATATTAATATAATATTCATACCTTTAGTAGTTTCACTTTCTCTTACTAAGAATATGCCTCGCTGATTCCCAGGATTCAGAAGTAATCTTTCGGCATCTTTTCTCCCCATTTTTCCAAAATACCACCTAAAAAGTGATAGGTATTTTGATTTGGAGAGATATGAGGGTCAGAAAAATTACATACATGTATCAATAAGAATGGTGTATGATAGCTGGGCAATGGGAGTTTACAACTTAATACCAGCACTTGGGGGTAGATATCTGAGTTTAAGACCAGTCGGGTCTATAGAGAGTTCTAGGACAGACAGGGCTAACATAAAAGAAACCCTGTCTTGAAAACAAAAAACAAAAAAATAAAAAAACAACCAAACAAAACAGAATGGAGTGTGACAGAAAACATGACAAGGAATAGCTGTAACTTAAATATAAATAAATTAAAAATAAATATTAATATTAAATCAAATATAAAGATATATTAACTATGGAAATATCCACTGATATTTTTTCCATGTACTATCTACTCAACATGTCTCTTAAATTCTTGTTACCAGCCAGAAAAGGAGTAAAACAGGAAAGGAAATACAGAAAATAAAGAGAGAAAAATCTGTCAGTGACATGGAATTAATTCTTAGGAAACTGTGATCACCTGTATTCAATAAGATGCAAGTATATAATATCAAAATTATAGGAAAGTTCAAATTTGTGTTAGTTTGATTTAATAAAGTTTAGTGACAAAAATGACAGTCACTGCTGTGGGAAAGTTCACAGAATACTGAGGAAGACAAAGAACCAAACAAAGAGTAACAAAATTAGAAAAAGAGCACTCTTATGACTTGTATCAGTAAAAACAAGCAGCACAACTTGTATACTCTGTGCAAGGAGCTGAAAAGACAGTCTGTGGAGTACAAAAAAATGAATTTTTAAAATGAGCAGAAAAAGAAAGAGATTAAATATAATGTGGAATGATTAATGCAGATTTACTTATTGTATGTTTCTGAGCAGACACAATATTAATTATTAATTCTCAAACAGCATTTATCAATATGATACATTAGCTGTTCAAGACTTCCATATAACCATGTGTAAAGTTGTGGTTACATAGAATGTGCATTAAAACATTTTTAAAAAGTCAAAATAATTAATAAATTATGAAGTAGAAACATACTCTTCTGCCTGAATGGAATCTGCAGGCGCTACATAATTGCTAGGGATATAACCATTCTTTCCGGTAGCAATTGATCTTGCTTCCCACCAGTCTCCTTCCCTGCAACACACACACAAACAAAAAAAAATCAACAATCACTATAATGTAGACTCTTATCCAAGGTGTAATTTATTATCTCAAGCAAAGAACAGAAACCACTTCCATTTTTGGAAGTTGTTGTTGCTACCAAATGCTTTCTTCTTAATAGCATATAAAAGCATAACTTTTTAAGTCACTTTATTCTGGATTTTTTTATGGATTATTCTATGGATTAATCAGACTAAGAGCTGAACTCAAATGAACAATATTTTTAAACGACAGTTACATGAATTAAGGAAATTAAGTCCACACAAAGCAAACTGTTCTAAACCAATAGTAGCAACCACAACAAAAAATACCCCTGAATACTGCACCTTGAATTCTTCTTACCTTTTTTATATTTTTTTCAACTAAAGCTAGTAAAACTATGATGAATAAATACATTTATTAAATTTTAAATAAATTTTATTTGCATGTCTTATATACCCCCCCCATTTAAAGGATAACATTTAAGGGTTTAAATATATTCAGAGTTATACAGTCATCAAAATAATTCACTTTAGAACATTTCACCATCTTAAAAACCCTGGGTTGGCAAGATAGCTCAGCAGGAGAATTCACTTGCCATGCAAGTTAATGACCTAAATTTAATCCCCAGAGGCAGTGTAAAGGAGGAAGGTGAGACCCAACTACACCAAGTTGTCCTCTGGCTACCATATATGTGCCCATATACAAATAGATAGATAGATAGATAGATAGATAGATAGATAGACAGATAGATAGAGTTGAAAAAAAGTCAGCCTATGCCAACATGTCACTCAGCCCTCTTCCCCCTCCCACACATTCTCTTTGAGTAGCCTTTATGAATATGCTTATCATGGAAGATGGGGCTATTTATGAAGTTTTTTTGTGACTGCCTTCTTAGAATATTATTAAGGTTCATCCATATTTTAGTCTACATCATATTTTTTGTTGTTGTTGCTACCAAATGCTTTCTTCTTAATAGCATATAAAAGCATAACTTTTTAAGTCACTTTAGGAATAAAATCAAAGATCTTAGTATTCTTAAAGCAAAAATCTTAACAGTGAATAATAATTCAAAGTTGAATTTTGAAAGCTTGAGAAATGGTTTAGTGAGTAAAGGCCCAGACCTACATTGGGTAAACAGAAAACCTACTTTCAAAAGTTGTCCCCTTATCTCCACATATACATCATGGTACACATACAGGACATCAGTATGTTTGTTTTCTCTCATAATAAGTAAAAATATTTGTTTCTTTCTCTCACAATAAGCAAAACAACTTATTGTGAGACGATTTTCTAGTGGTGGTGACATAAGCCTATGATCCAGCACTCAGGAGATGGAAGCAGAACAGTGAGTTTAAAGTATTAAAGTATTGAGTTTGCCATATTAGCAAGCCCGATTCAAATAAAACAAACATGTATGCTTCTAAAATGTTATCCAAAAATTGGTATCAGTTTAATATTATGATTCAAAACATGAGAACTATTATAATATATTGACCTTGGATTTTCCAAAATTTCTAATAAAAGTATCTCTAATAGGATGATATATATGTGATTTACTACTTATATGCATTGTCCAAACTAAAATTTTTATAAATGTTCTAAAAGTGAATTTATTCTCTTAAAAAAAGTGAATTTAGAAAGCTTTTGGTAGTTAAACTATTTGCAAATAGATACTTTGATTATTAGTATCCTAGAATACATTAAATCCTTTCATATATATAAGCAGAAAACTATATTACAAAGTCTTACTCTGTAACTCTTGCCGCCTTTGGGGCAGGCTGCTGGTTCTACTTTTTAGGGAGGCTCTGGATGTGCAGCACAGTAGCAAGTAAGCCCCTCTCCTCTAAGCAGCCCTTGGAGGGCCAATTTTCTGAGTGCCAGGCAAGTGCTATGTATGGGTCTTAGCAATCAACTAGGCTAGAAGAGAACCTGTCAGGCACTGGTGGAAGATGGATTGCCAACGATGGCCTGCTGGCAATACTGTCTTAGACTAAAATTTTATATTTGATCCTTATTAGCATTTTCTGAATCACCCACTGAATGTTACAAAACAATTCCTTATCCACAACAGGAAGGCATTTCTGTCTATAACCATTAACAGCAATCATTAAGGTTTTCCTAAGGTTCACTTTATACTTGAAAATGTCATATTTGTCTTAAATGTTAACGGTATAGCTCATATGAATTATATGGTACAAACTCAAAAAAACAGTTGTCATATCTAGCAATGTGTGAATATACTTAAAAGATGAACATATTTAACATCTAATATATTATTTGCAATTAGAATTACAGAGCAGATATGACACTGCACTGTTTAAAATACTTCAAAGCAGGTATTCTAGTTTTAAAAATTCATTATGGCAATTTTAAAAGATATGTATTATCAACTATAATAAAATGTTTTGAAACATATAAATTACAGAATGGTTAAATCAACCTACATCATAATATTCATCTTTTTTGAGGGGACAGGAAACTGAAAATCTACTTTTACCAACTTTCATTGTTGTGGATAAGGAATTGCAAGACAAACAGTTCTTAAGCTCAAGAACTGACTCTGGAACATGGTTGGCAATTTTGATGATATCAACACTGTAACACTTTGGAGTTGATAAATCTTGGATATTCATAAGCAGGATTTTACCAATATCTCTGGCATGCACCCAGGTGACAGTAACCACACTCCCACCTTGACTGTGACAACCCAAAATATCTCTGGACACTGCTAGATACCTTCTGTGTCACTCTGTCTCAAACTGAGAACCATTGGTCTAAAAGAATGACAAGTTAAAATTATAATTTACAATGTGATGACAGCCATGACTAAGGTTTGTAGAGTATCATGTAAACCACCTAAGAGAAACACTGCATACATAGGGTGTGGGAACTGAGCTAGGCAGGAGAGGAAAAAGGCAAGCAGAGGAACCTTGGAAAAGAACAGAGTACTATCTTTTAAAGGATGAGGAGGGCTAACTGAAAAGGGGAAAGAAACATGGGCTCAGGTATAGCACAGAGTACTAGCTCTGGATTCTATCCCATCTTCCACCCCAACAAAAAAGAAAAAAGTCATTCTAGAAAAAGAATAAGTATATATAAAGGTATGAAGAAGATAGAAAATACTGCAAATTGCAAATGCTTCATTATGGCTGGATGGTAGAATAAGAAAGGATAGAAACACAGGGTAAATTCTCAATGATTATTATTATTGTTGTTCTTTTTAAATCTTCATGGCCATCATTAGCTATTGAAAGCTCTTAAGGCAAAGAGACACAATCGCAGTTCATGCTTATATGCTAGAAAAGTAAGTAAGTGATAACAGATGGTAAAACAAGGATGGAGGGGAAGATGACTAGAAGCAAAGAGACCATAAGTATGTGCTTTGAGAAGTTATAGAGTGACTGTTATGCTTGATAATGAAATTAAAATATCTGCTGCATAACAGGCATCAAATTTTCTATGGCAGGCCAATAAATGACAAAGTCTAAGAGTAACAAAGGAAAAGCATAATTTGGTAAGTTTCAGAGTACAAAGGTTCCATATCCTGCACCGCCCATAAGGTATTTTAAGTCATCTGATATTTATATAACTACAGATTTCTCTTTCTAGAAATCTTTTTTTATAAGGAGCATCAATTTGGAGACAGGAGCTTGACATGTATGTAGCCCATAATGACTTGGAACTCACTAAGCAACCTAGACTAGCCTCGAACTGAAGATCTTCTTGTCTTAGCCTCTCCAGTGATAGGGTTATAGGTATATACCATCACACCCAGAACTCACTGTTCTAAAATCTCTATTGTTTACAGGCTAACTTCATGATTGTGATTTGCAAAGTAATAACTTCTGGCTATAGCATGTATCTCAAGGCAAATGCATTATCCAACACAGGGACAAAGATTCATACCCCCTACTTGCATTAACTCTATTAGTGCTTCAATGTAGAGACCAGGTTTCTCTTTTACAAAATATACACAAAACTTACGTATTGTTAATTATTTGAAATCTTTCACCCTTCTTAAAGGAAAGGTCTTCTGTAGTTCTAGCTTCATAATCATATAAGGCCACAAATATAGTGACACCACCTGGTACGGGGGAAAAAAAGACCAAGGTAAATGATATACCTGAATTCATAAAAGAAATAAACAACTATTGCCAGTAAAAGCTTAAGCTCAGTTTCCTCCTTGCTCTAGTATTCATTTTTAGAAGTTAGATTATGAGTAGATGTTTTCCTAAGGCTTCCAGTGAAACCATTATACTGCATAAATTCCAAAATTCTATTAACTCTGAAATAAACATAATTTCACTTATGAAGCAACATTTTTGGCTTGAAAAGGCAGCCACGCTGCAGATCAGTTCTTTAGAAGGGAAGGCACACAGACTACTGTCTTCAATTCCTTATCCACAACAGGATATATAACCTGTAATGTCTATAACCATTAACAGCAATCATTAAGGTTTTCCTAAGGTTCACTTTATACTTGAAAATGTCATATTTGTCTTAAACGTTAACGGTATAGCTCATATGAATTATATGGTACAAACTCAAAAAAACAGTTGTCATATCTAGCAATGTGTGAATATACTTAAAAGATGAACATATTTAACATCTAATATATTATTTGCAATTAGAATTACAGAGCAGATATGACACTGCACTGTTTAAAATACTTCAAAGCAGGTATTCTAGTTTTAAAAATTCATTATGGCAATTTTAAAAGATATATATTATCAACTATAATAAAATGTTTTGAAACATATAAATTACAGAATGGTTAAATCAACCTACATCATAATATTCATCTTTTTTGAGGGGACAGGAAACTGAAAATCTACTTTTACCAACTTTCAATAAAATTTGTTGTTCCTAAGCAGTTACAAGGTTGTATAGTAGAATTCTTCATCTTATTTCTTCTCAAACTTTGTATCTTTTTACCAACTTTTTCCTGCGGTAGGAAAGGTTTGAATCCTTAGCCTCCTACATACAAGGTCAGTCTATCCCTGAGCTATATTTCTAGATTTGACCACTAATGAATATATTCTTTATGAGACAAAGTCTCACTGTGTGGACCAGGCCTAAATCCAGCTCATAGAGATCTGCCTGCCTCTGCCTCTGCCTCCTGAGTACTGGGATTAAAAATGTGTTGCCTCCATATCCAGTTTTGAACAACATAGTCTTAATTATGTATAAACTCTATCTAGTATAATTCAATAATGGCTTAGTGTATCCATTGTTAGTTTATAGACATCAGTACTTTTAAGGAATGGGAGAGGGAAAAGGCAGGTAGTAAAATTACAAATGAGTGATAAGTACAAATACTGTGACATGGAAAATACATTATAAAACTTTCTACCTTTAAATACAAAGTAGTAGAGAGTAAAGCACATGTATAAGAACACATTCGTACACAGCATCAGCTCACTTGGCTGGCTTCTCCCCTCAGTTTTAGTCATCAATCAACTTGCTTATTTGACATGTCTACTTCAATGTCTAGTGAATATTTAAAATTTATTTTTTAAAAAATGAAGCTCTTGGATTTTCTTCTATAATCTGTATTTGCCCAACTTATTTCCTTCTAAGCAAAGGACAGACTGTCCGTTCTAGCTCTAAAATGGATGATTTACTTCCCACTTCTACTGTAGCCATCTCTCACTAGGAATGCTGGCATCAGAAACTACCTTCTAACTGCTCCTACTCTGCTTCACTATCATCCATTCTCCACACAGATGCTAGAATGAGTTTTAAATATTTTTCAAGATTTACTTTAAGTATATATGTATATAAGCCATGTGTATGAAGGTGACTGAAGAGGCCAGAGGAAGGTGTTGGATCCCTTTGAGCTGGAGTTACATGTAGGTTTGAGCTGCCTGATATGGATACTTAGAACCAAACTAAGGTCCTGGAAGACACTGAATATCAAGTGTTCTTAATAGTTGAGCCCATCTCTACAGCCCCTATATTGCTGAAAGGAGAGCAAAATCCTTTCTTTAAATCTCAAAGCTTCTTTATAGCTTTGAATAACACTCTAACTCATTCCTACAGTCTATGGTCCTTAGTACTAACTAGTGTCCTGGTCTGTCTAGTCTTATACAATCCTCCCATCTGTGTACACTAGTTTTCAGAAGTTCCATGTCTATTCTTGAACTTTGTGTTTGTTATTTTCTTTCTTTCCCTAGTTCTACAAATACATTATATCCATTAATCAAGTATCAGTTCAAGAGATTTCTTCCTAAGGTGGCTTTCTGTGCCAACTACAGGACCCTTCACCAATTATCTTGTTTTTGCTGGCACAATACTTAAGTACCAGTATTGATTACTGTTTAGCTGTTTATTCACTAATCATTATTCAACTATTATAATGTAAACTCTACCAGGTTTAGAAGCTTTGTTTGTGTTACTCACTTCTCTATACCTTGTATAAGACATTGGTTTTTTTTTTGTTGTTGTTGTTGTTTTTTTTTTCAGCTATTAAATAGACACTCATGAATGGAGTATTTCAAATAAGAAAATTGCTTTAAGTATTGGGAGTAAATCTGGGAAGAGGTGTGGGGAGGATTGTGAGAGGTGAAAATGATCAAAATACATTGTATGCATGTATGAAATTTGCAATGAATAAAAATGCTGTATTTTTAAAAAATTGCTTTAAGTAAAAAAAGTCTTTTTATATCAACATTTATATACGCTATTTCAAATTATCACCTTTCCCAAGTAATTTCAAGGCTTGTGTTAATAACTATCAGAAATAGAACCATGGTCATTGATTACTTAGTATTTACAGCTGGGAGGCTGAAATTAGGACTGTGATTGACTGTGACATCTACCACTTTCCAAATGCTAAGTAGATTCACTGTATGGCAGTTCTACTGCTACTGGTCCTGAGGTGCAGACTGGGAAAGATAAATGTTCATATAGTCCATGAGTGTAGAAGAAATGTCTCTTTTGCCCCCACTGATTATTAATAATGACATGAGCTATTCCATTCTTTGGTAGCTGTTTACACCCAAGGCTAAGGTGGGCACTCCAAGATTAAAGAAGGGATCAAAGTAACTCCATGCCTTCCTGACATCATGGACCTCTCACATCAGGGAATCCTAAAGCTCATTCTTTTCTAAGCCAGTTGTGCTTTGTTATTTCAAGAGAAAAGAGTCCTACTATAGGATGCTGGACAAAAGAGCTTATTTTCTTTCTTTTTTAAAATCTACACTTAGAACTTCTTGATTTGATGGCAACTATCACTTCTTGCCATCCTCTGAAAGAAAATGACAATGTTATAAATGGAGTTCTGAATTAGGATACCAAGTCTGTTGCTTATCAACTGTGACTCTGGAGGAAAACTACCTTAACTATGAACTACAGGGTTTTCTTTTTTAAAATCACTACCTGGAACAGTGAAATGGCTGAATTAATAAAGGTGCTTGCTGCCAACGCTGATGACTTCAGTTTGATTCCCAGAACCAATATGGTAGAAAAGAACTGACTCCTGCAAACTGTTCTCTTTCACATGTACATTATGGGACATGTAAGAGCACACACACAAAATAAATGTAATACAGTCACTATCTGACAGAAACAGTATGTTACTGTTACTAAACTGATGTATAATTAATACTTATTAAATAAGTAATATAGCACTTGATAGCACTTTACAGCTTTCAAGAGCTAATAAATTGCTGGGGTAGAAAAAGGATTCTTTTAAATCTCTGTTTTCCCAGTATCTGCCACATAGTAGCTGCTCAATAATTATTTACTGAGAGTTTAGTAAATAGTCACTATTACTATCAAATTTCTCAGAATTCTATCATATATACATTAATAAAGCTTCACGGCAAAACACTTAACTAACATGTTATGTTGGAGACCTTGCTTTTGATTCCCAGTTCTACAAAAAAAAAAGAAACAACAAAAAATTTGAGGATGGGATAGGTACACTGTGAGAGCCTACCCTGAAAATTAAAGCCTGCCCTTTGTTAGAGACTTCATTTGCTCATACAATATTTTGGGAAGTCTGCTAACAAGATTTTTTTTTTTCCTAACAGTGGCCAGATCTCAAGTAGGTAAAGCCCAAGGTTATATTTTCTACAACTATCTATTTACATCTCACCTGTTAAACCTGTAGGATATGAACTTGGCACCACTGAGAATGAAGAAGACGCTCCTCCAAAAGGAGTCACCCCTGAGGATCCTCCAAAGGGTGTCATGGAAACACTGTTAAAATTAACTGATGCTCCCTTTGTGGGAGAGGTTGGGGCAACTGTAGTGTGTTCCACTCCATAATGACTGGCACTTGTGCTTACAGGTTCTGTAGGATTTTCTGGTGTATATTTAATGGCTGGACTTTTGTTTTCTTTACTTTTAATGCAGCCCATTATCAAATCTGCAGAGGCAATAAGGCAAGAATTTGAGAATTAGTTAATGTACAGGGAACTTTAGAAAGATACAGTTGAGTCCAATGTATATGCTACATGCTTTTAATTCCAGAAATCAGAAGGCAGAGGCAGGCGATCTCTGTGAGTTTGAGGTCAGCCTGGTCAATGAAGCAAGTTACAGATCAACCTGAAGGATGACTTTGAACAAGGCATCCCCCATCTTCCTCCCTTACCCTGCAAAAAGATGTTTTAACAAAACAGTACAAGAATAATAGAAAGAAACATGTGTTCAACCTCCCAGCCAACACAAATTTAAATTATCCTTTTGATTATCACTTTGAAAAATTCTAACAATACTTACGGGTGATTTTTATCCAAAATTATTAATATTCACAAAATATGTTAAATTGCAAAAATATATTAGTATAATAAATTTACAAAATTAAATACAAAGTCTAAGCATTAAGAAAATATTAATAAGTAAATTAAAATGTAAATGAGTAAGTCATATCAAGGGGTTACAAATTTGAAAGAAAACACTATTTTAAATCTGATAGCAGGCTGATGGGGAAATGTTCTATCAGTTCAAAAAAGGATACTGTAATTACTGACCACCCATTTCCTCTGGCAGTTCCTTAATTACTTTCCCACTTTCTTCATGCAGTATGGCTTCAGCTAGGTGGTAATTACCTCCTAAAACACTCCTCTAACTACACATCCTCTCCCTTCAAGAGCCACACATACTTTCCTTTGCCCACCTACAAAGTCTTCTATTAATATTCCTGACCTGTTCTCTCCCCCTTTCTCTTAATATGCTCTTGGTCCTTATAGTGAATATAAATAATTTTCTTCCTGTCTCCTTTTCCTTAGTCAAATTAACCATTTAAACTCTGATTACTCTAATTTTTATTTACCTCTTATTTTCCTCCTCTTTTCACCTACCCACATATCCTTTTCAATAGCACAAGACAGATCACCATTGTCAGTCTGGTTCCATCAGCAACCCTGCATCAACACATAGAAGCTACTACTGATGTCCATCTCATTTCACACATTATAAATATAAGGTGTGGTTTATTTTAAAGTAACCACCAGGTAAAAACAAGAGTTAAAAGATATTTGGTGATGGTTTATGATTCTCAGCCTATGAGTTCTGACTTTTTTAGCAAACCTCTCTCCAAAATATTTAATTATGATTAATAACAGTAGTAAAATTACAGTAGTAACAAAAATAATTTTATGGTTGGGGTCACCACAACATGAGGAATTGTAGAGTCACAGCATTAGAAAGGTTAAGAACCACTGGTTTCGTGGGTAAAAGACCTTGCAACTCAAGCTGGGTGTGGTGGCACACACCTTTAATCCCAGCACTCAGGGAGGCAAAGGCAGGTAGAGGAGTTCCAGGCCAGCCAGGGCTATTACACAGAGAAATCCTATCTTGAAAAACAAAAAGAAAAGCAAACAAAGAACTTGCCAAACTAGATGACCTGACTTCCATTCCATAGGAACTCACATAAAAAGCCAGATGCAATGGCATGTGTCTGTAATCCCAGCACTGTACTGTAAAATGGTAAACAGAGACAACAGGATGAAACCTTTTGAGCCAGCTAGCATGAAATAATCAACACAGGAGAAAAAAGACAAGCAAAGAGGCATGAATTAACTTTTTTCAACAAAAAAAGAATCGTTTAAATTACTCATTTCATGTACAAGGGTATCTGTATGTATGTCTGTGTATCATGTGTGTGCTTGGTGCCAACATAAGCCTGAAGAGTATGTCAGATGCCTGGGACTGGAGTTAGAGGAATTGTGAGCTGCCATTTTGGTGCTGGGAATCAAGTCCTTTGGAAGAGTGTTCTTTATCACTGAAGTATCTCTCCAGCCAAATATAAGTGACATTTTTCTTTTTGTTTTAAAGAACGTCCTTGAAAGTTGTTCTCTGATCTTTACATGCATAATATGGTGCACATGTGCACATATAATAAATGCAGATTTTCAAAAGGCCAGATTTTTTTTTTTAAGTCAGAGTTCCAAACTCTGACTTAAGAGGCATGTGTTAACATAAATTATTAGAGCACAAGAGAAGCTGGTCTCTCTTTTTAAAAAAGGTCCCACACAAAGTATAAGAAACAAAATACTGTGAAAACTGAGAAGAATATTGGTGAGGGAAGTACAAAATACCAGAGAACAGAAGAGTAGTTTAAGTGAGGTCCTGAACATTGAGGAAAGGAAGCATTGCAAAGGAAGTTGATGTTACTGCAATTTTAAGATTCTCGTAGAATATGAACATATTTTAAAATGAAAATTATGGAAATCCTTTCTTTTAGATACTATCACAGTTTTTACATAAAATATCTCCCCCCATTCAAGTGAATCCATTTTCATGAGGTTCAATTGTGTTTTGTCAAATGTATACAACTTTACACCCAACACTATAATTATAATATAATGTTTTGATCATCCCTTCCTCAGACAATTCCCAACCATAGTTGCTTCTAATTAAAGATTAATCTTTTCTAGTGTTTCACATAAAAGGAATCACAAAAACAGTCTTTTGTGTCTTTTAAAAATTAAATACTGTGCATGAGATAGCTCCACAGATATAATTAGCTCATTAATTTTTATTGGCATTGTCTAGCTTTGAGCTATAAACATTCTGTCAAATCTTTTGGTTACTAGTCTCTCCACCCTCAGCAACAGCTAGGAATGGAACTGGTTGGTCATGAGACGGTGTTAAAGATCCTTCTGCTCTATGAAACTGTTTAGCTGTTTTAATCTGCTCTATTGTAAACCTCACATTCATGCTTTACATACTTAACATTACCATTTCATTCTCAAAAGCCATGATACAGATACATGGATCTAGATAGATCTACACATTAATACAGCTACCATTTCACTCAACTTAAAAAAGCTTTACAATCGACATCTACTGACATCAAAAGGAAGCCAACAACACAAAATGCATTTGGCTGAGATGTTAAAACATTTACTAAAACAAAACAAACAAAACAAAACAAAACAAACCCTAATAAGTTAACAATTAATTGGTTAACAAGTTAACCACTGGGTTTGAATTTAGTGGCAGAAATAGTGGTCATGACCTAAGTAGCCAGCTGCCCAACACTCTTATCAGTATCTAATCTGCCTCATGAAAGAGGTTTCTTGCTTCAGTAGACAACAGTTAATATAGAGGCTCACAACTAGTCAAAGTGCAGAAAATAAATGGCCATGGCATGTTTAATCCCAGATTGGGTTATCTGTATCACTTGCCCCTCTACCCTCTCTGTAGCCAAGACTGTTACACACAGAAACCATGTCTCAAAAAAACAAACAACAACAAAGATACAGCAAATTCTAATTTTGCTTTTTAAATAAGTTTGTTTACTCCTAAAAGTTCATAGAATAGCAGAGGCAAGCAATTATTTTCCAATAATTTATTGGAAAAGAATATAAATTTACTTTTTAAATTAATGGGCAAAGTTCCAGATCATCTAAAATATTAAAACCTATTAGATGTTGTTATGGTTTATGATGGTTAGTTTTAGTTGTAAGTTTGGCCCAATCATCTGGGAAGTGAATCTCAATCAAAGAATGTTTAAAACAAGTTGGGAATGGGGTTGGGGATAGAAGTGAAAGGATTATCTTTTTTTTTTAATTTTTTTATTGGATATATTCTATATTTATATTTCATTTCCTTTTTCTGGTTCCCCATCCTCCAAAGGTCCCACATGCCCTTTTCCCTCCCCCTATTCCCTATCCACCCCTTCCTACTTCCCTGTTCTGGTATTCCCCTACACTGATGTTTTGATCCTTTCCAGCACCAGTGTCCACTCCTTCCTTCTTGTCGGATATCATTTGATATGTGGATTGTGTC
Organism: Apodemus agrarius; assembly: GCA_964023405.1. Classification (NCBI taxonomy): domain Eukaryota; kingdom Metazoa; phylum Chordata; class Mammalia; order Rodentia; family Muridae; genus Apodemus; species Apodemus agrarius. Next base: position 113,103,639 of record OZ030014.1, on the reverse strand, counting down.
TTTGGTGTCCCAAGATTCTAGGCTAATATCCACTTATCAATGAGTGCATACCATGGGTATTCTTTTGAGACTGGGTTACCTCACTTAGTATGATGTTCTCCAGCTCCATCCATTTCTCTAAGAATTTCATGAATTCATTGTTTCTAATGGCTGAATAGTACTCCATTGTGTATATATACCACATTTTCTGTATCCATTCTTCCGTTGAGGGACATCTGGGTTCTTTGCAGCTTCTGGCTATTATAAATAAGGCTGCTATGAACATAGTGGAGCATGTATCCTTATTGCATGCTGGGGAATCTTCTGGGTATATTCCCAGGAGTGGTATGGCTGGGTCCTCCGGAAGTATCATGTCCAGTTTTCTGAGGAACCGCCAGACTGATTTCCAGAGTGGTTGTACCAGCTTGCAGTCCCACCAGCAGTGGAGGAGTGTTCCTCTTTCTCCACATCCTCGCCAACACCTGCTGTTTCCTGAGTTTTTAATCTTAGCCATTCTGACTGGTGTGAGGTGGAATCTCAGGATTGTTCTGATTTGCATTTCTCTAATGACTAATGATGTTGAACATTTTTTAAGGTGTTTCTCAGCCATCGCAAATTTCTTCAGGTGAAAAGTCTTTGTTTAGCTCTGTACCCCATTTTTGGATAGGGTTATTTGGTTTTCTGGGGTCTAACTTCTTGAGTTCTTTGTATACATTGGATATTAGCCCTCTGTCAGATGTAGGGTTGGTGAAGATCTTTTCCAAATTTGTTGGTTGCTGATTTGTCCTTTTGACAGTGTCTTTTGCCTAGCAGAAACTTTGTAATTTTATGAGGTCCCATTTGTCTATTGTTGATCTTAGAGCATAAGCTATTGGTGTTCTGTTCAGAAATTTTCCCCCTGAGCCAATGTCCTCAAGAGTCTTCCCCAGTTTCTTTTCTATTAGTTTTAGTGTGTCTGGCTTTATGTGGAGGTCCTTGATGTTGAGCTTAGTACAAGGAGATAAGAGTGGGTCAATTCGCATTTTTCTGCATGTTGACCTCCAGTTGATGTTTTCAGCTCCTTTGTTTTCAGATCAATTGGCCATAGATGTGTGGGTTCAATTCTGGGTCTTCAATCCTATTCCATTGATCCACCTCCCTGTCACTGTACCAATACCATGCAGTTTCTATCACTACTGCTCTGTAGTATTGCTTGTGGTCTGGGATACTGATTCCTCCAGAAGTTCTTTTACTGTTGATGATAGTTTTGGCTATCCTGGGTTTTTTGTTATTCCAGATGAATTTGAGAATTGCTCTTTCTAACTCTATGAAGAACTGAGTTGGGATTTTGATGGGGATTGCGTTGAATCTGTATATTGCTTTTGGCAAGATTGCCATTTTAACTATATTAATTCTGCCAACCCACAAGTATGGAAGATTTTTCCATTTTCTGAGGTCTTCTTACATTTCCTTCTTCAGAGACCTGAAGTTTTTGTCATACAAATCTTTCATTTGTTTGGTTAGAGTCACACCAAGATACTTTATATTGTTTGTGGCTATTGTGCAGGGTGTCATTTCCCTAATTTCTTTCTCAGCCTACTTATTCTTTGAGTATAGGAAGGCTGTTGATTTGCTTGAGTTGATTTTATAACCAGCCACGTTGCTGAAGTTGTTTATCAGCTCTAGGAGTTCTCTGGCGGAGTTTTTTGGGTCACTTAAGTATACTATCGTATCATCTGTGAATAGTGATAGTTTGACTTCTTCCTTTCCAATTTGTATCCGTTTGACTTCCTTATGTTGTCAAATTGCTCTAGCTAGTACCTCAAGTACTATATTGAAAAGATATGGTGAGAGGGGGCAGCCTTGTCTAGTCCCTGATTTTAGTGGGATTGCTTCAAGTTTCTCTCCATTTACTTTGATGTTGGCTACCAGTCTGCTGTAAATTGCTTTTACTATGTTTAGTTATGGGCCTTGGATTCCTGTTCTTTCCAAGACTTTTAGCATGAAAGGATGCTGAATTTTGTCAAATGCTTTTTCAGCATCCAATGAGATGACCATGTGGTTTTTTTCTTTGAGTTTGTTTATGTAGTGGATTACGACGTTGATGGATTTCTGTATATTGAACCATCCCTGCATCCCTGGGATGAAGCCAACTTGATCATGGTGAATGATCGTTTTGATGTCTTCTTGGATTCGGTTGGCAAGAATTTTATTGAGTATTTTTGCATCGACATTCATAAGGGAGATTGGTCTGAAGTTCTCTTTCTTAGTTGGATCTTTGTGTGGTTTTGGTATCAGGGTAATTGTGGCTTCGTAGAAAGAATGTTAGTGTTCCTTCTGTTTCTATTTTGTGGAATAGTTTGAAGAGTATTGGTATTAGGTCTTCTTTGAAGGTCTGGTAGAATTCTGCACTAAAACCATCTCTTCCTGTGCTTTTTTTTGGTTGGAAGACTTTCTATGACCCCTTCTATTTCTTTGGGGGTTATTGAACTGTTTAGACAATCTATTTGATCCTGATTTAATTTTGGTATTTGGTATCTGTCTAGGAAATTGTCCATTTCCTCCAGATACTCCAGTTGTGTTGAGTGTAGGCTTTTGTAGTAGGATCTGATGATTTTTTGAATTTCCTTTCTAATTTGTTAATTTGGATATTGTCTCTGTGCCCTTTGGTAAGTCTGGCTAGGGGTTTATCTATCTTGTTGATTTTCTCAAAGAATCAGCTCCTGGGTTTGTTGATTCTTTGTATGGTTCTCTTTGTTTCAACTTGATTGATTTAAGTCCTGAGTTTGATGATTTCCTGTTTTCTACTCATCCTGGGTGAAATAGCTTCTTTTTGTTCCAGAACTTTCAGGTGTGCCATTAAGTTGCTAGTATATGCTCTCTCCTGTTTCTTTTTGGAGGCACTCAGGGCTATGAGTTTTCCTCTTAGCACTGCTTTCATCGTGTCCCATAGATTTGGGTATATTGTGCCTTCATTTTCATTAAATTCTAAAAAGTCTTTGATTTCTTTCTTTATTTCTTCCTTGACTAAGGTATCATTGAGTATAATATTGTTCAGCCTCCATGTGTATGAGGATTTTCTGTTGTTTTTGTTACTACTGAAGAACACTCTTACTCCATGGTGATCTGATAGGAGACATGGGATTAGTTCCATCTTATATTTGTTGAAGTCTTCTTGTGAACAATTATATGGTCGATTTTAGAGAACGTACCATGAGGTGCTGAGAAAAAGGTATAGTCTTTTGCTTTAGGATGAAATGTTCTCTCTCTATATATCTGTTAAATCCAATTGGTCCAAAGTTTCAATGAGTTTCCCTGTGCCCCTGTTTAGTTTCTGTTTTCCTGATTGGTCCATTGAGGATAGTGGAGTGTTGACGTCCCCCACAATTACTGTGTTAGGTGCAATGTGTGCTTTGAACTTTAGTAAAGTTTCTTTTACGAATGAGGGTGCCCTTGCATTTGGAGCATAGATGTTTAGAATTGTGAGTTCTTCTTGGTGGATTTTTCCTTTGACCAGCAAGAAGTGACCTTCTGTGTCTCTTTTGATGACTTTATGTTGAAAGTCAATTTTATCTGATATTAAAATGGCTATTCCACCTAGCTTCCTGTGATCATTTGCTTGCAAAATTGTCTTCCAGCCTTTTACTCTAAGGTAGTGTTTGTCTTTGACCCTGAAGTGTGTTTCCTGTAAGCAGCAAAATGTAGGGTCCTGTTTCCGTATCCAGTTTGTTAGTCTATGTCTTCTTATTGGGGAATTGAGTCCATTGATGTTAAGGGATATTAAGGAATAGTGATTATTTCTTCCTTTCATTTTTGATGTTATTTTTGTTTTTGAGTGGTTATCTTCTTTTGAGTTTGATGGAAGAAGGTTACTATCTTGCTTTTTCTAGAGTGCAGTTTCCCTCCTTGTATTGGAGTTTCCCTCCTATTATCCTTTGTAGAGCTGGGTTAGTGGAAAGATATTGTGTAAATTTGGTCTTGTCATGGAATATTTTGATTTCTCCATCTGTGTTGATTGAGAGTTTTGCTGGGTATAGTAGTCTTGGCTGACATTTGTTTTCTCTTAGAGACTGCATGAGATCCGCCCAGGATCTTCTAGCTTTCATGTTCTCTGGAGAGAAGTCTGGTGTGATTCTGATAGGTCTTCCTTTATAAGTTACTTGGCCTTTTTCTCTTACTGCCTTTAATATTCTTTCTTTGTTTAGTACGTTTGGGATTTTGATTATTATGTGATGGGAGGTATTTCTGTTCTGGTCCAGTCTGTTTGGAGTTCTGTAAGCTTCTTGTATATTCATGGCCATTTCTCTCTTTAGGTTAGGGAAGTTTTCTTCCATAATTTTGTTGAAGATATTTGCTGGCCCTTTAAATTGTAGATCTTCACTCTCATCTATCCCTATAATCCTTAGGTTTGGTCTTCTCATTGTGTCCTGGATTTCCTGGATGTTTTGGGTTACAAGCCTTTTGCATTTTCTTTGACTGTGGAGTCAGTAGTTACTATGGTATCTTCAGCATCTGAGATTCTTACCTCTATCTCTTGTATTCTGTTGTTGATATTTGCATCTACGACCCCTGATTTCTTCCCAAGGTTTTCTATCTCCAAAGTTGCCTCCCTTTGTGATTTCTTAGTTGTTTCTACCTCTGTGTTCAGATCTTGGATGGTTTTCCTCAGTTCCTTCACTTGTTTGTTTGTGTTTTCTTGCAATTCTTTAAGAGATTTTTGTGTTTCCTCTTTCATGACTTCTGCCTGTTGACTCAATTTCTCCTGCATTTCTTTAAGTGATTTTCTCATTTCCTTTTTATTGGCTTCTGTCTGTTGATCTATATTCTCCTGGAATTTTTTAAGTGATTTTTGTGTTTGCATTGTAAGGGCTTCTACCCTATTCATGTTCCCCTGCATTCTTTAAGAGATTTGTTTATGTCTTTTTTGTGTTCCTCTAGTATTATCATGACCAGTGCTTTTAAATCCAACTCTTGTTTTTCTCGTATGTTGGGGTATCCAGGACTTGCTGTGGGTGGCGAATTGGATTCAGATGCCGCCATATTGCCTTGATTTCTGTTAGTAACATTCCTACGTTTGCCTTTGCCATCTGTTTATATCTGGAGTTAGTTGGTCTTGTTGTTACTGGTTGGTGTTTGAAGCTCCTGTGAGCCTGGCGTTTGGCGCTGCTGTCGTAGAGGGCATCCATGCTCCCAAGGTGGAGACCGGGAGGTTTCTGCTACTGGGCTCCAAATTACCTCCCTCAGCTCTGCTGGCCTGGACCCAAGTCTTCCCCAGGCTTGCTGCTGGAACTGCAATTGGCCACCCGCGGTCTCCTCCTGGCCTGCCTAGTTGCCAGCTATTAAGAATCAGATCTTTTTGTTTCCCACCGATCTGGGCTTGTCTCTTAGATCTTTATGGTGACCTGGGCTCCTCTGTTGGTTCTCTATGGTGACCTGTTCAGGCCACCCAGCTCCAAGATGGTGGCGGGTCTCAGGGCTCTGTCTAACCACGGGATTCCCTGCACGACCAGAGGTTCCCTGGTTGGACTGCTGGAACCTAGATTGTGGCGCTCTCAGTCCACAAGGCTCTGTCTGGTTAGCTGTCTGTGGTGTCCTGAGGCAAGATGTCAGCCTCTGGCTGTACTCCAGGCACAGACCCACTAGCAGGTTGGTGCCCACACAGGTCGGCCGAGCTGAACTGGCTCTGGGTGCACACAGACCTCCTGCCGAGCTGCTCTGACTCTGGGAGCAGGCAAGAGCCTGACAGGGTGGTCGATGCTAGGTTAGGTCTCTGTCCACGCACCTGACCCCAGCAGCCAGCTCCTGACCCCAGCAGCCAGCCGTCTGCAGTGACCCAAGGCAAGATGGCGGCCTTGCTGCAAGCCCAGTGAGCCGAGAATTGCTCTTTCTAGATCTACGAAGAATTTATTTGGGATTTTGATGGGGATTGCATTGAATCTGTAGATTGCTTTTGGCAAGATGGCCATTTTTACTATATTAATCCTGCCAATCCAAGAGCATGAAATACTTTTCCATCTTCTGAGGTCTTCTTCAATTTCTTTCTTCAAGGACTTGAAGTTCCTGTCATACAGATCTTTACTTGTTTGGTTAGAGTCACGCTAAGCTACTTTATATTGTTTGTGGCTATTGTGAAGGGTGTTATTTCCCTAACTTCTTTCTCAGCCTGCTTGTCCTTTGAGTACAGGAAGGCTACTGATTTGCTTGAGTTGATTTTATAACCAGCCACTTGCTGAAGTTGTTTATCAGCTGTAGGAGTTTTCTGGTGGAGTTTTTTGGGTCACTTAAGTATACTATCATATCATCTGCAAATAGTGATAGTTTGACTTCTTCCTTTCCAATTTGTATCCCTTTGACTTCCTTATGTTGTCTAATTGCTCTCGCCAGAACTTCAAGTACTATATTGAAAAGATATGGAGAGAGAGGGCAGCCTTGTCTAGTCCCTGATTTTAGTGGGATTGCTTCAAGTTTCTCTCCCATTTATTTTGATGTTGGCTACTGGTTTGCTGTATATTGCTTTTACTATGTTTAGGTATGAAACTTGAATTCCTGTTCTTTCCAGGACTTCTAGCATGAAAGGATGCTGAATTTTGTCAAAAAACATCCCAAGGCTTAGCCTGATTCCTGCTTTCCCGCCCCCTGTGGTAGGGACTTCCCAGGTGCCTGTCCTATGACTATAATTGTTTTTTCCTGTTCTCTTCCCTGACCTCTAGTATATATTGCTTGTCTCTCAGTAAAGCTTTGGGCATTCTCCTTACATAATGACCCGTGTCTGTGTTTTCTGTTAATCCCCCAGGCCTACGCCCGATACTTGGTACTGTGGCAGCACGGGTGCTGTCATACTTATTGCCTTTTGCTAACAAGCAATGCTTTCACACATTATACAAGACATCATCCCTCTCCCTCCCTCCTACCCCTCCAACAAAGATTTTCTACAGTTTAGAATGTAAGGTTTCTTTAAAAACCTAGTTATTTTATGTGAATATGTTTTTGCTTTAATCCCAGGTGTGAGATAAAAGGGTGCTTATCAGCAGGTGATTTGCCTTGTGCTCCAGCAGGGCCATGTCTTTGCCAGCTGCAAAAATAGTTTCTGCAAGTGTGTGACATATGGCATTCTGAGAACTTTTGAGAGGGTATAAATGCCAGACCCCTGAGAAGAGCTGGAACACCCCAGGTAGATAGATGCTCCTGCTCCTGCTGAACTCAATGCTCCTAATCAGCAGGAAGTACTCTAAAGAGATCTATGCCCCTTTCCCCTCTTTCTTTTTCACCTACATAGTATTGGGGCATTGAAAGGGATTGGTGTGAAGGAGGGTGGTAGATATAAGAACCCAATAAGTAGCCCAAAAAGTACCACCTACATTAGAGTTCAGAGAAGGTTGGAGGCATAAACAGACAGTGATGTAAGTTCACAAAGTTAAATGCTTTGGGGAAAAGAATGAGCTATGAGAACACAAGAGGATTTAGGGAAGATTTCTTAACTGCACAAGGTAAGACTGGAGAAGTCATAAGCTATGTGTAAAATAAAAAATTGTGCCAAACGGCCAAGAAAACAATATGGTGCACTTGAGAATCTCAACGATACACCAGAAAGATAAGATACAAGAATAGACATGAAAAATCCAGGAGAGGGAAGTAAAGTAAGTTGTGTGTATAGCATATTAAAGAATAGACTTTACAGAAAGAGAAAAGGAAAGGGTCAAGCTATCCATGACTTGTAATTAAAAAGATTGGAGAACGAACTAACACTAGAGACACAAGGGTTTTGGAATGGACTAGACAGTATCAAAATCCCAACTCAGTTCTTCATAGAGTTAGAAAGAGCAATTCTCAAATTCATCTGGAATAACAAAAAACCCAGGATAGCTAAAACTATCATCAATAGTAAAAGAACTTCTGGGGGAATCAGTACCCTGAACCTCAAGCAAAACCACAGAGTAGTAGTGTTAAAAACTGCATGGTATTGGTACAGTGACAGGGAGGTGGATCAATGGAATAGGATTGAAGACCCAGAATTGAACCCACACATCTATGGCCAATTGATCTTCGACAAAGGAGCTGAAAACATCCAGTGGAAAAAAGATAGCCTTTTCAACAAATGGTGCTGGCTCAACTGGAGGTCAACATGCAGAAGAATGAGAATTGATCCACTCTTATCTCCTTGCACTAAGCTCAACTCCAAGTGGATCAAGGACCTCCACATAAAACCAGACACACTAAAACTAATAGAAAAGAAACTGGGGAAGACTCTTGAGGACATTGGCTCATTCCTGACTTTACTTCCCAATGATGGACCCTAACCTTTGAGCTGAAATATGCCCTTTCATTCCTTAAATTGTTTTTGGTCAGAGTGTTTATCACAGCAGCAGAACTTTAGAGCAAAAAATAATTATTTCTGGTTATATTCTTTAAAATCACTATTAACATAAGTTACCAGCTACTTCCTTAGGAGAAACCCAGAGATAGGATCATAGGAGCTTTTGTAAATAAACTGTAACTGCTGTTTGTGTTTCAGTTTAAAGATACCTTGATTATATTATTGATTTAATTCATGCCTGAGTGCAGCTTTTTTCACTTCTGTTTTCTCCTTAAGATGCAGCTTAGAATTTTTTTTTTTATTCTTTTGTATATTCTTATTTTTGAACCTTTTAGACAGGGTTTCTTTCACAACTCAGTGATTGACTAGACTGGTCATCAAGTTCTAAGGATCCTCCTGTCTCTTCTTATAATATTGTACAGCAGTTTCCTGAGATTAAAACCTTCCATTTTGACAGGAACCTTCTTTAAGATATAGGATATAAAAAGGAAAATGGAACAACAGGATGTTCTAAGAGGAGGGGAAACACTCCAGCCTGCATGGAAGCTCCTTAGATTTGAAGTAAATCAAAATAGCTTTTGGAAGTCTCTGAAACTGACGGGATTCTCCAAGAATATATAAGCAGTAAAGACTGGGGATTATTCTCAAGGCAAGCAAATACTTGAAAGACTCTCAGACCAGCTGGGCTGTCTTGAAGAGACTCAGACCAGCCTAGCTGCCTGAAAGAAGCATAGACCAGCACAGCTGTTTATAAGAGGCTTAGGCCAATGGACTACCAGGAAAGGACACTCTGCTTGTAGACTGTACAATGTGCTCCTGGTTTCCAGCCTTCATGCTTGCATGTGCTTTTGGTGATGTAGCTATCTTTAAGTCATTTATAGTATTATTAAGAGTAGGCCCTCACCCATATTCCTATAAGTAACCCCAGTAAAATTCATTAGTTTGTCAGGTTGGACTTTGATAGTTTCTGAACTTGGTCTGCGTCATTGGTTCCCTGTCTGGGGTGAGTATATATTTGTTCTCATTTTCCCAGGGATAGTGTCATACAGTATTCCCCAGCACTGAGATTGCAAGCATGTTCTGCCACTCTGGTTTTTATATGGACGATGGAGATCAGAACTCAGATTTTCATGCTTAGTCAGCAAATAGTTTACCAACTGAGTTATTTCCCTAGCCTCTTCTTCCATTTAGGCATACTTCAGCATGAACCTTAAATCCCAGTGGGGACATTTAAACAGCAAAATCAATAAAATATACAAAAATGAAAAAAAAAAAGACACTAAAGACCACATAAAGGGCACTCAAGAAAGCAGTGGTTCACTTTTTTTTTTTTTACTATGCTAGTAATATATGCATCTGTCAAGTCAACTTTTGTAAACCTTCTGAAATGCCTTGAGTATTCACTTAGTCAAATAATTTTACTAAGGGAATGAATGACCATATGTATGTTAATAATGACATTTCTAGTAGTGAAGGTAGTTCTTTGCATGCATTGCTCGAACTTAGCACTAATCTAGCATCTCCTCTCCAGTGTGGGGCAAAAAGAGAAGAAAAAATACTTCAGTGGTTGGTGTGGCAGAGAAGGAAATCACTCCTACCCCTCAAATCTCCCATCTTTAAACCCTGGTGATTTTGGTAATTGCTCTGTAGAGGGCTGCTTCCTGTCAGTACTAGTACTCCAAATTTCAAAGGGGGAAGATGAAGAAACACCATGTCTTTTAGTGGCTTATTTTCTTCTATGACCTAGTAAGAATATTCTTATATTCATAAACCAGAGGGGAAGGGGGGTGCAGGTTGTATTACTTAGTACAGAGTTCACCTTATATTCATTGCTTTACTTTGAGAGTTTAATTAATAAATGAAAACATTCAAATTGCCTAGTGTGGTAGTACACACCTTTAATCTCAGTACTAGAACTCTAGAGGAAGAAGTAGTTGGATCTCTATGAGTTTGAGGCCATCCTGGCCTACAGAGTGAGCTCTGGGACATCAGGGACTGTTATACAGAGAAACCCTTGTCTCTCTAAAAAACCAGAGGGGAAGGGTGGTGGTGGTGTAGGTTGTATTACTTAGTACAGAGTTCACCTTATTTTATTCAAAACATGGTGTCTGGACTTTAACAATAGCTCTGTGTTGTTATCTTTGTGCTCTATAACCTCAGATATAGCCAACAATTTGTCATATAGGGATTAGGGATATAGCTCAATGATTGTTAACATTACCTAAGACTCTGGGTTTAACCTCTAGTACCACAGGGTAGGGAGGTGTTGAAATAAGCTGCATCTGTACTGAGCATGAAGACTTTCCTTGTCATTATTATCTAAACAATATAGTTTAAAATTAATTATATAGCACTTGCATATTACTAGCTAATAGAAATAAAGGTAATTTAAAAATATATGTGAGAAAGTATATAGGTTACTTGTAAATAGTTCACCCTTTTCTATAAGAGACTTGAGAGCCCATGGATTTTGGCATTCTGATTATATTTTGGGTATATTGGCACTATTCCTCCATGGATACTGAAAGACTATATGCTGATTTGCAAGTATGGGCACTATGGAAGGCTAAGTCATGACTCCTCAAGATGATCACATCCTATGAATCCAGGAATTCGTTATCTGCCGTATATTGTCTGCATTATAATATTGTCTGTATATAATATTGTCTATATTGTCTTAGTCTGGTTTTGTTACTAATAATACAGGGACTGGTAGCTTATAGAAACTAAAGGTTTATTCATCTTACTGTTTTAAAGGCTGGGAGTGTCCAATGCTAGGAGGTTGTATCTGTTGGGGACCTTGTTGATAGAGACCCTCTACAAAGTCCTGGTATGGCACTGAGCATCACATAGGAAGAGAGGTATACAAGAGATAATTTCAAACTGGCTCTGACAAGAGACCCAATCCAGAAACAAACCATTAGTTTATTATTGAAAAACAGTTTAATCCATTCAAAGGAGGAGCCTTTCATGATCTTCTCAAACACCTTATGGTCAGATATAGTCTCTTAATTAACCTTAATTTCTCACAATTTCAACGTGAGTTTTGGATCATTTAGATATCCTGTCTTAGTAACCTTTTCTCTGCATAAAATACCCTGACAAAACAATTTAAAGGAAAAGGGTTCTGTTCTGTTTTGTTTTGGCTCATAGGTGAAGTCTGTTATAACAGGGAAGTCCCTGTCAGTAGGAGCTTGAGGCAGCTGGTCACATTGCATCTGCAGTCAGGAAGCAGAAAGTAAATGTTAGTGTTCAGCTTTCTCACTTTTATTGAGTCTAGACATGATGCTATCTACCATTCAGGTGGCTCTTCTTACCTCAACCTAATCTAAATAATATGCCATTTGACATGCCTGGAGACTAACCTAATCTAGATAATCATTTCAGAAAAGGTTGGGTACAGACACTTGTGTTTGCACATGCAGTTGCTAATAAACTGAGAGTTTGCTTAAAATTTGAAATAGTGCCTCCTGGAATATTTGGGTGGGCCTAGTATATTTTAAAAGATTTTTTGTTCTTTTTTTTTTTACCCTCTGTGTGTGTGTGTGTGTGTGTGTGTGTGTGTGTGTGTCTGTCTGTCTGTCTGTCTGTCCAAATCTAAGGCTCAAAGCATCAGTGTAAGGGAATACCAGAACAGGGAAGTGGGAAAGGGTGGATGGGGGAATACGGGGAGGGAAAAGGGGATGTGAGACCTTTGGGGGGCAGGGAACCAGAAAAAGGGAAATGAAATGTAAATATAGAATATATCCAATAAAGAAAAAAGAAAAAATAAAGCCAAGAAAAGAAGTTAAGCACCTACATTTATAAAATAAGAACTTTCATGGAATAGAAACAGAATAGTTCCATAATATTATTTCTGCATCTAAAGCTCAAAGCAATTTCAGAATCACTAATTAGTGACAGATATTAGAAGTACTTTCATTAAAACTTATAATAATTCTTTAACCCAATCTGAAAATAATAATAAAGCTACTTAACAACTGTGCTGGTTAATATTTTGTCAACTTAACACAAACTAAAGTCATCTGGGAAAAAGAAACCTTGAAGGGTTGCTGTTATCAGATTGGCCTGTAGGCAACCCTGTGTTGTATTTCCTTAATTAATGACTGATGCAGGAAGGTCCAATCCACAATGGACAGTGCCACCTCTAGACAAGTGGTCTTGGACTATATTAGAGAGCAAGCTGTGGGAGCCACAGAAAGCAAACCAATAAGAGGACATGGCTTCTGCTTCAATAGATTGTAACATACACTTAAGTTGAAATTAAACCCTTCCTCCCCAAGTTGCTATTGGTCATGGTGTTTTCTCACAGCAATAGAAAGCAAAATAAGATAGTGACAAGCTGGAAATGAATCTAAACTGTAGTTATTGTTTCTGCATAATCTAATTAAACAGCAAAAGCTAAGGGAATTAACTGGAAAAAAAATCAGACATGAGATTTCCAAGAGCAAAGGCTCTTAGATATCTGTGAGCTCAAGGCCTGCATTATCTACATTGAAAGTTCCCTGCCAGCCAAAACTTTATAAAAAGATCCCATCTTAAAAAACAAGCAGAAAGACAAAAGCCAACCAATCAACTGAACAAACAAACAAAAATGTACAAGAGCTTTCAATTGAGGACACATTTAAAGTAACTTTAAAAGGCTGGATGAGGGGGGCACACACCTGTAGCCCCAACAACTAGGAAAAATGAGGCAGGGGGATCACTTGACTAGACTTGGCAATACAGCTAGATAGACTATTAAAACAAGCAAGCAAGCAAGCAAGCAAGCAAGCAAACAAACAAACAAACAAAATCCAAACCAAAAAAACCCTCCAAAGTAAAAAAAATAAAAAACTCAAAAAATAACTTAAAGTATCTTTGCTCATATATGTAGTAAAAATAACAAATGTTTATATTCATAGATATTATGAATAAACATATCTACATATTTCAGTTCAATTTTCTGTAAACACACACCTGGAAAGACATAAAAATAATTTTCAATCTATCAAGATCCCTGGCTTTGAGTATTTTTAAAAGATAAAGCAATGTTTATCACTTCACAAATAGTTAATTATAGAAAAGAGAAAACAAGCCTGGTGGTGTTGCTCACCTTTAATCCCAGCAGAGGCAGAGAGGCAGAGGCAGCAGAGGCAGCAGAGGCAAAAGCAGATCTCTGAGTTTGAGAATAGTCTGGTCTGTAGAATGAGCTCCAGGACAGCCAAGACTACACAGAGAAACTTGTCTCAAAAAACAAAACAAAACAAAACAAAAAATGAAAAAAAAACCAGAAAGAAAAAAGAAAAGAAAAAATAAGACAAGAGACAATCACCTAGTACGCCAGGAAGATGTAGAAGGCGGCCAGCAAGATGGTTTAGTGAGTAAAAGTGCTTGCTGCCACATCTGACCACCTGAATTCAATTGCTAAGACCCACACAGTGGAAAGAGAGAATCAACTTCCAACAGTCTTTGGACCTCCACAAGCACAGTATGGCACATGTGCTCCCTCCCCTCCAAAAATAAACTGTAAGTGTAAGAACATTTTTTAAGGTAGAAAAGATATTACTGAATCTTAAAGACACTGGGGAGGCCATTTATGACACAAGAGCGTGTCACTAACATATGAGTTTTATGCAACATACACTCAACCCCAAAAATAGAGGTTCACAGCACAGCTGACAGCCAGTTGTAAAAAGCTACTTTATAATTAACCACCCAACTGCCTATAAAGCATAACAAATATCTGTTTAATAAATAGCCTAAAGTACTGTCAATGATTAGTGTCTATATTTGTTAAAATTCACTTTTAAGGTCATTTAACTTTTTTGTGTCTATTTCTATGATTTCTCTACTACCAGTGGTGTCCCGGGAATATTAAAAAAGTTTCTTTCAGAAATTAAGATATGGAATTCTTCTAGAACTAAAGACCTGTTATCATTTAAAGCTAGATATCCTCTTTTCCATTTTTAAGTATTTTTTCATTTTTATTAAGTATTATATCATGTATTACATGCTTTAAAATGCACCACATCATACCTATTCCATTTCATCAAAGCCCACTAATATGATGCCTGACAGTTCTTTTTTTCTTTGCCTTAATGAACTGATAGATGCACACAGTGGTCACTTGATGAATAAGCATACTTCCATGACTCAGACCACATCTCCACATAAGATTTGTTTTGGTCTTGTTTGGCTTTGGAACGGTTCTTGCTGGCATGGAACACTCTACATATACCAGAATGACACCAAATGCAAGAGACCTGCCTGACTCTACTTTCCAGTGCTGGGATTAAAGGCCTGCCACACCATGTCCAGCATTTATTTAGATAAATAAACCAAAACTCCATCCTCAGGCTCTACGAAGGTCACTCTGGCTTAGGTTCTCTTTTGGTAGGCTCTTCTGTTACCTATTTAGTTTGTTTGTTGTAGCTTTTCTAACTTAAAGAGTAATTTCTTGTTATAGAAGTTAAAAGATAAAAAGTTGAAACAGTCTCTTGCTATTTATTAGAATTCTCATGTTCCTAAGACATTCTAAAAGTCACATTTGTTCTCTAGTAATATCCTAAGAGGTTCAAAACCCCCTCTTCTACTATTATTAGAACAACAAAAACTACCACTTAGTTCTAAAGGAGTGACTAAGAGATTTATTTCTGAGACAATAAAGAGAGTGAGGAATTCTACTATAATTTCCACCAGCTACTATCCCCCATCAAATTCATTGACATTGTTATTTAAACTCTTTTTTCAATACTAGAAGGACAGTGTGGATATAAATATAACTCTAGGTTTAGTCTGAATTCTCTTTTACCACCATAACCAGAATGTTTCATAAGTTTTTCCTATAAATAGTTAAGTGAGGCGGGAGAGATGTTTCAGTGGTTGAAAGAACTTGCTGCTCTTGCAATAAGACCAAGCATGTATGGTGGTTCAAAACTGTAACTCCAATTTCGGAGGATCTAATGTCCTCTTCTGATGTCCAAGGGTGCATGCACTCACAAAGGGGCATATCTATACATTGAGGTGTATACAAGATAAAATTTAAATATAAACAAATTCAATGCTGCCCATTAGAATCTTAAGCTAGACATTTACTACATTTTAATGTTTCCAAAAGTCAGGGTACTTCTTAAAATTAAAAACTGCTTTTCCTAGTGCTTTAGATTCTGTCAAGTATCTGCAGATGGCTAGCATTTTTCCTTTTTAGTGGTCCTAACTTAAGTTCAAAGATCAAATACCAAATTAAATATAACAGATGCTCTAGCTTAGAAAACAAACTTTCTTGGGAGGGAGAAGAGAGCAATCACAAAGAGGGAGGGAGGGACCTGGGAGGGAAAGAGAAGGGAGGTTGCCTGGGAAAGGTGGCCCAGGAGGAGAATAAAATCTGGGGTGTAAAAAAAAAAAAAAAAAAAAAAAAAAAAAGATTAAATAAAGAGAAGGAACATTAAAAAAAAAAAAGAAACTTTTAGAAAGTGCTGATATGTGAAGTCTTAAATCATAGCTAGCTTGCTTCTATAGCAATATTGAAAGCCTCAATTAAGAACATATCACAGCCAGGCGGTGGTGGCACACGCCTGTAATCCCAGCACTTGGGAGGCAGAGGCAGAGGCAGGCGGATTTCTGAGTTCGAGGCCAGCCTGGTCTACAGAATGAGTTCCAGGACAGCCAAGGCTATACAGAGAAACCCTGTCTCGAAAAACTCACACACACACACACACACACACACACACACACACACAAAAAAAAAAAAAAAAAAAAAAAAAAAAAGAACATATCACTTGGACACTTTTTGATAAATATGCTAACCAGGTTTTATAACCAAATAGTATGTTTATATATATATGTATATATGTATATGTGTATATATATACATACTATTATGTTTTTATACATATACATAATGAATGAAAAAACGAGGACACAACTACTCCAAGGTATGGCTAAGAAGAAGGCTTATTGTAGATTTAATGGGAGGGACAGCCAGTCATAGGTATCTAGAAGGGTCTAGTCTGAGTATAACCAGCAGACTGAATGGGGCTATGAAAGAAGAGGGATAGAGGAAGGGAGCAAGAGAAGAGGAGTGGCTAGCAGACCAAGAGGGGATCCATGGACCAAGAACCCAAGAGCTAGTCAGAAAACCTAGTGGGTGCCTAATCAAAATTACTGAGGAATCCAAAGCTAGGGGAAGGGAAGTTGAAGTCCAGTACACCTAGGAGAGAGAGAGCTTTAGAGTTGAGGGTAGTGTGAGGAGGGCTGGGAGGAGCCACAGGTACTGAGTGAGACATGTCCTAGGTTTCTGTGATCTGACACTATACAACTTGTTTAATTACTGGGTCATTTCTGTGGCAGAGATATCTATCTATCCACCAAAATTTTTTCTCCTCCTATGTGTGAAGTTGTTATAAGAAGCTAGGGTGCCTTGACAGGGACTACTTTTCCCAGCTCTCCTTATAGCCATCTGGTAAATCTGTATGTCTTGTTTATATTAATGTAATATAACAGGAACTGATGTATGTATACTAAGGGAATGCTCTCATTGAAAATGTTAATTGTGCCTAGGTATAATTAAGTACTACTCTTTAACATTTACCTCTCCTTGACAGTTCAAACATGTCAAGTTAAATGCTTATTTGAATGTTCTTGAAAAAACTGTCACTGAATTACATCTGCCACACCAAAATATTAAGTATACACAAAAATCTGTGATTGCTGCATGACTTTAGTGAGGTATTTGTTGATGGGTCTGTGATAAGCAGACACTGCCACCTGCACACCCTAGACTCAAAAACACTTCACAAGGGTCACTGTTTTAGATTCATAGGAAACTTTACTCCCTACCCCAGGAAGCTTACATTCTAGTCTAGAGCTGTCACAATAACAGTAAAACTTGTCAATTTTCATGTGAAAACATATTCTAGCTTATTGAGGGAGGACAAACAGTATAGTCTCAGTTATAATTCAAAGCATAAAAGGAAGCCAAAGAAGACTTCTAAGGTAGTGAAGGAAATGTCAACATAAGAATACATGGCCAAAGTAGCAAACAAACTTCCATTTAGAGCTTTAGATGGAAACTTTTTTTTCAGACAATGAAGAATTGTATAGCAATATGATTTACAGGAACAAACCATATGAAAGATAGTAAGAATTAAAAAATGATGAACCAGCATGAAAGAACCCCACTCTCTGCTCCAAATGTAGCTTGACTACTTGGTAAATTTCAAAAATTGCATAAACTAGAAACACCTCTTTGTGCAGCAGAGATGAGGCATGTATAATTTGTTGCTACTAATTCATCTAATAATACATAATACAATTTAGATACCAAAGCAGTACTTCATATTAGCAATATGAATCAAAGACTCAATTTGAATACAAGTTCTATGTGTTCATACATAAGTATGTTATGTATACACAATTACACAGGATCCACAAACTTGTATATATATATCCTTGTATATATAATCCTTGATTATAAATAGACACTATACAGAGTATATGGGTCTAAACTTATAGAAGGCAGCATGAATAAATAAATCATTTTTTGTGTGATTCTTTGTTAAATTTAGACAGGAAAAAATAATGACTGGGAAAACATGCTGATAACTGTCTCTGTTAATCTGAGCTAGGTATTTATAAAGAATCCTTGTACCATTTCCCACAAAAAACCCACAAACAATAGCATCTGCAGCAAAAAACTTCTTCCAATTAAAAGGAAAGTATAAGTAAGAGTCAGATGGTGGCTGATGTCTCTAATTCCACCACTAGGAAGCAGAAAGCAAAAGCCAGAAGATCAAAAATCTGAGGCCAGCTTGGGTTACAGAGCCAGTTCAAGGCCAGTTTGGTTACACTGTAAAATAGTGCACACAAACAAACAACAACAAAAATTGTAAGTGAATACTTTTCTTTGTTCCCAATTCAAATATATGGTTTAAAAGAGAAGGAAAAGGAAAAGACCTTCTTTTTCTACTACTGTTTCTTATTCCCAAGGAATAAAAGTCTTGATTCAAATCCCAGTTATGCTAAATTATAAGAATGCTTCTCTAGTGAGTCTATCCTCAGTTGCTCCAACTATGTCCTCCATGATTTTTCTGCATATGTGGAAACATATTAAAAAAATTCACAGAAAGAAAAAGGGGGAGTTGCAGGAAGCCACGTTCGCCATTACAAGATGGCGCCCATTTCCTGTGATGAATCAGCAATGTGCTGTTGTTTACTCCACTCCGTGCCCTACTGTACATGCTTGGGTAGAGGTTTGGCGGGTCGCAGCTCAGACCCGGAGCATACTAATGAGGCATCGTGGTGTGCACCAATCAGGTAGAACACATCCTGCCTAGGCTTATTTAAGATGCACCGCTCTACCCTCCTTGGTCTTTCGCCTCTGCAATCAACCCCGCAATAAACGTCTGTGGAAGGATCCTGATTGTCTCGTGTCATTCTTGCTGGCGAGATAGACACGTGACCTACAGTAATGTAAACAAAGAATATAGAAAATAAATTAAAAAAAACATTCACATTAAATATGGTAATCCCTTTAGTTATTACTATCCTAATAAACCTGTCACAGAACATGCTTTTTTTGTTACTCAATGTCCAAGACTAGGAATGGATATGAAACAGAAAAGAACAAAATAAAGAGGAAAATTATAAACTCTACAGCACATCACTCATCTTTTTCCCAAGGCCCTGTCAGTCTTATTTTTTGAAGCTTTACTCTTTTCTGTAGGGTTAGAATTGGAAACAGGTATCAAAAAGCTTACTGAGCATGTGGGAGAGACTTAAGAAACTTCTTTACTCAAGGTTCACTAGGAGTTTTAGTGATTCTTAACAAGTGAAGAGGCTGCAAAGGTAGGAAGGGAGTGGCAGATTAGACAATAGGTTCATCTACCTCATGCTTAATCTACTTGTAATATTAGTTTGTTTTCCTAGGAAATCTATTCTGAAGACATTCAAAGGTAAAAACTTCTAATACCCATGGTTATTGTATTTAAAATATTAACTTTATGTTAAAAAAAAAATACCCTTAACAAGTGGTTTACAAGTTGTCAATTAAAAATCGACAAAAACAAGAAACAAACAAAAACACTAAATTTGAGCCAGTAAGATTTTTCAGTGGGTAAAGATGCTTATGTAAACCTTTGACCTGTGTTTACCCTAGGTGAACCAGGAGAGAGGTGGGAGGAGAGAACCTACTCCACAAGTTGCCCTCTGACCTCCTGATACATGTGATCATGAATTCACATACACACACTAATCAAAATCTTTTAAAAAGTAAATCCTTATCCAAATGGACACGATTATGTGATAATTGGTATCACAGCTAACTACTTCAAAAGAAAAGGTAAGAAATCAGTTTCTTAATACTGTCACATAAATATGAAGGTTTTAAAAACTTTGTATTTAACTGTATCTATATTAGTGCTATGCACTCTGACTATCCTAGTCACAAGTTTCTGTAATGAATAAACAACATTAAATCCAGGCTTCTGACTAGATAGTTCAATCAATTTACTTGAGGCTAAATCTATCTGGCATAAAGGGACTTATTAAAAGGTTGAGAAGTATCACATACTTAATAGCATCAAAAATCTAAAAATATTGTAATGGATTACCACACTTAAACCATCTACCAATTTATAAAATCTACAACCGCCACATAATCATAGCCAATTTTACCAACTGTGAATCCCTAGAAAGCTGCAGTAAGGTTGCAGCAGTTTTATAATCAAAATTAGTATTGTTTTGTCACATCATAGGGTAAGTGTCCATTTAATGGATGGAATAACATTGTATTTGGTTGAGAAAATTCACTGCAAAGTCCATAGCTCATATTTTATTTTATTTTATTTTACCATTTTATTGTAAATTTCAGACTACCACATTTTAATAAAATTTTGTCAAAATCACAAAACCTCAACAGTAGCAAAAATAAATTTTTACAAAAAATAAAAGTTTACACATTTGTACAATGCTAAAATTATATTAGAAACCATTTGGTTCAATAGCCTCTTACCTAAGAAGTTTACTAAATTGACAAAACTATGAACCTGGTCATTGTCAAGTGGAATTAGATACACTAATTAAAAAAAAAAATGATGTGTTTACAAAAGTTAACCATTTTTTACTTCTTTCCTCATTATACCACATTTCCTTCTCTGTTCATTTCCAAATCTTTGAATGTCATTACTTTAAGGTATCCTTATCTGTAAAAGACTAATCATGGGAGAACAAAGTTTAGATTTCAATAAATATGCCTCGGAACTTATATTAACTTATGTAAGTAAGCCATCAACTTCACCTCACTCTAACTGCTCTTGAATTCTAAGAAATTGAAATTTATTTAAAAGGAAGAAAGAAAGAGAGAGAGAGAGAGAGAGAGAGAGAGAGAGAGAGAGAGGGAGGGAGGGAGAGAGACAGAGACAGAGACAGAGACAGAGACAGAGACAGAGACAGACAAGAGGGAGAAAGAACTGAAGTAACCTAAGACTCTACACTTTTAGGAATATAGGCTGAAAACCAGACAACTGAAGTTTCAGTGGTCAGTACTTTTCTTCCTGCAACCCACCCAAAAGAACAGTGGATGTGTCCCAAGAACTACACATCCCTTAACACATATCACAGCGAATAAATACATCTCTTTCATCTTAGGGAGAAAGAAACCTAAATTACAATATTGTCAGTTTTAGTATGATAAATTATCAAATGTATTTCAGATAAAAACCAAGATCCTTTTTTATAACCCAAGACTTTCTATATTCATTAAAACTGTAAAAAAAATAAATAAATAAAATAAATTAAAAAATGGTTCTGCCATTAAGGCTAGGCTCACAACCAAAAATGTCAAAAGTGTAAGAAGTATTCCTTTAAAATAAACTTTCCTAAGACTAGTTTAACTTCAATTATAATGAGCTTTTTTTTTTTTTAGTTTATAAAGAAAAATTTTAAAGAACCTTTAAAATTCATATTTGCAAGACTGTTTTAAATTACTTCAGAAAACTTCGAGAGTAAAAAAACTGCCATTATTTAACTTTAATCTATAAAAAAGCACTAAGCTAATTGTATTAATTTTGGTAAAAATACATGTAAACTGTCTGTTTTACGAAGCATATAAAATGTTGTGAATTTAAAAAAAAGCCATAGTTATATGGTTATAACCCAAACCCCATCTTTGATACAATTCAAAGATTACTTTAACTGATGAGATGATTGATTGGTATCAGTTCAATCTCAGAACCTACATGGTGAAAGGAGAAAATGGACTCCTAAAGACTGTTCTCTTACACTCTCTCTAAATAAAGAAGTGTGAAAATCTTTTTAAAAAAATATTTACTGTAGATTATTTTAAAACAGCTCCTTGACTCAGGAACACTATATCAACTATAAGAGTCACAGAAAGAAATAGTTACAATTTTAAGAGAAATGTGCTTTGTCATATGAACTTTTGCAGGACACAAAGGAAGAAAATATTTTACCAGTCTCTTGTTCAGTGGCCTAATGACAATGTATTCTTGATCATGTTCAGTCAGTCTTCTGTAACTCTTCCTTAGGGTTATGCTAATTTGAACTATTTCTAATCCCTACTTCAAATCGCCAAAACCCTGAGCCACCCAGTACTTCCAGGATTAGTAAAAGGAACTGTTCTTACATTTTCAGTATATGGCTGTAAAAAGGCAGTATAAAATGCTGCATTATCATTTTACAGGCAGCAAAACATGGTATCTTCCAGTCTGGTTTGCCATACATAGCTGATACTACTGTAATTGCATTTTTCCCCTTTTACTTTTGGTAATACTAAATGGTCTAGGCTGGCCTTGAATGCCCAGTCCTCCCATCCCACCTTCTCGTACAGACTGCCACTCATTGCTAGTACTTGTACTTGTTGAGGCTTATATTCTCAAACACCAACAGTAAGAAAAAAGAACTTGGGGTTCCTATTTTCAAAATTCAGACAACAGGAATAGATTATGGGTTAGCTCTAGAACTAACCCCTCTCAAGGATCTTCCACTTTTTGTAGGAGAGTCCAAAATTGATGTATACCAGCAATCCAGCCATTCCGTAACTTGAAATATGTTACATGCTTCTTAAAACCCAACAACTGAAGGGCACTGCTAGGCAAGGAGATGAGGCACTGAGGCTTGTAATTCATGCGACCAGTACACCACACTATACTTTGTAATCATAGGATTCTCCATCTTTCTTGGAGTATGTTTCCCAATCTTAAGGTTAGAATGCTCAACTTAGATCAAGACATGCTGCCATCAAGTCAGCTGGTTCCAAGACAACAGTAGTGCTGCAGCAGCCAAGGATCCCTTGGCATAGACTTGCTCAAATGATACTGGCAGCAGCACTGGCTCTTCCCTCTCTATCTTGACTGTTACTATAGCTCCTTTGCTAAATCTGCCTCTGAGTTTAGACAGGAGCTGGATGGCTCATAATCACCCAGCAGCTGCAGCTGAGCAATATTCAGCTAATTGTGGCACTGGAGCAGCTGAGAGAAGAAAAAAGAAAATATATACCCTATTGTAGCCATACACAAATGGCTGTATACAGTGTTGGTAAGACACCAACACATTTTAATAGAAACAGATTATTTCCTTTGAAGAGAAGCAGTTAGGTCTTGCTAGAGGACTTGTATTTATAATATAAATAAGTTTAAATGTGAACCAAAGGTGACCTAGCCATGTTGCTCTCTGAACAATGGAAGATCTTACTAAAACTTCCTGTAAAAATGCACACAAGGCCAGAATCACAAACATTGCCTTTACAACATGGCAAAGTTCCTGTGATATGAACTTGGCACAGATACAATCTCTTCTTCAGCGCTCCATTACGACAATGTAAAGTAACAAAACCAACAGCTAAAACAGCAAGCAACTACACAGAATAAATAAAGCAGCATCAGGCAACCACTTTGCCTCTCTGAAAGACACTGCCATTGCTTTCTTCTGTAACAAAAGTGTATTATTTCGTCAGACTCTACACACCTCATAAAGTGTAATTAAAGGAAAAATCACTACACGATGAAAATCTCATGTTAAAACTGACACTGAATTTTTTTTATTTGAAGCTTTACTGCTTTGGGGGAAAAATGAAAGTCAACCCTTGCTATGCCAATTTTGTCATGGTACCTGATTTTTCTGAAAGATAGGTATCTGATAAAAGAACAACATCTACTCATTCAATAAACAATTTGATTACTTACTACTTACTATTGATATTTAAAATTGGTAACCCAATTTTAAATCTCAGAACATTAAAATAACAATAAAAATCAAGAACTCAGTAAGAAACACTTTTTTGAAGATTCTCTCATTACTGTAATTTGGAAATGTCGTATTTTCAAGGCTGTTACACACACATGATGCAGGAAATCTAAATCTGCTAGCAAAGAAGAGCCCAGGGAGTTCCCTTAAGCCAGACACCAACGACTAAATTTTTTAATCAACAGGGAAAAAGAATAAATGTATGACTTCATAAATTAAGACCAACACCTCCAAGACACCAAGGATAGAAGAACTTTCCTACTGCTGCAGAAGTCTGGCCTCATCACAGCTGCTTCCCTTTCTCCCTTTGTTTCGATGCAAATCACTTCCTTGTAGTTATTGTTTTTTGAAAAAAATAATAGTTTTATCACTTAAATTTGCATTCCTAGACATCAGAGCTTAGCAATGCTCTTCAAAAAAAAAAAAAATCTGCTCAGGTTTCTTTCCTAAACAATAGTAATAAGACTAATAAATTATACTCACACTGAACTGTGTCACTAAATTGGAAGCTACATATATTTTTATAAAAATTACCCACAGTAATATGCTATTTACTGTTAGAATTATGCAAATTTGAATTACAAATAGATTAGTATTTCACTTGTACTGGGTCACTGCTTTTAGCATATTCTTTTATTTATATAATGAATGAAATAATATTTTATTTGCAGAGACAATTTTTTTTTAGAATTTCCTCAACTAAACACAAATTTTGACTATATATTAATATTATCCCTTGGCCATAAGACAAATTTCACACCTATCCCAAGAAAACAGGTCAGGCTGTAATTTCACTTTCAGTTGAACAGAAAGGAGTCAATTTTGTGGTTTGTGAAGTCAGCAAAAACTAGCTACAAAATTGAAGGTATGATAACATTACCGTAGTTTTATGGCAAAGTACATATTTTAAGAGCTCTTCTATCTTTTATCCTGGAAACATGGAATATAAACAGTCTGGTATTTAAGTTTCAATCAAAGGCAATCTTTTCCCTCCCCTAAATTTAGGACCTACTGAAATGTCAACCAGCATCTACATTTCCACTGAGGTTTTGCTGGTATTCAAAAATAAGCTATAGCTAAATGCTGACATAGCAAGAAGAAAAAAAAATTCCTGAAGAACAACTTTCCTACAGTTGTGTTCTCCCTTAAATGTATTCAGCCTTAAATTAAGTCATATATGCACACTTAGTAACATTTTCATTAGTGTGTAATTTAAATTTAGAAATTTAACAGGATATTTAAACTCACTTTCAATTGTCAAGATATTTTGGGTACAGTAATTTTACATGATAATGCACGAATATACTAACACCACAGTATGCTGTGAAATCACTTATGTAAAAATCACACGAGAGAGGTACAAAGTTATGTTTCAATTGCAACGTTTTTGTTTATTTACTCTGATAACTGTCATTAGTCATTCCACTGCTGTTCCAATCACTTATGCAAAGAATAACAACAAAACTGCGCTGTGCCCCATTCACTACAGCAATCCCTATACCAGAAACGATATTCCCACTTTCTTAAAACAACTCTTTCCCAAGCTCAATAAAGCAAAAGCTGGAAGCAATTATCAAGAAGCAAAACACTCTCAAAAAAATTTTTTTTTCGTTAACACACTAGGACAGTGAACCGAACCCATGGGGAGGCGGTGTGGCATGGTACTTAAAAGTGGCCACTGATTGAAACACGTCCCAACACCCTCAAACCCAAACAAAGGAAAACTTTATAAACAGGTCGTGGTTTTCAATCAAACGGAGCACAACCGGCCGCTCACTCACTCGCTCCCCGCGTTCCACTCTTCGCCCCGGACAGTTGCTGCGGGCGTCAGGCGACTAAGGCGACAAAGACCTCCAGCCGCTAGGACGAGAAGGGTCCGCTCCCCTACCTCCTGGTCGCCCTCACTTGCGAGTGACCCCTCGTCCTTTTGGACGCAGGGTGCAGCGGCGGCGCCACATAGGCTGGACCACTATACGGACTCCCGCAGGATCGGGAAGTACTGGACAGGGCGGGGACCGAGGCACTGGGCAAGCAGGTAGTGAGCCCAGGAGACACGCCCGCCCGCCGGCCAGACCGGGGGAGGGGAGAAGTTTCTCAACTTCCAGACTCCGGGCCCGGCAGGCGGACAGCGGCAGGAGCGGCGGCGCCTCAAGAAGCCGGGGAGCAGGAGGGTGGATGCCGAGGCCTAGAGCTGCCCGGCTGGGGTCAGTCGCCTACGTCGCGAGGCCACGCTGCGAGCTTACCTGGGTCCGGCCGCACTCGCACGGGTCGCCTCGGGGAGAAGGCGGCCGGCCCAGGCGGACGCCCGTGGGGCCCTCTCCCTTCTCCACCTCTGCTCGCGGTGCGCCGGGAGGCAGCGTCGGCCGCACAGCCGGCCCGGGACGCGTTACTTGAGGAGGAAGGAATTCCCGGGCGCCCGCACCCCACGGCCTCCCTCTCTCCTCCTCTCACCGTCGGCCCCGCCCCTTCGCTCCCGACGGGGGCGGCCGCGCGCGGGGCGGGGGTTGTGGCTACCTGCGCGCGCCCGCTCACCGGAACTCGCGTCCCGCTGCCTGCTTAGAGCGCCTTCCGGCGCGGGAACTCTGCGCGGGGTCCGCAGGCTGCTGGGAGGCCCCGCAGTGTTGTGCCTGCCGACCCAACATGGCGGCGGGGGCCAGGCGTCCTCCTGAGGGGGCGTGAGGAGAAAGCAGCACCAGCCTTTGGTTCCTCGCCTGCCCTACCGCAACGGGTGAAGCGGGACTCCGCCTGGCTCACCGAAACACTGAGGGGTGTTCGGCTTTGTTTTGGGAGGGTGGTCGGAGTTGGGGTTCTTTGGAGAGGTTGACTGTTCATTTCTCAACATTGTGGCTCCGCATCCTTTGTCACTGATAGTAAAATCTCAGTCTAACTGCGTGAGCCACCGGGGCGGTGCTGACACCTTGGTTGCGGTCCAAAAAACGTTCTCGTCTGGCCTTTCCGAAGCTGGGATCCTGTCCCTGCCCCAGAAGCTTCCTGTTGACTGTAGGTCGAACCAGCCTTGCCGGGAGTGGAACGAAGCTGAGTTGTGTTGGCAACTCTCCCAGGAATAATGGCTTTCACTTAGCGTGGGACAGCATTTTATTTGATCCTAGTAATAGGGAACCCGGACAGGCACTGTGACTCTTCTTGATAGCTATGGAAACTGAGGTTAGGGATCCCTGAAGTGGAGAAGTCACGATGAAAGGGTTTTCTTTTTCTCCAAGGCCTTGAATCTTTTTCTACTTGCCTTGTAGAAAAAGTAAGGGTTTAGGAGGAACTGGGATAAAGATTGAGAGTCAAGGTCAAAAGACAATCTAGATGTACTGCTAAAGACCTTATCATACTCTTAATTTCCCTTTTGTAGTTCCTCTTTGATGGGGTTATTCGAAGTATTAATGTGGGTTTCCTTTGTGGTTTTCAGCGATGTTCAACATCATCTTTGGCATATTCTAAATAGCGCCATCAACTCTGTCAGTATTCTGGTATTTTAGGAACTGAAATGCACACAACTTCAAAAGGTTTCTTCAAAGAAACGAATGGGAATTCACATGAACAACTATGTGTGATGTAGAATGGTGCTTTATTTTGCCATTGACTGGGGCATTAAGTTTTTTCTTGAAACTAGAACATTAATTACTTGAGCTGTTGCCTTTCTAAACCTGCAGATAAAATAGAAATATATTTGTGACTCTAAACTCTCCAAATTTCAAAAACAATCAAAAATCCTTTCAATGTTAGCTTGTTTTGAATTTGTTTTATATTTTATTTTGTTTTACTTTTCTTTTTTGAGACAGAGTTTTGTGTAGCCCAGGCTAACTTTGAACTTGTTGTATAGCTGAGGATGACTTTGAGCCTCTCCTCCTGTTTCTGCCTCCCAGTTTCTGGGGTTGCATGTAGGTTTCATCACATACAATTTCTGTATTTTAAGGTAGGGAGAGAATATAAAAAACACACCTACAACTTATAGGTTCCATTTAATGGCGATTAATTTTAGAAATATTTTTAAAGATGGTGACAGAATCTGGGGAATTTTGCTGGGAAGTTTTGGTGTTATAGAAACTAGTCATAGCTAAAAACCTGTTTATGAAATGGACAATTGAATGTCAGCTCATGTTTCCCTCTTCACAGTGTTGTAGTGTGATGTGGAACTATCTTGAAACCTCTGGGAAAATCAGCCCTAAGGAGGAAGGAGAAAGCCAGTGGAAAGTTTGAACTATATTAGGTATTTCTAAAACTAAGGTTCTTATTAAAGTTGGTTGGAAGTTTGAATTATTAAAAGTTGAACTGATTACCAATGA
Source organism: Apodemus agrarius (assembly GCA_964023405.1). Lineage (NCBI taxonomy): Eukaryota > Metazoa > Chordata > Mammalia > Rodentia > Muridae > Apodemus > Apodemus agrarius. The sequence continues at coordinate 113,075,829 of OZ030014.1, read as the reverse complement.
AACCTATGATTCTGCCTGGAAATATTTTTGTTTAGGATAAAGTGCTATCAGGGAGAGATCTGTCCCCTTCACTAAGGCCCTGGTAATGAGTTTCTCTCAGTGGAAAGCTAGCTGTTCTATACAGGGTACATGCACTGCATGATCTCAACCATCCCTACCACCAGGCAGACTTGTCAAGATAACTTTTACCCCTTAGGAGCAGGATATCCTTGTATACACATGGTGCCTATCTGTACTGTCTTGGCTTTGCCTTTGCAGCTGGCCATGCCTACTCCAAGGCCCCTAGAAAGAGCACAAGAGCCTCCCTAAGCTAAGATTGGTAGGTTTAGGCATTTCTTGAGTGTGAGGCTCATTATGCCAAGCTGCCTGAAGCAGTATAGTTCATTACTTACTCAAACTTTGTGTTTTCATAGCCTTGTAGTGGTTATGGTGGATTGTTTTCCCTTCCTCTCAACTGGGCTAGGGTCTTGAATCTCAGACTATCCCTATATCAGATCTGGACTCCCCATACCTTTCTTGTTTCCTGACTGAGCCTGCTTCTCCAGTCTTACTGTTGATTCTCTGAACTTCCTCCAATAAATTCCTTTTCCGCTTAAATTAAGTAGAAAATCTGTTCTTTGCAAGTAAGAAACTCAAGTTAGACCCCAGATCTTGGGAGATGGAGGTAAAGAATCAGGAGTCCTAAGCCATTTACAGCTACATACTGAGTTTCAAGCCAGTCTAGGCTCAGCTCAACCTGTCTCAACAAAAAGTCACAGAAACAAATCTAAAGCAAAACAAAACACAATTTAGTGTCTACTACTTTGTATTGCTGACTGACTGTCACCTCAGCTCTGAGGGCAGGATTTCCTGCTTTCTGTACAGACTAGGGGTGGGATACTTACATGGGAACGAATTTTCACAGAGAGGGATAAAGTAGCAGCACAGCCAGAGTGGAGATAGGAGCATACAGGAGGCCTAACACAGATTAATGTAATTCTTGCCAGGCATAAGGCTGACACATTACTCCTCTTACCTACATGAGGCAGTCAAGGCTCTCTCAGTTCATGGCATCATTTTCCCCCCGAGCAGTAACTCAAACCTCAGACTCCTGCTCAGCACAATTTTGACAACAGCTACTTTCTTCCCATGGGCTGTGTTTGTGGTTGCTAAAATAGTTTTTCTTGAGTGTTTTGGCCTGTGTTTTCTGCAGGTGATGTGTAATAATATTGGCAGTGTGTCTGGCCTTGAGTTTAAATTTCACTAAATTGTTACTAGTTTGTTACTTCTGAAGATTTTTATGCATGGGTTAGGTGAAGTAGAACCTAACTTTGCTTGAAGGTGGGAAGGGGTGGATGGGGGAACATGGGGAGGGAAAAGGGCATGTGGGACCTTTAGGGGGCAGGGAACCAGAAAAAGGGAAATGAAATATAAATATAGTATATATCCAATTAAAAAAAGGAAAAAAAAAAAAAGAAGTTGAAGTTAGAATGTTTACCAGAACTGATGGTTTAGAAAAGAAACTAAATCAGGCTCTATATTTAAAGTTCACTGAATGGGACCATGAAACATAAAATATTTATATTAGGGAGCTTTTTATAATTAGATGCTTTGCAAGATGGTGCTAGCTTGGGTTTTAAACAATGTGCTTAGAATGTATACTTTTCTAACTTTCTTTAAAATCTCCTTTCTAAAGCTGAACAAATTTTGTTGCAACTTTAGCTACAACAATCACTTTCTCAGATGTATAGGACCAAATTTTAAACTTTGACTCACCATACCTTAGGGTTTGACATAACTACAATGTTTTTAATGTTTAACAAAATGTATTCACTCTTCTTTGACTTGTGAGTAGAGCTTTTAATGAGTTGAAATAGTTTATTTTTTTCCTTATTAAAAAGAAACACATAATGATGCTTGCCTCTAATCCCAACACTTGGGATGCAGAAGTCTACTACAAAGAGAAACCCTATCTTGAAAACCAAAACAAAAGAGACACATATACATTAAAGATTTAAAGCCATACCTTGGTGAAATGTGCTTTAAGTCATGTGAATGAATGTATTAATCAGATCAGCAATGCAGATAGTAAAGTTGATAAAACATTACCAACAATAGCAAAAGGAGTAGCTGCCTTATTTTGAGCCCCAGGCAATGCATAGGGCTTGCTTACAGCATTCCTTGAATCCCGATAATATCCTTGGAGGTTAGCAGCCTTGTTTTCAGATTGGAGCTCTCAGGTTTTCATATTAGAGCTGGAAGGCTTAGAGGGAGGAGTTAAACACAATGAGAGAAACCACTCCAAAATCTACTGAGAATCCATGTTTCAAAAATAATTTTTCTGTCTCTACTGACAAGAATTATTTTTAAATGTTATTTTAATGACCATGTAAAACCAGTTATTTCTCCCCAATTCTAGAACACCAGATAAATTGCTCATAGGAAAATACATAGCTAACCTGAGTATGATACACATATCTGTAATTCCAGTACCTGGGACCAGTTGGGATAATAGTGAAATCTCTCAAAAATAAATAAGAGCCGGGCGGTGGTGGCGCATGCCTGTAATCCCAGCACTTGAGAGGCAGAGGCAGGCGGATTTCTGAGTTTGAGGCCAGCCTGGTTTACAGAGTGAGTTCCAGGACAGCCAGGGCTACACAGAGAAACCCTGCCTCAAAAAAACAAACAAACAAACAAAAAACAAAACAAAAAAAACCAAAAAAGCAAAATAATAAGAATAAGAATAAGAATTTAAAAGTAAATGCACAATAGAGAATGTGGGGTTCTAGAAACTCATAAAAAATTCTATCACAATCCTATATCTATAAGAAAGGTTGGAGAAGAACTTAAATGTATGATACTAGTCTTAAAAGAATGAACTCAGATAAGGCTTTCTGATTACTAGTTTTGTGCAGTTATTTACTCAAAAGTTCCACTAAAACCTGCATAAACCATGGTTTTCAAACAAAAACCAAATACCTAGAAAATAATTGTATATAAAACAAATCATTTTACCAAATGAAAAGTACCTGTTAATATTTCCATTTTAATCTGCTAAGCTGAGCTGACCTCAGTTAAGCTGTGCATGTTAACCATAGTGGTAAGTGTTGGGGTGAGGAAATCGCCAAACTTCTCAAACACTGACCACAGTCAAATGGGGATGGTTTATTGAATGTCATGCCCCAAAACTGATCCATTAGGGTCACAGATCAAACTCAGGAGATGACTGCAACATTGGGTCAAGATCCTGTGGGCTTTTTAAGCCCAAGATGTACAGACAGGGATGGGGGTTTCCTTAGGAATATGTCTTTGTTGTACACTTATCCTGCACCCATGTTTGGGTACTCAACTGTGGCAGGGTATTTGCCTTGTCTAACATTCTTGTCTTTACTTGCCAACCAGGTCATTTACCCATGTACATGTCTTTCTGCCAAGTAGGATGTCAGTTCCAGGGAGGCCTTAGGAACTTAAACTTTACTCAGTCCCTACTCAAAATGGAAGTCTTATTCCAAATAGTCTCTTTTATTGGTACTGGTGTCTTGTATTGGAGTCCATCCCAGGGGCAGCTTGTAAAAGTAAATACCATAGAAATTCATACACAGGTGCAGGAAATGCTGCTGGGTGATTGGTTTGGGGCCAATTACTGTGGCTAACTTTACAAAGCAGTTCTAACTAACTTCTGTTGTGATTGGTTTCCAAGAACAACAAAGCACAGAACATCCTATTAACACCAGTAACAGTATATAAGAAAGTTTCCTTGTGACATTTGTGACAGCACAAAATGGCAGGCTAAACAGGTATAGTTACCTAGGCCTTAACATTCTACCCAGGCCTTAGCAATAAGACCCAATAACAGTTAATAAAATAGCATAATGTGAGGTAATATTCTTAGTGTCCTAAAATCAATTTATTCATAAAACATTTACAAAGCACTACCCAGTAGATTATATTTAGTTTATATTAAACATTTTGTGATTTTTATTAGCTTAGAAAAGCACGGTAGTGAGACACATACTGAAATCTAAAATACAACAATGAAGAGACTTCCAAAGACTATTGGGGCCTTTATTTCTAGAGAAAAATGACTTAAGTTTTATATATTAAAAGCATTCTTTTAGAGCTTATTGGTGGCTGCACACACCTTTAATCCCAGGTAGGGTTAGGCAGAGGTAGGCAGATCTCTTAATTTGATGCCAGACTGGTCTATAGTACAAGTTCCTGGATACTCAAGGCTACAAATTGAAATCCTGTCTGGAACAACAAACACACAAACACTTTTAGAAATACTAAAGTTACTATGGTTTAAATGTTTTAACAAAAAAGAAAACTCCAGACACAATTTCTCAACTGCCTTCTAGCCTTATCATCATCATTGTGTTTCATCTTTATCATAAGCTAATCCTCAACCATTTCACATTATTAGTGCTCTGTATTCTGATGAGTTTACCTGGTGAGATATTCTTATAAAGTCTCAAAACTGTATTCTAAAGAATTAGTAACTATGTACTGATGATTCAAATCATATATGATGACTCTCACAGTTTAGAGGTAAACATGATTACCTTTCACAGAGATTTTCCTTGTGAAACCCATATAATTTTGGAATAAAAAGCACATTAGTATTGGTGCTTGCTTCATGTAAAAATTATTCCAGTAAGTTAAAACTTAAGGAAAGAGCTGGGGGTGGTGGTGGGGTGGTGGTGGTGGTGGTGGTGGTGGTGGTGGTGGTGGTGGTGGTGGTGGTGGTGGTGACGCACGCCTTTAATCCCAGAACTTGGGAGGCAGAGGCAGGCAGATTTCTGAGTTCGAGTTCGAGGCCAGCCTGGTATACAGAGTGAGTTCCAGGTCAGCCTGGACTACAGCCGGGACTACACAGAGAAACCCTGTCTCAAAAAACCAAAACCAAAACAAAAAACAAACAAAAAAAACACAAAAAAAAAACCCAAAACAACAACAACAAAAAAACCCCAAAACCTTAAGGAAAGGAAGAGACTAAGGAATGGACATTTTAGAAAAACAAAACAAAAAATAAAAATAAACAAGTTAAAAAGTCAGTTTATGTTATGGTAAATGTAAAATTTATTTGAACTTGTGTCTAGGATAAGTAGACACAAATAACTTTGGTTCTGCTTAAATCTTTTAGGAGTACATTGTCTAATGGATTTTATTTTAAAACCTTGAAATAGAAAAAAAACTTCTATAAAAGGTTCCAGAATAAACAACTTCTTTAAGTTTTTTTTTAAAACTTCACAATTCTCTGTAAAAGTGCCAGTCTCATGCCTTTAAAATGATGTATGCCCAAAGAACAAAGCATTTCCTGAGTCTGTTTCAAGTATATAGGACTCATCTCTGAGTGCTTACCATGTCTTCTCCAGAAGCTGGAAGGAATGAAGTTGTGGGAAGATAAATACAGAAATCTATATGAAACTTTTAAGATTGTTTTTAGCACAGATATTCAAAATCCTATGAGCTTTTTGATAAATTTGATTCTTTAGATATGCTTATTTACCTTTAAGATAGTCTGAATATCCGTATAAGGCTATGACAATCTAAAAACCATTAGATTCTGAATAAATTAAATTTTGGTATCATTACTGGTGACTTCAGGATTTCTTCTTGGAGTGATGAAAATATTGTAAGACCAGTAGTCATAGTTGCATAGATTTATACTTAAAAGCCACTCACTATGAACTTCAAGAGTAAATTTTACTATATATAAATTATATTTCAATTGAAGTCATTTGACCCCCAAATCTGATGCCTTTTTGTAACTTTGTAATCTAAAATGAGTAAGTAAATTTCCTAATTTTTAGAATGTCAGTTTTTCTACTCTAAGATGAAGGGATTGATTGAAACAAATATTTTTTTGAACTACATGTTAACAATTCCTTAGTGAATGATAAAAACCAATTAGTAAGTGGCAATCAAAATCCTTTAAAAATTGAAGCAAAGAAGTATCCAAGCATTATCTACACCATGCTTTGTAAAATATTTGCTTTGTATATGTGTAATAGTTATATAAATACTTTTTTATCATGCAGTAAAAATGTTAGAAACTGAGTATATCACTGGTTTATAATGTGCTTTTTATATAATTTAGTCATTTTATACTACATGATTTCTAAGTACCGAATTCTCCACTGGATTTTGTAAAACTCTCAGGTAACATTTTTCTTTTAATATTTAGCAATGTGCCAGACATTTTCTATGTATTAAATCAATCTTCACAATAGCCTAGGACACAGAGTTTTTTGTTTTTGTTTTTTTGTTTTTGCTTTTGTTTTTGTTTTTAAGACTTGGCTGTTTTGCAACTTAGTAGACCAGATTAGCATCTGACCCAGAGATTCACCTGCCCAAGTGCTGGGACTAAAGGCATATGTAACTACTCCTGGCTGGAAAATTATTTTAAAACTTCATTCAAGAGGCAGGAAAATGAGGGAAAGAAAAATTAATCATTAAAACAAAAGAAATCATTCACCAAAAAAAAAAAAAAAAAAGAGAGAGCTGGAAATTGAGCTGAAATGGTTTATTTTTAAAGCTACCATTTAACTATTGTGACATCCTATCTAGAGTTCTCACAATTTTTTAAAGATTTATTTATTATATATAGGTATACTGTAGCTGTCTTCAGACACACCAGAAGAAGTTTTCAGATCTCATTACAGATGGTTGTGAGCCATCATGTGCTCTTAACCGCTAAGCCATCTCTCCAGCTCACAATATTTTTTTTAAGTTTTAAACTGACATACATTTTTTTAGCCCTTCATTTTCAAAATACATATTTTGGGTGGTGAATATTATTAAAAAATATTTTGCTGACAGGGAAGAAATTTGTTAGACCACTATAGGTGATGGAAGAGGTATAGCCCTTCAAATCAGTTAGCCCATCAGCCCTTTGTTGGGTTAAAGGTTTCCACTAAGTATCAGAAACTGTAAAATACAAATAAAGTAACAGGTGTCTCTGTATTAAGGAATCCTTCCTTAATAAAAAGTAAAACTTGTATAACCCTATTTCTCTTAATATGAAGACTCCTTTGAGGTTGGTATACAGCTCAGGGTTTGAATGTGTGCTTAGTATATACAACAAGAAGGCCTTGACTTCATTCCCCAGGACAGAAAAAGGAGCTGGACACTATGATACACTCCTCTAACCTCAGAGCCTCAGAGGTTAAGGCAGGACTCAAAGTTTAAGGCCAGCTTTGGGTATATATAGAGAGTGTCTCAAAAACGTTTCTCTCCCTTTAGCCTTAGTTCAGCTGAATTTGGCCACAAACATAGTTACTGTGTATACTGAGATCAGAATTGTTTTAATTGGCTTTTTGAAAAGGAAAATGATGATAGCATACCTGAGAATTCAAAACTAAATTTAGATGAATGGCTGAAATGTTTTTTTTTAAGTACAAATTTCTAATTCTCTGTCTTCCTTTTTTTCTTTTAATGATGTCCCTATTCGATGTGCACACATGTTCCTCCTCTTGTAATGATTCAACAACAAGCTTCTTTTTTGTGAGACCTCATTGTCAAGGAGCTTCCAGACTCTCGGCAAGAATAATTGGAAGCTGGAGCTGGACAAATGGCTCAGCAAGTAAAGGTACTTGCTGCTGAGCCTGATGACTTGAGTTTGATCCTAGGACTCATGCTGGAAGGAGAGAACATATCCTAGAATGTTGTCTCTGACCTCCACATGTGACCCACACCACCACCACCACCACCACCACCACCACCAATAATAATACATAAATTGTAATGAAGTTTTAGAAGTTGGAAGCTTAACCAGGCATGGTATTGCTTATCTTTTGGAAGACAAAGGCAGGAAGATTTCTGAGTTACAGGCTAACCTGCATTACAGAATGAGTTCCAGGGAATCCAGAGCTATGCAAAGAAACCTTGTCTCAAAACTAACTAACTAACTAACTAACTAACTAACTAACTAACTATTTTAAAACGAAGCTTACTTGAGTCTTCTTTTTTAGTAAGACAGATGGACATAAATTAGATCTTACTATGTTTCATTACAAGCATACCGAACTTCAGTTAAATTATTGATAACAAGATCTAGCTTTAGTTAGATGGTTTCTCTGACATATGCATGACAGTTCTCTTTGTTTCAGTATTCTGAAGCCTCGAGTACTGTCTTAGAGTTTCCATTGCTGTGAAGAGACACTATGATCAAGGCAACTCATATAAAGGACAATATTTAATTGAGCTGACTTACAGGTTCACAGGTTCAGTCCATTATCACTATGACAGGAAGCATTTCAGCATCCAGGCAGACATGGTGCTAGAGAAGAAACCAAAAGTTGTACATCTTGATCTGAAGGCAGTCAGGAGAAATCTGTCTTCCAGGCAGCTAGGAGAAGGGTCTCAAAGCTCCCTCAGTAACACATTTCCTTTAACAAGGCTATACCTACTACAACAAGGCTATACCGCCTATTAGTGCCACTATTAGGGCCAAGCAAACCAGCACAATCATCATACATTGTTTGCAAGTATTTAATGTACTTAGATTGTTAACATTACTTGAAGACATATAAGATATTTCCCTAGACATTCCATTCTGCAATCTAGAGTTTGCTATTATATTTTTAGATGTACATATTTTGTTCTTTACCTTTAGTTCAGCACAAATTTAATTTTAAATTTTGCATCATAAATGTTTCAAGGTATTTCATTGTTTTTCCTTTGCTGGGGATTGAACTGAGGGGCTCATGGATGATCTCTACTACTAAACTACAGCCCCCTATCATTTCCTTTGTAGTGCTACACTACAAATTGTTAAATTTAAATCTGGCTACTAATGCCTAAGAGACCTGGAATAATATAGGTATTCAGAAAGAATTTTGCAAATTTACAACTTCTTTATGGTGTTTAAAGAGGAATAGAAACTCTTGGCTGAGACGGATCTCCCCAACACCTATGCCCTTGTTAATCCTTCCCTAGAAATTGTGTACAAGATAAAGATACCAGCAAAAAGTATAAGTAATATAGAGAAAAGGCACTTGTACAAAGCATAAAATGAGACATGAACTGGTTTGTAAAACTTTCTTTGGAGAAAATCATATTACAGATTTCTCCAAGGTATAGGAGAGCACATTTAACAGGGATGTTAACCAGTAGAAAATACACAGAACCTGTGTGACTAGCCAAATACAGGATTCTTGGCCATTTATGTTTGAAGGCAAGTTCCATTTATTTCACAACTGACAAACATCAGACAAGTTCCCAGTACCTTTAATCTCTTATACCAATCCTATACTTCCAGGTAGCAATGGAAGGTGAAAACCTGGAGAGTTAGAAATGTCTTGTCTGTGACAAACACCACTTTTTGAAATGGGTCAGCTAAAGGGAGAATAACATTCTAATTTATAAATCTTTAAGGTGGATAAACAGGTTTAAGAATATTAACTAAGATGGCCAGATTGTAAAACTGTAGTCTGATGTACTTCATGTTGCACCATCGCCTCTATGAACTGCTAAATTGTTCCCAGCCATGCAGTTTTTCTTCCAGCACCTACTCCCTTAATCATATACTGGTAAATTGTAACTAAGTAATAAGAGGCCTACAAGTTTTGCTAAAGTTAAAATTTAATTCTTAACTATAAATCAGATCCTTGCTAGGCATGTAACTAAGTGGTTTCCTACTTCAAAATTGTATCTTAAATATTTCCACTATAAAATACTGTCTAGCTAATGAAAATAAGAACATTGAAATAAAATGATTTTCCACTTTATCTTGATAAGACAACAACAACAAGTACTTTATTAATCAAGAAATGCTTACTAAAGTAGATGAAGTGTAAGAACATATCCTACTTTTAGACAATAATAGAATATCATATTCAAAGATGAATGTATAAGCATATTCCATATTTTATGAAAGTGAAAAGACTAGAAAATAAAAATCATTGGGAATTTAGAATTAGGTTAGATCTTAGAGAAATCAGATACCTTCAAAAGATAGTGGGATATGATCTGGAAAGGTAATTCTAGAAAGGGAAGGTGTGGGCATAGGTATAGCTCGAATCCCAAGTATGCATAAAATAGACTGTGCAGAATGCCAGTGTTTGAATAGGGGAGAATAAGAAGGGGTGGTGTTCAACAACTAATCATACCTTTCACATTGAAAGTGAAATTTTCTACAAGATTCCTCCTTCTTTCACTGCATTAAGCTTTGAAAAAATGAGGCTCTACTTATCAACTTCTAGGGCTTTTGTGCCTGTCCCAATACCTTCAGTGTCTGGCAAAAACAATTTTGCCAGTATTTGTTGAGCAAATGGATGAATGAGTGAATGAATGAATGAATGAATGAATGAATAGGACAGGTAGATTGAGTGAATTACTCAAGGTCAAACATTTAGTGGATAATGAAGTTATTTGTTTCTGTTCCATTCAGACAAGGAATTATAGAGTGTTGTGATTGTTATTTCTCCATTATTCTTGACCTTTGGAAAATTTCATGGGAGAATCTTAAGAAGCTTCCATTAAGGTTCTCCAGAGAAATAGATCCAACACAATGCCTATGCACATATCATAAGGAATTGGTTCATATAGTTACCACATCTGGGAAGTTCTGCAGCAGGAGTTATTAAGCCAGAGAGCAAAGCTAAAGAACAGATAGTACAGTTCCAGTTGGATTCTAAAGATAACTTGAGTCCAAGGAGTTAGGGAGATGGGCCAGTGGCAAAGCAATTGCTGTACAAGAGTGAGGACTAGAGTGCAGGTCCTCAGAACCCATGTCAAGGCCGGCAGAGTAGTGTTTGTAATCCTAGTGCTTCTATGGCAAGTTGGAAGCTGGGAAGGGGAACCTCTGGGAAGTTCGTGGGCAAGGAAGCCTGGTTTATGTTTTTGCTGTTCTGACTGGAACAGGTTCTCTGTTGGTGTGGTGCCATTCACTGTGTAATTTGAAGCACACTTGAAAGATAACATTTTAAAATAGCATCACAGAAAGCAATAGAAATGAGAAAGTGTAGCAATTTCATTTTTAGCATCAGTTTAAGGCTCAAAACATTTTAAAAATTAAGATTATACCAGCTTGAGCTATTCAGGGAGATTTAGTTTCAACAAAAGAAGAGCCCCCTCTCCTGTCTCCCTCCCTCAAACCCTCCAAATCAAGCAAACAAGACAATCCTATGTAACAATTGGTGAGAAGCAGCAAGAAATAACAGGACAACGAGGCAATCAAAGTTCACAGGAAGAAGGCAATGGAATGACGTCATCATCTGGACAATAGAGGAAGATGGTTTTGGCAGTAGCTTTTGAATAAACTTTGAAGAAAAAAATTAGAAAGAGGGGAAAAAGGAAACAGGAAAGGGAAGTCTGTGAGGAACTCAGCATGACATTGGGAGTGGGTGGGACACTTCCTGTAACAGCTTGATGTGTGGAACATCTGGTCTCCTCCCCTACTCCTAAATCTTCAGAAATCTCAGTTTTCTCAACTGACCAAATTAGACACAGTAAGGCTCCCACAACCAAAAGCCACTGTTCCTAGACTGGGTTATCTAAAGAAAGCAAAACTTTAGGTGGAAAATCAAACGCTCCTTTTATACCAAGAACATCTTCACCTTTTTTCTATGCAACAAATTCTATTTGTAAATGTACATTATATTTTAGAATGTTGGTTTCATATTAAAACTCAAGTACCAAATTATTTCAACTTAATTATCTCAAAGGGTAAAAAGGTAACTGGTGAACTTACAGAGAAAGAAATTAGAAAGAAATTGTTTCAAAGTTAATAATTTTCTGTTGCATTGTTTAATTACCTTAAGGTTTCTTTCATTTCTCACTTCAAATTCTCTGTTGACAAAAGTCCCTGAAACTCAATTGTGCCCTCTAGTGGTTCTTGGTATTTAGTAAAGGCATTTTTGGAGATTTTAAACAACTTATGTTTTTAAATAGCATCTATTCACCTTATATATATGTGGTATGTGTCCACTCATGTACACATCCATGCAAGAATGGGCAGCACAACACATACATAGAAGTCAGAAGAAAACTTGGAGTTGGTTCTTTCTACCATGTGGGGCCAAGAAGAATTGAAACTAGATTCTCAGTCTTGGCAGCAAGTGCCTATACTAGCTGAGCTATTTTGTTGGCCCCATTCTGGAGTTGTTTTTGTTAAATAATTTTAAAGCTTATTTATTTTATTTATATGATTCCACTGTAGCTGTCTTCAGACATATCAGAAGAGGGCACTGGATCCCACCATATAGTTGCTGGGAATTGAACTGAGGACCTCTGGAAGAGTAGTTAGTGCTCTTAACCACTGAGCAATCTCTCCAGTCCCCCATTCTGGAGTTTTAAGAATGGTCATGGGTAGAACTAATGATTCTCATGTCACTGTCTTTTGAATATTCACTCGTTAGGAGAAGTGTGGTTATGCTGATATAACAAGCCTCTTAAATTCAGTGGCTTAAAAAAATCAACTGGGATAAAAACTGTTGATAGAGGGGCCAGGGGTGTTCCATGATGCTCCAGGCCCTGGGTTGCATTTCTACACTTCAGACCTTTAGGAAGTAGAGTTTTACTTGAGAAAGTGGGTGTACCTTGGGAGTTTTAAAGCCCACTCTCATTTCCTGTTTGAATTCTGTTTCCTAAACTCAATGTGGGCAGCCAGCTACCTTACTATGATAGTATCCCCTCTTAAACCCTGAACCAAAATAAACCCTTGAGTTGTGTTTGCTAACTATTTTGTCATAGCAAAAACCAAACCAAACCAAAACAAAACAAAAATCCAAAACATGCTTTGGGAATGTTGATAAGTCATTATATAGAGGGGAATGGAGGGACTTGAGAAAGTAATAAATATGATAGAAATATAAACAAATCATTAGGTAGATGGGTGGGAAAGGAAGGGCTTGAGAAAGTAACAAGTACAATGGGAATATAAATAAATCATTAGGAATGAATAGTCTTGATGCTCAGGCTTCTTCTTTCTAAGTAAAGCTTCCAGCATAGCTATTGGAGGGTATACACATTTTTTTGACAAAGAATATGGCTTTGGAGACAGATCTCCTAGGCTAAAATTCCATTTCTTCTGCCGTTTCCCAGCTCTTGATCTCTATGCCTAAGATTCTTATTTTCAAAACAAGCATTTTTTCTTTCCTTTGTAGGATCCTTTGTAGCTTTGTAGGATCATTGTAAAGACTTCAATGAATTAGCATATGGACTTTTTCAGAACAACAACTGGTAGCTGTGAGTTTCTATTTTGAGTCAGCAGTGACAGAAACAAGGACAGGGCTTGATGACCGGACATCCTCTGTAGGGTGTGGGCCACCAGAACTGCAAAGGAACTGTTGATGAGGGTCAGGGTCAGGGTCAGTGAAAACTGGACACAGTTTTATAGCAAAAGCAAGCAGTTTCTGTTTGATTTCCTTGGCATAATTCAGCAGCAGAAGAAGCAGAGGAAGGCCATTAGACTGAAAGTGGGACTAAAGATCAAGTGACCAGAGAGGCCAAGTGCATCCATGATGGAGGCTAACTAGTTTAATTTTGGTCCAGGTCAAGGTTATCAGACTCCGGGGTCATGAAGGGTTCCAGGTATCTGAACTAAGGATTCCTGTGAAATTCTATAGGTAGTTTAGATGGACATGCAATGGGCCTTGGGGGAAGGGACAGTCAGGATGGCAAACATGTGTTAGGACTCCTACTTCAGCTATTCCACCTATCAATCATTTTCAAATGTTTTTGAGAATCTTCTGTGGTTCTTTAGCAATGCTTCAAGGCGAACTCTAGCAGATTGGTTCCTGATGGAGGATGACTGGAGGAAAAGTGGAAGTAGATTTTGTTTGTAAGGCTGCTGGAAAAATAGTGTATTATTTTGCTTTGGAAAGCACTGCCTTTTCATGAAATGAAGTTTGAGAATTCAAACTTGGATCGTGCCTCCTCCGAGCTACAAGTGTGACTTAGAATAGGTCATTTACGTTCTTTCAGTTTCAGTGTGCTCATTTGCAACATTGGTAAATTGGATTAGTTGATCTTTCTCTGTCATCCCTTTATTTAGAGTTCCCAAGGGTTGGAATTTAGCCACCAGGCTGTTCAGCACTGAGGAAGTGTGCGAGTGCCACCTTGTGGCCTAAAGATATAGTATTGTCATGAAGTTCTGCCAGGCTTTTGGAAGTTGGGTCTTCAAGGACTTGAAGCCCTATCCAGGATGAATGCTTTCTTGTTAGAATAGATTGTGGATGAGCTGGATATGGTACGGTAGCCAGAATCTCATCAGGAAAATCAGAATAACTCATGTGAATAATTTATGGTCTGCCCAGCCAGTTGGAGAGAAGTCCTTTAACAGTGGCCAAAACTTTCTTGGAATCAGCTTACTTTTTTTTTTTAACCTTAAAAAATTTTTTTCTATATTCTTTGTTTACATTCCAAAGGCTTTCCCCTTTCCCAGTTCCCCCCTTACCATATGTCCCATAAGTCCTCTTCCCTCTGCCCATTCCCAATGACTCCCCCCCCCTTTCTCTGTTCTGATACTCTCCTACAAAACTGGACCCAGTCTTTTCAGGACCAGGGTCCTCTCCTTCCTTCTTCTTGGGAATCTTTTGATTTGCTAATTGTGCCTTGAGTATTCAGAGCTTTTGGGCTCATTAATATCCACTTATCAGTGACTGCATTTCATGTGTATTCTTTTGTGATTGGGTTAACTCACTTCGGATGATATTTTCCAGATCTAACCATTTGCCTACAAATTGCATGAATTCATTATTTTTAATTGCTGAGTAGTATTCCATTGTATAAATATACCACATTTTCTGTATCCATTCCTCCTTTGAGGGACATCTGGGCTCCTTCCAAGTTCTGGCTATTATAAATAAGGCTGCTATGAACATAGTGGAGCATGTGTCTTTATTGTATGCAGGGGAATCCTCTGGGTATATGCCCAGGAGTGGTATGACAGGGTCCTCTGGAAGTGTCATGCCCAATTTTCTGAGGAACCGCCAGACTGATTTCCAGAGCGGTTGTACCATCTTGCGAACCCACCAACAGTGTAGGGGTGTTCCTTTTTCTCCACATCCTTGCCAGCACCTGTTGTCCCTTGAGTTTTTAATCTTAGCCATTCTGACTGGTGTGAGGTGTAATCTCAGGGTTGTTTTGATTTGCATTTCCCTGATGACTAATGATGTTGAACATCTCTTAAGGTGCTTCCCAGCCATCCGAATTTCTTCTGGTGAAAGTTCTTTGTTTAGCTCTGTACCCCATTTTTTGATAGGGTTATTTGGTTCTTTGGGGGTCTAACTTCTTGAGTTCTTTGTATATATTGGATATTAGCCCTCTGTCAGATGTGGGGTTGGTGAAGATCTTTTCCCAATTTGTTGGTTGCTGTTTTGTTCTTCTGACAGTGTCCTTTGCCTTACAGAAACTTTGTAATTTTATGAGGTCCCATTTGTCAATTCTTGATCTTAGAGCATAAGCTATTGGTGTTCTGTTCAGAACCTTTCCCCCTGTGCCCATGTCCTCCAGGGTCTTCCCCAGTTTCTTTTCTATTAGTTTCAGTGTGTCTGGTTTTATGTGGATGTCCTTGATCCACTCGGAGTTGATCTTCGTACAAGGAGATAAGAGTGGGTCAATTCGCATTCTTCTGCATGTTGACCTCCAGTTGAACCAGCACCATTTGTTGAAAAGGCTATCTTTTTTCCACTGGATGGTTGTAGCTCCTTTATCAAAGATCAAGTGACTATAAGTCTGTGGGTTCATTTCTGGGTCTTCAATTCTATTCCATTCATCTACTTGTCTGTCGCTGTATCAATATCATGCAGTTTTAAACACAATTGCTCTGTAGTACTGCTTGAGGTCAGGGATATTGGGAATCAGCTTACTTCAATTAGACTTGTTCTTTATTGAAACAATGACCTTGAAAATGACTGCATATTCATATTTGGACCCAGCTTGCTTGTTTCCCAATTTGGTTATAAAATACTCTGATGTGTGTGCACTACTTAATAGTGCTTGCTGAGCAGAGATGAGGTCAGGGTCACTTTACAATAAGCCAGGACAGACTCTTAATTTAAAATGACCTTTAAGATGGCTGATTATCGACATTGAAGAACCAAATGTCTGAGAACCTTCAGAAATGTTCTGAGAAGGGTTCTCAGAACAATTTTCTGGAATTTGAATTGGGCCTTGGATTATGAATTTCCTATTCAAGGATACAGGGGCACCTGCAATAAAGGCTGTCACAAAACAAATTGACTAAAGAGGAAGTCAGAGACAGGTTTTCCTTTAGTTAAATCTTGAACAGAGATGCAAAGATTTGACCAGGAACAGCATTATTCTCAAGTTTTGCATTCACAAGTTGTTGTTGTTGAGTTTTTTATTTTGTTTTTGTTGTTAGAAAAACTTGAGTTTAAAATTTTACCCTCTAAAAAAAGTTAGCTTTAGAACTGTTTGGAAGAGTTCAGGTTCCTTTATACTTAGAAGTATTTCACTCCTTCAGTTTTTTAGCCTGAGCTTTAAAGTTTAAGGCAGGGGAAGGGGTGTGTGGGATGGGAGCACTTGAGAGTCAAAGTCAGACAGATGGCTGGAGGCCAGCCTGGTCTACAAAGCAAGTTCTTAGATAGCCAGAGCTACAGAGAACAACCTTGTCTCAAAAAATAAAACAACAAAGTAAACAAACACAAAACAAAACAACAACAAAAGAAAAAAGAAAAAGGAAATTATACTGTCCAGCTAAAGGGGTGGCTCAGTAGTTAGGAGCACTGGATGCTCTTGCAGACGTGTCAAGTTTCATTATCAGTACCTATGTGGCAATTACTCATTAATAACTCCAGTTCCAGGGTTGATGCCCCCTTTTTTCTGGCCCCCACAAGCACTGTATACAGTTGGTTCACAGATATAAATGCAGGCAAGACATAAACACATAAACTAACAATAGATCTTTCAAAATAAGTTATACTATCCAGAACTTATTATAATCTGACACCAAGCTATCACCTAATCTTGCATTTCTACAAGTTAGTCTTATAATTCTACCACTAAAAGTCTTGCCTCTTAGACTTCATTCATCTTCATTCATATTTTCACATCTATTTTCACACCAGTTCCAGGAACAGACCATGAAATCCAGAAACCAGGTCATAAAACCCCCTCTCAAAGAACATCCTGGGGATAACCACAAACATGGGAAAATATCTTGTCTCAGAATGGGACATCTGTGCTAGGCAAGTCAGTCCTATCTCATCCTATGGTTAAATATTCATGACATAGGAATGCAGACCACTGACCACCTTCAATCCCTTAGCACCCACCAATGAAATTTTAGATTACTTAATCCTTCTAGAGAGTTACCCCTGTTCCCTATAAGACCTGTGCACCTTTGTCTGGGGTTGACGTTTTGGAGCATGGTTGACTCCGTATGTTGGTTGCTTCTGTAGAATAAACACTCCTTGTCTTTGCATACTGCATCTGGGGTCTTTCTTCAACAATTTTGGACCCTTACACTATGAAGAGACACCATGACCAGGGCAGCTCTTATAAGAAAACATTTAATTGGGATTGGCTTATAGTTCAGAGGTTTAGTATCATTGTCATTGGAAGAAGCTTGGTGGCATGCAGGCAGATGTGGCACAGAGTGGTAGCTGAGAGAGTTCTACATTTGGATGAGCTGGAAGCAGGAAGAGATGAGATACTGGGCCCAGCTTAAGTATCTGAGCATACCTCCCCACCCTTCCCCAACAAGGGCACACCTCCAATAATACCACTCCCTATGAGTCTGTGGGGCCATTTTTTATTTAAATCTCCACATTGTCTTACAACAAAAGGTATGTTTCCTTTATCTGGGTTCTAGGTTCTATGACCTCTACTCTCACATTTTGTAAATCAATGAGTATGTCTCTTCCCTGGTGGAAAAGTGATCTGATCTTGGAACAAGAAGCAGATATAGTTCTATTCTCCACTTTAGTGGAGGTCTTTTTTCCTCCCCTAGCTGAAACTCATCTCAGAGTGAAATCAGTTCTCTGTTTCCTCAAAGGCTAGTCACAATGTTTCCACCACATGCTGAAACTATTCTTGATAGAGTAACCATTGGCAAAGTCAATGGTTGATTTTCTGGCTCCTCCTCCTTGACCCCTCTTGGGAATTTGCTGTAACTGGCCATCTTCATCCTTCAGCTGTCTTTTCAATTCTGACATGACTTTTCAGACTCTCAACCAGTCCTTCTCAGTTTACATTTCAGGGAACTGTGAGCATGCTGTGTGTGTGCATATGTGATAAGTTCCAAAGAAATGCCAGATATTAGAAGTTTGCATCTATTTTTCTCATGGAATACTCTGCTCAATCTGATGAGATAGATAATTTGCACTTCCATTTGACAAGAGGAATGTGACCCTCAGAAAAGTTAAATACATTGCTCAATGAGTATCAAGGGACAGATTCAGTCCCAGGGACCTGGGTGTTTGGAGGGGCAGCTCTTGTTCTCTGATGCTTTTTAGAGTTAAGTCTTTCCAAAGATGCTGCCCACAGTTTTCTTCTCTTCACTTCCCCAGTAAGAAAACATGACAAAGGCAATGTATAGAAGAAATTAGGACTTCACATTTCAGAGGAATAGAGTTCATGTCCGTGATGATGGAACACATGGAATCTGGCAGGCAGAAATGGTGCTGGAGTAATAATTGACAACTTACATCTTGAAACACAACTATGAAGCACAGAAAGCTAAGTGGGATGGCATGGGCTTTTGAAACTTTAAAGCCTGACTTCTTCCCCCACAGTGACACACCTTTTCCAACTGAGGAACAAGTACTCAAACATATGAGCCTATGAGAACAATTCTCAAATTACCACAGCTTGGTTATTGTTTTTCTGCTTTTACTGAAAGGTAAGCCCTTTGAGATCAACTCATTTGTTTAGAGACTATGGCTATTCATGTATATACATTGTGCACTGTACAAGGAAGCTCTAGCTGAGGTAGAAAAATGGACTAAAATCTAGTTTTCCTATATTTGCTCCCAGAAAGGCTGTCTTTTAAAAATTATTCAGGCACAAAATTCAGGCTGGCAGTGGGCTTGGCATATATCTTACTCAATAGTTATGAGGGTCCAGGGACTGGATATGTTAGACTTGCACAGAATATTTAACTGACTAAAATGTAACAATGTAAAGTATAAACTGTAGCTAGCTCAGTTTATACTAGAAAATAATCATGTGACTTTTAAAAGATTTTATTTTATTTTAAATTATATGTATACGTGTGTGTGTGTGTGTGAGTGAATGGGTTTGTGAGTGTGACTGGTACGCTAATGGAGGCTAGAAGAGAATATAAGATCCCTTGGAGCTGGAGTTATAGATGGTTGTGAAGTACTGGATATGGGTACCAGGAACCACACTTGGGTTCTATTTGTGATTTACTTATTGTATGTAAGTACACTGTAGCTGTCTTCAGACACTCCAGAAGATGGAGTCAGATCTTGTTAGGAATGGTTGTGGGCCACCATATAGTTGTTGGGATTTGAACTCAGACCTTTGGAAGAACAGTCAGTGCTCTTAACTGCTGAGCCATCGCTCCAGTCTCAGTATATGTTCTTAATTGCTGAGTTCTGAGTCATTGCTCCAGCTTATAAAATAAAGTGTGGTGTGGCTGGGGTGATAGCTTAGGGTGGAAGGAGTTTAGATGGCCAGAACTCCATTTAATATTAGGAAGAAGTGACAGCCTTCCAGAAAGCCCAGCACTTGAAAGTGGAGATAGGGGAATTTTCTGTCAAGCTGATGAGCTCTGAGTTCAAGTGAGAAATCCTATCTTAATTTACAAGATAGAAAATTATTAAAGAAGACATATGATGTTAAGCTCTGGCCTTCATATATACCTGCACACAAAAATGTATGTACATATGTTAACATGCATATATACATGGACACACACATACACAGTGAAATATGTGCTGGGCAAATTCTTTATTACTGAATTACACTCTCATTGTTCAGGACATTCTTAACATTAAAAAAATGTCTCCCAATGATTTCCATTGTAAAAGGGGTAATATACAAACAACGAAAAATTATTTTTGGGACAGGCTGACCTCAAATTCAGGCTTCTTTAACATCCTGAGTACTATGATTACAGGTTTGTGCCACTATGCCTGGCAAATAAAAAAATCCTGTGATCTATTTGGGTTTGACCTTCCAGCCCACATCAAAAGCCTCATCTCATATTATTCTCTGCCTTAGTATGTGATTAATTTCTCTGAGTTACTCCATGAAGGACAAAAGCAGATACATTTCAACAATTCAATCTTGGTTATAATTCCAGAATCTACAAACCAGAGAGAATACTGATTCTTGGCATTGTTTGTGTGAAGAATGTGCATCTTGAATCTCAGGTCTCAGCTGAAGTCTTGAAACTTTCTTCCCGCCAACCCCCATCACACTACCACAGAGTGGTTTCTAATGAGACTCTTTAACAGAAAGTACCCCCAGGTCAAGAGATTTCAATTTTTCCTATGAATGTATTCTTGTCAACTTCTGCTTGAGTCCCATGTATTTTATATGACCCATGAGTCTTTTGTTGTCTTTGACATGCTTTTTGATGGCAGTCTCTCACCTTATGGTCTCTTAAAATAATTTCCTCTGAGACTTCACTTTGTGTTTGTACTGGTTTTGTGTGTCAACTTGACACAGGCTGGAGTTATCACAGAGAAGGAGTTTCAGTTGAGGAAGTGCCTCCATGAGATCCAGCTGTGGGGCATTTTCTCAATTAGTGATCAAGAGGGGAGGGCCCCTTGTGGTTGGTACCATCTCTGGCCTGGTATTTTTGGGTACTATAAGAGAGCAGGCTGAGCAAGCCAGGGGAAGCAAGCCAGTAAGAAACATCCCTCCATGGCCTCTGCATCAGCTCCTGCTTCCCGACCTGCTTGAGTTCCAGTCCTGATCTCCTTTGCTGATAAACAGCAATTTGGAACTGTAAGCTGAATAAACCCTTTCCTCCCCAACTTGCTTCTTGGTCATGATGTTTGTGCAGGAATAGAAACCCTGACTAAGACAGTATACAAACCATCTGTGGTGGTTTGGATAAGAATGCCGCCGCCCACCCCCCCTCCCCCAGAGGCTCATAGATCTGAATGCTTGGTCATTAGGGAGATGTGACTTTATTGGAGTAGCTATGGTCTTGTCAGAGAAAATATGTCACACAGGTCTCTCTCTCTCTCTCTCTCTCTCTCTCTCTCTCTCTCTCTCTCTCTTTCTCTCTCTCTCCCCCCCCCGCCCTTCCCCTGAAGATCAGGATGTAGAACTCTCAATTACTGTCCAGCACTATGTCTCTGTTACTGTTGGCTTTCAACCCAGTCACTTTGTTCCTAGAAATAATGACTCTGAGACTTAATATTTCATGAATATATGTTTTGGCCATAAGCTTCAGCTTATTCACCTACTAGCTCATATCTCAATAATCCCGTTTATTCTAGTCTAAGTGTGCCAATGACTAGTTACATTCTTCTCTGTGTCTGTCTCCTCCTGGAATTCAGGGCAAATCTTCTGCATCTTGCTCTTTCCCTGAAATCCTCTTTCTCTCTCGTAGAACTTCCACCTCCTATTTCTTGCCTTAGTTATAGGCTTTTTTATTGACAGATGAATGCTTTTACATGGTGTCCAAGATATTTTTCTACATTGTCCCTTTTAGTCCAGTAAAAGGCTCTTTCTCTTATAACAATAAATTATATACAATAAGTTATATTCCATAAGAACAATTATGAAACCATCAGGTAAGAATTACATTCACAATATCTTG
Organism: Apodemus agrarius; assembly: GCA_964023405.1. NCBI lineage: Eukaryota > Metazoa > Chordata > Mammalia > Rodentia > Muridae > Apodemus > Apodemus agrarius. The sequence continues at coordinate 113,054,138 of OZ030014.1, read as the reverse complement.
CCCATTTGTATTTGGCAACTTTGGAGAAAGTACTCTATTATCTATCTTATCTTGGTGAGTTAGAGTTCTGTACTTAAATCATTTTCTATGAAAACTTGCATTTGTAAATCCAAGAATATCTTCTTAGATCTAAAAACATTCTTTAAAAACCTAAACAACTTAAGGTTAATTGTGAGGCTAGCTAGTTTTTAACCCCATCAGAGACCTGAGAAGGAATAAATATTACATGAGTATGCAGGAAGTACAGGCAAGCAGCTTCCTAAACTATAGAAATGACAGAGATAGTTGGTTGCCCAGGCAATCCTCCAAAATTTTCTCTATAACATCATTCATCGAGCATTCATCTTCAGCCTTCAGGCTCAGACTATCTGACAGACATTCCCATGAAACTGGAATTATAAAGGATTGCATACCTTGTATTGGCAAAGCTTAGTAGTGGACCTCCCTGCATCCCTTTTGTCCATTTTGGACAATATCCTGTCAGTAGTTGAGGCAAGGGCAGTTCTTGTCTGGTGACTAGTTTGCCATATTTGAAGCAAACTCCAGAAGGATGTTCTTTGATGCTTATTATCTTCTTTGAAGTAGAATGGGGGTGCTGCCAGGAACTGACATGTCTCACTACCAGAAAAGACTTTTGTTTTGAAAACATCTTTCTTTAAATGCCATATTCTGCAGATCTGTGAGGTTTTTGAAGACTATCTATCTATATCTGAATTGTTTGTTTCTAGCTGTTTACTATCTGTTCAACTCTGAAAACAGCTTACTATAATTAACTAGACTAGTATCTAACATGACCATAAGTTTGATTATATGACTATTAGTTTGCATTTCTTAATTATCCTAAAGAGATTGTAATGGCAACTTATAAAAGGACTAGAACTTTCATTGCATTTTTAGGTATTATACCTTAAACAAGAGTTGATACATAATATGCTGTAACCAAATATAACCTTAAGTTTGTGTCAATGTACAAAGATCTATACCAATGTAAGATTTTTGACTAGTTGTAGCTCTATAGCTTAAGAGAGTAGATTCAATAATCTACCCTTTATTCCTATTATTCCTGTATTATTCCTATATCTCCCTTTTCCTTTTCTTTCTCCTTTCCCCTTTCCCCCAATACTTGATAGGAGAGAAAGAAAGATATAGGAAAGAAAAAGAAAAAGAAAGAGAAAAAGAAACCCCTGAATCTAATTTCCTCATTTTGTCCTCCCCCACCAAAACCATTACAACTTGTAAATGGCCCCTCCCACTTCAAAGGACAACAAACATCTATCATCCATTGGATGACCAAAAACCATCCACCCAACCTTTAGGGAATGATGCATCATTTTCTTAAAATTGCTTCTTGATGATTTGGGGTATCATTTTCCTTTTGGAGGTCCTAAGAAAATTGAGATACTGGTTAATCTTAAGAAAACTGGTTGTCTCTGTATGTTCTGTTTATGCATGCTGAGAAAGTTCAAGGCTTAACTGAAGTCCTGACTGCACCAGGTTGTGATACTGGAGTCTAGCTAGCTGTTTTGAAGCTATCCTGGAAGAAAGCTTTGATGAAACTGCTAAAGAAGTAGTCTGAAGCTGGATGAATCAGGATGCTGGGACAAATATGTCTCAGTGTCTCAGCATCCTTCTAGCCTTCTGGAGGTGAATCTTTTCAGAACTGCTATTTCACAGAATTCTTCTCTCTCTGCTGGAACTCCCATCTCTTATTTCCTGCATTAGCTCATTGGCCATAGGCATTTTTATTGACAAGTACATGTTTTTACACAGCACACAAGAGATTATCTCTACATGTACTCTATGTGGAGCTCTATAGACATCTAGACAATCTTGCTTGAGCTGTGTACTGACTGGTTTTGTGTGTCAACTCGACACAGGCTGGAGTTATCACAAAGAAAGGAGCTTCATTTGGGGAAGTGCCTCCATGAGATCCAGCTGTGGGGTATTTTCTCAATTAGTGATCAAGGGAGAGGGCCTAACCCCTTGTGGGTGGTACCATCCCTGGGCTGGTGGTCTTGAGTACTATAAGAAAGCAAGTTGAGCAAGCCAGGGGGAAGCAAGGCAGCAAGAAACATCCCTCCATGGATTCTGCATCAGCTCCTGCTTCCTGACCTGCTTGAGTTTCAGTCCTGACTTCTTTTGGTGATCAATAGCAATATGGAAGGAGTAAGCTGAATAAACCATCCCCAACTTGCTTCTTAGTCATGATATTTGTGCAGGAATAGAAACCCTGACTAAGACAAGCTGTCATAATTTTGCCTGCTGCATCAAAAGCAGACCCCAGACCAACCCGAGAGTTAAGGTTCAACAGATAAATCTATCGCTATTGCCCTTCCTAGAGATAATAAGCACACGGATGGCAAGACAGCAAAAACACAAGATAGAAAAAAAAAAAAGAATGTGCTTTAGGTCACATGCTTGGTGGTCTTTCCTTCCCAGCCCTATTAGGCTGCTCAACAAAAGAGCCTGACACTTCATTATGACAGGAGGGAAAAAGACAGGGAAACAGCAATGCTCACAGGGGATGCAGAATATTCTGAATGAAAAGGGTCATAACTGAGTTTTCCCTACAACCAAAATTTATGCCCACAAATTGGCTGAATGGAAAAGAGAAAGACAATGAGTAAAGAGGATTAATTCTCAGTGACAGTGTTTGAGCATATTTGAGAAGACATGGAACACTGAGTCTGTCTGGCATATTTTGAAATTAGTTTATTTCTCAAAAACTCATATACATATGCTATTACAATAAAATATACTTTAAAATTTTATTGTGTATATCCATTGTACATGGTAGTGTGTTACTGAGGATATTTTGTTTCTTTGTTTCTGTTTTTGTGATTGTGTATGTGTGTCAGTATGCATGTGGAGACCAAAGGTTGATCTCAAATGTCTTCTTTAATCACTCTTTAATTTTTAAAATTATTTTATTTATTTTTTGTATTTGAGTACACTGTAGTTGTCTTCAGACACACTAGAAGAAGGCATCAGATCCCATTACCACTATGTAGTTGTGAGCCACCATGTAGTTGCTGTGAATTGAACTCAGGTCCTCTTGAAGAACAGTCAGTGCTTTTAACCACTAAGTCATCTCTCCAGCCCCTTTACATTATTTTTTGAGACAGAAACTCTCACTAAGCCTGCAGCTCTCCAATTTGGCTAGGCTGGCTGGCCAGTGAGCTTTAGGGCTCTGCCTGTCTCTGGCCTCCCATTTGGGTTACCATTAAGCACTTGGCTTTCTCTATGAGTGCTCTCATGGCAAGAACTCGACCGACTGAGCTTCTCACTAGTCCCCATGAGGACGTTTCATACAGTACTTGTTGGACACATCTCCCATACTTTATTCCCTCTTCCCCTCCCCTCCCCCACCTATGGTCTTTGTTTCCTTAGATGGTTTTACTCATACTTTCATGTCCTACATGTATGCTGCTCTGGGATCAAACCCAGGGTCTTCAGGATACTCAACAAACGTTCTACCACTGAGCAACATTTCCAGCCCTTAAAAGTGAGTTTTTATTTCTTACACTGTCCTAAGCCATACATCGAAAGCTCAGGTGTTCACAAAAATACTCAGTACAGTTTTTGGGAGTAATCAAATGGCTCCTTGGTATCAATTGGTATGTACCAAAAAATGCTGTGTTTCCCTGTTTTATATTTGTGTTCTCATTCCTGCTTCATAAGGGTTTTTGTAAAATGTGGTGTTGAGATGTCAAAATTACAGTTTATCTTTTCTTTTCCTTTTTTTGCAGTTCTTTTGGGGATGGGAGTGGGGTAGGGTGGAATGGGGTGGGATGAGGTGGACAGAGTCTTGGTGTAGCTTGAATAATAGAAATATTGAAAGCAAAAGATATGATGGAGCTTCTGAGCAACATGAAGTGTTACTGGTCTCAATAGGTTTAATATAGATGGCTCCTGATCTGTAAGAGAATTTCCTGTAATAAATTAGAAATTGTTTCGGTTCTAACAATAAAAAGAAGGAAAGAAAGAAAAGAGGGGAAAAAAGAAAGAAAAGAGAAAAAAAAAAAAAGGAAAGAAAAAGCCAACAGAAGTCACAGGATGTGGTTTTGGCTATAACCACAAGGTGGCAGTGCCGCACTGTGAGAGACCGTTGCTCCTGTATTTCCTGGAAAATAATTGTAAAGTGAACTTTGTCACTTACTGCTAGATTGAAAGCAGTGATGATCTTTAGAGGGTAGATGCCTGGCAAGAAAATTTCCTGTTAAGATCTTTTGGGGGCTGAAATTCATCAAACCCCACAAACTGCTTTTGTCTAAGACATTTTCCCCCTTGGAAAAGGTGGGAAGACCTCTTGGAAAAGAATTCCTACTGTGTCAAAATTACTAGCACATTGTAGTTTTTAAACACCAATTTATTATGTTTTCACCTGTGGCAATTTTCCTAAAATTACACCAAACAGCTGAATGAAGAGAGGAGAAACTGGTGGCTCAAGGGGCCTCAGGTCTCTGAAAGAACTTCCTGGTGGCTGGAGGGTTTTCAGGAGCTGGAGAGTGGTTGGATAAGATCTATTTTCTGGACTCCTCAATTGCAATGCTGAAAGCTTTGAATTACAGGCTTTTGGAATCTTTTCTAAGAGGGTATGTTATCTGATCTCAAACTCTTGCAAAAGAAAATGTGAGCAGGGCATGGTGGCACATGCCCTTAATTTCAGAACTCTTGTGGCAGAGTTCCAGGATAGCCAGAACTAGGCAGTGAGACTCTGTCTTAAACAATAACAAAATAGATAAGATGTAGAAGATTGTGAAACTCACTTTAAAAAATTCACAATGTAGTATATATAGAATGTATAAAGAATAGTATTCTGATTTGAGGACAGATGTGATTTTTATTCCTACAGTTTTAAGGGTGAAAACTTTTAGGTTTTAGTTGAGTAGATCCAGTCCAGTAGATTTTCAGAAAGGGCTGGAGGTGCAGCTCAGTGGTAAGTAAAGTGCTTTTCAAGTCCTGTATTCAATCCTCAGCATGAGGGAAAGACTGTGTGTGTGTGTGTGTGTGTGTGTGTGTGTGTGTGTGTGTGTACAAGTGAAAGAAGGCAGAGGCGGGAAGACACATATTGCATGTTTTCTCTTACATGGAGAATCTGAAAAGGAGAAAAAGACCATATGAAAGTAATGGACTGCCAGAGAGGAGTAGGGGGACCTTAGAGAGGAAAAGATTAGGTGAAGGTAGTTGAGAAAGTGGATATAACCAAAATGATTTATATATTCATGGAACTGTCATAGTGACACCTATTAATATGTAAAATTAGTATATATTAATGATGATAAAAAGAAATAAGTTGCCTTCTAGTTGCAACTTTTAAAGTTATATTACTAGCCAAAGGTGATTGTGCTTGGTAAATGCAACTTTTATTTGCCTGTTGTTAATTGTTGTCTTGGAGGCTTACTGCCTCCATCTGCTAACCTAGGTCAAGTCCTGGAAGCTTCTAGCTTCCATACAATTTAATCTAGGCCCTGAATGTTTTCAGCCTCTGAGACTTGCTGTGGAATAAGCTCACCCCTCCCTAGTTCTTTCTGAGCTCTCAGCTGGTTGATTCAACTCAGTTGTGATGCTCAAGCTCCTCTCCAAGCTGACTGATTCAATCTGGCTTCTTTCTTAGACTCTGATTGAATTGCTCTGCTTGGCCTCTAACTCTGATAATCTGTTTTAATCTTCTGGCTTCTTCTCATTCTTTGGCTTGCCCTACCTTCATCTATGTCTAGCTTGGTCTGTCTTCAACCTGTCTCTCCAGTAAAACTCTCCTGGTAGAACTGCTCTTCCTCTTCTCTCTCTGTGCTGATGTTTCTTAAGTAGCTTCCTTTTCTTCTCTTCTTGTGAGAGCTGGGCATATCCTATTCTGTCAAATCTTTCTTTGATACATCACTTTTTCTGCCACTCAGTTAGACATCACTTTCAAACATGGGTGCTTCCTTCTACAAACTAACTTTGTGGGATTAAAGGTGTGTGCTAAGGGTGTGTCTGTATTCCAGCCAAAGGGATTAGAGATGTGTGCTAAGGTTGAGATATACCATAACTAGAAACAGGATTTTTCAGCAAACCATGCAGTCTCGGGTTTCATGATGTGATCAAATATCATGCAACAATGCATACCTCCTCAAGGCCACTCTGGGCTACAAGTTACCTTATTTCATTTCTGCCTCTGTTGATTATATCATTAGTAGCTGCAGCCAGGTGTGGTGGCTCTGGAAAGGCCAAAACAAGAGCTTTGTGGCCAGCCTGAATTATTAGGTAGAAAGACCCTGTCTCAAAACAAAAAAGAAACCACCCTTATATTTTCTTTTTTTTCTCACACATATTTTTGGATAACATATCTAATATTGAAGAGTTATATAAAGAGCTCTCCTGGAGACATGATATATTTTGTATGTATACATTCTCTTGACTTGCTTATTAAATTGTCTCTAAATAATTTACTCACACACGGAGAGAACTAGCAATGGGCCCTACCTTCAAGGACACTGTGTTTTTCTGATATTAATGATTGAGTGATCACAAAGACTGATGATAAGTTATGGGACTGGGGAAGTCCGAGTTTGTGAGCACATAACAACAGATTAAAAAAAATTCACTGTACTCATGACCTGTTTTTGAAGAAACCTAAATGGTGGTTTAAACTGTATTTTCTTTCTTTCTTTCTTTCTTTCTTTCTTTCTTTCTTTCTTTCTTTCTCTCTCTCTCTCTCTCTCTCTCTCTCTCTCTCTCTCTCCTCTCTCTCTCTCTCTTCTAAATTTATTTATTTATTTTTTTATGTATGTGAGTACACTTTAGCTGTCTTCAGACACACCAGAAAAGGGCATCGGATCCCATGACAGATGGTTTTGAGCCACCATGTGGTTGCTGGGAATTGAACTCAGGACCCCTGGAAGAGCAGTCAGTTCTTTTAACTGCTGAGCCATCTTTCCAACCCTAATTTGTATTTTCAAATTCACAGGAAAACAACTCAGTTTTCTCTTTTGAGACAGGGTTTCATTATGTATCCTTGGCCAATCTGGAACTCACTCTGTAAAACAGGTTGGCCTCCAAATACAGAGATCAGCTTGCCTCTACTGCTAAAGAACTGGGATTAAAGGCATGTGCCACCTCATCTAGCTATAGAAATCACTATTTTTCAAAACATATTCATTCTTAAATTTTTATGTGTATGGGTGTATTATTGGTAAAGTTCAGAAGAGGGTGTTGGATCCTCCAGAACTGGGTTACAGATAGATGATTGTGAGCCACCACGTATGTGCTGGGAATTAAACCTAGGTCTTTGTGACATTCTGTTGTCTCTCTAGCCCCAAAATAGTTGTCTAACTAGACACAGAGAAAAGCATTTCCATGTTAAATACATCACCCCCTCCCTTGAACAACCTAAAGCATTTGGAATTTTTTGTTGTTTTGTTTTTGTTTGTTTTTGTTTTTTTACATTGATCATAGTTGCTATAGAGAAGCTGAAGAATAAACACTGGGGTAATATTTTCTTTTAGTTGTTAAGGTATCTAAGCAATTGTTTCTAAAAACACTTTAAATATCAACAGACTTTCCATTCTTTGTGAAGATTGTCTTTCATTTTTGTTATTCATAGAAAATATAATTTCCTTAGGAAAATTATGGCCCTTAATGAGGACTACATAGCTAGCTCCCAGTTGAAATTTGAAAAAGCAATACTTTGTATTTGTAATACTGATCATTTTAAGTTCATGATAACTTTTACTTACATAAGAAATAAGTACACTGAAATCTGACATACTGTGAACAAACAATAGAAAAATATTCATAGGACCAGTGATTCATCATTATTTTTTGTTGGGGGTAAAAACATCATCTCTGGAGGACAAGAGTTCAGTGAGCAAGCAGCATGGCCACAGAATGACACAGACTTTTCTGTGAGTGGAATGCAGAAGCAAGGACAGTTTTGATGTAATCAAAACATTATGAAGTCCACCTCATTGTTATGAGTAATTTGATTTTAATGTCAATCCTTTGTTGAGATATGTAGATTCTGACAACCAACTTCCCTTTCCGTTTCCCATGTAGGATGTTCAAAGTTGAGTGATATGGTTGATTACTATTTCCTGTAATACTTCTACAGTATGGGCTGCTTTTAAGCTCCAGAATAATCAGAGGTGTCTATCAGTTTTGACATTGGCACATGATGCTGTCGTCTACAAATGAATAAGGAGAGGGAACATTCATAATTATTTTGGGAAATGTGCAGCTTGATGATTGCCAGTCAAATATGCCTGCCTCAGATCCAATTTTAGTAAATAGAATGTATCACAACTCCTGTGTCAGGGAACTCTGGTCCTAAACCTTTGTTGTTGTGTGGCAGGAAAACTATGGTGAGTTAGGGTAGGAGGATTTAGGATAGATTTGGGTGAGTCATCTCAGCACTTTCTGGGGATAAGGTTGACCCTACTTGCCCAGGATCTGGCCCTGGGGTAATTAGAGCACCTGGGTGATGGCAGCTTGGACTGCAGACCTTGTAAAGTGGCTGGTTGGATGTATAGAATAATGATTGATTAATGACTACTTCCTCAGGGCAGGGAAAATGAAGGAAGCAGGTATTACCATCATTTGCATGGGGAAGACATTAAAGCATCAAGTTTCAGGAGCTAGAGATCTGGTTAACAGATGGTTTCAATAGACTTTTGCTAGGTGAGGAACAATACTTGGAAAATGGGTTAGCAGAATAGGAAATCTGAGTGAAAGTCAAATAGGAGAAACATAAGAACTACATACCAAAGATTCTTAAAAGAAATGTTGAGGAGAGCTGTAGACATCATGTCAGGTGGAGGCTTAAGTCTACTAATTTGTGGAATAAATATTGTGGGAGGTGGGAGAAGTTGAAAATAGCTAGTGCCATTCTCTGGGATACGGTAGGAGAAATTTTATTTATTTATTTATTTAGGTTTTTTGGATTTGGTTTTTTCGAGACAGGGTTCTCTGTATAGCCCTGGCTGTCTTGGAACTCACTCTGTAAACCAGGCTGGCCTTGAACTCAGAAATCCGTCTGCCTCTGCCTCCCAGAGTGCTGGGATTACAGGCGTGCGCCAACACTACCTGGCTTATTTACTTATTATTTATGCTTTGGCATCTTTAAGGAATTGCTCAAAGCTGTCTATTTCTTTTGTTGGTTTGTTTTTTTGAGACTGGATCTCATTATGTTTCTTTGGCTATTCTGGAATTTGATATGTAGACCAGGCTGCCCTTGAACTCATAGAAATCTGCCTGACTCTGCCTCCAGAGTTCTGGGATTAAAGGGATTCAGTACCATTGCAAGTGAGGCTAGGTGTTTCTAACCCAGAGCTTCTGCACAAAAGTGACTCCTGGGGTTTTATGGGTCATGGTTTTGAATTTGGGGAAATCAAATGAAAATGATGCATTCTCTTTCAATAAAACCATCAGTTCAGTAACTTGGCAGATGCTCTACAGCCTATCACATGCTGGTCCATTGCCATTGTGTGTAATATTCTGCCTTAGAAGCCACAATAAAAGAACTGAATATGTTTTCTTTACATTGGTCATACTATACTTGACTAAATCACATATCAAATGTCATTACATGTTAATTGAGACAAGTACTTTTTCTTAACTCTATTAATTCGATTCATATTTATAATGAATCCAAAAATCAGGTCACTTTTATGTAATAGAAACAAATTTTCTAATATAGATATGGGGACAGCTTTTTCTTACCTTTCTTTCAAATCACTTCCTTTCTCTCTGTTTTATTCTCTCTCATATATTACATATGATGGCAGTTTCTCCTCCCTCCCCTCCCCCAGCCTCTTCTTCCAACTTCTCCTCTTCCCCAGATCAACTCTTCCAACACCCTACCCCCAGAAAATATCAACCTAAACCACATAACAAGCTACAATAAGACCAGGAACATAATATCACATCAAGGTTGGACAAAACAACAAAGTAGTAGGAAAAGGGTCCCACAAGTAGGCAAAAGAGTCAGGGGCACCCCTTGTTCCCTGTTAAATTTCCCACAAGAGCATCAAGCTATTTAACCATAACTTATATGCAGAGGACCTAAGACAGACCCCTAAAGGCTCCCTGATCTCTGTGAGCCTCCATGTATTCTAGTCAGTTGAAACTGTGGCCTGTGTTCTTGTGTTGTCTCTTACCCCCCCTGGCTCTTCCTCTCTTTCTTCCCCTTCTTTCAAAGGACTCCCTGAGCTCTGCTTAATGTTTGGATGTGGGACTCTGCATCTGCTCTCATGAGTAGCCAGATGAAATCTTTCTGATCTCTTTGATGATCATCTGCTAGGCTCTGGTCCCAGAGCACTCTGCAGGTTGTAAGCCAAAGGTTTTTGTGGCTGAGTTAGTGTCCCAATTCTTTCACTTGAGGTCTTGTCTGGTTATAGAAGATGGCTGGTTCAGGTTCCTAGGACAGTTTTCTTACAAATTAAGAGCTTATGACTGCTCTATAATCTGTGATGCTAAAGAATAATTTCATGTCCTTCTTAACAATCAAGGATCAGAAAATCTGGTTCTTTCCACTTCTGAGAAAAATGGGAAAAAAATACCAAGAGAGATTTTATCTTTAAGTGATTGAAAAGTTTTCGGATACTTCAAAGGAAAAGTAATTTAAAAAAAATCACATAATGGAATAATATAATACTTCTTGATATTTTCCTTTAAATTTTAATAGGTGGTAATTCAATACTTTAATGCTGGCCAATACCAGTTCTGAGACCATGAATTAGAAATAGTTTGACTGGTAAAATGAGACCTAGGGGGAATACAATTAAGCAGTCTACAAGAGTTTCATGATGCTGCTTTTAAAAGTTTCTATTTCTTTATGCTAGTTATCTTTCTAATTGATTTTTAGTTGTCACATAAAATAATGGGTTTCACTATGATGTATGCATTAGCCTACATCACATGATAAGATGCTAAAAAATAATTTGGTCTTCAGGCTCTTGGGATAGAGATCTTAAGCTTTTGTAATTTACTCAGTGATAAACACATCCATTATTTATGGTGAGCCACTCAGATAAAACCTGAATTTATTAATAAGGTGTCCATGGTGGATCCCTAAGTAGTTTGGGGATGGGGACTGGTGTAACTGAAAGACTAAATGTGAGTAGCAGGTTGAAATTTGAGTCAAATTATCTGCTTTTGTTTACAACATGTAGGGACAGGAAAGGATTGGACATCAAATTCCTTTATGTGGTCAACAATTGAATTAATCACACCTAATATATAGTGAGACTCTAAGTAAAATGTTAGACATTGAAAGTCTTGTGAGCTTCTCAGTTGGTAAACACATTTCTGAGCTATAAGGTCATGGCACCCTGATGTTTCCCTACTCTTAACCCTATCATGTAATCTTGAAAGGCTATGACTGTGTTACCTCCTTCTTTTCCAGTAAGGCCTAAATTTTGCACAGAAGTTCCTCTTGCCAGATGCAAATGCCTTTGAGGCACAGGATGTTGAGACAGAAAGCCTGAGGCTTCTTCCCATCTCATGGTCCCAGAGGACTGTATTAGAGGTTTCTCAAGAGAGTTGCAAGATTGACTGAGTGTAACTGATAAAGTAGAAGTAGCCCCTCCTGTCACGATGAAAGGAAAGTAGTCCATAGACCATTTGAAAGAGACACACTAGCTGGGATAAAGAGGGGTAGGCAGATAATCACTACTAACAACACACCAAGATGAATAGCATTTCCATGGATGCTTCTGGAAAAATGGAAAACCATCAAAAATTAGATACCACAGCTGCTGAAATGTTAACACTCTCAAAGCCCTCTGGTACCCCAATAAACTGACCTAAGCAGGATATTGAGTTGTTAGCTTCACTAAGGTTACTAGAAATTATTTAATTAAACTTTCTATAATCAGATGGCATTAGAAGCTCAGGGCAGACATTTAAAGTCAGTTATAAAAGAATGAAAACACAGTTTTATATATTTAAGTCTATGACTATAAAAAAATCCATTCTCCTCTAAAGTAATAATGCAAAAACAAATCAGAGTATCTCCTACCTGCCCATGTTCTCCCACACCATTTCATTGATTGCCTTATTTCCTCCCATTAGGGCTGAATTGCTAGGCTATTTCTGTCAGCATTTTCAGATTTAGAGGCCATGTGCTCCATGGGACTTGAAGATGTCAGGTTGTTAGTCATTATTATAATAACTGTTCAATTAAATAAAAGCTCCATGGTTTTGTGTATTAAAAAGTTTCAAATAGTTCTGTTCCTATTTATTTTAGCTTTTGTCCTTTTGCAATAAGATCTTTCTATGTAATTATTAATTCAGCTGTTATTTCTAGCAATTTTAACTATAAATAACTTTTCAGAATATTACCTATAAACCACAAACTTTTTGCCCCTAGTGGTAGAGCCCTTATATATGTGACTGCTGATTTTAGGCAGGGCTTAACCAAGTATAAGTAGTTTTCATGTAACTTCAACTTAAATGATTGTTTTCTCATGATTTGGAGAGGGCTGAGAGCTAAGGTCATAGTTTAGACAAAACGGTCTTATTTCAAATTGGATGATCATAGGAATTAAGCTATCTGCTAATTATAATTGTTGGTAAACTTTCTGTCAACCTGACAGGTGCTGGAGACAGGTGCTTATTTTGGCTCACAAAATTTTGGAGATTTCAGTCCATGGCTGGCTCTTTTGTTTCTGTGGCAGAAGCACATGGTAGATAAAGCCACTCGCTTTGTGGCTGAGACATTACAGAAAGAAAGAGGAAAAGATGGAAGTCACACTATCCCTGTGAATCACTCAACACGAGGGCCTCCCTCTAAGTTCTGTTTCTTAAAGATCCTCCAACTCCCAGTAATGCCATTGGCATTACATCAAGCAAACCTTGATTATAGGAGTCTTTTGTGGTGGGTATGGGGCATTCAAGATCCAAGTCATAGTGATAATGAAAGCAGAAATCACTATGGGAGGGCTGGGGATGAAGCTCATGATAAAGTGCTTGTCTGACATGCTCAGGGCTTTTAGGTTCAATATCTAGCTCAAAAACAAAGCAAACAAAAAGCCATTATTGGAAATTGTGATTAGTTTTACATATCAACATGGCCAGGCTTGTAACATCCAGTTTTTCAAATACCAATCTAAATGTTATGAGAATCATTCATAAATGTGATTAGCAGATATAATTAAATATTTTCATTAATTAATTTATTTACTTTACATCCTGATCACAGCCCCTCCTCAGTCCCCCCTACAGCCCTTCCTTCTAGTCCCCCTCCCTTTCTCCTCTGAGAAGGCAGACAGCCCTCTCCAGGTATCAACCTACCCTGGCATATCTAGTCACTGCAGAACTAGGTACATCCTCTTCCACTGAGGCCTGACAAGGGGTCCAGCTAGGGTAATGGAATTCACAGGCAGGCAACAGAGTCAGGAACAGCCTCCACTCCAGTTGTTGTTGGACCCATATGAAGACCAAGCTACACATCTGTTACATATGTGCAGAGGGCCTTAGGTCCAGTCCATGCTTGTTCCTTGGTTGGTGATGCAGTTTCTAGGAGCCCTCAAGGGTCCAAGCTAGTTGACTCTATTGGTCTTCTTGTGGAGTCTCTATCTCCTTTGGGTCTCTTAATCCTTCCCTCAACTCTTCTTCCTCAATCCTTTACCCACCTCTTCCACAAGACTCTAGAGCTCTGTCAAATGTTTGGCTGTGGGTCTCTGCATTTGTTTCCATTGGCTGTTGGTGGAACCTTTCAGGGGACAGTTGTAGTAGGTCTATAAGCAAAACAGAGTATTATTAACAGTGTCAGGGATTGGGGTGGGTCTCAAGTAGGTCAGTCATTTGTTGGCCATTCCATCAGTCTCTGCTCTATCTTTGTCTCTGAATATCTTGTAGGCAGGACACATTTTGGGTGGAAGGTTTTGTGGGTTAGTTGGTATCCTTATCACTGGGAGTCTTGCTGGTTACGGGAGGTGGCCACTTCAGGCTCCATTTCTTCCACTACTAGGAATCTCAGCTAGAGTTATTCACATACCCCACAATATCATTATTTTCAGGTATAGGTCTGGGGAACCTTGTAGCATTTGTTTGACAGAACACAATAGTAGTTCTTGTTATACATTTGGGTCATGGAAAGTCCCAAATGTCTCACCAAGGCAGTTGTGACTGTTCAAAGTGGTTAGAGACTGTAAAGCACCTGAGCAGGCACAAATTGAAGTGAGGATAAGATCAGGACAAAATGGAATTACCTGGGTCACTTCACTCTCTCTTGGAAGGAACATAAACACAAATTGTTGATAAAAGGCCACTGAATAGAGTTTTTAGATTTCATACTGTAGCTCATGAGAAAGTTTACTTACAGTGCTAGGAATTGAAGCTAGGAACTCACACATTCTAGACAAGTGCCATTAGTACTGGTTTGACTATGACCTGTCAGAGCTGCCTTACAAACTAAGGCTATGAATCAGATGGTAGGTCCCATGAAGATGTAGCTGGCTCATTGTTATGATATTACTGCTTTTCCCAATTTGGTTCTGTTTCTTCTGAGTCATCATGTTCATCTGATCAAGCTGATGGAGGTAGGACACTGTTGTCCCATGACTACTGAAGAGCAAGTGGCTATTCTCTGTGGGTGTGAGTAGATATTTGATTACAAAGTTTGAGAATGGTTTCTTTTTTCATGTGGCCATGCCATCCAGTTCTTCTGGGCAATGGCAGTGCTGATGAGAAGATCTCAGAGCAGCCAGAAAGAAAGCTGAGAGGGTAATGAAGTTTTTTAGCTGGATTTGAAGCATACTCTCCTACAGATTCACAGCAGTGATTGTTTCAGTTTTACCATTTCTTTTAGTAAATGCATCCCCACTTATAAAAAAACACCTTTATATTTCTGATATCTAGAAATCAAGTAAAAATATCTATATAATATATTTGCTTGCTTATATAAGGTCACACCAGCTGACATTCCAACATGGATGGGGAAACATTTTACAAAGTCCCATATTCAGGTGAAGAGCTACAGGAAGTTAGTGGCTACCGAGGAAAGGAGAGTATGTTTTCTCAAGAGACAAGTTTCTGTTAAGTTTCCCAATCCTAATAGGACAGTCTTAAACTCACACACTAATTAGAATCAGTAGTGTAAAATCAGTATGCAAAAATAATTATATAAGGGATTCTAAATTTGAATGGGGGGTGGTAGGGACACTGGAGAAGTTGGGAGGAGAGGAAGGGGTACAAATAATAAATAAAAATAAGTACTCATCTGTGAAATTCTCAAAAGATGATGATAAAACATTTTGGCAAAAATTTCTGTACTGTGTAGTTAAAAATTGAAGTCTAAAATTTTATATTTATGCTCAGACAAATGCTACTCTCTTCCTCAATTAGAGAGGCTTCTCTTTGTAGCGAACTGTAATGAGTGCAGAGACTTATGGCTGAAGGGTTCTAGCAGGCCCAAGCATGGCAAATATAGGCCCCAGTATTGCAAACATGGTACTGGCAGGGCTTACCTTCTTTACTTCTCTCTCTCTTGCTAAACCATTAGATTACATTCCTAAAGCTAGCTACCAAGGTCTATTCCTTATTTGACCACTTCCTTATGTCTGACTAAAACTCCAAGGTCCAGCTATCAAAACACCAAGGTCATTATTTGGGTATACTGGCTAACATGTATAATCAGGACTTACTAACTTACCATAGACTTCCTCTTTTCTCCTTAAAAACCACATCTGCAGAAACACCTACTGCTTTTTTTTGTCTGATCCAAGGGATCTTACCCATCCATTTGTCCCTTTGGGGGTAATAAATCTCCTTTGTACTGAAAATTTGTTGTCTGTGTATGTCAACTCCCTCATGCTCCAGGTAACATTGCAGAAGAAATAGCAGTAAGAATGTAAGAGCTTCCAATGGAGGAGCTAGAGAAAGGACCCAAGGAGCTGAAGACGTTTGCAGCCCCATAGGTGGAAAAATAATATGTACCAACCAGTACCCCCAGAACTCCCAGGGACTAAACCACCAATCAAAGAGTACACAAGGAGGGACCCATGGCTCCAACTACATATGCAGCAAAGGATGGCCTTATTGAACATCAGTGATTTGGATATAGGCCATTGGTCCTGTGGGGGAATCAGTATCCCAGTGTAAGGGAATGCCAGATCAAGAAAGTGGGAGGGGGTGATTGGTGAGCAGGGGAAAGAGGGATGGGATAAGGGGTTTTCAGAGGGGAAATGGGGAAAGGGGATAACATTTGAAATGTAAATAAAGCAAATATCTAATAAAAATAAAATAAAAGAATGTAAAGGCTTGAAGATAGGGGGAAAAGATGAAAAATGCTATCTGTAGGGCATAAAGTAGTCCTTGTAAACCTGATCTCAGAACAGATTCAGTTACCTACACTAGGCGTCAACAAGATTGGGCCTGTCAATAGTCAATCATGAATCAGGAAGGGATTCATGTGGCCCTACTCCTTCCTGATGAACTCTTAGCAATTGATAGGTTCTGAGGAAGGAACAGTTATTATTTTCAATTGTGTTCTAAATGGTGAAGCACTGAATAGTTCCAAACCCACAACACACAGGTGGCCCTGGTTATAATCAGAGAGTCATAAAGCAAAACACAAACACATAAATGTGGGAAATGAATCTTTAGAAATGGGGGTGTAACAGAGGTGGAATTGGGAGTAAAAGAGGATGGGGGAGTGAGAATAAAACAGTTTTATATATATACACATATGTATATATTTATATATACATATATACACACATGTATATATATCTGTATGTATGTACATACACACATATGTATAAAATTGCCAAACAACAAATTTAATCAGAAAAATTAAATTATTTTTTTTTTACCATTCTGAGTTTTTTTAGAGGATTTTAAGTATTTTTATTTTATGTATATGAGTGTTTTGACTGCCTGCATGTGTATCATGTGCATTAATGTACCATTGGCAAAAGGTGTTATATCTCATGGAACCTGGAGCTACAGACCTTTGTGAATAGCTGTGTTGGTACTGGGAATTAAACCCAGGTCCACTGTAAGAGCAAAAAGTGCTCCTAGCCACTAAGCCATCTCCAAGGGTGGAACCATTTCACTTTTATTTAATTCTGAACACTAAACAAAAATCACACTCCTATACCAAAACTAAACAAAAGAAAAACTATAAAAGAAAAAAAACCCAATGGATAGTCAATGCTGTCAGGCACTCAAATGAACCTTCTGACACAGCAGAAGCAGAAGCACACCAACTGTTGAAGGAAATGAAATTAGCTCATGAAGCAGGGTTTTTCTTTCTTGTATACTGAAATCCTCTGTGCGATCTAAGGAGATCTTTTATTGATAAAACCAGAACAAGAAGATATAAGGAAAAGAGTATTCTGAGGACTTTAAATGATTATTAAAATTGTAGTATGCTAAGAGAAATGAAAAGTACAAGAGAAAATTTGGAAGATAAATTGAAGGGAGTTTTTAAGCAGGAAAAAAAATAACAATAATAAAGTGAGTGAAATATAGTAGGAAAAGAACAATAAATATACAAGAGATTGAAATGAAAATATAAAAATATCAAAAATGTTAAAATAGGAAAAATAGCAAGTGGAAGAAAATTTCAAACAAATCATATAAGTAGCATCTCCAGACTTGATATCGCTTTCTAACGATTGCTTTGTTTTCTGATATTTAGTGGCAGTTGGGATCAAAGAAACCTTACACTTATTCAGCAAGAACTCTTATGTTGGGGCTGAAGAGATGGCTCTGCAATTAAGAGCCCTTCAGAGGATCTGAGTTTGAATCTCAATGTCCATGTTTGTACTTTGAATCACAATTGCTTGTAACTCTTCCAGGGATATAAAAACATCTCTGGCCCATTAGACACTAACACTCATATGAACATATCTACACATAGGCATACACAGGTACACACAATTAAAAAGAAAAAAACAAAAAGAAAAGAAAACTTTTTAAAAGTCTATCATTGAACCACACCAGCAACCATGAATTTCCAAATTGTGATGACTCACTGAAACACAGAAAAAAAACATGCCAATCACACCTGCAAGAAATCAAACACGAATATTTCTAAGTGTCCACAGATGAAGACTTCAGTTTTTAGAAAATATCAAAAACCACAATCTATACTGTGACAGCCAGCACTTGCTAGGTCATTGAGCCAGCAATTGGCTCAGCTGGTGAGAATGCTTTGCTATATAAACATGATGATTCAAGTTTGGTCTATTGAACCTATAGTAGAAGAAGGGAGCCAATTTCCCCAAATTGCCCACTAACTTCCATCCATGTATTAATGGTGCAGCTGTGTCATACTAGAACACTCACCAAATGTACATAATAATGATTTTAAGACAAATAATTATGTGATATTTTATGTACAATATTATTTCCCTAAGAGTATACCTAACAAATTACATATTTTGTTTCATCTGTTGGTGTTACTGTGAAGTTCCTTGACTATATTTCTTTTTTCTTTTTCTTTTTAAAATTTTATTATTAATTTATTCTCTAATATATTGCATCCTGACCATAGTTCCCCCTCCCTCTGAGCCCCTTTTCTCCATCTCCATGCCTCCATTCACCCCTCTATTTCCCTTCGGAAAGAGCAGGCCTCCCAGGGATATCAAACAAACATGGCATATCAAGTTGCAATAAGGCAAGGCACCTTCCCTCATTTTAAGGCTGAATGAAGCAACCCAGTAGGAGGAAAAGGGTCCACAAAGCAGGCAAAAGCATCAGAAATACCCCCTGTTCCCTCTGTTAGGAGTTCCACAAAAATACCAACCTACACAATCAACATATATGCAGAAGGTCTAGGTCAGGCCCATACAGGCTCCTTGATGATTAATTCAGCCTCAGTGAACATCTATGAGTCCAGGTTTATTGATTATGTTGAGTTCTCAGTTTCCCATTTTCTCCCAACATGCAATTCTCACATACTTAGTAGTTTGAACAAGTATGACACACAAAGAAACTATTGAAAGTCAGCATGGCATCAAACGTCTCAAAAGAAAGACTTAGAAGAGGTGGTGCTAGGAAAACAACTTGCGAGAGTGGAAGAGGTTTTACATAGCAATTCCATTGTAATGTAAATATAGTTTTAATATTTGAAAGTGGATGTTCAGATCTTAATTTGCTGCACTTACATATCAGGGTAAGAGGCAGTCATCTACTCTGCTGCCTGTTAGTACGTCCAGTAAGTCTGCATTATGTTAGAAAAAGTGAGAGTCTGTTTATGTATGTTTCCTGAGCTATGCACTGATTTATAGTTAATATTCAAATAATCATAGTAATAAAAATTTGTACAAAAGGAACCAAAAAAGAGGGTATATGGGGGTTTAGAAGAAAGTCCCCTAGAAGCTCAGGTGTTTGAACTTGGTCTCCAGCTGGTGGCACTGTTTGAGGAGGATTAGAAGCTGTTGTCTTGGTATGTCACTGGGGTAAGGGGTTGAGGATTCAAAGCCTCACTCCATTCCTAGTATGCTCTCTCTTTTTATGCTCACTATACCTACACTGCCATCATGGACTCTTATCCTTCTGAAACCTTAAGACTAAATAAATTATTTATTCTATACCTTGCTTTGGTCATGGTGTTTTATCACAGCAACAGGAAAACAACTGATATAGGGGCAATATTATCTTTAAAATATTGATAATAAAACCTAGGTGTACCGTCAATATTTCAGCATGGAAGGGGGAAGGGATCACAGCATCATACCCCAGTGGAAGAGCTACAGGAAGTCCATGCCTGCTAAGGGAGGAAGGGTCAATTTTCTTCAGGAACAATCTTCCTGATAGACATGTCCAAGCTGTCAATCTAAACCCATATGACAACACTTATTGGACTCAGTAGGATGTGTGTGTGTGTGTATGTGTGTGTGTGTGTGTGTGTGTCTGTCTGTGTGTAGGTAGGTAGGCATGCACACATATACATAAACACATATGAATAGTAATTATAGAAGAGGACATGAGTTTGAGGGAATACACAGGAAACAGGAGTAGATATGATGAAAATACATTGCACTTAAGACTAAAAAGCAACCCAAATATAGATGTATGTATCTGTAATCTCAGAATTCATGAGATAAAGACAGGAGGATCTGAAGATTAGGAGTTTTTTTTTTCAGATACACAACAGGTACATGGGATACATGAAACTATTGAAAAAATTTATTGACCACTCTTTAGAATATATGAAAGGAATGAAAGTAATTTTGTGTAGTTGACATGCAGTTTTGTCATTTCCAAGATGAACACACATACATATACACACATGAGAGAGACAGAGAGACAGAAATACAGAGATGAGACAGAATTGACAGACATACAGACACAGACAAAAACATACATACACCACAGAGAGGAGAGAGAGAGAGAGAGAGAGAGAGAGAGAGAGAGAGAGAGAGAGAAATTCTGGAAGCAGTGAGATTGATGGTTTTGCCAGAGCTGGTTCTTGAAATTTGAAAATAATCATCTTATAGAAGGGTCTAGACTTTGGATAACAAAACTTCACTGAAGTGACAAGTTGGGTGGATTTAATATGCTTGCAATACCACACTGAGAAGGGTTCTGACTTTGAGCTCAGCTCAGGAGGGAGGGGTGCTGATTAATCACATCTGTCTTCCATGGGACAGTGAGAGGAAGTATGATACATGAATCATGACTTGTTAGTGTCAGAAAATCTCTTGGTAATTTACTTATTGATGTATTTACTTTCTGTCCCCTATTACCAGGATATAAGCTCCAGGATCATATGGGCCCTGTCTTTTTTATTTATCCTAAGATTGACTTCCTGTGTGTGTGTGTGTGTGTGTGTGTGTGTGTGTGTGTGTGAGAGAGAGAGAGAGAGAGAGAGAGAGAGAGAGAGAGAGAGAGAGAGAGAAAGAAGAAGGTGCTGCTGGAGGGCAGAGGCATTAGATCTGGAGCTGGAGTACAGGCAGTTGTGAGCCATCCAAAATGAGTTCTGGGCTTCAAATTTGGGTCCTCTGCAAGAATAGTAAGTGTTCTTAACTGCTGAGTCATCTCTCTAATACCTTTGACATTTCTTATAGATCTGTCTTAAGAACCTGAAACAATATTTAGGTTCACAACATATTTAAATGTTTTAAAATATATTTTTATTTTCACAAATACTCTCTCTCTCTCTCTCTCTCTCTCTCTCTCACACACACACACACACACACACACACACACACACACGCCACAAATTCTGTGGCAATCATGGGACAACTTTCCTGAATTTAATCTCTCCTTCCTCTACATGGGTCCCAGGTACTGAACTCAGGTCGTCTGGAGTGATGGCACATGTCTTCACCTGCTAAACCATCTCACTGACTCTACTGAATATATTTTCTAGTTTTGATCTAGCATATAAGCTCTTCTAGTGTTGGCTATACATCTTAATAGCTATCAATTAACTGACATATCAATACATTAAGTCCATGTGCCCAATACATTTTAAGGTACTCAAAAAATACCACTAAATATATATATTTATTAATTATATATATATATATATTTATTAACCATTTCTGGGAGATATCTCTCTAGGCAAATCAGGGAAACTTTAATAGAGAGGCAGGAAGGAATCCCAGGGTCCCAGATCTGTTAGTGTTAGTTCTGTTTGATTCAATATGGCAGCCCACAACCTTGCATGGTTGCTAAGCATTTGTAATATGAATTGAGTTGTACTATAAAATATACACTTCAATTTTGATGAGAATACTTAAATCTGAAATCTGTAGCATTACTAGCATTCTCTTCATTGCAGAATCAGTAAGTGGCTACATTATTCCAAACTCCTTAGTCAATAAAGGAGATATAAATATTAATAAAATTCCACATTACCTTCAATAAATTTAAGTTTTTAAGGGATTAGAGAGAATGAATGTTGCAATCCAAATGTGATAAGTACTTTAATAGTGGTGTATATATATATATATATATATATATATATATATATATACACACACACACACACACACACACACACACACATATATATACACATATACCATTAAATATATATATTTATTAATTATATATATATATTTATTAACCATTTCTGGGAGATATCTCTCTAGGCAAATCAGGGAAACTTTAATAGAGAGGCAGGAAGGAATCCCAGGGTCCCAGATCTGTTAGTGTTAGTTCTGTTTGATTCAATATGGCAGCCCACAACCTTGCATGGTTGCTAAGCATTTGTAATATCAATTGAGTTGTACTATAAAATATACACTTCAATTTTGATGAGAAAGTGAGTAAAGTATAAGTTCACCCACACATAACTTTTCGGGTTTTATTTTCATGGTAAATGCAAGTTGCCTAGGCTAGCATGTGGGGAGGAGGTTGACTCTGCCGTTTTACAACAGTGGATGAAATTGAAGAAAATGTGTATTTCTAAGTTTCTTGTGGTAGGACTAGAAGGAATTAGGAGGGAGTAGGATCTTGTGACTCATTGGTGTCTGATACCTATGATTTTCTGGTATCCATATACAAAGGGAAAAAGAATCATGGTGGCATTTTGGTCCATGTTGATGTTTCTTCTTGGTTCCTGAGTGGGTGTTTTCAGTAGGTTCTACTGCTGAGTTTAGTAATCAGGCCTTGAATTAATGTGAGAAACAGTAATTTCATTTCAGCAGCTGTAGATAAGTGCTCATGGGACCTCAGGTCTCAGGAGCCATCTTTAAATGACACTAAAGGTGAAATATTCGCTGACGAAAATTCTGGAAGGATTCTGAAAAACATTCTATAAGATGGAAGGACCTCCCATAGTCATGGGTTGGCAGAATTAAAATTTCAAAAGGGTTATATTACAGATTGTGGTCTTCAGAAAAAAAAACCACAATCTTCACCAAAATCCCCATATTCACAAATATAGAAAAAAATTCCAACTTGGAAGCAAAAAACTGATTGACCAAAGCAATCCCAAGAAGAAAGAACAATGCTAGAAGCATCAAAAGTGCTGATCTCCAAATTATACTGCAGAGTTAGAGTGACAAAGACCACTTGTACTGGCACCCTCAAAAGAAGTTGTGTAGACCAATGAACTAGAGGAGAATATCCATAAATAAACCTGCACAGTTATAGCCACCTAATTTTTTTGACATAGGTGTCAAAATATACACTGGATAAAAACCTGTTCAATAAATGGTATTAGGACAGCTACATGTAGAAGAATGCAACTAGATCTATATATCTCACCCTGCATAAAAATAATTGAAAGCCCATCAAAGATCTTAATATAAAATTTGAAACTGCTAGAGATCAACACAAATAAAATACTTGAGTGTGTTAACATAGACAAGAATTTTATTTGATGGATTCCAATAGCTCAGAAAAGTAACTCCAAGAATGGATAAATTGAAATATATGAAATTAAAACTTTTTTGCACAATAAAGAAAATAATTACCAGATTGAAAAGACAGCCGATAAAGTGGGAGAAAATCTTTGCCAACTATACATCAGACAGGTTTAAAATATATGTGTGTGCGCATATACATATATATAGTTTCAACATTCCATCTCACTCCAGAAAACTCTAAGAAAACACACAGTAGTGCAGTGTATATAGAGAAAGAATAACCTTATTCACTGCTGGTTGAGACACAATTTAGTAAGCAACTTTAGAAACTGGTATGGAGGTTCCTTGAAAACTGAAAATAGAAGTAGCATATTTCAGTTATACCATTCCTGGGTATATACCTGAAAGACTGAATGTCTTACTGCAGAGATACTTACTCATCTATTTATTGTTGGCTTTTCTAAAATACCTAAGAAATGTAACCAAGTGTAGATGTCTATTAGTAAATAAGAAAAATGTGACACAAATACACCATGGGATCTTCTTTAGTTATAAGGAAAAAATGAAATCATGATGTTTGCATGAAAATAGATACATTTGGCTATCATTGTTAATTGAAATGAGACAAACTGAAGTACTGTATGTTTTCTTATGTATAGTCCTAGACTTTAATTTGTATGTGTATGCACACCTCTTCCTCGTGTGTGTGTGTGTGTGTGTGTGTGTGTGTGTGTATGAGTGTGTGTGAAGGTATTTACTGGAATATATATGAGACAGCAGTGGGGGCTGTTGTGTGGAGGGTGGGGTAACAACAAGAGGGGATTAGAAGAAAGGGAGACAGGAGTTGGGGATGAGGAGTCAGATGAATGTTGGAATGAAAACACCATAATGAAATCCATATGGTGTATGCTCACTAAAGAAAAACTAATGAATGGTGGGTGGAGATATAGCTAAGGGGTAGAGTCCTTGAACAGCAAATGTACAGTCCTGGGTTCCATCCTCAGCTCTGAAAAAGAAAAAAGAAAAAGAAAAGAAAAGATAGAGGAGAGGCACTAATAAAGAATAATGGTTTGGGTTTTAAGCATTCACCAAAGTGATTAGTGAGATTCTTCTTATTTTTCTTTAAAAATTTTTCATTTTTATTTCTGTATTTGTCTCTGTGTGTATGTCACAAACACAAGGAAGCTAGAAGAAGGTGTTGGATACCCTGGAGTTCAAGTTTTTGGAGGTTATGAGCTGCCTGATGTGGATGCTGGGAACTGAACTCAGTCCTCTGGAAGAGCAGCAGGGTGGCTCTTAACTGCTCAGTGACCTCTTGGGTCCTCACTTTACTTTGTAAGACACTGATGTAGATCCATGGGTTTTAAAGCAATTGAGATATCAATTTATTCTCACTGTTATTCCTTTTATTGTGTAAGTCATCCCATCTTGAAAGAGTGAGAACTTCTTTAGTATTTGATAGATAATTTGATAGATCTCTCCTATATATTTCAAATTAGGCAGATTTTACTGCCTGACTTGAGTAAGAGATGTTCTATCCTAATTTTGTACATTTCTCTCCCAAATTGTAGAGCCATCATGTTTTCAATGAGTTCTGGTTGCTTCTAGTAGAGAGTAAAACCTAGGTGCTTGAAATGGAGAGTTGTTGACCTCTTGGTTGTTGTTCCTTGGTCCTTTCAGTAGACATGCTAGGAAGTACATGCTTTAAGAAAAACAGTTCATACACATATTTTCATGTCAAATTCAGGCTTATTTCTGTTTTTATTTTTTCCTAGAGACACTATATTCCTACATATCTGTGGAAGTGTCAGATGAATAAAGCTGATACTAAATTTTAAGACACAGTAGCCTGGCAGTGGTGGTGCATGCCTTTAATCTCGGCACCCAAGAGGGAGAGACAGGTAGATCTCCAAGTTATAGACCAGCCTGGTTTATGGAGTGAGTTAGAGGACACAAAGAAACCCTGTTTTGAAATACCAGAAAGGAAAAAAAGACACAGTATTTGAAGTACAGCAAAGATTGGCCTTGCTCTCCTCTACTTGTTCTTGTATAGTTGAGAAGAATGAGGCTTACCAAGCTTTTCCACCCCATTTTCCTTCTGATTCAACTGAATACTCAGACCTGTTTTTAAATAAAATCACTATTTATGGCTATTTGGGGTATATTTAAAAATGTGTACACACTTCATGTAATAGCATTAAAAACACAGTCATTGTATTAGTTCTTATTCATTTACAGATACATATTTCATTCCTCTATAATAATATGCGATGACTTTATTCAACTCTGATGTGACTACACTCAACCAACAGAAATAAAGGTGTTTTTTTGTGTGTGCTGTGCTGTGTTGTGTTGTTTGTTAGTTTGAGACATGGTGTCTCTGTGTAGTCATGGCTCTCCTGAAACTCTTTAGATCAGGCTGGCCTCAAACTTAGAGATCTACCTGCCTCTGCCTCCTAAGTGGTGGGATTAAAAGCACGAGCCACTACTGCCCAGCAGCAACAAAGTTTTCATTGAATATAATTAATAGTAAAGTGGGCAAACCTTAAGCTTAGCCATGTAATTTGTCATTACAGGTCACTAGCACCACTTTTTTTTTTTTAAAATCAATGTTTTAAGCTCTGTATATTGTTTTTTTTTCTGTATCTAGTTGCACGTTTCAGGGTGGCATGGCTTTTAAATAAATTGGGTAACAGTCATAAAATCTTTAGAATATATGTTCATGCTCCATAAGACCTTCTTTTGAATACAAAAAAAAAACAAAACAAAACTGCAAATGGATTGGAAACCAATTTTGGCCTCTTTCATATATTTTAATTTAATTGTTCACCTGATGTGTAGAATCTACTGTGTGATGAGGGCAATGTATGTGTGTGTGGTGTTGTCTTGTAACAGAATGAGTGAACTGTCCCATTATTCATAACTGTGGGATGGAAAGAAAATAGTCTAGATAAATCTGTGTTAGGACCATGAAGGTATTGTAGGATAAGCAGACTGTAAGCTCAGTTATGTACAGAAACAATTTTCAGAAAGTCATCTTCTTGTTCATGACCTCAGTATCATCTAGTATTTATCCAAGTGACTAGTGGTAGCTTTCCTATTACATCTTCTTTCTTCATTCCTCCTCCCTCCCTCCCTCTCTCCCTCCTTCCCTCCTTCCTTTCCTCATTTTCTTTCTTTTTCTCTCTTTCCTCCCCTCTCTTTCTCTCCTTCCTTCTTTCTTTCTTTCTTTCTTTCTTTCTTTCTTTCTTTCTTTCTTTCTTTCCCTTTGTTTGTTTGTTTGTTTCTTTCTTTCTTTCCTTCTTCCCCTTTCCTTCCTTCTTTCTCTTTCTTTTCTTTTTCTCTTTCTTCTTTCTTTCCTTCTTTGTCTTTCTCTCTCTTTCCTTCCTTCTTCCTTCCTTTTCTTTCTTTCTTCTTTCTTTTTCTCTCTCTCTTTTTCTTCTTCCTTTCTCTTCTTTCTTTCTTTCTTTCTTTCTTTCTTTCTTTCTTTCTTTCTCTTTCTTTCTTGTTCTTTTGATTTTTGAGACAAAGTCCCACAGTGTAGCCCTAGAAGGCCTGCTGAAACTCACTATATAGACTAGACTGGCTTTGAATTTAGAGATTTGCTTGCCTCCGCATCCCAAGTGCTGGGATATTAGCAGATATTTACCACAAGCAAGCAAACAGCAAAACAAAGTAACACACATCCCTGGCCTGTGTGCACATCTGCAGATATTTTCTGAATGAAGGAAGTAGTTCACAAGTACAGAGGAATTGACTTAAATTTCAG
Source organism: Apodemus agrarius (assembly GCA_964023405.1). NCBI lineage: Eukaryota > Metazoa > Chordata > Mammalia > Rodentia > Muridae > Apodemus > Apodemus agrarius. The sequence goes on along the minus strand of OZ030014.1, from coordinate 113,027,114 downwards.
AGCTAACATAGAAACGGAGAGGTAACTCAGTTGCTAAGAGCACTGGCTATTATTGCAGAGGTACCAGGTTCAATTCTCAGATATGATGGTTCACAACTGCCTATAACTTCAGTTTCATGGCTCCTATGCCCTCTTTTTGGCTCATAAATACATAGAGACAAAATGCTCATACAAAAGTAAAAAAGAGATAATACAGGATAATAAATTTTCAATTCAGTTATTTTCTTTGCAAATTTATCAATGAAAGATAATTTACAAGCCTTATGTTTCTCCCTTGTTTTTTAAACATAATGCTTAAAGGAGTAATAGTGGCTAAACCTTTAATTTTATCTTAGCTTTAGGTGTGGCAGAGATCTGCTGACTGTTACAGGAACAGTGATAGAATATAGACATTAAATTTCTGGATGCTTTGGGTGAAGTTTTACATAGTATTAATATATTTAGATTTTTAAAAAAACATAATTATGTATTCTTAGCTCAAGAGATGGCCTATTTGTTTCATTGTTTAAGGATGGCCTTACTCCTCAGTGTGTGTGTGTGTGTGTGTGTGTGTGTGTATTCTCAGTGTTTAGTTCCTTTAAAAAAGAACATCAAGAGCCAGCTACAACTGTAAAACATATACTGGAAGAGAGGTATCTGAAAGGGGAGATGAATAGTTTTGCCTTTAGGATGAGGCTGATGCTTTTAGAGGGGCATCTTTCACTGAATCTAGAGCCTCTGTCTTGTAAGGACTCTGAGTGCATTCCATCTGAAAAGGATGGTGGTCTCTTTCTATTCATTGGATATTACTCTGAGTCATGTAGTTTGTCTAAAGCAATTTTACATATGCAAGAAAATATCAGCCTCCTTGGGATATCCTTATTTAATAGGTGTCTGTTGTGTGAACCTCCTGGGAATGGCTGTCACAAACTATTTATTCCTCTGGAGTATGTAACCATAGACAACCCTAAACAGATCATACATATCAGTATAGTTGTTTATTGTTTTACCACATGAGAGAAGGATCATGTGATTATAGACCATTTAAAAATATTAAGAGTTAACAATTGACCTGAATTGAACAATTCAGTCTGTTCAGCATCTTTCTTTGCCTGTCATCTTCTTACCTCTGTTATGTTTATATTCTCTCTTCTTAAAAGTGCTTTCAAATATATTTGAAACTTTAAAATTTATTTAAGTGTATTGGTGTTTGGTACTGCAGGTACATCTATGAACAAATGTATCTGGAACTCACAGAGGCCAGAAGAGGGCATTAAATCCCCTGGGGCTGGCATTACAGATGGTTATAAGCCACCATGTGAGTGCTGGGAATCGAACCTGGGTTCTCTGGAAGACCAGAGATCTTAAATGCTGAGTCATCTCTCCAGCCCCAATATATTCTAACATATTAGTGCAATAACAGTGTGAGATAGCACAACCTTTAAAAGTCTGTTTAAGGATGAAATGTGATACAAAATTGAAACTAAGAATGTATGTATAAACCAGATGGTTTGTTGAAGACTCAGCTATGATGAGCTTTATAGCAGCTGTACAGACTGGTGGGTTCTAAGGTTCTTTTGGTTTGCATTTTAATTTTTTTTATGACGCTATATTGTCTGTTCTAGTTTCCTAAGTCTGCTGCAATAAAGTGACTCAGAAAACCAGAAACATCTTGTCTCATGTGTACGGAGACAAGAATTTGAAGTGAAAGTTTTGGGGGCATGCTTGGTCTGTATAGTAGAGGGAGAGATCTTCCCTTGCTTTTAGCAGTTTCTGAATGCTCAGGTTTTAAAATTTTGTTTATGGTAGCATAACTCCAATCTTCGTGTATTCTTCCTTGTCTATGGGCTTGTGGAGGACAGAGCTCTCATTGAGTGTCTTTAATTGTTCTCCACCTTAGTTTTGAGCTATCTCACACCAATTGAAGTTGGGTCTCATTGAATCAGCTACACTGGCAAATGCCAGTGACCTGCCTGTCTCTACCTACCTGTGCTGGGAATGTGCTGCCATAGGCAGTTTCTTAAGTAAACTCTGGAAAATTGAATTTGGTTCCAAATGCTTGTTTGGCAAGCACTTTACTGATTTACATCTTCTAACTGTAATCTTCCTTTTGTATAAGTCTGTGTTTGTGGCCAATTTCTCATTTTCATAAGGATATCAGTTATGGTGAATTAGGACCTACCCTAGGGACTTCATTTTAACTTCATTATATCTGCAAAGACCTTACTTCTTAAGTAAGGCCACATTCTTTCTTTTTTTTAAAAATTAAATAGTTTACTTACATTTCAAATGCATCCCCTTTCCTCATTTCCCCTCCAAAAACCCCCTATCCCATTCCCCCTCCCCCTGCTCACTAACCCACCCACCCCCACTTCCCTGACTTGGCATCCCCCTACCCTGGGGCAATGAGCCTTCATGTGTCCAAGGACCTCTCCTTTCATTGATGTCCAAGATGCCATCCTCTGCTACCCATGTGTACTCTTTGGTTGGTGGTTCCATCCCTGGGAGCTCTGGGGATACTGGTTGGTTCCTACTATTGTTCCTCTTATGGGGCTGTAAACCCCTTCAGCTCTTGGGTGTAAGGCCACATTCTTAAGTACAGGGTATAGGATACAAGCATAGTTTGTTTGTTTTATGGATGGGCTACTTAATTCAATTCATAATACTATTCTTTGGAATCTTTGACTCATGGTCAAACCTAGCATCTGGCCAAGCTTGTTTGTTAGCCATCATTCAGTTTTGATAGCAAACAGTCCTCAACCCTGACATAGAAGAATATACTTTATGGAGGTCACAGGGGATCAGAAGCCACTGATCAGGGACCTGGATCTCTATGACCCCATAAAGGAGAACAGAACTGGGTCATAAAACAGTGAAGTTATGAGTAAAGCATGAGTCTGCTCATCCACCTCTGAGTAATGCAGGATAAAGTAGATTTCCAAGACACAGCTCAACTTCATGCAGCATAAATTTGATTCAACACTTTCAATTAATCTCATCAACAATGACTTAAATGCAAGGTAATTCAGTCTGTATATTAGAAATCGTTGATCGTTGTGCTGCTTGATTCTTCCCCTCTGGTTTTTTCTTTAACTGATGTGGCTCAGCTTGGTCTTTTATCAGGCTGGTTTGATTATCTTTTTTGCTTTTGATCTGGTTTACACTTAGCCTTCCTTCCAGTCAGAGGTCAAAAGGTGGCACTATAGAAGCAAAAGTCAATTATTTTACTTCCATAAAAATAAAGGAAATTTTAAGAAAAGAGAAAGTACACCTTTATTGAACATGCATCAAGGAAAAGCTGCTCATTAGACATTTGTTTAAAAATGAACCAAAAACAATAATAAAAAGCAAATACAAAAAGAAAAGGGAAAATAATCTTACAAAAGCACTCATTTAAAAACTCAGAAAAAAGTGGACATAGCATAAAAAGAGTATAAATACAATGCAGGTTCCCCTCTAATTTCTAGCACCAGTAATGGACATTTTTATTGCACATCTCCTAGATGCACAGCTATAAATGTTTTATTTTTTTTTACAACATTAGTATTATATCAAGCATTGGGGTTATTAACCCACTCTTGATTTGATTATATTATAAATACTTTGTCATCATTAAGATTTTTTTCTACAGTATCATTTAATTTCATGGAGGAAATCATGCTTCCTTAAAGGGCTACACTGAGAATTGAATGAATTCTCTCTTAAAAAACACTTCAGATTTTTCCAAATGTTTTGTATTATAATCAATGGTGCTATGAATAGGGTTACAACTAATTTTTGGCCTGGTTCATGAATTTTTATTTCTCCAGCATAAATCCCCAACAGTAAATCAGTAAGTTTAAAATATGCATAATTGGCAACCTTTTCTCTGGTCAGGCTGTACCAATACCTACTTCTCAGCAGTGTTTGGGGGCATATTTCCTAGTATGTTTGACAACAGGATATAGTAGACGAAAATGTGTCTTTCCCAGATTTAAAGTGCAGTATCTCTGTGCTTGCCTAGGATGCTCAAGTCAATGGGGTCAATTCCTACAACTGCAAATAAGATATTGTCATTTGTATTTGTGTAACCATTATGTTACCTCAAAAATAGTAAATATAAAGTACACTATTATTAAGGAAAATAAGCACTACTGTGTTTCCAATGAGAAGTAGGTAACTTCCACAACTGCCCATGTGTTTGGAAAAAAGAAAAAAATTCTCTTGAAGTATTTTTATAAATCCGTTGGCTAGTCATGCTTCTTGTTTTGAAATGACTTCTTTATGCTCTTTACTAGTTTCACATTTAATGTGACTGCATTTTCTTTATGAATAAATATATTTTACATAGCAATTTTGAATTCCTTATATTTTTACACATTTGCCTGTTGCCAATATTTTCTCCAAGTTTGCCTGTGTTTCATTTAAATGTATTTTTAGATTGTTTGTTTGAGAAGTTGTCTGTGTTGCTCAGGGTGGCCTTTAACTTCTGATGTTCATGTGATTTTCCTGCTTCTTGACTCACAAGAAGCTGAAACTCCAGGGTGTGATATCATTCACGGCCTGTGGATCTTTGTTTTAATGCAGAAAGTTGATAAATGATTTTTCATGGGGCTGGAAGAACACAGACTTCTTTTGCACAGGACCTGAGTTCAATTCCCAGGGTCGTGCCAATGCCTTTCGCTTCTGTGGGCATCTGAACTCATGTCTACACATACAGATATTAAACAAATCTTAAAAGTTAAAATTATATGTATTTACTTGTATGTACATGTACATATGGGTTTATGCCATGCCACATATATGGAGGTTAGAGGGCAATTTATGAGAGTCAGTTCTCCCTTTTCCTTCCCCTAGGTGGGTCCTGGGTATTGAACTCAGCTCATCAAGTCTGGTTGCAAGTGCCATCTCACTGGCCTAAACAGATAATTTGTTCCTCTTAAAATAGCTTTCATTTTGTATCCACTGACAATCATTATTCCAGACCCTGTCTTTATAGAAATTTTGGGTGGAATGATAATATAATTCAGCTGTAGAATGCTTGTCTAGCACGTGTGAGGCCCTGGGTCCTATCTCTACCACTCACACAACTTCACACAAGTTCTTGCTTTTGTCCTTGGTGTACTTTTGATTTGTTCTTGGAGCCAAGCTAAATTGTTGAGAAGAAAACAGCTCTGAATAACTCCAGCCCTGATCTGTGAACTCCTAGAAGTGTGCCATTCCTCTTCTCTTAACAAGAGGCAGAAAGTTTTCCCTACTAGTTTCTATAATCTTCCTCCCATCAAAATATGTACAGAAATAAAGAATAGCTTCTCGGTTGATTAAGTTTTAAGAGATGCAGCAAAGAGCCTTTGTTTTCTTAAAAAAAAAGATGGGCTGGGCTAGGGAGTAAAGGCCTTCCATTTCCAGAAACTTAGAGATTATTAAAATTTGTGAGATGGGTTGAAGAAATGGTTTAGAGCATTTGCTACTTTTGCAAAGGAACCAGGTTCCTAGCACTCATATCAGGCAGCTCATAACTGTGCTCTAGCTCTAGGGAATCTGATGTCCTTCTCTGATCTTCATGAGAAGACACACACACACACACACACACACACACACACACACACACAGAGAGAGAGAGAGAGAGAGAGAGAGAGAGAAGCAGACAGACATATAGACATACACATAAACATACAAAAAACCAATAAACATTAAAACAAAACAAGAACAAAAAGAAGCATACAATATACACTAGGATTCTGAAAGCTCTATCTGAATAGTTAACCTTTTCTTACACATCTTACAAGGAGAATTTAGACTGCACTGCAGGAAGTATCACCTTGTAGTTGTAGGGTTTTAAGGCTGAGCAAACAACAGTCAAAAATTCTTTCTAATTCATGCCAGATAATGTTGCCAAAACCCCTCAAAGTAGCAGTGATGGCAACTGTTTGTTTGTTTTGGCCAGTAGATAGTTATGAACAAGAGATTCCAAACTGAAAGATGAAAGCCAAACCAAGGATGATCATGTAAAAGAGTGTCTATATCTGGGATTGATTTACAGCACCTACTTGTCCAGACTCTGTAAGGAGATGATGCCCACAGCAATAACCCGTCTAAAGATGTGAATGTCAGGTTTCTTTCAGTTTTGGTTTAGGGTCTACTGTGGTATCATTTCTATACATATCATCTCATTTGACTCATAGAAATCTTGAGTCACTGATGATCATATGGCTTCTGTGGCATTCAATTATATGATGATTTAATAAGATATGATACAATGGATATTAAATAAACAACATTGATTTCTTTTTTAACTATTACATTACTAAAACATTTGCTGCATTCTTAATGAAAATCATTTTCAATAATGGTTTGGGCAGCAATATTTTTAAACATCTAAGTATTTAGCCTTTTAATATATAAAAATAGGAATATGTGGTGTATTATTAATGCCTAGTCTATAAAACAAAATTCTCCAGTATGCAATGTTTGTAGTTTAATTTAGCCATTTTACACATGACTTTTAATTTGAAAATTAATAAGGTGTTGACTTTTTTCTTAAGTCAAGTCACAGACCAAAGCTGATATTAAACTATTAGTTTATACTTACAATAATTCTAGAAGAAATAAATATGTAAGCCATTACCATTATACCATTAATATACCATTAATATACCATTAATATCAAAACTCTTTGGAGTTTCTTGGACTTGAGTTTGAAGCTGGGGAATTTACTAGCCTCTTTCAGTCCCAGCTTCTCATGTGTGAAATAGGAGTAGCAGTAATATCCATAAAGAAAACTATCATAAGGGGAAATAATATTAGTCAAGAATTTAGCATGGCAAGTATTCACTAAATTATTGTTACTAATGGGGAATGGCAACATTAGATAGCCATTTTGAAAGGAAGGATTTAAAATGATTTAAAGAAATAATAAATTATTAAAGAGAAAACTCACGACAAATGTAGCTTTAGTCTAAGCAGACAAGTGGTAGGCTTCTTAAAAATGCAAATATATGTTGGGTAGAAAGAAAATATAATTTGAAAAGTAGTTGCTTGGTTTGGAGTAGCTCAGTGCTAGAGTACTTGGTTAGCACATGTATATAGTTTTGATCCCCATCATTAACAAAAATATTTACAGAGATTACTGCACAGTGCTAGCAGTAAGAATAATGAAAAGCATGTTTAAAACTAAACTGTTGTTGTTTGTTGAGACAGAGTTTCTCTATGTAGCCTTGGCTGTCCTGGAACTCAATCTGTAGACCAAGCTGTCCTGGAATTCAAAGGTCCACCTGTCTCTATTTCCAGCTAATTTAGTCTTAGGAGAGATGTATATGGAACTATTGAAATTACTTAGCTCCTCAACCCAAAGAATACTTCCTGGTTTTTGTTTCTTATGTTGTCTATTTTGTTCTCAAAAATTGGCATTTTTTAGCCACGTGAATATACAATTCTTTTCTTGGATTAGAGAGAAATACTTGCTCATGTGGTTTGGAAAGGTCTCCTTTCCTGGTTGTTTTCAGAGTGGGAGGCACTCCATTCTGAAGGTCAGAGAAGTCATGACACATTATGGGTAAACTCATCATCTCCTTACTTCATAGTGATTTCAGAAGATCATGATGCAGGCTTCAGAGTAAGCCTTTGTCATGATGTTCTGTGGCAGAACATTTGGGTTTCCCTACAGGTGGAATCAGCATGAAGTGAGTCATTAGTCATCATATTTTCTGGAAAAGTCAGAAGAGAAAAAGTTTAGAGTGAAATTGAATACAGGGTTATAATTCACTTCTGTCATTCATAAGGGAGGATGATATCCTGCATAAAGCTTGTTCACCAAAAAGGCTCACAATAGCAGGGCTCTTATGCTTAGTGCCAATTAGAATAGAATAGAAAGAGAACACATGGTTTTTGAAGTCTTTATTTACGTTCGGAATGTGTAAAGATGCATTGTGCAAACACATCCTTTTTATATGATTAAAGAATTCTGATGGAGAAGGGCATAAAGACAGTGGTGGTAATGGGCAATGTGGAGAGCTAAGTAGTTAAGGAATGGGAAAAGTCACAGGAAATAATGAGTATACTGAATGATTGGATCAGGAGGAAAGGAAGAGAAATTGCCTTACCTGAGAAACTGAGCTCATTTTGCAGGTCTGCATGAAGGCAGAAAGATAGTTTAACTCACCATGGGTTTGCTAGATCAAGATTCCCATTAAACAAAATCCCCAGGTGGAGATGTTCTATGAATAGGAATCTGACAGATAAGATCCTGCAAATGCTATTGTGTTTATTAATGGAAAACCCTTTGCAAATTCAAACTCTGACTAGAGGTCATGTTTCAGAAGACCAAAACTGTCTCAATACAAAAATCTTCTTTGAAGGCTAAAAAGTTCTTTGAATTGAGTGATTGATTCAGTGTTTAAGACTCCCACATCAGAAATGCAGATGTGTCAGGAGAAACAATTCAGGGATGTGTTAATTTGATTTTTAGCTTGTTCAATGTTTGGATTAAAACTTGTTTTCAGATCTAAAGGACTAACAGGGCAAACAGGAGCTAACATTCTAGGAATCTGAAATTAAGGGCCTTTCCTTATTTCCAATAGACATTTTGAAGAGTGTTTTTCAGGTAGGTCAGTAGGGGCTTAGCCTCAGATATCTTTAGTTGTTGCCTGTTGGAAGACAGTGGTGAGAGCTTGCATTCCAAGATGTCATGGCTATTCATATTGTCTATGATAATATGATTCTAGTTAATGTAACATTCCTAGATTTCATAGTCTGGAGAAAAGTTGGGAAGTCTACCAAACCATAAAGGATGAAGAAACCAAAAGGAGTATGGGTATTGGAGAGAAGGCTTTCCATTCTTCTGTGCTATCTAAATAGAAAGTCTGGCCCCTTCCTCTTTTACAGTTATGTATAGGATATATGGAAACTTCTCATTTTACTTACCAAGTCACTTTTAGGAGTATATAAAAATTTATTTGGGGTAGAAATTGGGTTTAAAAAAATTACAAGGCTTTCCCTCCACACTCTCCTTCTTTCCTTCTCCCCAGTTTTTCCAGGAACAGCTGTTTAGTTGAGGGTTTCTTGTATCTGTGCTCAGGCTTCTTCCTGTGTCTTGTCCAAGTTGCCACATGCATTCCTAAATTAACAAATATATGTGGCACTCTCCTATCCAGTCTTTGCTGGCATATCAGTTACTGTGGACAGTACTGGGTGAGAATCTCTCTTGTTTGCCTTTTGGCTGATGGTTGCTTATTGCACATAGGTTCAAAACTCCAAACTTAAAAGCCTCCTAGATACAGCAGCTTTAAGGTTGCACTGGAGCATCCTGAAATTAATGGCAAATACTCACTCTTATGAAGAGTTGTTAGGAAGCCAGCTTTGGTCTTTGAACCATAGCCCTCCATTCAAAGCAGATAGGGCTCAGTGGGTGGCTTTGACCAAGTGGGAGCAGTTCCAAACTCATGCAGCTCTCAAGACCTCAGCCCACATTAGGTTTCTAATTTTTCTTTCCCACAGCCTTCCTCAATTTTCAGCCACCAAGGGTTCATCCTTCTCTCCCCCTTTCAATATTTTTGACTACGGGCTCAGTCCAGAACTCTCAACTGGAATGCTTCCCTGATCTCCAGAAGCCAAGCACACCTAATTAAAGATGGCCATTGCCCATGAAAATGTCTGTGAAATGATCCTGTATGGGAATGAGGATTTTAGCCCTCTAGGCAGGGTTAGGTGGCTTCAGAAGTTGCCCAAAATGACAAGGTCTCTGGAGTTTAGTCACCAACAACCTCAAATTCTCTACTGAGGTTTTCACTCTACTGAATGGGATTAACTTCAAGTTGTATGATTTTTGGATGTTGGACCTGAGTAACCCCTGAGGTTATCCAGGCCCAGGGAGTGAGAGTGGCAACAACCCCCACACCCTGTTGAACTGAAAGCAAGCTAGTGCTCTTGAAAGCTTGCTTATTTTTCTTGCTTGTGGTTTTTGCTTTTATCAGACCTTGAAATCAACAAAACTCCCCACACGGTGGCTCTCTTGACTAAAGTTGGGCATTGAATGGTGAATTTTAAATGAGTAGTCCTAGAGATTTTTAAAATATTTTTCCAGATTGAACTCATTTCAGAATTCAAGTGGGAGGCAAAAATGAGAATTTTAATGGCGTTCACCTTTGACTCAAAAGTCAGGAAAGCCACTGTAGGCAATAGTTCTGGGCAAGTTTGTTAAGAAAAGCAGTTCTGCTGGATTATCTTTCCTGTTCACTGCAGGCTTTGTGTGAGGGTCAGGAAAGGTAGCCCCTGAGCATGTAGTTCAGGAACATAGATACCCAAACCTAAAGTAGCAGACAGATATAACATAGCACAAAGAGAAACATCTCCTGTGTAGAAATAGTTTGTTGATAGTATTCAATCTAAAGCTAGGAGGAAACTAAGAGGAGGCAGGCAGTTTTGGATCATTCAAAGTCAGGAAATAAGGAAAAAAATTGATTACTGGAGAAAGTATTAAGCTTCAAATAAAGGTGGGAATAGCATTAAAAGTGAGAAATGCTGTGCCCTGAAAAAAGTTCTCAGAACTAACAGCTTATTTAAACATTTACTTAAATCCAAATCACGGACAGTATAAAGGAAGCACCTCTACTTAATTGTGATTTTAATGTGTGTGTTTATATAAGATTCAAATAGTGAAAATGCACTCTAATGGTTATTGATGTTTCTATTTTCGCTTGAAAAAAAAAAAGGCTCTCCAGATCTCCTAGTGGACCAGAAATTTGTGAATCTTCTGGAATCACTCAGGTGCATAGAAGGTTCCCACTAGACGTGATATTTCCTTATTGCTTTCTTCTCATTTTTTAAGTAAAAAATATTAACTATCCCCAGGGAAGGGTTCCTGGTAGCAAACTTCACCAAGACAACTTGTGCAGGGAATCTCCCTGCGTTCCCAGTCTGTATTTCCCGAAACAGAATTCAACATGTAAGAAATTCAAGAGACACTCATCTCACCCTCACAATCTTAAAATTTCAATTCTTGCAGAAAAAACAGTGTCATGGTTTCAATTTTTAAAACCAGTAAGAGCCACAGAAAGTGTGAAAGTGTGTAGACAGGGAAGGTAGAGATCCACTGAAATACCAGGACTAACTCAGAAAAAAAAGCTTTGCACCTAGGCAGGGATTAAGAAGGTACTGAGCACTGGGACATTTGTGGTCACAGAATGCAAGGAAAGATGGATATGAACAGCGGGGTGATTTAGAAAATGAATTGCCACAGTAAGAGCACCACTGCCAAACCTTCAAATTTAGAGGCTGTGGTGAAAATTAAACCAGTGGCAAATTTCAACATTTGTAGCATCTGCGCCCAAACAGTTCAGCACCAAGAGCCTGGACAGCAACACAGGCTCCGCTCCTAGTCTCATTCATCAATCTATTCAGAGACAGACTGTCAACACAGCCAGACTCATTAGATATTTACTGAAAATCATCTAAGACTTTCCTTTAAAACACGAAACGACTTCCACATTTAGTCGCCTATCTGGAAAAGCATACGCAAGGAATTAGAAAACCTAAATTAAAATAATTAATAAGAGAGTTTGATGGCTTAATTCCAGAGATCAGAGTTGCCATTGGTGGGGATTAAGTAAAAAGTAAAAAGAAGCAGGGACACAGTAAAAACACGACTTCACCATCCTCTAAATTCTATGAGTTCTTTACTTGTCTTTGAGAAATGAATGAAATCGAAAACCATCAAAATAATTGGACTTCTTAAAAATTGGATTGTGTGAGTGAAAGGTGTTTATCAGAAGCTGATGACTCCGGATCTTATCATCCTGGAGGACAGCACAGAATAGTTAATATGTTCCTTGAGGGACTAGGATGCTGACGTCTTTTACTGATACCGGATCATTACGTGACTGGGGAAAAAAAGGAAGTCATATCATGAATAAAAATCGGAGTGCAACAGTGCAACCAAAATATTCTGTACTTGAAGGCAATTGCAGACAGATGTTGACAAAGAGGTGTCTCCTGAAACCACATTCGGACAGCTTTTTTTGTTAACTGCATATATAAATACGAGCAGAAGGCCAGTCACTCTGTCAGCAGCAACAGAAGCAGCATCTTCAGACGCAGCCTGAGACCTCGGAGCAGAGAAGGTGCCTCAGACTCCAGACTCCCACAAGCTGCCAGATCGTCTCCCACAGAGGCCGGCAGCTCTGGCCTTCTTCCTTTTCATCTTCCCTTTCTTTCCCGACTTTCCCTCTTTTCTTACCCATTAGCTTCTTCTGGTGGACTTAAGTCCACTCTGCTCCCCCTCCCTTTGGCAGCTCGCCTACTCTGTCTTCTACATCTATCTCCTCGCCCACTTCCTTCGGTGTCACGCTCCCTCCTAGTTTTGTGCGTCTACAAAGTTTTGAGTGGAATTTTAGCCTCGGCAAAAAAGTCCCCCCAGCTCCTTCAGCTAATTCCCGCGGCTTCTCTCCAGACACCAGCTCCAGACAGTGACTGATGCCTCTCGGGTTGTGATTCCAGCGCGCAGAAACTCGAAGGAGCCCTTTGCCCGCTGTCCTACTTAGTCAACCCTTTCTTAGCCGGTAAGGTGTGTGTGTGTGTGTGTGTGTGTGTGTGTGTATTCTTAGCATACTAACAGATTGATTGACTATAGACTCCCTCCCTGTGCTGCCAGCAGCATCAGTGTATGAATTAGCCTTCTTTAGTTCAAGGTCTGGCTAGTTACTGGGTGCTGGGCACAAACAAAGCTATTTTCTCGAACTATACCGAGAGAAGTGGCTGGATGCCCTGGTGTGGCTAAGTGGTGTTTCAACGGCTCCCCAGCTCCCAGGAGTTTCTTGGGGTTAGAAGGTGGAAAGCCAGGAGCGATCTCACTTACTGCATGTCCTCTTTCTTCTTCTGCACAGAATGACCATGTGTAGCGGAGCAAGGCTGGCCCTGCTGGTCTATGGCATAATAATGCATAGCAGTGTTTCCTGTTCACCTGCCGCCGGACTCAGCTTCCCTGGGATCAGGTAGGTGCTACCCTAATATAAGTTAAATCTTCCTTCGCCAGACACCCACTTTGGTCGCCTCCCTGAAGATTTGGATGTCAGGTTCCTAAGCATCACTTCCTGCGCGTCTAGGCATTTCTATCGCCGTTGGTTAGGTTAGACCCCTTTGGGTCCCTAGCTAAGCCTGGGTGGGAGTCAGAGAGGCTCTAAAACAGACAGATTCCCTCCTTACTAGGAGCCCAGGGACTCAGAGCGTTTCCTATCCTTGTAGAAATCTTCCCTCCGCAAACTTGTATAAAAGAAGGTGGCAGGGTGCTCCCCCCCTTCCCGCTTAGCTTCTTTTTACCTATTCTTTGAGTGAGTTGGAAAACTTCAGTTCCCAGATCAAAACCCGGGCGAGGGGCGAGCGTGAAGCTCTCCCCACTTTCCTTTGTTACTGCGGAGTCTGGACTATTGGGGCGGGGTCTCTCGCTCCTCCGCCCTTCCTGTTGTCTCTTTTGAATTCTTTCCCACTGGAAGAGCTCTCTTTCAAATATACCCTGTTTCAAACTGAAGTTTGAGCCCTAGAACGCCTTGGGGTGGGGGTGTTGGCCAGACACGGTTAAGGAAAAGCTACTTGAGAGACGGAAGAACACAAGAAGGAGACAGCAAAGGAGGGAGAAGAAACGGATGCGAAGAAGGGAGAGAATGCCAGCAGGCAGGAGGGGTTGGGAGGACAGATTAGCTCAATTGAGGATGCAGAAAACCTGGCTTTTGTCTTGGCTTCTGATTCTAATCGCGAGACGTTGCCTGGATTCCCTATCGAAGCTCCAGAAACCCTCACCCATATCCGGGACAGTGGAAAAGCGTGGGGCTGAGTAGCGTGGGTGCGGGGTGGCACTCAGGGAAGCCAGGAGAGCGCTGCGTTGAGCTGACTCTTGGAGCCCCGCCCAAGAACCTCTGCCTTAGTGGTATCTGATCACCGATGTTTTGGCAGACAGGAATCCTAGCTTCTGTAACAGGATTCCAGCATGTGGGCGCAGGGCAAAGCAGGGGTGGCTAGAAAGTCTGGGACCTGGGCTGGTGTATCCCCAGGGGGAAAGGCTAGTTATGTGGGTGCAGAGGAGCTCATGTGGCCTCTCCTGGGAGGGCGGAAAGGCAAGCAAGCGCCCGATCCAAGAACGACTGAACCCTGACTAGAGAATGTTATTTGTTCCGATTGCATTCCGAGTACTCCTGGAGCCCAAAGCTACCCGACTTTGCATTTTCGTCCTCTTCTGCCTGTCCTTTGTCCCGCAGAGAGGCGATATGTGAAGATTCTGTGAAATCGCTGGACACCTACAGAATGTCAGTCCAAGTCCACCCCTTCCTTGCGCTCTGGGGTTGAGATGGGATCCAATCTCCCCGCTAATGCTAACGGATAGCAGGAACTCTTTGTTTAATGGACTCGAAAGCTCTTTCACCTCCAGCTATTCTCAAAGTTGCGTGTGCCTAGCACTTTTCCTGGGTGATAGGCTCTGGAGCGCTCTGCCACACCATAGAATGAGCCAAACTAGCTAAGTTTAGGGGCATCTATTATTCATGTTCCTAGCAGATTCTCTCCAGCCTAAAATAGATGCTGGAGGTTCTCCGTGACCTACATCTGCGCGGGGAAGGGCTCCCCTGGGCTCGGCGGCTCGGATGGGGGTAGCTGCTGCTGGAGTTGTCCTCTTGCATCCTACCTATCCACCCATTCCTTCTGTTCTTCCCTGGTTCTCCCGTCTCGATTCATATCACTTCTTAGGATCTTTCTCATGCGGGCTAAATGCTACTTAGGGAAGCCTGGGGAGTCAGGTGAGGGAGAAAGCGGGTGTTTTCCTTGGCCAGGTGTTGGGGTCTACACAGTTGTCCAGATAGTTGTTTCTCCTGTGGAGATGTGAGCGAATTTCCCTGCAGTCCTTGCAGTAGGAACTGCTGCTGGGTGTAGTTCCCTTACCTTGTCCCTGGGACCCTTATGGAAGTAAGGACAATTTTCCGTGGGAGACCATAACGAAGAAGGAAAATCAACGGGACCTTCTTGGAACTTGGCAGAACTTTTAATGACCCTCCTTTTGGCTATCCCTCAGACCAGAAGATGAGGCGTACGACCAGGACGGAAACCCTCTGCAAGACTTCTACGACTGGGACCCTCCGGGTGTGGGGAGCCCCGCCTCCGCGCTGCGCGACGCTTACGCCCTTTACTACTCAGCGGACAGAAGGTACAACCCGCCCGGCTTCTGCCCGCCGCTTAGGCCTAACCTGGCAGAAGGGACCCGGTAGGGGCTCTAAAAGTAGGGCCCTTTCTCCTAAAAGAAAGGTGCTCAAGCCTCCCTTCCCATGAAAGCCACAGAAAATTAGATTCCTGAGGCCAGAGAGGTGTCAGTGAGAGTGCGACTCTGTAGGTGGGGAGCTTTCAGGCTGTACTAAATACCATCCTAGATTCACCCCCTCCGGGGAACTTCCCTAAGTTACTCCCAGGTCCTACATCCCTAGCGGCTGTTGGGTCATCCTCCTGAAAAGCCCAGCAGTGGGAGCCTTGGCTGTCATTTGAAGGGCTGAGGCAGTGAGTGACCCACGTCGCATTCTTTGTTTCCCCATTAGAGATGTCGCCCACGAAATCCTTAACGAAGCCTACCGCAAAGTCTTGGACCAGCTGTCCGCCAGGAAGTACCTTCAGTCGGTCGTGGCCAGGGGCGTGGGGTAAGAGTTTGTGAAAGACTTAACCTTCGAATGATGCACACGCCGTGGTGGGTGCCCATCAAGGAAGCGCGTGGGGAGGGCGGGGCAGCTTTTACGTTTATGCGCGCCCACACGCCTGAGGGTGTGTCTACGTCCTGGCAACGAGGTGGATACTATGAGCCTTGGGGGGAGTTCGGAAAAACTGGGCGTTTAAATTTGTCCTAAGAGCCAGAGAGAAGGTGAAAGAGAAAGAGGGTAGGAAAATTGGGGGTTGGACCCTTGTTGAATGAGAACCAAATCAAACTAGATAACCTTGTTTCCGTTTCCAGGTTCGTGGGAATGTTTGCCATAACTGAGGGAAGGAGCACTAGGTTTACTATAAAGGCAAACCAAAGGAACAAAGTCGCTAAATTTGTATACTTAAACATAATTTACTCACCCCAGCAAGCCCAGAGCTAAGCTCTTGCGTGAAGCCTGTGTCAGCAGAAGGCAACATTTTAATAAAGCCCAAGGGGAAGCTGATTACATTTTAACCATGAATAATTCATGCGGTGAAAAATATTGCCTACAGCCTGTCGCCTTATATCACTATCACGTTTTTCAACTTAACACGCGCAAAGAGAGAAGCGTGCCCATGTTTGCCTTTGAGGAATCGATGACCTAGTAGGAACCCACAGGCCTTTAGGGACCCTTGTATGTCGGGTAGTGCAAAGGCACAAGTCCAGACAATTTAGCTAGTCATGGATAGTGTAATCTTGAGAAGCAATGTTTAGTGAAAAGCTTGAAGAGCACGGATTCTTCGGACGCCCTGGTGCTTTAGAAAGATCTAGGAAAATCTGAAAGATATAGTGCTAGGAAACTGAGTGGGAAGGAGGGACTCTGGAGTCTCTCGTAACCGTATTACCGCCAGCTGGTGAGGAGCAAGAGGGCTGCCCAGGGATGCTAGGAATCCTGCCCGCTCCCAGTTTGCTCCCGCGTGGGGGTGGGGCCCACTTGTTTTCCCTCAGCAACTCAATGTGTCTCCCGCCCCGCCCCCTCTCTCCGCCCCCTCTCCTTGCAGGGAGAACCTAGGCGGCGGTGCGGTGGACGACCGGGCGCCCCTTACCAAACGGCACTCGGATGGCATCTTCACAGATAGCTACAGCCGCTACCGAAAACAAATGGCTGTCAAGAAATACTTGGCGGCCGTGCTAGGGAAAAGGTATAAACAGAGGGTTAAAAACAAAGGACGCCGAATAGCGTACTTGTAGCGACGACGAGTTGCCAGCTACCTTGTGTATAAAATGAAAAGTCGTTTTCCAAATTGACTGACCAGTCATCACTCATGTGTTCTTTCCAAACATGTATTTATGTATCAAGTAAAGCCATTAAATGACTATTTTGATAATAATATTGTTTTTCTTTTTATGAAGCACTAGAGAATGCACAGATATACTTTGTGGACCAATTATTGATATATATTATAAGTATATATTAAGAATATATATAAGTATAACAGAGAGCAATTCATAAGTGTGCACAAGGATTGAAAATTCGCCTGAGCTGTTTATGTTTTTATATAAAATGAATAGAGAAAATAGACAACCATTGTTTTGAATATTACTCCTATTTTTGTAAACTGGAATTAAAGGATAGTATTTTTATCCACAACCAGCTTGAAGATACCAATAATGGCCATTTGTACAAAAAACAATGATGCCCTGCTCCAGGAGAATTCTGATGTAATGACTTGGGGAATTGCTGAAGGGCTTTCTTTCCCTGTGAGTCTCTGGGGCAGGCTGCTTGAACCCCAGCCTAACTAACTCAAGTGGGCATTGTCCCACTGGTTGCGGGGCGATTCCAACACTTTCACTTTCTTTGGTTATACTTTTAAGTGTATTTGTCTCTCCTCAGACTCTCAGCCCAGAAGGAAATTCTAATTAAATAACAGCTCGATCCAAATTGTGCTTCTCCCCAGAATTCATGTCATTCCCTGGGAGAAGAATGCAGGAACTGTACAGAGGAGACCGGCTTGGAGAGAAAGCTCTCTTTTCTGTACTTCCTGATTCTTCAGGGAACCGACTATCCTAAGGCTAGGGCAATTGGAACAAAGTGAAAGATACAGAGGGGATTGGAAAAGGCAGGGCATGGGGTGCGGAGGAGGACCCTGTAGAGGGACTGATTTGAGAGTTGCCTCAGGTCTGAGAATCTGGGGGCAAGTCTAGCCCCTCTGCAGGTTCCACTGCCTGACAGATCAGGTGCTGGTGTTGGAATGAATGCAAAGTACAATGTGTTTTTCTCCAGTGCTGTCCATGCTTTTCATGTTGTGAAATGGCCAGGATCCTCACCTTTGAACACTGCTCTGCAGAAGCCACCTCTGTTCTCTGTGGTTTTTCTGGAGACCCTCCTTCCTACCCTTGCCCTCCTGCATTGTTTTAGAATCCTTTGCCATTTCCACTCACTTATCTTAAATTTGTGAATGCTACTTATTTTTTGTTATTGTTTGATGCAAGCAGTTACTGTAAAGTTTAGAAACTCCTGTGTAGCTACCACAGAGTATGCAGTAAATATGAACCTTTTGTTTCTTGTTTATTGAGTTTGTAGGTAAAATGTATTTTTCTATATTATGGCTTATTGCTTAGTAAAATTTATTTCATAAAACCAATCTTTGTCATATTAGAATGTGTAGTGTTCCAATGCTGCTCAGTTTGACTGATAAATCATTTAAACCCCATCTTCATATGTACGAGTACTATCTTATATTTGTTCTCAAGAGTGGTGGAAGGAGGATCCCACACCCCACCATTGTATCCTGTCTTGGCTAAAAAAAGCATGTCTGTTTCTTGTCAATTTCTTGAACATACATGGAGTAATCTTTATAAACAAAAGAATCTTCACCCACCAACCAGATCAAGCAGCAACAAACCAGCCAGCTTCCCAAATTTTAGGCACAAATTTTCAAAAAAAAAAAAAACCCAAAAAAACAAAACAAAACAAAACAAGAAAAAAAAACATTAGTTTGTAAAGTTTAAAGGACTTTTTCTTTTTCTTGTACAGATTTGATTAGTATGAAGTCAGGCATCTAAAAAAACAACTGTATTTGCATTCCCAGGCGGGTGGATGGATGCTGCCCCAGATCACATTGCAAACAGAGAAAGCAAGCAGGCATTTGATTTCAGCCTGTGTCCAGCTACAAGATCAATCTTTAATTCTGCAGTCTCCTCAGGCAATGTGACCCGGGATGCAGTTTGCAGCTTTAGTGCCTTTCTTTGCCTTTTAAATCGCCACGAATCACAGATGGCTATTTAGTGGCCCTACAATGCTGCAACACATCGGCTTGCGTTTTAGTCTTAATTATTTGTTTCTTGGATAATTGTTTGTGTCAGCTGTTAGTGGTGAAACTGGGCTCTAGTGAACCTTTTATTTATGAAGTCTAACTTCGTGTTCATGTAGCTAGTGGCAAGCATTTTACAGTGATCATCCAATTTAATCTTTTGTATACTTTTTAGAAATGCCAAGAGCCTTACTAAACTGGAGCAGTTTTATGATATAGTGATGATATAGGTAGATGTTAGTCTTGAAGCTCTTATTTTGTGTGCAACTGATTATACAAACATATTAACCAAGCATTATTACACACATATCTATAACTAGGACTTTGATAACTGTTATATAAAATGTGTAAAATTTGTATGAATAAATTTTTGTAAACAATCCACCTTGGTCTAATGTTTGGAGAAAAAACACATTCAGGAAATAATCATTTTAAAATCTTTCAAAGCATTATTTTTCGTTAGCAGCCATAAGATGTTTTTCATGTCTGGAATATATATTAACCTAATCATTCATGTACCTCATAACTATACTCCAACATCTGCATGATGGGGTGCTGGACTCAACTAAAACTTTAAAGTAGCTGCTCAGATGGAGAAGACTAAGAAGACACTATGCCCATAAATAGACAAGGATGTTAGAACATTTGTAAGCTACATGGTTAGATTAGTATCTGTCTGCTGGAGTGTACATACACGACTTAGTATTTAGGAAGGTACCAGGCAATGGTGGCAGATCGTATTGCAGTGTTAGGTATACTTACAAAGTAACTATTTAAGTTTTTAAAAAGTACCTGTGTATTAACTAGGTCTTGACAAAATTTTGTATAAAAAGGATTGAAATAATCAGTTTGGGAATTGTAGGATATGTTTAGATACATACAAAGTTATTGATCACTAAAATGTTTTCAATAGAAGGATCAAGGACATTACTAGTCAAATGGTTAACAAGAGTTTTAAAATAAAATGTACTTTGAAGCCTAAGAGAAACAATAAGGTTATTTGCGGATAATATACATTATTAGTTTAAATTAGTAAGATTTGAAAATGAAAACTCCATATATTTCCCAGTACACATTTTTGTTGTTCTTGTCTATTTCTAGGTTAAAAAATGCTTTGAGAATCACTAACAATCATAACTAGCCACATGGCAGAATGTAGATTAGTATAAATGGGTTATTAGTTAGTCCTAAGTATTTGTAAATATCTTTTGAGTCTGAGTCATTATTCTGGGAGCTTGGGGCTGGGAGGAAAATAGCGCATTACAAGTGAGCTTAATTAATAAGCCAACAAATGTCACAATATTATATAAAGACTAGTAAAACTTCAAAAATTATTTGTAGATCATAGCTCACATTTTAGAATTATGTATGAGGAGCCCAGATCTAGAAAGTAGTTATATGTAGAAAATAAGAAAAGAGTATAGTATAGTTATTTTTATATCAGATTTCTTTCCCCTTCTTTGTAATTTTTCTCTTGCTATGTCACAGTGTAGTGAATGAAAACATGAAAAAAGAAGATTTATTTGCTTGAGACTAATGCAACGGACTTGTCAAAGAAATAAAGATAAACCCTAGACTTGGCTGACATCAAGTGGAGGTCCGATATGTAATTTTTCTTGGTGTATCTTTTGTTATGGGATAGATTAAATTACAGGCCTCATTAGAAAGACTTGAGAGAGTTGAGTTTTCAAGGGTCTAAAATATGTGCATTATTGTTTATTGCTTACTGGGAACAGTGAGATTCAATAGAACTCAAATTAAACACCTGAAATGGGCATGTGTGCTGATCAAAGAGTTTGGCTGACATCTATTAAGCTTTTCTGTATTATTTGGGAGGTCTTGTTAGTGATGAAAATTCTAGGGTTACGCCAGAAAAAGTGAGCCTACATTTTAAATAAAAATGCTACATTGATATGCATCCAATTTGAGACCACTCAAATTTAGAATTTGATGACACACACACATATATATGTGTGTACATTAAAATTGGTTATTTTTCCATATTAAATAAGCATCAGGTTATGCTCCTCATATACAGTAATCAATAAAAAAGCCATATACCCCCTTCAAAATCGGCTTTCGGTTCTTGGACAAGTACACTATTTCCTTTAAATCATTAAGACTACTAGTTAGCATTACTACATGAGTATTCTGGTTGTCCTCACCCCCTAACTCTCAGTTACAGGTAGTTCTGAAAGGAAAGCGATTTTCTAAATAGAGTCCCAGAACATTCAACCACATGATTAGAAGATCAGTGCAATACTAGAGAGCCTGGATAGCGAGCTGGCACTAATTGTGGGGACCAAGAAGTCAATTTTCAGTTGTATTACATCTCAGTTTGGTTTAAAGGATTTTAACCTTCTGAACTATTCACAAAATGACTTTACCTGGAAGCTTCACTGTGGCCTCAATCCACTCTTCACATCTGTACAGCATCAGAAACCAAGCTAGCAGTCTTCTCTTCTACTCTTATCCTCAAAGAAGAATAATACCCATTCTCCTTGCAGCTGCCCCTGCCTCCTTGATCAGTTTTAGCTTTGTTTTGTATTCTGTATTATAATAAGCTGTTACTGAATGGCCACCACTGACACAGAGTTCAAGGTTCTTTGAGTTACTTTTCTGTTACACTTCCCTTTGTGACTCTTTTTCACATGAGACTTTTCTTTTTATAACAACAAATATACATCAAACACTTACCATAACAAATCATATATTTATTTTAGAACAATTCTTTTTTACACATATGTTTTTACTATTTATATTAGATGAAAGTAAAGTCTACATACTAATGAGCTAGGTGGGCTTCTTTTTACATAAAGAATTGAATTGACTGAATATTTGATACTGCAGAATATCTCTGACCTTTAACAGAGTTGACAATTTATAGTCATTAATTCTAAAATGTTGTTTGCATCATTATAAAATGCTAAATTATTATAAAATGTCAGAAGTATGTTTAGAGTCATTTCAGATATTTCTGGAAATTATTGAGCCAAAATTTATTTACTGATTTTTTAAAAATAATTTATTTAATTTTATGTGCATTGGGGTGAAGGTGTCATATTCTCTGGAACTGAAGTTACAGACAATTGTCAGCTGCTATGTGGGTGCTTGGAACTGAACTTGGGCCCTGTGGAAGGGCAGCCACACTCTTAACCATTGAGCCAACTCTGCAGTCCCTACTGGTTTTTAAAAATGAAACTTAGGTCAAGAACTTCGCCAGTAAGTTTTAACATAAAACTCAATATAGTCCAAAGACTAATTTGGTACCTGTTGAGGCATGAGTAGGAAATATTAAAATTCTTTGTTTATAATAATTAAGCATTTATGCTTGTAAAGAAGCATAAAACTCTTTATGTATAGAAATAACACTGAGTTCATAACATAAAATAGTCTTGAGTCTGAGATGAAGTCTTTCAGGTAGTATTTATTGGCATTGTGTGGTCTGACAGTATATGCAGTGCAAAGTATAAATGTTATGTGTTCAGAACAAAGGTTGTAGTGAAGTCACGTGAAACACTTCTGATTCATAACATATATGAGTTTGAATTACCTGTTTTTTTTTTTTTAAACTTTTCACTATTGCCAGATCTTTTCCTGACAAAATCAGTTACATGACCCCATGTGACAGCCTGTTCTTAGCAGTATAGTTTAACAGTCTTTGGAATGAGAATGTGTTTTTCTCCATTCCAGCAATCTCTCTTTGACTGGAATATCTCCTCTATCTCTTCAGTACTAATAATCTGTAAGGCCCAAAGACCCAAGTCCCCTCCCACAATGGTTTGAATATGCTTGGCCCAGGGAGTGGTACTGCTAGGAGGTGTGGTCTTGTTAGAGTAGGCATGGCCTTGTTGAAGGAAGTATATCACTGTGGGAGTGGTCAAAGAAAGCTTCCTCCTAGCCTCCTGAGGATGTCAGTCTTCTCTTAGTGGCCTTCAGATTAAGTTGCAGAACTATCAGTGTCATCTCCAGCACCATGACTGTTTGGATGCTGCCATGCTTCCTACCATATTGTTAATGGACTGAACCTCTGAACCTGTAAGCTAGTCCCAATTAAATGTTGTCCTTTGTAAGAGTTGCCTTGGTCCTGATGTATCTTCACAGCAATGGAAACTGTAACTAAGACACCTTCCTTCCTCTGTTCATCCTTCATTTGTCCTTATCTCTTGGTGGCCTTAGACACAAAATCCCCTGCTACCACATCCAAGTAAGTGTGTGTTATCTCACCCTTTTCTAGGAAGTTCCATCAGCCTCCCAGACTTACCTTCATCTTCATTTGAGACCGTTTACTCCTGCACTATTTTCTTTGTGTCCTTTCTTTTTGATTTGGCTCTTCTGATCCTCAATGCACACTGTCTACCCTACTCTTAAAAAATAATTTTGTAAGTTGATAGCTAGACAGTTTCTTGGAGTGTACATGGGTGGTATGTTGTATTTTGCTGCCTTTTAAGAAGTCATCTGGTATACTTCTGGGGTCATTCAAAAGAAATATTTTTCTTGAATGAATAACTTAACCTGAAAACTTGCAGAATTCTCCATGACATTTCTTTCTAATTCTAAAAGTTAAGCTGAAAAGTAAATTTAAGAAGTGAAATTAACTTATTAATTTGGTATTCATCAGAATTCGGATTCAATCTACCTTTAGGAAAAGCTACATAGAGAAGGAAAATTAATTAGGTGTGTTTCTGACATAAGATAAAATGATCTTTATATTAACTTAGAGTCAAAAGGCTGAAATAGACTCAAGCCACATAGGTTTTTATTTTATCATTCTGATAAAGAAAAGGATTGCATTTTCACATTGAAGCAGATTTACGCAATGCCACAACATAGTAATACTTTCCTCACCTAGAATAAAGGAAAAGAGATATCTTGAGATGCAGACAGGAAAATGGACTATTCTCAAATTAATAGTTAGCATAATAGTTATCTATGACTGCCAGAGAAACTTCCTTGTTAACTGGAATGTAACTTAATACATGACTTGTTAAATAGGAAGATGGAAATTATTGAACATTTTTTTCTACCAGCAGTTTAGCATTCTAGCAGGTGACATCATCTGGCTTAAGTTATATCCTTGCTGAGTGTTACAGAACTCTAACTCAGGGATACTCTATGTGCAGCATGATTCCTGTCTGCTAAAATACTTTGATTTTTATTTGGTTAACAACCCCTCCTTCATGCAGGGCAGGGCATGGATTTCTGGGATGTTAACTGACTTCTAGATACAGTCAATCAGGATAATTGTATTCCCTACTAACAAGTCATACCTTGTTATTTAGGATAGTGGAATTAGAGAGGACTTTTTTCCTGTATTTTTCCAGCCATTGTTAGAGTGTTCAAATGCCTCATTGATGCAGTTGCCTACATGCACACTGGAAACTCCCTACACAGTGTAGTTCTAAATGAAATCATTACTCAAGCATTTAGTTGTCCTCCTGGTTGTTGTCGTCATGATTCCCTCCCATACTATTTAGTCTATGCACTTCCGAGTTTCTTCCCTTTCCTTTATTCATTTACTAGGTCATTAGCTCTCAGGGCTTTTTCCATCCCTGTTCTTGTATAACCTCACACCCAACATAATCATTTTGGCTAAACTCATTTACTTTTCATCAATATGACCTAAACTTGATTGTCTAATTGTATAGTTAACAAAGTCTTTGAAAGGTCTTCCAAGCTCTTTTAGATGACCCTAAAGAAAGCCTTCAGAGACCTGAGAGGGAGGCTTGATAAAATGAGCATTGGTCACCTGAATGTTCTAGAAAGTTCTATTACAGTGATTAGTGTAGGATCAATTTTTAGCAAGATATTTCAGAAGACATTAGAGTAGGAGAAGCATGATTTCCAGGTTCCTGCTGTTCCCCAGAGGCAATAAGCTAGGCAGCATAGCAATGCTAATATGTCTGCTTAGGGGTAAGTTCTTTCAGGTAGAGAGACTAAACCCAAAGGATTTCCAATTCATTTTTATTTCCATCTACAATATCCTAAATACCTACCTTAATTATTTGACAATATATAGGATTACAAAACTTTAAAAAAGTTTTTTTTGCTCATGTCTAACTTTCTGACTATTTTGCATTTTATATTTTGCCCTATTGTACAGAGATAATCTAGTAAGAGCACATATTGTATTGAAGATTTCTATACAATCTATGAAACATTTTTATAACTAAAAGTTTATACCCCTTGAACATTTTCCTAGTAATCATCATTCTACAGCCTACTTTTTTTTATTGGATATATTCTATATTTACAATTCATTTCCCTTTTTCTAGTTCCCCAACCCCCAAAGGTGCCCTTTTCCCTCCCCCTGCTCCCTCATCCACCCCTTCCCACTTCCCTGTTCTTGTATTCCCCCACACTGATGCTTTGATCCTTTCCAGCACCAGTGTCCACTCCTTTCTTCTTGTCAGACATCATTTGGTATATGAATTGTGTCTTTGGTGTTCCAAGATTCTAGGCTAATATCCACTTATCAGTGAGTGCATACCATGGGTATTCTTTTGAGACTGGGTTACCTCATTTAGTATGATGTTCTCCAGCTCCATCCATTTCTCTAAGTATTTCATGAATTCATTGTTTCTAATGGCTGAATAGTACTCCATTGTGTATATATACCACATTTTTTTGTATCCATTCTTCCGTTGGGGGACATCTGGGTTCTTTCCAGCTTCTGGCTATTATAAATAAGGCTGCTATGAACATAGTGGAGCATGTATCCTTATTGCATGCTGGGGAATCTTCTGGGTATATTCCCAGGAGTGGTATGGCTGGGTCCTCCGGAAGTATCATGTCCAGTTTTCTGAGGAACCGCCAGACTGATTTCCAGAGTGGTTGTACCAGCTTGCATTACCACCAGCAGTGGAGGAGTGTTCCTCTTTCTCCACATCCTCGCCAACACCTGATGTCTTCTGAGTTTTTAATCTTAGCCATTCTGACTGGTGTGAGGTGAAATCTCAGGGTTGTTTTGATTTGCATTTCTCTAATGACTAATGAAGTTGAACATTTTTTAAGGTGTTTCTAAGCCATCCGAATTTCTTCAGGTGAAAAGTCTTTGTTTAGCTCTGTATCCCATTTTTGGATAGGGTTATTTGGTTTTCTGGGGTCTAACTTCTTGAGTTCTTTGCATACATTGGATATTAGCCCTCTGTCAGATGTAGGGTTGGTGAAGATCTTTTCCCAATTTGTTGGTTGCCGATTGAGTTTGACTACTTTGGATACCTTGTATAAATGAAATCATGTACTGTTTGTCCTGCTGCTGGCTTCTTTCGTTAAAAGTATAGTGTTTTTAAGATTCATCCATGTTGCAGCATATAATGTCCTTTTAAAAAGTGACTCTTCTTTAATACATATTGACAACTTTTTTGGTGTTATTTTCAGAGACAGGGATTTTCCTGTCTTGGACATTGCTCTGTAGACCAGGCTGGTCTAGAACTCAGAGACCCAACAACCTGCTTCTACTCTATCAAAATCTGGGATTAAAGGTGTACACAGCACCACCCAGCTGATTGTGTATTTTTAATTCATCCATCTGTTGATGGTGTGCCAATGAATGAGTATGTCTGTGTCTTGGCTGATGTGGATGATGCTACAATGAGCATGTTGTTTTCATAACTAATAATAACACACCCTTTCAGAAATAGTATTTGCCCTGACTAGACTTTACCCTGGACAGAATTTCTCATGGAACTCTAAGACTGAGTTCTACTGTGAGTTTGCATCTCAGGTATTTCTGTAAAGCCCTCATGACGAATAGGGCAACAAGTTGTACAAGGCAGGGGAGATGCAAGAGTTACCTGATTTTTTTTAACTATTTAGGATTTTTTGAAGTTTAATCCTAAATATAATTTAATGTACCTTCTCAGACTCCAGACCCTCTTTAACTACCTGCCTGGCCTTCTGAGTCTTAAAGGAAAACAACTTCAACTCTGTTCTAAGTCTTGTATTTCCATCCCACCACATATATTTTTCAATGATCTTGCTTCAGGGGTGTTCCTTATAGGTCTCACTGAGTAACAAAGTAGATGCAAGAGAGCATGGCAATATTTTCTATGAGTTTCAAGGAAAATGGAAAGTAGCAAGCTTGGTCTTAGCTTTCCCAAGATGGGTCCTCATTATAGTGCCAGGCTTTCATGTTGAAGAACACCGAGAGCTTCCCCGATGCCACACACTCTAAAGCTAACTGGTCAGCTGATTTAAGTTTGCTTTTCCCCTCTGCATCTGTTCTTCTGCCAATTTCTCCCTTTTATCTGTTTCTGTCTCTGTCTTTCTGTCTGTCTTTGCCTCTCTCTCTCTGTTACTTTTCCCCTCTGCCCCAGCCTTGGGTCTTATTGGCAGTTGCTTTCTCCCTTTGTTCTGATAACTGGGGTCTCTGATTCTTTCCAAGTCTTTATGTGCTTAATATTACACTTCAGTATATTTCCCCATTGCTTCTTAACAAGAATCTATCTTGACAGGAACAGGTGTCTATTTGCATTACCAACCACGAAAAGCTTGGTGCTGTTATCCAAATTAAATCCTGCCTTGGCTCCACCCTATGGCCAGTTTTCCACTAAAATCCAGGTATTTTTGGCTTTCATAGTTTGGGTGTTTTTGCTTACCCAATTTATGAGCTGATGAATGAGGATAATACTTTCCTTTATAAGAACAGACCCAGTATACAAATTGTCTGCAAATGTCTTTTGGTTTTTGTTCCCTTAGCTGCCTCATCAATATGTAAATATATTGTTAATTCCTTGCTTCTTGTGTATTGGTTGATGTTTCTTTTCTTTTAACCTTCTATGATTCTCTAGTCATCTGTGATAATGAGAAGTGGCTGCTCCCACCATATTTTACTTGTTTTTTGTTTTTGTTTTTGGTTTTTTCGAGACAGGGTTTCTCTGTGTAGCCCTGGCTGTCCTGGACCTAACTCTGTAGACCAGGCTGGCCTCGAACTCAGAAATCTGCCTGCCTCTGCCTCCCAAGTGCTGGGATTAAAGGCGTGTGCCACCACTGCCTGGCTCTCACCATATTTTAAACTCATGAACTCTCATGGATCTTTCTTCTTCAATGGTACTTTTCAGAGAAGGTCAGGATAGGGTTATGGAAGTAGTCAGCATAAACCACCAGAGAAACACTGGGGAGGTAGGAGGAGGCAAATGGAGCATATGTTGAATGTCAGTTACATGGTACTGTTTTGTATTAGTGATATTTTTGTATGAACATAACCCTGGCTTTTATTGTGTGAGCTTCCAGGAGCTAGGAAACCAGTATTTTATTTTTCTACTCCTCAGAGTAGTGCTTGCAAGGTATGGTGTTGTTCTTCATATTGTCACGTGAATGTAATATAACTGGAAAGGGACCACTGATGAGCAATGCAATTGATGAAATGCACAGAAACAAGGTTTCAGCTAAGTCTATGAAGAGCTGGAGATGCCTTAGTGGGGGAAATTTGAAAAGTGTTTTACTGGGCTTTGAAATATTAAATAATTATTTAAGCGGTACAGATTATCCTTTTTGAGCATCCCTGTGAAAGCTGAAGGAAAAAAATCAAATTAGGCACAAAAGGACACTTAAAAAAGAAGAAGACACACTTTATTGGGCATAGGAATGAGCATCTTTAAGGAAATGAAGAGTCTCCTTTTCATTATGTGTGGACAAACTTCATGACACATTGGAGAGGGATAAGTATGGGCCTGCTCAGAGGCTAGGCACATCCTCAGTGCCTCTTTTAGAACAGTGCTATGTAATCTCTATCTCCTTTTATTCACAGAAGGATGTAAGCCACACATTTTCCTGAAAGTGGTTCTTGGGCCCGGGCCTAAGATATTGTCCTTGTTATTTTATGTCAACTTGATACAAGATAGAATCAAATGGGAAGGGGAACCTCAACTGAGAAAATGCCTACAGGCGAGTCTGTGGGAACATTTTCCTGATTGAACTGATGGAGAAGGGCTTAGCTCACTAAGGACTGTGCCATCCCTGTGTAGGTGGTCCTGGGTTCTATAAGAAAGTAGAGTGAGCCTGCTGTGAGTCTGCCCTGACTCCCTTTATGATGAACTGCAAGTATAAGCTGAAATAAGGCATTTCCTCCACAAGTGGCTTTTGGTTGTGGCGTTTACCACAGGATTAGAAACCAAACCAGGACAGCTATCTTCCTTACCTATGTTAGTATTTCTCTCTCTTAATTTTCTCCTTATTTGCTCCATGCTTTAGGATATACCAGCTCCCTTGATAGAAGCAACCTGGCTAATCATATCTCTTTGGTCAGCTTTGGGCCAGTTAGTGGAAACTCAGAGGTAGAGAATGGAATTTGTAATAAGTAGCCATAATGAATGCTTGGGAGAATCAAAGCAGCCAAGGCACTGAACATATAGGGGCTTAAGGCCATTTAATATAACCACTTATTACAGAAATGTGTACTAAGAAGAATACATTATTGGATTTTGGAGATTTTGGTTTACAGTCTGATTTTTCCTTTTATCAGCTGAATGTCCCAGGGTCACTCATTTTTGCAAAAACAACATATTCTTCCTCTATAAATGAGAATTTAAATTATAATACTTAATTTCCTGGGATTCCTTGGAGTTCTAACAGGATGGTCATATTCTCTGCAAACTGTAAATTCCTATGTGGTAAGTGGTCAGTTTTGGTCACTGGACTGCTAACCTCATGCTCATTTGTCTAGTTTCCCACCTGTTACTTATTCTCTGGTGCTCAGAACCTTTGTGCAGCTACTGGGATATTCAGGTTTCTAACTATTTCATTCTATGTACAATTCAGTTTCTTTTAAAAGTCTCTCTGTGGAGTATGTGTCCTTATTGCATGCCGGGGAATCCTCTGGGAGGATATACAACTCCAGAAGTGGTATACCAGGGTCCTCTGGAAGTGTTATGCCCAGTTTTCTGAGGAACCGCCAGACTGATTTCCAGAGTGGTTGTACTAACTTGCATTCCCACCAGCAGTGGAGAAGTGTTCCTCTTCCAGCAGTGGAGGAGTGTTAGGCAAATGGTTGGAACTGGAAAATATCATCCTAAGTGAGGTAACTCATTCACAAAAGAACACACATGGAATGCAGTCACTGATAAATGGATATTAGCCCAGAAGCTTTGAATACCCAAGACACAACTCACATATCAAATCATTCCCAAGAAGAAGGAAGGAGAGGGCTCTGGTCATAGAAAGGCTTGATGCAGCATTGTAGGGGATTGCCAGGACAGAGAAGTGGGAGGGAGTTGATTAGGGAATGGGGGGAGGGAAGAAGGCTTATTGGGACTTATGGGGAGGGAAGAACCGGGAAAGGGAAAATCATATGGAATGTAAACAAATAATATAGAAAAAAAGTTGCCCCTACCAAGTATTTTATCACAACAACGAGAAAAGTAGCTAAGAAGTTAGTCAGCACCATTATAGAATTGTCTTTAGTCTTTATAAGAACACTTCTCCTACTCTCTGTACCATGCTCTGAAGATTCACTGTGCACTCATATAGGAAAGAGGTGCTGTCTTTATACAGAAAATGTAGTCAGAATTCAGGAGACACTCAACACACATGCACCCAGTCTTAACACAGTGTACTAACAAAACAAGTGTCACATTTTGGGAGAATTCTGTAGGTTAAATCAATTTACAAAAGAAAAAGTCTCTCTGTATGTAATACTCCCTTGTTTCATTCCTTCAGAGTAGTAATCATAAAGAAGTGAAGTAGACAGTAGTGGATTATCAGATAAACTAACCTTTCCAGTCACTTGTTTTTTTGTTGGATAATTGGCCTGATCTAACTTAAATACATGAGCTCATTAAGAAGAATCTGAAAGAGAAGGTAATGCTGGTGATAACTGTAGGCTAAGGTTTAGATGGAAGCCATGGAGTATTTCTGGTGGATAGACCCTATTACTCCCCAGGTTCCATTGGGTAGTGTCTGCATGCATGTCTGACTGTAAAAGGCAATGTCTAGGGAGAAGTCAGGAACTGAAGAAAAGCAGGTCTTCCTGTCTTCCTACAGAGACACAGATATACACAGACACAGACACAGACACAGATAGGCATAGATACAGACACACTGACACAAACACACTAACTCAGACAAACACAACACACAAACTCAGATAGGCACAGATAGACGCAGACACACACAGACACACTGACACAGACACATAGACAGACAAACACACACAGACACACACACACAGACACACACACACACAGACACACACAGACACACACAGACACACACAGACACACACACACACACACACACACACACACACACACACACACACCCTCTCTGAGGATAGTCAATTCATATAGATTAGGCTAGGGACAAGTCAGAATCTGATAATTTGTTAGTAAAATAGTGCTGCTTCTATAAATAGCTCAAAGATTGTCAGGAGCCATAATGGGACAAGCTAATATACTAGCAGATGTTCATCCTGAAATGCCTGCCTCGGATTATTATATAATCTGCGACAGGTGAGCCCCCATTCAGCAAGGCTGTGGGGGACTAATTTTAGGAAAGATTTCCTGCTATTTATATGCTTTTCCTGTTGTTATTATTGTTATACATTTATAATAATCAATAGTAATAGCACATTCCTTTGGAGCAGATCCTTGCAGATCCATGAAGATGTCTTATAGTGATGCTATGTAGACAAATAGATGACTTTAGTTTTAATGACGATCCTATAAGAATTCCTAAAATTATATCTGTGATTACTAAGCTCTTTTCTAATGGGACTGCTACTAGATTCCCTCCTATAGCCAAACTGCAATGAGAACTCTGCCAGTCTCCCAAGTGTCACAAGTTAATTGCTCTTAGATGGCAACCAGACTTTCTCCTACTCAGAGCACATTCCAAGAGGTTGTAAAACAATTAACTAAAGGTCATAAAAAGGGAACTAGGATTTATTATAGGTGTTAGGACAGAAGGTAAAATATTGACTGGGTTTTTCTATACAAAACGTCACTTATAACTTAGTTATGGTTTTAAACTTTCTACGAACCTGTAGAGAAGACAAGTGATAGCTAGATAATTACTCCTAATGGATATGCATGTAAACATTCTCTGTTGTAAGCTTCTATTTCAATTTAGGACTTGGTTTTCTGTGTGAACTTATGATGAACTTTGTAACATGTGATCATGCATTCTGAAAGACGTTTAAAGGCTGAGGACAAAGAGAAGTCAGACCAGAAGAACTGAATGAGAGGGACAGAGCTGAGAGGAGAACTGAACTGAGGAGAAGTTTTTCAGTCAGAAGAGAACAAGACTAGAAGGATAATGCAGAGTGGAGTAACTTAGAAACTATAGGTAACATAAACTAACTAAGAGAATAACAATGTGCAGGAGGCAGAGAGAAAGAGGAAAAAAGAAGATGTTGCAGAGAGTAGAAGGAGCAGGCAGGCTTCTCCTTACCATTGGAAAGGACAGGTCCCATGGTAAGGACAAAGCAGGCTTAGTCTTATTAAGAGAAACAAAGTCTTTTTCTTACAAACATGGATTTAATTCATTTAGCATTGAAAGGGTGGAAGCTTTTTCTTTCTCCATGCAATAAATATTGTAGTCCATCTTTCATCCAGAATGAGTGAGTTCTTTCTGCACCGGTGCTTGGTCTTTGCTCCATATGCATATGTAAGTATGGATGTGTGTGTAAGTATGCAATTGTGGGAATGTATGCATGTATGTGTGTAAGTATGAAATTGTGAGAATGCGTGCAAGCTGGGCCCAGCTGACTGCGTGAAAGATGTATGTGTAAATCTATGTATGAAGATGTATGAAGATGTATGTGTGAATTTATGTGAGATTATGCATATTCACGTATGTAGAAATTTTTTCTGTCTACAAGTGTTATTCTCTTCTCCAGGTTCATTAGAAGTTTATTGCTCCTAACTTCCCCCCCTAGACTGACAAGCAAGAGGCATCTGGACAATAGGGAAAAGGCTCTAGCAATTAACCCTTTACTTAATCTCCTGCTGTTTTAGGATGAGGTGTTAAATATCTGAGACTGCAGTCTCTGGCTCCAGAGGAACACAGAAGGCAGGTCAGCTATGTTAGCCTAGTAACTTAGATTTAGATAAGTAAACCTTTTATTATACAACAACCCTAAACTTTCTGTAAGACAAAGTCTTACCCCCGCCGACGCTTCCCCCCTCCGCTGCCTCAAGAAGGACCAAGAAGAAACACCTTTGCTGGGCCTGGCTCCCAGCATCACTGGCGCCTGAACAGGGACATCTTGAGGTAAGCCCCCCCCCCCCAAAAAAAAAAAAAAAAAAAAAAAAAAAAAAAAAAAAAAAAGAGAGAAGATTCTGTGTGTATATTGGAAGAGTTAGGATCTCGTCCAAAAGGAGAGGCGAGTAATTGGAATGTGTGTGGCTTGAAAGAAAGCCCCCCCCCTGCTCGAGAGAAAGCAGCCCCCCCCTCGGCTTGAAAGAAAGCCCCCCTGCTTGAGAGAAAGCAGCCCCCCCCCTCGGCTTGAAAGAAAGCCCCCCTGCTTGAGAGAAAGCAGCCCCCCCCTCGGCTTGAAAGAAAGCCCCCCCTGCTTGAGAGAAAGCAGCCCCCCTCGGCTTGAAAGAAAGCCCCCCCTGCTTGAGAGAAAGCAGCCCCCCTCGGCTTGAAAGAAAGCCCCCCCTGCTTGAGAGAAAGCAGCCCCCCCTCGGCTTGAAAGAAAGCCCCCCCTGCTTGAGAGAAAGCAGCCCCCCTTCGGCTTGAAAGAAAGCCCCCCCTGCTCGAGAGAAAGCAGTTGTCCACACCCTTGCTTGAAAGAAAGCAATCCCAGGCCTGAAATAAGGTCTCACAACCCCACCCCCACCCCTAGCCTGAAAGAAGGCACTCTGATCGGTTGTTGTTAATTAGCTCTAAGAGTTAAATCTAGATGTTTGGCCTGAAAGAAGGCATCTAGTAGGTTATTGATAATTACATAGCTGTTTTCACTTATAGTAGTTTTATTGGCTTGTATTAAACACTGGCCTGCATTCTGATATTGTTCCTGTTACATGTAAATTGTTTGTAGCTATCAGGGGAGATTCCAACAACTACTGCTAACATCAACCTGAATCAGCATGGGTCAAAGTGAATCTAGAGACAGAGAGTTTTTTTATAGATATTGTAAAGTATACTCTCCAGAAAAAAGGCATTGAGGTTAGCACTAGCCACCTCACTGACTTTCTTCAGTTTGTACAGTCAGTCAGTCCCTAGTTCCCAGAAAGGGGATACATGGGAGAAAGTAGGGTTAGATAGTAAAAACTGGTTTACAGAGACTGGAGGATTAGGTATGCTTCTTATAGCGTTTGCTATTTGGAATGCGCTTAGGAAGGCATTAGCAGATGATGTAAAAGTCATATGAATTCAGGAAACAGATTCACCTCCTTGTGAGGGCACCCTGTTACTACAGTCTCACTCAGGATGTAAGAAAAGTGTTTATGCCTTGACGGAAGAGTCTGAGAAAAGTAATTCAGGAGAAAATAGTAATGAGTCAGGAGAGGAAATATCAACTTCAGAGGAGGAATTTAACTCCGAAAAGAAAGTAGCAAAATATCATAATCATAAATGGCCTACCATGCAGCATTTAAATATAAGTCATTCCACAAGACCTCTTGAAAAACTTAAAAAGAAACTAAAGGGGCCTACGGGAACTGCTGCTGGTGTACCTCAAACTCAGCAGCAGGGTAAACCGGTAGACTGTTTCCCAACGAGTATGGAGAATAACAAAGAAGAGAATGGTCACTTATGGGAACCTTTGGCATTTAAATTGCTTATGACCCCTCATGACTGGTTTTAAATAGCCAGAGCCTATCTAACTAAATATGAATTTTTACTGTGCATAGATATTTAAAAAAAAATAGAGAGAAAAGAAAAAAAAAAGAAAAGAAAAGAAAAGGAAAAAGTCAATTTTCAAACTTTTAAAGCCTCTTCTAAAATAAAGACCTACTAACTGGATAATAAAAAAGACTGGATGTTTTTCCGGGAGAAGCTCTGTTTATATATTTACAGGACCCTGTAGATGCCAGACCAGCTGATTGTGCTAGACCCTCTCCAGGGACAGAGACTTCCACACCTGCCACTTCTTTCAAGCGTACTTCAGAGCCATCACCATCTGCAGACCCCAGTGACCCCAGCAAAAGAAGACACTGAAGACACAGTTCCTGATTGCATCTAATTGGACTTTTAATTCTATACCCAGGGGATACAGGGGATATAAAATTGTTAAATATAAAT
Source organism: Apodemus agrarius (assembly GCA_964023405.1). NCBI lineage: Eukaryota > Metazoa > Chordata > Mammalia > Rodentia > Muridae > Apodemus > Apodemus agrarius. The sequence goes on along the minus strand of OZ030014.1, from coordinate 112,992,014 downwards.
CTGTTATCTATCATTTTTTACTAGAATGCTATTTTGACCTATTGTACAATATCACCATTGTGTCATACTTTTTTTTTTCATTGTATACCAGCTGCTTTATATTTTGTCACCTATTGCTTTCTCACTGTCTTGATGTAATGCTTTTGCTTTGTCTGCTTTGGTATAGACTGTAAATTTTCTTTCTTGACCTAAGAGATTTATTACTGGGCTTATCTTAGACATTACTGCTTTAATTGCTATCTTAGGGTGAGTTGCATTTTCTGCTGCCTCCCTAGTCCAACAGATTTACACTGCTAACCACTTTTATTCATTGACAAAAATTATTTCTTTAGCACTGATTACTCAGGATAGAATTGATAGAGGTTTAACAGATAGAGCCAATGCTCTAGAGGGAACCATGCTTTACATAGGAATTAAGGCTCAAAATATTAAAATAGTCTAACTACTTCATGTCATGTCAATTTTAAGTGGATTTATGTCACCCCTCGGCCCTACAATGAGTCAGAAATGTCTTAGAAATGGATAAAAGCACATCTACATGGTGTGTGGAACATTTCACAACTTGCTATTGATATGGACACTTTGCATTCCCAGATCAGTGCCATCAGTCATTCCAGACTTAAGAGTTCTTCAGCAGCAGAACTGGCTGATTATTTTTCATACTCAATCATATATTTTGTTAAGGATAATTCTTTATGGAATTTTCTTATAAATTTGGGAATTATTATAGGATTAGTTATCTTGCTTCTGTTTCTTCTTCCAGTCATCTTCAAGTGTTTAGGGTCTGCCATTAAGGATTGCTCAAAGAGAGATATATACGCTTCATTTATATTATTCGAAGGGAAGAGATGTCAGGAGCCATAATGGGACAAGCTAATATACTAGCAGATGTTCATCCTGAAATGCCTGCCTCGGATTATTATATAATCTGCGACAGGTGAGCCCCCATTCAGCAAGGCTGTGGGGGACTAATTTTAGGAAAGATTTCCTGCTATTTATATGCTTTTCCTGTTGTTATTATTGTTATACATTTATAATAATCAATAGTAATAGCACATTCCTTTGGAGCAGATCCTTGCAGATCCATGAAGATGTCTTATAGTGATGCTATGTAGACAAATAGATGACTTTAGTTTTAATGACGATCCTATAAGAATTCCTAAAATTATATCTGTGATTACTAAGCTCTTTTCTAATGGGACTGCTACTAGATTCCCTCCTATAGCCAAACTGCAATGAGAACTCTGCCAGTCTCCCAAGTGTCACAAGTTAATTGCTCTTAGATGGCAACCAGACTTTCTCCTACTCAGAGCACATTCCAAGAGGTTGTAAAACAATTAACTAAAGGTCATAAAAAGGGAACTAGGATTTATTATAGGTGTTAGGACAGAAGGTAAAATATTGACTGGGTTTTTCTATACAAAACGTCACTTATAACTTAGTTATGGTTTTAAACTTTCTACGAACCTGTAGAGAAGACAAGTGATAGCTAGATAATTACTCCTAATGGATATGCATGTAAACATTCTCTGTTGTAAGCTTCTATTTCAATTTAGGACTTGGTTTTCTGTGTGAACTTATGATGAACTTTGTAACATGTGATCATGCATTCTGAAAGACGTTTAAAGGCTGAGGACAAAGAGAAGTCAGACCAGAAGAACTGAATGAGAGGGACAGAGCTGAGAGGAGAACTGAACTGAGGAGAAGTTTTTCAGTCAGAAGAGAACAAGACTAGAAGGATAATGCAGAGTGGAGTAACTTAGAAACTATAGGTAACATAAACTAACTAAGAGAATAACAATGTGCAGGAGGCAGAGAGAAAGAGGAAAAAAGAAGATGTTGCAGAGAGTAGAAGGAGCAGGCAGGCTTCTCCTTACCATTGGAAAGGACAGGTCCCATGGTAAGGACAAAGCAGGCTTAGTCTTATTAAGAGAAACAAAGTCTTTTTCTTACAAACATGGATTTAATTCATTTAGCATTGAAAGGGTGGAAGCTTTTTCTTTCTCCATGCAATAAATATTGTAGTCCATCTTTCATCCAGAATGAGTGAGTTCTTTCTGCACCGGTGCTTGGTCTTTGCTCCATATGCATATGTAAGTATGGATGTGTGTGTAAGTATGCAATTGTGGGAATGTATGCATGTATGTGTGTAAGTATGAAATTGTGAGAATGCGTGCAAGCTGGGCCCAGCTGACTGCGTGAAAGATGTATGTGTAAATCTATGTATGAAGATGTATGAAGATGTATGTGTGAATTTATGTGAGATTATGCATATTCACGTATGTAGAAATTTTTTCTGTCTACAAGTGTTATTCTCTTCTCCAGGTTCATTAGAAGTTTATTGCTCCTAACTTCCCCCCCTAGACTGACAAGCAAGAGGCATCTGGACAATAGGGAAAAGGCTCTAGCAATTAACCCTTTACTTAATCTCCTGCTGTTTTAGGATGAGGTGTTAAATATCTGAGACTGCAGTCTCTGGCTCCAGAGGAACACAGAAGGCAGGTCAGCTATGTTAGCCTAGTAACTTAGATTTAGATAAGTAAACCTTTTATTATACAACAACCCTAAACTTTCTGTAAGACAAAGTCTTACCCCCGCCGACGCTTCCCCCCTCCGCTGCCTCAAGAAGGACCAAGAAGAAACACCTTTGCTGGGCCTGGCTCCCAGCAAAAGATGATTCTGTGTAAGTTACTTTCTGTGGACATTTGTGTCTATATATATCTGAAGTTTATCTTTATGTAGAAGGTATATCTTTAGCTTTAGTGTAGACATAAACACTTAGTCACATGCCCAAATGTAAGTCATGAAATAAAATGGCGGAAGTCACATAAGTTACAATATTTATGTCTTGAGGATGGCTAAACTTAGCTGCAACATCTAATTTGCAGTGACGTCTTTCTTTAACAAGTTTTATAAGAGGGATGATTTAAGTCAAGGAGCAGCAGTGACTCATTCACATGGTGCCCAGTGGCTGAGCTAAGTTTAGAATACAAGGGATGCTAGCATCTTCTAGGGTTTAGATTTTTACTGTTAAGTTGTTTTGTTCTTCCACACTGTTTTTGTTTTTTTGTTGTTGTTTTTTAGTCACTCACTTTGGTAAAATAAGAAGCTTGCCATGCTGATAAAACTCTTGTTTTCCTTACTTAATTAGTTGATTTTAAATAGCAGTTTGTTTTAGGTTCTATTTTTGGGTTCCATTCAGTTGGAGCTTATTTTGGTTGTTATATGGTTCATGACTTGAGATTTTATTAAGTTCAATTTTGCCCTTATCCTTAAGGTAAAGACCTTTAGCAATTATATATGGGGATGCAGAAACAACTTTGAGTAGTAAGAAATTCTTTTGCCTATAAGGAAGCAGTAATGAGATGAAAACTAGCTTGTTCATCATCCATTCCTAAACATTAATATCTGAGCTAGGTAGGAACTAAGGCTACCAGGAGGAGAAAGATTATCCTCCAGGAGCCCATTTTTTTTTTGAGCAAAAGATGGAAATGCAAACAGGTGATTATGAGACAGGAAGAGAAAATTAATAGACAAGATTGAACATTAATGGTATGGGACAAGTGTGGTCTATGGACAAGTATCAGATTTCCTCTAAAACCTGAAACACGCATGCTGGATTCTATCCAATATCTACTTATCAGAGAAATTTTGGAGGCAGGGCTAAACCAATAAAATTTTAACAAGCTTTTTAGATGATGAAACTGTTAACTTGAGGGTTCTATTTATTTCAGAAACTTTACCTTCCTAATGACTCAGCAACTTTGAGTTTCACTAATTTTCTGCCTATGACTACTGGTTCTCATAAACAGGGATAGGAGGGACAGATAGGGGCACCTATCAAGAGACATTAGCACCTGATATTGTAGAAAGGAATCTGTAAGTATACCTTTTGAGTAACTCAACCTAGATATCATCTAAAAAGTGACTCAGGAGAAATGCAAGACTCAGTGGCTTTGTATGTGAAAGCCCTTGCTATCCATAGAGAAATGATAATGAGGGAAGCATGTAGGAGGAGGTAAGGAGAGAAACAGGGAGGGGCCCAGAGATCACAGACAAGCATGACTACTTAGCCAGAGGGGCGAGACTAGATTTTGAAATGACTAACTGCTTTTGTTTCTACTTCCTATGCAATTTGCTAGCTAAAGATGAAGTAGAAGACAGATCTCCAGGATGCACTTGCTGTCTTTTGAGTCTGCTGGTTCTTAGAATAAAGCATAGTTTAAAGTTTCAGTTCCTATCTCTGCTTGTTGGGTTTGTAGTGACAAGCAGCACACACTGTTGTATTCTAGTTGTTTATGGACTCACTTGGCCATAGAAAAGCTGTTATTTTTCATGGCTTTTTAGTTTAACTAAGAGTCAATAGTTGCTCCATTGTTCTGCCTGATCCAATTGGAATTTTCAAAAGGACCTTTACTGAGGAGAAGTAAAAAGGACACAGTTTTGTTCAAAAGTACAAAACAATCAGTTATTTAGAATAGTGATAGCTAAGAGTTAACGGACATCCTTCCTTTACTCATTTAACAGGTAAATGTACCCTTGTCAGAGACACAAAGGTGAGTTAGAGGAATCTCTAATATGAAGAGGCTCAGGATTTCAGGCCAAGACAGATATATAAAGAAAGGTGTAAAATAAAACACCAAGAGAAGACATTAGAAATCTATTCTACAAAGAACAGAGTGGGTTAATATTGCTGGACTGTCTTTGACTTGCCAGCTCCCAATAATGACACAGAGACTTATATTTATGAAAGCTTAGGTACTACATCTTAGGCTCTTTCCTAACTAGCTTATGTAACTTAACCCATTTTTCTAATTCACATTCTACCATGTGGCCTATTACCTCTCATTCAGTTTCAATACCTGTGTTCTTTTCACCTCTGTGTTCCACTGGTAAATCCCTCATACCTGATTCTTCTCCCAGAGACAAGATTATTTTTTAAAAAAGATCTTACTTCTGCAGGCCAGTGGTGGCACATGCCTTTAATCCCAGCACTTGGGAGGCAGAGGCAGGTTGATTTCTGAGTTCGAGGCTAACCTGGCCTACAATGTTAGTTCCAGGACAGCAGGGATATACAGAGAAACCCTGTCTTGAAAAACCAAAAAAAAAAAAAAAAAAAAAAGTTATCTTTTTTTTTTCTGTGTGTGTGTGTGTGTGTGTGTGTGTGTGTGAATTTGTGTCATTCGTGTAAAGATGCTTGCAGAGGCCAGAGAGGGCATCCATCATGTCCTCTGTAGTGGGAGTTATAAATTATGAGTCACCTGATATAGGTACTGGAAATTGAACTTGAGTCTTTGTCAAGAGGAACTAGTGCCCTCTTAACTGCTGGGCAACTTTTCTAGCTCTAAGAATACAAAATTATTTTTTTGTTTGTTTTTTGTTTTTTTGTTTTTTTGTTTTTTGTTTTTTGCTTTTTTGAGACAGGGTTTCTCTATGTAGCCCTGGCTGTCCTGGAACTCACTCTGTAGACCAGGCTGGCCTCGAACTCAGAAATCCGCCTGCCTCTGCCTCCCAAGTGCTGGGATTACAGGCATGCACCACCACTGCCGGGCACAAAATTATTAATTTTTTAATTGGATATATTCTATATTTATAATTCATTTCCCTTTTTCTGGTTCCCCACCCCCAAAGGTCCCACATGTCCTTTTCCCTCCCCCTGCTCTCTCATCCACCCCCTCCCACCTTACTGTTCTTGTACTCCCCCACAGTGATGTTTTGGTCCATTCTAGCACCAGTGTCCACTCCTTTCTTCTTGTGAGACATCACTTGATATGTGATTTATGTCTTTGGTGTTCCAAGCTTCTAGGCTAATATCCACTTATCAGTGACTGTATACCATGGGTATTCTTTTGAGACTGGGTCACCTCACTTAGTATGATGTTCTCCAGCTCCATCCATTTCTCTAAGAATTTCATGAATTCATTGTTTCTAATGGCTGAATAGTACTCCATTGTGTATATATACCACATTTTTTGTATCCATTCCTCTGTTGAGGGACATCTGGGCTCTTTCCAGCTTCTGGCTATTATATATAAGGCTGCTATGAACATAGTGGAGCATGTATCCTTATTGCATGCTGGGGAATCTTCAGGATATATTCCCAGGAGTGGTATGGCTGGGTCCTCCGGAAGTATCACGTCCAGTTTTCTGAGGAACCACCAGACTGATTTCCAGAGTGGTTGTACCAGCTTGCATTCCCACCAGCAGTGGAGGAGTGTTCCTCTTTCTCCACATCCTCGCCAACACCTGATGTCTTCTGAGGTTTTAATCTTAGCCATTCTGACTGGTGTGAGGTGAAATCTCAGGGTTGTTTTAATTTGCATTTCCCTAATGACTAGTGATGTTGAACATTTTTTAAGGTGTTTCTCAGCCATCCGAATTTCTTCAGGTGAAAAGTCTCTGTTTAGCTCTGTATCCCATTTTTGGATAGGGTTATTTGGTTTTCTGGGGTCTAACCTCTTGAGTTCTTTGTATACATTGGAAATTAACCCTCTGTCGGATGTGGGGTTGGTGAAGATTTTTTCCCAATTTGTTGGTTGCTGATTTATCCTTTTGACAGTGTCTTTTGCCTTACAGAAACTTTGTAGTTTTATGAGGTCCCATTTGTCTATTCTTGCTCTTAGAGCATAAGCAATTGGTATTCTGTTCAGGAATTTTTCCCCTGAGCCGATGTCTTCAAGGGTCTTCCCCAGTTTCTTTTCTATTAGTTTTAGTGTGTCTGGTTTTATGTGGAGGTCCTTGATCCACTTGGAGTTGATCTTAGTGCAAGGAGATAAGAGTGGATCAATTCTCATTCTTCTGCATGTTGACCTCCAGTTGAGCCAGCACCATCTGTTGAAAAGGCTATCTTTTTTCCACTGGATGTTTTCAGCTCCTTTGTCGAAGATCAATTGGCCATAGATGTGTGGGTTCAATTCTGGGTCTTCGATCCTATTCCATTGATCCGCCTCCCTGTCACTGAACCAATACCATGCAGTTTTTAATACCACTGCTCTGTAATATTGCTTGAGGTCCGGGATATTGATTCCCCCAGAAGTTCTTTTGCTGTTGATGATAGTTTTAGCTATCCTGGGTTTTTTGTTATTCCAGATGAATTTGAGAATTACTCTTTCTAACTCTATGAAGAACTGAGTTGGGATTTTGATGGGGATTGCATTGAATCTGTATATTGCTTTGGGCAAGATTGCCATTTTGACTATATTAGTCCTGCCAACCCACGAGCATGGAAGATTTTCCCATTTTCTGATGTCTTCTTCAATTTCCCTCTTCAGAGACCTGAAGTTTTTGTCATATAAATCTTTCACATGTTTGGTTAGCATCACTCCAAGATACTTTTTATCATTTGTGGCTATTGTGAAGGGTGTCATTTCCCTAATTTCTTTCTTGGCCTGCTTATCCTTCGCGTATAGGAAGGCTACTGATTTACTTGAGCTGATTTTATAGCCAGCCACTTTGCTGAAGTTGTTTATCAGTTGCAGGAGTTCTCTGGTGGAGGTTTTTGGGTCACTTAAGTATACTATCATATCATCTGAGAATAGTGATAGTTTGACTTCTTCCTTTCCGATTTGTATCCCTTTGACTTCCCTCTGTTGTCGAATTGCTCTAGCTAGTACCTCAAGTACTATATTGAAGAGATATGGCGAGAGGGGGCAGCCTTGTCTAGTCCCTGATTTTAGAGGGATTGCTTCAAGTTTTTCTCCGTTTACCTTGATGTTGGCTACTGGTCTGCTGTATATTGCTTTTACTATGTTTAGATATGGGCCTTGAATTCCTGTTCTTTCTAAGATCTTTAGCATGAAAGGATGCTGAATTTTGTCAAATGCTTTTTCAGCATCCAATGAGATGACCATGTGGTTTTTATCTTTGAGTTTGTTTATGTAGTGGATTACGTTGATGGATTTCCATATATTGAACCATCCCTGCATCCCTGGGATGAAGCCAACTTGATCATGGTGAATGATCGTTTTGATGTGTTCTTGGATTCTGTTGGCAAGTATTTTGTTTAGTATTTTTGCATCGATATTCATAAGAGAAATTGGCCTGTAGTTCTCTTTCTTAGTTGGATCTTTGTGTGGTTTTGGTATCAGTGTAATTGTGGCTTCATAGAATGAGTTGGGTAGTGTTCCTTCTGTTTCTATTTTGTGGAATAGTTTGAAGAGTATCGGTATCAGGACTTCTTTGAAGTTCTGATAGAATTCTGCACTAAAACCGTCTGGTCCTGTGCTCTTTTTGGTTGGAAGACTGTCTATGACCCCTTCTATTTCTTTGGGGGTTATGGGTCTGTTTAGATGATCTATTTGATCCTGGTTTAATTTTGGTATTTGGTAACTGTCTAGGAAATTGTCCATTTTCTCCAGATTCTCCAGTTGTGTTGAGTATAGGTTTTTGTAGTAGGATCTGATGATTTTTTTAATTTCCTCAGTTTCTGTTGTTATATCTCCCTTTTCATTTCTAATTTTGTTAATTTGTCTCTGTGCCCTTTAGTAAGTCTGGCTAGGGGTTTATCTATCTTGTTGATTTTCTCAAAGAACCAGCCCCTGGTTTTGTTGATTCTTTGTATGGTTCCCTTTGTTTCAACTTGATTGATTTCAGCCCTGAGTTTGATGATTTCCTGTCTTCTACTCCTCCTGGGTGAAATTGCTTCTTTTTGTTCCAGAACTTTCAAGTGCGCCATTAAGTTGCTAGTTTATGCTCTCTCCTGTTTCTTTTTGGAGACACTCAGGGCTATGAGTTTTCCTCTATGAGGTTTAGAATGAACTTCTTCATAGCTTGCTCTTTTCTGTGAGGTATTTGCCCTGAGCCTGAAATGTCTACAATCTTGGAATTATTTGGTTTTCTCATTCATTCCTAAGATCTGGATTATTGGGTAGGAAAGTTGCATATATACTAGCTTTAAGAATCCTATCTTGAGCATTTTGTTGGAGAATGGCATTGACTTGCCTTTCATTCTACTACAAGACCAAGAATTTAAATATATAAACTAATGAGGTAAACTCCTCATTTGAACCACCACACTGCTGCACAGTCTTTCCTCAGCAAGAACTTGTATATATTCTTGGTCAGATAGCCACCCATGTCTGATTACTTATTCTCCTTACAGTGTTTAATTCAAGGAGACTCTTCATGTTGACCTCATTTACTTTTCCCTGGTATATGGGATGACCTAGCCTAAGCTTCTTTGTGCTCAGTGTGGCTGCTTTAATTTTTCCCAAGCATTCCTTATAAAAGCTGCTTATTAGAAATTTTATAACTTATTACAAATTTCCAATGGTTCTTCCATTGGAAAAAAGAGTGTTTTCTTGGAAGTGTGTTACCATGGCTGTCTTAGTTTTCTGTTTCTGGGATGAAACGCAACATCCAAAGCAACTTATAAAAGAAAGCATTTAATTTGGGTCTCACAGTTCCAAAGAGCTAGAGTTCCTGACCATCATGAGCAGGAGCTGGACAACACACAGGTAAGCACAGTGTTGGAGCAGAAATAGAGAGCTTACATCTGTTCCACAAGCACAAGGCACAGAGAGAGAGAGAGAGAGAGAGAGAGAGAGAGAGAGAGAGAGAGAGAGATAACTGGGAATGATGTGGTTCAAAGTTCACCTTAAGAGACACGCTACTGCAATAAGGCTATACTCTCTAATTCTTCCCAAACAGTCTCACCAACCTGGGGACCAAATTCTCAAATATATGAGCTATGGGGGCCATCCTCATTCAAACCACAGTGGCCCTTAAGGATCTTCATATTTACTGCTTTTTTTGCTGCCTTTAAGATTTCCTTAAGTAACTTGCATTTTACTGTTTATTCCATTTCAACCTTTTCACTGTTGCTGGATATTAATTTGTTTTCACTTAAAAAAGTAATTGTATCCTAAAGTGTTGGTACTATTTTGCTTTTATTGGGTGATATTACATGGATAAGTTTAGTTTTTGAAAATTTATTGAATTTTATACTGATGAAAGATATGCTTTTATTATTTAGTACTTTAATAAAAGTAGAAAATCTACTACTAAATATTATCAAGATACTCATATTTACATACAAAGCTATTGTTATTTTAGTTTTATAAATATGCTTTATTAAAGTATAGTTAATTTTTAGTTAAAGGATCTTAATCAATTGATTTTAAAGGACTGTATTCGTTTCAATTCTTACCATCAACAATAAACCCTACTTATAAAAACCTGGAAAATATAGAAATGAAGCCATTTAATTTTTCTGATTTAAATTTTGGTAAGTATTCAGGCAGTTGAACATGGCCAAATTTAGAAATTGTAAGTTGTAAAAATCAATCTGTCATTGTATATTTATACACACACATATGTACTTACATATACACAAGAATTATGTATGGATATGCATCTCCATATGCATAAATATATATAAATATATATGTTACAGATATCCATATGCACATTGTAGAGAAACTTGCAGTGTAGAAACCTAGAATGAAAAATATTTGGCTTGATTATCTTTAAGCTGTATGTGCTATGACTGTAATGTTTAAAATTTCATACCTAAAGCTTTATAGCCAAAGTTCTGGAAGAGGAGGTCAGTGTTGAAATTATCTCTGAAGAAAATAAATTTTTATTTCTTAAAAACATTTGTTTTTTTTAAATTTTTATTTTTGGCTTTTTTTGAGACAGGGTTTCTCTGTGTAGCCCTGGCTGTCCTGGAACTCACTCTGTAGACCAGGCTGGCCTCGAACTCAAGAAATCTGCCTGCCTCTGCCTCCCAAGTGCTGGGATTAAAGGCATGTACCTCCACCACCCAGCTCTTAAAAACATTTTAATCTAATAGAAAGTAATCTTGAAATAGAGGACACCTATTGTGTACACATGTGATATCTACAACCCATCTCTAAGGATAGAGACTGTCAGGTAGAATTCCATGAAACATTCCAATGGTATTTCATTCACGCTTTGAGTTGTATTTTGCTTTATCTGGGAACAAGTAGCTAGAAAAATCTGAGGATACTAATGCATGAGTGATTGTTGCCCACAAGTGCATCTTTTCCTCTAATGTATCACTGTGTTTACACTTCTCAGGTTTGACAGTCTTCTATTTTTCACATAGAGGATAAAATGCCTATAGCTACTCTTTCAAATTCTCAGAGAATTCAAAAATTGTGTGTATTAAGCCAGAAAAGCAATCTATCTATGGGAAACATCTCCTCATTTCCCCTCATAGGGTATTGGGAACTGTGTCTTGAAAAAGGAAGAGCCAAGCAAAGGTATAGTGTGAGGCCCAGCTCAGCAAAGGTGAACACCTGCAGTTGTTGCCAAGAAGCTGCAGTTGTGTTTTCTGTACTTGTCAGTCATGGGTTAATGGTTCCCCACCCACCAGGGGATAAAACTTGGGATGGCCCATTCAGTCAGCAAAGCAAGTTCAGAAGGCTGCAGAGCATGCCACCAAAAACTATGCAATTTATGATTGAAAGGGCACTAGGGTTGGTGGCTGTGTATGGGATGGATCCCCAGGTGAGGCAGTCTGGGGATGGCCTTTCCTTCAGTCTCTGCTCCACACTTTGTCTCCATATTTCCTCCTGTGAGTATTTTGTTCACCTTCTAAGAAGCACTGAGGCATCCACATTTTGATCTTCCTTCTTCTTAGGCTTCTTCATATGGTCTGTGAATTGAATCTTGGGTATTCCTAACTTTTGGGCTAATATCCGCTTATCAGTGAGTACATATCATGAGTGTTCTTTTGTGAATGAGTTACCTCACTATTGTGGATGCTGGGAAATGCTTGCTGATGGAAGCCTGATATAGTTGTCTCCTGAGATGCTTTGCCAGAGCCTGTCAAATACAGAGGCAAGATGCTAGCAGCCAACCATTGGACTGAGCGTGGGGGTCTCCGATGGAGGAGGAGTTGGAGAAGGGAGGAGGGAGCCCTATGGAGGGAGCTACAGTGTTAACAGGCCAGATCTTCTCCCCCCATCGCCCCCCTCGAGCTCCTGGGGACTGTACCACCAACCAAAGAATACACATGGAGGGACCCATGGTGCTGGTCACATGTGTGGCAGAGGATGGTCTTGTTGGACATCTGTGGGAGGAGAGGCCCTTGGGCCTGAGGGTGTAGGGGAATGCCAGGGTGGGAAGATGGGAGAGGGTGGGTGGGTGGGGTAGCACCCTCATAGGCAAGGGGAGGGGGATGGGTTAGAGGGTTTCAGAAGGGGAGATGTGGAGAGGGGAAAACATTTGAAATGTAAATAAAGAAAATATCCAATAAAAAAGAAAGAAAGAAGGTAGGAAGGAAGAAAGGAAGGAAAGAAGGGTGAAAGGAAGGGCATTAGGAGGCAGCTAGTAAACATGTGGCAAAGAGATTTGAGGACAGGGGAGCGGTTCATAGTGTGTACAGCACAGGGCAAAGCAGCAGAGAAACTCTAGTTTTCATTCATATTAGTATATTCTCCACAGCTTCAGTTCTACCATTTCTCATTGCCATCCTAGGCAAGGGAGGACTTTTGGGTGTGGGACGAAATAATATCAATGATAAGCCAAACCAATATTTTTGCTATTTGGATAAACACTTTTCATGCATTTCTTTGTTTGCTCAGGCTGCTGAGTTATAAGCAGCATTTTCCAGGACACTCGATTAAGTTACACCACAGCTGAGTCTTCAGTGGTGGATAGAGAGCAACTTAGTCACCATATAAAGCTGCCTATAGGTATATTCTTTAAGGCTTGCAGATGAAACCTGACTTAGTCTTACAAAGAAGAGATGTGAGAAGGCCAAAGTTTTATTAAGATGAGGGTACATTCTTTCTTAGGGCATCATTTCCTCAGCACCACTTACCATGGATTGTTACTACATGTGTGTTTTTTTTTTTATTGTTTATGGTCTCACTGCTTCAGTGTGTCAGACGCTGGAGTTATATTCAGGCTGTCAGTCCATTGGTGGCTAATGTGTTGTGAGTCAATTAGTAGTAGGCCAGGTTCTCTTCACCTCTCAGACTGTGGTGGGCCATAACAATGGGTTTCTCTTTTTACCTTTGAGAATTTGAATATTAGATTTTCTATACAGTGACTGTGTAAAAGAAGGCACATTATTTAGCTTCTCTGAGTATCAATTTCCTGGTGAAAAGTGGAGGTAATGGCACCTTCTTCAAAAAGGTGTTGAGATGCTTCACTGTGATAATTATACAGAGGGTCTAGTATATAACAGGGCTTAAAAGTATAGAAGAGCATCAGGGACAAAAATACAGTTGCTGTGAAGGTAGCTGAGAGAAAAGTTTGTGCCTTTCCTTTAAGTAATTAGATATTAGATTTTATAAAAATTTTGCTATGGTTTTGATATAGTTTTAGTCTGTGTCCTAAAGCTTTATGTACTGGAAGCTTGACACGTACCTTCCTGCCCTGCTAATGTGGCAGTATAAAGAGAGGACAAAACTTTTAGGAGGTGAGGTAATTGCCTAAGAAAGGTAATTGGGTGACAGGGTATTCTGCGTGGAAGAGATCAATGTAGTTGTATGTAGGAGGAGCCTGATCATTTCCCTTGAAAGTGGGATTTTATATAGCAAGATCATTTCAGTCAATTGGTCTCTTCTGTATACAGTATTGCCTTTCCTGCTTGTCTGTCATATCGTAATACAGATATAAGGGCCCTCAACACAGGAAGAATTGATTGTGTCTCTTAGTCTTGGATATTTAGTTTCTAAAACTGTGAACTAAATACATTTTGTTATAAAGTGGCCCATCTCAGGAATTTTATTACAGCAACAGACTGATACAGGGTTCCCCAGGGGCTGTCTGAACTACTTCATGGCCCATAGCTTTAAAGGATACACACACATCTTTGCCTTGTGTAGAATCTCAAGTCTCAAGTAACCTAGAGTTGACAGTGGGTTCCTGTGCATCCCCAGCAGGTGGAAAAGCTGAATTGTATGTGTTGTCCCTTGGCCCCACAGTTTAGTTCTTGGAGAGATTCAGGTTCCTGAAAGTACTTTCATTAACCACTTAATACACTTAGGAACCAGTAATACTGGAGGTATCCTGCTATTATCAATGACAAGGTATGTCTCAAGTAGGTTGAAAGGTATTTGTTTCCCTACTCTTCTGCCCATTCAGAATAGATTCTTGTTGCCATGGTAACAGAGACAAGAGCAAATAAGAGTTTTTGAGTGCCCTAGATGCTTTTGTACAAGGAGAGGAGTGAGGTTGAACTGAAATGTGGACTTAAAATGAAATATCATTTTTATCTTTCGCTGTAGAGGGCAGATGTCATGATTATGCCTGAAACTATTTTTCAAAGTAAGCATATTCAGTCCTTGGATTTGAAGATTAAGGGGGAAAAGGTGGTGAGAAAAGAACTCTCTTTCTCCTTCCCAGAACATTTCACACATGGTTTTCTTCTGGGGACATTTTCTCTCTTGCTTGTATTAGGGACTCAACACACAACAATTTGGAGAAAGTTTAAAATTTATCCCCATTCCTTGCTCTGTCTGTCTGTCTCTGTCTCCACCTCCCTTTCTCTCTCTCTCTCCCTCTCTCTCTCTCTCTCTCTCTCTCTCTCTCTCTCTCCACATAAATATGGTTGTCATATTATATATTATATACTATATTATATTTTATAATATATAAACATAAGTACTTTTCTCATTATTTTGTGTGTATGTGTATGAGGGGCATGCATGTACTATTCTGTGTATGTGGAGGTCAGAGAAAAACTTGTCAGTTATATTGTGCCATCATGTGGGTCTTGGCAATTGAACTCAGATCAGCAGGCTTGACAGCAGGTAGTCCTCCTAGCTGAGGCATCATATTGGTGCCTGGTCTCTATTATTTTAAACATAAAATGAATATATTTCTTTGATAAACTGATGTTATTTGAATAAACAAGTGAAAAGATTGGAGTTTGGTTAGGAGTTTGACGGAGGGTGACCTGTCTCACCTGCATGACTCCTATTCATTTGTGCTGGGTTTCTCATATCTGTGCACTTTTCTTTCCCTAGTTCTGCAATTTTTTGTTCCCTTTTCAAGGTATGCCCAACATATAATCACTGAACACAATGAGCTCCTGGCATGGTGTGCCTTTTATATGTCATGTCCAACATGGTGGGTTTAGTGCCTTTCACTTTGTAGCCTCTACAACTCAGCCTGCTCCTCTCAGCCTACCAGGGCCAGAGAGATTTTTTTCCTGATTCCTGGTCTTCTCTCTCTCTCTCTCTCTCTCTCTCTCTCTCTCTCTCTCTCTCTCTCTCTCTCTCTCCCTCTCATGCCTCTTCTTAAGTTTTTTATTTTTGGATACAGGGTCTTTCATTAGGCCTAGAGCTCACTGTTTGGCTAGACTGGCTGGTCAGTGAGATCCTACCTCAGCTTCTAAGTGCTGCAGTTACAGCATGCTGCTACATTTGTCCTCTTTAAAAATGTGGGTGTTGGGGATCCTCATTTGTGCACAGCAAGCACTTTACCCACTAAGCCATAACTCCCTAGCTTAACTTGTCATTGTGACATGTGCACCTTCGTGGCAACCTGGAGTCAGCTTTAAGTTTAGACCTTTTTTAAAAATTCGATATATTCCTTATTTACATTTCAAATGATTTCCCCTTTCTTGGATCCCCCCTCCCCAAAAGTCCCATAAGCCCTTTACCCTCCCACTGTTCCCCAATCCATCCCTTCCCACTTCCCTGTCCTGTTATTCCCCTACACTGCTGCACTGAGCCTTTCCAGGACTAGGGGCCTCTCCTTCCTTCTTCTTGGGCATCATTTGATATGTGAATTGTTTCTTGGTATTCTGAGCTTCTGGGCTAATATCCACATATCAGTGAGTACATATCATGTGTGTTCTTTTGTGATTGGGTCACCTCACTCAGGATGAAATTCTCCAGTTCCACCCACTTGCCTAAGAATTTCATGAATTCATTGTTTTTAATAGCTGAGTAGTGTTCCATTGTGTAAATATACCACATTTTCTGTATCCATTCCTCCACTGAGGGACATCTGGGTCCTCTCCAGCTTCTGGCTATTATAAACAGGGCTGCTATGAACATAGTGGAACATGTATCCTTATTACATGCTGGGGAATCCTTTGGGTATATGCCCAGGAGTGGTATAGCAGGGTCTTCCAGTAGTATCATGCCCAGTTTTTGAGGAGCTGCTGGATTGATTTCCAGAGTGGTTGAACCAGCTTGCAACCCACCAGCAGTGGAGGAGTGTTCCTCTTTCTCCACATCCTCACCAGCACCTGTTTTCTCCTGAATTTTTTATCTTAGCCATTCTGACTGGTGTGAGGTGAAATCTCAGGGTTGTTTTGATTTGCATTTCCCTGATGACTAAGGATGTTGAACATTTCTTTAGGTGTTTCTCAGCTATTCGATATTCATCAGGTGTAAATTCTTTATTTAGCTCTGTACCCCATTTTTTAAGGGGGTTATTTGGCTCTCTGGACCTTTTGGATTTGTTGGTGCTAGCCTTTGTTGCAAATGTAGGGGCACAAGAGGACTAAGCCTGTGGCTGGTCTTGGTACTTTGTGGGTTCTTTCTTTTCCCATTCTTTATTCCTCTGGTTTCATCCCTAGGAGAGAAAGAAGGGTGGGGGTGGGAGGAGAGAGATCCCTGAATATAATTTATTTATAATTAAAAGGATTTTTTGAAAAGCATGTTTTTTTATTGAAAAAAGAAGTAAAAATCTTATATGATAAAATTGAAGATTTACATGGAAAATATTTCTGATAAAATAGAAGAGATAAGGAAAAACACATTAAAATGGACAATTTTCATGGAAAATTAGAATAAAGTGGTAGACAAAAATATTGCTAAATTAATTGAAAAAGGAAGTAGAAACATTTTATGATAGAATTGAAGATTTACATGGAAAATATTTCTGATAAAATTGTTGAAAAATGTAGAGAAACATGTTAAAATTGAAGATTATCATGGAAAATTTTATATAGATATAATAATGGTAGGCATAAAAGTATTCCTAAGTTGATTGAAAGTGGAATTATTAACATTTTCTGATAAAGTTGAAGATTTACATGGAAAACATTTCTGACAAAATTGAAGAAATATATAGAAAAACATGTTAAAATTGAAGATTATCATGGAAAATTATACAGATAAATTGGTAGGCATAAAAATAATTCTAAGGTGATTGAAAGTGGAATTATAAACATTTTCAGGTGAAATTGAAGATTTACATGGAAATATTTCTGATAAAATTCAATATATAGAAAAACACATTAAAATTGACTATTTCATGGAAAATTATACAGAAAAAATGGTAGACATAAAAACCCTTTCTAAATTAATTGAAGGAGGAATTAAAACATTTTGTGATAAAACCAAAGATTTACATGGAAAATATTTCCGATAAAATAGAAGAAATATATAGAAAAACATGTTAAAATTGAACATTATCATGAAAAATAATGCAGATAAAATGGTAGACATAAAAACATTACTAAATTAATTGAAAGAAGAATTACAAACATTTTCTGATAAAATGGAAGATTTACATGAAAAATATTTCTGTTGGTTTATATCTTTTTATTGGGGAATTGAGTCAATTGATGTTAAGAGATATTAAGGAATAGTGATTGTTGTTTCCTGTTATTTTTGATGCTATTTTTATGTTTGTTTGGATATCATCTTTTGGGTTTGTTGGAAGATTACTTTCTTGCTTTTTCTAGGGTGTAGTTTTCCTCCATGTGTTGGTGTTTTCCATCTATTATCCTTTGAAGGGCTGGATTTGTGGGAAGATATTGTGTAAATTTGGTTTTATCATGGAATATCTTGGTTCCTCCATCTATGGTGATTGAGAGTTTTGCTGGGTATAGTAGTCTGTGCTGGCATTTGTGTTCTCTTAGGGTCTGTATGAGATCTGCCCAGGAACTTCTAGCTTTCATGGTCTCTGGTGAGAAGTCTGGTGTAATTCTGATAGGTCTGCATTCATAAGTTACTTGCTCCCATTCCATTACTGCTTTTAATATTCTTTCTTTGTTTAGTGCATTTGGTGTTTTGATTATTATGTGCCTGGTGGACTTTCTGGTCTTGTCCAGTCTGTTTGGAGTTCTGAAGACTTCTTGAATATTCATGGACATCTCTTTAGGTTAGGGAAGTTTTCTTCTATAATTTTGTTGAAGATATTTACTGGCTCTTTAAGTTTGAAATCATCACTCTCTGCTATACAGGTTTGGTCTTCTCATTGTGTCCTGGATTTCCTGGATGTTTTGGGTTACAAGCTTTATGCATTTTGCATTTTCTTTGACTGTTGAGTCAATATTTTCTATGGTATCTTCAGCACCTGAAATTCTTTCTTCTATCTCGTATTCTGTTGTTGATGCTTGCATCTCTGACTCCTGATCTCTTTCTATGGTTTTCTATCTCCAGAGATGTCTCACTTTGTGATTTCTTTATTGTTTCTACTTCCACTTTTAGATTCTGAAGGAACTTTTAGTTCCTTCACTTGATTGTTTGTGTTTTCCTGTAATTCTTTAAGATATATTTGTGTTTCCTCTTTAAGGGTTTTTACCTGTTGAGCCATGTTCTCCTGTGTTTCTTTAAGGGAGTTATTTAAGTCCTTCTTGAAGCTCTCTATCAGCATCATGAGATATGATTTTAAATCCAACTCTTGCTTTTCTGGTGTGTTGGGGTATCTGGGACTTGCTGTGGTAGGAGAACTGGATTCTGTTGTTGCCAAGTAGCCTTGGTTTCTGTTGGTAGGGTTCTTATGCTTGCCTTTCACCATCTGGTTATCTCTGGTGTTAGTTGGTCTTGCTGTCTCTGGTTGGAGGTTGTCCCTCCTGTGGGCCTGTAAGCCTGTGTCTACTCCTGGGAGACTAACTCTCTTCTGTCAGGGTTTGTCACAGAAGGCTGTGGAGCCCCCCAGCTCCATGGTGCAAATGATGGCAGGAAGACTTCCATCCCAACTGCTCCACTGATCAATTCTATGCTCCTAGCTGTTCCTCTCCAGAGAGAAGGTAGAGATCTCACTTCTGTGCTCAGATGTGAAAACGCTGCTGGGAGATAACTCTCTCCTGGTGGGCTGTGCACAGAAGGCTGTGGAGTTGTCTGGCTCCCCGTGCAAATACTAAAAGAATTTTGACATTATCCTTTTGTTTGTTCTTTGACTACAGCTACTAACTAACAAACAGCATTCAACCCCTCTGAACAACTACCAACCATCAACCCTGTGATGGTTTGTATATGATTGGCCCAGGAAGTGAGCCTATTAGGAGGTGTGGCCTTGTTGGAGTAGGTGTGTCACTGTGGGTGTGGGCTTAAGACCTTCACCCTAGTTGCCTGGAAGTCAGTCTTCTACTAGCAGCCTTAAGATGAAGATGTAGAACTCTCAGCTCGTCCTGCACCAAGCCTGCCTGGATGCTGCCATGTTTCTGCCTTGATGACAATGGACTGAACCTCTGAGCCTGTAAGCCAGCCCCAATTAAATGTTGTCTTTTACGAAACTTGCATTGGTCATGGTGTCTGTTCACAGCAATAAAACCCTAACTAAGACAAACCCCTAACTCTCAGGGCCCTAGCATTTACATACTGTATGAAAAGTTCCCAGAATTCTAAATGTCACACAATTGCAGAAACTATCTGCAGCTGGCAAAACCATTCCTTTGCTAGAGCATGAGGCACATCATAGTCAGCTGCTGTAGACAGTCTAAAGCAGCCCCATTTCCCTACACATGGGATTAAAACAAATGTACATTCCTATAACATTTTTGTAGTTTTAAAAGAAACAAAAATACCATATTTCTCACTACATAAGTCTTGATCTTTGGCCTCTGGGTCCAAAATCTCTGTCCTATAGGCACTTATGTAGGTATACTTGTCTATGTTACACCATATTCTGTTTCTCACCCTTTATGGGAGGGATCCTGGGGAATGCTGTTTCAAAGATCTTGCAAATCAGGCTTCAAAGTGGTGGTCCTGTGAGATTGGTCTCAGATACCCAGAGTGAGATATGGGGAGAGATGTGAGCTTCAGATGTGTACATTCTATATGTTTTTTTCCTTGTGGATACACACAGCTGGACCAGCATCAGAGTGGAACCAAAACAAAGGCTTTTTTTTGCTTGTGCCTAATAGAGGCATTTACTATTACCAAGGAAAGGGAAATCTGGTAATTCAAGCATGTTAAAATTCTTGTACAAATTAATGGACTGATTAAAATATATGAGGACTCTACATTTAATAAACATAGCAATGAATTATTGCAATTATATTCTAGTTGCAGAATGGTTTTTTATACCACTGCCTGCTTATAGTAAGTTATACTTTTAGAACTATACAAAGTTCTACTTTTAGAACTAATACCACATGTTGCTGAATTAATTAAAAACTTTTTTGTGTGGTCTAAAATATGAGTCATATATTTCAAGAGTTCATTCATTCATATGAATACTTATCAGGCACCTCCTTGGTAGGTCCCTGTAAACTCCTTTGCTGGGCTTGATGCTATTAATAACAATGAGAGAGTAACAGAGTGTGGATCAGAACTTGGACACAAGACATTTATTGCAATTCATGCTCAGGGATGGAAACATCTAGAAGCTTTTATAAAGAGGATTCTGCTGAATATTGGCTGAGAAAAAATTTATTGATTTATGAAATTCAACAAATCAGTATTTCCTATGGCCTAATTACTTTGTATTAAGCCCACCCGACGAAAGTTCTGTTACCTCTTAGTGTTGTCATGATAAAGATCAAGCTTCTAACACATGGACCTTTAGAGACACATTTACACCACAGGCAGACAATAGCAGGGTTAATCAAAGACAGGCAAGTGCTAGGTGTCTGTCCAGGGATGAAGGAATTGAGTGATGGACAATGACTTGAAGACAGATCTCAATGCTTAGCATGTCAGTGAAAGCTGATCAAGTATTGAATATAAAATGTTCCCCACAGGCTCATGCTTGCTCCTTAGCTTATGAAGCCCTTTTAGGAGGCCAGAGAACCTTTAGGAAGTGGGGCTTAGCTGAAGGAAATAGGTCACTAAGGGTGGGACTTTGAAGATTACAGCCTGGTTCCTGCCTCACTTTCTATTTCCTGGCATGGGATAATATGAACATCTGTACCTTCGGTTACCAGACTAAGTTACTCAGACATGCCTCTACTCACATGATGGACTCTCCATGGACCAAAATCCTCTGAACTTATGAACCTCCAAAACCTTTCTTTTCTTAAGTCCTTTCAGTCAGATATTTTGGGGATTGCAATGCAGAAATAACTAACTCAGATACTGGAACCTAATGCAGAGACAGAAGCTTGTCACTAAGATTTGTTTTTCTAGTGCTACTGGCACCTAGCCACTGTTGCTCTGCTGGCCATTAATTTAGTTTCTGTTTTGATTTTTGTCCATGACTGTGTATACAGATGGGAAGCAACGACTAGCATTTTATTATGGTTTTTGAGGTACTACCTACATAAACATACTCCTGTAATTTATTGTGACCTTGTCAAATTGAAAACAGAGGGAAAATGCATAAAGATGAAACCATTCAGGGGTCAATGGGATAGTTCCCCCCAATCCTCCCAGCATCCTCCAGCACTGTGAGAGGTCAGACAAGACAATAGTTACTTTCTTCAAGAAGTGATAGTAGCATCTCTTTTCTACCCATGGTGCTGAAAATTTAAAAATTTCTCAGGCATATAGAGTCAAGTCCATATTTCATCTGTAAGGATTATATATGGTTAAATAAATTCTGTCTTTAAAACATAACTACTCTGGGAAATGGATCTTAGAATACTTCCAAGACTGACACTTTATTTTCAATATCTTGCTGAAGTCAGCCACAATAAAAAATAGAAATTTGGGAGTGAGTAGTGAATGGGAGTCACAACTGGGAGAGTGGTTTGAGAAGGTCCTGAGTGCAGGCTTCTGGGACTATCAGGACCACATAAAGGAGGGAGAAAGCAGGAAGAAAGACACTACTTACATGTGCATGTGTTTATGTGGAGGCAAAAGAGGCAACCTCATGTGGTTCCTTTTCAGATGATCAACTTGTTTTGAGACAGGTTTCTCACTGCCCTGGGGTTGGTTCCCTTGCCTGTTTCAACTAGGCTGGTTGACTAGCATGTTCCAGGGCTTATGCTTACCCCTAGACCTAGGGTTACAAGCGTGTCATTACATTTTAAAATGGGTTCTAAGAATAAAACTCAGTTACTCATGCTTGCATAGTAATCATTTTATTGGTTGAGTTAATATCCCAGGTCCTAATCCCCCTTTTCTGAGTACAGGTTACAGTGGTCACATTTTGTTAGAGTACAAAGTAAGCAGACTGGGCCTCAGATCCTTGTTTTTACCTTGGCTTACCTTTCCTCTCTACCAGCAAAGGGCAGACATAGCAGTAAATGTAATGGTCTCTCCAAGAGTCATTGAGGTAAGCATAAGACTAGGATCATGATTTCATTGTTTTAGGTAGTGACTAGTACACTATCTCATGGTAGATGAGGATCTTCTGAATTCCTGAGTTATTTTAACTCTTTGGGAGGTTCCTTGGAGGAAATTAAAAAATTTTTTTGAGTCAGAGTCTTGCTATGTAGCAGATGCTGACATTGAACTCATAATTATCTTGCCTCTGACCCCTGAATGCTAGGATTCTAGGCAAGCCTATGTCCTGCTCTTTGAGATCATATTTTCAAGTACTGATCCTATGATGAACAAGATGAGTCAAGCACCTCCACTATTGTTCTTATTATGGTACCTGGGTTTTAGGGTAAAACCCAGCACAGTAGGTCTGGCCTCCTATTCAATATGCCAGTCACGAAGTGGTGTAGGGCTGGAAAGTCACTTTAATCTGGGTGGCCACTAAGGGAAGACTGAATATATGGGCACAGTGATTCCAAAGTCTGTCTATGAGAAGCTGACAGGAACTTTGAGATTTTTTAGAGGAGAACAAAGGGATGAGGTGTTGCCATGTCTTGGGGGTTCATAGCTGATAGAGCAGGTAATCTTGGCCAGGCTTTGTGGTCTAGTTGATCATTATCTCAGAGCTGGAGTCATCATTGGTTAAGGGGGACACCATTATCCCCATTGAGCCCATTGAAAGACCTCCTCAGGGGTCAGCCTGGGTTTCTATCTTGGGATACTTGCTCCCTCTTGTGGGGAGTGATGCCATCATGAGGTGACTTAAGGCAACTTAGGGTAGTTTGAGGACCCTGTCATAAAGACATTTACTGATCAGATCTCCCATTCCTAAAATCCTAGGTAACTGCAGAAGGGAGTGACTTAGGAGGAAAATGAAAGAAGTAAAATAGAGGGGCTGGAGAGATGGCTCAGTGGTTAAGAGCTCTGACTGCTCTTCCAGAGATCCTAAATTCAATTCTCAGCAACTACATGGTGGCTCACAACCATCTATAATGGGATCTGATGGCTTCTGGTGTGTCTGAGGATAGCAATGGTGTATTCATATTCATAAAATAAATAAATCTTTAAAAAAGAAATAGCCAGGCGTGGTGGCGCACGCCTTTAATCCCAGCACTTGGGAGGCAGAGGCAGGTGGATTTCTGAGTTCGAGGCCAGCCTGGTCTACAGAGTGAGTTCCAGGACAGCCAGGATCACAAAGAGAAACCTTGTCTCAAAAAACCAAAAAAAAAAAAAAAAAAGAAAAAAAGAAAAAAAGAAAACCTTTAAAAAAGAAATAAAATAGAGCCAGAGAAGAACACAGTGGGATGAGTTAGGCCAGTGACTGGCCTGCCTTCACTGAGGAAAAGACTTCAAGGTACTACTGCAAATACTGAGTCTCGAAGAGGGCTTTAGACTCTGGAAAAGAAAATTTTAACCTTTTCCAAATTGTTTTTTGTAAAAATTCAGGAATGGCATTTGGTATTTTTCTTTTTAATAAATAAACTAGAAATGACAGCAATTTGCAGCAATACTCAAAGAACATTGCAAGTTTCAACAGAAAGCAGTGAGCTAAAGACATGATTTCCCTTTCACTTGCTGTTATAAGCTTGAATACATGTCTGTGTTCTCCAAGCTTCAGCTTTCTCTCTGAGCATGTGGATAGTGAATATTACAGTGTACCCAAACCATGAGAACAGTGATAGGCATTTGATATATATATATATATATATATATATATATATATATATATATATATATAGTGTAGGCAGAACTTGGCACATAGGGAGAGTGACAAAAGTACCCACCAGCTTGCCTCCCTTCCCTCTCTGTCTCTATGTAGACACATAGAACAAAAGGGACAATTTCCAGTTATCCATAAATGTGACAACTGCACTATGGATTTGAGTAGTAACATGTTCCATATTAGATGAAAGTGTTGAACTTAGATGGTTTGGAAATGGCAAAGGTGGGAATCATAGGCAGGGGACCTTACTTTTCTTTGGTTGTGAACTTCAGCCTTTAATGACTGAGTATCATTTTCAGCTCATCGACTTTAATTCTTTAACAGGCAAGTAGATCAATGGAATAGGATTGAAGACCCAGAAATTAACCCACAGACTCATGGTCACTTGATCTTTGATAAAGGAGCCACAACCATCCAGTGGAATAAAGATAGCGTTTTCAACAAATGGTGCTGGTTCAACTGGAGGTCAACATGCAGAAGAATGCGAATTGACCCACTCTTATCTCCTTGCACTAAGATCAACTCCAAGTGAATCGAGGACCTCCACATAAAACCAGACACACTGAAACTATTAGAAAAGAAACTTGGGAAGACCCTGGAGGACATGGGCACAGGGGGAAAGTTCCTGAACAGAACACCAATAGCTTATGCACTAAGATCAAGAATTGACAAATGGGATCTCATAAAATTACAAAGTTTCTGCAAGGCAAAGGACACTATCAGAAGGACAAAACGGCAACCAACAAAGTGGGAAAAGATCTTCACCAACCCCACATCCGACAGAGGGCTAATATCTAATATATACAAAGAACTCAAGAAGTTAGACCGCAAAGAACCAAATAACCCTATCAAAAAATGGGGCACAGAGCTAAACAAAGAATCCTCACCAGAAGAAATTCGGATGGCCGAGAAACACCTTAAAAGATGTTCAACATCATTAGTCATCAGGGAAATGCAAATCAAAACAACCCTGAGATTCCACCTCACACCAGTCAGATTGGCTAAGATTAAAAACTCAAGAGACAACAAGTGCTGGCGAGGATGTGGAGAAAGAGGAACACTCCTCCACTGTTGGTGGGATTGCAAAATGGTAAAACCGCTCTGGAAATCAGTTTGGCGGTTCCTCAGAAAATTGGGCATGTTACTTCCAGAGGACCCTGGCATACCACTCCTGGGCATATACCCAGAGGATTCCCCTGCATGCAATAAGGACACATGCTCCACTATGTTTATAGCAGCCTTGTTTATAATAGCCAGAAATTGGAAGCAGCCCAAATATCCCTCAAAGGAGGAATGGATACAGAAAATGTGGTATATTTATACAATGGAATACTACACAGCAATTAAAAATAATGAATTCATGCAATTTGTAGGTAAATGGTTAGACCTGGAAAATATCATCCTGAGTGAATTAACCCAATCACAAAAGAATGCACCTGAAATGCAATCACTGATAAGTGGATATTAATGAGCCCAGAAGCCCTAAATACTCAAGACACAAATAGCAAGTCAAATGATTCCCAAGAAGAAGAAAGGAGAGGACCCTGGGCCTGTAAAGATTGCTTCCAGTTTAGTAAAGAAACCGAGGGGGGAGGGGGAATTATTGGGGAACAGATGGGGGGGAGAGGAACTATGGGAACTATGGTGGGTGGGAACTGGGAAAGGGGAAAGCCTTTGGAATGTAAACATAGAATATAGAAAATAAAATTAAAAAAAAAAAAAAAAAACTAAAAAAAAAAAAAAAAAAAAAATGGCGTACAGAGCTAAACAAAGAATTTTCACCAGAAGAAATTCAGATGGCCAAGAAACACCTTAAGAGATGTTCAACATCATTAGTCATCAGGGAACTGCAAATCAAAACAACCCTGAGATTCCACCTCACACCAGTCAGAATGGCTAAGATTAAAAGCTCAAGAGACAACAAATGCTGGCGAGGATGTAGAGAAAGAGGAACATTCCTCCACTGTTGGTGGGATTGCAAAATGGTAAAACCGCTCTGGAAATCAGTTTGGCGGTTCCTCAGAAAATTGGGCACGACACTTCCAGAGGACCCTGGCATACCACTCCTGGGAATATACCCAGAGGATTCCCCTGCATACAATAAAGACACATGCTCCACTATGTTTATAGCAGCCTTGTTTATAATAGCCAGAAATTGGAAGGAGCCCAAATATCCCTCAAAGGAGGAATGGATACAGAAAATGTGGTATATTTATACAATGGAATACTACTAAGCAATTAAAAATAATGAATTCATGCAATTTGTAGGTAAATGGTTAGACCTGGAAAATATCATCCTGAGTGAGTTAACCCAATCACAAAAGAATACACATGAAATGCAATCACTGATAAGTGGATATTAATGAGCCCAGAAGCCCTAAATACTCAAGGCACAATTAGCAAGTCAAATGGTTCCCAAGAAGAAGAAAGGAGAGGACCCTGGGCCTGTAAAGATTGGATCCAGTTTTGTAGACCCAGAACAGAGAAACCGTGGGGGGGAGGGGGAATGATTGGGGAATAGTTGGGGGGGGGAGAGGAATTATGGGACGTATGGTGGGGGGGGGAACTGGGCAAGGGGAAAGCCTTTGGAATATAAACATAGAATACAGAAAATAAAAATAAAAAAAAATAAGAACAAGAGAGTAGACTCTGATTAGGATTTCAGCTCTTCATATCCCCAGGATGATTATGGGTAAGTTAATTAGTTCTATGTGCCTCAGTTCCCTCATAAGAGTTGTAAGGGTTGAGTAAATTCTTTTATGTAAAAATGTATGCCAGTGACTACCCCTTTCAGGACAGTGGAAAGAATCAACCTTTATTGGGCTCTAAAGTAGTTTTCTTAACTACATATTGCTGGTTGTGTTTATTTTTTTTGTCTAAATGGCTAGAAATATGCCTCCTACGAGAATAATGAAATATAATTTAAAGTTTTTAAACTTTTCTATATTCTTTGTTTACATTCCATATGATTTTCCCTTTCCCAGTTCCCCCCTCCCCATATGTCCCATAAGCCCTCTTCCCTCTGCCCATTCTCCAATCAACCCCCTCCTACTTCTCTGTCTTGGTAATCCCCTACAATGCTGCATCAAGCCTTTCCAGGACTAGGGCCCTCTCCTTCCTTCCTTCTTGGGAATGATTTGATATGTGAGTTGTGTCTTGGGTATTCAAAGCTTCTGGGCTAATATCCACTTATCACATGTGTTCTTTTGTGATTGGGTTACCTTACTTAGGATGATATTTTCCAGATCCAACCATTTGCCTAAGAATTTCATGAATTCATTGTTTTTAATTGCTGAGTAGTATTCCATTGTGTAAATATACCACATTTTCTGTATCCATTCCTCCACTGAGGGGCATCTGAATTCTTTCCAGCTTCTGGCTATTATAAATAAAGCTGCTATGAACATAGTGGAGCATGCATCTTTATTGCATGCCAGGGAATCCTCTGGGTATATGCCTAGGAGTGGTATAACAGGGTCCTCCGGAAGTGTCATACACAGTTTTCTGAGGAACTGCCAGACTGATTTCCAGAGTGGTTGTACGAACTTGCATTCCCACCAGCAGTGGAGGAGTGTTCCTCTTTCTCCACATCCTTGCCAGGGATGATTCAATATACGGAAATCCATCAATGCAATCCACTACATAAACAAACTCAGAGACAAAAAAGCCACATGGTCATTTCATTATATGCTAAAAAAGCATTTGACAAAATTCAGCATCTTTTCATGCTTAAAGTCTTGGAAAGAACAGGAATTCAAGGCACATACCTAAACATAGTAAAAGCAATATACAGCCAGCCAGTAGCCAACATCAAACTAAATGGAGAGAAACTTGAAGCAATCCCACTAAAATCAGGGACTAGACAAGGCTGCCCTCTCTCACCATATCTTTTCAATATAGTACTTGAAGTACTAGCTAGAGCAATTAGACAACATAAAGAGGTCAAAGGGATACAAATTGGAAAGGAAGAAGTCAAACTATCACTATTTGCAGATGATGTGATAGTATACTTAAGTGACCCAAAAAATCTCCACCAGAGAACTACAGCTGATAAACAACTTCAGCAAAGTGGCTGGTTATAAAATCAACTCAAGCAAAGCAGTGGCCTTCCTATACTCAAAGGATAAACAGGCTGAGAAAGAAGTTAGGGAAATGACACCCTTCACAATAGCCACAAACAATATAAAAGTATCTTGGAGTGACTAACCAAACAAGTGAAAGATCTGTATGACAAGAACTTCAGGTGTCTGAAGAAAGAAATCGAAGAAGACCTTAGAAAATGGAAAAATCTTCCATGCTTGAGGATTGTCAGGATTAGTATAGTAAAAATGGCCATCTTGCTAAAAGCAATACACAGATTCAATGAAATCCCCATCAAAATCCCAGCTCAGTTCTTCATAAAGTTAGAGCGATTCTCACATTCATCTGGAATAAGAAAAACCTAGGTTAGCTAAAACTTCTCAACAGTAAAAGAATTTCTGGGGGAATCAGTATCCCAGACCTCAAGCAGTACTACAGAGCAATAGTGTTAAAAACTGCATGAAATATAATTTTACCATAACAAAATAGTAGCAAAGTCCATGGAGCTTCTTAATATGTTCCTTCCTTTAAAAAATTTATCAGAGCAGTGTATCTTACACCTTTAGTCTCAGTACTTGGGAGGCAAAGACATGAAGATCTCTGTAAGTGCAAGCCTGGTCAACAGAGTGAGTTCCAAGGCATCCAGAGGTACATAGTGAGATCTTATTTAAAACAAAACAAAATAAAACCAACAATAATAATGACAACAACAGCAACTAAAAACTAACCGAACAACAAAAACAAAAACAAAAACAAAAGAAAAATTAGTTTTGTTCTTTACTTGTATGTTTTATTCAAGAGAATATAGTCAGCTGGGTGCTATTGATCATGTTGCTTCACCCTTCTGAAAGTGTTTTCTTATCTGTAGGACAGCAATGGTGATCTTTATGTTGAAAGGTTATAATGAGAAATAAGCAGATTTATACACACAAAGCACTTAGTCTGGCCTAACAGTGAGGTATATAATTGCTAGACACTAGCTTCCCCATTCTGTTCTGAATAAATGGATAATTTTCTTTCTTATATATGTGTTAACTGATCTTCTGTGTGGTCTTTGAGTTACTTTAAGCATGTAACTGCATAGAAAACTAAGTTACTGAGCACTTATTGAGATAATTCTGGGAGTATGGGCTTGTCTCAACAGGGATTGTACTGATAACATTGATCATATAAATGTGTGGAGTTATGAGCAGACATTCTGCAGAAGTTAACTCTAATGTTCACATACTCTGTCTACTTTCCAACTTGATGGGTTCTTATTTTTAATGCAAAGGCCTATTTTTCTAGATATAAACTGCAGCTTTGTCAAGTGACAACTTTATGTTTTTAGTAATTGGCTAAAACTATGGACGGCATGTTTTGTACTGGGTGGATTGGATGAGGGAATAAGAGGCCATTGGGATAACAACTAAGATTGTTGAGATAACTCTTTAAGAAACAACAATTATACATGTACAGATGCCCCTGCATATCTGTAGAGTCTCAATTTCCTTATATAAGAATAGCATTTCAAATACCTATGCACATACTATCATGTGAGTCATGTAGTTTTTAGATGCTTGCTAGTACCTAGTACATTGTAAATGCATTGCCAATAGTTAGTAATTCTACATTTCTTAGGGGCTACTGATAATACATATATTCAATAGTGAGTCAGTTTTTAAAGTTTTTTTGTGTTGACTGGATTCACATATTTGGAATCTGTGAACACAGAGAGCCTACTGTATACATACACAGTAGTTATGCAACTGTTCAGAAGAAAGAACATTTGGAATGCTCCATTCCATCTGGAATCTACTTCTGGTATTTGGATGAGTCGAAATATAGACCTGAATTTTAATTTTTCACTCATAGGGGCAAGGATAGAGTTGTGAGGATAAGTTGATAAGATATGCAGAACACCTAACAAACCCAAAAGGTGAATAGTTGTAATGCTCAGAGCCAGCTTTAAAAAAAAATCACCAAATGATTGCTTAGAAGGTTAGAAACTTCTTTTTTTCCTGTTTTTAAATTTTCTATATCCTTTGTTTACATTCCAAAGGCTTTCCCCTTTCCCAGTTTCCCCTTCACCCTATGTCCCATAAGCCCCCCCTCTGCCTATTCCCCCATCACCCCCCCTCGCCTTTTTTCTGTTCTGGTACTCCCCTAAAAAAAACTGGATCCAGTCTTTTCAGGACCAGGGTCCTCTCCTTCCTTCTTCTTGGGACTCTTTTCATTTGCTAATTATGTCTTGAATATTCAGAGCTTCTGGGCTCATTAATATCCATTTATCAGTGATTGCATTTCATGTGTATTCTTTTGTGATTGGGTTAGCTCACTTAGGATGATATTTTCCAGATCCAACCATTTGCCTACAAATTGCATGAATTCATTATTTTTAATTGCTGAGTAGTATTCCATTGTATAAATATACCACATTTTCTGTATCCATTCCTCCTTTGAGGGACATCTGGGCTCCTTCCAATTTCTGGCTATTATAAATAAGGCTGCTATGAACATAGTGGAGCATGTGTCTTTATTGTATGCAGGGGAATCCTCTGGGTATATGCCCAGGAGTGGTACACCAGGGTCCTCTGGAAGTGTCATGCCCAATTTTCTGAGGAACCACCAGACTGATTTCCAGAGTGGTTGTACCATCTTGCAGTCCCACCAACAGTGTAGGAATGTTCCTCTTTCTCCACATCCTGCTCCTGCTTGAGTTCTTACCCTGACTTTCTTCTGTGATGGACTGTGATCTGGGTTTAAAATGCAGATAAATTCATTTCTCTCTAAGTTGCTGCTGGCAATAGTGTTCATTACAGCAACAGAGAACCAAACTAGAGCAAGTTAGTAATCATGCCTGCAGTGTGAACTTTTTTAACTCCCAGTATTCCACAGACTTCCAGAATATGAGATGGTAGCTCCCCATATAGATTTCATAGGCTCTCCACTGTCCATTCACATCAAAATAACAACTTTTTATTCTTCTTAATACTGTCTCTCAAGGTATGATTGAGGGCCTCTATATACAGAATCATTTTTCATTTGTACTGATCCTGAGTTCTGTATTGTGTTTGATATAAACAAGCTGGTTCTTAGTTTATTTAACTCAGTGGTTGAAGATGAATATACTATGAGTTTTTGTCTAAGAAACCTCTCTTGTCACATAGGAGTATAGATCTCCAACTAGTGATTAAAGGTAGTATTCTTTAATATCTTTATAGGGATACAGGTTTGTCAATTTGGACCAGTACAGGCTAGTGGAACAATTTTTTGCAATTATGGAAATAATCACATTCAGTGCTGTCCACTATGGTGACCTCTAGCCACATGTGGTTATTGAACTTTTGAAATTTGACTAGTATATCCCATGAATTGAAATTGTACATGTGTGTGGTATATGTATGTGCCAATACCTTCAATGCTGGATGCAACTTTCTACTTAGAATTTATTGTCATTCCACCTTAATGTTATTATTTTTTGATACAAGCTTTTCCACTGAATGTGGAGCTTATTTTTTAGACTGCAAACTCCAGAATCTATCTGCCTTTGCCTGCCCCCACCTACTCCAGCACAGGGCTTGAAGATGAGCACATACCTACTTTTCATGTAGGTGTTGGGGATCTGAACTCAGTCCTTCTGTTTGAGCAGCAAATACTACCCACTGAGTTGTCTCCTCAGCTGAACATTTAACTGTGTAAACTTTAATTTTAAATAGCTCCACATGGCTAAATTTTACTTTATTGGTCTTTTTAGTCCTGTATTGTCAATTTTGTGTTTCACGCTCTGTTGAAATAGAGGATAACATGTTCCGAAGAAGGTCTGGTTGAAGTGTCTCCCCACAAATACATTCTGCTTTATCTCATTGGGGCATCATCACTTTTCCAACTGATGGTTCAGGCCTCCACATTTTTTTAGGTCTCCATATTTAAAAGCAAGGGCATTGTTTTCTTTTTAAGAATGACTATCAATGACAGATTATTAATTATTGAGAAACGAAGATTTCTTACAGTGCATTGTACTTCAATATTACAGATTGGGTAAGGTATTTGTAACTTTCAATAATAAACTGGTAAAATATTGTCACAGAAAAAAATTCAGAATCACAAAGTAGTCACACTATACAAAGACATACATTATCACAATACCCTCGGTTAGATCTCTTAGGAAGCAGACTCTGGAATGGATCTGTGTGCAAGTGATTTATTGGACACTGATCTTAGGAACTGCACCTGTAAGGAATTGCACTTAGCAGGACTGAACCAAAGGGTCATTGGTGCTGAAGTAGCAGTTTAAATGGAAATTCCTGATTTCTTAGGAGATTCAGATGTGTCATGTGATGTCTTTCTGGAAGCTGTCTTATTAGAGGATATTTTGTTGAGGCAGACATGTGGGAGGGAATTTTGTTGAGAACAGACATGTGCTTTTTTGCTAGAGTGGACATTTAAGAGAATATGTGATGTTTGGAAAGGGTATAAATATAACCCAACAGACTGTGGGCAGCAGTGTGGCATTGGTTTGTCTTGCCACTCTTTGCTGGTCTCTAGGTCTTCACTGATGACACTGTGGCATTGGTCTGTCTTACCGTCTTCACTAATCATGGCTTGTGTGACCTTGTAGAGAGAGAAACATCAATGAACTTCTCGTGATATTCCAGTGGTTTCTTGCCGTTTCCGTGGACTTGGCCCTATTGGCAGAGCCTCAATGTTTCTTCTGGATTGAACTGCCATTGCTGATTCATGAGTGATGTTTATGAGTAGACTGAGATACTACTGCTGATTTGTTTGAACTGAACTGTTGCTATCCTGGCAACAAAGATTGGAATTGACCCAACTAACTATTTCTAAACAGGGTCACATCCCCCTTTGCCCTATTAATCTTCCCAATCCACCACTTCTGGTTGATGGTGTGCTAGATGGGAGAATAAAGCATTTAAGAACCCTTACTAATGTAGGTTTTAAAAAATCTAAACCGACAAGCAGTGGAGGTCTCAGCTGAGCACTGTAAGCTCAGAAG
Organism: Apodemus agrarius; assembly: GCA_964023405.1. NCBI lineage: Eukaryota > Metazoa > Chordata > Mammalia > Rodentia > Muridae > Apodemus > Apodemus agrarius. The sequence continues at coordinate 112,958,905 of OZ030014.1, read as the reverse complement.
CTGGGAAAGCTGGTCACAAATGTCCCAGGGAAGCTGTGAAAATATCACCATCATGGCTTAGCGATTTCCGTAGACAGACAAAGCTGACCACACTTCCAGCAGTTGAGGAAGGAACACTGCCACTGTGTCACAGTGAACACTAGAGGCTGGAGATACAGCTTGGTAATAGAGTGCTTGCCAAGCATTCCAGATACTCCTAATCCCCAATTCCACAGACACACAGACACACAGACACACAGACACACAGACACACACAGACACAGACATACACAGACATACAGGCACACACACAGTGATACACACAGAGACATACAGACACACAATAGAGGGAGGGAGGAAGGGAGGGTTGGAGGGAGAGAGAGAGAGAGAGAGAGAGAGAGAGAGAGAGAGAGAGAGAGAGAGAGAAGAGAGAACATCTGTTTTCTTTTTTAATGTCTTAATGCTTAATGTCCTGGCTTGAAATTGAGCTTTAGTCAATCATGTTGGCTGATTGTTATACTTCCAGCATTTGAGAAGTTGAGGCAGGAGAATTGCTGCAAGTTCAGTGCCAGATAGGGAGGGATATAGTGAGATAATGTTATAAAACTAAAAGAAGCAAAATACATCCACATTTCCAAACAAAAACCAAACCAAACCACCAGAAGAAAAGTAACAGGGCTTTGGAGGTCAAGTTGCCACCCTTTTAAGTTTGAACGTGTTATTTATTTTCTTTAGGCTTGAGCTTTATCAACTAGAAATCCATATGTTCGTGAGGGTTAGGGTTAGGGTTAGGCTGCTGAGAAAATGAATCATCATGATATGTGGAAAACACTTAGTACATGGCCTGTTTCTTGGTAACATTTAAGAAATGGTCGTTACTGTCAGGGAGTTTTGTAAGACACAACTTTTGGGAGCATAGTAGAGTAAGTTAGCAGGTTTGGCAACAGGACCAAACAGAATTATACTTCCCAGTTCACTGGAGACATTTCATAGCCTGCTTCTTCATTTCCTTTTTCTTCAAGTAAAAGTGCTTATAACTGAGATGAGCTGACAGGTGTGTGTTTGGGGAGGGGGTTGTGCTTCAGAATCCAACAATAAGAACATGGACTGACTGCTAAAATTCCTGGATCCAGAGAGGAAAGAAGCTGAAGACACAACCTTCAGTTGTAGAAGATCCCAGAAGGATTGTTCATTCTTGTTTAGCTGAAGCAAGTAACCTGTAGTTATTTCTGTCACCCCACCCTATTCTTATTACATTTTTAACCTGAGGTGTGTATACATCATGAAACCAAACCTTTGACACTTCTGACAAATTTTACTTTGACACTTTTTCTACCTTTTAAAAATTAAAAAAATTTTTTTATATTAGATATATTCTTTATTTACATTTCAAATGATTTCCCTTTTCCTGGTTCCCCCTCCCCAAAAGTCCTATAAGCCTTCTCCCTCCCCCTGTTCCTCAGTCAACCCCCTCCTGCTTCCCTGTCCTGGTATTCCCCTACCCTGCTGCATGGGGCCTTTCTAGGACCAGGGACCTCTCCTTCCTTCTTCTTGGGCATCATTTGATATGTGAATTGTGTATTCTGAGCTTCTGAGCTAATATCCACTTATCAGTGAGTGCATACCTTGTGTGTTCCACTTTGACACTTATTAACTAATCCATTTCATGGAAGATGAGGTTTTCTTTTCTTTTTTGATTGGGTCATGGCAGCATCATGATAAAATCAAATTTAAATACTATCTATAAATCCATCTTTACAGAAGGCACTAGAAGGAAAATTCTAACCTAAAGAAGTTAACCACACCAAAGAAAACACAAGATATAAATAACCAATACAAGCAAATCAAAAGAGGGGAAACACCACACACACACACACACACACACACACACACACACACACACTGCTAGTTAAAGAGAACCAGTCATTAAAAGTCTCCCCCGCATTCTACCCTCCGCCTTTCTACCAGACTTTCAAAGAGGAATTAACACCAATATTCCTTTAATTATTTCACAAAATAAAAACAGAAGCATGATGTTTAATTCATTGTATGAGGCTATAGTTACTCTTATACCCAAACCACATAAAGACCCAATAAAGAAAATTACAAACCCCAATTTTATTTATTAATACAGATGCAAAAATACTCAATAAAATACTTGCAAATGGAATTCAAGAACACATAAAGACCATTCTTCCTGATTAAGTGGACTTCATCTCAGGGGTATAGGTTGGTTCAATATATGAAAATCAATAAATAGAATCTACCACATAAATACACTGAAAGACAAAACCACATGATCATCTCATTGGATGCAAAAAATGCCTTCAACAAAAATATAAACACCCCTTTATGATAAAAATGTTGAGAGACTAGGATGCAAGGCCATAGTGCAACATAACACAGGCAGTTTACAGAAATTCCACAGCCAACATTAACATAAATGGAGGAAAACTCAAAGCAATTCCACTAAAATCATGTATAATTCAAGGTTCTCTGCTCTATTAATTTTTTAAAGTTTTTTCTTTTACTAGATATTTTCTTTCTTTACATTTCAAATGTTATCTCCTTTCTAGGTCTCCCCCCTCCAGAAACCCTCTATCCCATCCTCCATCCCCTCCCCCTGCCTCTATGAGAGTGCTCCCTCACTCACTTCCATCTTCCTGTCCTGGCATTCACCTACACTAGGGCATTGAACCCACTCAGGCCCAAGGGCAGCTCCTCCCACTAATATCCACCAAGGCCATCCTCTATCACATATTCAGCCAGAGCCATGGGTCCTTCCATGTGTACTCTTTGGTTGGTGGTCTAGTCCCCTGGAGCTCCAGAGGATCTGGCCTGTTGATACTGTTGCTCCCTCCATGGGGTTGCCAACCCTTTCAGCTCCTTCAGTCCCTTCTTCAACTCCTCCATTGGGGACCCCCATGCTCAGTCCAGTGGTTGGCTGCTAGCATCTACCTCTGTATTTGTCAGGCTCTGGCAGAGCCTCTCAGGAGACAGCCATATCAGACTCCTATCAGCAAGCACTTTCTAGCATCTGCAATAGTGTCCAGGCTTGGCAACTGTATATTGGATGGATCCATAGGTGGGGCAATCTCTGGATGGCCTTTCCTTCAGTCTCTGCTCCACACTTTGTCTCCATATTTCCTCCTGTGAGTCTTTTGTTCCTCCTTCTAAAAAACACTGAAGCATCCACATTTTGATCTTCATATGGTCTGTGAATTGTATCTTGGGTATTCTGAGCATTTATGCTAATATCCACTTATCAGTGAATGCATACCATGGTTATCCTTTTGTGACTGGGTTACCTCACTCAGGATTATATTTTCAAGTTCCATCCAATTGCCTGTGAATTTCATGAAGTCATTGTTTTTAATAGCTGAGTAGTATTCCATTGTGTAAATGTACCACATTTTCTGTATCCATTCCATCTGTGTGGTTTCCAGCTTCTGGCTATTATAAATATGGCTGCTATAAATATAATAGTGCAGCACGGGTCCTTATTACATGTTGGAACATCTTCTGTGTATATGCCCAGGAGTGGTATAGCTGGGTTCTCAGGTAGTCCTATGTCCAATATTCTGAGGAACCACCAAACTGATTTCCAGGGTGGTTGTACCAGCTGGTAATCTCATGAGCAACGGAGAAGTGTTTCTCTTTTTCCACATCCTCTCCAGTATCTGCTGTGACATGAGTTTTTATCTAGCCATACTGACTGGTATGAGGTAGAATCTCAGTATCATTTTGATTTGCATTTCCCTGAAGACTAAGGATGTTGAACATTTCTTTAGGTGCTTCTCAGCCCTTTGAGTTTCCTCAGTTGAGAATTCTCTGTTTAGCTCTGCTCCCCATTTTAATAGGGTTATTTGGTTCTCTGGAGTCTAACTTCTTGAGTTCTTTGTATATCTTGGATATTAACCCTCTATCGGATGTAAGATTGGTAAAGATCTTTTCCCAATTTGTTGGTTGACATTTTGCCCTATTGACAGTGTCCTTTGCCATACGGAAGCTTTGCAATTTTATGAGGTCCCATTTGTTGATTGTTGACCTTAGAGCATAAGCCATTGGTGTTCTGTCTAGGAACTTTTACCCTGGGCCCATGTGTTCAAGGCTTTCCCCCACTTTCTCCTCTGTTAGGTTCAGTGTATGTGGTTTTATGTAGAGGTCCTTGATCAACTTGGATTTGAGCTTTGTACAGGGAGATAAGAATGGATCAATTTGTATTCTTCTATATGTTGACCACCAGTTGAACCAGCACAATTTGTTGAAAAAGCTGTTTTTTTCCCCCACTGGATGGTTTTAGCTCCTTTGTCAAAGATCAAGTGACCATAGGTGTGTGGGTCTTCAACTCTATTCCATTGATCTATCTACCTGTCACTGTACCATTACCATGCAGTTTTTAATCACTATTGCTCTGTAATACAGCTTGAGGTCAGGGATGGTGATTCCCCCAGAAGTTCTTTTATTGTTGTGAATAGTTTTCACTATCCTGTTTTTTTTTTTTTTGTTACTACAAATGAATTTGATAATCACTCTTTCTAACTCTATGAAGAATTGAGTTGGAATCTTGATGGGTTTGCATTGAACCTGTAGATTGCTTTTGGCAAGATGGCCATTTTTTCCATTTTCTTTTTTTTCTTTTCTATATTCTTTCTTTAGATTCCAAAGGCTTTCCCCTTTCCCAGTTCCCCCCTTACCATATGTCCCATAAGTCCTCTTCCCTCCACCCATTCCCCAACCCCCCCCACCATTTCTCTGTTCTGATACTCTCCTACAAAACTGGATCCAGTCTTTTCAGGACCAGGGTCCTTTCCTTCCTTCTTCTTGGGAATATTTTGATTTGCTAATTGTGCCTTGAGTATTCAGAGCTTTTGGGCTTATTAATATCCACTTATCAGTGATTGCATTTCATGTGTATTCTTTTGTGATTGGGTTAGCTCACTCAGGATGATATTTTCCAGATCCAACCATTTGTCTACAAATTGCATGAATTCATTATTTTTAATTGCTGAGTAGTATTCCATTGTATAAATATACCACATTTTCTGTATCCATTCCTCCTTTGAGGGATATTTGGGCTCCTTCCAACTTCTGGCTATTATAAATAAGGCTGCTATGAACATAGTGGAGCATGTGTCTTTATTGTATGCAGGGGAATCCTCTGGGTATATGCCCAGGAGTGGTATGAAAGGGTCCTCTGAAGTGTCATGCCCAATTTTCTGAGGAACTGCCAGACTGATTTCCAGAGTGGTTGTACCATCTTGCAATCCCACCAACAGTGTAGGAGTGTTCCTTTTCTCCACATCCTCGCCAGCACCTGTTGTCCCTTGAGTTTTTAATCTTAGCCATTCTGACTGTTGTAAGGTGGAATCTCAGCGTTGTTTTGATTTGCGTTTCCCTGATGACTAATGTTGTTGAACATCTCTTAGGTGCTTCTCAGCCATCCGAATTTCTTCTGGTGAAAATTCTTTGTTTAGCTCTGTACCCCATTTTTGATAGGGTTATTTGGTTCTTTGCAGTCTAACTTCTTGAGTTCTTTGTATATATTGGATATTAGCCCTCTGTCAGATGTGGGGTTGGTGAAGATCTTTTCCCAATTTGTTGGTTGCTGTTTTGTCCTTCTGACAGTGTCCTTTGCCTTGCAGAAACTTTGTAATTTTATGAGGTTCCATTTGTCTATTCTTGATCTTAGAGCATAAGCTATTGGTGTTCTGTTCAGGAAATTTCCCCCAGTGCCCATGTCCTCCAGGGTCTTCCCCAGTTTCTTTTCCATTAGTTTCAGTGTGTCTGGTTTTATGTGGAGGTCCTCGATTCACTTGGAGCTGATCTTAGTACAAGGATATAAGAGTGGGTCAATTCGCATTCTTCTGCATGTTGACCTCCAGTTGAACCAGCACCATTTGTTGAAAAGGCTATCTTTTTTCCACTGGATGGTTGTAGCTCCTTTATCAAAGATCAAGTGACCATAAGTCTGTGGGTTCATTTCTGGGTCTTCAATTCTATTCCATTGATCTACTTGCATGTTGCTGTACCAATACCATGCAGTTTTTACCACAATTGCTCTGTAGTACTGCTTGATGTCAGGGATATTGATTCCCCCAGAAGTCCTTTTATTGTTGAAAATAGTTTTAGCTATTCTGGGTTTTTTGTTACTCCAGATGAATTTGAGAATTGCTCTTTCTAGATCTATGAAGAATTGATTTGGGATTTTGATGGGGATTGCACTGAATCTGTAGATTGCTTTTGACAAGATGGCCATTTTTACTATATTGATCCTACCAATCCAAGAGCATGGAATATTTTTCTATCTCCTGAGGTCTTCTTCGGTTTCTTTCTTCAAGGACTTGAAATTCCTGTCATACAGATCTTTCACTTGTTTGGTTAAAGTCATGCCAAGATACTTTATATTGTTTGTGGCTATTGTGAAGGGTGTTATTTCCCTAATTTCTTTCTCAGCCTGCTTGTCCTTTGAGTACAAGAAGGCTACTGATTTGCTTGAGTTGATTTTATAAACAGCCACTTTGATGAAGTTGTTTATCAGCTGTAGGAGTTCTCTGGTGAAGTTGATTGGGACACCTGAACCACTGCCCTGCAGGACTCCTGCTCACAGAATGCTGACAGGTGGCCTGAGTCCCCCAAGGTCTTAAACTTGGGATATCTCAGGTACTTGGTTTCACCTGCTGGGCCGCTGCTCTGCACTGCTCCGGCTCAGGGATTGCTGTCTTGTGTCCTAAGTCCCCAGAGGTCTTAAAGTTGGGATATCTCAGGTACCTGGTTCTGCCTGCTGGTTCAAAGCAGCTGGGAAGATGGCGGAGGCTGCAGGGAGTGTGGGGTCCGCCTTCAGGGCACAGAGCCCATGCTTGGCTGGGGCCCCCCAAACCGCTGCTCTGTGTGCAGCTCCTGCTCAAGGCCTGAGTCCCCAAAGGTCTTAAACTCGGGATGTCTTGGCTACCTGGTTCAGCCGGCTGATCATAACAGCTGGGAAGATGGAGAAGGCTGGTTCCGCCAGCTGGATTGAAACATCTGGGAAGATGTTAGAGTCATACCAAGATATTTTCTATTGTTTGTGACTATTGTGAATTGTGTTTCCCTAGTTTCTTTCTCAACCTATTTATCCTCTTAGTAGAGGAAGGTTACCAATTGGTTTGAGTTAATTTTGTATCCAGCCACTTTGCTGAAGTCATTTATTAGGTTTAGGAATTCTCTGGTGGAATTTTTGAGGTCACTTAAATATTATATCATATCATCTGCAAATAGTGATATTTTGACTTCTTCCTTTCCAATTTGTATCCTTTTGACCTCCTTTTGTTGTCTAATTGCTCTAGCTAGAACTTCAAGTATTATATTGAATAGATAGGGAGAGAGTGGGCAGCCTTGTCTAGTGCCTGATTTTAGTGGTATTGCTTCAAAGTTCCATTTAGTTTGATGTTGGCTACTGGTTTACTGTATATTGCTTTTACTATGTTTAGGTATGGGCCTTGAATTTCTGATCTTTCTAAGAGTTTTATTCTGAAGAGGAGCTGAATATTGTCAAATGCCTTTTCAGCATCTAATTAGATGATCATGTTGTTTTTCTTTCTTTGTTTATGTAATGAATTACATTAATGGATTTCCATATATTGAACCATCACTGCATTCCTGGGATCAAACCCACTTGATCGTGGTAAATGATCACTTTGATGTGTTCTTGAATTCGGTTTGCAAGAATTTTCTTGAGTATTTTTGCATTGATATTCATAAGGGAAACTGGTCTGAAGTTCTCTTTCTTTGTTGGGTTTTTCTGTGATTTAGATATGAGCCTAATTATAGCTTCATAGAACTAGTTTGGTAGTGTTCATTCTCCTTCTATTTTCTTTAATAAGTTGAAGAATATTGTTTTCTTTGATGGTCTGATAGAATTCCGCACTAAACCTATCTGGTCCTGGGCTTTTTTTTTTTTTTTTTTTTTTGGTTGGGAGACTTTTAATGACTGCTTCTATTTCTTTAGGGGTTATGGGACTGTTTAAATGATTTGTCCGATCCTCATTTAAGTTTAGTATTTGTTATCTGTCTAGAAAATTGCCCATTTCATACAGACTTTCCAATATTGTTGAGTATAGGCTTTTGTAGAAGGATCTGATGATTTTTGAATTTCCTGTTTCTGTTGTTAAGTCTCCCTTTTCATTTCTGATATTGTTAATTTGGATACTGTCTCTGTGCCCTCTGGTTAGTCTGGCTAAAGGTTTATCTATCTTGTTGATTTTCTCAAAGAACCAGCCCCTGGTTTTGTTGATTCTTATATTGTTCTTTTTGTTTCTACTTGGTTGATTTCAGCCCTTAGTTTGATTATTTCCTGCTGTTTACTCCTCTTGGGTGTATTTTCTTCTTTTTGTTCTAGAGCTTACAGGTGTGCTTCAAGCTGCTAGTGTATGCTCTCTCCAATTTCTTTTTGGAGGCACTTAGAGCTATGAGTTTTCCTCTTAGCATTGCTTTCATTGTGTCCCATAAGTTTGGGTATGTTGTGCCTTCATTTTCATTAAATTCTTAAAAGTCTGTAATTTATTTTTTACTTGATCAAGTTAACATTGAGTAGGGCATTGTTAATTTTCTATGCATATGTGGGCTTTCTGTTGATTTTGTTGTTATTGAAGACCAGCCTTAATCAGTGGTACTCTGATAGGATGCATGGGATTATTTCAACCTTATATCTGTTGTGGCCTCATTTGTGACCAATTATATGGTCAATTTTGGAGAAGGCACTATGAAGTGCAGAGAAGAAGGTATATTCTTTTGTTTTAGGATGAAATGTTCTATAGAGATCTGTTAAATCCATTTGGTCCATAACTTCAGTTAGTTCACTGTCTCTGTTTAGTTTCTGTTTCCATGATCTGTCTGTTGATGAGAACGGGGTGTTGAAGTCTCTCATTATTACTGTGTGAAGTTATAATGTATGCTTTGAGCTTCAATAAAATTTCTATTATGAATGTGGGTGACCTTGTATTTGGAGCATAGATGTTCAGAATTGAGACTTCTTGGTAGATTTTTGCTTTGATGAGTATGAAGTGTGCTTCCTTATCCTTTTTGATAACTTTTGGTTGAAAGTCGATTTTATTCAATATTAGAGTGGTTACTCCAGCTTGCTCCTTGAACAATTTTCTTGGAAAATTGTTTTCCAGCCCTTTAATCTGAGGCAGTGTCTGTCTTTAACACTGAGGTCTTTAATACAGAGAAATATTGGGTCCTGTTTATGTATCCAGTCTGTTACTCTATGTCTTTTATAGTGGAACTGAGTTCATTGATATTAAGAGATATTAAGGAATTGTGATTGTGGTTTCCTATTATTTTTATTTTTATAGGTGGAATTATGTTTGTGTGGCTATATTCTTTTATGTTTGTTTAAAGAAGATTATTTTCTTGCCTTTTTTGCATCCCTACAAAGAATAATAATTCTTTGTAGGGATGCATTTGTGACATTATTTTGTGGAAATTTGTCTTTGTCATATTGGTCATATATTCATATTGGTTTCTCCATGTATGGTAATTGAAAGTTTTGCTGGGTATCGTAGCCTGGGCTGGCATTTGTGTTCTCTTAGGGTATGTATGACATCTGCTCAGGATCTTCTTGCTTTCATATTCTCTAGTGAGAAGTCTAGTGTAAGTCTGATAGGTCTGTTTTTATATGTTACTTGACCCTTTCCCCTTAATTCTTTTAATATTCTTTTCTTGTGCCAGGAGCCATTCTCACATAGATCTCAAAACCCTCTCCTTTCAGCCATTTCTAGCCTGCTTCTTTTAGCCTGAGTTTAGAAGGAAAAGTACTAGCTTAAAGATTACCCAAGTAAACTAGGTGGTCCGTACATGCAGAGCTCACCTGAGTGGGCTAGAACAAACGAAGCTCACCTGTGGTTAGGTTACCATAGCAACTCCTTTCCACTTCACCTCCTCATGATCAATTTCTCCTGCCAAGTTTCTACATTAATCAGAAGGTTTTCCCTGAGATTCTGAGAGACAATTCTGAGAAACTGTTCCTGAGAAATGATACTAGCCCCCTGAGATTGTTCCCTGAATACAATGACTTTCCCCCTTTATGCCTCCCTACATCTTGCCTGCTTCCCTTTAAATTTCCTTGTGTAAAAAATAAAATTTGACAGCTTGATCAGAATACTGTCTTTTTTTTTTTTTTTTTTTGGTTTTTCGAGACAGGGTTTCTCTGTCTAGTCCTGGCTGTCCTGGAACTCACTCTGTAGACCAGGCTGGCCTTGAACTCAGAAATCCGCCTGCCTCTGCCTCCCAAGTGCAGGGATTACAGGCGTGCGCCACCACGCCCGGCTCAGAATACTGTCTTGCTGTCTGTCTCTCCCATCTCTTGTCTCTTGCCTTCTCCTAGGTGGCCCGGGTACCCTGTTGACTGTCCTGCGGGTTGGGACATTCTTGTTTTGTGCACTTGGAGGTTTGACTACTATGTGACAGGAGGAATTTCTTTTCTGGTCCAATCTATTTGGAGTGCTGTAGGCTTCTTGTATGTTCATGGGCATCTCTTTCTTTAGGTTAGGGAAGTTTTCTTCTATAATTTTGTTGAAGATGTTTACTGACCCATTAATTTGGGAATCTTTGCTCTCTTCTATACCTATTATCCTTAGGTTTGGTCTTTTCATTTTCTCCTAGTTTTCCTGGATGTTTTGGGTTACTAGCTTTTTGCATTTTGCCTTTTCTCTGACTGTTGTGTCAATGTTTTCAATGGTATCTTCTGCACCTAAGAGTCTCTCTTCTATCTCTTGTATTCTATTGGTGATTCTTTTGTCTATGACTCCTGATCTCTTTCTTAGGTTTTCTATTTCCAGGGTTGTCTCCCTTTGTGATTTCTTTATTGTTTTGATTTCCATTTTTAGATCCTGGGTCTAAATTTAGATCCTGGATGGTTTTGTTCAATTCCTTCACCTGTTTTATTGTGTTTTCCTGTAATTCTTTAAGGGATTTTTGTGTTTCCTCTTTAAGGTCTTCTACCTTTTTACCTGTGTTCTTCTGTATTTCTTTAAGGGAGTTATTTATGTCCTTCCTAAAGTCCTCCATCATCATTATGACATGTGATTTTAAATCAGAGTCTTGCTTTTCTTGTGTGTTGGGGTATCCAGGGCTCCTTGTGGTTAAAGAACTGGGTTCTGATGATGCCAAGTATTCTTAGCTTCTGTTGCTTATGTTCTTGCCCTTTCCTCTCACTATCTGGTTATATCTGGTGTTAGCTGGTCTTGCTATCTCTGACTGTGGTTTGTCCCTCCTGTAAACCTGTTTGTTAGTACTCCTGGAAGACAAGTTCTCTCTGGAAGGAATTTCGGTATGGAGAGCAGTGGCACAGTGTCAGGTCCAGGTGACAGTAATTGGAAGTATCCTATCCCTGGCTGTTCCTTGGTTCCTGTGTCCTGATGACTCTGGTTATATCCCTCTTGGGTCAGGAATTTGTGCAGAAGTGGTGGTATTACCTGTGCTCACAGGTGTGTCAGCACTCTAGGGCGATCAGCTCTCTCCCAGTGATATTTGGGTATGGATTGCTGTGACACAGGGTCAGCTCCAGCTGCATACAGAAACTGGAAGGATCCTCTCCTAGGCTGCTCCTAGGTTCCTGTGTCCTGAGGGCTCTGAGCAGGTCCTTCGGAGTGGAAGTGGTGGTCTTACCTGTGCTCACAGGTGTGTCAACATTCCTGGGAGACAGCTCTCTTCAGGCAGTATTTGGCTAAGAGCTGTGGTACAGAATCAGCTCTGGGTGCAGAAGGAAACCAGAAATATCCACTCTATCCATTTCTATTTCAATATGGTACTTGAAATCTTAGCTAGAGTAATAAGATAACCAATGATGATTAAGGGGATGTAAATTGGAAAGGAAAAATTCAAAGTATCACTGTGGATGATATGATGGTATACATAAGTCACTCTAAAAATTCTACCAGGAAACAAACTCAACAACATCTTAAAGGTTCCTAGTCTCATATTGTTCTGTCAAGGCTTTTCTTTTTATCCTTTCAAAAATTATTTTAAATTTTAATTTAATTATATATAATATAATTCTTTCTTTTTACCCTGCAGGTCCTTTGCATATATATAAAATGGCTTTTATTTTAACGTTTTTGTGGGATTCCTGAGTATGTGAATAAGTTTCTTGTGCCTTCTTTAGGGCTCTTTCCCTACTGTTTGTTTTATCATATTTTAATACATTGTTTTTTATCTTATTATATTTTATTATTATCCCTTAGAAGCCTATTTGTTTTTTAATGAGAGACTTAAAGTGGGTATATGTGTATTTGAGATGGGGAAGAACTGGATGGAAGAGAGGTCCGTAAAATTGTAGTCAGGATATATTATCTGAAGGGGAAAATTAAAGAATATGTGTGTGTGTGTGTGTGTGTGTGTGTGTGTGGTATGCTGTGTGTATGAGTCTAGGTCAGAGATTAAATTTGAGAGTCTGGAAGATTTAGATGGACAGTTATAAAACTTATGTTGTATTTTTGACCTATCTTTCAATTCTGATAGGTGATGAGCATCTTCATGACATGTGATTTTATTACTTAGGGCTTTATTACTAGTCTAGGAGGAGATAGTTGAGTATTGTATCTTAGCAATCCTCAAATCCACCTAACCCTGGGAGAGCAGAAGCCAGGGATCCTTTAGTTCTCATCATATCTTCTTCTTACTTCAATGCTTAATGATGGGGTGTGTCTTGTGTGTGTGTGTGTGTGTGTGTGTGTGTGTGTGTGTGTGACAGGATCTGATATAGCCCAGTCTGTCCTTGAACTCAGTATGCACACAAGGTGGTTTTATGTTCCTAATCCTCATCTTTCTATCTCCCATTTCCTGTGATTACAGCAGTACCTCACCATGTCTAGCTTCAATAAACACTTGTTTCAATAAAGCCATGCATAATTTTCCATTGTGACAACTTTGCTGGGACTTAGCTCTGTGTAGATTATTCTGTATAATCAGAAGGTCAAAACAGTTGCCTCCCATATTCTCTTTCTCTTAAACAGGGGCTGAAAGCAGGACTAGTGATAGAACAGTGTTTTATTTTGGGTTCCTTCCTTTCTTCTCAGGAAAATATCTGGGGCCATGATGACTGTCTTCAAATGTCTTACCAGTGACTCTATCTGAATGGAAGATGTTCATTCTTTGTAGTTTTTGAAAGAAAAAAATATGAAAGGAGGATATGTCTGCTCTTAAGTATGGTGAGGTCTTATTATAGATAAAAGGGAGGGCATAACCAGAGGCAGAGACATCTGGGAGAATCCAGAGTGAACATGACCCTGAGCTAGGCTATGTGAGGAGAGACAAGAGGGAAGAAGTGAGAACCAGGAGACCACAAGACCAAGAAGGCAGGAAGCCAGAAAAAAAAAGACCAACATTGACAAAATGGCTGGATATAGGGAATGACAGCCATGGGAAGGGCAGGCCAGCCCCAGGTTGGAGAAGTTTGTAGGGGGTAAGGGTATGCCAGCCATACCCTGCAACAGGTAGGGACTGAAGGATGCTGGGATAGCCTGGTGGCCAATTCTGCTTTATGTTGAATAGGTACCTCAGTTGCCATTTGCCCTTTGTCTGGGGTTTGAGACCTAACAGTTTTACCCTTCTCCATAGGAGCCTATCAGTTGAGGAAGTCATCACTGGACACTGACTGAGCTGGAAAAAAATCTAAGTATGAGGGGCTGAGAGGAGCTTGCTGTATGTTTTATTTTGTGGTCTACAAATCAGTATAAAACAATTATTCCTTGTTTTTTTGACAATAAATTAAAAAATCTATTTAGTATTTTGTCAATACTGACACAGTATTAACAATGTGTCCTATGATATACATGTACAGTTGAGTTTTGAAGTCCATTAAATCTTTGGTGAATAACACAACAGTCACTCTTACATATATATGTGTATGTGTATGTATATATAAAATCAAATCCAGTTAAGCCCCATGATCTGGCAGCAAGAGAAAATTTGAGTACATGTTGTGTGACTTTTTCTACATTCTACTCTATGTACTTTCTATGGGAAAGTCTTATTGTCAAGATCAGCCAGAGGTGAGGAGTGAAGGGGAAGGGAGGGCTGAATTATCATTTTGAATGCAGGGTTTATATGAAATTTCTTCATCTGTCTGCATATCTGACAGGACTAGGGCTTGGAAAGTGAACCTAGATTGGTTCAGAGATACTCTTAGTTTTGAAAGATGTTGAGTCATGCAAAAAAAATATGGCAAGTGTTTGGACAAAAGGGAATCCTTAAGACAACACTGTTATGGGTTGTTTGCTTCCTAAGACAGAAATCTGTCTGCTTCCTCTGTGCTTCTGTGAGAAGACAAAGGGTTCATTTTTCAATTAGGAAGTTTTGTATGAATTAAAAGGTCCTTTTCATTAAAAAGTCATGGCCCTGTTTCTAGTTCAAACATAGCATGGAACATAACAATGCTACTGTTTAGCATTAGAAAATTTTCCTTGGTATGCTGTTTGCTGTGCATTGTCTCAAGAGGGGTGGTGTTCACTGATACTGACAATTTGAGAGTTGCTTTCTGTGCTACTTTAAAATGGAGTGAGGATTCCTGTGTGAATGACAAGGTTCCAGTTAATCCTGGGTTACTTTGCTTCCAAGAGAACCCTTACTCTGCTTAGTGGTAAACAAGTCTTGGACATATTTTCTCAAGCTGGGATGAGAATTGATCTCTGTTGGTGATCATAGACTCTGATCCCACAGGCTTGTGGAGGGAGGTTAGGACATCACTGTTGGCCTTGCCCTTTCTCTGCTAAGTTCTCTTCCATCCCTTACTATTCTTGGGAGTTTCTGAAATGGTTGTGACAAGGAGTGTGAAGACTATGGTGGTGGTGCCTATGTGTACACAAGAGTATGTGTTGACCTTTAAAACTATTAATAATAGCTATTAATAGTATTGATATTATTATTAATATTTTATATGTGTATCCATACATTGTATGTATGTCTGGTACTTCTGGTTGTGAGCAGCCATGTGGGTTCTGATAATTGAACCCAGGTCCTCTGGAAGAGTGGCCATTTATCTTAATCATTGAACCTTTTCTCCTGCCCATGTGTGGACCTTTGAGTAACAGTGGGACTTGGATTCAATCCCCAAAGTTGGCCCCACTAGTTCCTTTCTATGTAACCTCAAATAAGTCACTTGGCTTCTCTCAAACTAATTAAAAATTAATGATGTGTTTTTGTTAAGTTAGTTACTTGACAATGTCATGTATGCATATAATGCATTCTAGGTTCTCTTTTCTACCTACCCTCTCTTATCTCTCTTCCTCCCCTACCAAGCTCCTACCTTTCCATAGGCCAGTTTAATGACTAGGTTTTTGTGTGATTGAATTGGGAAATCCAAATCATTCACTGCAGCCTAGTGTAGTCAACCACAGGTATATAACTGAAGGGAATGACTTCCCACTTCTTCGAATCTGTCAGTAGGAAATAGTAATGTGAAGTAAGGCCTCCCTTCCTTGACTGCTAATGGGTCTGTTCTTGTGCAGACCCACTACAGTAATCCCTTGTTCTTAAGAGTTGATACAATGGCTTCATCTTGCCTAGCAGATGACATCGCACAGCCCCTATCTATATTTTTGGTTCTTAGAGTCTTTCTGTTCCCTGTTCTACAATGTTAACCAAAATTTTTGTCCTTTAAGCATTTTTTTTTAATTTTCTTTTTTTTACATTTTTATTTATTAAAAAGGGAAGTAAAGGGAAGTAAAAATGCTTTATGATAAAATTAAAGATTAACATGGAAAATATTTCAGATAAACATGTTAAAATTGACAATTTTCATGGAAAATTAAGGAGTAAAGTGGTAGACATGTAAAACATTGCTAAATTAATTGAAATATGGGATAGAAACATTTTATGATAGAATTGAGGATTTACATGGATAATATTTCTGATAAAATTGTAGAAAAATGTAGAAAAACATGTTAGAATTGAAGATTATCATGGAAAATTTTTTATAGATACAATAATGGTAGGCATAAAAGTATTCCTAAGTTGATTAAAAGTGGAATTATAAACATTTTCTGATAAACTTGAAGATTTACATGTAAAATATTTCTGATAAAATTGTAGAAATATATAGAAAACATGTTAAAATTAAAGATTATCATGGAAATTATATAGATAAAATGATAGGCATAAAGATAATTCTAAGTTGATTGAAGGTAGAATTACAAACATTTTCAGATAACATTGAAGATTTATATGGAAAATATTTCTGGTAAAATTCAAGAAATAAATAGACATGAAGGAAGACCTATCAGAATCACACCAGACTTCTCACCAGAGACCATGAAAGCTAGAAGATCCTGGGCAGATCTCATGCAGTCTCTAAGAGAACACAAATATCAGCCAAGACTACTATACCCAGCAAAACTCTCAATCAACATAGATGGAGAAATCAAAATATTCCATGACAAGACCAAACTTACACAATATCTTTCCACAAACCCAGCCCTACAAAGGATAATATGAGGAAAACTCCAATACAAGGAGAGAAACTACACCCTGGAAAAAGCAAGATAGTAACCTTCTTCCATCAAACTCAAAAGAAGATAACCACTCAAAAACAAAAATATCAAAAATGACAGGAAGAAATAATCGCTATTCCTTAATATCTCTTAACATCAATGGACTCAATTCCCCAATAAAAAGACATAGACTAACAGACTGGATATGGAAAAAGGACACTAAATTTTGCTACATACAGGAAACACACCTTAGGGTCAAAGACAAACATTACCTTAGAGTAAAAGGCTGGAAGACAATTTTACAAGCAAATGGTCTCAGGAAATGAGCTGGAATAGCCATTCTAATATCAGATAAAATTGACTTTCAACCTAAAGTCTTCAAAAGAGACGCAGAAAGTCACTTCTTGCTGGTCAAAGGAAAAATCCACCAAGAACTCACAATTCTGAACATTTATGCTCCAAATGCAAGGGCACCCTCATTCGTAAAAGAAACTTTACTAAAGCTCAAAGCATACATTGCACCTAACACAATAATTGTGGGGGACGTCAACACTCTACTATCCTCAATGGACCAATCAGAAAAACAGAAACTAAACAGGAACACAGGGAAACTTATTGAAGCTTTGGACTAATTAGATTTATTATATATATATATATAACATTTCATCCTAAAGCAAAGGAATATATCTTTTTCTCAGTACCACATGGTACCTTCTCCAAAATCAACCATATAATTGGTCACAAGACAGACCTCAACAAATATAAGATCGAACTAATCCCATGTCTCCTATCAGATCACCATGGAGTAAGAGTGGTCTTCAATAGCAACAAAAACAACAGAAAATCCACATACACATGGAGGCTGAACAATATTCTATTCAATGATACCTTAGTCCAGGAAGAAATAAAGAAATCAAAGACTTTTAGAATTTAATGAAAATGAAGGCACAACATACCCAAATCTATGGGACACAATGAAAGCAGTGCTAAGAGGAAAACTCATAGCCCTGAGTGTCTCCAAAAAGAAACAGGAGAGAGCATATACTAGCAACTTAATGGCACACCTGAAAGCTCTGGAACAAAAAGAAGCTAATTCACCCAGGAGGAGTAGAAGACAGGAAATCATCAAATTCAGGGCTGAAATCAATCAAGTTGAAACAAAGAGAACCATACAAAGAATCAACAAAACCAGGAGATGGTTCTTTGAGAAAATCAACAAGATAGATAAACCCTTAGCCAGACTAACCAAAGGGCACAGAGACAGTATCCAAATTAACAAAATTAGAAATGAAAAGGGAGATATAACAACAGAAACTGAGGAAATTAAAAAAATCATCAGATCCTACTACAAAAACCTATACTCAACACAACTGGAGAATCTGGAGAAAATGGACAATCTCCTAGACAGATACCAAATACCAAAATTAAATCAGGATCAAATAGATCGTCTAAACAGTCCCATAACCCCCAAAGAAATAGAAGGGGTCATAGAAAGTCTTCCAACCAAAAAAAGCACAGGACCAGATGGTTTTAGAGCAGAATTCTATCAGACCTTCAAAGAAGACCTAATACCAATGCTCTTCAAACTGTTCTACAAAATAGAAACAGAAGGAACACTACCTAACTCATTCTATGAAGCCACAATTACACTGATACCAAAACCACACAAAGATCCAACTAAGAAAGAGAACTTCAGACCAATTTCCCTTATGAACATTGATGCAAAAATACTCAATAAAATTCTTGCCAACTGATTCCATGAACACATAAAAACAATCATTCATCATGATCAAGTTGGCTTCATCCCAGGGATGCAGGGATGGTTCAATATATGGAAATCCATCAATGTAATCCACTACATAAACAAATTCAAAGAAAAAAACCCACATGGTCATCTCATTGGATGCTGAAAAAGCATTTGACAAAATTCAGCATCCTTTCATGCTAAAAGTCTTGGACAGAACAGGAATTCAAGGCCCATACCTAAACACAGTAAAAGCAACTTACAGCAGACTGGTAGCCAACATCAAAGTAAATGGAGAGAAACTTGAAGCAATCCCACTAAAATCAGGGACTAGACAAGGCTGCCCTCTCTCACCTTATCTTTTCAATATCGTACTTGAGGTACTAGTTAGAGCAACTTGACAACATAAGGAAGTCAAAGGGATACAAATTGGAAAGGAAGAAGTCAAACTATCACTATTTGCAGATGATATGATAGTATACTTAAGTGACCCAAAAAACTCCACCTGAGAACTCCTACAGCTGATAAACAACTTCATCAAAGTGGCTGTTTATAAAATCAACTCAAGCAAATCAGTAGCCTTCCTATTCTCAAAGGATAAGCAGGCTGAGAACAAAATTAGGGAAATGACACCCTTCACAATAGCCACAAACAATATAAAGTATCTTGGTGTGACTAACCAAACAAGTGAAAGGTTTATATGATAAAAACTTCAGGTCTCTGAAGAAGGAAATTGAAGAAGACCTCAGAAAATGGAAAAATCTTCCATGCTCATGGGTTGGCAGGATTAATATAGTTAAAATGGCCATCTTGCCAAAATCAATATACAGATTCAACGCAATCCCCATCCAAATTCCAACTTAGTTCTTCATAGAGTTAGAAAGAGCAATTCTCAAATTCATCTGGAATAACAAAACACCCAGGATAGCTAAAACTATTATCAACAGTAAAAGAACTTCTGGGGGAATCAGTATCCCGTACCTCAAGCAATACTACAGAGCAGTAGTGTTAAAAACTGCATGGTATTGGTACAGTGAAAGGGAGGTGGATCAATGGAATAGGATTGAAGACCCAGAATTGAACCCATACATCTATGGCCAATTGATCTTCGACAAATGAGCTGAAAACATCCAGTGGAAAAAAGATTGCCTTTTCAACAAATGGTTCTGGCTCAACTGGAGGTCAGCACGCAGAAGAATGAGAATTGATCCACTCTTATCTACTTGTACTAAGCTCAACTCCAAGTGGATCAAGGACCTCCACATAAAACCAGACACACTGAAACTAATAGAAAAGAAACTGGGGAAGACCCTGGAGGACATGGGCACAGGGAGAAAGTTCCTGAACAGAACACCAATAGCTTATGCTCTAAGATCAAGAATAGACAAATGGGACCTCATAAAATTACAAAGTTTCTGTAAGGCAAAAGACACTGTCAAAAGGACAAATCAGCAACCAACAAATTGGGAAAAATTCTTCACCAACCCTACATCTGACAGAGGGCTAATATCTAATGTATACAAAGAACTCAAGAAGTTAGACCCCAGAGAACCAAATAACCCTATCTAAAATGGGGTACAGAGCTAAACAAAGACTTTTCATTTGAAGAACTTTGGATGGCTGAGAAGCACCTTAAGAAATGTTCAACATCATTAGTCATTAGGGAAATGCAAATCAAAACAACCCTGAGATTTCACCTCACACCAGTCAGAATGGCTAAGGGTAAAATCTCAGGAGACAGCAGGTGTTGGCAAGGATGTGGAGAAAAAGGAACATGCCTCCACTGCTGGTAGGATTGCAAGCTGGTACAACCACTCTGGAAACCAGTCTTGTGGTTCCTCAGAAAACTGTGCAGGACACTTCCAGAGGACCTTGCCATACCACTCCTGAGCATATACCCAGAGGATTCCCCAGCAAGAAATAAGTATACATGTTCCACTATGTTCATTGCAGCCCTACTTATAATAGCCAGAAGCTGGAAAGAACCAAGATGTCCTTCAATGGAGGAATGGATAAAAAATATGGCATATATACACAATGGAGTACTATTCCATGAATTCATGAACTTCTTAGACAAATGGATGTAGCTGGAGAACATCATCCTAAGTGAGGTAACCCAGTCTGAAAAGAATACCCATAGCATACACTCACTGATAAGTGGACATTAGCCTAGAATCTTGGAACACCAAAGACACAATCCACATACCATATGATGTCCGAGAAGAAGGAAGGAGTAGACCCTGGTTCTGGAAAAGCTCAATGCATCAGTGTAGGGGAATACCAGAACAGGGAAGTGGGAATGGGGTGGATGGGGGAACAGGGAGAGGGAAAAGGGCATATGGTGGGCGGGGAAGCAGGAAAAGGGAAATGAAATGTAAATAAAGAATATATCCAATTTAAAAAAATAAATAGAGAAATACGTTAAAATTGACTATTTCATGGAAAAGTTTACATAAGGAATGGTTGATGTAAAAACTCTAAATTAATTGAAGGTGGAATTGGAAACATTTGTGATCAAATCAAAGATTTACATTGAAAACATTTCTGGTAAAATAGAGGAAGTATATAGAAAGACAATAAAATTGACAATTATCATGAAAAATAATGCAGATAAAGTGGTAGACATAAATGAAATTATTAAATTAATTAAAAGGGGAATTGCAAACATTTTCTGAAAATATTGAAGATTTACATGAGAAACATTTCGTTAGTCTATGTCTTTTTATTGGGGAGTTGAGTCCATTGTTGTTAAGAGATATTAGGGAATAGTGATTATTGCTTCCTGTTATTTTTGATGTTATTTTTTGGTTTGTGTGGGTATCTTCTTTTGGGTTTGTTGGAAGATTACTTGCTTTTTCTAGGGTGTCATTTCCCTCCTGTGTTGGCATTTTCCATCAATTATCCTTTGTAGGGCTTGATTTGTGAACAAATATTGTGCAAATTTGGTTTTATCATGGAATATCTTGGTTTCTCCATCTATGATGATTGAGAGTTTTGCTGAGTATAGTAGTCTGGGCTGGCATTTGTGTTCTGTTAGGGTCTGTATGAGGTCTGTCCAGGATCTTCTAGCTTTCATGGTCTCTGGTGAACGGTCTGGTGTAATTCTGATAGGTCTGCCTTTAAATGTTACTTGCCCTTTTTCCCTTACTGCTTTTAATATTCTTTCTTTGTTTAGTACATTTGGTGTTTTTCTTATGATGTGCTGGGAGGATTTTCTGTTCTGGTCCAGTCTGTTTGGAGTTCTGAAGGCTTCTTGTATGTTCATGTACATCTCTTTCTCTAGGTTAGGGAAGTTTTCTTCAACAATTTTGTTGAAGATATTTACTGGGCTTTTAAGATGTAGATCCTCTCTCTCCTCTATACCTATAATCCTTAGGTTTGGTCTTCTCATTGTATCTTGGATTTCCTGGATGTTTTGAGTCACTAGCTTTATGCATTTTGCATTTTCTTTGACTGTTGAGTCAATGTTTTCTATGGTATCTTCAGCACCTGAGGTTCTTTCTTCTATCTCTTGTATTCAGTTGTTGATGCTTGCATCTATGACTCCTGAATTCTTTCCAAGGTTTTTTATCTCCAGAGATGTCTTACTTTATGATTTCTTTATTGTTTCTACTTCCACTTTTAGATCCTGGATGGTTTTGTTCAGTTCCTTCACTTGATTGTATTTTCCTGTAATTCTTTAAGGGGTTTTTGTGTTTCTTCTTCAAGGGCTTCTGCCTGTTGACCCATGATCTACTGTATTTCTTTAAGGAATTTTTGTGTTTCTTCTTTAAAAGCTTCTGCCTGTTGAGCCATGATCTCCTTTATTTCTTTAAGGGATTTTTTGTGTTTCCTTTTTAAGGGCTTTTACCTGTTGACAGATGTTCTCCTGTATTTCTTTAAGGGAGTTACTTAAGTCTTTCTTGAAACCCTCTATCACCATCATGAGATATGAATTTAAATGCAGCTCTTGCTTTTCCAGTGTGTTGGGGTATCCAGGACTTGCTGGGTTGGGAGAACTGGGTTCTGATGTTGCCATGTGGCCTTGGTTTCTGTTGGTAGGGTTCTTGTGCTTGCCTTTTGCCATCTGGTGCTAGTTTGTATTGTTTCTTGCTGGAGCTTGTTCCTCCTGTGGGCTTGTAAGCTTGTGTCCTTACTCCTCTGAGCCCAAAAGCGAAAGCACTGCTGGGAGAGCTCTCTCTCCTGGGGGGGCTATGCACAGAAGACTGTGGAGTTTCCTGGCTCCCCGGTTCAAATAGCAGGGATGGGAAGACTTCTGTCCCAGCTGCTCCACTGATCATAGGCCCCGTGTGCTCCTAGCTTGGTTGCCTCCAGAGAGAAGGTGGAGATCTCACCTCTGTGCTCAAAAGTGAAAGCCTGCTGGGATATCACTCCCTTCTGGTGGGCTATGCACAGAAGGCTGTGGAGTCTCCTGGCTCCCTGGTGCAAATGGCGGCAGGAAGACCCTTTAGTCATTTTTTAATAAAAGATTTAAATGAATTCCAAAGAGCTTATACTTATTTCACAGCCTTATTATTTGTCATAAGATTCCTTAGATATAGCATTATATTGAGTTTTTAATCTTCATTAGTGATAACTACACGAATAAAACATCTAGGAGTTAACTCACCTTCTCAAACTGCACACTAACTGTTTAGGTTGGTGAATGGAATTCTCTAGTTGTGAATGGAAGTCTAGGTGTGTCCTTTAGTCATCCCCATCTCATATCTCCTTTCTCATCCTCTACATTATATCTGCATTCCTATAAAGTCTCATCTTGATCCATAATAAGAATTATTACGATCACACCCCCCCCACACACACATACACACACATTTCTATGATTTGGATTAGTGATCCCCTAAAGGTCTGTATGCTGAAGGGATGGGTCTATGAGGTATACTATGGGGAGTAGTGGATCCTTTAGGAGTTAGGGTATAATGGGAGGTCTTTAGATTCCTGAGGCCATGTTATTGAAAGAGATTGTAGAACATTGGTTTCTCTTTATCTTTGCTTCCTGGCTCATGTTGAGTGAACAGATTTGCTATGCTATATACTACCGTCATGACTAGATGCCTTGCTATTGGTCCAAAGCAATAGGGTCATGGAGTAAAAATCCAGTTTATTATTTATTAATTTTTTGTTTATGTTTGTTTTTTTTAAAGACAGGGTTTCTTTGTGTAGCTCTGGTTGTCCTAGAACTCATTCTGTAAAACAGACCAGTTTTGAACTCAGAGACCCTGCCTCTACTTCCCAAATGCTGGGATTAAAGTCATGCACCACCACAATCAGCAACCTTTTTTATTTTTAATAAGCTGATGATTTATGATGTTTGGTTATAGTCGTAGACAGCCCACTAATACAGATATGTACACATGTAATTAAAATAGAACAGATTAAGTGGGATACATTCTGATATTATCTGCTGTATTTTATCCTTATTCTGTTTTATAAAAGCATGATGTGTTATAACAACTAAATTTCATTTCTCAGTAGTGGTTAGTTCTAATCTTTTTGAAGAAAAAAAGTACCTGCATTGGATGACTGTTGCAGTTCTCTAGAAATCTTCTGCACAGTGTTGAACATTTCAGTATTTCTATAGAGGATTTTTCAAGTTGTGAGAGACAGCACAGAATCAACATTAGAGGTCCTTGAAGAAGGTGGTCCTGTCTTGTTGCAAGAGAATGTAACTATAAATCTGGCTTATTTTAGAACACTGAGAACTTTCACTTTAGAATCAGAGTCCCAGCAGAATAATATCTATCATGGCACCAAATCCAGGTAGCCTGTGAATAAAGGCTTGAAAGCTTGATCTACTAAGGCCAAGGGTTCTTCAGGAGTCTTCAAGGACACATACAATCTTGGAGATTTAAAAATAGTTCCTTTAGTTGAGACTCACCTCTCCCCTGTAACAGCACAGTGAGAACTCAAGTGGCTCATGAAATTTACCAGAGCAGACTCAGCTTCTGAGAAACACTGCAGTTGTTTACTGGCTGGTTGTCATGGTATCATGGACCAGCTGCCACTTAGCAAGCACAATGAAAGTGAAGAATCAAAATGAAAGTTAGGGAAAAATACAAGTTAGGCATGGGCTATTTTTGACTCTCTCAGGTACTGCTGTTTTATTGCTTAAAATTATTTTACTTTATGTTATGTATACAGGGGTTTTGTCAGCATGTTTGTGCACCATATATGAGTCTAATGCCCACAGAGGCGAGAAGAAAGCATTGAATTGTCTGGAACTGGGATAAAAGATGTTTGTGAGCTGCACTATGGGCTCTGAGACTTGAACCTGGGTTCTCTGGAAGAAGCTTAGTGCTCTTTACCACAGAACCATCTCTCCAGCCCCTAATTATGATAACAGGTCTTCTCTCTTTCTGGTTGGAGGAAACTGTTCCCATAGCCTGTAATTTAGAATCCTTGGCAGAGTAGAGCATTTCTATGGTGGAGAAGGTTCCATCCTCAACATTACTTTCTTTTCTTTGATTGACTCCCAGGAAGATAGCCGATACAGAGAGAACTATTTTTAATTTATAGACATTGCCATCTGACTACATGATTACATTTTGAAAGTCACTTTTCACTTCAGTAAGTGACTTTTATTTCCAGTTCAGTGGTGACTCACTCTAAGATGCCATTTTTACATCTGTAAAGTGGAACAATTACTCTCCACCTGTGTCACCATAGTGTTATGAAAATTAGTTGCAAAATGCTTACAGTATACTTTGAACTTTTGGAGAAATATAAAAATTTTGCCATGTTATAGAAACTGATAAAGCTTAACATGTAAGTGAGTATTTTCCCCACTTCCTAGAAAGACAGGATATCTTTACTGTCAATAAGCTGACAGTCTTGTTTGAGGTTCTTAGAAAATGTCTGGGGAAAGGAGTGAAGAACTATTTCAGCTAATACACATTCAGGCCTTAAGCCTCATCCATTGCTATTATAACATAGTCTTTCAACACAGGAAAAGAATTGCCTATCTATATCAATTATCTTCATAGTAAATGTCAATTGCTCTGGAATATTTGCTTCTTGCTTGATGAGAGCTTCAACTAAACTCCAGGATGAAGGCTTCTAGTCCCTTCCCAATTCTCTATAATTTTTCCCGTCTTTCCGTCTTGCCTCAATTTTGTCCCCTAACACAACTTTAGGGGTTGAAGACAACTTTAGGAGTTGTCAGAGGCTGAAGTTCTATTTCCTACAACATGTGGAACATATCCATGGATGAGTCTTGACTTTGGCCTAAGGCAGATATGAGGAAGTCTGAGGAGCTTCATGTTTGGAGGACCATCACCTGATGGGAATCTGGAAGAAAGAATGCTGTGGCTTAGGATACCAAACAATGCAGACAGTACACTGTACAGAATGTTGTTATGTCTACCATAGAACCTGACACCATGATGCTAGTAATTTATTAAAGCTTCAGAAAAACTCTGATATAGACTTAAATTATATATGTATATATATATATATATATGTATATATATATATATATATATATATATATATACATATATATAATCTTGGAAGAATGAAAACACATTGCCTGAGTTATCAGGGGTTCATTCCATGTACTATAATAATGGCACAAATTCCTCCTTATGCTGTTAGTCCATATATCAAAGGCCATCATGTCTTCTAGGACAGTTGTCCTCTTTATCTTAATTATTGAAGTTAGGAATGATATTTCATGGGCTATAAAAGAACATACTGATAATTACATACTGATACTATGGCAAAACATAAAATAACAGTTTTAAGAATGGAACTAAATTGCCAGGTGGTAGTGGTGCATATCTTTAATCCCAGCACTTGGGAGGCAGAGGTAGGTGGCTCTCTGAGTTTAAGGCCACCCTGGTCTACAGAGCAAGTTCCAGGACAGCCAGAGATACAGAGAAATCCTGTCTCAAAAATAAAACAAAAACAAACCAAAAGAAAACAAATAAGAATGGGACTAAATTAAAAAGAAAATATAATCATTGAATTTATATCAACAATATCTAAAAGGAAAACTGGAGAGGGAGATAAGGCTAGAGAGATGTCTGGATGGTTAAGAGTGCTTACTACTCTTGCAGAGGAACAAAGTTCTGTTTCCACACCCACATCAGGCAGTTTCCAATTTTTTTGTAACTAACTCCAGTGGGGTGGATCTAACACTCTCTTCTGATCTCCATAGGCAACTGCACTTAAATGTACACATACACACTTATAATTAAAAAGTAAAACATATCTTTAAAAAAGACAAATAAAACAAAGAAACAAAAAAATCCAGGCCAGGTTATGGTGGCATACACCCTAGGCCCAGCACCCTAGAAGCAGAGTTCCAGGCCAGCCTTGTCTACAGTCTGAGTTCCAGGACAGCCAGAGCTCCACAGAGAAACTGTCTTGAAAAACCAAAACCAAAGTAAAAAACAAAACAACCCCCCCGGAAACACAAACAAACAAGCAAACAACACCAAACAAAATAGTAAGGTTACAATTACTGATAGACTAAGGAATGAAACTTATCTTTATATTGGAGAAGTCTTTTTCTGTTGATCAAAGTACTTTTATTTCTTTTAATAGTTGGGAAAAGAAATTGAGCCCATGGAGACTCACAGGGGTATTTTAGTATAGAGAAAAACTTTTGAAAAAATATTTTGTTTTGTTTTTAGGGGATTGGTGGTCCTTTATCTATCACGAGGAGGTTAACAAACATCAGAAGAGATGTCTATCCTCAACGGTGGAGTATTTGAGCAATATGTATTTGTTTCCCTTTTCCTTGAAGTGTGGCTGCCCTTTGCACTAGGTTAAAGAAATTTTATTTTCTGGGTTATTACAAAGGCAGCACAGACAGACCCTTAGGACTTTTTGGATTTCAGACTTTATAGTCCTTTCCTGCTAAGGCACAAGTGACTGGAATAGTTAATATCTGTCTTCTAGGTGACATCAATCATAAAAATTTCATATCTATCCCCATCTCTATCTAAAACATGTTTAAGACAAGGGAATCTCATTGACGATATTAGCTATGTCTTTTCCAAGAGGTACATTTTCCTCTGTTCCTGTATAAAATACTTAGACTTAATTTTGGGGAGGAAGTTTTAGAGACATGTCTATAGCATTATGTAGGCTGTTATTGTTTGTATTTTGGTAATAGTGGCTACAGAATCTTTATCCCCCTTAACACTTATTCTTCTCTTATACATTATACTCCCACCACAGTTTCCCCTGCCTCCATGTATATGCCCCTCCACCCAACATATTCCCACCTTCCCTCCCCCAGTTTCCCTTTGTTGGGGCCTCTGTTGAGCCTTTACTTGACCAAGGACCATTCCTCCCACTGATGCCCAACAAGGCCTTCCTCTGCCACAGTTTTGAATGGAACCATGTGTGCCCCTTGGTTGATGGTTCAGTCCCTGGGAGTCTTGGGGAGTCTGGGTAGCCGAAATCATTGTTCTTCCCATGGGCCTGTAAACCCCTTCAGCTCCTCTGGACCATCCTCCAGCTCCTCCATTGGGGACCCCATGCCCAGTCCAATAGTTGTTTGCTAGCATCTGCCTCTGTATTTGTAAGGCTCTGGCAGGGCCCCTCCAGAGACAACCATGGCATGCTCCTTTTGGTATGTACTTCTTGTCATCCATAAAAGCGTTGGGCTTTAGTGACTGTTTATAGGATGAATCCCCAGGTAGGGCAGTCTCTGGGTGACCTTTACTTCAGTCTCTGCTCCACACATTGTTTCCCTTATTGCTCCTGTGAGTATTTTGTTCCCCTTCTTAGAGGAACCAAAACAGCCTCACTTAAGTCCTCCTTTTTCTTGAGCTTCCTGTGCTGGGTGAATTGTAACGTTTATTTTGAGCTTTTGGGCTAACATCTGCTTATTAGTGAGTACATACTATGTGTGTTCTTTTGTGATTGGGTTGCCTCGCTCAGCCATCTTGCCAAAAGCAATCTACAGATTCAATGCAATCCCCATCAAAATCCCAAATTAATTCTTCATAGATCTAGAAAGAGCAATTCTCAAATTCATCTGGAATAACAAACAAACAAACAAACAAACAGGATAGCAAAAACTATTCTCCACAACAAAAGATCTTCTGGGGGAATCACTATCCATGACCTCAAGCTTTACTACAGAGCAATAGTTATAAAAACTGTTTGGTATTGGTATGCAGACAGGCAGGAAAATCAATGGAATAGAATTGAAGACCCAGAAAAGAACCAACACATGTATGGTCACTTGATATTTGACAAAGGAGCTAAAAACATCCAGTGGAAAAAAGACGGCATTTTTTTTTTTTTTACTCTTAAAACACTTTAATGAAGGATTATGATTCCCTCATTACATGTTGCTTAGGTACAGTTGTAGATGATATAAGAATATGACAATATTTGCTTATTAATCTGATATGCACACTATAAAATATGGGAGGTTTGTTCTCTTATTTTCTGAAGGATCTAATTTTAATATATAAGTATTTGTGTAGTATAAAATAACTATATTTTATTTTAATTTTGCATTTCTACTACTTTTTTAAAATTTTTTTTTATTTTCTATATTCTATGTTTACATTCCAAAGGCTTTCCCCTTTCCCAGTTCCCACCCACCATAGTTCCCATAGTTCCTCTCTCCCCCCAACTGTTCCCCAATCATTCCCCCTCCCCCCTCGGTTTCTTTACTAAACTGGATGCAATCTTTACAGGCCCAGGGTCCTCTCCTTTCTTCTTCTTGGGAATCATTTGACTTGCTATTTGTGTCTTGAGTATTTAGGGCTTCTGGGCTCATTAATATCCACTTATCAGTGATTGCATTTCATGTGCATTCTTTTGTGATTGGGTTAATTCACTCAGGATGATATTTTCCAGGTCTAACCATTTACCTACAAATTGCATGAATTCATTATTTTTAATTGCTGAGTAGTATTCCATTGTATAAATATACCACATTTTCTGTATCCATTCCTCCTTTGAGGGATATTTGGGCTCCTTCCAATTTCTGGCTATTATAAACAAGGCTGCTATAAACATAGTGGAGCATGTGTCCTTATTGCATGCAGGGGAATCCTCTGGGTATATGCCCAGGAGTGGTATGCCAGGGTCCTCTGGAAGTGGCATGCCCAATTTTCTGAGGAACCGCCAAACTGATTTCCAGAGCGGTTTTACCATTTTGCAATCCCACCAACAGTGGAGGAGTGTTCCTCTTTCTCCACATCCTCGCCAGCACTTGTTGTACTCAAAGGACAAGCAGGCAGAGAAAGAAATTAGGGAAATAACACCCTTCACAATAGCCACAAAGAACATAAAATATCTTGGTGTAACTCTAACCAAACAAGCGAAAGATCTGTACAACAGGAACTTCAAGTCCTTGAAGAAAGAAATCGAAGAAGACCTCAGAAGATGGAAAAATATTTCTTGCTCCTGGATTGGCAGGATCAATATAGTAAAAATGGCCATCTTGCCAAAAGCAATATACAGATTCAATGCGATCCCCATCAAAATCCCAACTCAATTCTTCATAGATCTAGAAAGAGCAATTCTCAAATTCATTTGGAGCAACAAAAAACCCAGGATAGCTAAAACTATTCTCAACAATAAAAGGACTTCTGGGGGAATCAATATCCCTGACCTCAAGCAGTACTACAGAGCAATTGTGTTAAAAACTGCATGGTATTGGTATAGCAACAGGCAAGCAGATCAATGGAACAGGATTGAAGACCCAGAAATTAACCCACAGACTTATGGTCACTTGATCTTTGATAAAGGAGCCACAACCATCCAGTAGAATAAAGAGAGCCTTTTCAACAAATGGTGCTGGTTCAACTGGAAGTCAACATGCAGAAGAATGCGAATTGACCCACTCTTATCTCTTTGCACTAAGATCAACTCCAAGTGGATCAAGGACCTCCACATAAAACCAGACACACTGAAACTATTAGAAAAGAAACTTGGGAAGACCCTGGAGGACTTGGGCACAGGGGAAAAGTTCCTGAACAGAACACCAATAGCTTATGCTCTAAGATCAAGAATCGACAAATGGGACCTCATAAAATTACAAAGTTTCTGCAAAGCAAAGGACACTGTCAGAAGGACAAAACGGCAACCAACAAAGTGGGAAAAGATCTTCACCAACTCCACATCCGACAGAGGGCTAATATCCAATATATACAAAGAACTCAAGAAGTTAGACCGCAAAGAAACAAATAACCCTATCAAAAAATGGGGCACAGAGCTAAACAAAGAATTTTCACCAGAAGAAATTCGGATGGCCGAGAAACACCTTAAAAGATGTTCAACATCATTAGTCATCAGGGAAATGCAAATCAAAACAACCCTGAGATTCCACCTCACACCAGTCAGAATGGCTAAGATTAAAGACAGCATTTTTAACAAATGGTGCTGGATCAATTGGAAATCTGCATGCAGAAAAATGCAAATCAACTCATTCTTATCTCATTGTACAAAGCTCAAGTCCAAGTGTATCAAGGATGTACACATAAAACCAGACACACTGAAGCTTATAGAGGAGAAAGTGGGAACAAATCTTGCACACATGGGCAAAGGGGAAAACTTCCAGTATCTTCCTCTCCACCTCTTCTTTTTCTCATTATGAGTCTCTTATGACAGTTGGATTAGGCACTGAGTATAGCAGAGTATCATTAGGAATCACTTCATTTTTTTTCTTCCCAGTTGTGTTTGGTTATATCTTGGGTCTCTGTGCTGTCCTCCCTCTGGTTCCTGATCATCAGGCAGTGTCAGGCATGGGCTTCCTCTTGTGGCCTGGGCCGCAAGTTGGACTTGGACCATTAGTTGGCCCATAATTTCTGTGTCACCATTGCCCCAGCACTTCTTGCAATTAGGACAGATTATAGGTTGTGTGCTTTGTGTCTGGGTTGATATTCCAGTTTCACAACTAGGAGGCTTGCCTGGTTATAGAAGATGGCCAGTTCAGGCTCCATATTTCCCCATTACTATGAGAATTTGCTATTGTCACTCTCAGAGACTCCAGGGAGTTTCCACTGTACCAGGTTTTTACATTACTTCTCAAATGTCCTCAATTCCAGTGATTTCCCTATTATTCTCTCTCCTTTTGTCTTTTCCACTCACCTGTCTCTTATCCATTCATTTCCCATCCCCATCCATCTACCCAAAAAAATCTATTCTATTTCCCCTTCCCAAGGAGATCCAGGTGTCCCCCTTTGAACTTTCCTTGTTCAGTAGCTTCTCTGGGTCTATGTATTGTAGCATGATTGTCTTTTACTTAACAGTTTATGTCAGCTTATAATATGTGAGTATATACCATGTGTGTCTTTCTGGGTCTTTATTCCCTCACTTGGGGTGATCTTTTCTAGTTCCATTCATTTGCCTACAGTTCATGATGTCATTGTTTTTTAACAACTGAATAATACTCCATTCTGTAAATGTACCATATTTTCTCTAACCATTCTTTGGTTGAGGGACATCTAGGTTGTTTCCAGATTCTGGATATTCTGAATAAAGCTGCAGCAAACATAGTTGAATAAGTGTTTTTGTGGTAGGATGGAGCATCCTTTGGGTATATATCCAAGAATGGTATAGCTAGCTGGGTCTTGAAGTTTTTGAAGAACTGCCATATTTCCACAGTGGCTATACAGGTTTGTACTCACAGCAGCAATGGAAGATTGTCCCCCTTTCTCTATATCGTTGCCAGCATGAGCTGTCACTTGTGTTTTTGATCTTAGCCAATGTGACAGATGTAAGATGGAATCTCAAAGTAGTTTTGATTTTAATTTCTCTGACAGTTAAAGATGTTGAACAGTTCTTTAAGTGTTTCTCAGCCATTTGATATTACTCTGTTGATAATTCTCTGTTTAGATCTGTACCCCATTTTTAAAATAGATTATTGGGTTTGTTGATGTCTAGTTTTTTGGCTTCTTTATGTATTCTTAGATATTATCCCTTTGTCAGGTGTGGTGTTGGTGAAAATCTTTACCCATTCTGTAGGCTACCCTTTTGTTCTATTGACAGTGTCCTTTGCCTTATAGAAGCTTCTCATTTATTGATTATTGTTCTTTGTGCCTGTGTTATCAGTGTTCTGTTCAGGAAGTTGTTTCCAGTGCTGGAACAGCCATGGAAAATGGCAAAAGTTATGAAGCTAGCCCAGTTGTTTGACACAACTCTAGTTAAGCCAAATGCTGTAATTGTTATCATTCTAATCTCTCACTTTTGGTTTCACTCGCTGTATGCTGCAATCTTGAGGAATTCATATTATGTCTTTTCCAGAGAAAATTATGTCTGAGTCTTTTAAGGAAAATCCTAAAATTAACTTTATTTGGCCCTATTTGGAAGTTTTCCTTATAAGCACATAACTAGATGAGGCCGTTACTCCAGGAATCTTCTTGGGATATCTGCCCCTGAGCGAACACAAACTACATAATTGGTTCAGGGTAAAAAGAGACAATTGACAAACTATGACTGTCCAGGAAAACAGGTTACAGATTCAAGGCCTCTCTTATAATAGGCTTAAAGCCCTCTGAAAATGTAGATTAAAGATAGGGAGCAACAGAGAGTACACCCCTAGAGGAATAGGACTCAGTAAATATAGATTGGCTAACCTTTTTCTATTTTATAATATAGATGATAAACTATATAATAAAAAAGTTAGGTATTAGTATTTACTATTCATGAAAAGACTGGTTCAGATATTTTCTGTTTGTCTCGAATGCCTTTAAAAAGCAGGCTATCATATAATGTGTTTGCTTTGGAGGAGACATTATTTAGATTTTTAAAATTAGAGGTATAGGTTGATAATAAAAATAAAATCTGTTTTATTTGTATTACCTAATTGTGAATGAACTTGTAACCCTGGGCATGTAATGAAAAATCAAACAAAAATAATTGTTTAAATTTGACTTTATTGTGGAATATCTTGTTTTCTTTATGTAGGATAATTGAAAGTTTGGCTGTGTATTGTAGTCTGGGCAGGTATCTGTTGTCTCTTAAGGCTATAGGATATCCTTTCAGGCTCTTCTGGTTTTAGAGTCTCCACTGAGAAGTCAGCTATAATTCTAATAGGTCTGCCTTTATATGTTACTTGGTCCTTCTTTCTTACAACTTTTAATACTCTTTCTTTGTGTTGTATGTTCAGTGTTTTGATTATTATGTGGTGAGGGAACTTTCTTTTATTTGGTGTCTATAACCTTTAATACTATTATAGGCATGTCCTTCTTTAGGTTAGGAAATTTTTCTTATATGATTTTGTTGAAAATATTTTCTGGACCTTTGAACTGGGGTTTTTCTCCTTCTATTCCTATTATTCTTAGGAATTCCATTGTGTCCTAGATTTCCTGGATGATTTTTGTCAGGAGCATTTTAGATTTAACATTTTCTTTAACCTCTGTATTAATTTTTTCCATAGTATCTTTGAAGCCTTGAGATTCTCTCTTCCATCTCTTGTATGCCATTAGTGATGATTACATTTGTACTTCCTGTCCACTACATAGAATTTTTTATCTCCAGAATTCCCCAGTTTGTATTTATTTATTGATTGCATTTCCATTTTGAGGTCTTGAACAGTTGTATTCATTTCCTTCACTTTTATTTTTTTCTTTCTTTAAGGGATTTATTCATTTATTCATTTCTTCCAAATGTTTGTGTTTCTTGGATTTCTTTTAGGGTTTTGTTAGTTTCCTCTTTAAGGACTTCTATCATTGTCATAAAGTTGTGCTTCAGTTGTGTTAGACTATTCTTGGCTTGCTGTAGTAAGATAGCTGGGCTTTGGTGGTGACATGTTGCCCGGCTATTGTTGACTGCGTTCTTACACTAGCCTCTAGACATCTGAGTTTGGAGGTAATTATAGGTTTAGGTACCAATTTCTGAGCTTGTCTTTATTGGATGGGTATTTTCCCTTTTGGTTTTGCTTCTTTTCTGGTCTTCAGACCTTCAGTTCTGGTGGCCAATGAGTCCTCCCTTGGGTTTCTGGCAGCCTGAATAACCTCTGGGGTTCTGAGTGCTTATGATGAATCTGGGGTTCTGGGAACTGGCATGGCCTCTTGTAAAAACAGGGGCCTCTACTAGAGTTGTGGAATGTGGGGACCTGGGTATGCGGGAAAGGGGTGCTGTTAGGGGAAGGCTGGGCTGGCTTGGAGGAAGTTTTGGTGGTCTGACAGTGAGGGGCTTACCTGGGGTTCTGGGTGAAATCATGGTCTCTGGTAGAACAGGGTGCTTCACCTGGAATTGTGAGTGGGAATATAGTGACATCGGTAACCAGAAACCCAGGTAAATCCCCACCCACAGACTGTCAACACTTCCTCAGAACCCACCTAATCTCCCACTCACTTTAACATCCTATAAAAAAATTACATGAAATCCAAGTACCCAGTAAAAGTCTAGTGGAGAATTTCCATTCCTATGAGATGTAAAGAAGTCTCAGTGGCACAGAAGATTGAAAGGTAAAGTTGCTATGCTGATAAACAGTACATAAGAAGATGTCCTCACAGATAGAAAGATGGAAAAACATTTTCTCCCTCAGTGTTATTTTAGACCAAAGGTTTTTACTTTTTAATTTATAGTGAGGTTAAACTCTATATCCCATTCTTACTTCTATATACAAAAGAGGGAGGGAGAGAGGGAAGGAGGGAAGGAGAGAGAGAGAGAGAGAGAGAGAGAGAGAGAGAGAGAGAGAGAGAGAGAGAATTGAGACCTGAGGTACTTATATCAAGTTCCTTCCAGGATCAGGCATAGTAAGTCCATCCAGTGTAGTCTGGTTACTCATACTGAGATCCTCACCTGGACCAGATGTCAAAGGTCCATCCAGTCCAAAGTCTAAAGCCCTAGATATATAAAGCATTTGGGTTTCACCTATTTTGGCCCTGAAAGTTAGGAATGTCTCTTCTTGAAAATACCATATAGTGAAGATCCTGAATTAAAGATAGGAAATCAAGTCTCGCCAGGAGATAAAGCAATATGGTAATAGAGTGCTGATGTGTTTGCAGAGTTTGTGGACAGTGGAGAAATAAGGGCTGTAGGACAAAGACATTTTATAATCAGCCAGTTATTTCTAATGTGCTTTGAATATAGAATGTGCACCTATTGGGAATAGTTTCTTTTCACCCCAAATACATTAGTTTCTCCTAAGCAAGCCATGTACTGTTCGATCTGACTGAGGAACTGGTACAGATTTCTCTAGAGAATTTCTGTATTTGGCACCTTTGACACTCATTAATCATTACTTGGGTCTCTGGCCAGAAAGTGGAAACAGAGAGCCAAAGGCAATATGTAAGCCATAAGTAGAGCAGAGCAGCCTAGGAAGAGTGTGGAAAACTCACCAAAAATGCTTCAGAAGAATCTTAAATGAGTCTCCAAAGAGATGTGAGTGTGACAGGGACCAAGGCATAGTTCTGCATGGTAAACCTCAGCAGTCAGAGGTTTATCTTTTATCTTTACAGTGTTGACCTGGACAATCCCTGGTTTGTGGCTTCACTGGGGAGAAACATTTCAGAATTAGCTAGTATAAAGAAGTGGGATTTTGTTAGAGATACTTCAGTACTGACCTTCAGCACAAGGGTTAAAAGAAATATTGAAAAAGAGGTGTGTAGCAATGGGGGATGGGAAGTTGCGGGTAGCCACCAGAAAGTGCCAGACACCAGGAAAGCAGAGTCTCCCAGGACCCAACAGGGATGACATTAGCTGAAATACCCAACAAAGGAGAGAGAGAACATGTAAAGACCGTATTCAGAGGTTAGGCATGCCCCCAGTTGAGGGATGGGGCCACCCACTCTTTTTAAAATTTTAACCCAGAATTGCTCCTGTCTAAAGGAAATACAGGGACAAAGAGTGGAGCAGAGACTGAAGAAAAGGCCATTCAGGGGTGGTGGTGGCGCATGCCTTTAATCCCAGCACTTGGGAGGCGGAAGCAGACAGATTTCTGAGTTCGAGGCCAGCCTGGTCTACAGAGTGAGTTCTAGGACAGCCAGAACTACACAGAGAAACCCTGTCTCCAAAAAGCCAAAAAGGCCATTCAGATAGCGTCCCACCTGGGGATCCATCCCATATGCAGCCACCAAACCCAGACACTATTGCTGTTATCAAGAAGCGCATGCTGACAGGGGCCTGATATGGCTGTCTCCTGAGAGACTTTGCCAGAGCCTTGCCGATACAGGATACAGATGGGGATGTTTGCAGCCAAGCATCTGACTGAGCAAGGGGACTCCAATGGAGGAGTTAGTGAAAGGATTGAAGGAGCTGAAGGGGTTCACAACCCCTTAAGAAGAACAACAATATCAACCAAATAGACCCCCCCCCCAGCTCCCAGGGACTAAATCACCAACCAAAAATAGAATACACATGCTCCAACTGCACATGTAGCAGAGGATGGCCTTGTCTGGCATCAAAGGGAGGGGAGGCCCTTGGTCCTGTGAAGGCTCGATGCCCTAGCATAGGGGAATGCTAGGGCAGTGGGGTAGAACTGGGCTGGTGGGTGGGGGAACACCCTTGTGGAGGCAGGGGGAGAGGGGTTGGATGGGGGTTTCAGAGAGGAAACTGAGAATTGGGATAACATTTGAAATGTAAATAAACAAAATAACCAATATGGCTTCTTAAAGAAGAGTCATAGTGTACATGTTAGTAGCTCTTGACCACGATGACTGGAAATTGAAAACTTGGATTGTAATATATATATACTTAGTTTCTTGGGTAATAAAATCATCTCTGAAGAGGAAACACCAAACATTAAGAACAAAGTAATACTCAGCAGTCAGCATTTTTTAAAAAAATTTATTTATTTTAAAGATTTTACTTATTTTATCTGAGTCTACCATTGTTGTCCTCAGATACACCAGAAGAGGGCATTGGATCCCATTACAGATGATTGTGAGCCACCATGTGGTTTCTGGGAATTCAACTTAGGACCTCTGGAAGAACAGTCAGTGCTCTTAACTGCTAAGCCATCTCTCCAGCCCCAGTCAACATGATTAACTTTTCAGGTCATTCAAATCCCAAGTCAGTATTTGCTATACAACATTTATAGTTTATTTATTATTATTTATTATGATGCATCTTATGGGAAACTCAGAGATAGCCAATGAACAATAGAGTGCTCAAGTAAATTAAAGGAATACTAGGCTGAACAAATAAAATGAAAAATCTTTATTTTTGTGTGTTGTGCTTTCCCAAAGAAGGCCTCAGTTTTTAAGCTTTCTAAACCCCTTGGACCAGAAAACAATCAGGAAAAATTGGGATGAGCTGCAAATAAATTTAAAGAAATCTATGCTTCAAAATTATCACTCAGTTTTGAGTTGCCTAAATATTCTTGGTAATTATTAAAATGAAGTTAAATTATTTTTGTCACTTGCATTCTTATTAAGTTATATGTGTGACAACTCCTAGACCTAAGGCTCAGGGATCTTGCAAGAAGTTTTGCGACATCTGTAAGAACTAGACGACCAGGATCTGCTGAGAGACTGAAACTTCAATATAGAACAGGAAGTTATACCCATGAAATTTCAACAATATAGTTATATAAACAAAACCTGAGTAATGACAATACCATCTACTCTTGGTTGAGGGTAAGCTCATAAGGTCCTACCTTTAGGTATCAGTGATTGTTGAGAGAGGAAGAATAAATCTTCTCAGTAATGAGCCCTCATTGATTATCTAATAACAAATAGCCAACCCTAAAACATATATACACTAGCAAAACTAAATGCACTTAGTGGGTTCTTTTTATATATTTATATGTATGTATATATGCAAGCATAATAAATAGATGAAAGAAAAATAGAAGGGGAACTTGGAGATAAAGGAAGGGAAACAGGTTGGGGAGTAGAAAATGATAAAAGCAGATTCAAATAACCAAAGTCTATTATATGTGTATGAAATGTCATAATGGGAAACAAAGTATTTTGTATAATCAATAAATACTAATAAAGGTGAGAAATACTTTAATAGGCTACCTACTCAGAGACTATGTGTAATACATGATACTGTTTTTTTATTTACTTATTTACTCACTTTACATCCTGATATCCAACCCTAGTTTCTTATCTATATCCCAAACAGCTCCCTGTCTTGCCCCCCTCAGAGTCCTTTCCCCCACATCCTCTACCCTTCTCCTCTGAAAGGTGCCCCCCAAATATCTTGCCACCCTGGCATATCAAGTCTTTGCTAGATTAGGTGCATCCTCTCCCACTGAGACCAGACAGGGCAGCCATGGAGGTTGAACTGAATGTCTGCTACATATGTGCCTGGGGCTTCAGTCCAGGTGTGTATGTTTTTTGGTTGGTGGCTCAGTCTCTGAGAGCTCCCAGGTGTTCATGTTATTTGACTCTGTTGGTCTTCCTATGAGGTTCCCTTCCCTTTCAGGGCCTTCAATCCTTTCCCCAACTCTTACAGTGTCCCCAACTCTGTACAGTGCTTGGCTCTGGGCTTCTGCATTGTCTGCTGCTGGGTAGACCCTCTCAGAAGACAGTTATCCTAGGTTCCTGTCTGCAAGCATAACAGAGTATCATTAATAGTGACAGGGATTTGTGCTTCCCCATGGAATGAGTTTCAAATTGGGCCAGTTATTGTTTGGCCTTTCCTTCAGTCTGCTCCATCTCTGCATTTCTTTTAAAGAGGACAAATTTTGCATTGAAAGTTTTGTGGGTGGATTGGTGTCCTTATCCCTCCATTGGGGGTCCTGCTTGGCAACAGGAGGTGTTTTTTTCAGATTCTGTGTCCCCCACTGTTAGGCATCTTGGCTAAGGTCACCCATATTGACTCCTGGGAGCCTTCCCTATCCCAGGTCTCTGGGACTTCCTAGAGACCCTCCCCCCAAATGTTGCAGATTTCCATTCAGCCTGTCTTCTGTCTCTTCCCATTCCTGATCCTGCTTCCCCTTTCCCCTTCTCCTCCCCTCTCTCACCCAGTTTCTTTCTTCCCTCTGCCTCCTATGACTTTTTTGTTCCCCCTTCTAAGGGTGACTCAAGCATCCTTGCTTGGGCTTTCCTTCTTTAACTTCTTTGGGTCTGTGGGGGTGTATTATGGGTATTCTGTACTTTATGGCAAATATCCCCTTATCAGTGAGCACATACCATGCCTGTCCTTTGGGGGTTTAGGTTACATCACTCAGAATGATACTTTCTAGTTCTATCCATTTGCCTGAAAAATTCATGATGTCCTTGCTTTTAATAGCTGAATAGTATTCCATTGTGTAAATGAACCACATTATCTATATCCATTCTTCCGTTGAGGGTCATCTGGGTTGTTTCCAGTTTCTGGCTATCATGAACAAAACTGCTATGAGTATGGTGGAGCAAGTGTCTTGGTGGTATGGTGAAGCATCTTTTGGGTATATGACTAGGAATAGTGTAGCTGGGGCTTCAGGTATCTGTTTCCATTTTTCTCAGGAACTGCCAGATTGATTTCCAGAGTGGTTGTACAAGTTTGCAATCCCACCAGCAATGGAAGAGTGTTCCCCTTGCTCCACATCCTAGCCAGCATGTGCTGTCCCTTGAGTTTTTGATCTTAGCCATTCTGATTGGTGTAAAGTGGAATCTCGGGGTTGTTTTGATTTGCATTTTCTTGATAACTAAGGATGTTGAACATTTCTTTAAGTGCTTCTTGGCCATTTGAGATTCCTTTGTTGAGAATTCTCTGTTTAGCTCTGTATCCCATTTTTAAATTGGGTTATTTGGTTTTTTTGGAAGTTAACTTCTTTAGTTTTTTCTACATTTGGATATTAGACAGCTATCAGATGTAAGGTTAGTGAATGAAGCCTCAAGTTAAGGAAAGCAAGCATTAGTTTGTTCCCTTTTCTAAAGGAGCACGGATAGCAGCTCAGGGCCCACTCCTATTGTTTGCTGCCCTAGAGGGGGTCCTGTCATTCTGTCTTTCAATTGCATCTTCTCAGAGCAGCAGGGGCCTGTTCTTTCTGTAGTCCTTGGGTTGCTTGGGGATTATTTTGAATTGGATGAGAAAGCTCTTCCTTTCAAATGAATACTGTTTCTCTAAAGAGAAAGTGATCAACATTTGAAATGTCCCCTGGGGACTGTATTGGCAAAACACATTTCTTCATCTGGAGTCTTGTGTTTTAACTAGCAGGAAGGTACAATGGGAAAATATGAGGAGACAACACAGAGATTCTACAGACAGGTCTGAAGACTTCTGGAGAAATAGTTCTTTATGGCATGTTTTATACTGGCCATGTTTTCTATTTAAAGGTGTGAGTTGAGAGATGGGGTACAGAAGAGCTACCCCATAAAACCCTTGATGAAAATAAATTGTTTTTGGAAACATTTGGACTGTACATTCAAATGAGATAAATATTGAGTAATTTGTCACTAAACAGAATAAATACCAGTTAAAGGCAAATGTTACATATTTGTAAAAGAATATGAAGCAAGAAGCAATCAAAGCTTTTACTTTTTTTTTTTTTTTCTGGTTTAAGATTTCTGTCTTTGAAATGGTTTGTCTCTTCTTGGAATGGATTAGGCAGCATGCACACATGCTTAAAAATATCAGTGATAATCAACATAGACATTCAGAATGACATTAAGGCTCTGCGCACATCAAGGTTTTATTGGTGTTGTTTTCTGATGGTTTATGTAGAGTGGAAACTGACTTGGTTCCTGTTGACTTTGGTGGCAGCAGTAAATAGATCAGGGGACAGGTGAACCTGTGGGTGCACATGCAGGCTATCTAGGAATTGTGGTCAGAGTGAGTTGATTTTGTTATTGAAGGAGTAACTTGTGCCTAGCAAGAGGAAATCACAGGGAGCTAGAGTAATATTTTAAAGACACTTAAGTCTACGTTTTTTGAGATGTACCTATGATCAACATTAAAACTGATCTATGAAAGTCTGTTACTGACATGAATTGGTTTTAAGCTGTGTTTGCCTTGGAGATGAAGTGGTTCTTGATGGCCAGGGGATGTCAAGGTACACTGCAGCAGAAAGGAAACTTCAGGATTTGTTTTAGATTCAGTCTTTCCTTTGCCTTCAGAATGTGAGGCTGGAGTGACTCAAGAGTGCTTACACTGAAACAGTTGCCTTGTGTATAACACAAACCACACTTGGGTTAACAGGACAAGTAAGGGAAAAGAGATGCCGAAAACAAAACAAAAAAACAAATAAATGTCAACAGCCATCAGATTTTATTGTCTATTGTAAATGCTGATACTGCTTAAGTGAGATGATGTTTATAGCTGTTGGCTAAGCAGTCATTTAATTTAATTTGGGAAGAAATAGGCTGTTATGCAGTAGCTGATTCTTTCTTGGCCAGCAAGGAGTCCATATTCATTCAGTCAATGAAACTCTAGTGTTACTGAAGTGTGAGGTGCGTGGTACAGCCCTTTTGTACATATTAAGCATATTCTCATAAACAGTATCAGTATTGTGAATAGACATCCTCATTAGTATGAGGTACCCCAAGCAGAAGGGCAAGGAGTGACTTGAGAGCCAGCATCCCTGACCCCATCTCTCTCCTGCCTCTCTTGGCTCACGCAGGCTCATTTTTTTCCTGTCAGCTGCATCTCTACTTAGCTGGGGATGTAGTAGCAGGCAGCTTTGCCTACTCTTTTTTTGGTTTTGACAGACAAAGATGCGTCTCCATCAGCTTAATTAAGCAATCCCCAGGCAATGGACAACCTTTACAGGTATTATGTTGGTCATGTGTCCACATTTTGGACCAATTGGAGGATATGGCTCAATGGGTAAAATGCTTGCTATGCAAGAGGATATGAGTTCGAATTCCTAAGATCTATATAAAATCAGATACAATAGTATCTGCAATCCCAGTGATTCTACAAATGACTGAAGCTCATGGTACCTAGCATGGCTTATGCAATGGGAAAAGAGACTCAAATAAGGTGGAAGGCAAGGACCTCTCTGCGCATGCCATGGCACCAGCAATATCTGTACACACACAC
The DNA here is from genome assembly GCA_964023405.1 of Apodemus agrarius. Taxonomy (NCBI): domain Eukaryota; kingdom Metazoa; phylum Chordata; class Mammalia; order Rodentia; family Muridae; genus Apodemus; species Apodemus agrarius. Next base: position 112,916,872 of record OZ030014.1, on the reverse strand, counting down.
ACACACACACACACACACACACACAAACACACTTCATTGTCTTAAGGAAGACATGGCTTCCAAAAGATCGCAGGATGGGTTGTATGTTTTCTTTCTTTTGTTTTTGTTTGTTTGTTTTGTTTGGGTGTTTTTTTTTTTTTTTTTGGTGTTTTATAATCTTCCCTTCTGTGCACATTTCCTGAACTTGAATTTGCTGACTACATTCAAGCTTAAACTCTGAGCTTTCTGAAAGAAGCTACAACTGATGTCATTGTTTCAATTAGGTGGTGAAGCATACAAAACCACCTACCAATTCGTGATTATATACTAACTGTGCTGAAGCAAAATTATCTGATGATAACATGGCAAAAGTCAACTTTTGATGAGCTTTTATTACATGTCAGATATAGTTGGAGGGACTCCACAGGCATTAACTCTTATAGTTAGAGTGGGTTAACAGTCATTTCTGTTTAATAGGAAATGGAGGCACAGAGAAGTTAAGTGGCATGCTAAGGACATACAGCAGATAAATGAGTAGTGGGAATGAGTTTCAGATATAGTCTGTTTGTCCTGAGAGGTCAATGATAGGTTGATAGATTTTAGGTTTCCTTAAGTGTGTTTTAACTGTGTTGTACAGTCCACAATCTTTTCCATAGCACTCTGTTGATATTGAACAGACAAAACACTTTTCTTCTCTTATATATTTCTACTCTATCAGTATCAATCACTCTTCTAGTCCTGCTTCATCAACATCAGAAAACCCCTCTGAGTCAGCCCAGCAAGTGCAGGTGCAGTGGAGTTATAAGCTCAGACATAGTTTTTGCCCTCACATAGCATGATGGCCCATTCACCTAGCTGAATAAATACAATTTGCATAGTCTGTGCTGAGTGATGGTTTGTTTATTAATGGAGTTGTTGTTGTTCCCGGGTTTCAGCACCATTGATGGGATTTAAAAGAGAGAAAGGTGTTAGTGAGTATGGCACGGCAGCATGGGGGAAGGGGGTACCTAAGCGGGCCCATGCCTAGGCATCCCCTCCCCCTGAAGGACCACACACACACACACCAACATGGTATAGAATAGAGTTTATTTAGAGAATAGGACGAGAGTCAATGGTATAGGAGAGAGAGAGAGAGAGAGAGAGAGAGAGAGAGAGGGAGAGAGAGAGAGAGAGAGAGAGAGAGAGAGAGAGAGAGAGAGAGAGAGAGAGAGAGAAAGAGAGAGAGAGAATAGAGAGAGAGTGGAGGCCGGCCATGACCACGTGGAGAGAGGGGGGAGGGGAGCTCAAGAGGGGCAGAGAGGTGAGAGGATGAGAAGGAAGAAGGGGGAAAGAGCGGGGGAAAAGATAGAGAGGAGGGGCAGGCAGCCCCTCTTATAGTGGGCCAGGCATGTGGGGCGGGGCATACCTGGCTATTGCCAGGTAACTGTGGGGTGGAGCTTGGACAGAGTACCAACACTGAGTACTACTCAGTGGGCACAGCAAAGTTTTAAAGTACTGCAGTATTTTATAAAGTGGAAAAAGTCCTGGACTTGAGATCATGGGATAAAGTATGTTCTTGTAGCTGTGATGATGGTGAGGACTTAGTCCTTTTGGGATAAATGATATCTGTTGCGGAGCAGGCCTTGTTTGGTGTTGGGAAATGGCCTAGATCCTAGTTCTGCTGTTGTTAACAGACACTACCAGTAAGCCACTCACCCCTGTCTATTCTACAGCTCACCTTCCTTGCTTTGCTATGTAATCTACAGAGCACAGTAGGTTCATGTTGTTAAATGTTTGTGGCAGAGATCTTAGCACCCTGCAGTGGGTGTCCTTTCTAAATGTCTAATGAGAATCTTCATGCTGATTCCCATGGTATCATGCTGCCATCTCTCAGACATCTGGAAGGGACCATAGTATTTAGGATTTTCCTTTGAAGATGTGCTTAATCAACTGTGTTATTATCCATGACAAATTTCTTCTCTTTGGGAAATCTTTACCTCTGATAGGTGTTAGAGGATCTCAGAGATAAAACTGCCAGGACCAAGCCAAATTTTCCACTCCAAATGTGCCAAGAGAAATCAGCTACTGCAGTTCACACTTCTCTTGACTCAGCAAGCAGTTCATGGAGAAGTTGGCCCACAAAAATCTCCCAGTGATTCCAAGCTGGTTCACCATTTTTATTTGCAACTGAACAAAAGCCAGAATGGTTCCTGGTTCCCTTCCTCTTACTCTATTCTCCCTGGCTCCTACAGATTTGTTTTCTTTCTCTCACGTTGTTGATGCCATGACATCTGCCTCTTTTTATTGCCTCAGATCTCTTTGTCACAGGCCACTGAAATCTGGAGGTGAGGCTGGTGGCAGAAAATAGTCTCATTGCATCTTCTGTTCTCCTGGTGAGGAGGTGGATGAGAAGTTAAAGGTCATCCTCCCCCTCCTTGCCCCCACCTCCTGTTTCTTGCTTTTGCAGACACAGTTAAAGCCATGTGGGTTCAGGGCATGCCTGTTCACAGGCTTGAATCTTCCCTACCCTCTTCTGCCTGGCTTCTTTCCCCACAATGGCATTATAGCAAAATTGCTAAGGAGGGCACTGTGTGGACAAATTTTAGTTCTTGTTTTGCTTTGTGGTGATACTCGGCATCATTAATTATTATAAGATATATATTGTTGGGTATATTTGAGGCTTATAACACACTCATAGGTAAGCAGATTAATATATCTACCATCTCATCTAGTTAATTTTTTGGTGCCAGGAATAGCTAAAATTTGTTTATTTAATAAATATCTAATATATTTTTATTAATTAGTTATTAGGCCTGAGGTTGTACAATAGATTTCTTAATGTGTCTATTTTATGTATTTGGCAGTTTGCATCCTCTGGCTGCATATTCCACTTCTGCTTGTCTATCTCCAGTGGCATATAATGTTTCTTTGACTGTGTATTTGAGCTAGCTTCCTCTCTTCCATTTTAAAACAAAACAAAACAAAACAAAACAAAACAAAACATTTAAAGGCTGGTGAGGTGGTAATCCCTGGTGACATGTAGTGAAAGGAAAGAACCAACTTTACAAGTGACTTACAAGCACACTATGTCCCACTCACCTACCCACAATTAAAATGTAGTAAAATTAACAAAAAATTTGAAATAAAATTACTCTTATTTGAGGTGTATGTGGTGTGTGTGCGTGTTTGTGTGTGTGTGTGTGTGTGTGTGTGTGTGTGTGTGTGTGTGTGTTATGTTTATGGGTTTTCACAAGTGACAGTTGCCTATGGAGGTCAGACGACAATTTTAAGAAGTCAATTCTCTTCTATTGCATAGGTCCCAGGGGTTGAACTTAGGTTAGCAGGCTTGCAGGGAAGTACCTTTTATTCACTAAACCATTTTAGCAGCCCCTCTCTCTTTCTTCTTCCTTTCCTCACCCCTGCCCACTTTTGACAGGGTTTCAGGTAGCTCAGAGCCTGACCTTCCTATGTGACTGAGATGACTATCAACTTTCAATTCTCCTGTCTCTATTTCTCAAGAGCCAGAATGACAGTTGTGCTACCACAATTTGTTTTATTTTTACTTGCTTTGGGGACTATTGTGATGTTTTTCTTAATGGCTACACCAATCTACATTCATACCAACAACACACTAGACTTCCTCTTCTGCATACCTTTGCCATCAACCCTGATCATAGAGTTACCTTCTCTTCTTTATTTCCCTGACACGAAGCACTATGCCTTCCTCACATCCTGTCAGGATTTCCTTCCCATTCCTCTTGACCTACATGGCAAAGCAGAGCTCTCCTCTGTGTTTTTTGTCCATGTCTGCATCACTCCTCGGGCTGTAGTCATGTTTGCTGTGACTTCATCTAGTTGATGTCTGTTTTGAGCTTTAGATATTGTGATAACAAACAAAATTTGTCCAAAATGACTTGACTACTCTTTCTGTCCATTCTCAATCGGTTCTGACTTTGGTATACATCATTCATTTGATACACACTATTCAGGAGATGAAATCACTGTCTGACTCCCCTGGTTCCCAGAAAATGATCATTTGAATCTAAGTTTATTAATGCTACTTTCAAAATGCATTTTAGTGCAAACCAGCATTTCCTGTTAGTGTGATAATAGTGTGTGTATGTGTGTGTGTGTGTGTATGGTGGTGGTGGTGGTGGTGGTGGTGGTGTGTGTGTGTGTGTGTGTGTGTGAGAAAGAGAGAGAGAGAGAGAGAGAGAGAGAGAGAGAGAGAGAGAGAGAGAATTGATATAGCCCATATCTTCCCTGGTTCTCTCTAAAGTTTATGGTCTATTATTCTTTAATAGTTGTTTACACTTTCTCACATATTCTTAAATAGATAAATACATGCAACCTGCTCAGTCCATATAATATTACTTGTATGAGTATGATTTCAGAGCTGACCACTTGGTACTTCTAAAATTGCAGTTTTTTAAAATTAACATTCTCACATATACTGTTTTATTACTCTGGCTCATTCAGTACACTGTAGTCAGAATAATATTTTAAAGGAAAAATATTTGGGCAAGTCCTCATGTTTCATTGTACCTAGGATAAAATACAAAGTAAATAACAACCAACAAGATTGCCCATCCTGGTTCTTGACAACTCTTATTGCCTGTTCTTTGTTTATGATATTCCATGTGCTGAGGCCTCTTTCTCTTCTGAGAATGGTTCTTATTCTTTTGCTCTAAGACTGCTGTTGCCCTACTCTTTATCTTGCTGATTCCTGCATGGCCCTCAAATCTCAGAAATGAGACATATGGAGCATTCTTAACTTTTACATTATAGCATCAATCATGATATTCCTGTTGCCCAGTCACGGTTCAGGTTTGACAACCAGGTATTGAGGTGGAACTTAGTACCTAAGAAAGCTAAAAGCTAATGACTTTGGGCTATTTAATTTTCTCTTGCTATTTCTGAGGCCAAAGGCTGATGGCTTCTGGCAATTAGCTCTCTCTTACTGTTCTGGAGGCCAGAGCTGAAGGCTTCTGACAATTTGGCTCTCTCTTGCTTTCATGAAGCCAAAGCTGATGCTTTTGGCAATTAACTCCTGGTGATAGCAGCAGGGAATTAAGGAAAGAAACAGTTACTTGGGTTCTTTACTATTTAACTCAGGGGCTTCTAGCTTGCCAGGTAAGAGACTCTGAGTTCATTAATTCTTCATAAGTCAGAGAGAAAGGAAAAGAAAGGAAGAAAGAAATACAGAAAGAAAGAAATACAGAAATAAAGAAATCCCTATCTATTTTTCTAGCACCACAAGTTCATTATAAGTTTAAAACAATAGTTTTAAATGTCACAAGTTAGCAAGGTTTTGTCAAGAGACAAATCGTCTGCCTTGTGTCTTATTATTTTGAAGTCTAGTATAGATTAACTAGTTAATCATTTGTTTTCTGTCCTACAATAAATTGTCCACCCCCAGTTTATAATTTTTATGACTAAAATTAGTGGTCCCATTCCTAATCTAGAAGGAATGTTTTCTTTGATCATAAATTTGTTCCAAGCCTATTTTCTTTCCTAGTGAGATTAGCTCATGACACAGAACTCTATCTATGGCTTTTTATTCTATAGGGGGGCTTAAAATTACTTTAATCAATTCAGGAGTCTATAAAATTATTATCAGAAATTATGAAATCATCAATTAATCAACACAGCATTATTGCATGAAAGTATATCTTTATATAGACCTGAAGAAAATTTGCTCAGTAGGGTGGGCTAATACCTAGGATTTATTAGGCTATGCAATAGTGGCAGGAAAGGCATATCAGCAGCAAGAAGCAATCCTGGGGCAAAGTCTCTGGAGTCCTGGACTCCCATTTGAAATGGTAAGCCATCTCCACGTAATTCACTTGCTTGCCACAGCATTTCTTTCCTACATGGCTCTTGTCATACCCTACTATATTGTGAACTCTGGAATGGTCATGGTAAAGTTTGCCTTCTGACCTCTGTATCATTAGCACCCAGCACATTCTGTCAAGTGATCAATTTTGCATGTATATAAAAGTTTCATAAAAATGTTTGGTGCCTAGAGATGATGTCCTAAGGATAGGTTTTCTCACTACTTTGTTTACTTGTTTATTCTTTCTGCACACATCCAGGCATTTTAAAATCTAAGGCAAGAATAGATCTTTCTCTTTGTGCATGCATATGTGTGTGCATGTTTGTTTGTTTTGAGACAGTCTCCTTGGTCATGCTCATCTTTTACATATATGCTGGGGATTTGAACTCAGGATGTCCTGTCTTACTTTCACAGCAAGCACTCTTGGGGCCATCACCCCTAGTCTTCAAATATTATTTTTTAACATACATTAACTCTTTCATATCTAAATACTCATCAGCAAGTTATATTGAGTTCCCCAGAGGAGCAGTCCCTGACAAGGACCATGCTTGACCCATCTATGCTTGCTAGTCTTGTGTCAATTTGACACACAAACTAAGCTATCTGAAAGGAGGAAACCTCAATTGAGAAAAAGCCTTCATAAGATCTGGCTGTAAGGTATTTTCTTAATTAGTGATTGATTGGGGGAAGAACCTAGCTCATTATGGGTGGTTCTATCCCTGAGATGGTGGTCCTGGGTTCTATAACAAATCAAGCTGAGCAAATCAGAAATAGCAAGCCAGTAAACAGCATTCCTCAATGGCCTCTGTATCAGCAACACCATCCAGGTTTCTGCTATGCTTGAGGACCTGTTCTGATTTCCTTTAATGAAAAACAGCAATGTGGAAGTGTAAGCCAAAATAAACCCTTTCCTCCCCAACTTGCTGTTTGGTCATGATGTTTCATTGCAGCAATAGAAACCTTAACTCACCAGCAAGTTATATTAATACTCATCAGCAAATTTTATTGGGTTTCCCAGGGGAACAGTTCCTGATAAGGACCATGCCTGTCCCATCATTCAGGCCACTTAGATAGAATGGGCTTCAGGAACAGTTTCTTTTCTCTGTGCCATGCACAATTCTGTCTCATTATGTCTAATTCTTTGTAATTTCTTTCCACATAATAAAGAAACCGTGTATGTTTGGACAAACAAACATCTCCCAGACAGCTAAGATGGGCTAAGCTCTTAAGAGACATTTTTTAAATTGATTTTTTTTTAACACTGTGGTTTTTGATATAGAATATGGTCTTGAACTCATGAGCTCCCTGTTTCAGCCTTCTGGGGCTGTATGTAGCTCTTTCTGGCGGCTTCCTTGTAACAACGTCTGATAGTGGGTCTTATCATTCTTGTAAGAACACAGAGATTTAAATGACTCTTAATCACAGAGCTAAAACCTCTTTCTTTTTGTTCTGATATAATGTTTGCATTTTCTAAAATCGTGAATGCATGTTTAAAAGTAAGCATATGGCTGTGTTGAGTGATGCCTGGTAAATTCTTTTGGAAGACATGTTCGAAAGGATTCTATTTTGTGAGAGTAAGATACTGGAGATTCAGAGACCCTACAGATTGTCCAGAACTTAGCTGTGCCATGTGCTTTGGACAATTCATTCTTTACCCAGCCAGGCAGAAAAATGGCTCCACCCTTTGAGACAGACATCTGTTCAAATATAAATTTCCTGTTTGGTGAGGCTTCTGTTCTATTGAAGTAAAGGTCTCGATACGGCCGAACAAGTCAATCATTATAAACCTTGTTAGTGTGACAGCCCCCTGTGTATTGTTAACTGGAAATGAAACACAAACACATGAAACCCATGCAGTATCTGCTTCACGGTGCATAAATCTACCGTGCATCATGTCACTTGAAATTTGATGGCAATCTACCAAATGGCAGAAAAGACTTCATAACTCAGAGGGTTATGCAAATGAGCACAGGCTTGGAACAATAAGGTGAGGGGACACAGCCTGTCCTTTGCTCTCCCTCCCCCACATCCTTCCCAGAGAGCATTCCCTAGGGTAATTTCTTAGTGGCAACTGGTGAATTATCCAAATACAAATGACCAGTGTTCAGGTTCTGGGTTCAGATGGACTAAATAAGATGGAAGCATTCTTCCTGCTCCTCACCCTCTAAGCTGGAGGATTGCTTGCAGTGAAACCTTCTCAGACCCTCATTAAGCCTTCTTAATTGCTTTCCTCAGCTCACTTTGCCTTTTATTTAAAACTCAGAGGTGAGGGATAATCTGCTGTTAGTTATGCTAAGATAAAGATGCTTATGTAGCTCCCCTTTCTCCCCCTTCTTCCCAATTTATCGAAAGTCTGTGGGAAAGCCTTTTCTTTTATTTTGGGTCTGAACTAGCTCTCTAGGTTGCTGCTAATAGGTCTGGACTGAGGCTGAATTATTTACCATCACTTATATTTTCTGGCTAGACATAGCATCTCTCTCTCTCTCTCTCTCTCTCTCTCTCTCTCTCTCTCTCTCTCTCTCTCTCTCTCCTGGGAAGATCTGTATTGGAAGTGCTAAGGAATCATTCATGCCAGTCGCTTGTGGATTAAATCATCAGGCAGTTGGCCTTCTGAATATGTTCTTCTGGGTCATGGCCCACCCTTGTCAGGGTTACTTCCGAAGGGAGCTGGGACAGCCTGTATAGTCATTAGCAGTTCATGGAAAGAAGAAGCTGGCTGAAGTCTGGGGAGGTTGGGCTCTCTCAGCACATAAATGGCCACACCAAGCAGAACAAGCAGAAGGCTGGCAAATGAAGCAATCACTTGGAATGGTGGCCAGATTATACAGGGAATGCTTCCAGCAAAATCACTGCCTACCTCATCAAGTTTTTTTGAGAGAATCTAGAGGTGCTGTGGCTTGATTTCTTTGTTTCTTTTCTGTCTCTAATATGTGTATGTAAATGTATGCATATGTGCTTATAAGGTGTTTGTGTGTGTGTGTGTGTGTGTGTGTGTGTGTGTGTGCTTGTGGAGGCCCAGAGGTCAGCATCAGGTACCTTCCTTAATTGTCCTCTACCTTGTTTTTAAAGACAGGCTTTCTCATCTATTGGGCTCTGCTAGATGCCCTTGACATCTTTCCACTATGTAGGGCTGAGACTATAGACATGTGTGACTATGCCCAACTTTTTACATTAGTACTAAGGGATCTGAACTCTCAGGTCCTCATGCTCATGGGGAAAGCACTTACCAAAGTGAGCCACTGTTTTAGCCCCAGCTGTGGATTTCTATGGGTTGAAAGTTAAGAGGGCTGTAAGAGTGTGACAATCCCAGTTAAACAACTTTCATCCTTTGGTAGTGGTTATTGTTAAGAAAGGGTCGCAATTTATAGCTCAAGCTGACCTGGAACTCACCATATAACTCAAATTAACCTTTAGTCAGTGGCCATTTTCTGTTTGGTCTCCTCAGTGTTAGGAATGCATCACAATGTCCCGCTTCAACAATGATTATTTATTTATTTATTTATTTATTTATTTATTTATGAAAGAAGCTGTGTAGCCAGGACTAGTCTTGAAATTGCTATGTAAGTGAGACTGGCCTTGAATTTACAATCTTCCTTGCTTTCATTTCTCAAATTGCATATGCTGGGTTTGCATATGTATGCCACAATATCAATACTTTCTAGGAAACATTTTGTTTATTTATTTCATTTAGAGACAAGATGGCCTGGAACTTCCTACATACAACTGGCTGGTCTTGAACTTAGGCTTTCCTCCTGCCTATGCCTGCTGAGTGTAGGCTTACAAACATCTGCCACTTGAGCTTAAAAACACTAATGATTTTTTCCCCTGTTGCCAAATATAACATTCCCTTCATGGCTAAATGCTGAGTTTTTGAATAAAGTAAGAGCTTATTAAAATTTACAACAATTTATTATTATTCATTTTTAGTAAGAAATCTCCAATTTTTGAGAGTATAAATGTGGAAAAATATATTTTATTTAACAATCTGACTCTATTCAAAACCTGTTTCATGATAAGTTTGAAATATCCACCCAATGGATGAAGACTTTCCTTAAATCTTATAGCTTCATTGCACCTCAGGATCAAAACCCAGCAGATTCTAGTTCTTGTTGATTAAATGGAGAAAACAGTCTCTCTATAGAAAGCAAATGATCTTTTTTTGTTTGTTTTCTGAAAAACATTTTACTTTGTAGAAAAGTTCTTGGTTTCTCAGTAGAAGCAGTTTATTTTTTTCAGGAAGAGAGACTTCATCTATTATATTTTCATATGATTCAGGAATGCTTATACATCTATAGATTTCAGAATATATGCATGCCATGTAAGTTTATAAAATGCAGATACATTCTATAGGTTTCATGTAGGTTTTTTTTGGGGGGGGGTTGGGGAGCCAAGAATGTGTCACTTCAATTTCTGGTTCATCTTTACTAAGAATGAGAAGGATGGTATGTTAAACATTTTGTTTTGAGACTTGAGCAAGTCCCCTTTACATTGTTAATCATTAAAAAAATGTTTGTTTACATTTTTAAAGTGTATATGTGCTTGTGTGTGTGTGTGTGTGTGTGTGTGTGTGTGTGTGCTTGCAGATAAAGGGGGCATCTAATCTCCTATTGATGGAGTTAGAGATGGTTGTGAACTAACACAGGCTACCATTTTCTAGGGCTTTCTATGTAACTACAGATTTTATAATGCACAGGATGTTACCATCATTGTTTTGCAGATGAGGAAGCTTATGTTCAGAGAAGTCATATGACCTCTCCATGATTTCCTCAATAAGAAATGAGAGAATCAAGATGGAGCTTAAATGTGTCTGGCTTTCAAGTCTGACCTTTTACCCACTGTTCTATCTCCTTGGCAGTGACTCTGTCTATCAGGTTCATGACTTTATCTAGCACTCCATATTCTGCTTGGTACAGGGTAGGCACTTAAGGAAGATTTGGAAGTTGACAAAGCACTGCTAAAGCACACAAAAGAAGTATCTTGTTGGCAACTAGTAAATAGGTCATTGGGTTAAATTTATTTTCTCTGAAATAGTTTTTATACGGTTAGGTGCAGTACTTTTTTCCTCTCTAGGACATATGGTTCAGTTTTCTCTATTTAACTTATTTATCTGAACTTGTCTTTGGCAAACTGAGATCAATTTTGAATTTAAGAAGAGTGTTTGAATGATACAGATGGGAGCATTCCCAGCACTGAAGACCCTTAATGACTGGCTCTGCACATAGGACCGTGACTGCCATTGGTTCCTTGACATTTGCTCTTCTTAAGGCTTGAGTAGGAAGGAGAAGCAAGGGCAGGCCTTTATCTCTGAGGCAGCATTTGCTCAGCTTGTGCCTTCATAAGTGCAGGCTTGGAAATGTGACTTATTATCTCTCATTAGAAGATGACTCTAATTTACAGGCCTTAGAATGAAGTTATGTGCATGCTGCACTTTTGAACTCATCATTGAGTATATTAAATCATCAAAATGCTGTTTGTGCAGCAGGTGTACTGGTTACTTGAGCTCAGACAGGGCCTTGGGTATGAAATGTCAGCATGGCGTCATTATCCCTTCTTCTTCTAGGCTTGTATTTCTTTCCCAGTAACATCTGTTCATGTTTGTTACTGAACCCTTGGGGATCACTTGCCCCAAATCATGCTTCACTTCACAAAATTGCCATTTTGAAGATAGTTTCTTGCTACTCTGCTGATTGGAATGTGAAGGTTCTCCTTAGGAGGGAGAATAATCCTAGGTACTTATGGGCTCCAGACTCCCTCCTGAATATTTGACCTTCTGTTTTAGTTATGGTTGTATTGCTATGAACAGACACCATGACCAAGGCAACTCTTAGAAGGACAACATTTAATTGGGGCTGGCTTACAGATTCAGAGGTTGAGTCCATTATCATTAGTATGGCAACATCCAGGCAGGCATGGTGCAGGAAGAGCTGGGAGTTCTAAATATTTATCTGAAGGCCACCAGGAGAAAACTAGCTCCTGCATGGTTAGGAAGAGGGTCTCATGCCCACCCCCACAGTGACACACTTCCTCCAACAAGGCCATACCCATTCCAATAAGGCCATGACTTCTAATAGTGCTACTCCCTGGGCCAAGCATATTCAAACCACCACATCTTCTAATATAATTTTAAACTTAGCCTTTAGAATAAGCCAGTCCTAATATGGAAGTCTAGAGAATGTCAATGAGAATAGAAGCACAGTTACTGCTCTACCTGGTGGTCTCAGGGCTGTATGAATGCCTACGACTTCCATTCTACTCAGGATCCTATGCTGGTGGCATAAATGGGAGAACTTTAGCATCTCAGTTCTGAAGGTCAGAGGTTAGAGAGTAAAGTGGCATCAAGATTGATTGCTCCTGAAAGCTGTTGGGGAGACTGTGTTCCTAGCTTCTAGTGGTTGGAGAGTGAGGAGACTATTTATTGTTTCTTGGTTGATAGATGCTGTGTCTTAGTTTCTGCTTGCATCTTTTCAGGACATTCTTTCTGTGCTCAAGTTTTCCCTTCTCAGGACACTGACTCTGTTGGACTAGGACTCATTCTGATGACCTCATTAATTTGATCACATGTAAAGATATTACCCAAATTTGATTACTATCAGAGGTTTGATGTTGGGGATTCAATACATCTGTATACCATGTATGTGGTGATGCTGAAAAGAAGAGGGCATCAGATACCTTAGAATGGGAGTTATAGGTGGTTGTAAGGTACCTAATATGACTGCTAGGTACTGAACTCAGGTCTTAAGGAAGAACAAGGAGTGCTTTTAACTTCCGAGCCATCTCTCCAGCTCCTAGAATGGTACTGAAAGTTCCACCTATGTTATAACATGGATCATTTCACATGTTTCATTTATTCAACATACTATACCTGCTTTTTATTGACTGAATATTATGCTATCATATGAATCTATCTCACTGTATTTATTCCCATAAGATAATGAGTATTGGCTATTTCTACATTTTAGCTTTTGTGAACAGCACCTTTATGAACTCTTGTGTACTATAAGGTTTTGCTTATAATTATGCTTAACACCTTTTAAAGAGCATAGTGATTATTTACATACTATTTTTTTAGAGTAATGCAATTATCTTACATTTAAGTTTTTCAAAGCATATCCTTGCTTACTCAGTGAGCATTTACTGACTGCACTTCTATCAGTTAGACATGGACAGCATGGAAGAAATTTCAGACTGAAAGTATCTGTGTGTACTTTTAGCAAGATTTGATTCTAAAGGCAAAATTTCAAGGGCCGTGGAGCTTTAGGTGTGAATGGCAGTGCTGTGGGTGGGGTAGGGCAGGAAGGTGAATGAAAGTTACTTAACCTCTGATTTAACCTTGTACAGATTTGGCTCACTCAGAAGTTAGGAATTCACAAATAAGAATTAGAATGATGTAACAAAGATTTCAGTGATGAACATAGTGAAATACCACCTCTGTGAAGCCTAAGACAACACAGAATTCCTTCTTTTGTTTGTTTCTGGTTCTCACAGGTAAATTCCAGAGCAAATGCTGACAACTGCACAGTGGCCAACAGGAAGTTGAAACTGGGCTGATTCATAAACAGGGTTACATAGTAGCTACCATGGTGGATTCTGGATGTTTTAGAGGCCGTCTGTGTGGTAGCTTCAGTTAACAATATTGCTTTTGTACACACCATCATGGATGACCTTTCCTGACATAGGAGATGTTAGTTACACCAGGGCTAGTCCAGAAACACAACAGAGGGAAAATGATGGGTGGCACATGGTGACCTAGAGGATCAGCTGACTGTCTCTGGAGGACTCCCAAGTGGGAAAAATTTGAATGTATTTGGAGAATCCTGACCAAAGCAGAGGAATTCTAGTTTTATCATCAATTTCATTCTCCTTTTATTCCTTGCTAGCATACTGTGGGGGAAAGCATAGGCTTATAGATAAATAAGATATGGCCTTTCCCTTACATAAGTATAAGGTGTACATATATTGAGATCATTATTAAGAAAGGTAGTAACTGTTTAGTAGAGGGTACCCTGAACAGGCTCTTTCACATGTTAGAATACACAATCATCTCTAAAGTGGAATCAGTGAACTTATTCAGTCTCTAAGATTGCTCTTCATTTGATGTCTGTGCCTTCTCACATTGTTGCATTAATATCTTGCTTATTGTTTTTTCAATTTCTATCTTTCTTCCTGATTCCATATGAATGAAGTATGCATTGGCTGGTTTTGTGTGTCAACTTGATACAAGCTAGAGTCATCAGAGAGAGGAAGGAGCCTTAGTTGAGAAAATGCCTTTATGAGATCCAGCTATAAGGCATTTTCTCAATTAGTGATCAATGGGGAAGGGCCCAGGGCCCACCCCACTGTAGGTGATACCACCCCTGGGCTGGTAGTCCTGGGTTCTATAAGAAAGTAGGCTGAGCAAGCCTTGTGAAATAAGCCAGGTGTCTGAGTCAGGGTTTCTATTCCTGCACAAATGTCATGACCAAGAAGCAAGTTGGGGAGGAAAGGGTTTATTGAGCTTACACTTCCACACAGCTGTTCATCACCAAAGGAAGTCAGGACTGGAACTCAAGCAGGTCAGAAGCAGGAGCTGATGCAGAGGCCATGGAGGGATGTTCTGTACTGGCTTGGTTCCCCTGGCTTGCTCAGCCTGCTCTCTTATAGAACCCAAGAATACTAGCCCAGAGATGGTACCACCCAGAAGGGGCTCTCCCCCACTTGATCACTAATTGAGAAAATGCCCCACAGCTGGATCTCATGGAGGCACTTCCCCAACTGAAGCTCCTTTTCCTATGATAACTCCAGCCTGTGTCAAGTTGACACACAAAACTAGCCAGCACACCAGGAAACAGCACCCCTCTATAGCTCTGCATCAGCTCCTGTCTCCAGATTCTTGTTTTGTTTGAGTTCCTGTCCTCATTTCCTTTGGTGATGGACAGGAATATGGAAGTATAAAAATTACAGTTTCTGTAAGGCAAAGGACACCGTCAAAAGGACAAAACAGCAACCAACAAATTGGGAAAAGATCTTCACCAACCCTACATCCGACAGAGGGCTAATATCCAATATATACAAAGAACTCAAGAAGTTAGACCCCAGAGAACCAAATAACCCTATTAGAAAATGGGTACAGAACTACACAAAGACTTTTTACCTGAAGAACTTCAGATGGCTGAGAAGCACCTTAAGAAATGTTCAACATCATTAGTCATTAGGGAAATGCAAATCAAAACAACCCTGAGACTTCACCTCACACCAGTCAGAATGGTTAAGATTAAAAACTCAGGAGACAGCAGGTGTTAGTGAGGATGTGGTGAAACAGGAACACTCCTCCATTGCTGGTGGGATTGCAAGCTGGTACAATCACTCTGGAAATCAGTCTGGCAGTTCCTCAGAAAACTGGGCATGACACTTCCGGAGGACCCTGCTATACCACTTCTGGGCATATACCCAGAGGATTCCCTGGCATGCAATAAGGACACATGCTCCACTATGTTCATAGCAGCCTTATTTATAATAAGAAGCTGGAAAGAACCCAGATGTCCCTCAATGAAGGAATGGATACAGAAAATGTGGTATATTTACACAATGGAATACTACTCAGCAATTAAAAACAATGAATTCATGAAATTCTTAGGCAAATGGTTGGAACTGGAAAATATACTAAGTGAGGTAACTCATTCACAAAAGAACACACATGGAATGCATTCACTGATAAGTGGATATTAGCCTAGAAGCTCTGAATACCCAAGACACAACTCACATATCAAATCATTCCCAAGAAGAAGGAAGGAGAGAGCCCTAGTCCTGGAAAGGCTTGATGCAGCATTGTAGGGGATTGCCAGGACAGAGGAGTGGGAGGGGGTTGATTGAGGAACTGGCAGAGGGAAGAGGACTTACGGGACTTGGGAGGGGGGAACCAGGAAAGGGAAAAGCATTTGGAATGTAAACAAAGAATATAGAAAAAAAAGGTGGGGGGCTCTTCCATTCCAAACTTAGGCTTTTTGGTCATGGTGTTTCATTGCAGCAATAGAAACCCTACCTAAGGAAATATATGAGACTTTTCAGATTGGTTGGCAGTCTGTTCAGCAGACTGTACCTTCTTTGTTCTCCTGTTTGGACAAGGACTTTGCAAATACTTGATATATTTGTCAGTATGTTGATGTCCACAGGGAATGTTGGGATTCTCCTTGTAGATGTAGAGAGAGTTTGATAGACAATGAATGTAGATCATTTAATATTTTTATAAGAACCTTTAAATAGTTTGAGATAAACAATATGAAGAATGGACAGGGAAAATTTATAAAAACCTTTCAGATTTAGTTCTGAAGGCAAGCAACAGGAAAAAACTATTTTCTAAGAGTACTCATTTTGGAGATGCTAAAACCACTATCATAGAGGCCCTCAGGCAGGAGAAAGGCTGTTAACAGCATTTCACATGAAAGATGATGGTGGTCAAAGATGTGGAATCAAACATGAAGAGGCTTGGGAAACCCTCATCAAACAGTTGCTAATAGTTGTGATTTATTTATTTTTTTTTCGAGACAGGGTTTCTCTGTTTAGCCCTGGCTGTCTTGGAACTCACTCTGTAGACCAGGCTGGCCTCGAACTCAGAAATCCGCCTGCCTCTGCCTCCCAAGTGCTGGGATTAAAGGCGTGTGCCACCACCGCCCGGCTAATAGTTGTGATTTATCATCTGTAGAGATGAGTTGAGAGGATGGAATAGCAAAATGAATGGCTCAGTTTTCTGACATTGGGTTGGTTGAATGAATGATGGAACTATAAAAATAGAGAGGAACTTCATGACAAAGTAGGAAGAACATCTTATTCTCTTGTTTCAATTGTTTTGGTGATTTTTGTGCATGAATGAAGCATAGTGACTGTGTCTTGTTGCAGGATTTTCCATGTCCAATTATGTTAGGGCAGTGGAAAGCCTGTGATTGGACAGGAAAAGGGAGGCCGGCCTAGGAGTTGGGGCACAGAGATTGCAGGAGGAGAAGGGAGGAGAACCAAGATGGCTTTGGACATGGACCTGCATGGCATTTACTGCCACAAATAACTAAGTTTTTATAAGGTTAGAAATATTGGGATAAAGCTTTTATCATTATCAATTAGCTCTTAAATTACTATATTGGCATCTTGTAAATGGTAATATTACTTATACATAAATCTGATTAATAATTAAGCTTTAAGAGTTCTGATTTACTTGGTTACTGGAATGTGGGTCCCCGTTTACAGGGGTTTATGGCAGAGAGAGAACACAGCTGAGATGCTTTGGGAGCTGGCTGGGAGAGAACAGCTCAGCTGTGAGGACACACCAAGCAGGACCCTGCCTGGACATGGTGCTGCAGCCTTGTGGGGCAGGAGAGATGGCAGGGTCTTTTTAAATATTTCCCGCTACAGTGTCTGTGTTCTATTACACAGTCCAAAGCAATTCATCTAGTTCCTTCAAATAATGTCTTGCTTTTTGTGATGGTTAATCCTGGTTGTCAATTTGATGAGATTTAGAATCTCCTAGGAGATGTACCCCTGGAAATATGTGCAAGGGTGCTTCCAGAGAAGTTTAACTGAGGAGGGAAGACCCAGATTGAAGATGGACCATACCATCTCATGGCTTGGAATTCCAGACTGAATAACAAGTGACTGAAGCACTAACACTGATCTCTGCTTCCAAACTGCAGATGCATTGTGACCATCCACTTGTGCTCTTGCATTCCATGCCTGATAGACCGAATAGATCTTTTTTAGTGTCAGGGAAGTGTAATAATCCCCCCTTAAAAAACAGACAGGAGCCGAGCTGATGCAACTTACAGCAGGGTCTTTATTTTATTTGAGTTAATTTGGGGCCCTCAGCTCATCACTGACGTGCAGGATGGTTTGGGTGGAGAGAGAAGTCCTGAATATCTACCAGGGCAAGGCTTTATAGTAAGCAGCAAGTGGGGGTAAGTGTGCAAGCATCTAATTGGAAAGGTATTGTGGCCTTTAACATAATTGGCTGGTGTTGGGAGTCATACATAAACTTAATTTCTGTTCTCCTCTGCATTGGTTGTCATTAGGCAGGGGTGAGCTTGTAACCTGGGGATGCAGGTTTGTTGGGGGAATAAGCTGGAGACTGCTGGTCTTGTTGAAGGTGAGCCTAGAGATGGGAGCTAGGCTCAGGTTTTGTTGGTGGAATAACTTGGAAACTAATGCTAGATACCAGCCTGTTATTTTACCTGAGATCAAATGTAGGTTAAGTTCTCTAAAAAAAATGGAGCCTGAATTTGAAATATTTGGCCTCTCACCCCTTAAATCATGAGCCAAAATAACCATTCATTTAAAAGTTGTTTACTCTCAATGCCTCTCATTTTAAAATATTATATATACTTGATTTCTCTACATGAAATAGAATTCCCTGAGCTAAAGAATGTTTATTATCATGTAGGGTGTGGTTAGACCAAGAAATATCGTGTTTTTTTCTGTTTCCTTGGTCATGTGTTGTATATATGCTAATCCATATGTCCTTTAGTTTATGTTTTAGAAGTATCATCAAACTTTTATGTTCTACTGTTTGTTAGGTAGGTTAGGTTTTCATTTCTTTAGTGTTTATCAACTAGGATATTTTCAGAAAAACTGTAAGAAAATGTATTATCGATTTACTAAGTCCAGATGAATACAATGCCAGATGTGTGAGTGAGTTTGCAGGTGAGATTTTTTTTAAATATAAAGAATATAGCTTATTTTTTACTTTATAGTCTATTATCCTCAAGTGTTGGTCATTTTATTCTCCTGTCTCATGGTCATTTTATTCTCATGGGTACATGAAGGCTTCCAGAGCTCCCAGGATCAGGGACTCACACTAAAATATCTTCTGTGGTAGTGCATATGCCCTGCAGATTTCTCTTTTAGTGTTTGACTCTGGGCCACATAGATTAAAATTATTGTGGTGGGCATAGACCAATGGAGAGTTAATGGAATACTACAGCCTAAACAAAACCACTGTTTTCTTACCAAAGGAAAATTGTATAAAGGGTGATCAATAATATTTGTGTACAGGAAAGCAAAGAAGTGGTCAATCAAACATGGGAACAGAATTATATGAGTTTGAAACAGTGTAAACCTGTAGGTCTGTAATCTATCATTATCTATCTATCTATCTATCTATCTATCTATCTATCTATCTATCTATCTATCATCTATCTATCTATCATCTCTTCAACTGTCTATCATCTATCTATCCATCCATCATCAATTTATCATCATCTACCTACCATCTGTCATTTATCCACCCATCCAACCATTCATTATCTATCTATCTATCTATCTATCTATCTATCTATCTATCATCTATCTACCTATCATCTATCTATCATATATCCATCTATCATCTATCCATTTACCTATTATATATCCATCCATCTGTCATCTATCCATCTATCTATCTATCTATCTATCTATCTATCTATCTATCATCTATCTACCATCTGCCATCTATCATTTATTATCTACTATCTGTGTCTATCTATTTATCTATCCATCCATCATCTATCTATCTCTATCATCATTATACATCTATATGTATTATGTTTGTCCAATATCTATTATCTATTTGTGCTTTAATATATCCATCATTCTATCCATTTATCCATTTATATGTCCATCCACCCATCTAACCAGTTTCTATCTGCCTATCATGAGTCTAGATACCTATTTTCTATTTTTACTTGTTTCAGTCTAGAATAACATATCATTGTTAAACTTATTATTTTTTGTCCAGAAACATAATGGGAGAACGTATCACTTTTTTATTTAAAAAGATGATGAAAATAATTTATTTCCATATTAGTGATGAGCAAACAATGTCTTAGGGATACATTATTTTCTTTATATCCATGAATCTAATGTCACAAACTGCTCTTAATAATTTCTGATATTTGTGAAGTCTATACTTTCATCATTGTTGGTAAACTGAGGTAATAGTCACTTTAAAAATCCTCAAAAGATATTTAGAGTTGCTTATAGATAAAATCTAGATAATGTTTCATTGTCCTGGGCTAGAATCTGGTTCAAGCCCTGAACGTGTGTCCTTTTCCTGACATAAGTTAAGAATGTGTACTGTAGTTGTTTTATGTTACCTTGTAATAGTCATTATTCCCATATGATTTAAGACTGGTCTTTACCTTGTTCCTTTGGCTTCAACAGAATATATTTTAAACTCCAGTCTCTGTGGATCTGTCTTACCTTTTGACTTCCATAGTGTACACCATAATGGGTATAATATTAAAAAGGCTCCCAAATCCAAATAAGTATTGCTGTGGCATCTGGTCTTGTGGATGGAAGAGGTACCAAGTTCTCAGGACCTCCAGCATGCAGCCAGCAGCCATCATTGGGTTAGCTAGCCTGAATCATGTAAATCAATGTAAATTATCCTCTTTGTATTACATAGCTAATCATATTGGTCCTGTGCTTCTGAACTCTGATTGGTAGGGGCTAGTGATTTGTATTATCAAAAGACTTCTTGATTCTTCAGTTAAAAGTTCTTGATGGTAGATGAGCTGGAAATACTTTGGTTTCCAGGTCAAATTACTTTTAAGGCTGTTTTTGTTTGTATAATGATAAATGATATTTTTGTCATTTATGAGTTACATATGTTTTTGTAATTAAGTAATTAACTGTTAAGTGTATCTATGTTCTAAAATGTTGCAAGACAAACATAATCTACACAATTCTGGTCAATTGTCATATGTAATGTTTAAGCTTGTTGAAAGCAGTCTTTGGGTGTGAGGAGGAGAAGGCCCTCCCCTGTTTCCTCCAAAATGCTCCTGTCCTGGTTCTGGGGAGCCTGCCTCTTTACCTCTGTAACAAGAAGAAAGAGAAACAGAAAGCAGGTAAGAGTATTAAAAATATATCTTTGAGATGAATTAAAAGGAAAATGGTTTCCAACTGAGTTTATAATTGTTTATCCTATAATATGAAAATTATGTTTTTCCTACAATATGAAATTTCCCTGCAGTGGGAAAGAGCCAGAAGCTCTGCTTTACTCCTTGTTTCCTCTACTGGAAACTCCAACAGGGCTGTTTTAGCAGCTACTCTGTGCTTACCTATAAACCCCTGATTTAATGATGCTGCCTTTCTTCTGTCTTTTTTACTTTGACTTAGAGGTTTCACCCAAGAATATGCTCTGCTCTGCCTGGTAGTCTGAATTGAGAACTTTGAGTTACTGCCTTGACTTCCTCAGTTTGTTTCTACTATGTTTGCAAGCCCCTGATTTGATGATGTTACCTTTTGTTTGCCTTCATAATTTGACTATTCCCATTGTCTGATCCAAGGATATTTTCATTATCCAATTTGATAATATTTTATAATATATCTGCTATTTTCTATTTATTATTCTACTTTTGCTTGCCACATGCTTAATGAACTCATTCAGAATTGAAAGCATGAATGCTGTAGACCATCCTCCTGACTGTACAGAACAGCAAACCTCTGTTCATTTTGAGATAAGGATGCCATGACCATGCTCATTTTTATTGCAAAGTATCTGACATTTTCTCTTAAAATGGTCATTTTATAGATAACATATTCAATGAAGGACTTGACTTATGGTAGAGGAGAGATGGGAGTGAAAGTAAGAGAGGAAAGCATAAAGAACTTTCTTACCATAGTAGGTATGGTTCATTTGATGTTCACTGGCTAGTCTTTACAATTCTGTATGTATTTAATATCATGTAATCAAACACAGTTTCTTCTATAAACACAAAACCTTAAAATAAAAGGAACATATAGACTAATCTTCCCCATGACATTAAGAAAGTTTTAATAAGGGAATCCCAACTGATACCCATATTTTTCTTTGTGTGTATCTGTGGGTGCAGGTACCATTTTTATGTGTGCTTATGTAAGAAAGAGGAAAGACTTAGATATTGTTCTTCTAAAGCCATTTTTTTGAGACAAAGTTTATTCTTGGCCTGGAGCTCACTGATTAAGCTAGACTGGGTATCCATTAAGGAATCTGCCTATGAAGTTGTGTCATGTGATGTTTTTCTGGAAGTTGCCTTATTTGCTGAGGCAGACACATGGGAAGATGATTTGCTGAGGCAGACACTTAAGATGACACATGATGCTTGGAAAGAGGGTGTGATGGTTTGTATATGCTTTTTCCAGGGAGTGGCACTATTAGGAGGTGTGGCCTTGTTGGAGTAGGTATATCACTGTGGGTGTGGGGTTAAGACCTTCACCCTAGTTGCCTGGAAGTCAGTTTTCTACTAGCAGCCTTCAGATGAAGATGTAGAACTCTCAGCTCCTCCTGTACCATGCCTGCCTGGATGCTGCCATGTTTCTGCCTTGATGTCAATGGACTGAACCACTAAACCTGTAAGCCAGCCCCAATTAAATGTTGTCTTTATAGAACTTGCATTGGTCATGGTGTCTGTTCACAGCAGTGGAAACCCTAACTAAGACAGAGGGTAAGTAAAACCTAGAAGACTGTGAACAACACCCTTACATTGATTTGTCTTGCAGTGCTTTGCTGATATTTGCTTGTTGTGAGAGAAAGATGCCATAAACCTTCTCATGGTATTCTATCTTCCTTGGACCAATTTGGTGGAGCCTCACGTTTTTTTTTTTTTTTTTTCTGGATAGAACCACTGCTACTGATTCATTTTTGGTGTTTACAGATTTGACTGGACTGCAGACACTGATTCCTGTTTGATATTTTGGACTGGCGTGCTGATATCCTGACAATGAAGATTGAAACTTCCCCAAAGAACTTCTAAACAGGTCCACAATCCCCATTTCCCATTAACTTTTCTTTCCCCCTGTCTCTAATAGGTGGGCTAGAAGGGAGGTTGAAGCATTTAAGAACCATTATTAAAGTAAGTTTTGAAAAATCTAAGCCTACATACCTGTCTCAGCATTTCCATTGCTGGGATCGTAAGCATGTACCAATACCCCCAGCTTTTTCCCCATGGGCTTTAGGGATCAAACTCAGGCCCTCATGCTTGTACAGCAAATACTTTACTGAACTATCTCCATAGCCTCTGTTTCTACATTTTAAAATTTCACCTATTTAGTCAACAAATGTTGCCTTCACTGTGTGATGGAGCTAAAAAGATGAATGATGTATCTTGAGGCAACACTCAGCTGATTTCCTAGTATGTAAGGGTAAATAAACATGTAAAGAGATAATACAATACTTTGACCAGTGATACTACAGAATTACTAAAAAAAGGCTGTTATCAAGGTGTGTGTGTGTGTGTGTGTGTGTGTGTGTGTGTGTATACAAACTCGAGTAGCTAATGTTGTTTGGACAGTTACAAAGCCACACAGAAAGGCTCTCTGGTCTTTCGTGGGTTAGAAAAAAGCCTGGGGCATTACAGAGGCAGACCTTTGGTGTTCACCATCCCTCTGGCTGGTGTCCTAGTCTGAAATAAATGGGAAAAGGAAAAAGCCAGATGAGCTTTATAAATCCACTTTCTCTCTGATCACTTAAGCTGAGAGCAAACTGGATTCCTATGCTCTTCCCACCCAGATGGACTGAATACCTGAACCATGAACCAAAATAAGCCTTTTCTTCTTTAAGTTGTTTTTTGTCAGGTATTTACTCACAATGATAAGAAAACTAGTAATACAGCCTGTCTTTGCTTTAATGATGTGAAAACATGTTTCTTATGAGCCTCATTTTTAGCACTGGGAACTGTGGGAAGTATTTATCATGAGACCCCCCAGAGTTGATGAAAAACTAGATCATAACCAGAACTAGTATCTTGATTTCATGAACCTGACTCTGAGGAATGTTTTACCAATTCCTCTGTAGTCCAGAACAATGGACACTTGTTGGTAGAGAGGAAAACTCTGTTCTAATCACATTGAAAAACTATGAGAGGACAGTAGCTGATCGTCTGATAATGTACAGAGTGAGTGAATCTGGGCCTCTGTGATGGATACCTGCCTTGCTTTGTTTCTATGTTTTCTTCTTAATTCAGAAATGTAGGGAAGTAGAGTGGACAAACAAGAAGAGAAGTAAGTCCAAGGATTTAGTTAGAGGCATTGTTCAATCTGGACCTGACTTGTCTTCAGAACTCCACCTGGAACATTTCCACTGCGAGGGCAACACTTAGGTTTTGCAAATTGAAAGACTTAGAATCTTGGTATTGGGTTTTTTCTAAGAGACAGAGCTGGCCAATAGGCAGCAGTGGTTTGATAAGCTAACTGGGATAGAGCCTTGGGGTCCAGAAAGAATATAATAAATGTCCCCTGCATCTTCATAGTTGGGGATTGTACATATGGGTTCATTTACAGGAAGGTGGATTCAGAGAGGTAAGTTGATCAGAGGTTGAATTTGAAAATAGTCACTCTCACTCCCCCAACACAATTTCTGTGCTTTCTTTGGTCTTCATCGGGCTGAAGTGTTTGTCTACTTGTGCCTTGCTCATTTGCTTTCCATCTGTCTCCAGCATGAGGAGTGGTTTGGGGACCTTATTAAGGGGATAAGATTTAGGGATTTGTATTCATGACACTTGAATAGGATTGAAAAAAGTAAAGCTGATGATAATTCCAAACTCTTCTACTGTATAATACTCAGGACCAATACCTTATTCTTGAAAGAAATTCACATATTCCTTAGTTTGCATTTCACTTGACCTTCCAGTAAGTTCTACAAAAGTACTATAATGACTGACAGTTCAACTCCACATTGTACAATTGTTGTGGAAACAGCAAGTTATCACTCTTAACCTCATTTGATAAGTGGGTAACTTCTTTTCCTCTAAATGTAATGAAATTTGAGCAGCAGTCCTGATTCATACTTTCACAATCAAAGAAAAAACAGAAGACAAGTGCCTAGCCATTTGAACAAAAGCAACAGTGAGAAAAATAGTTCATTAGTTTTCGATGCATTTGTACATTAAATTATTTTTTATTGAATACTTATTATATACAGAGTACTTTGTGAGGAGTTTCTACAGTCAACATTCTTTTATATTTTATCAGAGCCTTGGTGACATTATTATTATTATTTTCTTGGAAAAAATTCTTTGCAAGTATAGAAGCTTCACAAAACTCCAGTCTTCTGATTCTGCCTTATTTATTCTGAGCTTGGGAAAGGCAAAGAAAAGAAGTTGACATTTGAATGACTATTTTTGCCCTAGGAATTATGCTTCTTTTGTTCTTGTTCATGTTAGCTTATGAAGTTTGGGAATGCTATCTGCAGCTCTCTTCGTTGCTCAGTGTTTTTTTTTTGTTTTTTTTCATTCTTTTTTCCCTAAAATGCCTTCTATTCATTGCACAGACTTGATAGTCTCATTCTTCTATACTGAACTCATCCAGAAGCCTTGATGAGGCTTCTTTGTTTTTTTTTTTCCCCCCAGACAGCATCCTTTTGTGTAGCTCAGGCTGTCCTCAAACTTGCCATCTTTGATCCTCCTCTCTCCTCCTTCTGAGAGCTGGCATTACAGGCATGTGCCACCACATGTGGGTCACTTTGTCCTTCTTGACCCCCAGACCAAGATTAGGAGGCTCTCACAGCCCCTATGGGTATGAGTCATGGAACTCTGCTCCCAGAATACAGTTGCTGTGATGGTTTGTATATGATTGGCCCAGGACATGACCCTATTAAGAGGTGTGGCCTTGTTGGAGTAGGTGTGTCACTGAGGGTGTGAGCTTAAGACCCTCACCCTAGTTGCCTGGAAGTCAGTCTTCCACTAGCAGCCTTCAGATGAAGATGTAGAACTCTCAGCTCCCCCTGTACCATATCTGCCTGGATGCTGCCATGTTTCTGCCTTGATGACAATGGACTGAACTTCTGAACCTACAAGCCAACCCCAATTAAATGTCTTTTATAAAACTTGCATTGGCCATGGTGTCTGTTCACAGCAGTGAAACCCTAACTAATACAATATCTGTGTCTGCCTTGCTCCACTCTGAGTTCTGAGGTGGTAGATTCTGTGCTGTTCAACTTTTTGTCCTCTGGATATGGCACAGTTTGTGTCATTTCATGGAAGCCTATTCAGTGTTCGCTTACTGATTAAAATGTTACTGATTCTGCTAAACTCAAGAGGATCCCATTTGGCACAAAATCTGGCTCATCCTGCACATCATGGCTTATAAATTAAATATTAATCTTTATTATCCTTGTTTTGTGAATAGTGTAGCATCAAAGATGATTAGCCTTGTAGCCTATGAGTAGGTATTTCACTATTGTTTAATTTTTGCAATTTATTAAGTCCTAGTAAATTTGTGATGTTTGTTAAATACCTATTTCTTAACCTAGAGATAACTGATTTAAAAAAAATCCTAGAAGCTTCCCCATAAACCCTAACTTTTGAAAACTCTTTGTCATGAGTATTTATGAACACTCAGAGATACTTTATTTAAATGCACCCCCCCCAAAAAAAAGCAAAAGAAATCTAGGTTGAATGAACTGAAGCAGGAGTAACTTTAATATTATTTGTTTGGGGCTGCCAAGATTTTCTTAGTAGGGCTTTGAGCCAAGCTGATGGGTTGTATATAAATAGAAGGAAAGAAAAAAAAAACCCCTCAATGAAAGTTATTCAGTTATTTTAATGAGTTTTAAATCCACCGGATTAAGAGAAAATTCATCTTACTTAATTGAGTGACACTAATTGGTGAGGAGAAGGAAATCAATAGGCTGTGCTGTGTAGTTATCGAAAGTTCATATTTTCTTCTAATTTACTTCTGACAGTTTAACCTTCCTCCTTTGTGCTCTGTGAGCAGATTCTAAAAATAGAACTATAGTTATTGAGATACACCAGAGCATATTAGGAAACACTCTGTGAATTTAGTTTGTTTTTATGTTTTAAATCTGAGGTTAAGTTTTTGTGTCTTTTGAATTGCTTCCTTGAACATAAAAATAGTAATCATGTGATAAATCATTATGTTTATTGATAAAGTTTATGAGAGGATGAGGTGGTTTGTAGAAGTAAAAGAGGGAAGAAAGAAGGTTTGTGGGAAGGACAAGACTGGCTTGGAACTAAACAGGAGGGAAATTGAATTGGCCTTTGGTATCTGGGTACTCTGTACCTACTGACTCAATTAATGGCAGAAAACATTATAGTAAACATTTTTTCAGAATTCTTGTCATTCTCCTTAAAACACAGTAGAAAACATTTGTACTTAATTTTTTCTTTTGCCTTTAAAATTTTTATTATATTTATTAATTTATTTGTTTACTTATTTATAGTGTGTGTACATGTGCATGCTTGTGTGTGTGTATGTTTGTATGCATATGTGCATGTATGAGTGAAGGCTAGATAGAGGATAAACTGTGGGGTCAGTTCCCTCTTTCCACCATCTGAAACTCAGGTCATCAGACTTGGTGGCAAGTGCCTTTACCCATCAAACATCTTGCCAGCCCTACCATTTATATTGTGTTCAGTAATGTAGTCTAGAGACAAAAGGTCACAAAAGGATGTGTAAATACTACTCCATTTCATATCGGGAACTTGAGCATACATGGCTTTTAGTACCTCTAGGAGTTGCCAGAATTTGTCCCTGGTGAAATACTCAAGGAGAGCAATAACAAGTTTTATTAAGCTGGAGAAAAGATTGTTCCAGGTAAGTCCTGTGGCCCAGAATCCCATCAAGTGAGGACACATGTAGATGATTGTGATAGTAGATAGTAGATTATGTGGAATCAAGATCCCAAAGAGAAGGGATGCCTGGGACCCTGGAGATGGTCTTGCTGCAGCTCAGAACAACTCCAGCCTGAAAAGTGTCTCTTCACTATGGCAGAACATAGAAGCAATACGAATCTTGTAGATCTGAAAAGACCATGTAAATATAGGATAGTAGGTATCTCAGGAATAATTTATGAAGACAGATGACCTCCACATGACTCTAGAGAGAAGGCCATACCCCAACCCAAGTGCAGAATGCAGACTGAGACAGAACTTATGCTTATTAAAACTTGGATTATTGTGCACACCTGAGTCAGTGGACAGAGATGAATGTTCATGCTAACCACATTTCCTGGGGCCAAACATCTTAGATCATTATGTGCTCATGAGGAGACATAGTTTTATTTGATTGCATTTGTTCATTTACTATAATTTGATAATATTTCCTATGAGCACACATTTAAATAATTATTCAACTAAAATGATGTTCTCAGAGTTAGCCTGGCAAAGGGGGGTTTGGAATCAGAAAACTCTAGTCATGTCTGGTACTTCAGCACGTGGTTTAGATTTGAATTTCATTATGACTTAGCACAAATCAGAGAAGTCTTATTATTTAAATGTGGGTGTGGTTATGTGCAGTAAATATTTCTTAAAATAGTGAATGTAGTACACACTGCTAGTGACTTCTGTCACAGACATCTGGCCCCAGGTTTTAGAAGGGGTCCTTAGAGTTTCCCTTGAATCTGTACTTAGGAGTTGTTCTAAGTTTTGAGGTAGCTTGAAGGGTTGGGGAGGCATGTTGGCTCTGACCTTAGGGCCAAATACTTGGTTTTGGAAGGCTAGAGTTCATGTCCTGTGAACATTGACCTCCTTAGTAGTTTATCACAATGTTAGTTAGACATGAGGTCTCAAGGACACCCTGGCTGTATCTGGGCTCCTATGCTGTCTCTGTATAGCTTCACTTGGATTAGAATATGAGACTCTATTTCACTGACACTGGGCAATACAAACTAATCCCTGGTTGGTTTCTTACTAACAGTCCATGGCATTTTCAGAGTCATGTTTGATGTTGATATTGTTTGTGAATGAGCATGGCTGTGAAACTGATATCCATTTAGGCTTGGGCTGCCTGGAATCCTATCTTTAGCAAAGTCTCTTCTCCTGCTGAACTACCTCTATAGGGGGCTGATGCAATAGCTGTTACATAGCTTGTGGTGATGCTGAGGGACTTGAAGTCCTGTATCACCACATCTCACGAATATGTTTCTTGTGTGTATGGATTGCAGTTTTTTCATTTAGACTATGTACAATGACAACAAGTGTTTTATTCACTTTCCAGGCAGAATGCTTGGTAGGAAGGTTGTGGCACAAACCTTAATCTGCACATAAGGTCATCTTTCTGATATAACTTTATGAAAAATCAGTGTATCCTACCGTGACATTCTTAGCTCCATGGAAGATAATTTTATGGCAGGTATGAGTCTTTCTGGCTGTTCACCTTTGCTGGGGAAAGCAGTGGGAGTTCAATTAATCACCAGCACAAATGGAGAGACTTCTCAACATAATTCTCTATTATCACTTGTTATAAGATGAAGGATTTGAAATTACTTGGGAAACTGATCCTTAAAGCAGTCATTAGCTTCTGCTTTGGCCTCGAACTGTGTTACACAAAAACAGGGCTGAGGAGATTACTCAGTTGGCAAAGTATTGCTGCTCCAGCATAAGGACCTGGATTCAATTCCTGACACGCAAAAGCTGAGTACAGTGGTGCATACCAATAATCCCAGCACTGAGCAAGTGGTGGATCCCTAGGGCTTGTTGGCTAGTTAGTCTAGTTGAATTGGTGAGGTGCAGGTTCAGTGAGAGGTCTTGTTTCAGAAACTAAGTGAAGAGTGACTAAGGGAGACAGTACACTTTCAGCTCTTTTTTTCACATGCATATACACCTGTACATACATGCACAACACATGAACAGAACAAACAACTCAAATCAATCACTCTTGCTTCAAAACTTTAGATGAGAATTATGATATTGAGCCTTTACAGGGACATTTCTCTTTCCTTGATTTTATTCTCTTTTTATTAAAAATATATTAAAAGAGACCAGTATTTCTATTTTTCAATTATGTCTTTGTAGCTAACACCCCAAAACAAGATAGTTGAATACCATTTTATACTTCAAAATTTGAAGAGTGGAAACTGGCCCATGAAGGTGAAGCCTACATTCTAAAACAACAGATTAGACAACCTATTCTGATTATATGGAACAGGGAGTTGCTAAGGGAAAGGAAGAGCTGAGTTGAGAGAGCACCAAAACATGTTCCAGTGAGGAGTTACCACTGCAACTTCAATAGATATCTGCAGCCTAGAATTATTAACTTCATAGTTTAGACATTGTTATACAAGGGAGGGATTTTTTTAAAAAGAGATTTTTTTTCATATAATATGTCCTGATTATAATTTCCCCCTCTACTTCTCTTAGTTTTTCCTCATTTTCCCTCCCATTAACATAATTACTCTTTCAATTAATTTAGTAATGTTTTTTTGTCTATCATTTTATCTGTATTATTTTTCATGATAATTTTCAATTTTAACATGTTTTTTAAATATTTCTTCTATTTTATCAGAAATGTTTTCCATGTAAATCTCTGATTTTATCACAAAATGTTTTTAATTCCACCTTCAATTAATTTAGAAAGGGTTTTTATGTCTACCATTTTATCTGTATAATTTTCCATGAAATAATCAATTTTAATGTATTTTTCTATGAATTTCTTGAATTTTATCAGAAATATTTTCCATGTAAATCTTCAATTTTACCTGAAAATGTTTATAATTCTACTTTCAATCAACTTAGAATTATTTTTATACCTACCATTTTATCTGTATAATTTTCCATGATAATCTTCTATATATTTCTTCAATTTTATCAGAAATATTTTCCATGTAAATCTTCAACTTTATCAGAAAATGTTTATAATTCCACTTTCAGTCAACTTAGGAATACTTTTATGGCTACCATTATTATATCTATATAAAATTTTCCATGATAATCTTCAATTTTTACATGTTTCTCTACATTTTTCAACAATTTTATCAGAAATATTTTTCCATGTAAATCTTCAATTCTATCATAAAATGTTTCTACTTTTTTCCAATTAATTTAACAATGTTTTTATGTCTACCACTTCACACTTTAAATTTCCATGAAAATTGTCAATTTTAACGTGTTTTTCCATATATCTCTTCTATTTTATCAGAAATATTTTCCATGTAAATCTTCAATTTTATCATGAAATGTTTTTACTTCTTTTTTCAATAAAAGAACATGCTTTTCCAAAAAATTTTATTAATTATTTGGGAATTTTGTGCAATGCACCCCATCAAACTTACTTCCCATTCCTCCAAGGTCTACCTTCCCTCCCTTACACTCTCCCCCAAACAAAAACCAAACCAAACCAAAAACAAAACAAAACAAAACAAAACAAAATAAACCCCTCATCAAGTCTAATTTGTGTTGCCTAGATATTTGTTGGAGTAGCCCCTTAAAGAAAACCAAGTCATTCCCCCCCAGCCTGCTAGAAGCCATCAACTGTGAAGAGCTAGTTACACTTCACCATCTTTATTACAGTTTTTTAAGGACTCTTGTCAACAGTTTCCTGTCTGGACTGTTTCTCTTTCAGGAGGTTGGAGTGGGGAAGGTTGTCACATAAGTCTTCAATGTTTCTCATTCTCAGTAATGAATCTACAGTCATCCATATCACTGCAAAAAAGCTTTCTTGCCCATAGAAGATAGGGGCAGCATAGATTGTGGACTTCAAAGTGGTTTCCAGTGGCAGCATGGTTCATGAACATTTGGTCTCTGCTAGCAACAAAGACCTTGGATATGAACACAGGGCTCCAGTAGCAGCACAGACCACAGATATCAACATGATTTTAATTGGCAACACAGACTATAAACAAAAACATGGCCCTTGGCAGCAGCATGGCCCACTAACATCATGGCGCATAGCAGAAGCATGGATTTTAAACATGGATTCTGGCACAGTATGGACCATGAAAATCTTTTGAGGAGACTTCATCCAGAAAATGAACTATTCTTCATGTCAGATGCCTTGTTGTATAGAGTCAGTGTGGTTGGCAGTATATGTGTTGGGGAACAGGATCCACATAAGCTCTAGGCTGCTGTATACCACCCTGCATTGAACACCTTTCTGTATCAAAGATGCCAGCACATACAGACAAAGGCTGTGTAGGCACCCTCTCCATAGCCAGTAAATGTGTGGGTATCTTTAGCAATAGGTTTATTTAATGTCTGTTTGTGGAGAGCAACCTATAATCTTGACAATAGCCTGCATTGTTTAAGGGTTCCTATTGAACCCCTTTGACCAAGAACTTAATTATATGTAATCCAATCTTGGTACTAGAAGCTTTACTTGGTGACAAGAGATGTCCAATTAGGGTTCTGTCTTCCCCATTATTTTGTGATTTTGTTTAAATCAACTTCATATATTCATATATTTTAGGAAGCTCCTCCTGTATTAGGTTTCCATATAACCCTTCAAATGGCTCTTAATTATAGCCATCTCTCCCCATATTTCTTTCCTCATTCCCATATTTGCCTTTCTCCCTCACTTGGTCTTCCCATTTCAGTCTCCCCATTCATCTATAAGTATCAAATATATTTTCCTTTCTTAGGGAGATCTATCTGTCCCTGCTAATCCCTTACTCTATACCCAATGTTTGTAGTTCTATGGATTATAGCTTGGTTATCATTGATTTGACATATAATACTCCATATAAGTACATTCATATCATATTTGTTTTTATGGTGCTGGGTTACCTCCCTCAGGATGATTCTTTCTAGTTATATTCATTTACCTATGAATTTCATAATTTCATTTATTTAAATAGCTAACCCATACTCCCTTGTGTAGATGTACCACATTTTCTTTATTAATCTGTTGAAGGACATATAGGTTGCTTCTAGATTCTAGCTATTATGAATAGAGTAGCAGTGAACATGGCTGAGCAAGTATCTCTGTGGTAGGATGAAGCATCCTTTGGATATATGCTGAAGAATTATATAACTGGGTCTTGAGATAGAACAATTCCCATTTTCCTGAGGAACCACCACACTGATTTCGATAGTAGTTGTACACGTTTGCAATCCCACCAGTAATGGATGAGTATACCCCTTATTCTACATCCTTGCCAGCAGAACTGTCACTTGTTTTATTCATTTTAGCCTTTCTGATGGGTGTAAGATGATATCTCAAAGTAACTTCGATTTGCATTTATTTGATGACTAAGAATCTTGAACATTTATGTGTTTATAATACATTTGAGTTTCTTCTTTAGAGAATTCTGTTTAGTTCTGTACCCCAGTTTTAAAATTGGGTTATTAGTTTTCTTGATATGTAGTTTTTTGAGATCTTTATATATTTTGTATATTACCCCTATATTGGAAGTATAGTTGGTAAAAATCTTTACTCATTCTGTAAACTGCATCCTGTACAAATGATAGCATCCATTGCTATGTATAAGCATTTCAGTTTCATGAAATCCCACTTATTAATCATTTATCTTAGTGCCTGTGCTAATGGTGTTCTGTTCAGAATGTCTTTTCCTGTGCCAATGAGTTCAAGGCTATCCTCTACTTTCTCTTCTACTAGGTTCAGTGTATCTTGGGTTATGTCAAGGTTTTTGATCCATTTAAAGTTAAATTTTGTGAAGGGACATTAGTATGAACATATTTGGATTCTTTTACATGAAGCCATCCAGTTTGACCATCACCATTTGTTGAAAATGCTGTTTGTTTCCCAGTTTGCATTTCTGGTTTCTTTATAAAAAATATATATGTCTGTAGGCATGTGGATTTATGTCTGGGTCTTCAGTTTACTCCATAGGTCAAGGTGTCTGTTTTTATGCCAATACTATGTGACTTTTCTTATTATAGCTGTATATGCTTGAAATTAGGGATGGTGAAACTTCTAGCAATTCTTTTACTATTCAAGATTGTTTTAGCTATCCCATTTGTGTGTGTGTGTGTGTGTGTGTGTGTGTAAGTGTGTGTGTGTGTGTGTGTGTGTGTGTGTTTCCATATGAAGCTGAGAATTATCCTTTCAATATCTGTGAAGAATTACATTGGGGTTTTGTTGGGGATTGTACTCAATCAGTCAATTGCTTTTGGTAGGATAACCATTTCTACTATATTAATCCTACCAGTGCATGAACATGGAGGATCTTTCCATTTTCTAACATCTACTTCAATTTCCTTCTTCAGTGTATTGAAGTTTATATCATACAACTGTTTTACTTGGTTAAAATCACCCCAAGATATTTTATATTGTTTGATACTATTGTGAAATTCTTTGCTTACATGGTTTCTTTCTCCATCTGTTTCTCTTCATTTGTTTATGTGAAGAACAGTGATTTTTGTGGATTAGTTTTTTATTTATTATATATAAGTACACTGTAGCTGTCTTCAATCACTCTAGAAGAGGGAGTCAGATCTCCTTACGGATGTTTGTGAGCCACCATGTGGTTGCTCGGATTTGAACTCAGGACCTGTGGAAGAGCAGTCAGTGCTCTTAACCATTGAGCCATCTCTCCAGCCCCGTGAATTAGTTTTGTAACCTCCTACTTTGCTGAAAGTGTTTATCATCTGTGGGAGTTTCTAGGTGGAATTTTTAGGGACACTTATGTATATTATCATATATGCAAGCAAAAAGACTTTGGCTTCTTTCTGTTTTATTTGTATCCCCTTGCTCTCCTTCAGTTTTTGCTCTATTAAGCACTATGTTGAATAAATATTGAGAGAGTGTAAAACCTTGTCTTGTTCATGATTTTAGTAGAATTGCTTTGTGTTTCTCTCCATGTAGGTTTATGTTGGCTATGGGCTTGCTACCTTTATTATGCCATGATAATGTTCTTTGTATCCCTAATCTCTCCAGGACTTTATCACGAAAGGCTGCTGGATTTTTGTCAAATGATGAGATGATCACATAATTTTGTATTTCAGTTTGTTTATATGGTTGGTTGTACTTATTGATTTATGTATGTTGAATCACCTTTCCCTCTCTGGGATAAAATGATGAGCGGTGGAAAGAAGTTTGGGGAGAAAGATCTGTTTGATCCACTGGAGATGGAGGCAGGGAGGGAGTTGAGGCCACAGCTGGTAGTTGTCTATAAAACTGTGAATGAGGCTGTGAGAATGGATCTGGAGGAGAGAAGGATGAGGCAAAGATATGAAGTTAGCCTATCTGCTTCCCTGGCCATAGTTCAAGAATTATTTCTTCACCCTTCATAGAAATGTGTAGGTTCTGAGACTCTACAAAGCATCTTTATCCTAACCAGTAATTTAGAAATCTCCATTCTTGGGTTCCATAGTGGCAAGAAAGACAGAGATAGGAAGTGGTATAGGAACTTTGCTTGCTTTTTTACCCAGAAGGGATAGGTGGTAGCATCAACTTAGATCAGCAGTTCTCAACCTGTAGGTCACAACCCCTTCGGAGGTTTCATATCAGATAGCCCGGATATCAGATATTTGCATTATTATTTGTAACAATAGCAAAATTACTATTATGTAGTAGCAATAAAATAATTTTATGGCTGTGGCGTCTCCAGAACCCGAGGAACCTTATTAATGTGTTGCAACATTAAGAAGGTTAAGAACTAGAGTTCATTGGTAGAATCAGCCACTTGGCCTTACCTAATTTCAAAGAGGGTAGAAAGAGGAATATCTTCCTCAGAGTGAGAGTATGAGCCCTGATAGTTGAGATCAGTAATAATGTCCATACAATGAACTATGAATGGGACTAGGACTAAGGCTCTTGCCATGAGGGAGCACCATGTCTGGCATATTTCTATAGTTTTCTTTCCATCTTAGAACATGTTTAGCAGCATTGGATGCCTACTCTACATCTCTTCCTAAGTGTTTGCCATTAGGCTCATTTTTGAGAGTTTGTTTAGTTCTAGGGGAGAGCAAGAAGAGCAGTTGGTTCCATTCTTTATTTGTCTCCTGCCCAGTAAGGTTAGCTCTAAGACTTCTTAAAGTACTCATATTGCCAAAACCATGTGGATATGGAAGTAGGATTTTGAAAAGTCACCACAGATCCCTCTGGCTCATTTAGGAGCCATCTGGAAGAGGCCTTAGGGCCATGGAAGACATGCTGTTTCACCAGTCTCTGAGAGCTATCCCTTGGGAGCAAATACATACATATTTAGGCTATAAATCACTTTGCTCACTGATGCTAAATTAACTTTTAAACCTTCTAAACTCCTTATCCAGCTGATGTCAGGATCATGGGTTGCAGAGCCTTGAATTTGGTATTGATTACATATAAATTACTTTTTTTTTTAAAGGCATACATCAGTACAAATGCAGCACTGGTTCCCAAAGGCTGGCTATAACTCAGAATTACCTGGTGTGTGGGTAAAGAACAACTTTCTAGATCCCATTTCAGACTCTCTTTGATCTTGTTTTGATAATTTGCATTATGAGGGTGCCAAATTCAGTGATTTTGAAGGAAACAAAAACAAAACAAAACACAACAAAAGTACTCTTAGAAGTTCTAATAAATTAGCAGATAAAATCAAGGCAGCTTGGTGGAATCAGAAGCCCTTTGTTCCTAAAATGATCCATAAGGGCTGCCAAGGAAATCTAAGGACTTCTGAGGTGCGGGTTGCAATCTTTTAGGGGAATGAGACTAAAGGGTTTATTTTTTATATGCTTCGATATGTGGTCCTAAGTGAATGGGTGGCTGGGTTGTGGGGTGTATCTTTTCTCTTTTTGTTGGTTCTTTGTTTCTACCTGTCAGCTGCATTTGTCTCTCAGTTGTTTTCTCTGCTGCATCTATATTTTATGCTCTATGTCTCTGTCCCTTGTCCTCTTCTCTTTTCTAGAACTGATGAAAACCCAGGATACATATTTCTTCCCCCAGTTCTCAGGTGAATCAGTAGAGATTTGAGAAGAATATCAGAATCCCATTTGAAGATGCAAAAATTGCTTTGCTTGAAGATTTCCTTAGAGTTTTAGTGGGATTTTCATATTCATTTTGTGATATTTGAGTTTGGTTTTATTAACTTACAGGGTTTAACATTTCCTAACATCTTCCACCCAAGCCCTGGCAGGCAAATGAGGGGCTTATTTAATAAAGTTGTGTGATATGTGGTATAGATTGTGCACGTAGGCTTCTGTTTTATTTTTATTGCATTTAACCACGCAAACACCCACTTGACTCATGATTATTTTGCTCTGGGGATGTGGGGTATTTATTATGTTAGAATGATATGAGATCAGACATGACAGACTCCTTCAGGAATAAGAAGTCTTAATTAGGTTCAAAATTATCCTGGTTTATCCCAGGGCTGGTTCCTACAGCGTATGAATTTAGCACTTTTAACTGTTTTATTTTTCAAAAAACAACATTATTTTTAGCTTCAACAGTAATGACAGCTATTGTATATGTCCTATGTTTCTTCATAGTTTTACTCCTAAAAGTACATCCCATTGTTTCTAAGAACAAAGACATTTGGAAAGTACAACTACATGATATCCTAACACAAAATAGCAATAAAATTTAGCCAATTTAACTAAAACTAAGATAAAACGAAGATCAAATATTCAGCTTAGATTCATATGTGATTTTTTTTGTAGTGACATCAATATAAAATTTAAAATTTTTGTTCATGTTTACTAATTGAATAAAATAATGGGCCTCATTGTGACTTTCAATGTGAATTTTTACGCTTTGAAGTTCAATTTATTAGCACTATAATAGTAGTCTGAATATAGTGTTATGTGGTATATTCATTCATTCATTATTGATACATTATTAAATAAGTGTTTATAGATGCAGAAAGGTAACTTTTAGAGGTATAAATAAAACATTGTTTATCTTAAAGATCTTACAAATTAGGGTGCCTTTGGAGGTAAGCAGAAAAAAAGTGGTAGAGAAAACCATAGGGTAGCATAAATGAGTGGTCACTGTTATAAGAAATGTTCAAAATAGGTGGCTCTGTCCTGTGGTCCATAGGTCTATAGCTCTTGAGAGTAATTAGTATTTCAACCATAGTTTCAGACATGTCTTAAAGAGGATCTTGAAGGGAATACTTTTAAAAGAGTAGGTGAGAATTTTTTTCTGCATTTATGAGTGAGTTTGTCATGTGTGTGTAGGTGCCCTCAAAGGCCAGAATTGGGCACTGGATTTTCTGGAACTGGAGTTATAAACTATTGTAAGCTGCTATGTGGATACTTGGAACCAAACTCAAGACCTGTGTAAGAACATCAGGTACTTTTACCTCTTGAATTAAGTCTCCATCCCAGAGAGACCATTTTTGTTTTGTTGAAAGAAGTGAATATAAGAAATTGAGGATAGAAAATTAGAAACAAACCCAAAACAAACCAGAGAAGACCCAGAAAGCCACAGCATACTCTCTCAAACAAGGACTACTTTTCTCATGGTAGAGCTGGAGATCACTGAGTTAAATAAAATAAGCCAAGCTCAGAAGGACAAATATTGCCTCTCTCATATGTCTACCCCTTCCTCCCCTTGTAAGGGAAGGGCTACAGCATGACCTATTTTAATGCTGAGAAACACCCCTTCCTCTCAGGGTGGACTTGTTTGTTTTCTCTACCAGTCATATATATTCCATGTAAAACTTAATATCTTAAATTGCAGAGTAAAGAGAAGATTGAAAGGAAACTTGTAAAAACAAAATGAGACTAGCAGAAGTGATGAAAATTGATGGACAGAAACCCATCCAGTTCTTTGGTGTTTTTATATTTCTAACTGTATGGCTTCAGAAGGGGAACTGTTTGGGAGAAGGGAAGTAATATAAGGGAAGCAACCAAACACAAAAAGACCATGTTAGAAAAAAGAAAAGAAAAGAAAAATGAATTTTGCCTATTTTCTCTCATGTTGAGCCTGGACGTATGTGTGTGTGTGTGTGTGTGTGTGTGTGTGTGACATGAGAGCAGAAAGAGGATGGAAAAGAGGGAGAACAAAAGAGAGTGAAAGGGTGGAAATATAAGCAAAATACAAGGTTGTATATGTGAAAATGCCATAAAACTGTTATTAAAAATCAACAAGAAAATGAAGAAAGCTACTTTTTTCATCAATTTTATTATGATATTTATTAACTAGAATATTGAGTCATTGTAATTCATAGTGTACTGTGCATGAAAATTCTATAAATTCATCTGCTGCTTTGAACTAAAGAATGTGAAGAAAACAGTCTGCATAGAAACTTAAACAGAAGCCTAAAAATTCACAATGGACTTGTTTCAGTTGACATTATGATACAGATGACTATTATTTGGGATACTTTCTTTACTAAAATAATAGGCAACATCCTGTGAATTTGCCTTTTACTAGTTTATGGTTTGAACTGCTGGCATGTTTGTATTTTGAGACCTAGTCTTACATGATTAGATCCACCACATGAAAAACACAAAGACCAGTTCAACCTAGGAGATAATCAATTTTTCATGCTCATTATCATTTAGATGAGTCTCTTATATGGGAAAGGCTGCAGCATGACCCATTTTAATGCTGAGTAACACCCTTTCCTCTCAGGGTGGCCTTATATGCTTCCTTTAGCTGTTGTAAATGCTCCTGTAAAATTGTTTGTACTCTAATTAACAAACAGTAGGGAGAAAGCCAAAAGGAAACTTTAAAAAACAAAGTGAGATCCAGAGAAATGATGAAAATTGATGGATAGAAACTGTTTAGTTTCTTCAGTGGTTCTAACTGTATGACTTCTACCGTCCTGGAGGGAAACGAAGAACATTTGGAGCTTAGTTATTTTATTAAAACTTTTATATAGCAACACTATTTAGATAAATCTTAATTCTTCCTTCTGAAAACAGAAATATATTGATATTTCTGGAAAGGGCAAATGAAAACAGACTCAGCTACAATTGGTGCAGCAATTAGGGCCCAAGGCTGAACACTGAACAGGCTCAGAATAAGGCTTTATCTGGGTAGCTCTGAGACTCTCCTATTGGAGGGTAGATAGTCCTATTACAAACTGTAATTTTTTTGGTGAGTTGATTAGTTAACAGAATTATAGGACTATTCTGAGTAACTTCCCCTTTATTCTGACAGTTGGGAAAGGTGCTAATTGATGTGTTTCTTAAGGAATAGAGTCACAAAGCTCTGTGGTTGTGCTTTACTCTGATTAAAAATAGCTTTGACCTTTGACTCTTGCTACGAGGCCCATAAGCTTAAATTCATATTGTCTCTCTTACTGTGAACTCATATTGTACCTCTCCTTGGGGATTACCCAGCAGAATGTGTGCTTGTAGTAGTAGCATATGCCCTGATGTCATATGGATATGCCCATCCAATGGATGATGATGCAGAAGAAATGACTATTTAGATCTGTGAGGTCTGAACTTGGGGAACTAGAAATACCATCAGCTTTCTCCAATATCAGATCAGATTATTTTTAGCATTGAAAGTATTCTTTTCACCATAGAAGCCTCTGACAGTGATAAGATGATTTTCAAGTTTGTACACAGCAGAGGAAGAGCTCAGATAATGTGCCCAGCTTCTATCTCAGTGCTGCTCATTAGAAAGACAATGCTAACCAGCTGTCCCCTGGTGTTCAGAAAAAGAAAGATCCAATTAACTGGCCATCTTCCACCTGGTTCCAGATTTAGCCAGCTCCTTAGGAGCCTGTAAGAGCAGCTAGTGTGCATGAATTTTCATTATTAAATGCGAATTAGGGGGTGAAGGGAGGTGGGCTGGGCCAACATTTTCTGAAATATCTTGGAGAGTTATAAGTAGTGCCCTCTGAGCTTGGTTATCTGGAAAGTCAGTGCTTTCACCAGATACTTAAAACTGTTCCTTATTGTGAATATTGTGGGCATGTGAAGCTAGAAATACAATGTTTCTATGAATGCAGGCACAGAACCATGGTGAAATGTGGTGTATTTAGCTGAGCTTTTCTGAGATTTAGCATGTGAAACTCCTCTCAACTATCTTGTAACTAACCATACACCTGTATTGGAACATTTATATTTCTCAGGAACTCATTCCTCAAGCTTTCCTTTGTGAATCTGTTAAAAATATCATGATTAACTCAAAATAAAAGGCAATGAATGTCTAGAGCCCTTCAGTTGTCAGTCTTCCATCTTTTAAAAGTCAAGCATATAATTGGTTCCTGACCATTTAGGCTCAGGATAAAGCATCTAGGGATGTGACTCCTGGAAATGCTTCTGGTATATGAGTTCCTGGAGCAACACCCCATTCTCAATAGAGCTATCAATAAAGCAATCATTTCTCAGCAGCAAAGACTGAAAAATCTGCTGTATTACACTTTCCAATCTCTTCAAAATCACATTAAAAAATCCATTTTGTTGCAAGATGACCAATCTCATCTGATTTATAAGCTGTGGCCTCAGAGGAAATATGGAAAGCTTCGAGTCAAAACCAGGGGACAAATATGCCAGCAGGAAGCAGACACTTCCTGCATTTCGAGTTTGCAGCTTCCAGGGCCTGCTTTAAAACATGTCAGTTTGCAATTTGTTAAGTTGTGTAGCAAAGAACCATTTATTTGTCAGTGAGTATGATATCTATTCCATCCCTGGCATCTGTGTGGGGCTTATATATTATACCCATTCTTTCGGTCTGCTTAAAAAAAAAAAACCCCAATAATCTTATTTATCATTTCTAATTGTGAAAGATATTTTTTAAAATGGATTTTAAGTGTCAGGTACCAGTAAAGATATCCCTTCCCTGGTAGGATTTTAGTTGCCATCACTCTTTCTGAGTAATGCTGCAATGTATTTAGAAAAGAAAAAAAAGATTTCTTTGATGAAAAGTTTATTATATCACTGTGTATCTGAAAAAGGCATCTCATGTAATAACCCCAATGACATTTCTTTAGACCACTTGAGAGACATACATCTTAATTTACATATATTTTCTACATTAGTTATATTCTACCATGATCAGAAACCAAGTATCTTATTTAAATTGGATTTCTACGGCTTTAAAAATGAAAAACTTAATAAGAAAGCAATGGTTTCTATATTATAATCACAGTATTGATGCTTAAAAATTGTTTTA
The DNA here is from genome assembly GCA_964023405.1 of Apodemus agrarius. Lineage (NCBI taxonomy): Eukaryota > Metazoa > Chordata > Mammalia > Rodentia > Muridae > Apodemus > Apodemus agrarius. The sequence goes on along the minus strand of OZ030014.1, from coordinate 112,875,408 downwards.
GGAGAACTTTGTCATCATGAATTCATTGGCTAACACTTGATTTGCTTACATCTGGTCAATAACTTAATTTTTTCTCTTGTAATTCTCAAGTCCTTCTCCGTAATTCCATTCTTAATACTTTATTCTCCTGATTGTGAATTTTATGACTGTCACATGACTTAATGACTTCAATATCAGCCCTTTCCTTAGTCCTCTTCTGTGGCTCTGCTATCTTCCCTTTTTGTACACAGAAAATTATAATTATTGTTAGGGATGGTTTGAATAACTATAAGCTTAGCCCTTGGAAGATAGAGCAAGAGGGTCAAGAGTTTAAGGTTGAGTTTGAGGTCAGCCTGGACTACTACATGAGAGGCTGTCTCAACACTGCCTCCCTTTTAATTTTTGGTTCCTTCCTTCATGTCTCAACTAATATCTTAAATGAAGACATGCTGAATCCCAAAGAATACCTCTAACTAGAGAGAAACTGAATTAGGAACACTGAATTAGGAACTATATAGTCATCTATATGTTGGAACTATGGTCTGAAATGTAGACTGGAGTGAGAAGCGTTAGTTACTCAGAAGAGGGAGAAGTGGCAAGTACTTAAAGTGATCAAAAGTGCGCAATTAGATAAGATCCCGAACAAATAATTAAAAAAGTGATTATAAGAGTGCTCAATGAATTCAAAGAAGGCACAAATTAAATCCTGAATGAATTCAAAGAGACTACAAATAAAGGACTGAATGATGTAAGGATGTCAATACAGATATGAAAGAATTGAAAAAGAGAAATATTGACTAAAATTGGAGTCTGGAAATATGGCTCAGTAACTGAGTGCTTGCCTAGTAAATGTGAGGCCTCAGTTTCAACAATTGACATTAAACACACACACACACACACACACACACACACACACACACACAGAGTCACACTTAATATTCTGGAAATGAAAAACCTTAATAAGTCAAAGAAAAAAATTTCATTACTAGAATGGATCAAAGAGAAGACCTAGTAGTATCAGGGCTCAAACATAAGGCAGAGGAATTTGAACACTGATTTAACACTCAGTATAAAATACTAAGAGCCACGTGCCCACCTCCATAAAAACTCAATCCAGAAGTTTACAGACATTTAACAATCACAGGGCTTCCCTGCATCATGGATCTGCACACTACTCTCTACTCCACAGTTCTGCCTGCCTCTTTTGAGCCCTGCTCCAAACCTAGGTGAGAGGCCCCTTTGCTAACTTCCCGCCCCCCTCGCACCTGCTGGGAGCCCAGCAAGTCCAGGAGCAGTGAGTTCTGCCCTGCTCTATCAGAGTTCAATCTTCCTTCTGGTCCACATCTCCACCTGCTGTACAGAGCCATATTGGGGTGTCTTGCCACATGGCAGGAACTTGACATTGGTCAAGGTGAACTTCCTCTCCCAGCCTTTGAGCAAGGATTCCTGTGCTTTTCACAATCCTGCCCCACCTAGGGTGCAGTGCTCAGTGTGAAGGTGAAGTTCCTCCAGATGTACGAATTCCTGAATTAAGCAGGTGACCCACCCAGCTTCCTGAGCAGTGGAGTCAACACTCAAAAAAATCACACAGGAGTCTGGGAGGAGGGGCTCCCCCAAAACTGTTAAATTGTCTGAGCTCCATTAAACTTTGGCCTTGATCGGTAAACTATCGTCCTGGCCCTCCTTCTTTCTGCCCTTCCCCATCCATCCCTTGGCTTCTGTTTCCAGGAACCCAGTTCACAGTAGCTGCAGGCAGCAACAGAATGGCACCCAAACGTGGGGCTGGACTCGAGAAGATTTCCTGAGGTGACCCTGTCTTGGCAAAACTTCGCAGAAAATGGAAAAAGATGGTATCCTGCACGGTGAGCAAAATAGGTGCTAGAGGATATGGACTAAGTGAGGCAGTGTCGACCCACCATTGAACTCGCTTAGGGGGCAGACAGTGGAATATGGGGCAAGAAATTTACAGGCATTTGTCTACAGCTTTTAAGAGCTGAATTCAGGTGAAAAAGAAAAGGATTGTAAAACAGGCGTATGTCCGCATTCTCCAAGAGCTGCTTTAAGAAAGGTTGAAAAATGAGAGAGTAGGAAAATGGATGTAATTCCATAACAAGCATGCTTCCCTTTCTGTGTTTGTCCTCCGTGCGTACCATGTCTACATGTATGTTCATGTCCTATTTGTGTGTGAAATGTCCTATTCGTGGCGTTGTGTGAATGACTGTAATTGTTTCTTGTTAAAAATAAAATTGGTAAAAATTTCGTCTGCTGGCCGTCTATCTCTTAATCTAGCCGCGGGTCACAGCAGAGGTTGATTTAAGGTATCCCGTACTCAGCTAGGAGTCAAAGTTGAGAGAAAGTTGCTTTTAAAAAGGCCAGCTGTCTTAAGTCTAGGACAAGTGAATTAATGGTTGTGTCTCCTAAAGAAAGATCTCTACAATTGTGGTTTTTTGTTCAGAGTGCTTTTTGTTCTCTTGAAATTGCAGCTAGAAAAAGGAAAATTGTTTGGTTTAAGTTTATGAGATTCATGTAATCGTCTTATTCTTGTTTATAATTGGTCTTAAAGATATAAGTATATTTTGCATGTCTTGAGTATATAGAGAATTGGCTTATAAGTCATTGGATATGGTTTAATAGGTATACTGTTATTAAGAAATGGTTAGTTTAACCAGTGACACATGGCCTAACGCAATTCATACTTTGTTTCCCTTTTTATAATTCGTCTTGAAAGTATAAGTATGTTTTGACTATGGAGTCTTGGCTTGTGAATTATTGTGCATGATTTAAATGGTGTAGAGTTGGCAATAAGAGAGTTTGGAGCTGATGGCTCGAGGTTGCGGCCATCTTGAGCACATGGCATGTTGTGACTCTGAGAATGCAGGCCTCTGGGATGCTTCTAAATTGGCATGGTGTTTTGTGTGAATCTTAACCTAGAAATTAGACGTACAAGGAATAAGATTTAAAATAATGTCTCTTCAATTAGTTATACTGTCATACACTTAAACATAAGAACTGGCAGACTAACTTTGCAGTGTAAAAGTAATGCATTTGCCATTAATTTTAAAGAAAATAGATTGTTTAAAATTGGGTTTTGCTTCCAAAGTTGTAGTTAAGCTCTAATATTGCAAGAGAAAATTAAGTTACAATAAAAATTTCCTGTGTGCCATTGGCTGCACTTTGCAGCCTGGTTAAACGCTCATGATTCTTACTATATGTTATAATTAAGATAATTTGAAGAGTGATAAAGGTTAGAAACAGCTGTGGCCAATATGGGCCTATTGTCACTTTTTCACAGGTTTATTGGTACAGTGGTAGAAGCAAAAATTTACCCCCCCCCCCAAGATTAAAAAGGAGAGCTCAGTGGAAATCTATTTGATATCAAACAGGTTCCTTTGACTACTAAAATCCAACCAGTAGAGTCTTTCCAAAAACCTTGAAATTACAGGTTCCTTTTGTTTGTTATTTAACCCTCATGTCCTTGCAAGATAGGTGTGTCTGCCTCTGGCCTTAGATAATAGGCTCAGTTTAGAAGATCTTTACATTTGAGGAACCTCAGGTGTTGTCCTTGACAAACCGGTGGGTGTTGGGCAGATTAAAAAGAAAAAAATTTACATTTGAATTAATGCAAAGCTTAGACCTTACTCAGTGGAAGTTTGTGAGGAACTGCTTTTATCTTGCAGACCCCACCTAAGGAGTGTTTGGCCAAAACAACATTCTTGACTTAATCCAGGTGTGGTTCAAAATGCAGTTCAAACTTATGAAAGATTACTAAGGCTATGTAGAACTTATAAAGGCATTAAAATTTGGCCTGCCTAATCCATACAAAATTATTATAGGTTTAAAGAGTTGTTTTTGCCTTACATTCTGATAATTATAAAGGCATTTGCTTCTATTGGCTAACTTTAAAGAAACAAAGCAATTTCATTAGAAGGTTTTTCCTTGTGCAATGGCCGATAGCCTTACCTTATGTGAAAAAGGTTTTGTCTCAATATGAGAAGCTAGGATCTTAGATTTTTCAGAGTATAATGTTCATGGAATGTTTGTTACAGGACTTTTCTCTTAATTATGGGCTTTTAAATTTTTAAGTAAATGATTTTCAAAGGTTGGTAGGATATATTAATTGGCTTTATCTTATATTAACATCACTTTAAGCTTGCCACAAGAGGATTTAAGCCTCTAATGTTTTTAAAATAAATGATGCAGCAATCAAATTGATTATTATTGATGCTTGATCTATTACATGGCAAGCCTTTTTAGGCAAAATTAATAATTGTTATCCAAAAGATAATTTGTTGTAATTTACTTTTATATTTCTATACATACATCCTATAAAGACTACAACTATTGTTGGATTGGAGCGCATATAATTAGATTACATTTACTCTTTTGAGTTTCCCCCTTCTTCAGCACAGATAATTGACTTGGGTGCTGTAGCAGCTATTTTTACGATGTTAAAAATCAAGCTTTTAATAGTAGTAAATATATATGGCTCATGGTTTACAATTGCTTAAAATTGTTCCCTTTTTAATACTGCTAATTCTTAATTTTTATACTTGTTTATGGAAATGTAATTCAAGTTAAAAAAGATATGTTCTTTAAATGACTGTCCTGCATTAATAATTAACCCGAAGGCTGGAGAGACAGCCGTGGGTACTGGAAGCCAAGCTCTTGTATTTTATGGATGTGAGCCTGAAGAGATGGCTTAGCCATTAAAAGCTAGGCCCTCAGTTGTGGAGTATGGGAGTTCATTCCCAGCAACCACATGGTGGCTCACAACGACCTATGATGGGATCTGACACACTTTTCCGGCGTGTCTAAAGACAGCTACAGTATACTTATATATAATTAATCTTTTAAAACATGCCTGGACAAGACCCCTTAAGGCAAAGTACATGAAATTTATATCCCAGATAGACTATATAGAAACAATTGGCTATATAAGCATATTCTTTATATCATCCAAAGGGTAATGGCTTAAAATTTTTTTTTTGTATTTTTGTGCACATCAAATTATAAAGATTTGTTCTTGGTATCCTCAATTTCTACCTCTACCACATAATGGTGTTAATTCTAGAGGACTTAATTATTACAGATAAATGATACTACTCATGTTTTCTAATTTAGAAAAGTAAAATATGTACATGTGACTATTGACACCTTTTCAGGTTTTCTAGTTGCCTGAAAACAGAAGAAGCAACTAAAAAGATAATCATTGCCTACACTGTTTTTCTATATTGGGTGTTCCAAATCAGATTAAAACATATAATGGAATTGGCTATTTCAGTCAAGCATTTGAGACTTTCTGAGGAAAGTTTAATATTACCCATATTACTGGGATTCCTTATAATCCTCAAGGACAAGGGCTTCAAGCAGGAATTTGACATTGAGGCATAATAGGGAAATAGGTTAAGTCAGGAATTTTTATCTGAGGGTAGAAGGAGAGAAACAAGCTTCAGGCAAGATCCTGGGCTTGGACAAGGAAGTAGACTCAGGAATTTTGGTCATCCTTACACACCCTTGAACAATTTTGTGGTTATTATTTGTTTCCACATTGTACTACCTTTTGACCTTAATTCCTGCATGTAACTAAACTGGTATAAAAGGGAATTGAAAATCATTAAACCTAACTGCTCTAACAGAAAAAGCAACTAAAAATGCTATGTTTATTTTCTATAATTGTATAGTTATTGCCTACATTATGGTATATGCTTGGTGTTCCAACTTAAATTAATAAAACTATACCTTCTTGGAAGAGAGGAGAGAGGGGAAATTGTGTCCCCATGCATATTATTTAAACTATGCTTGTATGTTTTTTAAAAGAATTTTTTTTAAAAGTTTGGATGCCATGGAACTCCTTGCTGAGTGTGTATGGCATCCTGTAACTAGGCCTACATACTAATGCCTAGGTAAAATGAAGGAATTCACTTATTAATATATGCCATGATCCTGATTTAATATTGGGGAAGAAGGAATGTCTATGTTTTTCCACAAAATTCTGCAGAAGCATGCTAGCTGCCATAGTAATTGGTGTGGCATGCTGAAGATATGCTGACTGTGGGCTTGCTGAGTACCCAGATAATGGTAACATAAGAGCTATATTGGGTATATGTTCTTGACATACTTTAATTGTCAAATGTCCCAGATTAGATAAATTGCCTTGCTTCAAGCTTTTAGACTTTGTGGGACAGAACATGGAGACTGTTTAAACATGCTTAGAAAAAAAATAATATAAAGAGTTGTTATAATAACTCTACTATTTCCTTTAATGTGATCAGCTGACTCAGTCATAAACTGGTCTAGCGCAGGAGTGAGGATTGAAAAGCTAGAAATAAATCCAATATTGGAGATTCCATTTGTAAAGATGGCTAACAATCTTCAGCCAGTTAAGTTAATTTAAAATATAGTCTCCACTTTTCCTGAGAAGTAACAGCTTATCTCTTGATACACAAAGCTACCTCCCTCACCAGTGAGGCTAGGCTTTGTGTCTCTCAAGTTGCTAATTTGCAACTGAATTGGATACCTCAGGGACATCAACCGACAAATTAATCCCGTTTCACCTTTAACTTTTGAGTTTGTTAAGCAGACTGGCTTGTCTCCACCCAGGCTCACCTGGATTGAAAAATCACATATCTTCAACAGACATTGGCGGACCCCCCTGGCTTCAAACTTATTCAAGTGAATCTCCAAAAAGGGAGCCACATAGAACTCAGAGCTATGTGTGTTTTGCTAATCAAGCAAAACATGGGCACCAGCGAGAGGTGCGAGGCAAAGCCCCACATGGGGAAGAGAATTTCTGCCTCTGAGTCCCCAGAAAGTACACATAATTGCATAAGGATTGATGTCGAGAGGCTGTCCTTAAAATAATAAGGGAGCCTATTACCCTTCCTCTGCAACAGGCATCATACAATATTTAAGAGGAATTACAGTCAATGCTTTCCCTCCCTGGTGAAGTCCCACCACCTTTAGACAGATATGTTTATCCACTTGTTTTCTACCTCCTCATTTTCAAATTAATAAAAAGGGAGGAAATGTACAGAGCCATATTGGGGTGTCTTGCCACATGGCAGGAACTTGACATTGGTCAAGATGAACTTCCTCTCCCAGCCTTTGAGCAGGATTCCTGTGCTTTTCACAATCCTGCCCCACCTAGGGTGCAATGCTCAGTGTGAAGGTGAAGTTCCTCCAGATGTACGAATTCCTGAATTAAGCAGGTGACCTGCCCAGCTTCCTGAGAAGTGGAGTCAACACTCAAAGAAACCACACAGGCGTCTGGGAGGAGGGGCTCCCCCAAAACTGTTAAATTGTCTGAGCTCCATTAAACTTTGGCCTTGATCGGTAAACTATCGTCCTGGCCCTCCTTCTTTCCACCCTTCCCCATCCATCCCTCGGCTTCTATTTCCAGGAACCCAGTTCATAGTAGCTGCAGGCAGCAATAACCTGCAATTGAGGATTTGAACCCCATACCCCAGCCCACAAGTCTGTCTGTCTTTTGGGAGGCCTGCAGCTATGTACAATAACCAGTCCTGGAGGCTTACTACTCCTGGGGAGGACCAGGCCAGCCAACATCAGAGACATCCAGATCGGGAGGATTAACATAATGAAAATAGCCATCTTACCAAAAGCAATCTACAGATTAAATGCAATCCCCATCAAAATTCCAACACAACTTTTTACAGAAAGAGCAATTCTCAATTTCATATGGAAAACAAAGAATAGCTAAAACAATCCTGTATAATAAAAGAACTTCTGGAGGAATCACCATCCTTGACCTCAAGCTGTACCACAGAGCAATAGTGATAAAAATTGCATGGTATTGGTACAGAAACAGATAAGTTGATCAATGGAATCAAACTGAAGACCCAGAAGTAAACCCATATAGCTATGGATAGTTGATTTTTGACAAGGAAGCCAGAATCATACAATGGAAAAAAATAAAACATCATTAACAAATGGCGGAAGAATGAAAATAGATCCATATTTATCACCCTGCATAAAACTCAAATTCAAGTGGATCAAGGACCTCAACATAGAATCAGATATAGAAGGGAAAGTGGGAAATGCCTTGAATACATTGGCACAGAAGATAATTCTCTGAACAGAACACCAATGGCTCAGGCTCTAAGATGAACAATTGATAAATGGGACCTCATGAAACTGAAAAGTTTCTGTAAAGCAAACGACCCTGTCAATTTAATTTTTGACAATCCCGTCTTTCCTGAATGGCCCTATGTGTGCTTTCTTCTTCTCCATGGTCTGGAAATATCTCTGGACAAATTTGAATGGGTTATTTATAAACTTTAGGTCAGTCTTCTCCAGAGCCTGCCATTTGGTTTTCACTAGCAAGAACTGAAGAGAGGATCACCAACTTCTTGGCTCCCACCACAAAGCCTTTCAGCATGACAGAGTCTTTGGTCACTTTGGCATAATTGAAAAAACCATCTAGTGTGTCAATGCTCTCAGATAGATAACAATCTGTGGAATCATTGTGTTTTGATAAGCTTGTCATCCTTGACAAAGTAGCTCTGATAAATCTTTTTTTTTATTTTAGTTTTTTTATTCGATATATTCTTTATTTACATTTCAAATGCTTTCCCCTTTCCTGGCTCTCCTCTCCCTGAAAGTCTCATAAGCCCTCTTCCCTCCCCCTGTTCTCCCATCCACCTCTTCCCACTTTCCTGTTCTGGTATTCCCCTACACTGCTGCACTGAGCCTTTCCAGAACCAGGAGCCACTCCTTCCTTCTTCTTGGAAATCATTTGATATGTGAATTGTGTCTTGGGTATTCCAAGCTTCTAGGCTAATATCCGCTTATCAATGAGTTCATACCATGAGTGTTCTTTTGAGACTGGGTTACCTCACTTAGGATGATGTTCTCCAGCTCTATCCATTTCTCTAAGAATTCCATGAATTCATTGTTTCTAATGTCTGGATAGTACTCCATTATGTATATATACCACATTTTTTGTATCCATTCCTCCATTGAGGGACATCTAGATTCTTTCCAGCTTCTGGCTATTATAAATAGGGCTGCTATGAACATAGTGGAGCATGTCTCCTTATTACATGCTGGTGAATCTTCTGGGTATATGCCCAGGAGTGGTATAGCATGTCCTCTGGAAGTGTCGTGCCCAGTTTAGCACAATAGTAGGTGGGATGGTTTGTATATGCTTTTCCCAGGGAGTGGCACTATTAGGAGGTGTGGCCTTGTTGGAGTAGGTGTGTCACTGTGGGTGTGGGGTTAAGACCTTTACCCTAGTCACCTGGAAGTCAGTCTTCTACTAGCAGCCTTCAGATGAAGATGTAGAACTCTCAGCTCCTACTGTACCATGCCTGTCTGGATGCTGCCATGTTTCTGCCTTGATGACAATGGACTGAACCTCTGAGCCTGTAAGCCAGCCCCAATTAAATGTTGTCTTTTATAAAACTTGCATTGGTCATGGTGTCTGTTCACAGCAGTGGAAACCCTAACTAAGACAAATAGTAATTAGTACAAATAGTAATTAGTAGCATTTCTATATGTCAATAATGAGTTTACATAGAAAGAAACCAGGAGAAAGAAAATCATTCATAGTAGCTTAAAACAACAAAAACAAACAACAAAAAAATCAACAAACTAACCAATCTACCCACTCAACTAAACCAACCAACTAAACAAAATTCAGGGCCTAACAAATTGAATCCAAACAAGTTTGGAGGAAAAGAAAATTCTTCAAAATATTATTTTTCAAGGCTGTCAAGAGGAAAGGGAAATATCTGACCAGAGATGATATACATTAACCAAACTGACTTTGTTATTTATTTTAATAAGCACATATACAACATTTAGGTACAAATGGTTTTAATGAATGAAAATTTCCAAACTTACAAGGAAGAAAACCTCAAAGGATATAAACCTTCCTTTCTAAAGAATAGGGCACACTTTCTAATTAGGTGTATATAGTCAGCAAAGTATTGATTCAAAGGGTTGAAGAGATGGCTCAGTCATTAAGAACATTTACAGTTCTTGTTGAGGACATGAGTTTGGTTCTCTGCACCCATGTTAAGTGATTCATAACTTCTATAGTTCTTGACTACCATACTCCTTCTTTGGCCTCAGAAGGTATCCACACGTATCTGAAATATATTTTTACAGATATTACAAATAAATGAAAATACAAAAGGAAAGCAAAGGATTATACATTTTTGATATTTTACTTCTTTGTGAAAATATTTAAGAATATATATAAGAAAAAGAGAATTTTCCAGGCAATGAATTTCTTTTAAAATACAAATATAAATGTGGGGACAAACACGGAATATATTCGAAGACCACCTCTGAGAGACCCAGCTTCTGTCCAAAATAGTACATGAGATCTTTAGATCCATCCATGACAGGGTGGAACTGGAAAGTATCATCCTAAGTGGGTAACCCAATCACAAAAGAATACACATGCACTCACTGATAAGTGTATATTAGCCCAGAAGCTCAGAATACCCAAGACACACTTCACATATCAGATGATGTCCAAGAAGAAGGAAGGAGAGGTCCCTGGTCCTGGAAAGGCTCAATGCAGCAGTGTAGGGGAATACCAGGACAGGGAAGTGGAAGGGGGTTGATTAGGGAACAGAGGGAAGGGAGAAGACTTATGGGACTTAGGGAGAGGGGGAACGGGAAAGGGGAAATCTTTTGAAATTTAAATAAAGAATATATCTTATAAAAAATTTTGAAGAGAAAAAATAAAAAAGTCCTCCTGAGGGGTAACTTATACAGGATAGCTATCTTCTCTACGCCAGACATTGTGCAGAGCCAGGGCACTGCAATCTGAACAAAGAATTCTCATCAAGGACTTGAGCTTCTGGTCAGTCATGCTCTGGTACACAGCTGTATCTTTAACTGGGGTGCATCTATTGAGGAGTCCCCTAGTAGCTGAGACCTTCTGTAGAGATATGAGGAAGAAACCAAAGTATATACACCTTTTGTCTGACTCAGCAACCAATGGTTTTCAACCCCCGTGCTCTTCCTACCACTCCTCTAATTGTTTGGGTTCTTCTGTTTTGCAGGAACATTTGTTAGGGGCTGCCTTTGGCAGAGAAATAACCCCCATCTCTGTACTTATTACCTCATTCTAGACTGATGCTGTTCCACTATAGAAAAATGGAGCAGAATGGAGTTGACATTTTCTGTCTTATATTCTTGCTCAGATTATTGACATATGTGACTAATGGCTTGCTTGTAACTTTTATTTGGACTTGTCTTAATCAACTGCCTTGACATCTGACATCTCAGCCCTTTCCAGCTCAGGTTGGTGCCTAGCAACTCCACCAATCATCTTGGAATTTTAAAGAAATATTTCAGGCAGACAATCTTAGCTCATGCCCTGCCAACTGAAGAGGAAGAGTTGAACATAGCCTCATTTGGTAGAGATTGACCACATTCATCTTGCTCCTGTAGTGCAAATATCAAATTTACCTCCAGAGGATTTCTTCCTGTCAAATAAAAATATCTTCAAAACCCCTTTGAATGCAGGCAAAGAATTAAGAATTTTCATTAACTTGTTTCTCTTCCTCTAAGTACTGAGGACATTTTTATTTTAATTTTTTTAAAACCATGCCTATTATAGTGTTGGTTATATGAAAAAAATCCCAGTTTTTAAACCAAAAGGTAGATGAAAGAAATTTGAAGTCAAAGAGTACTGTGCTTTTTACATTTCTGTTGCTGTGATTAAATACCTTCACTGAAAGTAACTAAAGAAAAATGGGGTTTATTTTCAGTTCCAGAGGGAAAGAGTCTGTGATGAACGCTGGAGCAGGAAGTTGGCTAATCACATTTTTTATCCAAGAGAAGGAGAGAGAGAGAGAGAGAGAGAGAGAGAGAGAGAGAGAGAGAGAGAGAGAGGTTGTGGATGGACCTGGTGCTTTTCTTGTGAACCAATCCCCTTATGAATGAAGGAGCCAATCACTGGGCCAGTAGGCAGGACTTCTGGGTTGGATAGAAGAAGAGAGGAAGCAGGAGAGTTAGCTCTCCTTTGGAACAGGGAGGACAGCAGAAGGGGTAAGATGTAGCTGCTAGAGTTTCTGGGTATCATGGTGGATCTGCAAGGATTCACCACTGAAGGAATCAGATTTTAATAAAGCTTACAAGATTAGGTTTTAGTTGTTGCAGCCAGAGATTGAGTTACCATTGTTTCTGAACTAAGTTTGTGATGTGTTTTTCTTCACACAGTAGCTCATCTGGTGTTGCGCGCTATTTTCTCTCCAGCAAGAACCACGCAGACAACTGGATTCTTCTGCAGAAAGCTTTATTGCATCAGCTTCAGTATCAAGAGGAAGACCCCGAGCACAGAAAGAGGCGCTGCTTATATACACCCTAGTGTGGTGTGTTTCTATCTGATTGGTTGCCTGCTCCTTATCTCATTACCATGCCCCGGGCTGGGCTGTGACTTGGCATGAACCTGCTCTTGCACATGTGCACACCACTTGTTTACCGATCTGGCACGCCAGAAACAAGCACCATCTTGTAATGGTGATTACCCTCTGCTCTCCACAATCTGGATTCAACAAAGAAAGGTAGAAAGAGAGAGGCAAAGTGTGGGTTTGAAAATATGCACCACAAAGGCATTGGGGAATTTGAAGCACAGGGTTGGCTTTCTATAACCCCTTCTATTTCTCTAGGGGTTTTGGGACTGTTTAGCTCATCTAATTGATCCTCATTTAATTTTGGTATTTGGTATCTGTCTAGGAAATTGTCCATTTCCTCCAGATTCTCCAGTTGTGTTGAGTATAGACTTTTGTAGTAGGATCTGATGATCTTTTGAATTTCCTCAGTTTCTGTTGTTATGTCCTCCTTTTCATTTCTAATTTTGTTAATGTGGATACTGTCTTTGTGTCCGTTGGTTAGTCTGGCTAAGGGTTTATCTATCTTGTTGATTTTCTCAAAGAACGAGCTCCTGGTTTTGTTGATTCTTTGTATGATTCTCTTTGTTTCTACTTGATTGATTTCAGCCCTGAGTTTGATGATTTTCTGTCTTCTACTCCTCCTGGGTGAATTAGCTTCTTTTTGTTCCAGGGATTTAAGGTGTGTTGTTAAGCAGCTAGTGTATGCTCTCTCCAGTTTCTTTTTGGATGCACTTAAAGCTATGAGTTTTCCTCTTAGCACTGCTTTCATTGTGTCCCATAGATTTGGATAGGTTGTACCTTCATTTTCATTAAATTCTAAAAAGTCTTTGATTTCTTTCTTTATTTCTTCCTTGACCAAGGTGTCATTGAGTAGAGTATTGTTCAGTTTCCATGTGTATGTGGGCTTTCTGTTGTTTTTCTTGCTATTGAAGACCACTCTTACTCCATGGTGATCTGATAGGAGGCATGGGATTAGTTTGATCTTCTTGTATTTGTTGACATCTGTCTTGTGACCAATTATATGACCAATTTTGGAGAAGGTACCATGCAGTGCTGAGAAAAAGGTATATTCTTTTGCTTTAGGATGAAATGTTCTATATATATCTGTTAAATCCAATTGGGCCAAAGTTTCAATTAGTTTCACCATGTCTCTGTTTAGTTTCTGCTTTCCTGATCGGTCCATTGAGGAGAGTGGAGTGGTGAAGTCACCCACAATTATTGTGTTAGGTACAATGTGAGATTTAAGCTTTAGTAAGGTTTCTTTCACAAATGAGGGTGCCCTTGCATTTGGAGCATAGATGTTCAGTATTGAGAGTTCTTCTTGGTGGATTTTCCCTTTGACCAGCAAGAAGTGACCTTCCTAGTCTCTTTTGATGACTTTAGGTTGAAAGTCAATTTTATCTGATATTAGAGTGGCTACCCCAGCTTGTTTCCTGAGACCATTTGCTTGTAAAATTGTCTTCCAGCCTTTTACTCTAAAGTAGTGTTTGTCTTTAACCCTGAGATGTGTTTCCTGTATGCAGCAAAATGTAGGGTCCTGTTTCTGTATCCAGTCTGTTAGTCTATGTCTTTTTATTGGGGAATTGGGTCCATTGATGTTAAGAGATATTAAGGAATAGTAATTATTACCTCCTGACATTTTTGAAATTATTTTTTTATATTTGAGAGGTTATCTTCTTTTGGGTTTGATGAGAGGAGGTTTCTATCTTGCTTCTTCCGGGGTGTAGTTTCCTTCCTTGTGTTGGTGTTTTCCCCCTATTATCCTTTGTAGGGTTGGGTTTGTAGAAAGATATCGTGCAAATTTGGTTTTGTCATGGAATACCTTGGTGTCTCCATCTATGGTGATTGAGAGTTTTGCTGGGTATAGTAGTTTTGGCTGAAATTTGTGTTCTCTTAGAGTTTGCATGATATCTGCCCAGGATCTTCTAGCTTTCATGGTCTCAGGTGAGAATTCTGGTGTAATTCTGATAGGTTTTCCTTTATATGTTACTTGGCCTTTTTCTCTTACTGCCTTTAATATTCTTTCTTTGTTTAGTACATTTGGGGTTTTGATTATTATGTGACCGGATGTATTTCTGTTCTGGTCCAGTTTGTTTGGAGTTCTGTAGGCTTCTTGTATATTCCTGGGCATCTCTCTCTTTAGGTTGGGGGAAATTTTCTTCCATAATTTTGTAGAAGATATTGGCTGGCCCTTTAACTTGTAAATCTTCACTCTCATCTATGCCTATAATCCTTAGGGTTGGTCTTCTCATTGTGTCCTGAATTTCCTGGATGTTTTGGCTTACAAGCTTTTTGCATTTAGTATTTTCTTTGACTGTTGAATCAATGGTTCCTATGGTATCTTTGGCATCTGAGATTCTTTCTTCTATTCCTTGTATTCTATTGTTGATATTTGCATCTATGGCCCCTGATTTCTTCCCAAGGTTTTCTATCTCCAATGTTGTCTCTCTTTGTGATTTCTTAGTTGTTTCTACTTCCGTTTTTATAACCTGGATGGATATGCTCAGATCTTTCACTTCCTTGATTGAGTTTTCATGTAATTCTTTAAGAGATTTTTGTGTTTCTTCTTTCATAGCTTCTACTTGTTGACCCACTTTCTTCTGTATTTCTTTAAGTGATTTTTGTATTTCCTCCTTATTGGCTTCTGCTTTTTGATCCATATTCTCTTGAATTTCCTTAAGTGATTTTTGTGTTTGCCTTGTAAAGGCTTCTAATTTTTGATCAATTTTCTCCTGTATTTCTTTAAGAGATTTATCTATGTGTTCTGCTACCAGCATCCTGGCCAGTGATTTTAGATCTGAATCTTGTTTTTCTGGTGTGTTGGGGGTATCCAGGGCTTCCTGTTGTAGGCAAACTAGGTTCAGATGCTGTCATGCTGCCTTGATTTCTGTTAGTAATGTTCCTATGTTTTCCTTTTGCCATCTGGTTGTCTCTGGTGTTAGTTGGCCTTGTTGTCACTGGCTGGTGTTTGAACCTCCCATGAGGCCCCTGATTGAGTCTGTCTACCTGGGCCCCTCTAGTGGTGTCCTGGTTGCAATATGGAGATCGACCACGACCACCACTGTAAGGGACCGGTGGGCAGACTGCTCCCAGCTGCCTTGGTGCAAGGCCGGAGGGCATGGAGAAGTCCCACCGAGCCGACACCCTGGCCCTGGCTGGTGTTGAGAGCCTGGCAGATCCACCCGAGGGATGGTAGCCCAGGATTGAGTCTGTCTATCTTTTTAAATTAGATATATTATTTATTTACATTTCAAATGATTTCCCCTTTCCTGGTTCCCCCCTCCCTGAAAGTCCCATAAGCCTTTTTCCCGCCCCTGTTAGAGGAACAGAATTTATAGAATGAATCTATCTATCTATCTATCTATCTATCTATCTATCTATCTATCTATGATCTATCCATCCCCCCCACATATATAGGGGGAGTTATTAGAATGGAAGAATGGATTACAGGCTGAGGTCCAGATATTCCAACAATGGCTATCAACCAATTGAAGGTCTGAACCATTAGTTGTTCAGTCCATGAGGCTGGATGTCTCAGTCTTCAATATATGCCAGAATCCAAAATCAGTAGATTCTAATTCCAGTGAAGAGAAGGACTTACTAGTAAGGATGAGAACAATTCTACAAAGACCAAAAACTTCTTCTTTCCATGTCTTTTGTATAGGCTGACACCAGAAGGTGTGGCCTAGATTAAAAGGCCCCCCCCAAAATATTCAGATTAAAAGTGGGTCTTATCACTTCAAATGGCTTAATTAAGAAAAATTCTTCACAAGTGTACCCATATGCTTTGGTTTTAGCTAATTCTAGATGTAGTCAAGTTGGTAACCAAGAATAGCTATTACAAGGGTCTCAGTGCTTGGAGGGTGAAGTGGACAAAGACTCCATTCCTAAACTAGAAGCTATCTGCAATTATTACTTATCAGTAGTAGATAAAATTAATCTTCTCCAGTGTAGTCTTTATGGGTGTATATTACCACACTTCTGGATAGTTGGCTAACATAAAACAAACTCAATGACATTTTTGTGCACTTTTTTGTTTCATTTTGCATTGTTTTGACAATTTTTTGTCTTATTATTATTTAGATTTTACTTTATTTTTTGGTTTTGTTCCTTGTGTTTTGTTTTTGAAAGAGAAAGAGAACCCTAAATTATAAAGTTGTGTGTGTAGGGATGCTACCTGGGAAGAGTTGGGTGGAGGAGAGGAAACATGATCAAAATACATTGCATGAAAAATATTTTGCTGGAGCTGTTCCCCTTTGTGGAGCTCAGAGTAGTCTCTCCTGACGACCAGATCCCCAACTTGCACTGAGTTCAAGTGGAAGATCATGAATCATAGCTACTAAGTGACCTGCATGTCCTGGGTCTGCCATGGGCATGGACAATGAGACACCAGACAAGGTAGAGCTAAGTAAAGAGGAAGGGAAACGTCTCATTGCTGAAACAAAAGGTAAATTACAAGAAGAAGGTGGGAGTGGGGAAGAGGAATCAGGTAATCCTTCAGAAGAAGATGGCATGCAGAGTGCCCGGACCCAGGCATGGCATAGGGAGCCCCTGGAGGATGGATGACCATCTGCTAGATGATGATGTATGACTTAGATAATTATGACGAAGAGGACAACCCAGATGCTGAGACCATTGGCGAATATCTGTTGGGTCTTACAGCAGTCTATGGCAGTAATGATCAGGATCCATATGTCACCCTGAAAGACACAGAACAATATGAGCATGAAGATTTCTTGATTAAGCCAAGACTGACAGCCTCATCATTTGTGGCTGTGCTGAACAAGAGCAGTGGAATTTAGAGGTACACATTTACAATCAAGAGGAGGAGTCTTTCTATGACCATGATGACATTCTCCTGTCTGCATACTCTCTGAGTGTGGAATGGCTGAATTTTTATCCTAGCCCAGATACATCTACTGGAAATTACATTGCTGTGAGAAACATGACCCCTGTCATTGAGGTATGGAAGCTGGATATTGCGGACTCTCTAGAGCCAGTATTCACACTGGGAAGCAAGCTTTCTAAAAAGAATAAGAAAGGGAAGAAGGGTTTCTTAGCAGAAGGAAATACTGATGCCGTCCTTGACCTTTCCTGGAAAAACAGTCAGAAATGTGCAGGCAAGGACAACATTCTGGGATTTCTCTGGGGGAAGTTATCATCCAGGCTTACTGAACATACAAGGTTCAGACTCTGCAGTTTCATCCATTTGAAGCAGACTTTGATTTTTGGATACTATGACAAATTGGTGGCTCTGTATGACTGTAGAGATCCCAGCCAGAACTTGCCTATGGCCGGCCATTCAGTACACAGATCGAGACAGTAACCTGGAACCACCTCTCACCGTGTCATTTCTTGGCCAGTATAGCTGATGGCTTTGTGTACATTCATATGAGCCAGTTTTTACACTTAATGCACACAACAATGAAATCTCTGGTTTTGATCTGAGCAGTCAGATCAAAGCCTGCCTTGTAACTGCTTCAGCAGGCAAATTTGTGAAGATCTGGGACATCTTGGGAGATAGGCCAAGTCTCATTCATTCTAGAGACATGAAAATGGGAGGTTTATTTTTTTAATTTTTAAATTTTTTTTATTTGAGGCAGGGTGTCTCTGTGTAGCACCGGCTGTCCTGGAACTCTGTAGACCAGGCTGGCCTTGAACTCAGAAATCCACCTGCCTCTGCCTCCCAAGTGCTGGGATTAAAGACACACTCTACCACTGCCCAGCTGGGAGTTCTCTTTTGTTCTTCATGCTGTCCTGATTTGTCATTTGTTTATGTCTTTGGAGGACAGAACATAGGGTTTGGGACATAAGCACTGTCTCTTCAGTAAACAAATCATTTGGAAGACAAAGAGACTGGTTATTGGAAGTAAGGAAAGGTTTATCTGTTAGTGGCCCCTGTGGGAGCAGGATCCCACAGACACAATGGAACCCTGACAAAGACCATAGCCTAAAAATGTTCATGTGTACCTACCACCATAGATGGGAACAAAATTCAGTTCCTGTTGCCATTCCTCTCTGCAGCTTTGGTGGCAGTCCCCAACCCTTTGACTACCTTCAACTGGATACTGTATAGAGTTCTTGCATTTCTTGAAAATAAAAAGTTATTTTTTACAATTGAAAAAAAAAAAGAAAAATATTTTGCTGAAACGATTATTTTAAAATTTCCTTTAGTTTTTTTTTTTTTCTCTTCAGGAATGAATTTGTTTCTTTATATTAAGGTGTCTTTCTTCTCCATCTTATAAGTTCCCACTCTTTTTTTTAAATTTTGTGGGTGACTTCAACACTCCACTCTCCACAATGGACCGATTAGGAAAACAGAAACTAAACAGGGACACAGTGAAACTAATTTAAACTTTGGACCAATTGGAATGTATATATAAACATTTTATCCTAAAGCAAAAGAATATACCTTTTTCTCAGCACCTCATGGTACCTTCTCCAAAATTGACCATGTAATTGGTCACAAGACAGACTTCAAGAGATATAAGAAGATCAAACTAATCCCATGCCTCTTATCAGATCACTATGGAGTAAGAGTAGTCTTCAATAGCAACAAAGACAACAGAAAGCCCACATACACATGGAAGCTGAACAGTACTCTACTCAATGATACCTTGGTCAAGAAATAAAGAAAGAAATCAAAGACTTTTTAGAATTTAATGAAAATGAAGGCACAACATACCTAAATTTATGGGACACAATGAAAGCAGTGCTAAGAGGAAAACTCATAGCCCCGAGTGCCTCCAAAAAGAAACTGGAGAGAGCATACATTAGCAGCTTAATGGCACATCTTAAAGCACTGGAAGAAGTTCCCATTCTTGCACAGGCTTTTGTAACAAGTGACATCAAACCCAGATTGTTTCTTTCCATTTCCTAGGCCTGATATATGACCAAGGAGAAGGATAGGAGTGGGAGCTGAAAGAGTGACCTGTTATTTGGTGTGTCTAAGAAGGGGTAATATTGGGTCTAGGCTTTACAGCCTTAGATACGTGGTTAACAAAAATAGAGTATGAGTATGACATAACCACAAGCAAAGCTCAACAACGCAACGTAAGGCAAACCAATAGATGCATGCTGTCAGCAAAGAATAACTAGGTGGATCAAAGTGAACCAATGCTCAAGCTCTTCTGTCTGTGAGGTCATAGTTATAGTCCTAAACATCACTCATCCTTTCACTGTCTGCTATAGCAAAACATCATTTCACTTGTGGCTGTTTCAGGAAAATATTCTTTCAAGTCTCTGCTTTAGCAAAACATCTTTTCACCTGGGGGCCCAGCAAAATATCATTTGACATAATCGATTTTCCGAAGAAACCATAAGTTTCTACAGCAACAAGCAAGGAAGAAATACCATGTAGGCATAAAATTATATATCCTATACAGGAAAATTCATGCTATATTTTGAAAATTTGTATATAGCCTGACATTTTTATACTAAAATACTTCTTTGTTGAAACAATACTTTTAAAGTGAGTCTAGTGATACAGGATCCCTCAATCCCAATTTTAGTTTTGACTCATATATGAGTAGTGAATGAAATTGAGTTTAAGTACATTAATTGTTTCAGTTTAAAAATAAGTGTGAGTGATGATATCACCTTGAGAATCAATGCCTCAGAGTATAAATGAGTGGTGGGTGATGGCACAAAGTAACTTTTACTGAGGAGAATTATGGCTAATAAAAGATATTTAATTTTAGCTATTTCTTGATTCTTTCTGTGCCAAATAATAGTTTGAGGCTAAGAAATTAATTTCAGATCCTGATGATTTCTTCAAAGTATCAACTTTACACAGGGATTCTCTTTAAATTTAGCATTAGCAAGCCAAAGCCATCTAGATTCTACATATTAAAAGCTGACTGCATTTCTTTGCTGTCTTTTATATCCTCACATATTTCTCTCTTTGCCATTAATATTCTCTGGCTTGTGAAATAAAATATGTGAGTAGGCACACTTCCCTTATAGATTACAGATAGACCAATCAGAATGCTTGTGGATAACTTGTTGCAAACCTTTGCTAAGTTTGAGAACAGATGCCAGTGTCCTACTCTCGACTATTGTTTGATATTAGTATATGCTAAAGAAATGCATGGAAAATACAAGCCATCACGTTCATTGATTCTTTTTTTTATTAGATATTTTCTTTCTTTACATTTCAAATGTTATCCCCTTTGCACATTTCCCGACCAAAAACCTCTATTGCATCCCCCTCCCCCTGCTCACCAACCCACCCACTCCTGCTTCCCTGTTCTGGCATTCCCCTACACTGGGGCACCAAGCCTTCACAGGACCAAGGGCCTCTCCTTTCATTGATGACCAACAAGGTCATCCTCTGCTACATATGTGGCTGGAGACATGGTTCCCATGTGTACTCTTTGGTTGGTGGTTTAGTCCCTGGAAGCTCTGGGGGTACTGGTTGGTTCATATTGTTGTTCCTCCTATGGGGCTGCCAACCCTTTCAGCTCCTTGGGTCCTTTCTCTATTTCCTCCATTGGGGACCCTGTCCTCTGTCCATTGGTTGGCTGTGAGTATCCATTTCTGTATTTGTCAGGCACTGGCAGAACCTCTCAGGAGACAGCTATATCAGGCTCCTGTCAGCAAGCACTTATTGGCATTCACAATAGTGTCTAGGTTTGATAACTGCACATGGGATGCCCAGGTGGGGCAGTCTCTAAATGGCCTTTCCTTCAGTCTCTGCTCTACACTTTGTCTCTGTATTTCCTCCTGTGGGTATTTTGATCCCCCTTCTAAGAAGGGCCAAAGTATTCACACTCTGATCTTCCTTCTTTTTGAATTTTATGCAGTCTGTGAATTGTATCTTGGGTATTCTGAACTTCTGGGCTAATATCCACTTATCAGTGAGTGCATTCCCTGTGTATTCTTTTGTGATTGGGTTACCTCACTCAGGATATTTTCTAGTTACATCCATTTGCCTAAGAATTTCACAAATTCATTGTTTTTAATAGCTGAGTAGTACCTCATTGTGTAAATGTACCACATTTTCTATATCCATTCCTCTGTTGAGGGATATCTGGGTTCTTTCCAGCTTCTGGCTATTATAAATAAGGCTGCCATGAACATAGTGGAGCATGTGTCCTTATTACATGCTAGAGCATCTTCTGGGTATATGCTCAGGAGTGGTATGGCTGAGTCCTCTGGGAGTACTATGTCCACTTTTCTGAGTAACCACCAAAACTATTTCCAGAGTGCTTGTACCAGTTTGCAATCCCACCAGCAATGGAGGAGGTGTTCCTCTTTCTCCAAATCCTCACTAGCATCTGCTGTCACCTGAGTTTTTGATCTTAGCCATTCTGACTGGTGTGAGGTGGAATCTCAGGCTTGTTTTTATTTGCATTTCCCTGATTATTAAGAATGTTACAGATCATTTCTTCAGGTGCTTCTCAGCCATTTGGTATTCCTTATTTGAATTTTTTGTTTAGTTCTGTACCCCATTTTTAATATGGTTATTTGTTTGTCTGGAGTTTAATTTCTTGAGTTTTTTCATATATTGGATATAAGCTCTCTATCAGATGCAAGATTGGTAAAGATCTTTTCCCAATCTGTTGGTTGCTGTTTTGTCCTATTGACAGTGTCCTTTGCAATTTTATGAGGTTCCATTTGTCAATTCTCAATCTTAGATCATGTTATTGGTATTCAAGAAAATTTTTCCTGCTTTCTTTTCTATTAGTTTCAGTGTATGTGGTTTCATGTGGAGGTCCTTGATCCACTTTGACTTGAGCTTTGTACAAGAAGATAAGAATGGATCAATTTGCATTCTTCTACATGGTGACTGGCAGTTGAACCAGCACCATTTGTTGAAAAATGTCTTTTCAACTGGATGGTTTTAGCTCCTTTGTCAATGATCATGTAATCATAAGTGTGTGTGTGTTCACTGTCTTCAGTGTCTGTGTTCTGGGTCTTCAATTCTATTCCATTGATCTACCTGCCTGTCACTGTACCAACACCAGGCAGTTTTAATAACTATTTCTTTTTAGTACAGCTTGAGGTCAGGGATGGTAATTTCCCCAGATGTTCTTTTATTGTTGAGAATATTTTTCACTATCCTGGGTTTCTTTTTTATTCCAGATGATTTTGCAAATTGTTCTTTCTAACTCTACGAAGAGTTGAGTTGGAATTTTGGTGGGGATTGCATTGAATCTGTAGATTGCTTTCAGCAAGATGGCCATTTTTAGTATATTAATCCTGCCAATCCGTGAACAGGGGAGACCTTTCCATCTTCTGAGATGTTCTTTGATTTCTTTTTTCAGAGACTTGAAGTTCTTATCATACAGATTCCCTACTTAGTTATAGTCACACCAAAGTGTTTTATGTTATTTGTGACTGTTGTGAATGCTGTTGTTTCCATAATTTCCTTTTCAGCCTATTTATCCTTTGTGTACAGGAAGATTTGTTTGAGTAAATTTTATATCCATCACTTTGCTGAAGTTGTTTTTCAGGTTTAGGAGTTCTATGGTGGAATTTTTGGGGTCAATTAAGTATACTATCATATCATCTGCAAATAGTGATATTTGACTTCTTTTCCAATTTGTATCCTTTTGACCTCCTTTTCTTGTCTAATTGCTCTGGCTAAGACTTGGAATACTATTTTGAATAGGTAGGGAGAGTGTGGGCAGTCTTGTCTAGTCCCTGATTTTAGTGGGATTGTTTCAAGTTTTTCTCTGTTTAATTTGATGTTGGCTCCTGGCTTGCTCTATATGGCATTTACTGTGCTTAGGTATGGGCCTTGAATTTCTGATTGTTCTAAGACTTTTATTATGAAGGGATGTTGGATTATGTCAAATGCTTTCTCAGCTTCTAATGAAATGATTATGCAGTTGTTTTCTTTGTGTTTGTTTATATAGTGGATTACATTGATGGATTTCTGTATATTGAACCATTCCTGCATCCCTGGGATGAAGCCTTCCTGATTGAGATGGATGATCATTTTGATGTGTTCTTGGATTTGGTTTGCAAGAATTTTATTGAGTATTTTTGCATCAATATTGATAAGGGGAATTGGTCTGAAGTTCTCTTTCTTTGTTAGGACTTTGTGTGGTTTAGGTATCAGAGTAACTGTGTCTTTATAGAATGAATTGGTTATTGTATCTTCTGGTTTTTTTTTCCTTTGGAATAGTTTGAAGAGTATTGGTATGAGGTCTTCTTTGAAGGTATGATAGAACTCTGCACTAAACCCAGCTGGTCCTGGGCTTTTTTTGGTTGGGAGATTATTAATGATTGTTTCTATTTCTTTTCTTTTTTTATTGGATATATCCTATATTTACAATTCATTTCCCTTTTTCTGGTTCCCCACCCCAAAGGTCCCTCATACCCTTTTCCCTCCCCCTGCTCCCTCATCCACCCCCTCCCACCTCCCTGTTCGTGTACTCCCCCACAATGATTCTTTGGTCCATTCTAGCACCATTGTCCACTCCTTTCTTCTTGTGAGACATCACTTGGTATGTGATTTATGTCTTTGGTGTTCCAAGCTTCTAGGCTAATATCCACTTATCAGTGACTGCATACCATGGGTTACCTCACTTAGTATGATGTTCTCCAGCTCCATCCATTTCTCTAAGAATTTCATGAATTCATTGTTTCTAATGGCTGAATAGTACTCCATTGTGTATATATACCACATTTTTTGTATCCATTCCTCTGTTGAGGGACATCTGGGTTCTTTCCAGCTTCTGGCTATTATATATATATAAGGCTGCTATGAACATAGTGGAGCATGTCTCCTTATTGCATGCTGGGGAATCTTCTGGGTATATTCCCAGGAGTGGTATGGCTGGGTCCTCCGGAAGTATCATGTCCAGTTTTCTGAGGAACTGCCAGACTGATTTCCAGAGTGGTTGTACCAGCTTGCATTCCCACCAGCAGTGGAGGAGTGTTCCTCTTTCTCCACATCCTCGCCAACACCTCATGTCTTCTGAGTTTTTAATCTTAGCCATTCTGACTGGTGTGAGGTGAAATCTCAGGGTTGTTTTGATTTGCATTTCCCTAATGACTAATGATGTTGAACATTTTTTAAGGTGTTTCTCAGCCATCCGAATTTCTTCAGGTGAAAAGTCTCTGTTTAGCTCTGTACCCCATTTTTGGATAGGGTTATTTGGTTTTCTGGGGTCTAACCTCTTGAGTTCTTTGTATACATTGGATATAAGCCCTCTGTTGGATGTGGGGTTGGTGAAGATATTTTCCCAATTTGTTGGTTGCCGATTTATCCTTTTGACAGTGTCTTTTGCCTTACAGAAACTTTGTAATTTTATGAGGTTCCATTTGTCTATTCTTGCTCTTAGAGTATAAGCAATTGGTGTTCTGTTCAGGAATTTTCCCCCTGAGCCAATGTCCTCAAGGGTCTTCCCCAGTTTCTTTTCTATTAGTTTTAGTGTGTCTGGTTTTATGTGGAGGTCCTTGATCCACTTGGAGTTGAGCTTAGTGCAAGGAGATAAGAGTGGATCAATTCTCATTATTCTGCATGTTGACCTCCAGTTGAGCCAGCACCATTTGTTGAAAAGGCTATCTTTTTTTCCACTGGATGTTTTCAGCTCCTTTGTCGAAGATCAATTGGCCATAGATGTGTGGGTTCAATTCTGGGTCTTCGATCCTATTCCATTGATCCACCTCCCTGTCACTGAACCAATACCATGCAGTTTTTAACACTACTGCTCTGTAGTATTGCTTGAGGTCCGGGATATTGATTCCCCCAGAAGTTCTTTTGCTGTTGATGATAGTTTTAGCTATCCTGGGTTTTTTGTTATTCCAGAAGAATTTGAGAATTGCTCTTTCTAACTCTTTGAAGAACTGAGTTGGGATTTTGATGGGTATTACATTGAATCTGTATATTGCTTTTGGCAAGATTGCCATTTTATCAATATTAATCCTGCCAACCCATGAGCATGGAAGATTTTCCCATTTTCTGATGTCTTCTTCAATTTCCCTCTTTAGAAACCTGAAGTTTTTATCATATAATTCTTTCACATGTTTGGTTAGAGTCACTCAAAGATACTTTAAATTGTTTGTGGCTATTTTGAAGGGTGTCATTTCCCTAATTTCTTTCTCAGCCTGCTTATCCTTCGCATATAGGAAGGCTACTCATTTGATTGAGTTGATTTTATAGCCAGCCACTTTGCTGAAGTTGTTTATCAGTTGCAGGAGTTCTCTGGTGGAGTTTTTTGGGTCACTTAAGTATACTATCATATCATCTGAGAATAGTGATAGTTTGACTTCTTCCTTTCCTATTTGTATCCCTTTGACTTCCCTATGTCGTCGAATTGCTCTAGCTAGTACCTCAAGTACTATATTGAAAAGATATGGTGAGATCGGACAGTCTTGTCTAGTCCCTGATTTTAGTGGGATTGCTTCAAGTTTTTCTCCATTTACCTTGATATTGGCTACTGGTCTGCTGTATATTGCTTTTACTATGTTTAGATATGGACCTTGAATTCCTGCTCTTTCCAAGACTTTTAGCATGAAAGGATGCTGAATTTTGTCATATGCTTTTTCAGCATCCAATGAGATAACCATGTGTTTTTTTTTTTTGAGTTTGTTTATGTAGTGGATTACGTTGATGGATTTCCATATATTGAACCATCCCTGCATCCCTGGGATGAAGCCAACTTGATCATGGTGAATGATCGTTTTGATGTGTTCTTGGATTCGGTTGGCAAGTATTTTGTTTAGTATTTTTGCATCGATATTCATAAGGGAAATTGGCCTGTAGTTCTCTTTCTTAGTTGGATCTTTGTGTGGTTTTGGTATCAGGGTAATTGTGGCTTCATAGAATGAGTTGGGTAGTGTTCCTTCTGTTTCTATTTTGTGGAATAGTTTGAAGAGTATTGGTATCAGGACTTCTTTGAAGTTCTGATAGAATTCTGCACTAAAACCGTCTGGTCCTGTGCTTTTTTTGGTTGGAAGACTTTCTATAACTCCTTCTATTTTTTGGGGGGTTATGGGTCTGTTTAGACGATCTATTTGATCCTGATTTAATTTTGGTATTTGGTAATTGTCAAGGAAATTGTCCATTCCCTCCAGATTCTCCAGTTGTGTTGAATATAGGTTTTTGTAGTAGGATCTGATGATTTTTTGAATTTCCTCAGTTTCTGTTGTTATATCTCCCTTTTCATTTCTAATTTTGTTAATTTGAATACTGTCTCTGTGCCCTTTAGTAAGTCTGGCTAGGGGTTTATCTATCTTGTTGATTTTCTGAACGAACCAGCTCCTGGTTTTGTTGATTCTTTGTATGGTTCCCTTTGTTTCAGCTTGATTGATTTCAGCCCTGAGTTTGATGATTTCCTGTCTTCTTCTCCTCCTGGGTGAAATTGCTTCTTTTTGTTCCAGAACTTTCAAGTGCGCCATTAAGTTGCTAGTATATGCTCTCTCCTGTTTCTTTTTGGAGACACTCAGGGCCATGAGTTTTCCTTTAAGCACTGCTTTCATTGTGTCCCATAGATTTGGGTATGTTGTGCCTTCATTTTCATTAAATTCTAAAAAATCTTTAATTTCTTTCTTTACTTCTTCCTGGACTAATGTATCATTGAGTAGAATATTTTTCAGCCTCCACGTGTATGAGGATTTTCTCTTGTTTTTGTTGCTATTGAAGAACACTCTTACTCCATGGTGATCTGATAAGAGGCATGGGATTAGTTCGATATTTTTATATTCCTTGAGGTCTGTCTTGTGACCAATTATATTGTCGATTTTGGAGAAGGTACCATGAGGAGCTGAGAAAAAGGTATAGTCTTTTGCTTTAGGGTGAAATGTTCTATATATATCTGTTAAATCCAATTGGTCCAATGTTTCGATGAGTTTCTCCGTGTCCCTGTTTAGTTTCTGTTTTCATGATCAGTCCACTAAGGATTGTGGAGTATCGAGGTCTCCCACAATTATTGTGTTAGGTGCAATGTGTGCTTTGAGTTTTAGTAAAGTTTCTTTTACGAATGAGGGTGCCCTTACATTTGGAGCATAGATGTTTAGAATTGTGAGTTCTTCTTGGTGGATTCTTCCTTTGACTAGCAAGAAGTGACCTTCTGTGTCTCTTTTGATGACTTTGGGTTGAAAGTCAATTTTATCTGATATTAAAATGGCTATTCCAGCTCATTTCCTGCGACCATTTGCTTGCAAAATTGTCTTCCAGCCTTTTACTCTAAGGTAGTGTTTGTCTTTGACTCTGAGGTGTGTTTCCTGTAAGCAGCAAAATGTAGGGTCCTGTTTCTGTATCCAGTCTGTTAGTCTATGTCTTTTTATTGGGGAATTGAGTCCATTAATGTTAAGAGATATTAAGGAATAGTCATTATTACTTCCTGACATTTTTGATGTTATTTTTGTTTTTGAGTAGTTATCTTCCTTTGAGTTTGATGGAAGAAGGTTACTGTCTTGCTTTTTCTTGGGTGCAGTTTCCTACCTTGTATTGGAGTTTTCCTCCTATTATCCTTTGTAGAGCTGGGTTAGTGGAAAGATATTGTGTAAATCTCATCCTGTCATGGAATATTTTGATTTCTCCATCTATGTTGATTGAGAGTTTTGCTGAGTATAGTAGTCTTGGCTGACATTTGTGTTCTCTTAGGGTCTGCATGAGGTCTGCCCAGGATCTTCTAGCTTTCATGGTTTCTGGAGAGAAGTCTGGTGTGATTCTGATAGGTCTTCCTTTATATGTTACTTGGCCTTTTTCTCTTACTGCCTTTAATATTCTTTCTTTGTTTAGTACATTTGGGGTTTTGATTATTTGACAGGAGGTATTTCTGTTCTGGTCTAGTCTGTTTGGAGTTCTGTAGGCTTCTTGTATATTCATGGCCACCTCTCTCTTTAGGTTGGGGAAGTTTTCTTCCATAATTTTGTTGAAGATATTTGCTGGCCCTTTAAGTTGTAGATCTTCACTCTCATCTATCCTTATAATCCTTAGGTTTGCTCTTCTCATTGTGTCCTGGATTTCCTGGATGTTTTGGGTTACAAGCCTTTTGGATTTTGTGTTTTCTTTGACTGTGGAGTCAATGGTTACTATGTTATCTTCAGCATCTGAGATTCTTATCTCTATCTCTTGTATTCTGTTGTTGATGTTTGCATCCACGTCCCCTGATTTCTTCCCAAGGTTTTCTATCTCCAAAGTTGCCTCCTTTTGTGATTTCTTAGTTGTTTCTACCTCTGTGTTCATATCTTGGATGGTTTTGCTCAGTTCCTTCATTTGTTTGTGTTTTCTTGTAATTCTTTAATAGATTTTTGTGTTCCCTCTTTCATGACTTCTGCCTGTTGTTTCAAATTCTCCTGCATTTCTTTAACTGATTTTCTCATTTCCTCTTTATTGGTTTCTATCTGTTGGCCCATATTCTCCTGGAGTTCTTTAAGTGATTTTTGTGTTTGCATTATAAGAGCTTCTACCATATTGATGTTCCCCTGCATCTCTTTAAGAGATTTGTTTATGTCTTTTTTGTGTTCCTCTAGCAGCATCATGACCAGTGCTTTTATATCTAACTCTTGTTTTTCTGGTGTGCTAGGGTATCCAGGACTTGCTGTGGTTGGCGAATTGGGTTCAGATGCTGCCATATTGCCTTGATTTCTGTTAGTAACGTTCCTACGTTTGCCTTTTGCCATCTGTTTATCTCTGGAGTTAGTTGGTCTTATTGTTACTGGTTGGAGTTTGAAGCTCCTGTGAGACTGGCCTTTGGCACTGCTGTAGTAGAGGGTGTCTGTGTTCCTGATCCCAGCCTCCAGTCATTGCCGTGACCTGACCCCAGCAGCTAGCAGTCTGCTGTGTCCCAAGGCAAGATAGCACCTCCTGCCTGCCTGGTTAGCTGGTCTGCAGTGGTCTGCAACCACAGCTGAGCTGCAGGTGCCCAGATCAGCCAATCTCCTCTGACTCTGGGCTATGGCCAGAACCTGGCGGTGTTATCTATGCTAAACTAAGCTAGGTCTCAGTGCACACACCTGACTCCAGCTGTAGAATTCCGCGCTGTGTCCCGAGGCAAGATGGCGGCCCCCTCCCCCCCCAGCTGAAAGCACAGTGAGCCTGTCCCCAGAGGTCAGTAACTGCTGCTGAGATGTAGGTGCCTGGATCTGCCGATCTCCTCTAACTCTAGGCACTGGCCAGAGCCTGGTGGTGTTGTCTATGCTAAACTAAGCTAGGTCTCAGTCCACGCACCTGACTCCAGCTGCTAGAATTCTGCGCGGTGTCCCGAGGCAAGATTGCTTCTATTTCTTTAGGGGTTATGGCACTGTTTAGAAGGTTTATCTAATCCCGATTTAACATTGTTACCTGGTATCTGTATAAAAAATTGTCCATTTCATCCACATTTTTGTGGATATATGGTTTGTTGAGTCTAGGCTTTGTAGGATCAGATGACTTTTTGGATTTCCTTGATTTGTGTTGCTACGTTTCCCTTTTCATTTCTGATTTTGTTGTTTTGAATACTGTCTCTGTGCTCTGTTTAGTCTGGTTTATCTATCATGTTGATTTTCTTAAAGAACCAGCTCCTGGTTTTGTTGATTCTTTGTATAGTTCTATTTGTTCCTACTTGGTTGATTCCAACTGAGTTTCCTTATTTCTTGCCATCTACTCCTATGGGGTTTATTTGCTTCTTTTTGTTTTAGATCTTTCAGATATGTTGTTAAGCTGCCACTGTATGCTCTCTCCAGTTTCTTTTTGGAGGCACTTGGAGCTATGAGTTTTCATCTTAGCACTGTCTTCATTGTGTCCCATAATTTTGGGTATATTGTGGCTTCATTTTCATTAAATTCTAAAAAGTCTTTAATTTCTTTATTTCTTCCTTGACCAAGTTTTCATTGAGTAGAGTTTTTGTTCATCTTTGATGTATATGTGGGCTTTCTGTTGTTTTTGTTGTTACTGAAGACCAGCCTTAGTCTTTGGTGATCTGATAGGATGCATGGGATTATTTCAATCTTTTTGTATTTGTTGAGGCCTATTTTGTGACTGATTATATGGTCAATTTTGGAGAAGGTACTTTGAGTTGCTGAGAAGAAGGTATATTCTTTTGTTTTAGGATAAATTGTTCTATAGATATCTGTTAAATCCATTTGGTTCATAACTTCTGTTAGTTTCACTGTGTCTCTGTTTAGTTTCTGTTTCCATGATCTGTCCATGGATGACAGTGGGGTTTTGAAGTCTTCCATTACCATTGTGTGAGGTACAATGTATGCTTTGAGCATTAGTAAAATTTCTTTAATGAATGTGATTGCCCTCACATTTGGAACATAGATGTTCAGAATTGAGAGTTCTTCTTGGCAGATTTTTTCCTTTGATGAGTATGTAGTGTCTTTCCTTATCTTTTTTTGATAACTTTAGGTTGAAAGTCTATTTTATTTGATATTAAAATGTCTACTCTAGCTTGTTTTTTGGAACCATTGGCTTGGAAAATTGTTTTCCAGCCTTTTACTCTGAAATAGTGTCTGTCTTTATCACTTTGGTGGGTTTCCTATATGCAGCAAAATGTTGGGTCCTATTTATGTATCCAGTCTGTTAACCTATATCTTTTTATTGGGGAGTTGAGTCGATTGGTATTTGGAGATATTAAGACAGAGTGATTGTTGCTTTTTGGTATTTTGGTTGTTAAAGTTGGCTTTATGTTTATGTTTTCTTATTGTTTTTTTTTAATTTTCTATATTCTTTGTTTACATTCCAAAGGCTTTCCCCTTTCCCAGTTACCCCCGCCATATGTCCCATAATTTCTCTCCCCCCCATGCTATTCCCCACTCTTTCCCCCCCCTCCCCACGATTTCTCTGTTCTGGGTCTACAATACTGGATCCAATCTTTACAGGCCCAGGGTCCTCTCCTTTTTTTCTTCTTGAGAGTCATTTGACTTGCTAATTGTGCCTTGAGTATTTAGGGCTTCTGGGCTCATTAATATCCACTTATCAGTGATTGCATTTCGTGTGTATTCTTTTGTGATTGGGTTAGCTCACTTAGGATGATAGTTTCCAGATCTAACCATTTACCTACAAATTGCATGAATTCATTATTTTTAATTGCTGAGTAGTACTCCATTGTATAAATATACCACATTTTCTGTATCCATTCCTCTTTTGAGGGATAACTGGGCTCCTTCCAACTTCTGGCTATTATAAACAAGGCTGCTATAAACATAGTGGAGCATGTGTCTTTGTTGTATGCAGAGGAATCCTCTGGGTCTATGCCCAGGAGTGGTATGCCAGGGTCCTCTGGGAGTGGCATGCCCAATTTTCTGAGGAACTGCCACACTGATTTCCAGAGTGGTTTTACCATTTTGCAATCCCACCAACAGTGGAGGAGTGTTCCTCTTTCTCCACATCCTCGCCAGCACTTGTTGTCTCTCGAGAGTTTTTAATCTCAGCCATTCTGACTGGAGTGAGGTGGAATCTCAGGGTTGTTTTGATTTGCATTTCCCTGATGACTAATGATGTTGAACATCTCTTAAGGTGTTTCTCGGCCATCCGAATTTCTTCTGGTGAAAATTCTTTGTTTAGCTCTGTACCCCATTTTTTGATAGGGTTATTTGGTTCTTTGGGGTCTAAC
This sequence comes from Apodemus agrarius, assembly GCA_964023405.1. NCBI lineage: Eukaryota > Metazoa > Chordata > Mammalia > Rodentia > Muridae > Apodemus > Apodemus agrarius. Next base: position 112,843,559 of record OZ030014.1, on the reverse strand, counting down.
TTCTTGAGTTCTTTGTATATATTGGATATTAGCCCTCTGTCGGATGTGGGGTTGGTGAAGATCATTTCCCACGTTGTTGGTTGCCGTTTTGTCCTTCTGACAGTGTCCTTTGCCTTACAGAAACTTTGTAATTTTATGAGGTCCCATTTGTCAATTCTTGATCTTAGAGCATAAGCTATTGGTGTTCTGTTCAGGAACTTTACCCCTGTGCCCATGTCCTCCAGGGTCTTCCCAAGTTTCTTTTCTTCTTATTGGTTTGTTAATGGAAGATCACTTTCTTGCTTTCTCTAGGGTGTAGTTTCCTACCTTGTGTTGGAATTTCCATTTATTAACTATTGAAGGCCTGGATTTGTGGAAAGATAGTATGTAAATTTGTTTTGTCATGGAATATCTTGATTTCTTCATCTACAGTAATTCAGAGTTTTGCTGGGTATAGTAGCCTCGGCTATCATTTGTGTCTCTTAGGGTCTGTATGGCATCTGCCTATGATTTTCTGGCTTTTCTAGTCTCTGGTGAGAAGTCTGGTATAATTCTGATATGTCTGCCTTTATATGCTACTTGATCTTTTTCTCCTACTGCTTTTAATATTTTTGCTTTCTCCCCCTGCATTTTGTGTTTTGTTTATTATGTGACAAGAGTAATTTCTTTTCTGGTCTAATCTATTTGGAGTTCTGTATGTGTCTTGTACGTTCATGGGCATTTCTTTCTTTAGGTTAGGGAAATTTTCTTCTATAATTTTGTTGAAGATATTTACTTGCCCTTTAAGTTGCAAATCTTTGCTTTCTTCTATACCTATTATCCTTAGGTTTGATCTTCTCATTGTGTCCTGGATTTCCTGAATGTTTTGGGTGAGGAGCTTTTCATATTTTGCAGTTTCTGACTGTTGCATTGATGTTTCCTATATTATCTTCTGTATCTGAGGTTCTCCCTTGTATCTCTTGTATTCTGTTGGTGATGCTTGCATCTGACTTCTGTTGTTTTTCCCAGGTTTTATATCTCCAGAGTTGTGTCCCTTTGTGATTTCTTTATTGTTTCTACTTCAAGTTTTTGATCTTTACTAGTTTTGTTTAATTCCTTCACCTGTTTGGTTGTATTTCCCTGTAACTCTTTAAGGGTTTTTGTGTTTCCTATTTAAGGGTGTCTACTTGTTTATCTGTGTACTCCTGTATTTCTTTAAGGGAGTTATTTATGTCCTTTTTAAAGTCCTCTATCAGCATCATAAGAAGTGATTTTAAATTCAAATCTTGCTTTTCCAGTTTGTTGGTATATCCAGGGCTTGCTGTGATGGGAGAACTGGGTTCTGATGGTATCAAGTAGCCTTGGTTTCTGTTGGTAAGGTTCTCATACTTGCCTTTCATCATCTGGTAATCTCTGGTGTTAGTTGTTCTTGCTGCTTCTGGCTGGAGCTTGTCTCTCCTGTGGGTCTGTATGCCTATGTCAGCACTCCTGGGAGACCAGCTCTCTTCTGGCAGGACCTGTATACAAAGGGCTGTGGGATAGCCTTAGCTCCCAAGTGCAGATGGTGACTGGAAGGACCCTGTCCCAGCTGCTCCACTGATCTGTGCCCTGTGCACTCCTGGCTGGTCTTGCTTTGTACAATTATTGGAGAGAAAGTGGAGATCTTACCTCTAAGCCTGGGAGTGAGAGCACTACTGGGAGACCAGCTCTCTTCTGACAGGATCTGTGTACAGAGGGCTGTGGAACAACCTTAGCTCCTGGGTGCAGATGGCAGTGATAGAAATGTACGTTTTATTGATTCTATGTCTTGTGTTTGCAGCTTCCAATTAAGGAAAGGATATTAAAGGTGTTGACAAATACTGGCTTGATGTTCTGAGATTCTCAAAGGAAGTTCTATCACATGACAATAAGGGATATTTCCTAGTCCCTCAACCTCACAACTATAATATGTAATATATTTCACTTTATAGTAAAGTCCCAATTTATTTGTCAAATATTTGGAAGTGGTTGTAGACACCATTGGGTCCCAACATAGGACATGTTTAGTGAGCAGGAAAGAAGTTTAGAGTGCAGACTGGGGAATAAATTTAGGATAATGAACAATGAATAGAAATCAAGATATATATAGTAGGTGTAAGTCACTTTTGGAGTGAGGCATAGCTGTCCTCAGAGAAGCTTAAATTTGAAAAAGTTAAAAAAGAGGAGATCTAAAGGCTGAGGAAGCCTAAGTAAACATATCACAGATAGAAAATGAAAAATTTAATTTAGATCATAGCATTTACAGTGTCAGACTGGGCTAAGGTCATATTCTAATATGAACAGCTCCAAGGATGGCTTGGGGTAAAGGTAATCATTATAATGCACAAAGTCTTCAGAATATTTATCTTTCCTATTAATTCACTTACTACTGAAATACAAGAATTCTTAGCCCTTTATTTCCAAAGAGATGAGCTTGTTTAGTGGGGCGTGCTCAATGATATATTTCTTTCTCAATGCTGGCACTGACTGTAAAACCAATCTATTATTTCATCAAAATTGTTAGCACAGTACATTTTCAGGAATATTTTTTGTTTTAACATAAAATATAAAACAAAATCAATAGTCCAGGTAGTATATACAGGAACTTTTTGCCAAGCACATTTCATCCTGGAATTCCACATTGTGGAAAAAGACAACTGACTCCCACATAGATATCACTGTTCTCTGACATACATATGGAATATCAACATATATACCGACACATGTGTATGAAATATATGTATGCACACAAAATAAATGAGTAAAAATGTCATAAAATAAAAACAAAAATTCTATAAATGCAATATTGTCTTTAGAATTGTAAGCTCCACTGAACTAATTCATGAAAAATGCTACTGCCTGCAAGTCTCAAATACATTTCTGATGCGAGTAATTTTATTCTTTGGCTATTACAATTAATTAAAGTTAATATACCATCAAAAGATTCTGTTTGGGAATACTATTTATTAATAGTATAAAAGAAGTGGTAGTGTAATTAATTGTTATGTTTGTCAGTTTAAAACAATTATTAATTATTAATAATTAATACTAATTAATTACTCATTATGCCACAGGTTTTGGGTAGGATACAAAGATCGACTTTTGGTGTGAAGGATCTTATAAGGCCATAGTCAAGGCATCATCCAGCTGGGCTATCATCCAGAAGCTCTGGAGGAAGCATTTGACTCTAATCTCATTCAGGTTGGTAGGGTCTACTTCCTTGCAAGTGTAGATGTGAGATTCTTATTTCTTTGCTGCTTGTAAGCCATGGGGTGCACACTGCTATTTTTAGAGGCCAACCACATTCCTTTTTAAGGGTGTCCTCCATCTTTAAAACCTCAATAGTACATCAGATTCTTCTCACACTTGACCATATCTATGTTCTTCCTATTTCAAATACCTTTGCTCAAATAAATATTTTCCTTTAAAACCCTAAGACACCATGGTTAGTTCTTTCATGGTTCTTTCAATAGGTGTGTTCTTTTAAAATTTTTTTTATTTTTTATTGGATATATTCTTTATTTACATTTCATTTTCATTTTCCTGGTTCCTCGCCCCCCAAAGGTCCGATATGCCCTTTTCCCTCCCCCTGTTCCCCCTACAAAAGCCTATACTCAACACAACTGGAGAATCTGGAGGAAATGGACAATTTCCTAGACAAATACCAAATTCCAAAATTCAATCAGTATCAAATAGATCGTCTAAATAGTCCTATAACCCCCAAAGAAATAGAAGGGGTCATAGAAAGTCTTCCAACCAAAAAAAAAAAAAAAAAAGGTCCAGATGGTTTTAGTGCAGAATTCTATCAGACCTTCAAAGAAGACCTAATACCAATATTCTTCAAACTATTTCACAACATAGAAACAGAAGGAACACTACTCAACTCATTCTATGAAGCCACAATTACCCTGATACCAAAACCACACAAAGATCCAACTAAGAAAGAGAACTTCAGACCAATTTCCCTTATGAACATCAATGCAAAAATACTCAATAAAACACATCAATAGAACACTCAATAGAACACATCAAAACAATCATTCACCATGATCAAGTTGGCTTCATCCCAGGGATGCAGGGATGGTTCAATATATGGAAATCCATCATTGTAATCCACTATATAAACAAACTCAAAGAAAAAAACCACATGGTCATCTCATTGGATGCTGAAAAAGCATTTGACAAAATTCAGCATCCTTTCATGCTAAAAGTCTTGGAAAGAACAAGAATTCAAGGTGCATACCTAAGCATAGTAAACGCAATTTATAGCAGACCGGTAGCAACATCAAAGTTAATGGAGAGAAACTTGAAGCAACCCCACTAAAATCAGGGACTAGACAAGGCTGCTTTCATCATATCTTTTCAATATAGTACTTGAGGTACTAGCTAGAGCAATTTGACAACATAAGGAAGCCAAAGGGATACAAATCGGAAAGGAAGAAGTCAAACTATCACTATTTGCATGATATGATACTATATGATAGTATAGTTAAGTGACCCAAAAAACTCTATCAGAGAACTCCTACAGCTGATAAATAGGTATGTACTTTAAAGTATTTATACTTGAAAAAAATGGAACATGGCAGGTCTCCTAGGAGATCTGTGATAACCTGGAACACAGGTGAAATCTGCTGCCCAAATAACAGCCCCTGCTGGGACCCACACAGAGCGCAGTGGATCAGGACCTCGTCCCCCTATGTGACATCTCCCTTCCTGTCTGCACCTCCAAGGGAGGTGGGGCAGATGTGTTTGCCTGCTCCTCCTCCACGTTTCATAGCCTGTCTGTCTCCCAGAAGATCTGCCATAATCAGAGACACAGCAGGACTTTTCTAACCAGGGGCATAGGAGGCCCCATCTAACCAGAGACAGCACTGCCTGCCTCTCAGGGGTATGGGGTGAAGAACTTGGGCTATACCCCTCCATTCAACTTCCTGACCCTCTGTACTTCTCCCCCATCTCCTACTATACCTGATTCTATCCCCTCTTTTCCCTCTTTCCTCTCCCTCCCAGAACTCCCTCCCTCTACCTCCCATGATGAGATTATTTTGATCCCCTTCAAAGTAGTACTGAAGCATCCACACTTTGGTCTTCCTTCTTCTTGAGCTTGGGCTCACCCATCCATTTAAAAAAGATTAACACAGAATTGTTCCTATGTAAAGGAAATGCAAGGACAGAGTGGAGCAGAGACTGAAGGAAAGGCCATCCAGAGAGTGCACCACCTAGGGACCCATCCCATCTGCAGACAGGAAACCCAGACACTATTTCTGATGCCAAGAAGCACTTGCTGACAGGGGCCTAGTATGGCTATCCCCTAAAAGGCTGTGCCAGAGCATGATCAATACAGATGTGGGAGCTCGCAGCCAACCATCAGACTGAGCACAGGGACCCCAAAGGAGGAATTAGAGGAAGGACTGAAGAAGCTGAAGAGCTCAGCAACCCCATAGGAGAAACAACAATATCAACCAACCAGACCCACCAGAGCTCCCAGGGACTAAACCAACAACCAAAGAGTATACATGGAGGACACATGGTTCCAGCTGCTTATGTAGCAGAGGACTGCCTTATTTGGCATCAGTGGGAGGGGAGGCCCTTGGTTCTGTGGAGACTTGATGCCCCAACATAAGGAAATTCTAGGGTAGTGAGTCTGGAGTGGGTGGGTGGATGGGTTGGGGAGCTCCCTCAGAGAAGCAGGGGATAGGAGGTATGGTATAGGGGGTTTGTGGAGGGGAAACTTGGAAGGGGAGATAGCATTTGAAATGTAAATAAATAAAGGAGTTTTTTTTTTTTTTTTTGACTGACAGCTTGAGGGTAAGAGGGATCTTCGTGGGGAAGTCAGGGTGGCTTCAGCTTAGCTGGTCACATTGCATTCACAGTTGAGAAGAAGAAAGATGAATAAGTGTGCTCAGCTAGCTTCTTTTATTACAGTCCAAGGAGATTGGAACTACTCCTACTTTGGGTGAGTCTTCCACCTTAATGAACTCAATCAAGATAATTTCTCCCAGGCATTCCTAGAGATTTCTCTTCTGGATAATTATAGAGTTTGTGAAGTTGATAAGCAGTATTAAACCTCACAGCAACAAATTTTACTTAAGATGAAAGCTCTTTGTGCTGAAAACTATAAGGCATTAATGAAAACTGAAAAGATACGAATAAAAAGAGATGTCCCACATTAATGCATTGGAGGAATTAATTCTGAAATACTCAAAGCTCCCAAAGCAATATAACATTTGATGCAATTCCTATCATAATTTAAATGACATTCCACACAAAATATGTGGTGTGTTATTTTTATGCCTTCTTTCTTCAGGACTTTTTCTTTATGAAGGTTTGCTGACTTTTATAAAATATTTTTCCATTATCTGCTGAGTTGATCACATGATTTTTGTCATTAAGTCTATTTATGGTGTTGTTATGGTATAAATGAGAAATGTTCTCATGTATTTGAACACTTGATCTTGTGACATAATTTGGAAAGTTTGTGGAAGTTTTAGGAAGTGGGCTTTGAGATTTTTTTACAGCCTTGCCCCACTTTCTGTTCTTTCTCTACTTCTGGACTGCCAAGATAGTGTGATAAGATGGACTCATGTTACTGATTCCATACTTTCCCAGGCATGATAGAGTATATTCACTTCCAAACTCTAATAACAAACAAGATATTTCTCTTTTAAGTTAGTTTTATCAGGGTATTTTATCACAGTAGCAGAAAATAAACTAAAACATGGTTTGTATTAAACCATTCTTTATCCTTGGAGTGAAATTAACTTAGTCATGGTGTATGACCTTTTTAAATTCTTAATTTGGTTCAAAAGTAATTTACTGAGAATTTTTATAACACATTTATTAAGAAAATAGTTCTTTAGTTTTGTTTTTCTTTTGCTAAGGGGCTATTGATGGCCATTTTTCTTTTTTATGTATGTGTTCTTGCATGGGTGCACAGATGTCCATGCACATGTGTATGTATGCATATAGAAACCAGAAGCCAGTGTTGGAAGTCTTAATTAATTGCTTCTTCATCTTATTTTTGAGACAGGGTTTTTCATTGAACCTGGACTCACTGGCTTGTTTAGACTGGCTAGCCAGCAAGTCCCAGGCATCCTCCTGTCTCTCTAGCCCTGGAATTATAGGTACTCAATGCCATTCCTAGCCTTTTGTATGTCTATTGGGGATTCAAACTCAGATCCTTATGTTTGCACACAAGTATTTTACTGACTGAGCCATTTCACTAGCTCATCAGGGCCCCTTTTATTGCTGAGACTAAGGTCTATAGATGTGTAAATGAAAGTACATGTGAACTTTCCTCCTGGGCCCCTTGCCATATAGTTCTGAATGTTAAACCAAGTCAAAGAGGCTACAGCCTGATTTATAGACATTGTTGTTTATACTGCAGCTAGAAATACTGAACCTTAGGAGTGGACCTAGTTTTCAAAACAGCTCTTGTAGGTCTTGGGCTCTATGAAACTTTCTAAGACCCAACGTTTTTGACATACTAGCTATAGGTACTTATTAAACTCTTTTTGCTATTCTGCCATCTTGCTGATGACCCTCCTAATCCATTTAATTTATGCTCTTTTAATCTAGAGCAATACCAATTTTTCATTAAATGGAATATATCACCTTTCTTAGTTACTGTTCTATTGCTCTTAAGAGATGCCATGACCATGGCAACTCTTATATAAAAGAAAATATTTAATTGGGGCTTCATTATGTTTCAGAGGTTAGTGTATTATTATCATGGCTGAGAATATGGTGGTATGAAGGCAGACATGGTTCTAAAGAAGTATGAGAGTTTTACTTCTAGATCAGTAGACAACAGAAAGAGAAAACCACTGGGCCTGGTTTAGCTTTTTGAAAACCTCAACTCCCTATCCCACAGTGACACACCTCCTTCAAGGCCACACCTACTCCAACAAAACCATGCCTCCTAATCCTTCTCAAATAGTGCTGTTCCCTGATGATCAAGCATTCAAATTTATGAGCCTGTTGGGGGCCATTTTTATTCACATCTCCATACTGACTATGTTTAAAAAATATGTTTGCTAGAATTATTGTTTCCTTAATAGTGAGTTTTTGCTGGGAGTGTTTATCCATCATGATCCAAACAGAGGGGAATTTTCTAAGAATTGAACTTTATTGAGGCTTTTGTGTTCTGCTTTGGAATATTATGTCTAAAAATTTAATCACTTTTTTGATCTGATCTCAAATGAGACAGATCCTTCCAGTTACAACACTCTGTACTTCAGCTACAAATAGAAATGATATAAAATGTCTCTAGGAACAAAATTAATGGTCTGCATCAAGTTGTCTTGCTATTTAAAGCCAGTTTATCTCTGCACTATGATTGTATTCCCAATTGAAAATTTGAGGCATACTTCATCTTATTATATAGTAGAGTTTCTTCTGCTATTTGTTGAATTTGAATTTTAAAGAGCATTTCACACGTGCATGTGTGTGTATGTGTGTGTGTGTGTGTGTGTGTGTATGAAAAGAGACTCAATGTGCTTTTATTATTATTTTTTGAACCATTGTACTCTTACTTTCTGCATATAATCTTAACAATTCTATAATGATATGACTCATGCTACTGATTGTTTTGGAAAAATCAATGCATGTTATTGTGGCAAATTTGGTGCTTTAAACACAAAGATGTAGTTGATTCACAACATTTTTGTGGAATCATAATTCTAATTGGACCATCTAATTCCACTTCAGCTGCCACTTGTTCTGATCTTAAGCAAATTATACCAGTCAATTAAGAGAACATAAGCACATTCCCAGCTCACAGTGACTGCACTTCCCAACACAGATTTTTAGTTAAAAGGATGAATGCTGTTTTCTGCATTTGTATCTACTCCAGTCCTCTGCAGCAGAGATTCTATTTACATGGATGTTATAGGTCACGCATGTTTTGTTCAGGGAACCACTTGAGGTATCTATGGATGATGAATCCTCAGCTAATACTCAGTAAACAGCACCTGTAGAGTATAGACTTTTTTTTTTTTGTAAATTTGAAAGTCAGAACTTAGGTCTGCTATTTGGATAGACTAGGGAATGTGACGTTCTGAAGGCATTTTAGAATATGAAGTAAACACTTGATTCATATTTACAATGTAATTATGGGAATTCTTTTCATTTATCATGTTCTATCAGTTAAGATTTGTTTAAACTTAGAGAGTTACCAGGCTTCTTAGCAATAGAGATTTTATAAAGTTTTTAAGTTTGTAGAACTGTATCTTTGGGATATAGTAAAGTTCCATCACACCTGGGAAGGTCAGTCTTTTTCTCTTCTAGTCCCATCTTCTATTCAGTGATATGCTGTCACATTTTTAACAAGTACCTCACCAAAATGAATAAATGAAACATAAATGTCATTTTATAGTATTTACTGATTTTCATATGAATAAATCTTTTGTATCCCATTTTAAGGTCTCAAAAACTTAGCTTGTTTTTTTTTCAGCACTTTGGAACATTTGGTATAGTTGCTGTGAGCTAGTGGTATGGTTTGAATGATGATCCCTCCCAATACTCATGTTGACATTTAACAATACATGGATATATGGAAGCGCCTCCTTTGGGAGATGATTAAATCATGAGAGCTCTCCTTCCATGAACGTGGTAAACATTTCCATAAAGGAGCTTAGGGTCTAAGAAAGTACTTGTCCTTCAGCACCTTTAACTTGTGAAGCTCAGTATTCCTCTCCTCCAGAGAATGCAGAAATAATGTCTATTCTAGAAGTATAGATAGTCTTCTTACTGGACAGAGGTACTAGCATTCAGAGTTTAGACTACACAGCCTCCAGAATTTGAGAACTATGTATTACTTTTGAATTACCCAGCTCAGACAAGGCTGATGTTTATGAATGTACTCCAGCATCTGTACCAACTCCCTGACAAATACTCATTCATTTTATGGATTTAAAATTAAAGCACTTCCATCTTCACATGTATGTGTGCTGATAGTTCCCTACCATTGTTGTTATATTACATTCACAGAGGAGCTGGAACTCTGAGAAGGTCCTCTCTTATTCTTCTAATTTTCAGGGGACATAATTGCCATTAGAAATTGCCTGAAAAAAGTATGCTCGAAGGCCTATACCAGTGACAAGCACAACCATCTGCATTGTCGGTAATCTATAATCACATGCCCAAATCCAGCACGACTCATAAAAGTTGGTTGATTGAGATCCCTTCAGTTCATGGAAATCTTTTTAAGATGAAAAAATCTCAAGAAAAGGAAATGACTACGAACTCTCCTCACTTATGTCTACTGTGGAGTCTACTGTGGTCACTAAGACCATTGATTAGAGTCATATTATTGAGTTTTACATGCCTTTAGCACTTAGCAGCTGTGTAACACCGGACAGGTTATTCAGTATATCTAAATCTTCTCATCCATAAAACAGACACTTAGATATAATTTACCACCAGGATTTGTTCTCTCAACTGGATGTATTTCTCACGTATTTGTAACAGCACGGAGTACATACCAAGCACTCTGTTGTCACTGGTTACTTTGACTAACTATAGTAAAACATGTTAAAATTGTAAAAAAAAAGTTTGATTAGTTCTTTGCTTTGAGATAAAGGAATACCATTTATGGAGAGAAATAAAGTTCATTATCCATCCTATCCATTACCTACCAAAGAAGCAACTGAACACAACATTTGTGTATGAATGAGAAAAGTCTTCCTATGGGATATAATTTATCTTTTCTTTTAATAGAATTTATGCTCGCTTGTTAGATGAAGACAGTTTGTATCCCAGAAGAGTAGATAGTCAAAAAGGAGCCAAAGAATAGCTAAATACTGGGATAGATCAGTTAGCCAGAGAAAACGTAGATTACTAAAGTTCCCAGGATCAAAACTATTCTTCTGTTTGTTTTAACAGTCTGCCATCTACTTATTTGGTATTTGGGTAATTGTGACTTAACTCACCTAGGTAGATGATTGTAATGCATTCATACCTCCAACAATGTAAGGAATTGCAGGACATTAGAAACTGTGGCTAATCACAAGTGCTTGCTGACAGGACCTAGATATAGCTGTCACCTGGGAGGCTCTGCTAGTGCATGACAAAAACAGAGGGGGAAACTCTCAGCCAGCCATTGAACTGAGCACAGGGTCCCCAGTGGATGAGATAAAGGACCAAAAGAGCTGAAAGGGTTTGCAGTGCCATAGGAGGAACAACAATATGAGTCACCAAGTACTACCAGAGCTCCCAGGGACAAAACCATCAACCAAAGAGAACACTTGGAGTTACCCATGGTCCCAGACACATCAGCAGCAGAGGATATCTTTTTGGATACCAAATGGGGGAGAGGCCCTTGGTCCTGGAAAGACTTGATACTGTAGTGTAGAGGAATACCAGGACAGGGAAGTGTGGGGTGGGTGATTGGGGAAGGGGAGATGGCTTATGGGATTTGGGGGGGGGAACCAGGAAACGGGACAACATTTGAAGTGTAAATAAAGAATATACCTAATTAAAAAAAAAAAGAAAAAAAGAAACTGTGGCTAATCTCTGTAGCAATGTGAAAATGAACCCTTTAAATTATTTTCTCTTAGGAAGACTGAACAAATATGCTGGGGTCCAAGGAATTCAGGTGTTTGCTTAGGTTGCATTTTTACTATGATTATTTTGGCAAATAAATGAGGAAATAAAGTGGACTTTTTGGGGCACAGTTTGTTTAATGTAGGCAACTTGAAAAATTATTGGCATGAAGTACTTGATTGTTATTTTCCTATTTCCAGAAATAGTAGTATACACCATGAGAATTAAATTTGTTTTTCATTTCTGAAATAGCAAAATAGTCTCTGATAGATTTCTTTATTATCTGGGCATAATTACAATCAGCCACTCAAGTCAAGGGAATGGGTATTCTAGTTAAACCTGAAAGAATAATTAGGTAGGATGACCCATGACCTGGTAGATAAAGGTTGGAAATAGGTCTTGAACAGAATCCAAAGTTAACTATGGGAAAATTAAATTTATTAATAGGTATAAATATTTTAAAATTTAGATAAATCTTATATATTTAAAATACAAAGTTTATAGTCCTATGACATATAAATGACATCCAATGAGATATACCCTTTTAAAAAACAGAGCCATTTTCCTATTTTTCTGTTTTAATATGTGCATATAGATGTTGTGCATGTATGCTCTTTGCATACACATATAGAATTTACATGCATGGCATAATTAGTACTAGATAAGAATATTTAAAAATTTTCAAAAAGCTAGGAAAATATCAATTATTTGCCACGAAGAATATTGACAAGATCCAAATCACTCTTTAGAAAGGAATATAAAAGCACTTGAGATGACAAATGTATTTTTGGTGGTCTTAGTGAAGAATAGTAACTGCATGGCAAAGTACTAGTAAGCTTGAAGACAAATTGCAGGTGACCTGATATATTTTTTATTGGATTACCTGAAAGAAATTACATAGAAAGAATATGTTTGAAGAGATAATGACTGAAATAGTTTTGAATGGATAAACATCATTAGCAAACAAGTGATCATATCTTAAAAGGAGTATGAAAGACTGGGAGGATCCAGCTACTTCTTTTCTAGCTACCCTCTTAATGTTTATTAGTATGTGTGTATAGGGGGGGTTGTTGTTGCTGCTGCTACTGCTGCTATTGCTGTCTTCATGTCTACATTGGCTTGGAATTCTCTATGTAGCCCAAGCTCCCCTTATACTCAGAAATCCACTTGCTTCAGCAGGTGCTAGGATTACAACAGTTTATAATGATCCTCTTGGGGAAACTAAAAGAAGCAGGAAAGAACTGTTTTATAAAAGTTTTCCTAGAGCTAACTAAAGACTAACAACTGGATCCCACCTCTTGCAGATTTTGATTACTTCTGAGTCCTTGGATTCTAGGAACCAAACCTCCAATCACATGACACTTTGAGTGTGTATGATGTAGTACATCCAAATGATAGCATGAATAGTCACAGGTGAGAGCACCTTAACATTTTGAAAAATGAAAACTAAAATAGTGCTTTAAAACAAACAAATAAGCAAACAAAAGCAAGATTAAATAAGATATAGTTAACAAAATAATGTGAGGAAAGTTAAATGTCTACAGAAGTGGGAGGTGGATAGTTTGTACACTCTGATATGATCTGATAAAAAAATCTATGGTTATCTTTCAAAAACATATTCCAGTTGAATAAAAAGAAAACATATACAAAACTCACTTGAGAGGGTATCTTAAAAAATACTTGATCAATAACGTCCAAAAGCATTAAAGCTAGAAGAAGAAGGAGGAGGAGGAGGAGGTGGAGGAGGAAGAGGAGGAGGAGGACAACAACAACAACAAACTATTCCAGATAAGAGTAGACTAAGGAGACACAAATACAGTGTCATAGCTTTAATCAAACCCTGTCACAGAAGTGACCATAAATGGAAAAAAAAAGGTTTAATTCAAATAGTCGGAATGCAAATTGTGTATCAGCATTGGCTTTGTAGCTTTGACAAATAAAATAGTAAGCTGAAAAACAAACAAACAAACAAACAAACAAACAAACAACCAAGATGTAAAGAGGAAGGGTTCCTGGGTAGTCTTGTTACTTTTCTTAAGACTATTCTATAATTGTAATATTCTTCCAAAATTGTTTAGAAAACCACAAAAATTTCATGACACAAAAATGTTAGTGATTTCTTGAAACAGAGAGTAAATAGCATAGGGAGTCCTGGGAAGACACAGAAGAAGCAATGGATGTGTTAATTTTGTGAAAATCAAAATAAATCTTAGTTATTTAAATCTTTTTAAAGATGATTGACTTCTTAGAGTAATGATGAAAATAATGTGTTATGAAATTCATTATACATGGAAGTTTATTGCATGCCAAAAACTCATAAAGACCAAGAGGGAATAAAAAAAGGCACACTGCTGAAAAATTCTTTTTGTTTGTATTACAGTTATCACACACGTCTCTTGGACACCGTAATTTCACGCAGCCAAGCTGTAATCCCGGCGGAAGCTGTGTGATATTTACTGGGAAAAGTCTTGTATGGCAGGGCTGTCCAAGATGAATGTCACTATGGGCCTCCTTGGCCGGAGATAGGGCTGAGCTGAATTTCTCATGGCAAACTGTGTAACCCTTTTTTCTGACTTGTTCCTTTACTTACAAGATGTCCCTGCTAGCCGGAGGTGCGAGCATCCAGGCGTGATGGTTCACTGAGAGTTTATTCTTTGAGCTACAGCACTGGCCATGATTTATCTTCTAGAGATCCATTGCTTTGCTTTTGATCAGCTGTACAGTTATTACCTAGATACATTAAAGAATTAACCTTCCAACAATATATATTATTTGTATAGTTAGATGGCTTTGACACTGTGACATGGAAAGCATCAGTTAAGTAAAAGTTTCAAAGTAAACCTGAGGGAGTCTTACAAGAAGGAAGCAAGATATTAAACAAAGACTACACTAACAAAACACCTAGTGCTGTAACATAGTGTTTCCAAGGACTCTTGAACTACTAGTTTATCATTAACTACAGAGGGACGCGATGGCTTTGTATGTATTCTCTAAAGTTCATACCTGATTGATTTTGTATTTCCTTGTGCCAGATACTCATGGTAACCATTCTTTGTAAACATTTCACTGGATACATTTTTTCTTCAGTAATGTAATACCAACTTGTGTGTATAAAAGTTCCTGCCTCAGAACAGTAAAGTGCATTCAGACGTATTCAGATCTTGTGTGTGTCTGTCTGTCATTCGCCGGACCTGTACCTTCCTGCATACCAAAGACCCTGATTCCCCACGTGTGTCCCGACTGTGTCGGTCCGTGGCAACAGTTTTATTACATATTGTTACTATGTATTATATATCACATATTATTAAAATATTAAATTTTATTACATTTATTTGGTGTTTGTGTGTGTGTATGCATATGTGCCACAATATTTATATTGAAGTGAAATCTTCATTCTACTATGTGGGTCTTGAGTCCTGAACTCAGGACTTCAGACTTTGCTCATTAAGCCTAAAAGCTTCTGTTACATACATGTGTAAAAGAGTATATCATCACTTGAAGGTTGACTTTAAGTGATGCTATATACTGCACACTCTACAGAAGCAATCAAATAACAGGGCAAAGGGTTATATTTAATTTGATGAAGGAAAATACAATGAAGTTTGAAAACAATTAACTCTAAGTATATAAACACCAATCAAAAGATATCTAGAGGAATTATTAAATCATATAATATGATATGAGCATTTGAATGATAATGGCCCCCACAGGCTCATACATTTGAATGCTTGATCTGCAGTTAGTGGAACTGTTTGAGAAGGATTAGGAAGTATGACCTTGTTGGAGGAGGTGTGTCACTGGGCATGGGTTTGGTGTTCAAAATTCCACACCATTTCCAGGGTCTCTCTGTTTTCCTTGTGTTTGTTGTTTCAACATGTAAGCTCTCAGTTACTTCTCCAGCACTCTGTCTGCTGGTTTACTGCCATGCTCTTAGCCATGACAATAATGAACTCAACCTCTGTAGCTGTAAATGTCTTCAATTAAATTCTTTTATAAGTTGCCTTGACCATGGTATGTCATCACAGCAATATAACAGTAACCAAGACATGCAGATATGGATGAAAAGAATACTACTATGGAGTGAAAGGAATATTTTACAATAATAAAGCTATGTCAACTCATCAAGGGACATTGATAATCTGAAACATGTTAGATACCTAACAATGGTACTTCAAAACAAAACAAAATAAAACAAAAACTGACAGAACTCTAAGGAGAACAACACACATTTATCTCAAAACAAATGAAAATAAAACCAACAAATGCAACTTTTATGAAATGTGAGCTACTATTAACCAAATTAATTTGATTGACACCTATAGAACATACTATTCAAGAACATATAAATGTACAAGTTTTAAAGTTGTGCATAGAACACTTACAACAAAAGATCATGTTATCCATATAATGTCTTAATACATTTAAAAGGGTTTAATTCATTTGAAGTATATTTTCTGCATAGAGTAGAATTAAATAAGAAATAAAGATGAAATGTAACTGGAAATATTATAGTTTGGATTTGTGTTGTTCCCCAAAGGTTTATATGATGAGGTTTGGTTCATAGCTGCTGTTACTGTTGAGAAATAGTAGAAACTTTAGGAAGCCAAGCTTGATTAGAAGTAAGTTCTTGGGAGGAATGTTCTTGAATGTGCCTGATAGTGCCAATGTCTTCTCCATCCCAGTACCACCTTCACAAACTCTGCCTTTCCACTGCCTTCTTCTCCCAGTCACCCCAGCTCCTTCACACCCACACCTGCTTTTACTTCCTGGCTTCCATGAAGTGAGCAGAGCAGCTTTGCTTCTACACATGATCCCTGCTGTTGTGGATAGCATTACTGGCTGCTCAAAAACAGTAGAGTGCACTGAGTAAGACTCCAACTTCCAAGATCATGTGCCAAAATAACCATTTTTTCCTGTAAGTTGATTTTCCAGGCATTTTGTCATAAGTGCAGAAGACTGACTAATATGTACTCCAAGTGTGTAAAAATTAAAAGAATTAAAGAGTTAAAATATACTATGAAAATTGAAGAATAAATCAGAAAGAATTTGAAGCTGAAAGGTAAATGAAACTGAACACTGGGTATATCAAAGTAAATTAAACTAAAGTGGGACCTATAAGAAAATACATAATATCAGATGCCTGTATTGGAAATAAAAGAACCAAATCAATTGTCTCAGCTTGGGTAGTTTAAAAAAGAACAGAAAATTAAATGGAAGAAATTAAAAATAAAATAAGAGTAGAAGCCAACAAAATAGAATACAAAAAAATAATAGAAAAATAAAATTACATAGTGGATCTTAGAAAAGAGCCTATAATCCACAAAATTCTATCCAGGCTAAAAAAAAAAACAAAAAACAAAAAACAAAAAACAAAAACAAAAACAAAACAAAACAAAAAACAAAAAACAAAACAAAACAAACAAACAAACAAAAAACCCACAAAAAATCAGAGATAAAAACAAAATGCCAATATAAGGAAGGAGAGGTAAGTTGCCATAGAGTCTGCAGGCATAAGGAAAAATTTCACATATATAAATTGAAAAACTAGATAAATATACAAATGTCTTAGAAGACACAAATTACTAAATATCACTCATCAAGAATAGAAATGTCACTCTTACTCTCTGACTTTATCACTCTCTTGTTTTGTCTCTTGTCCTCTGTTCCCTTTCTCTCCCCATTCCCTTCTCCCTCTTTTCACATGGCCATGGTCAGCTTCTACCTCTCTACCTCCCCTCTCTCACTCTACTTCTCTACAATAAAGCATCAAAACCAAAAAGAAAAAAGAAAAAAGAAAAAAAAGAATAGAAATACAGAAATGCCCTATCTGATTATGTCTCTGTTTATTAAAGCAATTAATTTTTAATTAAAAATTTACCTATAGGTCTTGGGAGATGGCTTAGTAGATACAATGATTACCTTGCAAATATGTGGATCTGAGTATGGATCCCCAAAAGTCACTAAAAATCCAGGTGATGGTGCATGTCTGTCATCCTACCAAAGAAAGAGAGGAAGCAGATGCAGGCAAATTCCTGGAAGCTTTTGGGCCAGCTAGCCAAACCTACATGGTAAAGTTTCAGGACATTGAGAGACTGATGTAAACACATAAACAAAAAAGTGGGAACACTTAATGACCAACACCTGAGGTTCTTCTGTGACCTCTACCCAAATACAGAGATAGGAAGATGTGGGTAAGACAGAGACAAAGACAGACAGACAGACAGATACAGACATATGTATATGCATGTGAGCACTCAAATGAGCACACACACAAACACATACAGGGTTTGGAAGTGAGAGAGAGAAGGATAGAGGAAGGAGAGAGAGAGAGAGAGAGAGAGAGAGAGAGAGAGAATGCTCACTCAAAGAAACTTAGATGCCAAACACAAAGAACTTTAATGGTGAATGCTAATGACTTCAGTGGTTAATTCTAAGTAGGATCTGAAGGAAAAAAATTACCAATTTGATCCAAACTTCTCCAGAGACTTGAAAGCTAATAAATACCAACACATTGGGGACCGGCTCACCTGGCTTGCAGTGAGGCCACCATATTCCCTCAGGACACCACGGACTGCTGGTGGCTGGGGTCAGGTGCGTGGACAGAGACCTAGCTTAGCTTAGCATAGACAACCCCATCAGGCTCTTGCCGGTGCCCAGATCCACAGGAGCTTGGCAGGAGATCTGCACAGATCTCCTACAGCTCAGCGGCTGTTGCCAACATTGGGGACCAGCTCTCTGGGCTTGCAGCAAGGCTATCATCTTGCCTCCAGTCACTGCGGATGACTGGCAGCTGGGGCCAGGAGCACAGACGCCCTCTACTACAGCAGTGCCAAAGGCCAGGCTCACAGGAGCTTCAAACTCCAACCAGTAACAATAAGACCAACTAACTCCAGATATAAACAGATGACAAAAGGCAAACGTAGGAACATTACTAACAGAAGTTAAGGCAATATGGCACTATCTGAACCCAATTCACCAGCCACAGCAAGTCCTGGATACCCCAACACACCAGAAAAACAAGAGTTGGATATAAAAGCACTGGTCATGATGCTGCTAGAGGAACACAAAAAAGACATAAACAAATCTCTTAAAGAAATGCAGGGGAACATCAATATGGTAGAAGCTCTTACAATGCAAACACAAAAATCACTTAAAGAACTCCAGGAGAATATGGATCAACAGACAGAAAACAATAAAGAGGAAATGAGAAAATCAGTTAAAGAAATGTAGGAGTACTTGAACCAACAGGCAGAAGTCATGAAAGAGGAAACACAAAAATCTCTTAAAGAATTGCAAAAACATAAACAAACAAATGAAGGAACTGAGCAAAACCATCCAAGATATGAACACAGAGGTAGAAACAACTAAGAAATCACAAAAGGAGGCAACTTTGGAGATAGAAAATCTTGGGAAGAAATCAGGGGTCATAGACGCAAATATCACCAAGAGAATACAAGAGATAGAGGTAAGAATCTCAGATGCTGAAGATACCATAATAACCATTGACTCCACAGTCAAAGAAAATGAAAAATGCAAAAGGCTTATAACCCAAAACATCCAGGAAATCCAGAACACAATGAGAAGACCAAACCTAAGGATTATAGGGATAAACGAGAGTGAAGATCTACAACTTAAAGGGCCAGCAAATATCTTCAACAAAATTATGGAAGAAAACTTCCCCAACCTAAAGAGAGAAATGGCCATGAATATACAAGAAGCCTACAGAACTCCAAACAGACTGGAACAGAACAGAAATACCTCCAGTCACATAATAATCAAAACCCCAAATGTACTAAACAAAGAAAGAATATTAAAGGCAGTAAGAGAAAAAGGCCAAGTAACATATAAAGGAAGACCTATCAGAATCACACCAGACTTCTCTCCAGAAACCATGAAAGCTGGAAGATCCTGGGCGGACCTCATACAGACCCTAAGAGAACACAAATGTCAGCCAAGACTACTATACTCAGCAAAACTCTCAATCAACATAGATGGAGAAATCAAAATATTCCATGACAGGACCAAATTTACACAATATTTTTCCACTAACCTCTAAGCTTCCACTAAGTTCTACAAAGGATAATAGGAGGAAAAAGCCAATACAATGGGGGAAACTGCACCCAAGAAAAAGCAATATAGTAACCGTCTTCCATCAAAATCAAAGGAAGATAACTACTCAAAAACAAAAATAACATCAAAAATGACAGGAAGAAATAATGACTATTCCTTAATATCTCTTAACATCAATGGACTCAATTCCCTAACAAAAAGACATAGACTAACAGACTGGATACGGAAATAGGACCCTACATATTGCTGCATACAGGAAACACACCTCAGAGTCAAAGACAAACACTACCTTAGAGTAATAGGCTGGAAGACAATTTTGCAAGCAAATGGTCTCAGGAAGCGAGCTGGAATAGCCATTCTAATATCAGATAAAACTGACTTTCAACCTAAAGTCATCAAAAGAGACACAGAAGGTCACTTCTTGCTAGTCAAAGGAAGAATCCACCAAGAAGAACTCACAATTCTAAACATCTACGCTCCAAATGCAAGGGCACCCTCATTCGTAAAAGAAACTTTACTAAAGCTCAAAGCACACATTGTACCTCACACAATAATTGTGGGGGACCTCAACACTCCACTATCCTCAATGGACTGATCAGGAAAACAGAAACTAAACAGGGACACGGGGAAATTCATTGAAACTTTGGACCAATTGGAGTTAATATATATATATATATATATATATATATATATATATATATATATATATAAAACATTTCATCCTAAAGCAAAAGACTATACCTTTTCTTAGCACCTCATGGTACCTTCTCCAAAACGACCATATAATTGGTCACAAGACAGACCTCAACAAATACAAAAAGATTGAACTAATCCCATGCCTCCTATCGGATCACCATGGAGTAAGAGTGTTCTTCAATAGCAACAAAAACAGCAGAAAATCCTCATACATGAGGAGGCTGAACAGTATTCTACTCAATGATACCTTAGTCCAGGAAGAAATAAAGAAAGAAATTAAAGATTTTTTAGAATTTAATGAAAATGAAGGCACAACATACCTAAATCTATGGGACACAATGAAAGCAGTGCTTGAGGAAAACTCATGGCCCTGAGTGTCTCAAAAAAGAAACAGGACAGAGCATATACTAGCAACTTAATGGCGCACCTGAAAGCTCTAGAACAAAAAGAAGCTATTTCACCCAGGAGGAGTAGAAGACAGGAAATCATCAAAGTCAGGGCCGAAATCAATCAAGTTGAAACAAAGAGAACCATACAAAGAATCAACAAAACCAGGAGCTTGTTCTTTGAGAAAATCAACAAGATAGATAAACCCCTAGCCAGACTTACCAAAGGCCACAGAGACAGTATTCAAATTAACAAAATTAGAAATGAAAAGGGAGATATAACAACAGAAACTGAGGAAATTCAAAAAATCATCAGATCCTACTACAAAAGCCTATACTCAACACAACTGGAGAATCTGGAAGAAATGGACAATCTTCTAGACAGATACCAAATACCAAAATTAAATCAGGATCAAATAGATCATTTAAACAGACCCATAACCCCCAAAGAAATAGAAGGGGTCATAGAAAGTCTTCCAACCAAAAAAAGCACAGGGTTTTAGTGCAGAATTCTATCAGACCTTCAAAGAAGTCCTAATACCAATACTCTTCAAATTATTCCACAAAATAGAAACAGAAGGAACACTTCCAAACTCATTCTATGAAGCCACAATTACCCTGATACCAAAACCACACAAAGATCCAACTAAGAAAGAGAACTGCAGGCCAATTTCCCTTATGAATATCGATGCAAAAATACTAAATAAAATCCTTGCCAATGGAATCCAAGAACACATCAAAACGATCATTCACCAGATCAAGTTGGCTTCATACCAGGGATGCAGGGATAGTTCAATATATGGAAATCCATCAATGTAATCCACTACATAAACAAACTCAAAGAATAAAACCACATGGTCATCTCATTGGATGCTTAAAGAGCATTTGACAAAATTCAGCATCCTTTCATGCTAAAAGTCTTGGAAAGAGCAGGAATTCAAGGCCCATATCTAAACATAGTAGAAACAATTTACAGCAGACCCGATAGCCAACATCAAGGTAAATGGAGAGAAACTTGAAGCAATCCCACTAAAATCAGGGAGTAGACATGGCTGCCCCCTCTCACCACATCTTTTCAATATAGTACTTGAGATACTAGCTAGAGCAATTCGACAATATAAGGAAGTCAAAGGGATACAAATTGGAAAAGAAGTCAATCTATCACTATTCACAGATGATGTGATAGTATACTTAAGTGACCCATAAAACTCCACCAGAGATCTCCTACAGCTGATAAACAACTTCAGCAAAGTGGCTGGTTATAAAATCAACTCAATCAAATGAGTAGCCTTCCTATACGCGAAAGATAAGCAGGTTGAGAAAGAAATTAGGGAAATGACACCCTGCACAATAGCCACAAACAATATAAAGTATCTTGGTGTGACTCTAACCAAACAAGTGAACGATTTATATGACAAAAACTCCAGGTCTCTGAAGAAGGAAATTGAAGAAGACATCAGAAAATGAAAAAATCTTCCATGCTCGTGGGTTGGCAGGATTAATATAGTTAGAATGGCAATCTTGCCAAAAGCAATGTACAGATCCAATGCAATCCCCATCAAAATCCCAACTCTGTTCTTCATAGAGTTAGAAAGAGCAATTCTCAAATTCATCTGGAATAACAAAAAACCCAGGATAGCTAAAACTATCATCAACAGTAAAAGAACTTCTGGGGGAATCAATATCCCGGACCTCAAGCAATACTACAGAGCAGTAGTGTTAAAAACTGCATGGTATTGGTACAGTGACAGGCAGGCAGATCAATGGAATAGGATTGAAGGCCCAGAATTGAACCCACACATCTATGGCCAATAGATCTTCGACAAATGAGCTGAAAACATCCAGTGAAAAAAAGATAGCCTTTTCAACAAATGGTGCTGGCTCAACTGGAGGTCAACATGCAGAATAATGAGAATTGATCTCCTTGTACTAAGCTCAACTCCAAGTGGATCAAGGACCTCCACATAAAACCAGACACAATTAAATTAATAGAAAAGAAACTGGGGAAGACACTTGAGGATATTGGCTCAGGGGGAATGTTCCTGAACAGAACACCAATAGATTATGCTTTAGGATCAAGAATTGACAAATGGGACCTCATAAAATTACAAAGTTTCTGTAAGGCAAAAGACACTGTCAAAAGGACAAATCGGCAACCAACAAATTGGGAAAAGCTGGAAAGAACCCAGATGTCCCTCAACGGAGGAATGGATACAAAAAATGTGGTATATATACACAATGGAGTACTATTCAGCCATTAGAAACAATGAATTCATGAAATTCTTAGAGAAATGGATGGAGCTGGAGAACTTCATACTAAGTGAGGTAACCCAGTCTCAAAAGAATACCCATGGTATGGTATGCAGTCACTGATAAGTGGATATTAGCCTAGAATCTTGGGACACCAAAGACACAGTCCACATATCAAATGATATCCGACAATAAGGAAGGAGTGGACCCTGGTGCTGGAAAGGATCAAAATATCAGTGTAGGGGAATACCAGAACAGGGAAATGGGAAGGGGTGGATGGGGGAACAGGGGTAGGGAAAAGGGCATGTGGGACCTTTGCGAGGTGGGGAACCAGAAAAAGGGAAATGAATTGTAAATATAGAATATATCCATTAAAAAAACAAAAAAAAAACACCAACACATTATATAAGGACAATTGTAATATTATTCTAATTTGCGCAAATTGAACCCAACAACACACATTAAATGGCAAAATGCAATAACAAAGCAGAGGTTATTATCAAAAGACAAATTTAGCTTGATCTTTCAAAATCAATAAATGCAATTCACATTAGCTGATCATTACAGACTGAACATTTCTACTTCCCCTGACATTAATATACAAATGCATTGAAAATTCACCTTTTTATGAAGATAGCACCAAAAAGCAACAAAGGAAGCAGTCACCCATCCCCAAACTGGAACCAAAGAAAAGAAGAAGAAGGAGGAGGAGGAGGGGGAAGAGGAGGAGGAGGAGGAGGAGGAGGAGGAGGAGGAGGAGGAGGAGGAGGAGAAGGAGAAGGAGGAGAAGGAGAAGGAAAAAGAAGAAGATGAAGAAGAAGAAGTAGAAGAAGAAGAAGAAGAAGAAGAAGAAGAGGAAGAAGAAGAAAGAAGAAAGAAGAGAAAAAAGAAAAGAAAAGAAAAAAAGAAAAAGCACCCACCTACTGCCCAGAATTAAGATCTGCCTGCAAATCATGCACCTTCTGCTGGCAAATCATGCACATTCCCATGGTCTAGTTGGTTCTTCTTAGAAACAGCTGCATCACTCTCCAGCATCTGCTGAGCCCAGAGAGATAATTTGCTACATAAATTTGTTACCATACAAAAAGATTATTAAAATTACAATGGTTGTCAGAAGACAGAGGAAGGAGGGACTTCAATTATACCTAACGTTTGGAAAGGGTGACAAAGGAAAATATGAATGAAAGCAAGTATGAATAAAAAGACCATAACAAAACTCATTGTTTTGTATATTAGTTGTCTTAAACTATTAAAATTCTGGTGAGGGCTGAGGGGGTGACTTCACAGTTAAAACACTTACTGAGTGCAAATCTAGGGACAGAAATTTGAATCCTCCAGAAACTCAGAAAATTGCAAGGTGGGCTAGTGGTCTGTTTATAACTCTAGCCTCAGAAAGTAGAGACAGAAAAATCCTTAGAACAAGAAATACGAAGATTTATCTTCCTAATTTTGGGCCACATTTTACTTCTTTTAAAGTTTTCATTAGATGCTAGAATCACATATTTTATCTTGGGTGATATCTTTAGGAAATGTATTCCTGTAAATATTCTTGTTCTCTGTTTTCTGATTCCAGACAGTAGGCATCTCAGGGATAATAGCACAGGCTTATTTTGAGATGTTGTTAGATTAAACTAAAGAAGCAATCAAACTTGATTTAATTTTTGTCTATTTTTAGATACAGAATTCTTTGGAGTATTTTTCTCAGTGTCCCACAACTGGTTTCCTATTTTGTGGACACAGGACTTAGTCTCTGCATGAGCATGGGATACTGCTTCTCCTATTCTTTTTTTAATTATTATTTTGTAGTTATTTTCTTTACATTTCAAATGCTAGCCTCTTACCTAGTTTCCTCTCCTAAAAGCCCCTATCCCATCCCCTCTTCCCCCTGCTCACCAACCCACCCACTCCCTCTTCCCTGTCCTGGCATTCCCCTATACTGGGGCATCTAGCCTTCTCAGAACCAAGGGCCTCTCCTCCCTTTGATGTCAAATAAGGCCATCCTTTGCTACATATGAGTCATGGGTCCCTCCATATGTACTCTTTGGTTGGTGGTTTAGTCCCTGGGAACACTGGAGGTACTGGGTGGTTCATATTGTTTCTCCTATGGGGCTGCAAGCTCTTTCAGCTCCTTGGGGTCCTTTTTCTAGCTCCTCTATTAGAGACCCAGCGCTCAGTCCAATGGTTGGCTGCTAGCATCTGCCTCTATATCTGTAAGACTCTGGCAGGGCCCCTCCTGAGACAACCATAACAGGCTCCTTTCAGCATGCACTTCTTGCCAATCCACTAGCATGGGAGATCTTTCCAAATTCTGAGGTCTTCTTCGATTTCTTTCTTCAGAGACTTGAAGTTCTTGTCATACAGATCTTTTACATGTTTGGTTAAAGCCACACCAAGATAGATACTTTATCTTGTTTGCGACTATTGTGAAGGGTGTCATTTTCCTAATTTCTTTCTCAGCCTGTTTATCCTTTGAGTATAGAAAGGCTATTGATTTGTTTGTGTTAATTTTATAACCAGCCACTTTGCTGAAGTTGTTTATCAGCTGGTGGAGTTTTTGGGGTCACTGAAGTATACTATCCTATCATCTGCAAATAGTGATTTTTTTTGACTTCTTCCTTTCCAATTTGTATCCATTTAACCTCCTTTTTTTTTTTGTTTTTTTTTTTTTGTTTTATTTTTTGTTTTTTTTTTTTTGTTTTGTTGTTGTTTTTTTGAGACAGGGTTTCTCTGTGTAGTCCTGGCTGTCCTGGAACTCACTCTGTAGACCAGGCTGGCCTCGAACTTAGAAATCCGCCTGCCTCTGCCTCCCAAGTGCTGGGATTACAGGCATGTGCCACCACGCCCGGCTCATTTAACCTCCTTTTGTTGTCTAATTGCTCTGGCTAAGACTTGGAATACTATTTTGAATAGGTAGGGAGAGAGTGGGCAGCCTTGTCTAGTCCCTCATTTAATGAGATTGCTTCAAGTTTCTCTCCATTTAGTTTGATGTTGGCTACTGGTTTGCTGTATATTGCTTTTTAATGTGTTTAGGTATGGGCCTTGAATTCCTGATCTTTCCAAAACCTTTTATCATGAAGGGATGCTGAATTTTGTCAAATACTTTTTCAACATCTAATGAAATGACCATTTGGATTTTTTAATTTGAGTTTGTTTGTGTAGTGGATTACATTGATGGATTTCTGTCTATTGAATTTCTGTATATTCATCCCTGGGATGAAGCCTACTTGATCATGGTGAGTGATAATTTTGATGTGTTCTTTGATTTGGGTGGCAAGAATTTTATTGAATATTTTTACATTGATATTCACAAGGGAAATTGGTCTGAAGTTCTCTTTCTTTGCAGATTCTTTGTGTGGTTTTGTTATCAGCGTAATTGTGGCCTCATAGAATGAGTTGGGTAGTATTCCTTCTGTTTCTATTTTGTGGAATAGTTTGAAGAATATTGGTATTATGTTTTCTTTGAAGGTCTGATAGAATTCTGCAGTAAACTCATCTGGTCCTGGGCTCTTTTTGGTTGGGAGTCTTTTAATGATTGCTTCTATTTTTTTAGGGGTTATGGGACTATTTAGATATTTTATCTGATGTTGATTTAACTTTGGTATTTGGTATCTGTCTAGAAAATTGTCCATTTCATCCAGATTTTCCAGTTATGTTGAATACAGGCTTTTGTATTAGGATCTGATGATTTTTTTTGAATTTCCTCAGTTTTGTTGTTGTATCTCGCTTTTCATTTCTGATTTTGTTAATTTGGTTACTGTCTCTGTGCCCTCTGGTTATTCTGTCTAAGGGTTGATCTATCTTGTTGGTTTTCTTAAAGAGCCAGCTCCCGATTTTGTTGACTCTTTGTATACTTCTTTTTGTTTCTACTTGGTTGCTTTCAGCCCTGAATTTGATTATTTCCTGCTGTTTACTCCTCTTGGGTGTATTTGCTTCTTTTTGTTCTATAGCTTTCAGGTGTGCTCTTAAACTGCTCTCTCTAGTTTCTTTTGGAGGTACTCAGGGCTATGAATTTTCCTCTTAGTACTGCTTTCATTGTGTCCCTTAAGATTGGGTATGTTGTGATTTCATTTTAATTAAATTCTAAAAATACTTTAATTCCTTTCTTTAATTCTTCCTTGACCAAGTTATTGAGCAGAGTGTTGTTCAGCTTCGATGTGTATGTGGGCTTTCTGTTGTTTTTGTTGCTATTGAAGACCAGTCTTAATCCTCAGTGTTCTGATAGGAGGTATGGGATTATTTCAATCTTCTTGTATCTGTTGAGGTCTGTTTTGTGACTGATTATGTGGTCAGTTTTGGAGAAGGTAACTATGAGGTGCTGAGAAGAAGGTATGTTCTTTTGTCTTAGGATAAAATGTTCTATAGATATCTGTTAAATCCATTTAGTCCATAACTTCTGATAGTTTCACTGTGTCTTTGTTTATTTTGTGTTTTGCTGATTTTTCTACTGATGAGAGTGGGGTGTTGAAGTCCCCCACAATTATTTTGTGAGGTTCAATGTGTGCTTTTAGCTTTAATAAAGTTTCTTTTATGAATGTGGGTGCCCTTGCATTTGGAGCATAGATGATCAGAATTGAGAGTTCTTCTTGGTAGATTTTGTCCTTTGATGAGTATGAAGTGTCCTTTCTTTTCTTTTTTGATGACTTTTGGTTGAAAGTCAATTTTATCTGTTATTAGAATAGCTACTCCAGCTTGTTTCCTGGGACCATTTGCTTGGAAAATTGTTTTCTAGCCCTTTAATCTGAAGTAGTGTTTGTCTTTGACACTGAGGTGTGTTTCCTGTATGTAGCAAAATGTAGGGTCCTGTTTCTGTATCCAGTCTGTTAGTCTATATCTTTGTATTGGGGAATTGAGTCCATTGATGTTAAGAAATATTAAGGAATAGTGATTGCTGCTTCCTTTTATTTTTATTGTTAGAGGTGGAATTATGTTTGTGTGGGTGTCTTCTTTTGTGTTTGTTGAAAGATTACTGTCTTGCTTTCTCTAGGGTATAGTTTTCCTCCTTGTGTTGGTGTTTTACAATTATTAATCTTTATAGTGCTGCATTTGTTGAAAGATATTGTGTAAATTTGTTTTTGTCATAAAATTTCTTGATTTATCTATGTATGTTAATTAAGAGTTTTGCTGGGTATGCAGCCTGGGCTCGCATTTGTATTCTCTTAGGATCTGTATGACATCTACCCAGGAGCTTCTAGCTTTCATAGTTTCTTGTGTAAAGTCTGGCATAATTCTGATTAGTCTGCCTTCATATGTTACTTGGCATTTTTCCCTTACTGCTTTTAATATTCTTTTCTTGTTTTGTGCATTTGGAAGTTTGACTATTATGTGACTAGAGGAATTTCTTTTCTGGTCCAATCTATTTGGAGTTCTGTGTGTGTCTTGTATGTTCATGGGCATCTCTTTCTTTTGGTTAGGAAATATTTCTTCTATAATTTTGTTGAAGATATATACTAGCCCTTTAGGTTGGGAATCTTCACTTTCTTCTATACCTATTATCCTTAGGTTTGATGTTTTCATTTTGTCCTGGATTTCCTGGATGTTTTGGGTTAGGAGAATTTTGCATTTTGCATTTTCTCTGACTGTTGTGTCAATGTTTTCTATGGTATCTTCTGCACCTGAGATTCTCTATCTCTTGTATTCTGTTTGTGATTCTTGCACCTATGACACCTGATTTCTTTCCTATGCTTTCTAGATCCAGTGTTGTCTAGCTTTGTGATTTGTTTATTGTTTCTCTTTTCATTTTTAGATCCTGGTTTTGTTCAGTTCTTTCACCTGTTTGGTTGTGTTTTCCTGTAATTTTTTAAGGGATTTTTGTGTTTCCTCTTTAAGGTCTTCTACCCGTTTACCTGTGTTCTCTTGTATATCTTTAAGGGAGTTATTTATGTCCTTCTTAAAGTCCTCTATCATCACCATGAGATGTTATTTTAAATCAGAGTTTTGCTTTCCTGGTGTGTTGGGGTAACTAGTGCTTGCTCTGGTGGAAGAACTGGGTTCTGATGATGCCAAGTATTCTTAGTTTCTGTTGCTTATGTTCTTGCCCTTTTCTCTCACCATCTGGTTATTTCTGGTGTCAGCTGGTCTTTCCGTCTTTGACTGTTGCTTGTCCCTCATGCAAACTTGTATGTCAGTACTCCGGGGAGACCAGTTCTGTCTGGGATTAATTTAGGTATGGAGAGCTGTGGTATAGGATCTGCTCTGGGGTGCAGACAGAAACCAGAAGGATCCTGTCCCGAGCTGATCCTTGGTTCCTGTGTCATGATGGCTTTGAGCGGGTTCCATTTGGGTCAGGAATTTGAAGATAAATGGTGTTCTTACCTGTGCTCAAAGGTATGTAAGCACTCCTGGGAGACTAGTTCTTTCCTGGTGTTATTTGTATATATAGCCCTGTGGGCCAGGATCAACTCTGGGGGTATATGGAAATTGGAAGACTCCTGTCCCAGGAATCCCCTAGATTCCTGTGTCCTGAGGGTTCCAGGCACATTCCTCTGAGCTGCAGGATTGGTCCTACCAGCTCTCACAGGCCTGTCCACACTCCTGGGAGGCTACTTATCTCCCTATGCCACCTGGCTATGGAGCCCTGTGTTGCTACTCCTATTCTTTCAGGCTGTTCTCTTCCCAGGAAAAGATGGTTTCTTCAAGTGCATGATACATCCTTTGTTGAAGACCAGGAGAGAAATATCTAGGGACGGTGCTCTGCAAGTCTCTATTTCTAGCTCCATACAGTTTTCTCTTCAGCGTTTTGTCTTCTCACAGTTTTGGTCTGTCTATCTTCTCAAGTCCTAAAGACTTTTGGATACTACTCTGATTTCAAGCAATTCCTTCCAGGCAGTAAATGGAAAATCCTAATACTACACTTTATAGTTATGGTATCTCAGAAATCACTGACCTTTAATCATTGATCTTTTGGGAATTCTGTTTCAACTATTTTACTTGTTTGTTGGAAATTCTAAAACAGATTTTCATGTGAATAGAGAAATTTGTTGCCTTCATTGTAGCCAGAGTGAAAAACATTTTCCAATCCTGGTCTCTTTGTTATCTATAGTGGCTTCTGCACCACTGATGTGAATAAGTTTTAGCCTGGAAACCTTTTTTTTCTCCATCATTGTATCAAGACTTTACATTAACTCCTAGCTACTTTATAAACATTGCAAAGACATTTAAAAGTCACTATTCTTTAAAGGGAATATAATACAAATATATTTAAAAACCTAGCAATTGCCCTCATGGGACTGATATAAGCTGTCAGTGTCACAAATTAATAGACATATTGTTTCTACTGTGTACCATACTCTATCAATGTCTCTTTTTAATTATTCAACACTTATTTGATATGCATTAATGCTGTATCATTTAGAATATAAAAGATTTTCTTTTTTAAAAATCAAGTTCCAAGTGGTTTTAATGATTGGTCTGAATCCATACTTTTATATTTATATAAATATTCACTGTATTTAGGCAAATTTCTGCCTCCATTTACATAATAATGAAAAGTTACCCAAAGTTGATTGCAAGATTAGCTCGTAAAATTAAGTTTGATAGTTCAAAACAGAAAAAATGTAGACTGCCAGAGAAAGAATGCCTTTGTAGGTCAATCATTTTTACATTTGCACTTTTGTCCTATGTTTTATTATTCCAGCGAAGACTGCATTGAAGCATCACATGGTATAGAAATTTGAGCACAGAAAATGTTTTATATTTATAGTGTTCCTTTGTGGATTTTTTTTTTACTTTCAAGAATGTCAGCTCCTTTTCAAAAAATAACATTAAATTGGTTCCTTGACAATTTTATACATGTATAAAATACTTTCTGATTTCTGTTACCTCACCATCTCTTACCACATTATTTCCCTTCTTCCAAACAAATTCCTTTTTATATTTATAACTTTTTGTTTTGTGTCTTACTGAGTTTAAATAGTGCCATTTTTATTACCTTGGGTTCAGAGTATCTATTGAAGTCTATGTGTCCATCAGTGGGTTTACAGGTGAAGACAATGGCTGCCCTTCCCCTTGAATCCATTAGTAGCCAATAATTAAGTACAGAGTAGGGAGGCTCTGTGAGCCACTGATTGACTGTTGAAAGACCCAGTTCTGTGCAGGCCCATCACAGGTAGACTCAGGTGCTATAAAGTCACAAGCCATCAGCTGCATGATGCCCAGAAGATGGCTTTTCAAAGTTCTCGTTATCTTTCACCTTTCCCTTTCTTTTTATCTCTTCTATGATATTCCCTAAACCTTAGAGATACAGAATAAATGTCCAATTTAGGGATGAACAATTATCCTTAGCATCTTGAATAGCTGTGTATTTCTATATTCATCATCACTTATTGCAAAGAAATTTTTGATTAAAGTTGAGAGTAGCATTTGTCTATCTGGGTATAAACATAAACATTTAGATGACAGCTTGGAACTATGCCAATTTAGCTGAACAACAGTAGTAAATTGCCCTCTAAGACCTAAAATCACCCCAGTCATGGATTTTTGACTAGGTTTACATTATCTGTTCATGGGTCCCCTCTTGTTGAATAGGGCTTAACTCTAATCAGAGAACAGATGGTTACTATCAGAACAGTTCAGTCATGATAAATGTCACCTTCTTGACTTAACACCATAGTAGAAAACTTACAGCTGAAATGTTAGGAAACATTTGATGATTCATTTGAAGGGGAATTAACACATCTCTAAAGGGGCTAGGGAGATGGGTCATCCATTTAAATACATTCACTGACTGCTTTTGTAGAGGACCTGCATTTGATTCTCAGCACCACATAGTGGCTCACAACTATCTATAATTCCAAATCCAGGGGACCCAAAGCCCTCTTCTGATTTCTTTTTTTTATTAATTTCTTTTTTTATTGGATATATTCTTTATTTACACTTCATTTCTTTTTTCCTGGCTTCCCATCCCCCAAAGGTCCCATATGCCATTTTCCCTCCCCCTGTTCCCCCATTCTCCCCTTCCCACTTCCCTGTCAGTGTAGGGGAATACCTCTTCTGATTTCTGCAGGCAATGCATGTACACAGTGTACTATCATATATGTAGGCAAAATACCAACACACATACCATTAAAAAAAAAAAAAGAATCCCTAAAGTTATACTGAAAGCATTGGGAAATATGTGATGGGTGATGATTGAGTTGTTACTTTATGCATATTACTGTTATATAGGGCCAGGTGCATTTATACTTGACTTACCAATTAATTTGTGCATAAATACAGTTCTCAGCTTAGCAACCAATACTAATAAAAGCATAGCAGTGGTGCTTTTCTGGTGGACATTTTTGGTTGTGTCATGTGATGCAGACTTGTGATGTTTTGCTGAAGCAGACTCATATGATGTTATGCTGAAGGAAGACCCTTGAGAGGATGTGTGATGTTTGGAGAGGATATAAGCAGGACCCAACAGACAGTGATGAGGAGAGAAACTTGAAGCAATCCCACTAAAATCAGGGACTAGACAAGGCTGCCCCTTCTCACCATATCTTTTCATTATAGTACTTGAGCTACTAGCTAGAGCAATTTGACAACATACGGAGGTCAAAGGGATACAAATTGTAAAGGAAGAAGTCAAACTCTTAATATTTGCAGAACTTATGATAGTATACTTAAGTGACCCAAAAACTCCACCAGAGAACTTTTACAGCTGGTAAACAACTTCAGCAAAGTGGCTGGTTATAAAATCAACTCAAGCAAATCAGTAGCCTTCCTATACTCAAAGGATAAGCAGGCTGGGAAAGAAATTAGAGAAATGACACCCTTTACAATAGCCACAAACAATATAAAGTATCTTGGTGTGACTCTAACCAAAGAAGTGAAAGATTTGTATGACAATAACTTCAGGTCTCTGAAGAAGGAAATTGAAGAAGACCTCAGAAAATGGAAAAATCTTCCATGCTCATGGGTTGGCAGGATTAATATAGTTAAAATGGCCATCTTGCCAAAAGCACTATACAGATTCAATGCAATACCCATCAAAATCCCAACTCAGTTCTTCATAGAGTTAGAAAGAACAATTCTCAAATTCATCTGGAATAACAAAAACCCCAGGATAGCTAAAACTATTATCAACAGTAAAAGAACTTCTGGGGGGATCAGTATTCTGGACCTCAAGCAATACTATAGAGCAATAGTGTTAAAAACTGCATGGTATTGGTACAGTGACAGGCAGGCAGATCAATGGAATAAGATTGAAGGCCCAGAATTGAACCTACACATCTATGGCCACTTTATCTTCCACAAAGGAGCAGAAAACATCCAGTGGAAAAAAGATAGCCTTTTCAACAAACGGTCCTGGCTCAACTGGAGGTCAGCATGCAGAAGAATGAGAATTGATCCACTCTTATCTCCTTGTACTAAGCTCAACTCCAAGTGGATCAAGGACCTCCACATAAAACCAGACACACTGAAAATAATAGAAAAGAAACTGGGGAACACCCTGGAGGACATGGGCACAGGAGGAAAGTTCCTCAACAGAACACCAATAGCTTATGCTCTAAGATCAAGATTTGACAACGGGACCTCATAAAATTACAAAGTTTCTGCAAGGCAAAAGACATGGTCAAAAGGACAAATCGGCAACCAACAAATTGGGAAAAGATCTTCACCAACCCTACATCTGACAGAGGGCTAATATCCAATATATACAAAGAACTCAAGAAGTTAGACCCCCCAAAACCAAATAAACCTATTAAAAATGGGGTACAGATCTTGCAGCCAGGTCACCAGTAGAGATCCATCTGGCAGGCCCAGGTATTCAGACTTAATCCCATTGCTTGGGTGGAAACCTGCCAGGCTTTTGTTTTCACCTGTAGCCAGGGCTCAGGAGGCTGGGCCAGTGAGCAGTGCACCAACTCCATTGGGAGCTGCCTGCCCTGAGGTCCTTCCAGCACTCTCAGAGGCGGTCCCCATCTTGCAGCCAGTTCACTGGTAGAGAACCATCAGGCTGGCCCAGGTACGCAGACTAATCTAAGACTACCATTAACCTTATTAAAAATGGGGTAAAAAGCTAAACAAAGAATTTTCACCTGAAGAAATTCAGATGGCTTAGAAGCATCTTAAGAGATGTTCAACATCATTAGTCATCAGGGACATGCAAATCATAAAAATCCTGAGATTCTACCTCACACCAGTCAGAATGGCTAAGATTAAAAACTCAAGAGAACAGGTGCTGGTGAGGATGTGGATAAAGAGGAACACTCCTCCACTGTTGGTGGGAGTGCAAGATGGTACAACCGCTCTGGAAATCAATCTAGCAGTTACTCAGAAAATTGGGCATGACACTTCCAGAGGACCCTGGCATACCACTCCTGGGTATATACCCAGAGGATTCCCCTGCAGGCAACAAGGACACATGCTCCACTATGTTCATAGCAGCCTTATTTATAATAGCCAGAAGTTGGAAAGAGCCCAGATGTCCCTCAACGGAGGAATGGATACAGAAATTGTGGTATAGTTTTACAATGGAATACTACTCAGAAATTAAAAATAATGAATTCATGCAATTTGCAGGCAAATGATTGGATCTGGAAAATATCATCCTAAGTGAGCTAACCCAATCACAAAAGAATACACATGAAATTCAATCACTGATAATTGGATATTAATGAGCCCAGAAGCTCTGAATATTCAAGGTACAATTAGCAAATCAAAAGATTCCCAAGAAGAAGGAAGGAGAGGACCCTGGTTCCAAAAAGACTGAATCCAATTTTGTAGGAGAATATCAGAAAAGAGAAATGGTGTGTGGGTATGATTGGGATATGGGCAGAGGGAGAAGGACTTATGGGACATATGGTGAGTGGAGAACTGGGAAAGGGGAAAGCATTTGGTGTGTAAAAAAGAATGTAGAAAATAAAAAAGAATAATATCGACATAAATATGATCCCTTTAAGGAAATAGGAAATTAAAAAATCAGTCCCCAAAAAAGGGGGTACAGAGCTAAACAAAGACTTTTCACCTGAACAACTTCAAATGGCTGAGAAGTACATTAAGCAATGTTCAACATCATTAGTCATTAGGGACATGCAAATCAAAACAACCCTGAGATTTCACCTCACACCAGTCAGAATGGATAAGATTAAAAACTCAGGAAACAGCAGGTGTTGGCGAGGATGTGGAGAAAAAGGAACATGCCTCCACTGGTAGGATTGCAGGCTGGTACAACCACTCTGGAAACCAGTCTGGTGGTTTCTCAGTAAATTGCACATGATACTTCTGGGGGACCCTATCATACCACTCCTGGGTATATACTCACAGGATTCCTCAGAATGTAATAAGGATACATGCTCCACAATGTTCATAGCAGCCCTATTTATAATAGCCAGAAGCTGGCAAGAACCCAGATGTCCCTCAACGGAGGAATGGATACAAAAAATGTGGTGTATATACATAATGGTATATATACACTTTCAGCCATTAGAAACAATGAATTCATGAAATTCTTAGAGAAATGGATGGAGCTGGAGAACATCATACTAAGTGAGTTTCAAAAGAACACCCATGGTATGCACTCACTAAGTGTATATTAGCCTAGAATCTTGGGATATGGAAGACACAATCCACATACCAAATGATGTCTGAGAAGAAGGAAGGAGTGGCCCCTGGTTCTGGAAAGACCAATGCGTCAGTGTAGAGGAATACCAGAACAGGGAACTGGGAATGCGTGGATGGGGGAACAGGTGGAAGGAAAAGGACATATGGGACTTTTGGGGGGTGGTGCGCTAGGAAAGGGGAAATCATCTGAAATGTAAGTAAAGAATATATCAAGGGATATCTGGGCTCCTTCCAACTTCTGGCTATTATAAACAAGGCTGCTATGAATACAGTGGAGCATGTGTCTTTATTGTATGCAGGTGAATCCTCTGGGTATATGCCCAGGAGTGGTATGCCAGGGTCCTCTGGAAGTGACATGCCCAATTTTCTGAGGAACCTTTAAACTGATTTCCAGAGCGGTTTTACCATTTTGCAATCCCACCAACAGTGGAGAAGTGTTCCTCTTTTTCCACATCCTCGCCAGCACCTGTTGTCTCTTGAGTTTTTAATCTTAGCCATTCTGACTGGTATGAGGTAGAATCTCAGGGTTGTTTTGATTTGCATTTCCCTGATGACTAATGATGTTGAACCTCTCTTAAGGTGTTTCTCGGCCATCTGAATTTCTTCTGGTGAAAATTCTTTGTTTAGCTCTGTACCCCATTTTTTGATAGGGTTATTTGGTTCTTTGGGGTCTAACTTCTTGAGTTCTTTGTATATATTGGATATTAGCCCTCTGTCGGATGTGGGGTTGGTGAAGATCTTTTCCCACTTTGTTGGTTGCTGTTTTGTCCTTCTGACAGTGTCCTTTGCCTTATAGAAACTTTGTAATTTTATGAGGTCCCATTTGTCAATTCTTGATCTTAGAGCATAAGCTATTGGTGTTCAGTTCAGGAACTTTCCCCCTGTGCCCATGTCCTCCAGGGTCTTCCCAAGTTTCTTTTCTAATAGTTTCAGTGTGTCTGGTTTTATGTGGAGGTCCTTGATCCACTTGGAGTTGATCATAGTACAAGGAGATAAGAGTGGGTCGGTTCGCATTCTTCTGTATGTTGACCTCCAGTTGAACCAGCACCATTTGTTGAAAAGGCTATCTTTTTTCCACTGGATGGTTGTGGCTCCTTTATCAAAGATCAAGTGACCCTAAGTCTGTGGGTTCATTTCTGTGTCTTCAATCCTATTCCATTGATCTACTTGCCTGTTGCTGTACCAATACCATGCAGTTTTTAAGGAATGGATACAGAAAATGTGGTATATTTATACAGTGGAATACTACTCAGCAATTAAAAATAATGAATTCATGCAATTTGTAGGCAAATGGTTAGATCTGGAAAATATCATTTGTCTTAGTCAGGGTTTCTATTCCTGCACAAACATCATGACCAAGAAGCAAGTTGGGGAGGAAAGGGTTTATTGAGCTTACACTTCCACACAGCTGTTCATTACCAAAGGAAGTCAGGACTGGAACTCAAGCAGGTCAGGAAGCAGGACCTGATGCAGAGGCCATGGAGGGATGTCACTTACTGGCTTGCTTCCCCTGGCTTGCTCAGCCTGCTTTCTTATAGAACCCAAGAATACCAGCCCAGAGATGGCACCACCCACAAGGGGCCCTCCTTCATTTGATCACTAATTGAGA
This sequence comes from Apodemus agrarius, assembly GCA_964023405.1. Lineage (NCBI taxonomy): Eukaryota > Metazoa > Chordata > Mammalia > Rodentia > Muridae > Apodemus > Apodemus agrarius. Next base: position 112,806,485 of record OZ030014.1, on the reverse strand, counting down.
AAATGCCCCAAAGCTGGATCTCGTAGAGGCACTTCCCCAAGTGAAGCTCCTTTTCCTATGATAACTCTAGCCTGTGTCAAGTTGATACACCAAACTAGCCAGTTAACCCCATCACAAAAGAATACACATGAAATGCAATCACTGATAAGTGGATATTAATGAGTCCAGAAGCCCTAAATACTCAAGGCACAATTAGCAAGTCAAATGATTCCCAAGAAGAAGAAAGGAGAGGACCCTAGGCCTGAAAAGATTGGATCCAGTTTTGTAGATCCAGAATAGAGAAATGGTGGGGGATGGGGTGATTGGGGAATAGTTTGGGGAAAGAGGACTTATGGGAAGTATGGTGGGGGGGAAATGGGAAAGGGGAAAGCCTTTGGAATGTAGAAAAGAATATAGAAAATAAAATAAAAAAAAAGAATATATCAAATAAAAAAAAGGGGGGGACCATCAAAGGTACAAAATATATGGTATCTATTCGGCTTGTGCTTTTGTGGGTGGCTTTTTCTTACAAAAATGTCTGAGGCAGTAACTATTGCTGCCCTTATTTAAAAAAAAAGACATGCCGGGTGTTGGTAGCGCATGCCTTTAGACCTAGCACTTGGGAGGCAGAGGCAGCAGGATTTCTGACTTTGAGGCCAGCTGGTCTACAGAGTGAGTTCCATGACAGCCAGGGCTACACAGAGAAACCCTGTCTCAAAAAACAAAACAAAACAAAAAACAAAAACAAAACAAAAATCCCAAAAACCAAAAACCAAAAAATAACCAAAAAAGCAAAAAAGACATTAATGAGCAATGATATTTTGATTCTTTTTATTTTGTTGTTATTGTCCTCCTAGTTGTTATTGGTGGTGGTGGTGGTGGTGGTGTTGTGTGTGTGTGTGTACGTGTATTTGTTTCTTCTTTTGGTTTTGTTGGTGATTACTTATTTTCTATGTTTTTTATGGGTGCAGTTAACTTGCTTGTGCTAGAGTTTTCCTTCTAGTACCTTATGTAGGGGTGGGTTTGTGGATAGATATTGTTTAAATTTGACTCCATCATGGAATCTCTTGTATAGTCTATGGGTGATTGAAAGTTTTGTTGGATATAGTAATTTGGACAGACATCTGCGGTCCTTCAGAGTCTGCAGCACATCTGTCTAGGCCTTCCTGGATATTAGAGTCTCCAATGACAGGTCACATGTAATTCTAGTAAGTTTGCCTTTATATGTCCATCTTTTTCCCTTGCAACTTTTAATATTCTTTCTTTTGTGTGTTGAGTGTTTTGATTATTAGCTGATGAAGGGACTTTCTTTTCTGGTCCAACTTATTTGGTGTTCTCTAATCTTTCTTTACTTTTATAGACATTTCCTTTTTTAGGTTAGTAACATTTTCTTCTGTGATTTTGTAGATTATAGTTTCATGATCTTTGAGTCATGTTTTTTCTCCTTATTCCATCCCTATTATTCTTAGGTTTGGTTGTTTCATAGTGCCCCAGATTTTCAGGCTGTTTTGTATCAGGAGGTTTTTAGATTAAACATTTTCTTTGGCCACTGTTTCTATTTCTTTTGTCATATCTTTTATGCTTGAGATTCTCCCTTCCATCTTTTGTATTATGTTGATACTTGCATCTGTAGTTCTTGTTTGCTTACCTAGATTTTCTATTTCCAGAATTTTTTCAGTTTGTGTTTCCTTATTTCTTCTGTTTCTATTTTCATGACTTGAACAGTTTTACTAATTTTCTTTAACTGTTTATATGCTTTTTCTAAAAAGAGATTCACTAATTTCCTCCAAATGTTTGTGTTTTCCTGGATTTCTTTAAAGGATTTTTTCATTTCCTTTTTAATGAGCTTTGTCATCATTATAAAGCTTATTTTTATGACTTTTTCCTGTGTTTCAGATATGTTGGAATATTCAAGTATTGCTGTAATAGGATAGGTGGGCTGTGCTTTGGTGACATAGTGTCTTGGATGTTGATGATTATGCATTTAGGTGTCTTAGTTTGGGAAGATTATTGGACTAGGTGTCAATTTTGAAGTCTGAGTTTATGCTTGTTGGATGTATCTTTTGTTCCTTGGTTTCTGTTTTCTTTCTGGTCTTCCAGCTGGTATGGTCTGTGGTTGAACAGGGGGTCTCCACCCACATTGGTGTCTGAACTTTCGGTGGCAGTGTGGACTCTGGTCAAGCAAGGTACCCAACCACTTTTTTTTTTTCGTAGCATAAAACACCTGAGTGTGCTTTCTTGAACCACAGAATATAAACCATCACATTATTTTGTACTTGAAAACTGTGGTGATTAGATATAAAACTTGTTAATAAAATCTTAAGATATATATTTCATATGACCGTAAATACTTTTATTTCTGTCCATATTTCATGAGAACCAACAAGAGCATGCTTATACCATTATAATACATTTTAAACAAAATACACTGATACTTTATTTTAGTTTGTCATAGAGTTTAAATCAGAATTGTGCATCTTTTACACAGAGATTTACCTCAAACCTAAAACCTAGTATGCATTTGGATTGAATTGCTTGGTTGGCATGCTTTCTTCAGCAATGAATACAGTTAACACCCTGATTCTACTAAAAGTTTAGTACATTGTTTATCAATATAATTTTTATTTTTTTTTGTTTTTTTTACATAGCAAGTAATCATTTATTTTTTACATGAGATTTGAAAAGGAGAAACATTTTTTGTTCATAAACTATTTTGAATGAGTTCAGCCTACATCTGTTTTGGCCTTCTTCAACGCTATGCTGCTTTGGGCCAGCAAGAAGGTTCAGAGCAGAAAGGCACTTACTCTGCAAGCCTGGAGACTTGGGTTCTGTCCCTGGAAGCCATATAAAAGTTGGAGAGAACTGACTTCATGAAGTCCACATATGTGCTGTGACATACATGTCTGCCTTCATATCTTGCTTCCTCCTTTTTTCCCTTTTTCTCTGTCTCTTTCTTAATGTCTATCTCTCTCTTTGTCTCTATCTGTATCTGTCTGTCTATCTCTGTCTGCCTCTGTCTCTCTTTCTCTCTCTGTGTGTCTCTCTCTGTCTCTGTCTCTCTCTGTCTCTCTTTGTCTCTCTGTCTCTCTCTCTCTGTCTCTCTCTCTGTCTCTCTCTCTGTCTCTCTCTCTCTCTCTCTCTCTCTCTCTCTCTCTCTCTCTCACACACACACACACACACACACACACACACACACACACACACACCAGAAAGCATTTCTGCTGGTACTGTGTGTTGAGATCCAAGCTAAGCTGTAGTGTGTGTGTGTGTGTGTGTGTGTGTGTGTGTGTGTGTGTATGTATGTATGTAAAATGGAAATCCTAAAATTGGCAAAAAGTGATATGAGTTCACTTAAGCCTTCTACTTAGGCTGACAATGATAATGTTTCATCACATGTGATTTGTAATGTATAGACATTATGTTTTAGTTATTACATGTATACATACATGTGCATTTGCATGTACATAATTTTCTTTTAGATCATTTCAAGGTAATATAGACATATCTTGGTCCTTCTAAACATTTGATGTGTTTCCCCAAGAACAGATATATTCTTTTACATAATCATAGAAAAGTTGTCAAATAAATTTAACAATGATACAGTATGGTACCCAATATAGTTTTAATTGTCACAAAGATTTCCACTTTCTCTTCACAAATAGAACTCTGCACATAGATCATATCTTTGACGTGTTTAGTTCGTTTACATGGTTTATTGCATTTTGGAGAGCATCGCCCCTCTCGGCTTCCCAATTTGAAAGGTGTAACCTGAGCAGATACCTGGCCAGGAGGCTTGGCAAGGTCTGAGGAGCTTCATTTCCAGGCTGCGCCTCCCCTGTGTCCTCCTTGTTTACACTGATCTTCATAATTTAATCGAGACCTTGTTCAACTCCTCTACTGAATGATTACAGATTTCCCCTTGGAACCCACAGATGAAGTGTGAAAGGAAGACACTTTAAGACCTGCAGGTTCTTATTCCTCAAGAAACATTCTCAGATCTACATTTTTTCTAGGGTTATTAACTGACTAGTCTCTGTTCTGCAAAACGTCACTGTATAGTTGGCGTGCTCCCTGGTTACTGTCAGCATCCACTCTGTACAAGGCAGCCTCCCCACTGTCCCCTTTATTCAGCTGTCAGCAGGGTTGGGCATACCCAGCATAGCTCCAGGGATTTGGACCTGACTGGGATGGTGACGGACTAGAAACAGCAAACACACAGAAACGTGGCAGACCCAGGACCAGCGGGAGTGGGTGCTCAGACACAACCCTCAGCCTCCTGGAAACTCAGCCAGTCTCTTCCGTAGAGTTGACCAGAGAAGTAGAGTTATTCAGCACTGCTGGACAAGACATTGAGGTGATTGTATTCAAAGTTAAGAAGGAGGAAGGGTTTAGGTACACAACCTGACTAGCAGAAGCAGTACTTGTAGAGGACCAAATTAGGCTGCAAATATCCAGGAGATAGGGAAGCTATGAAGGATATTTTTCTTCACATATTGTCAAGACTTGCTCCCTTGAGGAAAACTTTGTATCCCCCTGAGCCCTAGGTTATGGGGTCCTTGATGTGGTTGTGCCCATGTCAACGGCACACAGGACTGCTGGACTTAACTAATGTTAAGTCCATGTTAACGTTAGCAGGACTTAACTCATGGGGCCTTCTCTGCTTCCTACAGGTATGGATTTATTGTAATATATAATTTCCTATCATCTTGCTGCTTAAATCATTCCATCTGAGGCAGTCCTAGGACCCTTTTTTCCCTGTAGTTTTGCATTGACCACTTCCTCACTTTTTGGAAGAAAATGGCATTTGACATGGTCAAATTCACCCCAGCTTCTTATGTAAAAAATGGAGATAGAGGCCACGTCCCCAAGTTGGACCTATTTCACTGTTCCTGGGACTCCTTGCTTCTAGGCCTTTTTAGGGATGAACACACACACACACACACACACACACACACACACACACACACGTTTCATTCCCTGAACCTCCATTTTCTTTTCTTTTTTTAAAAGCATTTGTTTAATAATGTATTTAAATATTTACGTTTACTGAACCATTATATTAAAGTATGAAATATTTCTGTAATCACTTAAAGTACTACAGATACACTAACAATCTGAGAAACTTTAGACTCATGGCAATATTTTTGATCTGAAATATAATTTTTCTTCAAATGTGATTATAGTGAGGTTGAGTTAAGGAATTGAAACAAAATACTAATTTATGTGGACAGATTCCTCCAAATTTTTTTTAAAAATAACTTTGTTATTCCACAATCTGCTCAAAATTATGTTCTTCCAAATCCTCTACAGATAATTGGTAAAATCCAAGGAATCATAAGAGTTAATATTTTATTCAAACACTTCCCCTAACTCATAACATTTATTTCATTTTCCTGTGCATCTAAAGATTGCTCTGAGATTAGTTTGTTGACTAATTGAGTTACTTTTTAGTAATGCTGAAATGGCCTCTTAATAACTTCTTTAATTATTTAGCTATTAAGCAGAATTCAGTCTTCTGTTCTGGAAGTCAGTGATAGGGATACTGTTATTATATGATCCTGGGTACTGACATTATTTATTGTTAATGATACTAACTCTAGCATATGTGCTTTTTAGACCTCTCTCTCTCTCTCTCTCTCTCTCTCTCTCTCTCTCTCTCTGTGTGTGTGTGTGTGTGTGTGAGATGGTATCTATTCAAAATTCAGAGGCTTGATATGTTGACTTGGGCAATCTTTAGCCACTAAAAGCACAACTTAGGTCACATCAATTTATTTTGAATTAGATAAAGTTGGCACCATGCCTAGATAGATTTATGGTATTTGACTAAATTGTGCTGCATACTCCTCACTAGAAAACACCACAAAACTTTCACTTTTACTATTGGTCATTAATGGTTAGACACGAACCTAGCAGCTCTTTCAGCTCCCCGCCTCCCCCCCCCCCCCCCGGCATTATATATCCTTTCACCTTCACAAATAGGTGCTGTGTCTGGTCTGCTCATGATCATTCCCAGATAACAATCTGCAGTCAGGTTGCTCCTGAACCTTGACCTGATGGGATTGTTTACTGATGCTGCATTGTTTGTTGATTTATCCCTTGATTACCCAGCTCTTATGCCTGATACATTTTCATCACACTCTGTAGCAATTTTCCATTACCTGTATGGCCCAAAGTCACACCAGCATCTCACTATACAACAAGGTATTTTTTTTTTTTTTTTTGCAGGGACAGGAGAGAAAATGTTAAGCTTTATTCTTAGTTTGACACATTCTAGAGACTTGGCATGGAGTAAGCTATGCCCACTGAATCTGTTCATAGCCAAGATTTTTTGGAATCTTGTAATTTTTCTCTTTTGGAATTCTTTGTACTGAGGACCCATTGAAAAGCTTATGAAACAGATTGCCTGTGAGAGAGTCAATATAAAAATAGTCTGCAGAAAATTGTGCCTCCATCTGTGTTTTCTTATCTAAAAATCATATGCTTGTCTCAGATTGACTTTCAAATTAATATGCTTATAAATATTAATTGATGGGAAGAAATTAGAAAAGTGTAAACCATGTGTGAAATTATAAATATACATATATACTTCAACACACACACTGTTTTGGAAGAAAAATTCTGAATTGGCAGATAAAATCAACTTGCAAGGTTTTTTTTTTTAAAATATGTATTCAGCAAAGTAGATACAGGAAAAATATTCTATTTTATGAGAGCTGTTTTTAAACTCAGAGGTTAGTGATGGAGACCCACATTAATCATAGTATCCTCAGTAGCACCGAAGCACTTAGAAAAGCCTCTTCTTTTGAATGATGAATAAATGTACCTATTATACACAGCTACCATTATCAGGATGTTAGTGGACACAAGCTATAGAGGAAGGTCAGAGGGAAAATGGACCTGTTAGGCACTGACGAAACAAATAATTCTGGAGTGGAACAAAGGGGAAAAGTTTACTTGGCTTAAAAAGTTATTACTGGAAGGACAACAAGGAAACCTGATTGTACTTCCTCCAAATTGTTTTAGTAAAAATGAACAGATCCCTTTAACATGTCTCCACCACCAAAGAAAGTAGCAGAAGTGTTTGACTGTTCTGTTCGCCTCAATTTATTTTATTTTCTCAAATATTGTTTTAAAAAAGTAATTATTTCATCTATTTATATCCCAAATACTGTCTCCCTCCCAGTCCTCTCTCACAGAGCTCTGCCCCCCCTCCCCTTTACCTCTGAGAGGGGGTCCTCTGGATATCACCCCCCAGGCATCAAGTCTCTACAGGATTAGGCATATCCTTTCCCATTGAGGCCAGATAAGGTAGTCCTCTGCTACATATGAGCCAGGACCTCGGACCAACCCCTGTTAAGCTCTTTGTTTGGTGGCTTACCCTCTAGGACCCCTAGGGGTTCAGGTTAGTTGACACTGTTGGTCTACCTATGGAGTTGCCATCATCTTTGTTTCCTTCAATCCTTCCCCTAAGTCTTCCATAGTGGTCCCCAACCTCCATTCAATGCTTGTGGGAATGTGCATCTGTCTCAGTCAGCTGTTAGAGAGCCTTTCAGAGGACAGCCATGCTAGGGTCCTGTCTGCAAGCATAACATAGCATCAGTAACAATGTCAGAGATTGGGGCCTGCCCATGAGATGAATCCCAAGTTGGGCAGGTCACTGGTCAGCCATTCCTTCAATCTCTGCTCCATTTTTGTCCCTGCATTTCTTTTAGGCAGGAACAACATTGGGTCAACCACTAGGGTTCCTGTCTGGCTACTGGAGGTGTTCTCTTTAGGTTCCATCTCCCCACTGTTGGACGTTTCAGCTAAGGTCACCCACATTGGGTGCTAGGAGCCTCCCAGGTCTCTGAGACTTCCTAGATGCTCTCCATCCTAAGCAGGTACATATTTCTATTTATTATTCTGGCCTTCTGGACCTCTCTTCTGTCTCTCTTCATACCTGATCCTGTCCTACCTATTCTCCACTCCCTCCAACCCAGGTCCTTCCTTCCTCTGCCTCTCATGACTATTTTGTTCCCCATTCTAAGTGGGATTTAAGCATCCTCACTGGGCCTTTCTTCTTGTTTTACTTCTTTGGGTCTGTATGGTGAATCATGGGTATTCTGTACTTTTTGACTAATATCTACCACTTATGAGTACATACCATGCATGTCCTTTTGGGTGGGGTGACTTCACTCAGGATTATATCTTCTAGTTCCATCCATTTGCCTGCAAAATTAACAATGTCCTTTTTCATAGTTAAATAGTATTCCGCTGTGTAAATGAACCACATTTTCTGTATCCCTTCTTTGGTTGAAAAATATTTGGGTTGTTTCCAGTTTCTGGCTATTATGAACAAAGCTTCTGTGAACATAGTAGAACAGGTGACCCTGTGGAATGGTGGAACATCATTTGGGTATGTGCCCAGGATCAGTGTAGCTGGGTCTTTAGGTAGAACTGTTACCAATCTTCTGAGAAACCAGCAGATTGATTTCCAGAGTGGTTGTACAAGTTTGCAATCCCACCATCAATGGAGGACTGTTCCTCTTTTTCCACATCCTTGTCAGCATGTGTTGTCACTTGAGTTTTTGTTCTTAGCCATTCTGATGGGTGCAAGGTGGAATCTCAGAGTCATTTTGATTTGCATTTCCTTGATGACTAAGGATCTTGACATTTCTTTCTTTTTATTATTGAATATTTTCTTTATTTACACTTCAAATGTTATCCTTTTTCCCTGATTTCCACTCCCAGAAACCCCATATTCCATCCTCCCTTCCCCTGCTTCTATGAGGGTGTTCCTCTATCCACCCCACTCCCACCTCTCCCACCTCAATTCCCCTACACTGGGGCATCTATCAAGCCTTCATAGGACCAAGGAACTCTCCTTCCATTGATGCCTGACAAGGCATTCCTCTGCTACATATGCAGCTGGAGTCAAGTGTACTCCTTGGTTGGTAGCTTAGCCCTTGGGAGCTCTGGGGGATCTGGTTCATTGATATCATTGTTCTTCCTATGAGGTTGCAAAGCCCTTTAGCTCCTTCAGTCCTTTTTCTAACTTCTCCATTGGGGACCCAGTATTCAGTCCAATGGTTGACTGTGAGCATCCACTTCTGTATTTATAAGGTTCTGGCATTTTTAAAATTGGGTTACTTAGTTTATTGGAGTCTAACTTTTTAAGTTCTTTCTACATTTTTGGATATCAGCCCTCCATTGGATGTAGGGTTAGTGAAAATCTTTCCCCAACCTGTCCTATTGACAGTCTTCTGTCTGTCTCTGTACCAATGTCATACAGGTTTTTTAAAAAATCATCCATATCAGGCTCCTTTCAGCAAGAATTTCTTGGCATCTACAATACTGTCAGGTTTGGTGACTGTATATGAGATGAATCCCCCAGTGGGACAGTGTATGGATGGCCTTTCCTTCAGTCTCTGCTCTACACTTTATTTCCATATTTGCACCTATGAGTATTTCATTCCCCTTTTCAGAAGAACTGAAGCATCCACACTTTGGTCGTTGTTCTTCTTGAGCTTCGTGTAATCTGTGAATTGTATCTTGAGTATTCTGAGCTTCTGGGCTAATATCCACTTATCAGTGAGTGCATACCATGTGTGTTCTTTTATGATTGGGTTATCTCACTCAGGTTGATATTTTCTAGTTCCATCCATTTGCCTAAGAATTTCATGAATTCATCCTTTTTAACAGCAGAATAGTATTCCATTGTGTAAATGTACCACATTTTCTGTATCCATTTGTCTGTTGAAGGACATCTGGGTTCTTTCTAGCTTCTGGCTATTATAAATAAGACTGCTATGAACATAGTGGATGTGACCTTATTACATGTAGGATAATTTTCTGGGTATATGTCCAGGAGTGGTATAGCTGGGTCCTCAGTTAGTACTATATCCAATTTTGAGCATTTCTTTAAGTGCTTCTTGACCATTTGAGATTCCTCTGTTGAGAATTCTTTGTTTAGCACTTTAAAATAACACATTTTTTTTGAGACAGGGTTTCTCTGTGTAGCTCTGGCTGTCCTGGAACTCACTTTGTAGACCAGGCTGGCCTCGAACTCAGAAATCTGCCTGTCTCTGCCTCCCAAGTGCTGGGATTAAATGCATGTGCCACCACTGCCCAGCAAAATAACCCATTTTTAAAATTGGGTTACTTAGTTTATTGGAGTCTAACTTTTTAAGTTCTTTCTATATTTTTGGATATCAGCCCTCCATTGGATGTAGGGTTAGTGAAAATCTTTCCCCAACCTGTCCTATTGACAGTCTTCTGTCTGTCTCTGTACCAATGTCATACAGGTTTTTAAAAAAATCATTATTGTTTTTCAGGAATGATGATTCCTTCAGAAGTTCTTTTATTATTCAAGATTGTTTTGACCATTTGGGATTTTAATTTTCCCCCATAATGTTGTAAATTGCTCTTTCATGCTCTGTAAAAATCTGTGTTGGAATTTTTATGGAATTTTTTCTGTTTCTGTAGATTACTTTTGGTAAGATGGCCAGTTTCACTATGTTAATCCTACTGATCCATGAGCATGGATCTTCTGAGGTCTTCTCTAATTTCTTTCTTCAGGGACTTGAATTTTTTGTCATACAGATCTTTTACTTACTTGGTCAGAGTTACACCAAGATATTTTATATTCTTTATTGCTATTGTGAAAAGTGTTGTTTCCCGATTTCTTTCTCTGACCCTTTATCACTTATATAAAGGCAGGCTACTGATTTGTTTTTGTATGGAGCTGAAGTTGTTTATCAGCTGTAGGAGTTCTCTGGTTGAATTTTGGGATTTCTTATGCATAAGATTATATCATCTGAAAAATAGTGATGTCTTGACTTGTTCCTTTCCAATTTGTATCTCTTTGATCTCTTTTTGTTGTCTAATTACTCTAACTAGAACTTCAAATATTGTATTGAATAGATAGGGAGAAAGTGGGCAGCCTTGTCTTCTCCCCAATTTTAGTGGGATTGCTTAAAGTTTCTCTCCATTTAATTTAGATGTTGGGTATTGGCTGGTAGCCATTATGGAATTCTTTAGATAGTTTTCCTGATCTTGATTTTAACTTGGGTAAGTGTTATTTGTCTAGAAAAAAATCCATTTCATTTAGATTTTCCAGTTTTGTTAAATATAGGCTTTTGAAGTAAGACCTGATGCTTTTTAAAAATTTTCTCAGTTTCTGTTATGTCTCCCTTTTCATTTCTAATTTTGTTAATTTGGATACTGTCTCTGTGCTTTTTGGTTACTTTGCCTAAGTATTTATTTATATTGTTGACTTTCTCAAAGAACCAGCTCTTGGTTTTGTTGATTTTTTTGATTTGTTCTCTTTGTTTTTAATTGGTTGATTTCAGACCCAAGTTTGACTATTTTCTGCCATCCATTCCTCTTCGGTTTGTTTGCTTCTTTTGGTTCTAGATCTTTCACATTTGCTGTTAATTTGCTGGTATAAGATCTTTCCAATTCTTTTTGAAGGCACTTAGTGCTATGAACTTTCCTCTTAACACTGGTTTCATTGTGTCCCATAAGTTTGGGTATGTTGTGCCTTCATTTTCATTGAATTCTAGTCTTTGACTTCTTTCTTTCTTTCTTCCTGACCAAGTTATCATTGCATAGAGAGTTGTTCAATATCCATTAATATGTGAGCTTTCTGTTTCTTTTGTTGTTGAAGTCCAAATTTAGCCTGTGGTGATCTGATAGAATGCAAGGGGTTATTTCAATCTTCTTATATTTGTTGAGGCTTGCTTTGTGTCCAATTATATGCTCAGTTTTGGAGAAGGTCTGTGAGGTGCTGAGAAAGTATATTTTATTTGCAGTGAAATGTTCTGTATATTTTTGTTAATTCCATTTCAGACATAACTTCTGTTAATTTCATGGTATTGCTTTTTAGTTTCTGTTTTGATGTCCTGTCTATTGATGAGATGGAATGTTATAATCTCCCATTCTTATTGTGTTAGGCTTTGAAGTGTAATAAATTTTCTTTTCTGAATGTGGGCATTCTTACATTTGGGGCATAGAATTTCAGAAATGAGACATCATCCTGGTGGATTTTTCCTTTGAAGAGTATGATGTGTCTTTACCCATCTCTTTTGATAACTTTTGGTTGAAAGTCTGTTTTATTAGATATTTGAATGGCTACTCCAGCTTGTTTCTTGGAACATTCACTTAGAACACCTTTTTTCCAGCCCTTTACCCTCAAATTATGTTTATCTTTGTTCCTGAGGTGTGTGTTTTGTATGCAGCTGAATATTGGATCCTGTTCATGAACCTGGTCTGTTAGGCTGTATAGTTTTAATTGATGGATTTAGTCCATTGAGATTGAGGGATGGTAATGGCCAATAACTGCTAGTTCCTGTAATTTTGTTGTTGGAGGTGGTACTACTATGTACTATGTATATGTGATTCTCTTCTTCTGGGTTTGTTGTGAGATGATTAATTTCTTGTGTTTTCTTGGGTGTAGTTACCTTCCTTATGTTGTAGTTTCCCTTCTAGTAGCCTCTGTAGGGCTGCATTTGTAGAACAATATTGTGTAAATTTAGTTTTGTCATGGAATATCTTGGTTTTCTTCTTCATCTATGGTGATTGAGAATTTTGCTGGGTATAGTAGTCTGGATTGATGTATGTGGTCTCTTAAGGGTCTGCAAAACACCTGTCCAGTATCTGGCTTTTAGAGTATTTGTTTAGAATTCAGTTGTAATTCTGATAGGTCTGCTTTTATATGTTATTTGTTCTTTTTCCCTTGCAACTTTTAATCTTTCTTTGTTCTATACATTTAGTATTTTGATTATCTTTTTTCTTCTTTCTATTCAGTGTTCTGAATAGAAGCTTCTTGTATGTTTATGGCCATCTCTTTCTTTAGGTTTGGGAAGTTTTCCTTTATAATTTTGTTAAAGATGATTTCTGGCCCTTTGAACTTTCTATTATTCCTAGGATTAGTTTTTCCAGTGTGTTCCAAATTTCCTGGATGTTTTAGGTAAGAACTTTTTTACAATTGGCATTTTCTTTGACTAATGTATCAATTTCTTCTATGGTCTCTTCTATGCCTGAGATTCTCTCTTCCATCTCTTGTATTCTGTTGGTGATGCTTGCATATTTAATTTCTGTTCTCTCCTAGATTTTCTATACCCAGGGTTGCCTCAATTTGTATTTTCCTTTTTGCTTCTATTTCCATCTTTAGATGGACTGTTTTGTTCAATTCCTTTACCTGTTTGGTTGTAATTTCCTGTATTTCTTTAAATTTGTTTCCTCTTTGACTGTATTTTTTCTGTTTCTTTAAGGGAGTTATTTATATCTTTTCAAAAAGACCTCTGTTATCTTCCTGAGATGGAATTTGTGTTAGGATATCCAAGGCTTGTTGTATGTAATGGTACCATATTGCAGTGGCTTCTGTGGATTATAGTCTTGTGCTTGCTTTTAGCCATCTGGTTGTCTCTGGTGTTAGCTGGCCTGGGTGTCCTGGATTGGAGCAGATTTCCCAGGAGTCAGGCAGAGCAGTGTGTCTGGTTAGAGCATGCCTCCTGGGAGATGAGCAGAGCTGTGGGGTTTCAGGGTGGGCTAAAGTTCTGTGGAGAGTGCAGATGGAGGTACACACTGAAAGTGAGATGGGGCCTTAATATGGTGGAACAGAGCTCAGGTCTGTTGAGCTTTGTGGGGTCACAGTTGGTGGGGGGGGCTGTCTCACCTGTGTCCTTGGTCAGAGCAGTCCTTCTGGGACATAGGACTGTGTAGTGGGGAGTAGGAGGCAAGCTGATCCACCAAAAGTGCAGGTTGAGGTGCCTTACCTTGATTTATTGACATTGAACTTCTGCCTGGAGAAAATTGTTCAGCAAACCTTGTTACACAGTCCTCATTATGAGGTTTTCCCATGTGTTATAATTAAAATGATTCTTTAGTCTAATATTTATATAAGGGATATATTTAAAAAAGAGGTTTGATAATGGTTGTTCTACACACATCTCATTACTAGATGGAATAAGTCACTTCTGATAGGGTAATCTAGGGAAGATTGTCTGTCAGGTAGTAAGATGGAGCAACACTGCTAAAACATCTACAATCTTCAGTTACCTCAGTTGTCTATATAGAAGCAACTGAAACAGATAGGAAGTTGGGCTTTTCTTTTCTTTATTTCTCCACTCAGCTGTATGGATAATGCATAGTTAACTTAGGCAATGTTTGAAGCAGTGTTCTTTAGAACCAATAAAGTTATGCACACATACATAGAGAGGATGGGGAAGAGAAAGGTGGGAGTCTTTGTACAAATAAATCAAGAAAATGCTTCTCCAGGGGAAATACAGCATTTCCCCATAAGCTCAGGATGGTCTGGGAACCTAAAGCTCCACTTGTAACCCTGTACCTAGCTAGTGTATCTCTTGGTTATCTACATATGCTTGAAGACAGCAAAAATGCCTCAGGCAGAAGCTGAAGCTTTAGACTAGAACCTGTCCTCTTCTGCCATAGAATATTTGTTTAGGACCATATTCCACCTGAACTCACATGGTTTTTTTTTTCACCTCAAGGCCTCTGGCTACCTTAAAGAAGTGGTAGGTAACATATATAATTGAAGTATCTGAGGAATTTTCAGAAATGTACATGCTTGGACACTTGTATTAGGGATTTTGGTGTTATTGGCCCTACTTTAGAGCTTATAAAATTCTTCTAGTAATTCAAGTTGTCTGAATGTTGGAAATCAGTGGACTTTTGTTTTTCTGTTTTTTTTTTAATTTTGATATGCAGAAATGAAAGAAATTACTTAGCAAGATCTTGATAACCAGGAGAAATTTGTTTTGTTTATGATGTTAGAAACAGGATAATATTATGTAACTTAGGCTGGCCTAAACTCACTGTGTAGCCCAAGATATCCTCTAAGTTAGGATCCTCCCTGTTTTTAGCTTCTCAAGTGTTGGGATTATAAGGACGCACCATTCTATCTGGCTACAAACATACTAAAAATGTAAATAATGCCCACAAAAGATATTTTTTCCCTTAACATCATTGAAATTTTTTGAATATATTCTTGATTTACATTTTAAATGTTATACCCTTTCCCAGTTTCTCCCCTCCCCGAAAATCCCCAATCCATCCTCCTACCCCCTGCCTCTAAGAATATGCCCCTCCACCCAACCCACTCCCACCTACACCCCCTTTCTATTTCCCCATGCTGGGGCATCTATGAACCTTCATAGAACCAAGGACCTCTCCTCACACTACCACATTCCTATGCTACACTTGTGGCTAGAGCCATGTGTACCCCTTGGTTGAAGGCTTAGTTCCTGGGAGCCCTGGGGAGTCTGGTTGGCCTACATCATTGTTTTTCCCATGGGGCTGCAAACCCCTTTAGCTCCACTAGTCCATCATTCAACTCCTCCATTATGGACCCAACACTCAGTCCAATGGTTGGCTGCTAGTATATGCCTCTGTATGTGTAAGGTTCTGGCAGAGCCCCTTCAGAGACAGCCATAACAGACTCCTTTTGGTATGCAGTTTGTGTCATCCATAATAGTGTCCAGGTTTGGTGACTGTTTATAGGATGAATACCTAGGTAGGACAGTCTCTGGGTGACCTTTCCTTCAGTCTCTGCTCCACACCTTGCATCCATAATTGCTTCTGTGAGTATTTTGTTCCCTTTCTCAGAGTAACCAAAGCACCCCCACTTCAGTCCTCCTTCTTCTTGAGCTTCCTGTGGTCTCTGAATTGTAACGTTTATTTTGAGCATTTGGGCTAATGTCCACTTATCAGTGAGTGCATACCATGTGTGTTTTTTTGTGATTGGGTTACCTCACTCAGGATGACACATTCTAGTTCCATCCATTTGCCTAAGAATTTCATGAATTCATATATATAATGTATACATACACACACACACACACACACACATATATATACATTGTCTGAATACACACACACACACACACATATATATATATATATATATATATATATATATATATATATATATATATATACACACACACACACATACACACACATATCCAAAATTTCTATATCCATTTCTCTGTTGAAAGACATCTGGGTTCTTTCTAGCTTGTGGCTGTTATAAATAAAGCTGCTATGAACATAGTAGAGCATGTGTCCTTATTACATGTTGGAGCATCTTCTGGGTATATGCCCAGGAGTGGTATAGCTAGGTCCTCAGGTAGTATTATGTCTGATTTTCTGAGGAACTGCCAAATTCCAGAGTGGTTTTACCAGCTGGCAATCCCACCAGCAATGGAGAAATGTTTCTCGTTCTCCACATCCTCTCCAGCATCTGCTGTCCCCTGAGTTTTTCATCTTAGCCATTGTGACTGGTGTGAGGTGGAATCTCAGGGTTGTTTTGCTTTGCATTTCCCTGATAACTAAGGATGCTAAACATTTCTTTAGGTGCTTCAGAGCCATTTGAGTTTCCTCAGTTGAGAATTCCCTGTTTAACTCTGTACCCCAATTTTCATAGGGTTATTTGATTCTCAGGAGTCTAACTTCTTGAGTTCTTCGTATTCATTGGATATCAGCCTCTATCGGATGTAGGATTGGTAAAGATCTTTTCCCAATCTGTAGGTTGCTGTTTTGTCCTATTGACAGTGTCCTTTGTTTTACAGAAACTTTGCAGTTTTGAGGTCACATTTGTCGATTCTTGTTCTTAGAGCATAAGCCAATGGTGTTCTATTTAGGAAAATTTCCCCTGAGCCCATGTGTTCATGGTTCTTTCCCACTTTCTCCTCTATAAGCTTCAGTGTATCTGGTTTTATGTGGAGGTCATTGATCCACTTGGAGTTGAGCTTTGTACAAGGAGATTAGAATGGGTTGATTTACATTTTTCTGCATTCTGACCTCCAGTTGATCCAGCACCATTTGTTAAAAGTGCTGTCATTTTTCCACTGGAAGTTTTTAGCTCCTTTGTCAAATATCAAGTGACCGTAGGTGTGTGTGGGTTCATTTCTGGGTCTTCAGTTCTATTCTATTGATCTTCCTGCCTGTCTCCATACCAATACCATACAGTTTTTTTTTTATCACTATTGCTCTGTAGTAGAGCTTAAGGTCAGGCATGGTGATTCCCCCAGGATATATCTTTTGTTGTAGAGAATAGTTTTCACTATCCTAGGTTTTTTGTTATTCCAAATGAATTTGCAGATTGCTCTTTCAAGCTCTATGAAGAATTGATTTGGAATTTTGATAAGGATTGCATTGAATCTGTAGATTGCTTTCTGCAAGATGGCCATTTTTACTATATTAATCTTGCCAATTCATGAGCATGGGAGATAATTCCATCTTCTGAGATCTTCTATGATTTCTTTCTTCTGAGGCTTGAAGTTCTTGTCTTACAGATATTTCACTTACTTGGTTAGAGTCACACCAAGGTATGTAATATTATTTGTGACTAGTGTGACAGGTGACATTTCCCTATTTTTTCTCAGCTTGTTTATCCTTTGAGGAGAGGAAGGCTACTGATTTGTTTGACTTAATTTTATATCCAATCAATTTGATGAACTTGTTTATCAGGTTTAGTAGTTCTCTGGTGGAATTTTTTGGGGTCACAAGTATACGATCATATCATCTGCAAATAGTGATATTTTTACTTCTCCCTTTCCAATATGTATACCTTTAACATTCTTTTGTTTTCTAATTGCACTGGCTAGGACTGCAAGTACTATATTGAATAGATAGGGAGAGAGTGGGCAGCCTTGTCTAGTCCCTGATTTTAGTGGTATTGTTTCAAGTTTCTCTCCATTTAGTTTGATGTTGGCTACCAGTT
Source organism: Apodemus agrarius (assembly GCA_964023405.1). Classification (NCBI taxonomy): domain Eukaryota; kingdom Metazoa; phylum Chordata; class Mammalia; order Rodentia; family Muridae; genus Apodemus; species Apodemus agrarius. Next base: position 112,788,781 of record OZ030014.1, on the reverse strand, counting down.
TTCAGTATATTGCTGTGTTTCTTTAAAGGATTTTTGTGTTTCCTCTTTAAGGTCTTCTACCTGTTAATCCATGTTCTCCTGTATTTCTTTAAGTAATTTTTGTGTTTTCTTTTTAAGGGCTTCTATCTGTTGACCCATGTTCTCCTGTATTTCTTTAAGGGAGTTATTTATGTCCTTCTTGAAGTCCTCTATCAGCATCATGAGATGTGATTTTAAATGCAGATCTTGCTTTTCTGGTGTGTTGGGGTATCCAGGATTTGCTGTTGTGGGAGAACTGGGTTCGAATGGTGCCAAGTTGCCTTGGTAATGATCTTGCATTTGCCTTTTGCCATCTAGTTATCTCTGGTGTTAGTTGGTCTTGCTGTCTCTGACTGTGACTTATCTGTCTTGCAAACCCGTGTATTTGTACTCCTGGGATTCCTGTTCTTTCTGTGCATACAGGTATGTAAGCACTCCTGGGAGACCAGCTTTCCTGTGCTCCCAGGCCTCTCTGTACTCCAAATGCTCTGAGTGTGTCTGATTCTCTAGGAAGTATCAGGAGATGATGTCTTCATTGTGGTAGACCTGACAAGAGTCTACTGCAGCAGAAAGAGCAGGTGGCAGAGGAAGGGGGAGAAGGAACAGAAGGGGAGTGGTATTCTGGAGGGCAGGGGTTTTGGTGGTTGCTAGGTAGTGTGTTCTGTCATCCCTGGCAGCAGCTCTTGGCCTCCAGAGGTGGGAGGGGTTCTTACCAAATGCCCTGAGTGTGGCTGATTCTCTAGGAAGTATCAGGAGATGGTGTCTTCACTGTGGCAGACCTGGCAAGAGTCTACCACAGCAGAAAGGGCAGGTGACAGTGGAAGGAATGAAATTTGTTTTTAAAATGTGGCAAGAATCATTAATGAGATCAGTGAGGTAACTTGTAATTGATAATGGAAAGAAAGAATATACATAAATCTTTAATATAAACATTTTATGAGTATATTTCTATGTATATAGTTATGAAGAGAGTAGCAGCTTCATATTTCTATTTTCTGAGACACCTTATATTGATTTTATTAAATAATATCAATATTGAAAGCCACTGATTGTCATAATCTGGTATTTTACATTGTTAAGTGTGATGTGCACAGAAACAAAAGCTGTTAAATGACATTGTCATTTGAAGGAATATGGCATTTAAACAGATGAAAACTTCATAACATATTTCTTTAAATTTCCTTTCATTTATGCTGCTAGTTAAATACCAGAAAATATTGATTCAAAATATATTTAATAAAGTCTGACGTTTACTAATTAGTAATAAAGACTACCAATACAGTGAAATCACCTATTATATCAATTTTAAAGTATTTCAGAAATAGATGTTTTAGAAGAGATATTTTGCACAGAGAATGAAGAAACATGGTCTGGCTTAGAATAGGTATAATTTTTTTTTAGGTAAAATAAATATTAAATATATGCCAGTGATAATGAGTTGTTCATGGAAGTTTGTATACAAGAATACTCTTTTCTCCCATTAAAATTAATTAATTAGGTGCTGTCTTCAAGCAGGGCAGGAGGCCAGGTACGTGCCCAGCGGCTAGTTTGGAGGAGACAGTCTAAGCATGTGAGTCCAGCACAGCAGAGCAGGGGAGGTAATCCAGAGGCCTTACCAGTTTCTCCTCTGGACCAGGAGCACCCTCAGCCACTGCTCGCGGTGCAGGAGGTCAGCTATACACCCAGCAGCCTATGAGGAGGAGACAGCAAGCACAACCTGCATCCAGAGCTGATCAGGGCCACAGAGATCCTCAGTTTGGAGCCAGCTATTCTGACTTTGAGAAGGGGTGCTCTGCCATCTTGGCTCCCTGACCACAGGGAGATCTGACAATGTCAGGCTCACAGGAGGATCAAACACCAACCAGTGACAACAAGACCAAATAACTCCAAATAACTAGATGGCAAAAGGCAAATGTAGGAACGTTACTAACAGAAATGAAGGCAACATGGCATCATCTGAACCCAATTCTCCAAAACAGCAAGTCCTGGATAACCCAACACACCAGAAAAACAAGATTTGGATTTAAAAGCACTGGTCATGATGCTGCTAGAGGAACACAAAAAAGACATAAATAAATCTCTTAAAGAAATGCAGGGGACCATGAATAGGTTAGAAGCCCCTACAATGGAAACACAAAAGTCACTTAAAGAAATCCAGGAGAATATGGGTCAACAGAAAACCAGGAGAATATGGGTCAACAGATAGAAGCCAATAAAGAAACAAAAAAAATCACTTAAAGAAATGCAGGAGAAATTGAGTCGACAGTCAGAAGTCATGAAAGAGGAACTACAAAAATCAAAGAATTACAGGAAGAGACAAACAGACAAGTGAAGGAACTGAGCAAAACAATCCTGGATCTAAAAACAGAGGTAGAAACAACAAAGAAATCACAAAGAGAAACAACATTGGAGATAGAAAACCTTGGGAAGAAATCAGGGGTCATAGATGCAAATATCAACAAGAATACAAGAGAATCTCAGATGCCAAAGATACCATAGAAACCATTGACTCAACAGTCAAAGAAAATGCAAAATGCAAAAAGCTTCTAACCCAAAACATCCAGGAAATCCAGGACACAATGAGAAGACCAAACCTAAGAATTATAGGTATAGATGAAAGTGAAGATTTACAATTTAAAGGGCCAGCAAATATCTTCAACAAAATTATGGAAGAAAATTTCCTCAACCTAGAGAGATGCCCATAAATATACAAGAAGCCTACAGAACTCCAAAGAGACTTGACCAGAACAGAAATACCTCCCAACACATAATAATCAAAACCCCAAATGTACTAAACAAAGAAAGAATATTAAAGGCATTAAGAGAAAATGACCAAGTAACATATAAAGGAAGACCTATCAGAATTACACCAGACTTCTCACCAGAGACCAAGAAAGCTAGAAGATCCTGGGCATATCTCATGCAGACCCTAAGAGAACACAAATGTCAGCCAAGACTACTATACCCAGCAAAACACTCAATTATCATAGATGGAGAATCCAAAATAATCCATTACAAAACCAAATTTACACAATATCTATCCACAAACCCAGTCCTACAAAGGATAATAGATGGAAAATTCCAATACAAGGAGGGAAACTACACTCTGGAAAAAACTTTCTTCCATCAAACCCAAAAGAAGATAACCACTCAAATATAAAAATAACATCAAAAATGACAGGAAGTAATAATCACTATTCCTTTATATCTCTTAACATCAATGGACTCAATTCCCCAATAAAAAGACATAGACTAACAGACTAGATATAGAAACAGGATCCTACATTTTGCTGCATACAGGAAACACACCTCAGTGTCAAAGACAAACACTACCTTAGAGTAAAAGGCTGGAAGACAATTTTACAAGCAAATGGTCTCAAGAAATGAGCCAGAGTAGCTATTCAATATCAGAAAAAATTGACTTTCAACCTAAAGTTATCAAAAGAGACACAGAAGGACACTTCTTGCTGGTCAAGGGAAAAAAATCCACCAAGAAGAACTCTCCATTCTGAACATCTATGCTCCAAATGCAAGGGCACCCTCATTCATAAAAGAAACTTTACTAAACCTCAAAGCACACATTGCACCTAACACAATAATTGTGGGGGACTTCAACACTCCACTGTACTCAATGGACCGATCAGGAAAACAGAAACTAAACAGGGACACAGGTTAACTAATTGAATATTTGGACCAAGTGGATTTAATAGATATATATATAGAACATTTCATCCTAAAGCAAAATAATATACCTTTTTCTCAGCACCTCATGGTACCTTCTCCAAAATTGACCATATAGTTGGTCACAAGAGAGACCTCAACAAATATAAGATGATTGAACTAATCCCATGCCTCCTACTGGATCACCGTGGAGTAAGAGTGGTCTTCAATAGCAACAAAAACAACAGAAAGTCCACCTACACATGGAGGCTGAACAATATTATACTCAATGATACCTTGGTCAAGGAAGAAATAAAAAAAGAAATCAAAGACTTTTTAGAATTTAATGAAAATGAAGGCACAACATACCCAAATCTATGGGACACAATGAAAGCAGTGCTAAGAGGAAAACTCATAGGCCTGAGTGCCTCCAAAAAGAAACAGGAGAGAGCATATACGAGAAGCTTAAGGGCACACCTGAAAGCTCTGGAACAAAAAAAGCTAATTCACCCAGGAGGAGCAGAAGACAGGAAATCATCAAACTCAGGGCTGATATCAATCAAGTTGAAACAAAGATAACCATACAAAGAATCAAGAAAACCAGGAGCTGGTTCTTTGAGAAAATCAACAAGATAGATAAACCCTTAGCCAGACTAACCAAAGGACATAGAGACAGTATCCAAATTAACAAAATTAGAAAGGAAAAGGGAGATATAACAACAGAAACTGAGGAAATTCAAAAAATCATCAGATCCTACTAGAAAAGCTGATACTCAACACAACTGGAGAATCTGGAAGAAATTGGCAATTTCCTAGACAGATACCAAATACCACAATTAAATCAGGATCAAATAGATCATCTAAACAGTCCCATAACTCCCAAAGAAATAGAAGGGGTCCTAGAAAGTCTTCCAACCAAAAAAAAAAAAAAAAAAAAAAAAAAAAAAAAAAAAAAAAAAAGCACAGGGCCAGATGATTTTAGTGTAGAATTCTATCAGACCTTCAAAGAAGACCTAATATCAATACTCTTCAAACTATTTCACAAAATAGAAATGAAGGAACTCTACCCATTTCCTTCTACGAAGCCACAATTAAGCTGATACCAAAACCACACAAAGATCCAACTAAGAAAGAGAACTTCAGACCAATTTTCCTTATGAACATTGATGCAAAAATACTCAATAAAATTCTTGCCAACCGAATCCAAGAACACATCAAAACAATCATTCACCATGATCAAGTAGGCTTCATCCCAGGTATGCAGGAATGGTTCAATATACAGAAATCCATCAACGTAATCCACTACAGAAACAAACTCAAAGAACAAAAACCACATGATCATTTCATTAGATGCTGGAAAAACATTGGACAAAATTCAGCATTCTTTCATGCTAAAAGTCTTGGACAGAACAGGAATTCAAGGCCAATACCTAAACATAGTAAAAGCAATATACAGCAAACCCATAGCCAACATCAAACTAAATGGAGAGAAACTTGAAGCAATCCCACTAAAATCAGGGACTAGACAAGACTGCCCCCTCTCACTATATCTTTTCAATATAGTACTTGAGGTTGAACACTCAATATAGTGTTGAGCCTTTTCAATAACTGGTGCTGGCTCACCTGGAGGTCAGCATGCAGAAGAATGAGAATTGATGCACTCTTATCTCCTTGTACTAAGCTCAACTCCAAGTGGATCAAGGACCTCCACATAAAACCCGACACACTGAAACTAATAGAAAAGAAACTGGGGAAGACCCTTGAGGACATTGGTTGAGCAGAACACCAATAGCTTATGCGCTAAGATCAATAATTGACAAATGGGACCTCATAAAATTTCAAAGTTTCTGTAAGGCAAAAGACATGGTCAAAAGGTCAAATTGGCAACAACAAATTGGGTTGCCAAAAATTTTCACCAACCCTACATCTGACAGAGGGCTAATATCCAATATTTACAAAGAACTCAAGACACTGGACCCCAGAAAACCAAGTAACCCTATGAAAAAATGGCGTACAGTGCTAAACAAAGACTTTTCACCTGAAGAACTTCAAGTGTCTGAGAAGCGCCTTAAGAAATGTTCAACATCGCTGGGCGTGGTGGTGCACACCTGTAATCCCAGCACTTGGGAGGCAGAGGCAGGTGGATATCTGAGTTCGAGGCCAGCCTGGTCTACAGAGTGAGTTCCAGGACAGCCCGGACTACACAGAGAAACCCTGTCTCAAAAACAAAACAAAACAAAACAAAACAAAACAAAACAAACAAAAAAAGAAATGTTCAACATCATTAGTCATTAGGGAAATGCAAATCACAATAACCCTGAGATTTCACCTCACACCAGTCAGAATGGCTAAGTTCAAAAACTCAGGAGACAGCAGGTGTTGGCAAGGATGTGGAGAAAGAGGAACACTTCTCCACTGCTGCTGGGATTGCAAGCTGGTACAATCACTCTGGAAATCAGTCTTTCAGTTCCTCAGAAAACTGGGGAGGACACTTCCAGAGGACCCTGCTATACTACTCCTGGGCATATACCCAGAGGATTCCCCAGCAAGAAATAAGGATATATGTTCCACTATGTTCATAGCAGCCCTATTTATAATAGCCAGAAGCTGGAAAGAACCAAGATGTCCCTCAATGGAGGAATGGATAAAAAAATATGGTATATATACACAATGGAGTACTATTCAGCCATTAGAAACAATGAATTCATGAACTTCTTAGACAAATGGATGTAGCTGGAGAACATCATCCTAAGTGAGGTAACCTAATCTCAAAAGAACACTCATGGTATGCACTCACTGATAAGCAGATATTAGCTTAGAATCTTGGAATACCCAAGAAGCAATCCACATACCAAATGATGTCCAAGAAAGACAGAGTGGCCCCTGGTTCTGGAAAGGCTCAATGCATCAGTGTAGGGGAATACCAGAACAGGGAAGTGGGAAGGGGTAGATGGGGGAACAGGGAGAGGGAAAAGGGCATATGGGTCTTTTGGGGGGGCAGGGAGCCAGGAAAGGGGAAATCATCTGAAATGTAAATAAAGAACATATCAAATAAAAACTCTCTTCAGCCTCAGAAAAAATTATTTATATAATTAATTGATTATTAATCAATAAATCAATCATATATTATGTCCTGACTGAAGTTCCATTCTTCCTTTCCCCTTCCCACCCCCATCCACTGTTCCTCCATTTTCCTTCAAAAAATGACAGGCTTCTCAGAGATATCAACCAAATATATCAAGTTGACATATCAAGTTGCAATAAGACAAGGCACCTACCCTTATATTAAGGCTTAACAAGGTAAACAAGTGAAAAGAAAAAAGTTCCCAAATCAGGCAAAAGGGTCAAAAATAGTCTTGTACCCATTGTTAGGATTTTCACCAAAGCTTCTTACTACAAAAGTAAGCTGCAAATCCATTACGTACATGCAGAAAACATAGGTCAGACTCATACAGTTTCCCTAGCTATTTTTTTAATGTGAGTTCTACAAATTGACCTCAGATCTTTATGTTCACAAGGCAAACCCTTTATTGACAGTTATCTGCTGCCCTACAACTGTCTTCATGATTGGTAAACTTTCTTCCCTCTGCAAACAAGAAGACTTATATAATGATTGTTATAAAATTTTCTTTGTTTTATAATTTTATTTCACTCATTTACATTTTATAAAACGATTAAACATTTTCACAAGGATATTTTAATATTGTATTAGGTAAAAGTATGTGGAGAAGCAGAACTACATACACATGTGTGTATTATTTATTACATTGTCATATACACACACATATATATATATATATACATATATATGTGTATATATATATATATATATATATATAAAATATTGGCTTGAACAATAAGGTTTAAGTAAGCCAATAGTGCTACACATGCAAGGAAGAGAAGCAGGTAGATGCCCAATTCAAGAAGCTTAGCAGTCCCAGACTGGTACCAGAAGCCAAGTAGCTTCTTTGAGAATCATTGGTATTAAATTTGTGTTGATAGGTTAGGTTGATATGGAGTCTAATGTCAGAGAAAGATTACATCAGCCATCACAGTGGCAGACCCACTAACTCAAAAAGGAGGGAAAAGAGGTGGGAACATGCTTCTGTTAGGGTGTAGTAGACCACATGTATGCATGTGACCTTCCTCCTTCCTTCCTTCCTTCCTTCCTTCCTTCCTTCCTTCCTTCCTTCCTTCCTTCCCTCTTTCTTTCTTTCTTTCTTTCTTTCTTTCTTTCTTTCCTTCCTTCCTTCCTTCTTTCCTTCCTTCCTTCCTTCCTTCCTCTCTCTCTCTTCCTCTCTCTCTCTCTCTCTCTCTCTCTCTCTCTCTCTTTCTCTCTCTCCCCTCTCTCTCTCTCTCCCTCTCCTCTTTCCTTCCTCTTCCTTCATTTCTTTCTTATTTTGGTTCTATCTCCTGATTAGTTGTTACCCAAATTGAGGGTGGATCTGTGGATCTTCTACTGTCTTACATGTCAGTCACTTCTTGAATGACCTCCCAAACCAGATGTATTTTACCAGTCTCAGTTGTGTCTCAATTTAGACAAGCTGACAACCCAAATCAGCTATTATAAACACAGATGTATATGTTCTGCCACATAAGTGCAGTTTTTGTGAGTTAGATACCTTTACTGTGTGTGTGTGTGTGTGTGTGTGTGTGTGTGTGAGAGAGAGAGAGAGAGAGAGAGAGAGAGAGAGAGAGAGAGATTGAGAGTGAGACTTATCTTTCTCTTGGATCTTTCTGAAAGTTGGGTTGAAGTTGATAATCCACCTGCCTTTAGTCTTTCCAGTGAGCATTATTTGTTAATTTCTCTACCAATTTGTATGGTAATGTGTTTGGTTATAAAAAATATTACATATTCTGTAAAATATACTACTGTTTCATATCATATAATATATTTCATTATGTCGACTTTCAGTATCATACTATGCTTTCAATCTGACAGATAATGCCATCCTCAGGGCTTGCAAACTGTCTTAGCCATTCTTTTTTCTCAGACTTTAGAATTATTCATTAATTGAAATAGTTTTCACTGATATTTTTATGATAATTGAGGTGAATCTGTGACATGATTTAGAAATGGACCCCTTCCACATAACAAATGCATCTATTTAGGAACATGACTTCTTTGTGTATAATAGTAATTTAAATTCTTGGTAAACTTTGGTAATTTTCTTTAGAGAGGCTTAAAATGTCTTCATTATTTTTATTGCTAGATTATTTATGTACACTTATTACTTCTCATTATTGTTATTTTTGATGTAACTGCAAGTCTTTCTCCATTATACTTCTAAATAACTATTGTTAGTATTTAGAAAAATGTACTGCTCTGTCTACTGTTAAACTTTATTTTTGATAAATGCTCTTGCATTTTGCTAGGTAGATAAGAAAAAAACTTAATTATAATTATTTTTAAATATTTTCTAATATATATACTTGCTAGCATTTTGTGTTTTTATTGTATTGGATCTTTTAGAAATGTCTATAGTAATGGAGCATGTCCACATTTTTCATGACATTTTCTTTAGGATTTTTATTTAAGGTAGAATATCTTCACCTGGTTTTCTACTTAGTTGTTAGTAAAAGAGATGACTACAGAGATTCCATTCTTATTATCAACCTATTAAACTCATCCAATCAAATCGAATCTGCCATCACATCTTCTGTCCTAGTTAAGGAGAGGCTGAGTAAAATGTGAAATGAATATATTTAGGTACTAGGGAGATCTAGACAGACAAACTACAACAGTGTTTTGGGATAAAGCAAGTTCTGCTTTCTTGGACCTTCTGTTCATAACAACGTAACATTTGCTGTGTACCTGAAATGGAACACTGATTTAACTTAAGGGATCTGGGACCAGACCCAGATCTAAGTCCTGACTTTAACATTTTTATATCTTGACCCTTGGTGCCCTCTTCTCTCAACTTTAAAAGATTAAATGATTTCTTCTTTATAGGTTGTTGGGAACAATAAAGGATGTGGTGGCCCTAGATCATCTCTCTGATGTTTCTGACTGCAGCTACACCATTGGTGGGCAGCACAATTTGAAGAAAGACAACATTCACCACAAAACTACTTCCAGATAAGGACTCACTATCACAGCAGTCTTAAGACAGAATACTTCCTGGGAAACACTGGACTTACCTAAGTAATTTTTGGGTGAGGAGGCTTGGTAATATTCTTAAAGAACTATGTAGCAATTTATGATCGCTCTACCCTTCTATTTATTTTTAATTTTTCACCTTGGATCCCAGTCCAACAGCTCTCCCAGCTGCCAGTTTCCATTTTTTTTTCTTACAAATGTTCCCACATGACTGTTGATGACAATCACTACTTGAAGAATTCAGGCTTTCAACATTCTTAGAACAAGACCCACCCAGCACGTATTGGATCTTGATAAATGTGAAGTATTTTTATTATCATTAACTTTTGGAAACAGAGAACTTCTTGCTATAGGAACAATACATGCCAAGGCTTTGACCTTAGAAAAGGATTGGCAGATTCCAAGAACAGAAAGAAAATGTGGTTGTGAATCATAGGGAGAAAAATAAGATGAGGAGGAAGAAAGTGGAGGCTAGGTTACAGAGGTGCTTGAATGTTAGTGTAAAGATGTTGGTTTTGGTTTTAGGTCAGCAAGGGATATGTAACACAATTCTCTCTCTCTCTCTCTCTCTCTCTCTCTCTCTCTCTCTCTCTGTGTGTGTGTGTGTGTGTGTGTGTGTGTATATATATGTGTGTGTGTGTGTGTATGTGTGTTAGAACACTGACTATGTGAAAAATAAAAGACCAGAGGAAAGAAACCAGTTGAGGACCCTTTAACAATTCAGGTGATAAGTCCTGGTAGCCTGGTATAAACAAGCAGACAGTGAAAATGTTGAGAACTGCATGTGTTTTGGAGCTTTATCTGAGAGCTAGTTTGAGGATGATTTGTATTTTGGGTTGACAGAGGAGACAAAATGATTTCTAGTTTTTTTTTAATGTGGAGGTACATAAATGGTTATCAGTGCCATTTTTCCAAAGCAAAATAGACAGTGATAGAGGAAGCTGATGGCTTAGGTTTCTACTACTGTAATAAAATACTATGACTAAAAGCAACTTTGGGAAAGTGTTTATTTCATTTTAGTAGTTTGCAATCAATCATCCAGTGAAGTCAAGTCATTAGCTCAAGACAAGAACCTGGAGTCAGAATCTGATGCACAGGACATAGAAGACTGATGCATACTGGCTTGTTCCTCATGGTTTTCTCAGCCTGCTTTCTTATACAGCTCAGGTCCACTTTATATGAGTGGTACTACCCACAGTGAAGTGAATTATTCCACATGTCAGAAGATCAGGCAAAAGATTCATATGCCTTTAGAATCTGCCTGTGATTTCAGTTCAGATACCAAAGACCCAGCCTGCTGCCACCCCTTTCTACTCCACTGCCCACATCTGCTGCCATGTACCCAACCCTACATTTGACAGGCATCTAATGCTCAGGTGCAAGCCACACCAGTCAGAAGAACAAGTAAGTTGCCCACATGCACTCAGAACCTTTCCACACCCTCAGTTAGTATCCTGAAGATCCAAGACATTGCCACCCATTCCCACTCCACCACCCACATCTGCTACTAAGCCCTTGCCCCTACCTCAGGTGCAGACTATACCAGTCAGAACAGGTAACAGGCCATGCCAGCTAGAAAAAAAGACCACACCAGCCAGAAGAACAGATACATGAACCCAGGTAGACTTACTGCTGGACCAGGGACACTATCAGCCACCAGAACTTCAGGTCCCAACTTGGGCAGAACCTCCCTGCTGGACAAGAGACCATAATTGACCACCAGAACTCCAGATAGGAATGGGTGGCAATGTCTTGGATCTTCAGGATACTAACTGAGGGTGTGGAAAGGTTCTGAGTGCATGTGGGCAACTTACTTGTTCTTCTGACTGGTGTGGCTTGCACCTGAGCATTAGATGCCTGTCAAATATAGGGTTGGGTACATGGCAGCAGATGTGGGCAGTGGAGTAGAAAGGGGTGGAAAGATATGTCCCAACTGAAGACATAATCCATTCTCTGTAGTCTGGCCAGCCACTTTCCCTCCATTATTACCATGTCTTACCCTTTAACTTGGGCAGAGACTTTCTGCTGGACCAAAGGTCACTCCTGGCACCATAATTCTAGCCCTCATCTCAGACAGAGACTCCCTGGTGAACCAGAGGTCACACTGACTGCCAAAAATCTTGGCCACATGGAATAGAAGACCAATGAGGAAGCAGAAACCAAAGAACAAAACACCCATCAACAAAGACAAACTCAAGAATCATTACCTAGACCCCGAATTCAGATGCCCTTATTCTAGAATGTGAACGCAATCAACAGTAGCCAAGACAATGTAACTACCAGAGCCTAACTACCTTACTACAGCAAGTTCTGAATATTTCAACACAGCTGAAACACAGGAAAAGGACCTTAAAACCAACTTTATGAGGATGAGAAGTTTTTGAAGAGCAAATGAATAGATCCCTTAAAGAAATCCAGGAAAACAAATAAACAAGTGGAGGAAATAAAAAAGTCCCTGGAAGAAAGCAAAGAAAAAAACCAAATAGGTGAAGAAAATGAGTAAAATTATCCAAGACTTGAAAATAGAAGAAAAGGAAGAAAAAAGAAACAAGAAAAAATTACAGAAATCTCTAAATAGAAAATCTAGGCAAGCAAATGGAAACTACAGGCACAACAATCACCAAAAGAATATAAAAGTGAAGGAGAAAATCTCAGGTGTTGAAGATACAATAGAAGAAATAGAAACATTGGTCAAATAAAATGCTAAACATAAAAACCTCCTGACACAAAACAACTAGGAAATCTGGGACACCAAGAAAAGACAAAACCTAAGAATAATAGGAATAGAAGAAGAAGACTCAGAACATTTTTTTAACAAAACCATAGAAGAATTTTTCCTAACCTAAAGAAAGACATACGTATAAAGAAGATGCAAGATGCTTAGAGAACACCAAAAAAAATTGGACCTGAAAAGAAAGTCACCTCACCATATAATAATAAAAATATTAAACATACCGAACAAAGAAAGAATACTAAAAGCTGCAAGTGAAAAAGACAAGGTAACATAAAGGCAGACTTATTAGAATTATACCTGATTTTGTAATGAAGACTCCACATGCAAGAAGGATGTGGGCAGATGCGCTGCAGACTCTAAGCAACCACAGATGCCTGTCCAGACTATTATATCCAGAAAATCTTTCAATCACCATAGATGGAGAAAACAAGATACTCAATGACAAAGTGATATTTAAACAATATCTATCCATAAATCTTGCCCTACAGAAGTTACAAGAGGGAGAACAGCACAAGGAAGTTAACTACATCCATGACACAGGAAATAAATATTCTCATACCAGCAAAACCAAAAGAAGTAATGAACACACACACACACACACACACACACACACACACACACGAAGAGCAACTACATGAATTAACAATCAATGCTCATTAACATATCTCTTATACTAATAAACTCAATTTCCTAATAAAAGATACAGGCTAACAGAATGAATATAAAAACAAGATTCATTTGCTACATTTAAGAAATACACCTCAACATCAGGGATAGACATGAACTTAGGGTAAAGGGTTGGGAAAAGATATCCGAAGAAGGTACAGGTGGGTATGGGAGCAGAAGGAGTCATGTGGAGTGTGGAGGAATGGAGGGAGAGAACACTGGGAGAGATGGCTGGAACTGGAGTGTGTATCTGTGACAATGAAGAAATCTAGTGCAATGGAAACCCCCTGAAGTCTACTAGCATGACCCTAGTGAGGACTCCTAGTATTGGGGGATACAGAGCAGCAACAAAGCTGCTGGGCACCTACCCTACCGGGAATAGTCTGCCCTGCAGGGAGGCAGGTAGAGGGAGTCCTGCGCTTGGAGGTGAGGCATAGCCTTATGTGCTCCAGTAACTGTGTAGAGGGGCAGAATAGTAGGCAGGGAGCACCAGAGTAGAGGATCGCTTGGGACACACCATGCCAGGACTCCACCTGCACCCAGGAGTTTGGCAGAACCACATCAACCTGTGCCAGGGGAAATCAGTTCACCCAGGGTACTGAGATAGGCTGGCAGGCACACAGGAGAGGCAAGCAGCAGCCAGTAACAGCAGAACCAACTAACACCAGAGATAACCAGATGGCAAAAGGCAAACATAGGAATGTTGCTAACAGAAATCAAGGCAATATGGCACCATCTGAACTCAATTCTCCCACAACAGCAAGTCCTGGATAATCTAACACACCAGGAAAGCAAGATTGGGATTTAAAATCACAGGTCATGATGCTGATGGAGGGCTTCATGGAGGGCTTCAAGAAGGACATAAATAACTCCCTTAAAGAAATACAGGAGAACACAAGTAAATAGGGAGAAGTCCTTGAAAAAATTAAGGGAAAACACAACAAAACAGGTGAAGGAATTGAACAAAGCCACCCAGAATCTAAAGGAGGAGGTAGAAACAATAATGAAATCACAAAGGGAAACATAGAAAACCTAGGAAAGAAATCAGGAGTCATGGATCCAAGCATCAACAACAGAATACAAGACATAGAAGAGAGAATCTCAGATGCAGAAGATACCATAGAAAGCATTGACACAACAGTCAAAGAAAGTGAAAAATGACCCAAAACATCCAGGAAATCCAGGACAAAATGAGAAGACTAAACCTAAGGATTTTAGGTATAGAAGAGAGTGAAGATTTCCAACTTAAAGAGCCAATAAATGTCTTCAACAAAATTATAGAAGTAAACTTTCCTAACCTAAAGAAAGAGATGTCCATGAACATACAAAAAGCCTACAGAACTCCAAATAGATTTGAACAGAAAAGAAATTTCTCCCGTCACATAATAATTAAAACACAAAATGCACTAAACAATGAAGGAATATTAAAAGCAGTAAGGGAAAAATGTCAAGTAACATATAAAGGTATATCTATCAGAATTACATTGGACTTCTCCCAGAGACTATGAAAACCAGAAGAACCTGGACAGATGTCATACAGACCCTAAGGGAACACAAATGCTAACCCAGACTACTGTATCCAGTAGATCTCTCAATTACCATAAATGGAGAAACCAAGGCATTTCATGACAAAAACAAATTCACACAGTATATTTCTACAAATCCAGCCCTTCAAAGGATAATGAATGAATGCTAACCCAGACTATTGTATCCAGTAGATCTCTTAATTACCATAGATGAAGAAACCAAGGCATTCCATGACAAAAACAAATTCACACAGTATATTTCCACAAATCCAGCCCTTCAAAAAATAATGAATGGAAAACTCCAACAAAAGGAGGGAAACTACATAGTAGAAAAAGCAAGAAATTAATCTTCTTTCAACAAACCAAAAAGAAGATAACCACACAAACATAAAAATTAAATAAAACATAGCAGGAAGCAACAATCACTATTCCTTAATATTTCTTAACATCAATGGACTCAATTCCCCAATAAAAAGACACACTAACAGACTGGATACATAAACAAGACCCAATATTTTGCTGCATACAGGAAATGCATCTCAGTGTCAAAGACAAACACTACCTCAGAGTAAAAGACTGGAAAACCATTTTGTAAGCAAATGGTCTCAGGAAACAAGCTGGAGTAGCCATTCTAATATCCAATAAAATAGACTCAACCAAAAGTCATCAAAAAAGACACAGAAGGACACATTATACTCATCAAAGGTAAAACTCTACCAGGAAGAACTCTCAATTCTGAACATCTATGCTCCAAATACAAGGGCACTTTCATTTGTAAAGGAAATGTTACTAAAGATTAAAGCACACATCGCACTCCACATAATAATTGTGACTGACTTCAACACCCCACTCTCCTCAATGGAAAGATCAGGGAAACACAAACTAAACAGAGGCACCGTGAAACAGAAGTTTTGGACCAAATGAATTTAATAGATATCTATAGAACATTACATCCTAAATCAAAAGAATATACCTTCTTCTCAGTACCTCATGATACCTTCTCCAAAACTGACCATATAATTCGTCACAAAACAGACCTCAACAGATATAAGAAGATCGAATTAATTCCATGCCTGCTATCAGATCACTATGGAGTAAGGGTGGTCTTCAATACCAACAAAAACAGAAAGCCCACATACACATGGAAGATGAACAATGCTCTACTCAATTATACCTTGGTCAAGGAAAAAATAAGGAAAGAAATCAAAGCCTTTTTAGAATTTAATGAAAATGAAGGCACAACATACCCAAATTTATGGGACACAATGAAAGCAGTGCTAAGAGGAAAACTCATAGCTCTGAGTGCCTCCAAAAAGAAGTTGGAGAGGGCATACACTAGCAGCTTAACAGCACACCAGAAAGCTCTAGAACAGAAAGAAGCTAATACACCCAAGAGGAGTAGAAGGCAGGAAATCATCAAACTCAGGGCTGAAATCAACCAAGTTGAAACAAAAAGTATACAAAGAATCAACAAAACCAGGAGTTGGTTCTTTGAAAAAATCAACAAAGTAGATAAACTTTTAGCCAGACTAACCAGAGGGCACAGAGACAGTATCCAAATTAACAAATCAGAAATGAAAAGGGAGAAATAACAACAGAAACTGAGGAAATTAAAAAAAATTATCATATCCTACTACAAAAGCCTATCCTCAACACTATTGGAAAAGCTGGATGAAATGGAAAATTTCCTAGACAGATACCAAAACCCGACGTTTCTAAACAGTCCCATAACCCCTAAAGAAATAGAAGTGGTCATTGACAGTCTCCCAACCAAAACAAGCACAGGACCAGATGGTTTTAGTGCAGAATTCTATCAGATCTTCAAAGAAGACCTAACACCAAATAATCTTCAAACTATTTCACAAAATAGAAACAGAAGGAACTCTACCCAACTCATTCTATTAAGCAACAATTTCTCTGATGCCAAAACCGCACAGAGATCCAACAAAAAAGAGAACTTTAGACAATTTACCTTATGAATATAGATGCAAAAACACTCAATAAAATTCTTGCCAACCGAATCCAAGAACACATCAAAACGATCATTCACCATGACCAAGTAGGGTTCATCCCAGGGATGCAGGGATGGTTCAATATACAGAAATCTATCAATGTAATCCACTACATAAACAAACTCAAAGGAAAAAAAACCACATGGTCATTTCATGAGATGCTGAAGGCATTTAACAGGTATATATAGAACATTTCACCCTAAAGCAAAAGAATGTACCTTTTTCTCAGCACCTCATGGTACCTTCTCCAAAATCAATGAAATAATTGGCCACAAGACAGACCTGAACAAAACAAGAAGATCGAACTAATCCCATGCCTCCTATCAGATCACTATGGAGTAAAAGTTGTCTTCAATAGCAAAAAAAGAGAAAGCCCACATACACATGGAAACTGAACACTACTCTACACAGTGACTCCTTGTTCATAGAAGAAATAAAGAAAGAAATCAAAGCCTTTTTGAATTCATTGAAAGTGAAGGTACAACCTACTCAAATCTATGGGACACAATGAAAGCAGTGCTAATAGGAAAACTCAGCTCTGAGTGCCCCCAAAAAGAAACTGGAGGGAGCATACACTAACAGCTTAATGCCACACCTGAAAGCCCTGGAACAAAAAGAAGGTGATTCACCCAGGAGGAGTAGAAGACAGGAAATCATCAAACTAAGGGCTGAAATCAATCAAGTTGAAACAAAGAAAACCATACAAAGAATCAAGAAAACCAGGAGCTGGTTCTTTGAGAAAATAAACAAGATAGATAAACCCTTAGCCAGACTAACCAAAGGGCACAGAGACAGTATCCAAATTAACAAAATTAGAAATGAAAAGGGGGATATAACAATAGAAACCAAGGAAATTAAAAAAATCATCAGATCATACTACAAAAGCCTTTACTCAACACAACTGGAGAATCTGGAGGAAATGGACAATTTCCTAGACAGATACCAAATACCAAAATTAAATCAGGATCAATTAGATCAGCTAAATAGTCCCATAACCCCTAGAGAATAGAAGGGGTTATAGAAATTCTTCCAACCAAAAAAGGTATGGGACCAGATGGTTTTAATGCAGAATTCTATCAGACCTTCAAAGAAGACCTAACAGCAATACTCTTCAAACTATTCCACAAAATAAAAACAGAAGAAACACTGCCCAACTTGTTCTATGAAGCCACAATTACGCTGACACTGAAACCATACAAAGATCCAACAAAGAAAGAGAACTACAGGCCAATTTTCCTTATGAATATCGATGCAAAAATACTAAATAAAATTCTTGCTAACCGAATCCAAGAGCACATCAAAACGATCATTCACCATGATCAAGTAGGCTTCATCCCAGGAATGCAGGGATGGTTCAATATATGGCAATACATCAATGTAATCCACTACATAAACAAACTCAAAGGGGAAAAAAAAACCACATGGTCATTTCATGAGATGCTGAAAGGCATTTGACATAACTCAACATCCTTTCATGTTAAAGATCTTGGAAAGAATAGGAATTCAAGGCTCACACCTAAACATAATAAAAGCAATATACAACAAACCAGTAGCTAACATCAAACTAAATGGAGAGAAACTTGAAGCAATCCCACTAAAATCAGGGACTAGACAAGGCTGTCCTCTCTCTTCATATTTATTCAATACAGTACTTGAAGTTCTAGTTAGAGCAATTAGACAACAAAAGGAGGTCAAAGGGATACAAATTGGAAAGGAAGAAGTCAAACTATCACTATTTGCAGATGATAAGTTACTATATTTTAGTGACCCAAAAAAAAAACTCCACCAGAGAACTCCTACAGCTGATAAACAACTTCAGTAAAGTGTCTGGGTATAAAATTAACTCAAGCAAATCAATAGCCTTCCTATACTCAAAGGATAAACAAGCTGAGAAAGAAATTATTGAAGTGACACCCTTCATAATAGCCACAAACAATATAAAGTATCTTGGTGTGACTCTAACCAAACAAGTGAAAGATCTGTATGACAGGAACTTCAGATCTTTTAAGAAAGAAATAGAAGACCTCAGAAGATGGAAAAATCTTGTATTGGTAGGATTAATATAGCACAAATGGCCATCTTGCTAAAAGCAATATACAGATTCAATGCAATCCCCATCAAAATCCCATCTCAATTCTTCATAGAGTTAGAAAGTGCAATTCTCAAATTCATGTGGAATACCAAAAAAACCCAGGATAGCTAAAATTATTCTCAACTGTAAAAGGACTTCTGGGGGAATCAGTATCCCTGACTTCAATCAGTACTACAGAGTAATAGAGTTAAAAACTGCATGGTATTAGTACAGTGACAGGCAAGTAGATCATTGGAATAGAATTGAAGACCCAGAAATACACATATGGTCACTTGATCTTTGACAAAGGAGCAACAACCATCCAGTGGAAAAAAGATAGTCTTTTTAGTAAATGGTGATGGTTCAACTGGAAGTCAGCATGCAGGAGAATGCAAATCTATCCATTCTTATCTCCTTTTACTAACCTCAAGTCCAAGTGGATCAAGGACCTCCACATAAAACTAGATACACTGAACCTAATAGAAAAGAAACTGGGGAAGAGCCTTGAGCAAATTGACATATGGGAAAATTTCCTGAAGGGAACACCAATAGCTTACGCTCTAAGATCCTGAATTGACAAATGGGACCTCATAAGATTACAAAGTTTCTGTAAGGCAAAGGACATTGTCAAAAGGGCAAAATGGCAACCAACAAATTGGGAAAAGATCTTTACCAACCCTCCATTCATTTGAGGGCTTCTATCCAATTTATGTAAGGAACCAAGAAGGCAGACTCCAGAGAGCCAAATAACTCTATTAAAAATGGGGTACAGAGCTAAACAAATAATTTTTACCTGAGGAATATCAAAAGGCTGAGAAGCACCTAAAGAAATGTTTAACTTCCTGGGCCAATCATATACAAACCATCACAAGTGGCGTTTCTAAATTTTTCTTCACTAATATTTTTGCTTATTCCCCAACAAAGAACTTCTGTCCTATCTGTATTTTAAAAATACAGTGTGGGTTGGTGGGGGCTAGGGGGAAGAGAAGGATGGAAGAGAAGGAGGGGACAAAGATGTAATTATATTTTAATTAAAAATACTGCATAAAATTAAGGAAGAATTTATCTGTTACTATATATAAAAGTGAAAATACACTATTTATGGCCTCTGAAAATGAATGGATATACTAATTGTTATAAAATTTTGTTGTGGATTAAAAAATCTTTTTTGAAAACTGTAGAAAATTAAATAAAATGTAGTAAGGACACAAATATCTGTATTCTTAAAAAATATGGTTTAGGGGTTGGAGAGATGCCTCAGTGGTTAAGAGCATTGACTATTTCTCCTGAGAACCTGAGTTTGATTTTTAGCACCCATATGGATGCTCACAATCATAACTCCAGTTCCAGAGGATGTGGCATCCTCTTATGACTTCCATGGACACAGGTAATACATAAACATACATGTAAGTACAATAACAAACATATGAAAGTAAAATAAATAAGTTGAAAAATATGTGGTTTATGCTAAAAGATGGTTGAGTATTCTTTATCCACAAATGCCATAAAATCCTTTAGCTTTCTCAATGATTCCAGTTTCTGAACAGAGTTAATAGTAGAATTGATTTAACAAATACCATGAACAAAAAATTTTAAAAACAAACAAAACCATATAAATTTTTTCTATTCCTTCTCAGTAGAAATCAAGAAAGAACACCATGCTTCTCAGTTCAAGTATGCTAAACCATGATGAAATATTTATGTTTTTACTTTTAATGTTTTGAACTTTGAGTGGCTTGTTTATCCATAACTAGATCAAGAAGGTTATTTGTTGATTTTGTCAGATTTTTATAACAATAGCAAATCTTACCTGAAAGATATCTGTAAACATAAGTTCTATGTGAAACTGTGTAGTATAGTACACATTCTACTCATACAGGGATTGGCCTATAGTTCTGACTGTGTAGTTTTGAAATTATCATTCAGTTCTCTATGGCTCTTTCATTCTTGTTTGCAAACAAATGTTTTACTAGATATACCTTCAGAGAGAAATTCTTTAAGTACATCTCAGGTGAAATGGGAAGTGTTGTTGAGAGACGCCACCCTTACTCCTATGACCCCTTTCAGGAAAACAAGCAATACAAAGAGAAGACACAGGCTTCTGACACAGGGCTGACATCCAACTGACAACATTTAGAAGAGTGCCTGATGTCTTTGAAATTTGAAGTAAAAGTCATTCTCTTGAGTTCCTAAAGCTTTGTAGATCCTATAGTAAGAATTTCAAATATACTACAGCATCTTATATCTTTATATATCTACCAACAATAATTTTATATCTGTATAATTTAGTTAACAATAAGAGGCATGCTAATTATTTACTGTTGGTACTCAACTTTTGTTAATATGTTAAGTACTTAGTGCTGAGGAGCTGTGGTCATTAGGGTAAAATCATATGTGACAAAATATCCAGCTTTGTGACCAGAATAAATGCTAGTGAGAATGACCCTGGGATAACTACCACAGTGATGTTGTAAAAAACGAAACAGCAAATAATTTGAGACTGTAAATGCCTGGCTATCAAGGGGACAATTAGCTAAGTAAATTTAAATGTATTTATGCATTTGCTTGCACGGTTTCAGGCTAGCATATCATTTGTTTGAAATTTGTTTGGTGTTTTCCAATTTCAGATGGAGGTTAAGCTGCTACCATGTCACAGTGTATAATTATTGGGCAGCCCACAGCAATTTTTAAAGAAAATTTCACACTGTTTGGGACTAGAGTCATACATTGCTAATTTGAATTAGTTTGTGAAAGTTATTTATATATTTGACACTTTAAATTACTGAGTGATAGAAGTTTATTAATAATCCAGGCCTGGAAATGTACATTTATAAAAGTGACATAAGTACAAATAGGTATGTCGAACTAAGATGAAATATTTACGTTTTATTTCACTTCTTTGTGAGGAATCACTTCCCCTACTTGTTTGTCCATTGGAGTTCTTAACAGCGTTTAAAAATCACTGGAAAAGTAAATAACACCATTAGCTTTAGTCTCCCCAAGAAATTTTCCCTTGTAATTCTTGTTCTCTTTACCCTAAGTTATCTTCATTAATGACTCCCACACTGTTTTTTCCTGGCTTACTTTATGATTCCATTTCATATAGCCTTTTACATATAGCTTTTGACTGTGGATTTTGTGAATTTCAGGGTAACTTCTATAAGCTGCCTCTTGTCCCATGTGCAGGTCCTAACCAATGTAAGAAAGGATAAATGACAAGAATAATTCTAATACATTTCTGACAAATGATCTTATTTGTAGGTTCTCTTTCCCAGTAAGAACCTTTGACAATGCATGCTAAGATTATTTTTCAAGAAGACATGAAGCATGGTGAGATTGTGACAGTGCAGATAGGAGTTATGGATTAGACAAGAAACACAGCAAGCAAGATCATAAAGATATAATAACAATATGTTTAATGATAAAGGTATGTTTATACACACACAGAGCCAGTGGAGATTGCAATTTGGCTAGAATTCATAATCCATGTAATCCCAATATTTGGAAGGTAGAGGTAGGAGGACCAGAATTTCCAGGTCATATTTAGTTACATAGTAAGTGTGAGGCTAACTGTGGTGTGTGTATGTGTGTGCATGATATATCCATCACTTTGAGAGAGTGGGAGGGGGAGAGGAAGAGATAGATAGATAGATGGAGAGAGAGAGAGAGAGAGAGAGAGAGAGAGAGAGAGAGAGAGAGGAGTACACTTTGCTTGCTAATGCAAAGCATATGCTACTTTGATGTTCTCTCAAATGTTCACCAAATCCAGTGTGTTGCTTTAGATACAGATGAGTTTCTGGTATCTACAATTTGGAGTTAGACATGGTGGTGAGAGAATATTTAGAGGCCAGAATAGATTAGGCATGAATTTCAGAGCAAAAAAAAAATGTATTTTACTTCAAGCAGTACCCCGTTTCCTTAAGCATCTGATACTGTTTTAAAAAATGTAGATAATTCTTATCTTGAGGGTTGTTATAGAAATTAGAGATGGCATCTAACAAATGGAAGATCCCATATTTATGAAATAACCTATAAATTTAGCCAGTTGTTTGTGCTAAATTTGTTTATAATAAAAGTTATCTTTGTGATGTTCACCCGTGGTTAATTTAAATAAAAGATTCTACTGAGGTGTGGGGAGATAGCTTAGAGGGTAAAGAGCTTGCCACACAAATATGAAGACTTGAGTTTGGATCCTCAGAACCCAGGTAAAACTGAATATGACACAAATCTGTAACCCTGGCATCCTAATAGTTAAATAAGTAGAGGGAGTTGAATCCTTGAAAATCTGTGGTTCAGATAACTTGGCATACAGCAGTGAACAGCAAGAGAGACCATCTCAAGATATAAGGGGAGGAGTTGTCCTTTGACCCTCACACTCGTGATTTGGCGTTTCTGCCCTCACCCTCAGACATGACAAAATTGCTTAAATCACCAATTTAATTTAAAAATGTTCTAGAGCTTTTTTTCTCAGTTTAAGTTAGAGCACACATTACTTTTTGATAGTATTTTAACTGTTATTAAAGCAGGTAAAGTGATGAATATGTTAATTAGCTAGATGTACTCATTCCATATATATGCATAACAGAAAAACATCACATTAACTCATAAATTTAAATAGAGTTCACTTGTCAACTAAAACATTAAAAAATATCTAATAGGTTTTTTTCTGACATCTCGCTAAGCAATGCTCATGTTTTATTGCCTTTTCAGACCACGTGACTGCATGGGTATGTAACTGGAGGTTTACATGGCTGTTGAATTTTACCAGCCTGTTTTCTGAGTTTCCTTTTGCACCTTTGTGTTATTATGTTTAAAATGAACTTCTCTCTCCTAGGGAAAACACATTTTCCTTGGTGAGATGAATCACTGTTGACTGATTCATCTCCTTCTCAGGGCAGAAGCTCGGTCTAGTGGTTCAAGCTGTGCTGTGTGAGTCAGTTGTTCTGGCTGTATTCCCCGTTTTGGCTCTTAGATAGTGGTTAAATCCCTTGTCCAATGGAGATGGTGCCTCACTGTGTGTATGGCACAGGGGAACTGTCTGATGAAAATGTCCTAGGGAGAGTAGGGAATGGGTTGATGGGAAACAGAAAGAATGATTTCCCCATTTGAAACAGTGCATTGGCATTCACCTTTTCCTTAGACCACTATTGACTTCAGGGACTGAATGGTAAGTGGTTCTGCACTGGGACTCCAATTGCAGGCCAGAGGAGATAATTATCTATATAGCTCCTCTCCAATAGGTACTCAGAACTGACTGCAAAGAAAACGAGGATTGATTGTTAATTAGGAGACAGGAGGCCTGGGAGACCTTTTTATTATTCTGCTGTTTCTCTCAAAAAGCTGCATTGAAAGGAAAGATTTTCTCAGTGTGGTTTTACTCCCTGACAGAAAGGGCATACCAGGTTAAACAACAGGCATACTATTAGTACTATTAGAACTTTATAGGACTCAGCAAGTTTTCAGTTCAGGCTGGATATTTACATTTAGCTTACAGAATTAGGGGCTCTCTAAAGCAAGCTGGTGTGGTGTCATGCTCTCATGTAACTATTTACAAAGGACCCAGAAAAATGTAGACAGGCCAGTTTTCTTAAAGATCCATTGAGAAAGGTGTAAAGTAAGCATTAGGATAAGCTGACTGTCATTGACCCAAGTGTTGTCTTCCAAGCATCAGTATGGCACCTGTTGTTGATGTAAAAGTCCAGACAAACAAGGAAGGGTCCTTGTCTATTTGAACTTGGACCCATGTGTGTTAAAGAGAGTACTGTTTCCTCCTATCTCTCCTGATACTTTCCCAATCTGTGATGTCTGTGGGGACATTTCACCAGTTTGGAATTCTTGCTATGCTTTAGTTTGGAGAGACTAAGACCACAATTTAAATATCAGTATGGAAAAAGCAAGATAAGGGTAAGGAAAGAAGAGATCCAGTTGGATGTCATCAGGCAGATTGCTTCAGTCTACCAAGTGGAGTCCATTCCTGTGGGGAGCACTATTCTACTGCAGAACACCTCAGATTTATCATTATAGAGGGCCAAGGCACTGAGTGGTATGCTCTCACTTAGCAATTATATTTACCATAGAATCATTCACTTCCCCAGCTTGTCCTTACCAAGGAGCAAAACAAAAACAAAAACAAAAACAAAAACAAAAAAAAAAGCAAACACAAAAACATACAAAATCCAAACCAAAACCTAAAACCCAAAACCTCAAACCCAAAACCCAAAACCCAAAAACCCACTTTCAGGAAAGAAGATGCAGGTGTTTCTAGTGCCCAGCTTTCAACATGTGGGGTTCGGTGCAAGGGGAGAAGAACAGGCATTGATGTTAGTTAGCCACATACTCTTTATTTTGCATTTGTTTTCTCCCTATTGGGAGTATTTTCCAGGACTCTGGCACCCCATCTACTTTTCTTTTAGTTTTTCATATGAAACACTGTCACATTAGTTTCTTATGCTACCTCTCTTTTAAAATCTGCATAACAAAATTTACCCTTTAACTATTTTTGCTGCACAGATCTGTGGCATTAGGTACTGTCACATTGCTGTGCTAGAATCACCAAAAATCTGTCTTCAGAAGTTTTTGTCATGCCCAAATGGAATTCTGTATCCATTAAATGATAACTCTTTATCCTACTTTCTCTGAAGCACCATTTTGCTTTCTGACTATATAAACTTGACTAGGTATGTTGTATAAGTAAAATCATGTAACATTTTCCCCTTTACTTATGGGGTTATTTTGCTTAGCACAATTTTTTCACAATTTATTTACATTTTAGCATGCATTTAGAACATTATTCTTTTTAAAGGCTGAACACTGTTGTATAATTGGGCATAGCACGTTCTGCTTCTCGCTTCATGTATAAATGGACTTTTGTGTTGCTTCTGCTTTTTGGATACTATAATACTGCCTATATGAACACTGATGTTCTAAGAGCAAGTGTGAGCTTTCAGTTCACTTGGGTGCATTCCTCGGACTGGTGTAACTCTTTTAAGTGTTTATTCAGAATTGTTGGACAGTGTGGGTCTATTTGAGAAATCTTTATACTGCTTTTCATATACTTGCATCAGAAAAGCACCAAACTCTTAATTGTCTCACATTTCTACCAACATTTGTTATTTTCACTTTTTCTTTACTAACAGACATTCAAATGAGATAACGCTTATAACTTACTTTGTTTTTAAGTTAAT
The DNA here is from genome assembly GCA_964023405.1 of Apodemus agrarius. NCBI lineage: Eukaryota > Metazoa > Chordata > Mammalia > Rodentia > Muridae > Apodemus > Apodemus agrarius. The sequence goes on along the minus strand of OZ030014.1, from coordinate 112,762,810 downwards.
TGTTTTTCTTGAACAATTTTGGTGTGCACTGAAGTACATACAATTTAAAGTTTTTTTTCTTTTCTTTTTTATTGGATATATTCTATATTTACATTTCATTTCCCTTTTTTTTGTTTCCCCACCCCCCTAAGGTCCCACATGCCCTATTCCCTCCCCTTGCTCCCTCATCCACCCCTTCCCATTTCCCTGTTCTGGTATTCCCCTACACTGATGCTTTGATCCTTTCCAGCACCAGTGTCCATTCCTTTCTTCTTGTCAGACATCATTTGGTATGTGAATTGTGTCTTTGGTGTCCCAAGATTCTAGGCTAATATCCACTTATGAGTGACTGCATACCATGGGTATTCTTTTGAGACTGGGTTACCTCACTTAGTATGATGTTCTCCAGCTCCATCCATTTCTCTAAGAATTTCATGAATTCATTGTTTCTAATGGCTGAATAACAATTGAAAGTTTTTATATATAGTTTATTTGTTCTAAAATGTACCTTTAGAAGAAAATTTAGTTTTTGTGCATTATAATTTGGTGAGTTATCATTTTAAACAATCTGGAAACTATTAAGATGCATGAAGCAGATAAAAGTAATATAGGGAATGATGAAACAATGAACTAAATATAGTCAATGAGAAGGTAATTTATTTCAAAATTTATAAACAACTTTAATAAATTATATGATGGTGATTTCCATTAGCTCCAAAATCTGACAGTGATTCAGTCTTTTTTTAATTAATTAATTAATTAATTATTTATTTTTTTTGTTTGTTTGTTTTTTGTTTTTTGTTTTTCGAGACAGGGTTTCTCTGTGTAGTCCTGGCTGTCCTGGAACTCACTCTGTAGACCAGCCTGGCCTCGAACTCAGAAATCCGCCTGCCTCTGCCTCCCAAGTGCTGGGATTAAAGGCGTGTGCCACCACCGCCCGGCTAATTATTTATTTTCTATATTCTTTGTTTACATTCCAAAGGCTTTCCCCTTTCCCAGTTCCTCCCTCACCATATGTCCCATGAGTCCTCTTCCCCCCTGCCCATTCCCCAATCCCCCCCCACCACCATTTCTCTGTTCTGGTACTCTCCTACAAAACTGGATCCAGTCTTTTCTGGGCCAGGGTCTTCTCCTTCCTTCTTCTTGGGAATCTTTTGATTTGCTAATTGTGCCTTGAGTTTTCACAGCTTCTGGGCTCATTAATATCCACTTATCAGTGATTGCATTTCATGTGTATTCTTTTGTGATTGGGTTATCTCACTTAGGATGATATTTTCCAGATCCAATCATTTGCCTATAAATTGCATGAATTCATTATTTTTAATTGCTGAGTAGTATTCCATTGAATAAATATACCACATTTTCTGTATCTATTCCTCCTTTGAGGGACATCTGGGCTCCTTCCAACTTCTGGCTTTTATAAATAAGGCTGCTATGAACATAGTGGAGCATGTGTCTTTATTGCATGCCAGGGAGTTCTCTGGGTATACGCCCAGGAGTGGTATAACAGGGTCCTCTGGAAGTGTCATGTCCAATTTTCTGAGCAACTGCCAGAATGATTTTCAGAGTGGTTGTACCATCTTGCAGTCCCACCAACAGTGGAGGAGTGTTCCTCTTTCTCCACATCCTCGTCAGCACCTTGTGTCTCTTGAGTTTTTTTTTTTTTTGTTCATTTTTTAGGTGTTCCCATAAATACTTTATTATTTTTTTATTGGATATATTCTATATTTACAATTCATTTCCCTTTTTCTGGTTCCCCACCCCCAAAGGCCCCACATTTCCTTTTCCCTCCCCCTGCTCTCTCATCTACCCTCTCCCACCTTACTGTTCTTGTACTCCCCCACAATGATGTTTTGGTCCATTCTAGCACCAGTGTCCACTCCTTTCTTCTTGTGAGACATCACTTGATATGTGATTTATGTCTTTGGTGTTCCAAGCTTCTAGGCTAATATCCACTTATCAGTGACTATATACCATGGGTATTCTTTTGAGACTGGGTCACCTCACTTAGTATGACGTTCTCCAGCTCCATCCATTTTTCTAAGAATTTCATGAATTCATTGTTTCTAATGGCTGAATAGTACTCCATTGTGTATATATACCACATTTTTTGTATCCATTCCTCTGTTGAGGGACATCTGGGTTCTTTCCAGCTTCTGGCTATTATATATAAGTCTGCTATGAACATAGTGGAGCATGTATCCTTATTGGATGCTGGGGAATCTTCTGGGTATATTCCCAGGAGTGGTATGGCTGGGTCCTCCAGAAGGATCACGTCCAGTTTTCTGAGGAACCGCCAGACTGATTTCCAGAGTGGTTGTACCAGCTTGCATTCCCACCAGCAGTGGAGGAGTGTTCCTCTTTCTCCACATCCTCGCCAACACCTGATGTCTTCTGAGTTTTTAATCTTAGCCATTCTGACTGGTGTGAGGTGAAATCTCAGGGTTGTTTTAATTTACATTTCCCTAATGACTAGTGATGTTGAACATTTTTTAAGGTGTTTCTCAGCCATCCAAATTTCTTCAGGTGAAAAGTCTCTGTTTAGCTCTGTACCCCATTTTTGGATAGGGTTATTTGGTTTTCTGGGGTCTAACCTCTTGAGTTCTTTGTATACATTGGAAATTAGCCCTCTGTTGGATGTGGGGTTGGTGAAGATTTTTTCCCAATTTGTTGGTTGCCGATTTATCCTTTTGACAGTGTCTTTTGCCTTACAGAAACTTTGTAGTTTTATGAGGTCCCATTTGTCTATTCTTGCTCTTAGAGCATAAGCAATTGGTATTCTGTTCAGGAATTTTTCCCCTGAGCCGATGTCTTCAAGGGTCTTCCCCAGTTTCTTTTCTATTAGTTTTAATGTGTCTGGTTTTATGTGGAGGTCCTTGATCCACTTGGAGTTGAGCTTAATTCAAGGAGATAAGAGTGGATCAATTCTCATTCTTCTGCATGTTGACCTCCAGTTGAGCCAGCACCATCTATTGAAAAGGCTATCTTTTTTCCACTGGATGTTTTCAGCTCCTTTGTCGAAGATCAATTGGCCATAGATGTGCGGGTTCAATTCTGGGTCTTCGATCCTATTTCATTGATCTGCCTCCCTGACAATGAACCAATACCATGCAGTTTTTAATACCACTGCTCTGTAATATTGCTTGAGGTCCAGGATATTGATTCCCCCAGAATTTCTTTTGCTGTTGAAGATAGTTTTAGCTATCCTGGGTTTTTTGTTATTCCAGATGAATTTGAGAATTGCTCTTTCTAACTCTATGAAGAACTGAGTTGGGATTTTGATGGGGATTGCATTGAATCTGTATATTGCTTTGGGCAAGATTGCCATTTTGACTATATTAGTCCTGCCAACCCACGAGCATGGAAGATTTTCTCATTTTCTGATGTCTTCTTCAATTTCCCTCTTCAGAGACCTGAAGTTTTTGTCATATAAATCTTTCACATGTTTGGTTAGCATCACTCCAAGATACTTTATATCATTTGTGGCTATTGTGAAGGGTGTCATTTCCCTAATTTCTTTCTTGGCCTGCTTATCCTTCGCGTATAGGAAGGCTACTGATTTACTTGAGTTGATTTTATAGCCAGCCACTTTGCTGAAGTTGTTTATCAGTTGCAGGAGTTCTCTGGTGGAGGTTTTTGGGTCACTTAAGTATACTATCATATCATCTGCAAATAGTGATAGTTTGACTTCTTCCTTTCCGATTTGTATCCCTTTGACTTCCCTCTGTTGTCGAATTGCTCTAGCTAGTACCTCAAGTACTATATTGAAGAGATATGGTGAGAGGGGACAGCCTTGTCTAGTCCCTGATTTTAGTGGGATTGCTTCAAGTTTTTCTCTGTTTACCTTGATGTTGGCTACTGGTCTGCTGTATATTGCTTTTACTATGTTTAGATATGGGCCTTGAATTCCTGTTCTTTCTAAGACCTTTAGCATGAAAGGATGCTGAATTTTGTCAAATGCTTTTTCAGCATCCAATGAGATGACCATGTGGTTTTTTTCTTTGAGTTTGTTTATATAGTGGATTACATTGATGGATTTCTGTATATTGAACCATCCCTGCATCCCTGGGATGAAGCCAACTTGATCATGGTGAATGATCGTTTTGATGTGTTCTTGGATTCGGTTGGCAAGTATTTTGTTTAGTATTTTTGCATCGATATTCATAAGAGAAATTGGCCTGTAGTTCTCTTTCTTAGTTGGATCTTTGTGTGGTTTTGGTATCAGGGTAATTGTGGCTTCATAGAATGAGTTGGGTAATGTTCCTTCTGTTTCTATTTCGTGGAATAATTTGAAGAGTATCGGTATCAGGACTTCTTTGAAGGTCTGATAGAATTCTGCACTAAAACCGTCTGGTCCTGTGCTCTTTTTGGTTGGAAGACTGTCTATGACCCCTTCTATTTCTTTGGGGGTTATAGGTCTGTTTAGACGATCTATTTGATCCTGGTTTAATTTTGGTATTTGGTAACTGTCTAGGAAATTGTCCATTTCCTCCAGATTCTCCAGTTGTGTTGAGTATAGGTTTTTGTAGTAGGATCTGATGATTTTTTGAATTTCCTCAGTTTCTGTTGTTATATCTCCCTTTTCATTTCTTATTTTGTTAATTTGAATACTGTCTCTGTGCCCTTTAGTAAGTCTGGCTAGGGGTTTATCTATCTTGTTGATTTTCTCAAAGAACCAGCTCCTGGTTTTGTTGATTCTTTGTATGGTTCCCTTTGTTTCAACTTGATTGATTTCAGCCCTGAGTTTGCTGATTTCCTGTCTTCTACTCCTCCTGGGTGAAATTGCTTCTTTTTGTTCCAGAGCTTTCAAGTGCGCCATTAAGTTGCTAGTATATGCTCTCTTCTGTTTCTTTTTGGAGACACTCAGGGCTATGAGTTTTCCTCTAAGCACTGCTTTCCTTGTGTCCCATAGATTTGGGTATGTTGTGCCTTCATATTCATTAAATTCTAAGAATTCTTTGATTTCTTTCTTTATTTCTTCCTGGACTAAGGTATCATTGAGTAGAATATTGTTCAGCCTCCACGCGTATGGGGATCTTCTGTTGTTTTTGTTGTTATTGAAGAACACTCTTACTCCATGGTGATCTGATAAGAGGCATGGGATTAGTTCGATCTTTTTATATTTGTTGAGATCTGTCTTGTGTCCAATTATATGGTCGATTTTGGAGAAGGTACCGTGAGGGGCTGAGAAAAAGGTATAGTCTTTTGCTTTAGGGTGAAATGTTCTATATATATCTGTTAAATCCAATTGCTCCAAAGTTTCAATGAGTTTCTCTGTGTCCCTGTTTAGTTTCTGTTTTCCTGGTCGGTCCACTGTGGATAGTGGAGTATTGAGGTCCCCCACAATCATTGTTTTAGGTGCAATGTGTGCTTTGAGCTTTAGTAAGGTTTCTTTTACAAATGAGGGTGCCCTTACATTTGGAGCGTAGATGTTTAGAATTGTGAGTTCTTCTTGGTGGATTCTTCCTTTGACTAGCAAGAAGTGACCTTCTGTGTCTCTTTTGATGACTTTGGGTTGAAAGTCAATTTTATCTGATATTAAAATGGCTACTCCAGCTTGCTTCCTGTGACCATTTGCTTGCAAAATTGTCTTCCATCGTTTTACTCTAAGGTAGTGTTTGTCTTTGACTGTGAGGTGTGTTTCCTGTATGCAGCAAAATGTAGGGTCCTGTTTTTGTATCCAGTCTGTTAGTCTATGTCTTTTTATTGGGGAGTTGAGTCCATTGATATTAAGAGATATTAAGGAATAGAGATTATTACTTCCTGACATTTTTTGATGTTATTTTTGTTTTTGAGTAGTTATCTTCCTTTGAGTTTGATGGAAGATGTTTACTGTCTTGCTTTTCCTTGGGTGCCGTTCCCTTTCTTGTATTGGAGTTTTCCTCCTATTATCCTTTGTAGAGCTGGGTTAGTGGAAAGATATTGTGTAAATTTGGTCCTGTCATGGAATATTTTGATTTCTCCATCTATGTTGATTGAGAGTTTTGCTGGGCATAGTAGTCTTGGCTGACATTTGTGTTCTCTTAGGGTCTGCATGAGGTCTGCCCAGGATCTTCTAGCTTTCATGGTTTCTGGAGAGAAGTCTGGCGTGATTCTGATAGGTCTTCCTTTATATGTTACTTGGCCCTTTTCTCTTACTGCCTTTAATATTCTTTCTTTGTTTAGTACATTTGGGGTTTTGATTATTATGTGACGGGAGGTGTTTCTGTTCTGGTCCAGTCTGTTTGGAGTTCTGTAGGCTTCTTGTATATTCATGGGCATCTATCTCTCTCTTTAAGTTAGGGAAGTTTTCTTCCATAATTTTGTTAAAGATATTTGCTGGCCCTTTAAGTTGTAGATCTTCACTCTCATCTATCCCTATAATCCTTAGGTTTGGTCTTCTCATTGTGTCCTGGATTTCCTGGATGTTTTGGGTTACAAACCTTTTGGATTTTGCGTTTCCTTTGACTGTGGAGTCAATGGTTACTATGTTATCTTCAGCATCTGAGATTCTTATTTCTATCTCTTGTATTCTGTTGTTGATGTTTGCATCTACGACCCCTGATTTCTTCCCAAGGTTTTCTATCTCCAAAGTTGCCTCCTTTTGTGATTTCTTAGTTGTTTCTACCTCTGTGTTCAGATCTTGGATGGTTTTGCTCAGTTCAATCATTTGTTTGTTTGTGTTTTCATGTAATTCTTTAATATATTTTTGTGCTCCCTCTTTCATGACTTCTGCCTGTTGTTTCAAGTTCTCCTGCATTTCTTTAACTGATTTTCTCATTTCCTCTTTATTGGTTTCTGTCTGATGGCCCATATTCTCCTGGAGTTCTTTAAGTGTTTTTTGTGTTTGATTATAAGAGCTTCTAGCCTATTGAGGTTCCCCTGCATTTCTTTTAGACGTTTGTTTATGTCTTTTTTGTGTTGATTTGCTTGAGTTAATTTTATAACCAGCCACTTTGCTGAAGTTGTTTATCAGCTGTAGAAGTTCTGTGGTGGAGTTTTTTGGGTCGCTTAATTATACTATCATATCATCTGCAAATAGTGATAGTTTGATTTCTTCCTTTCAAATTTGTATCCCTTTGACTTCCTTAGGTTGTCTAATTGCTCTAGCTAGAACTTCAAGTACTATGTGGAAAAGATATGGAGAGAGAGGACAGCCTTGTCTAGTCCCTGATTTTAGTGGGATTGCTTCAAGTTTCTCTCTATTTAGTTTGATGTTGCCTACTGGTTTGCTGTATATTGCTTTTACTATGTTTAGGTATGGCCTTGAATTCCTGTTCTGTCTAAGACTTTTAGCATGAAAGGATGCTGAATTTTGTCAAATGCTTTTACAGCATCTAATGAGATGACCATGTTTTTTTTCCTTTTAGTTTGTTTATGTAGTGGATCTCATTGATGGATTTCTATATATTGAACCATCCCTGCATCCCTGGGATGAAGCCTACTTGATCATGGTGAATGATCGTTTTCATGTGCTCTTGGATTCAGTTGGCAAGAATTTTATTTAGTATTTTTGCATCGATATTCATAAGGGAAATTGGCCTGTAGTTTTCATTCTTTGTTGGATCTTTGTGTGGTTTTGGTATCAGCATAATTGTGGCTTTGAAGAACGAGTTGGGCAGTGTCCCTTCTGTTTCTATTTTGTGGAATAGTTTGAAGAGTATTGATGTTAAGTCTTCTTTGAATGTCGGGTAGAATTCTGCCCTAAAACCATCTGGTCCCGTACTTTTTTTGGTTGGGAGGTTTTCTATAACCACTTCTATTTCTTTAGGGTTTATGGGACTATTTAGCTGATCTAATTGATCCTGATTTAATTTTGGTATTTGGTATCTGTCTAGGAAATTGTCCATTTCCTCCAGATTCTCTAGTTGTGTTGAGTATAGACCTTTGTGGTAGGATCTGATGATCTTTTGAATTTCCTGTTTCTGTTGTTATGTCCCCCTTTTCATTTCTAATTTTGTTAATTTGAATACTGTCTCTGTGTACTTTGGTTAGTCTGGCTAAGGGTTTATCTATCTTGTTGATTTTCTCAAAGAACCAGCTCCTGGTTTTGTTGATTCTTTGTATGATTCACTTTGTTTCTACTTGATTGATTTCAGCCCTGAGTTTGATGATTTCCTGTCTTCTACTCCTCCTGGTTGAATTAACTTCTTTTTCTTCCAGGGCTTTAAGGTGTGCCGTTAAGCTGCTAATGTATGCTCTCTCCAGTTTCTTTTTGGATGCACTTAGAGCTATGAGTTTTTCTCTTAGAACTGCTTTCATTGTGTCCCATAGATTTGGGTAGGTTGTATCTTCATTTTCATTGAATTCTAAAAAGTCTTTGATTTCTTTTTTTATTTCTTCCTTTTCCAAGGTGTCATTGAGTAAAGTATTATTCAGTTTCAATGTGTATGTGGGCTTTCTGTTGTTTTTCTTGCTATTGAAGACCACTCTTACTCCATGGTGATCTGATAGGAGGCATGGGATTAGCTCGATATTCTTGTATTTGTTGACATCTGTCTTGTGACCAATTATATGATCAGTTTTGGAGAAGGTACCATGCGGTGCTGAGAAAAAGGTATATTCTTTTGCTTTAGGATGAAATGTTATATATGTCTGTTAAGTCCAGTTGGTCCAAAGTTTCAATTAGTTTCACTGTGTCCCTGTTTAGTTTCTGCTTTCCTGATCAGTCCATTGAGGATAGTGGAGTGGTGAAGTCACCCATAATTATTGTGTTAGGTGCAATGTGAGCTTTAAGCTTTAGTACGATTTCTTTTATGAATGAGGGTGCCCTTGCATTTGGAGCATATATGTTCTGTATTGAGTGCTCTTCTTGGTGGATTTTCCCTTTGACCCCAAGAAGTGACCTTCTGAGACTCTTTTGATGACTTTAGGTTTAAAGTCAATTTTATCTGATATTAGAGTGGCTACTCCAGCTTGTTTCCTGAGACCATTTGCTTGTAAAATTGTCTTCCAGCCTTTTACTCTAAGACAGTGTTTGTCTTTAACACTGAGATGTGTTTCCTGTATGCAGCAAAATGTAGGGTCCTTTTTCTGTATCCAGTCTGTTAGTCTATGTCTTTTTATTGGGGAATTGAGTCCATTGATGTTAAGAGATATTAAGGAATAGTAATTATTACCTCCGAAGATTTTTGAAATTATTTTTTTATATTTGAGAGGTTATCTTCCTTTGGATTTGATGAGAGGAGGTTTCTATCTTGATTCTTCTGGGGTGTGGTTTTCCTCCTTTTGTTTGTGTTTTCCCCCTATTATTCTTTGTAGGGCAGGGTTTGTGGAAAGATATGCAAATGTGGTTTTGTCATGGAATACCTTGCTTTCTCCATCTATGGCATTTGAGAGTTTTGCTGGGTATAGTAGTTTTGGCTGAAGTTTGTGTTCTCTTAGAGTCTGCATGATATCTGCCCAGGATCTTCTAGCTTTCATGGTCTCAGGTGAGAAGTCTGGTGTAATCCTGATAGGTCTTCCTTTATATGTTACTTGGCTTTTTTCTCTTGCTGCCCTTAATATTCTTTCTTTGTTTAGTATATTTGTGGTTTTGATTATTATGTGACAGGAGGTATTTCTGTTCTGGTCCAGTCTGTTTGGAGTTCTGTAGGCTTCTTGTATATTCATGGGCATCTCTCTCTTTAGGTTGGGGAAGTTTTCTTCCATAATTTTGTAGAAGATTCTTACTGGCCCTTTAAGTTGTATATCTTCCCTCTCATCTATGCCTATAATCCTTAGGGTTGGTCTTCTTATTGTGTCCTGGATTTCCTGGATGTTTTGGGCTACAAGTTTTTTGCATTTTGTATTTTCTTTGACTGTTGAATCAATGGTTCCTATGGTATCTTCGGCATCTGAGATTCTTTCTTCTATCTCTTGTATCCTATTGTTGATATTTGCATCTATGGCATAGATGGAGAAAGCAAGGTATTCCATGACAAAACCACATTTGCATATCTTTCCACAAACCCTGCCCTACAAAGGATAATAGGGGGAAAACACCAACACAAGGAGGAAAACCACACCCCAGAAGAATCAAGATAGAAACCTCCTCTCATCAAATCCAAAGGAAGATAACCTCTCTGATTTCTTTTCAAGGTTTTCTATCTCCAAAGTTGTCTCCATTTGTGATTTCTTAGTTGTTTCTACTTCTGTTTTTAGATCCTGGATGGTTTTGCTCAGACCTTCCACTTGCTTGTTTATATTTTCATGTATTTCTTTAAGAGTTTTTTGTGTTTCTTCTTTCATGACTTCTACTTGTTGGCCCATGTTCTCTTTTATTTCTTTAAGTGATATTTGTACTTCCTCCTTATTGACTCCTAATTTTTGATCCATATTTTCCTGAATTTCTTTAAGTGATTTTTGTGTTTGCCTTGAAAGCGCTTCATATTTTTATCCATTTTCTCCTGTATTTCTTTAAGAGTTTTATCTATGTGTTCTGCTATCAGCATCCTGACCAGTGATTTTAGATCCAAATCTTGTTTTTCTGGTGTGGTGGGGTATCCGGGACTTACTGCTGTTGGGGTGCTGGGTTCAGATGCTGCCATATTGCCTTGATTTCTGTTAGTAATGTTCCTACATTTGCCTTTTGCCATCTGGTTATATCTGGCCTTAGATGGTCTTGTAGTCACTAGCTGGTGCTTGAACCTCCTGTGGCTCGAAAGGCTATTTACCCACCACTGGATGACTGCATTTCCCCTGGCACAGATTGCTGATGTGTTGTTCTCCTCTTGGGTGGTGTTGGACCTCTGGTGTATCTTTCTCTAATCAATATTATATTTGGTTATCTCTGTGGGCCTGATGCTGCTTATCTTCTCTAGATCTGTTTGCTTAGTTCAGTCTGCAGCAAGGATGCTGTCTGAGACCTAGGGGAGTGGGGAGTGTGGAGTGCAGAGTGCAGAGTGCAGGGACTCCCAGAGGGCTGGGAACCCATGCCCTGCTGGAACACAGGAACTGCTGCTCTGCCAAGCTTCAGTTCTTTGATGACTGGCTGGCGACCCGGGTCCCCCGCGATCTTAAGCTTGGGATATCTCGGGTATCTGGTCCTGTCTGCTCATAAGCATCTGCCACCAAGATGGCCTTGGATGAGCAGAGTGCAGGGTTCCCCTCAGAGTGCAGAGCCCACCGCTGGTTGGGGCCCAGGAACCCTGTTCTCCCCGGATCACTGCCAGGGGGTCTTGCGCTGCCGAAGATCCCAAGTTCTGGGTATCACGGGTACCTGGCTCAGCTCTCCTTAGTCCAGACCACTGCAAGGATGCCAGCGGTGGCCGTTGTATGTAGGGAGTGCAGCTTGCAGACAAAGGTCTTAAACTCAGGATATCTCGGGTACCTGGTTCCACAGGCTGGATCGGAACACCTGGGAAGATGGCGGAGGCTGCAGGGAGTGACCCTTTTCGATTTCTTAGTTATTTATACTTCTGTTTTTAGATCCTGAATGGCTTTGCTCAGGTCTTTTGCTTTCTTGTTCGTGTTTTCATGTAATTCTTTAAGAGATTTTTGTGTTTCCTCTTTCATGATTTCTACTTGTTGACCCAAGTTCTCCTGTATTTCTTTAAGTGATTTTCTTCATTTCCTCCTCATTGGCTTATATTTTTGATCCATATTCTCCTGAATTTCTTTAAGTGATTTTTGTGTTTGCCTTGTAATGGCTTCTAACTTTTGATCCATTTTCTCCTGTATTTCTTTAAGTGATTTATCTATGTCCTTCTTGTGTTCCTCTAACAGCATCCTGACCAGTGATTTTAGATCTGAATCTTGTTTTCCTGATGTGTTGGGGTATCCGGGACTTACTGCTGTTGGATGTTGCCTTGATTTCTGTTAGTAACGTTCCTATGTTTGCCTTTTGCCATCTGGTTAACTCTGGCGTTAGTTGGTCCTGTAATCTCTAGCTGGTGCTTGAACCTCCTGTGGGCTCGTAAGGCTATTTCCCCACCACTGGATGGCTGGTTTTCTCCTGGCACTGATTGCTGATGTGCTGCCCTCCTCTTGGGTGGTGTTGGACTCCTGGTGTATCTTGCTCAAAGCAATGCTATACTCAGTTGTCTCTGTGGACCTGATGCTGTTTGTCTGCTCTGTCAGGGAGCGAAGATGGTGGCTGGGAGCCCCTCCAAGTGCTGACCACCCTGTCTGGCACAAGACCTAGGCCTGGCTGGCACACAGCTGAACCACCTCTCTGCTCAGATCCTGTGTGCAGGTTGCTGCCTGGTGGCCTGAGTTCACAGAGATCTTAAGCTCTGGATAACTCAGATACCTGGGTCTGCTTGTCCAGTTCAAGCAGCAGCAAAGATGGCAGCGCCGGGGAGTTCAGGGTACCCTGCAGGGCCCAGAACCCACGCCTGGCTGGCCCACAGGAACTGCTGCTCTGCCTAGCTCTTGTGTGTAGATCACTGCCAGGTGGTCTGCATCCCCAGAGATCTTAAACTTGGGATATCTTGGGTGCCTGGGTCCCCTTGCCCAGTCCAAGCAGCAGCAAAGATGGCAGAGACTGCGGGGAGTACAGGGTCTCCCATAGGGCCCAGAACCCATGCCCTGCTGGGACACAGGAACCACTGCTCTACCTAGCTCCTGTTCACAGATTGCTGCCTGGCGGCCTGAGTCCCCAGAGATCTTAAACTTGGGATATCTTGGGTACCTGGTTCCTCTTGCTCGGTCCAAGCTGCAGCAAAGATGGCAGCAGCTGCGGGGAGTGCAGGGTCCCCCACAGGGCACAGAACCTATACCTGGCTGGGACACAGGAACCTCTGCTCTGCCTAGCTCCTGTTTGCAGATCCCAGATCGCTGCCTGGCAGCCTGAGTCCCCAGATATCTTAAACTCGGGATATCTTGGGTACCTGGTTCCACTTGCTCGGTCCAAGCAGCAGCAAAGATGGCCAGCGATTCAGTCTTGATTCAACTTATACTTTCTCATGCTGGGGAAGTTACAGGATCTCTCCAGATTCCAACTGACAGGATTTCAGGGATAGGTTGGAGTCATGATAAACATTCATCATGTATTGGTGGCCAAAAAGAAATCCCAGGCTTTGCTCTGCATTCTAATGAGTAAGGAATGCTTACAATGGAACCACTGTAAATAAAGGTATAATTACAAAATAATGGAAGTTCTCAAAATAAATAACAGCATAGCTCTGGGTAGTTTATGGGGGAGAAAAGCTCAAGGCATCAGAAGGGTGATGGTTGGAAGGATCTGGTCAATCAAATGTGGGCTTAGACTTGTTGTGGGGTACATTATAGTGTGAAGACCTGGTTGTTTTATCTTGGAAGAAAGAAGGAAACCAAGTGAGAATATTCAGGAAGTGTCAATATTAATCTGGGAGGGTCACAAAGTGTTTTATAGAGGAAGATTCTAAGCTAATATTGGAGGGACGAGGGTTGTCTGAATAGCAATTTGAGGAAGCAGCCTATGTGCTGTCTAGGAACCTCTGCATACAAGCTCTTGTGTTCATGGCTTGATTGAGATGTAGTTATAAGGAAGTGAGAGATGATCAAATATATCTATGTTCTGTGCAACTTCTGAGAAACTCCTGGAGGAAAATAACCAGATTTTTATCTGCAGTAAATGTGAAGGATAGAAGTGAGACTGGACGAAGTGAATCAAGGGAAGGTCAGGCCATTATTTTGATAGTCATGTGAGGAAACCACGAGGATCTGAATTAGAGCTGTGATTGTGGGGGAGAGAAGGATGAGTTAAAAAAATGAAGGTTTAGGATGGGTTAGTAACCATCTTGCATGGGAAGCACAAGAGGAATAAAAGTCTAGGATTACACTCCGTTGCCTCTCTTTTAGAAAAGCTGGAAACAGGGAGTGTCAGTTTCTTTGAAAGTAGAAGGAATTAGGTGCAGGGGATTCAGTCATCAGCCAACAGTTGTGTATGGACTTGGAAAGAATGAGAACACTTGGGCTTTGGAAGGCAATGTGAGTACTCAATGGGAGTAGACAATAAGTGCCCTTCTCCCTGGATGTCCTCCCTACCTGTTGGCAGAGAGAACTCCTTTTTAAATTTTACCCTTGGCTTAAAAAGGTTTTCCTTTAAGAAGCATTCTTCCTTCCTTCCTTCCTTCCTTCCTTCCTTCCTTCCTTCCTTCCTTCCTTCCTTCCTTCCTTCCTCTCTCTCTCTCTCTCTCTCTCTCTCTCTCTCTCTTTCTTATGTATTTATTCATTTATTCACTTTATATTCTGGTCAAGTCCCTCCCTCACAAATCCCTCCCCTATTGTTTCTTTCCATTGTCCTCACAGAGGGGAACCCCCCCCCCTTGGGTACCACCCATCCTGTGATACCAAGTTACAGTTGGACTGAACATATCCTCTCCCACTGAGGCAAGACAAGGTAGCATAGTTAGATGACTAGGATCCAGATTTAGGGTCAGCCTACTATCCAATTGTTGGGGGACTGGCATGAAGATCAAACTGCACATCTGCTACATATGTGTGTGTGGGGTGGGGAGGAGCTAGGCCCAGTCCATGTATGCTCTTTGGTTGGTGGTTCAGTTTTTGTGAGCCCCCATGGGCCCATGTTAGTTGATTCTGTAGGTCTTCTTGTGGTGTTCTTGGCCCCTCTGGCTTGTTCAATTCTATCCCCAGCTCTGCCACATGATTCCCCTGAGCTCTCACTGATGTTTAGCTGTGGGTCTCTGGATCTGTTTCAGTCTGCTGATAGACGAAGCCTTTTAGGAGACAGTTATGCGAGGCTCCTGTCTGCAAGCATAGCAGAGTATCATTAACAGTGTCAGGAGTTGGCTCTCTTCCATGAGATGGGTCTCAAGGTAGGACAGTCATTGGTTGCTTGTTCCCTCAATTTCTGTTCCATTTTTATTCTTGAGCATCTTATAGGAAGGAGAAATTTTGAGTTGAAGGTTTTGAGGGTAGGTTGATATCCCCCATCCTTCTTGAAATCCTGCCTGGCTACAGGAGGTGGCCAATTCAGTCTCCATACACCTGCTGGCAGGAGCTAGAGTTGCCTCATAAACTCCCCTGGGTCTACCATCTCCCATGTCTCCAGCTAGTCTCAGAGATTTCCAGCTAGTCTCACTGATTTCCTTTATCTCACACCAACTCTGTCTCTCCATTCCTGTTTCCCTTCTCACTCCCTCTCCCATCGAGTTCCCGCCCTCAATCTTCCTTCCATGTCTATTTTATTCCCCCTTCTGGGTCAGAGTCCCACTTCCTCTCTTGGGTCCTACTTGGTACTTTGTTTCATTGGGTCTGTAGAATGTAGCATAGTTATCCTGTATGTTGTAGCTAATGTCCACTTATAAATGAATACATACCATGCATGTCTTTCTGGGTCTGGGTTACCACACTCAGGGTGATATTTTCTAGTTCTATCTAGAAAATATCATTATGTTTTTCTACTGCAAATTTCATATCTTTGTTTTTAACAGCTGAATAGTATTCTATTGTGTAAATGAACAAATTGTCATTACCCATTCCTCAGTTGAGGGACATTTAGGTTGTTTCCAGTTTTTCACTGTTATGAATAAAGCTGCTATGAACATAGTTGAGCAAGTGTCCTTCCTTGTATATCAGGACATCTTTTGTGTGTACACTAAGAAGCAGTAGAGCTGGGTCTTGGAGTAGAACTATTCCCTGTTTTTTTTAAAAAAAAAATCATCAAATTGGCTTCCAAAGTGGTTTTTATGAGCTTGCAATCCCAACAGGAGTGTTTCCCTTACTCCACAGCCTCACCAGCATGTGATGTCATTTGTGTATTTTATCTTAGCCATTCTGACTGGGGTATGGTAGAGTCTCAGAGTTGTTTTGATTTGCATTTCCCTGATGACTAAGGATGCTGAACATGCTTTAAGTATTTCTGGGTCAGTAGAGATTCTTCTGTTGAGAACTTTTTTTATCTCTGTAAACTTTTTTTTTTTTTTTAAAAATAAAGTTATTTGCTTTACTTTGTTAGTGTCTAATTTCTTTTATGTAGTTGAGTATTTTCTTTATTTATTTAAAATGTTTTCCCCTTTCCAGATCTCCCCTTTGGAAATGCCCTATCACATTTCCCCTCCCTCTGCCTATATGAGGGTGTTCCCCCACTTACCCACCCACTCCCATCTTCCTTCCCTGGAATTCCCCTACACTGGTCTGAGGGTTTTTGATGCCCCAGTGTTCAGTGCCTAATTTTTTGAGTTCTTTATATATTTTGGATGCTAGTCCTCTGTCAGATGTAGGGTTGGTGAAAACATTTTACCATTGTGTTCATCCACAGAACTCCACTTTTGTCCCATTCATGGTGTTTTTAGTCTTGCAGAAGCATTTCAGTTTCTTGAGATCCTACTTATTGTTGATTTTAGTGCCTGAGCTACTAGTGTTCAGTTCAGGAATTGTCTCCTGTGCCAATGTGTTCAAGGCAGTTCTCTATGTTCTTTTATGTTAGATTTAGTATGTCCAGTTTTATGTTGAGGTCTTTGATCTACTTAGACTTGAATTTTTGCAGGATAATAAATATGGATCTATTTGCCTTCTTCTACATGCATACATCCAGTTAGACCAGCACCATTTGTTGAAGATGCTTTCTTGTTTCTTTTGTAATTTTTGGTATCTTTATTAAAAATCAAGTGTCCATAGGTATGTGGGGTTTATTTCTGGGTCTTTGATTCTATTCCATTGACCAACCTGTCTGCTTTTAAGCTAACACCATGCTGTTTTTATTGCTATTGTTTTGTAGTACAGCTTGAAATCAGCTATGGTGATATCTTCAGAAGTTCTTTTATTGTGCAGGATCATTTTAGATATTCTGGGTTCTTGGTGTAACTCTAACCAAGCAAGTAAAAGGTCTGTATGACAAGATCTTCAAGAGAGAAATTGAGGAAGATATAAGATGTAAAAATCTCCTATGCTTATGGAAAAGAAAGATTAACATAGTAAAAATGTACGTCTTACCACCACAATCTAAGGATTCAATGTAATTTCCATTAAAATTTCAACACAAATTTTCACAGACATGTGAAGATCAATTCTCAACTTCATATGGAAAATGTAAAAAGCTTTCTTTCATTTATAGGTGATTCAGGTGTTTTCCTTATACATTAAGCTGAACCTTGTTCATCCACAAACTCCACTTTAATGTTCCTTTTTTTTTTTTAATCCAAGACTGTTTCCTTTGTGAATCCAGTGAGGAACAAGATGTTGGACACATTGGGAGTACTTAAGTCATATATATTGATTACCAGTTGAATAACTGAAAAATTAAAAATGCTCAGGGTATTGAATATAGTAGAGGCAGAAAAATCCTTCAGCATCTAATCAGGTGAACAGAATTGTTAATCTTGGGACTTAATATTTATTATGTTTTAGTCTTATTCTGATATATAGTTTCAAAATTCAGCTTAATTACTATTTCTAGATGTAAAAAATAAAATTTCCCATTGAAAGTTTTTTTTTTCTGATGGGATTTTGTTACATAGACTACCTTTCAATTTTCAAGCCTCCACTCGCTTTCTACCTCAGCATCCTGAGTGCTTGGATTTCAGGCTTACATCACTGTGTACAGATGTTTTAATTAGGATTAGATTTTATTTTTGTAGCGTAAGAAGTGACTCTTTAGGCACAGAATTCCTGTTACCTCATCTGTCTATACCTGCTTATTCTTGTGTCATACAGATAGGCACTCAAATAATTACAGAAAGACTGAGCATTCTAACAGGTGTGTGCTTAGTACTGCAGGTCTACAGTGAGGGAACACTTTAACATTTCCCCCTCTTACATCTAAATGTCTATGTCAGAATATCTTAAAAGGTTTATTTTTTGTCAATTTTAATTATGTATTTGTATCTACACAAACATGTGTATTTTTAGAATTTTAGAGGCATTTGAGCTGCCCCACAGAGGAGCTGGAAACTGAACTTAGTCCCCTGCAAGAGCAGTACCTCCTTTTAATTGCTGAACCATCTCTCCAGCTCTACTATTTTGGTTTATTTTAAAACAAGTGAAACACACACACACACACACACACACACACACACACACACACTTTAATCCAGCATGACAAAAATAGTAATTTTATTACATAATTTAAAAATGAAGTGGCCAAAGGATTTGCTAATCAGTTATTTTGAAAACCGTTAGGACAATCTTGGCTCCTGTGACAAAGTGGCCAGCTCAGCCAGGTAAGTAGAGGACACCAGAGAGAAGGATTGCTCAGGACACAGCGGGACTGGGTTCCTTCTGCACGAGGGAGCCGAGCCGAGTAGCTCTACAGCTTCCTGGGCACATATTCTTTGGGGGGGGGAGTATCTGATCTGCAGAGAGTCCTGCGGTTAAAGGGATCCCTGCAGTCTGAGGTTGCCACCATCTTGGCTCCTGTGACAAAGCTGCCAGCTCAGCCAGAGACCTGTGCCACATCTGACACGGGGAAGATACCACTTCCTGATACTCTCTAGAGAACTGGCAGGAGCAGGTTAATTGCCACTGCTCCTTTCCATTGGATGTGGTAGACCTGTGCCACATCTGACATGGGGAAGATCCTACTTCCTGATACTCTTTCGAGAATGGACAGGAGCAGGTTATTCAGTAGAAGCAGGGCATTTGAGAACCAGCATCAACGGAGCATTTGAAATCCAGCAGCAAGCCCTGTCCTGGGCCACTTGCCCTGAAGAGTGATCAGTGCTTAGAAGGGGTCCTCAAGGCATCCACCATCATCACTACAGAATGGACTAGATGGGCAACACCAGGTACATAGAGACAACCCGAGAATAGCATTGCTTGGGACAAGGCACACTAGGGCTCCAATGGCACCCAAGAGTAGGGCAGCACATCAACAATCTGTGCCAGGGGAAACCCAGTCATTCAGGGGTGCAGAAATAGCCTTACAAGCCAGCAGGAGGTTCAATCACCAGCCAGTGTCAGCAGGACCAACTAACACCATAGATAACCAGATGGCAAAAGGAAAATGCAGAAACATTACTAACAGAAATCAAGGCAATATGGCAGCATCTGAACCCAATTCTCCAAAAACAACAAGTCCTGTATACCCCAACACACCAGAAAAACAAGATTTGGATTTAAAAGTACTGGTCAAGATAGTGCTAGAGGAACACAAAAAAGTCATAAATAAATCTCTTAAAGAAATGCAGGGGAACATGAATAGGCTAGAAGCCCTTACAGTGAAAATACAAAAATCACTTAAAGAAATCCAGGAGAATATGGGTCAACAGATAGAAGCCAATAAAGAGGAAATGCAAATTCACCTAAAGAAATGCAGGAGAAATTGAGTCAACAGGCAGAAGTCATGAAAGAAGAAACACAAAAATCTCTTAAAGAATTACAGGAAAACACAAAGAAACAAGTGAAGGAATTGAGCAAAACCATCCAGGATCTAAAAACAGAAGTAGAAACAACAAAGAAATCATAAAGGGAGACAACTTTGGAGATAGAAAACCTTGGGAAGAAATCAGAGGCCATAGATGCAAATATCAACAACATAATACAAGAGATTGAAGAAAGATTCTCAGATGCTGAAGATACCATAGAAACCATTGACTCAACAGTTAAAGAAAATGCAAAAAGAAAAAAGCTTGTAACCCAAAACATCCAGAAAATCCAGGACACAATGAGAAGACCAAACCTACGGATTATAGGTATAGTGAGAGTGAAGATTTACAACTTAAAGGGCCAGCAAGTATCTTCAGCAAAATTATGGAGGAAAACTTTTGTAACCTAAAGAGAGAGTTGCCCATGAATATACAAGAAGCCTACAGAACTCCAAACAGACTGGACCAGGCCAGAAATACCTCCTGTCACATAATAATCAAAACTCCAAATGTACTAAACAAAGAAAGAATATTAAGAGCAATAAGAGAAGAAGGCCAAGTAACATATAAAGGAAGACCTATCAGAATCACACCAGACCTCTCACCAGAGACCATGAAAGCTAGAAGATCCTGGACAGATCTCATACAGACTCTAAGAGAACACAAATGCCAGCCAAGACTACAATACCCAGGAAAACTCTCAATTACCATAGATGGAGAAAACAAGATATTCCATGATAAAACCAAATTTACACAATATCTTTCCACAAACCCAGCCCTACAAAGGATAAGAAGTGGAAAACACCAATACAAAGAGCTAAACCCTGGAAAAAGCAAGATAGTAACATTCTTACATCAAACCCAAAAGAAGATAACCACTCAAATATAAAAACAACAAAGAAAAATAACAGGGAGTAATAATCACTATTCCTTATTATCTCTTAACATCAATGGACTCAATTCCCCAATAAAAAGTCATAGACTAACAGACTGGATAAGTAAACAGGACCCTACATTTTGCTGCTCACAGAAAATACACCTCAATGTCAAAGACAAACACTACCTCAGAGTCAAAGGCTGGAAAACAATTTTACAAGCAAATTGTCCTGTGAAACAAGCTGGAGTAGCCATTCTAATATTAGATAAATTTGATGTTGAACATAAAGTCATCAAAAGAGACACAGAAGGATACTTCTTACTGGTCAAGGGAAAAATCCACCAAGAAGAACTCTCTTCTGAACATCTATGCTCCAAATGCAAGGGCTCTCTCATTCATAAAAGAAACTTTACTAAAGCTCAAAGCACACATTGTACCTAACACAATAATTGTGGGGGACTTCAACACTCCACTGTACTCAATGGACTGATCAGGAAAACAGAAACTAAACAGGGACACAGGTTAACTAATTGAAGATTTGGACCAAGTGGATTTAAAATATATATATAATATATATATATAAAGTATATATATATAATATATATATTATATATATATAAATAAAACATTTCATCCTAAAGCAAAAGAATATACCTTTTTCTCAGCACCTCATGGTACCTTCTTCAGAATCAACCATATAATTGGTC
Source organism: Apodemus agrarius (assembly GCA_964023405.1). NCBI lineage: Eukaryota > Metazoa > Chordata > Mammalia > Rodentia > Muridae > Apodemus > Apodemus agrarius. The sequence goes on along the minus strand of OZ030014.1, from coordinate 112,742,039 downwards.
ACAAGACACACCTCAAGAAATATAAGAAGATCGAACTAATCCCATGCTTTCTATCAGATCACTATGGAATAAGAGTGGTATTCAATAGCAACAAAAACAACATAAAGCCCACATACACATGGAGGCTGAACAGTACTCTACTCAATGATACCTTGTTCAAAGAAGAAATAAAGAAATCAAAGACTTTTTAGAATTTAATTGAAATGAAGGCACAACATACCCAAATCTATTCGACACAATGAAAGCAGTGCTAAGAGGAAAACTCATAGTCCTGAGTGCCTCCAAAAAGAAACTGGAGAGAGCATACACTAGCAGCTTAAAGGCATACCTGAAAGCCCTGGAACTAAAAGAAGGTAATTCACCCAGTAGGAGTAGAAGAGAGGAATTCATCAAACTCAGGACTGAAATCAATCAAAGAGAACCATACAAAGAATCCACAAAACCAGGAGCTGTTTCTTTGAGAAAATCAACAAGATAGATAAATCCTTAGCCAGACTAACCAAAGGCTACAGAGACATTAACCAAATTAACAAAATTAGAAAAGAAAAGGGAGATATAACAACAGCAACTGAGGAAATTAAAAAAAACATCAGATCCTACTACAAAAGCCTATATACAACACAACTGGAAAATCTGGAGGAAATGGACAGTTTCCTAGACAGATACCAAAAAGCACAATTAAATCAGGATTAAATAGATCATCTAAACAGTCCCATATCCCTAAAGAAATAGAAGTGGTCATAGAAAGTCTTGCAACCAAAAAAAAAAAAAAAAAAAAAAAAAAAAAAAAAAAAAGCACAGGACCAGATGGTTTTAGTGCAGAATTCTATCAGACATTTAAAGAAGACCTAACACCAACACTCTTCAAATTATTCCACAAAATGGAAAAAGAAGGAACACTACCCAACTCGTTCTATGAAGCCACAATTATGCTGATACCAAAACCACACAAAGATCCAACAAAGAAGAACTACAGGCCAATATTCCTTATGAGTATAGATGCAAAAATACTCAATAAATTTTTTCCCAATTGAACCCAAGGAAACATCAAAACAATCATTCACTATGATCAAGTAGGCTTCACCCAGAGATGCAGGGATGGTTCAATATACAGAAATCCATCAATGCAACTCACTACAAAAACAAACTCAAAGAAAAAAAAACCTACATGGTCATTTCATTAGATGCTTAGAAAGCTTTTGACAAAATTCAGCATCCCTTCATGCTAGAAGTCTTAGAAAAAACTGGAATTCAAGGCCCATACCTAAACATAGTAAAAGCAATATACAGCGAACCAGTAGCCAACATCAAACTAAATGGAGTGAAACTTGAAACAATCCCACTAAAATAAGGGACTAGACAAGGCTGCCTTCTCTCTCCATATCATTTCAATATAGTACTTGAAGTTCTAGCTAGAGCAATTAGACAACATAAGGAAGTCAAAGGGATACAAACTGGAAAGGAAGAAGTCAAACTATCACTATTTGCAGATGATATAATAGTATACTTATGTGACCCCAAAACTCCACCAGAGAATGACTAGAGCTGATATCCAACTTAAGCAAAGTGGCTGGTTATAAAATCAATTCAAGTAAATCAGTAGCTTTTCTATACTCAAGGGATAAACAGGCTGAGAAAGAAATTAGGGAAATGACACCCTTCACAATAGCCACAAACAATATAAAGTACTTTAGGGTGACTCTAACCAAACAAGTGAAAGATCTGTATGACAAGAACTTCAGGTCCCTGAAGAAGAAAATCAAAGACCTCAGAAAATGGAAAAATCTTTCATGCTTGTAGATTAGCAGGATTATTATAGTAAAAATGGCCATCTTGCCAAAAGCAATATACAGATTCAATGCAATCTTCATCAAAATCCCAACTCAGTAAAAATACTAAATAAAATTCTTGCCAACAGAATCCAAGAGCACATTAAATTGATCATTCACCATGATCAAGTAGGCTTCATCCCAGGGATGCAGGGATGGTTCAATATACAGAAATCCATCAATGTAATCCACTACATAAACAAACTAAAAGAAAAAACCACATGGTCATCTCATTAGATGCTGCAAAAGCATTTGACAAAATTCAGCATCCTTTCATGTTAAAAGTCCTGGAAAGAACAGGAATTCAAGGCCCATACCTAAACATAGTAAAAGCAATATACAGCAAACCAGTAGCCAACACTTAAATAAATGGAGAGAAACTTGAAGCAATCCCACTAAAATCAGGGACTAGACAAGGCTGCCCTCTCTTTCCATATCTTTTCAATATAGTACTTGAAGTTCTAGAGAGAACAATTAGACAACATAAGGAAGTCAAAGGGATACAAATTGGAAAGGAAGAAGTCAAACTATCATTATTTGCAGATGATATGATAGTATATTTTAGTGACCCAAAAAACTCCACCAGAGAACTCCTACAGCTGATAAACAACTTCAGCAAAGTGGCTGGTTATAAAATCAACTCAAGCAAATCAGTAGCCTTTCTGTACTCAAAGGACAAGCAGGCTGAGAAAGAAGTCAGGGAAATAACACCCTTCTCAATAGCCACAAACAATATAAAGTATTTTGGCGTGGCTCTAACCAAACGAGTGAAAGATCTGTATGACAGGAACTTCAAGTCCTTGAAGAAAGAAATCAAAGAAGACCTCAGGAAATGGAAAAATATTTCATGCTCTTGGATTGGCAGGATCAATATAGTAAAAATGGCCATCTTGCCAAAAGCAATCTACAGATTCAATGCAATCCCCATCAAAATCCCAAATCAATTCTTCATAGATCTAGAACGAGCAATTCTCAAATTCATTTGGAGTAACAAAAAACCCAGGATAGCTAAAACTATTCTCAGCAATAAAAGTACTTCTTGGAGAATCAATATCCCTGACCTCAAGCAGTACTAGAGAGCAATTGTGTTAAAAACTGCATGGTACTGGTACAGCGACAGGCAAGTAGATCAATGGAATAGAATTGAAGATCCAGAAATGTACCCACAGAGTAATGGTCACTTGATATTTGCCAGTTACCTTGGTTTTTTTTTTTTTTTTAACAGAGCTGAGGACCGAACCCAGGGCCTTGCACTTGCTAGGCAAGCGCTCTACCACTGAGCTAAATCCCCAACCCCATCACTTGATATTTGATAAAGGAGCTACAACCATCCAGTGGAAAAAAGATAGTCTTTTCAACAAATGGTGCTGGTTCAACTGGAGGTCAACATGCAGAAGAATGCAAATTGACCCACTCTTATCTCCTTGGACTAAGATCAACTCCAAGTGGTTCAAGGACCTCCACATAAAACCAGACACACTGAAACTAATAGAAAAGAAACTTGGGAAGACCCTGGAGGACATGGGCACAGGGGGAAAGTTCCTGAACAGAACACCAATAGCTTATGCTCTAAGATCAAGAATTGACAAATGGGATCTCTTAAAATTACAAAGTTTCTGTAAGGCAAAATTCATTGTCAGAAGGACAAAACAGCAACCAGTTCTTCATAGTTAGAAAGAGCAATTCTCAAATTCATCTGGAATAACAAAAATCCCAGGATAGCCAAAAGCATTCTTGACAGTAAAAGAACTTCTCGGGGAATCAGTATCCCAGACCTCACGCAGTACTACAGAGCAATAGTGTTAAAAACTTCATGATATTGGTACAGCGACAGGCAAGTAGATCAATGGAATAGAATTGAAGACTGAGAAATGTACCCACAGAGTTATGGCCACTTGATCTTTGATAATGGAGCTGAAAACATCCAATGGATAAAAAATAACCTTTTCAACAAATGGTGCTGGTTCAACTGGAGGTCAACATGCAGAAGAATGTGAATTGACCCACTCTTATCTCCTTGTACTATGATCAACTCCAAGTGGATCAAGAACCTCCACATAAAACCAGACACACTGAAACTAATAGAAAAGAAACTGGGGAAGATCCTGGAGGACATGGGCACAGGGGGAAAGTTCCTAAACAGAACACCAATAGCTTATGCTCTAAGATCAAGAATTGACAAATGGGACCTCATAAAATTACAAAGTTTCTGTAGGGCAAAGGACAGTGTCAGAAGAACAAAATGCCGACCAACAAATTGGGAAAAGATCTTCACCAACCCCACATCTGACAGAGGGCTAATATCCAATATATACAAAGAACTCAAGAAGTTAGACCCCAAAGAACTAAATAACTCTATTAAAAATGGGGTACAGAACTAAACAAAGAATTTTCACCTGAAGAAATTTGGATGGCTGAGAAGCACCTTAAGAGATGTTCAACATTATTAGTCATCAGGGAAATGCAAATCAAAACAACCCTGAGATTCTACCTCATACCAGTCAGAATGGCTAAGATTAAAAACTCAGGAGACAGCAGGTGTTGGCAAGGATGTGGAGAAAGAAGAACTCTCCTCTATTGCTGGTTGGAATGCAAGTTGGTACAACTACTCTGGAAATCAGTCTGGCCCTTCCTCAGAAAACTGGGCCTGACACTTCTGGATGTCCCTGCTATGCAACTCCTGGGCATATACCCAGAGGAACCCTGGCATGCAGTAAGGATACATGCTCCACTATGTTCATAGCAGCCTTTTATTTTTTATAATAGCCAGAAGCTGAAAAGAACTCTGATGATGTTTTATCCATGTTGTCTTAGGCATAGAATGATGCACTGAAGAATAGTAACCATCAGCAGACAGGACACAATTTCATTAAATCAGAGTATATTTTGTCAAACAAAGAAAAAAAAACTAAGTGAAATGTTCTTTTTTCAGATTTACACAAAACACACATTTTATTTTGGTCAAACAATTATATTTCTAATATCCTTAACTGTAAGCCATAGACTGCCCCTCCTTAGTTTAACAGGAAGAGAAGCAAGCATTCATTAATTAATTGCTTTGTGCCTGGCCTAGTACCTAGGTAGACTTATTGTATCACTTACTTTAAACCTTTTTCTTTAAGTAGTTGTAGTGAATATTGCATGACAGAAGAGGAAAACTGAGGCCCAGAAGTTTTAAAATTTTGTTTTTTTAAAAATTAAAAAAAATTTAAATTTATTTTTATTTTTGATCAGGGAACTCAAGAAATTAGTATTCAAGCTGAGATCCAACTAATCATGTGATTTGAATATATTCTAAATATAAAATTCTTCTATGTGCATGTTAGTAATTGTACCACTTGGTGAGCTATTGTAAAAAGATTCATGGCTCTAGTCCAGACTGTCTCAAAAAAAAAAAAGTCAAATGAACAAACCAACAACCAAAGAGCCACTAAAATATCAGGAGCCCAAATTAAACAAAACAAAACAAAAAACCAAAACAACTGAATAGGTAATTATGTATCATGTTAGTCTGATTAAACACACACACACACACACACACACACACACACACACACACAGACACTCATAACCTTGAAAGGCATCTATGTAGAATATCTCTATGTATCCACATTAAATTGCTCATGCCACATTATAATGCTATGGCCTGTTTGCTATGTTCATGAGGGAGTTTTGGGACATAGAAAATGACATTTGTACATAACATCATTCTTTCCCCCAAGACTTTTACCTTCTTCCCTCTATTCCCCCATTAAGCTGTTAGCTAGTTCTATTTTCTAGGAGACAAACAACTGTTTTATACTCCAACTCTTTTAAATGCTCTTTGGTAACATTGATGAGAAACAATGAATCCTCGCTGAAAAATTACTGGCCAAAGAAAATAAGAATAGGAGTCAAGCTCTTTGGCTCTTTTTCATGTATATCTGATTGTCTCAGCTAAGGCAACAGTTTCTGATCCCTCTTTCTCTTCTCTCTCTAGGGATCAGCTCCCCAGAGTTCTGGGTACAGACCATGGCTTAATAAATGTGTGTTCATTTGACAGGAGCAGGAACCAGGAGCTGAGCAGATCTCACAGTATCATGCCAGCTCCTGAATAATTGAGCATAGTCTGTGTGATTAATGCATTTATGTATTCAATTTGTATTAGCAATATCCTCCCTGCCATCTTCCTGCCATTTCTCTCAGCCCTCAATAATACATTTGCAGAAAGCCTCCTAAAAAGTGTACTGGTTAATAAAACAAACAAGGGAGGCATGTGCTAGGATAAAGGTGTTAGGGGGCTATTTATTTGACAATAGTAAGCAAATCATGTAATTGTTCTGTTTCATATGGATACACAGATTTTAGATCTAGACAATCAACAACTTAGCAGCAACTAAGATTGAAAACTGATTTATCCATGAGATGTTATGTTTATTATATATCAGCTTTACTTTTTCTTTTTACTGTTTCTTACGAATAAAATGCATATAGAATGTATCAAAAATTTTTCCATTCAAGGTCATAAATAATGTTTTACTTCATAGAAATAACATTGTAGAAACTCTAAGTAATGCTTCCTCTTAAGTAAAATGATTCACAATATTGCTAGGAAAAAAAAAAAGGTTAAGCATGTTTCTTATTGTCACTAGAAAAAGAAAATAGGTGTTTCTTACACAATGCTTCCACATTTTCAACCCAAGAGGATCAGAGGTAAAGGAAAGCAGGATTAATCAGGTTTTACATGCGCAAACACACAGAAAGAACATTGGTCAGATCCTCTTAGAGTTAGTATGTTATACACAAGAACGTCTCATAAGATTTTCCTTTTTTATTTTATTGAAAGTGGATTATTTTCTTGTACAATACATCCTGTCTACAGTTTCCCTTCTCTCCACTCTTCTCAGTTCTCCCCCACCTCCCTTCCTCCCCAGGTCTTCTCCTCCCCTTTCAGAAAATAGCAGTCCACCAAGAGACAATAACCAAACGTGACAAAATAAGATAAAATAAGACAAGGCAAAAAAGTCCTCATATTGAGACTGAACAAGGAAAAGACAATAGGAGGAAAAAGAGTTCCAAGTGCCTGCAAAAGAGTCAGAGACAAAACTGCTTCCACTATTAGGAGTCCCACAAAACCATAGGCTAGCAGCCATAACATACAGAGAGGACCTGGTACAGACCCTTGCAGGCTACATGCTTGTGGCACCAGTATCTGTGAGCCTATATGAGCCCTGCTTAGTTGATTCAGTAGGTCATGTTCCTGTGTCCTATATCCCCTCTGACTGCTACAATCTTTCTTACTCTTCTACCATGGGGTTCCCCAATCTCTGAGGATAGGGACCCAATGAAGACCTCTAATTTAGACTCTCCACATAATATCTGGCTATCTTTGTGTCTTCTACCTGCTGCTAGAGGAAGTCTCATCCTTTTGCAAAATTTTTGTATTGGAATTACTTGATTCACACCCTTAGTGGTCATTTCTAACTACTGTTTATGTGGCAGGCACAGCTATCTACTTGCCCTTTCTTACACATTTTTAGACCTCATATGGAAAATTGGCATCTCTCCAGGGGCCAGAAGTATCAGACACCAACAGAATGGAGCAGGGTTGTTTTATTGGTTCAGTTCTATGGGGTTCTCTTTTATCCTGATTTCTGGATCCATTCCATAGTGTCTTGATGCTTTTTATTTAAAATGTTGGTTCTTGTTGCTAAGCAAGTTGTAGGAACTTTTATGCTATTACTGTGGATCATTTTAAGTTGAGTCCTCAGCCCCTCTCCTGAATTTATTGTGAGGGTTGAACAGCTCCTTGCTGGTGGCTTTCTAAACTCTATCTCTGGCTATCTCTTGTGTTTTCTGATTATACATCTGGTGGAATGGGAACAATCAATTTCAGTTCTTATGGAAAATTAATTTTTTATGGAAGTATTATATGACTTGCCAGTGTTTTCAGGAAGTCTTCTGACAACCTGGTGCAAAGAATCACAGGTTTCTTTGCTTTTCAGCAAACTACTAGCATCAAAGGATCTTTCACCATCTTTGAATTTTAAGCAACATCAGTCAATTGCTACTTAATAAACTAGTTATTCTCTCTCTCTCTCTCTCTCTCTCTCTCTCTCTCTCTCTCTCTCTCTGTTGAAAAAGTTAGTGGACTTATTACTGCTTATAGGGTGTGAGGCTCAAGAGCTCTTCGTGGGGTGGGTCCATTTCCCCTTCACCACCACAGACTTCTGGCTTTGAAGGATGGCACTGGCCCTGTGGCTGGCCACCATATTGACATCAGAGTGGTACTTGTTCTTTTGGATCATGTGCCTGATGTTGCTGAGTGTAGCCAGAGCATTCTTGTTGATGGTGGCCCTCATTTAAGAGGTGGCAAGTTTTCTCTGTCTAAACCTGCGTTTCATAAGAAACATGACCCCTTTGCTATCAGCTGCAGGTTCCACTCCCAGAATCTTGTGATGAATTAGCCCATTGTAGTGGAAGATGTTGCAGGCCTTAAGATACTTGGTACCGTAAATCTGCATATTACTCTTGATCAAGAATCTGGAGCAGTTCTTAACGACTATACATTGGAGATGCGCAGACATGGCAGTAGCTCCTGTCCCTATGGCTGCTAGAGACAGAAGAGCTATACTTTCTATTAAGATATGTTTTCTAACATTTCTTACTCAATTTTAGGATTCTAGTTCTAAAAACCCTCCTCCCTTTGATGACCCTTTGCTTCCTTTACAATTTCAACTCAATTACCATTTTAGTTATTGTTCAACTCATTCTTGGACTAAAATGAACAAGCGACAAAAATCCACAAAATATACTAAGTGTTGGGGAACACATTTTTTTCTGGGAATTGTCTAGATCTGCACCACTAATTTAGCAGTGGCCAATGAGTTTGTATATGGTCTCATGACTGCCTAGTGGCCATGGACTCTGGCTTGACCTGGGTCAAATTTTGACTGCAATCAGCCATAACTCAAAAATGATCTGATACTATGATCAGTAGAATCATGCTTTGATGAGCACATTGGTAGAATCAGTTTTTCAAGAAAGTGAGGAGTAGGAATTAATGGTGTGTCCTCACGTGAGCTAACATTGAGAATGTAATGTGTTACCTACCTTTTTACTCTCTCATTGACTTTTCTGTCTACTGTTGACTGTGATTCTAAGAGGCTAAAATTATTTGTGTAGCTGAGGATTCTAGATGTAAGAATTAAATGCTTATTCCTAGAAAAATTGTTAGGAAATCTAAAAGGAAGACTAATTTTTCTGTCTGTTTAGAATGAAGATAAGCTTGAATGGAAGCTGTATGTCATTATTGGACAATTGTGCTAAGCACATCTATTGCTCAAAAAAATGGACAACAAAGGAATGACAAAAGCATCAGAAGTATTTGAGAAAAGGGAGTAATCTTTGGAATAGTTTAAATTATGCTAGGTAAATTGTGACTCTCATTTGATGTCTTGAGAGTTGGTAGTACTGGCTTTCCTGTTCCTTGGGCAGAATGGAAGTTCCAGAAAGAATGGCCAGGGGCTTCTGTACCCTAAGTAAACATAGACTTTATTCATGGAGGCTCTGAAATTAGGTTCTTAATAAAGCTTTGAAGGCAAGTGGTACAACCTCAAAGGGAAGAGTCATTCATTCTAGAGGGAAAAATGATGTTTAACACTTATGCACCAATGTGTGTTAAAAATAATAGTAGCTAAATAAGATAATTTTAATTTTTACAGTGAATATGCTGCATATAATTATTTTTAATACAATAGGAAACTAATGTTTAAAGGGATTGTTTCATTACTTGACTGTAAGTGAAATGAAAGCTCGAGCCTTTGATTTTAATGATGTTTTGGAAAGACTTGTACTTTTTAAAGTTTATAGGGTTTCTTCTATTGTCTAGTAATGCATGGGACTGAATAAATCACCTGAAGTTCAGTTTTTTATAATCAGAAAATTTATTTAATTAGTTACTTTGAAATATCCCCCCCTGAAGCAGTAAAACAAAATATTACTTATTTTTCACCAATATGCTCAACAGCCATTTCATGTTGCTTCAATAAAAAATGTTAAATGGGTATCTTATCAGAAAAGTCCACTGAGCCAATGTCCTCAAGGGTCTTCCGCAGTTTCTTTTCTATTAGTTTTAGTGTGTCTGGTTTTATGTGGAGGTCCTTGATCCACTTGGAGTTGAGCTTAGTACAAGGAGATAAGAGTGGATCAATTCTCATTCTTCTGCATGTAGACCTCCAGTTGAGCCAGCACCATCTGTTGAAAAGGCTATCTTTTTTCCACTGGATGTTTTCAGCTCCTTTGTCGAAGATCAATTGGCCATAGATGTACGTGTTCAATTCTGGGTCTTCGATCCTATTCCATTGATCTGCCTCCCTGTCACTGAACCAATACCATGCAGTTTTTAATACCACTGCTCTGTAATATTGCTTGAGGTCCGGGATATTGATTCCCCCAGAAGTTCTTTTGCTGTTGATGATAGTTTTAGCTATCCTGGGTTTTTTGTTATTCCAGATGAATTTAAGAATTGCTCTTTCTAACTCTATGAAGAACTGAGTTGGGGTTTTGATGGGGATTGCGTTGAATCTGTATATTGATTTGGGCAAGATTGCCATTTTGACTATATTAGTCCTGCCAATTAGTCCACGAGCATGGAAGATTTTCCCATTTTCTGATGTCTTCTTCAATTTTCCTCTTCAGAGACCTGAAGTTTTTGTCACATAAATCTTTCACATGTTTGGTTAGTGTCACTCCAAGATACTTTATATCATTTGTGGCTATGTGAAGGGTGTCATTTCCCTAATTTCTTTCTCGGCCTGCTTATCCTTCGTGTATGGGAAGGCTACTGATTTGCTTGAGTTGATTTTATTGGGGAAGACCCTTGAGGACATTGGCTCAGGGGAAAAATTCCTGAACAGAATACCAATTGCTTATGCTCTAAGAGCAAGAATAGACAAATGGGACCTCATAAAATTACAAAGTTTCTGTAAGGCAAAAGACACTGTCAAAAGGATAAATCGGCAACCAACAAATTGGGAAAAGATCTTCACCAACCCCACATCCGACAGAGGGCTAATATCCAATGTATACAAAGAACTCAAGAGGTTAGACCCCAGAAAACCAAATAACCCTATCCAAAAATGGGGTACAGAGCTAAACAGAGACTTTTCACCTGAAGAAATTCGGATGGCTGAGAAACACCTTAAAAAATGTTCAACATCATTAGTCATTAGGGAAATGCAAATCAAAACAGCCCTGAGATTTCACCTCATACCAGTCAGAATGACTAAGATTAAAAACTCAGAAGACATCAGGTGTTGGCGAGGATGTGGAGAAAGGGGAACACTCCTCCACTGCTGGTGGGAATGCAAGCTGGTACAACCACTCTGGAAATCAGTATGGTGGTTCCTCAGAAAACTGAACATGATACTTCCGGAGGACCCAGCCATACCACTCCTGGGAATATACCCAGAAGATTCCCCAGCATGCAATAGGGATACATGCTCCATTATGTTCATAGCAGCCTTATATATAATAGCCAGAAGCTGGAAAGAACCCAGATGTCCCTCAACAGAGGAATGGATACAAAAAATGTGGTATATATACACAATGGAGTACTATTCAGCCATTAGAAACAATGAATTCATGAAATTCTTAGAGAAATGGATGGAGCTGGAGAACATCATACTAAGTGAGGTGACCCAGTCTCAAAAGAATACCCATGGTATGCAGTCACTGATAAGTGGATATTAGCCTAGAATCTTGAAACACCAAAGACATAAATCACATACCAAGTGATGTCTGACAAGAAGAAAGGAGTGGATACTGGTGCTAGAATGGACCAAAGCATCATTGTGGGGGAGTACAAGAAAAGTGAGGTGGGAGGGGTTGGATGAAGGAGCAGGGGGAGGGAAAAGGGCATGTGGGACCTTTGGGGGGTGGGGAACCAGAAAAAGGGAAACGAATTGTAAATATAGAATATATCCAATAAAAAACGATTCTCTATACCCAGATCTGTTGTTCTGTTTTTCTTTTTTTAAAAATTTATTTATTTATATATGTGACTACACTGTCACTGTTGCTTTATTCAAACACACCAGAAAAGACCATCAGATCCCATTACAGATGGTTGTGAGCCACCATGTAGTTGCTGGGATTTGAACTCTGGACCTCTGGAAGAGCAGTCAGTGCTCTTAACTGCTGAGCCATCTCTCCAGCCAGTTTTTCTTACCAGCTGTCATCACCACAACCCTCACCATTGGGTTAATGAAACAATCCATATTAATGTCATTCTTAACATTTTAGAATGTATTTTGCCTGTGTTTTTACATGACTAAATGCATTACATTCAGGTAGCAATTATTTAAGATTCTTTGGCTGGGATTGATGGTGCACATGTGTAATTCTAGCAACTTGGGAGACTGAAGCAGGAACATGACTTGAACCCACTCTGGGAATCATAGTAAAACACAGTTCACAAAACAATCAAGAGTAAGATATAAGCAATAACCAGTTTCTTCTAAGTTGTATATTGGTGTAAAAAGGGAGTATGTCTTAAGGCATGGACATTCAAAAATTCAATCACACAGGCCAACAATTGGTAGGAGTAATAATAGTTACTACTCATTTTATATATATATATATATATATATATATATATATATATATATATAATGTCTAAGATATTGTGTTGGGAATGACACAGAAATCACTTATTACATAACAAGCTTTCTGGAAAAAAGTTGTTGAATTAGGTATCCCATAACTTAATTTTCCCTGATACCCAGGGTAACTCTCTTGGAGAGAGAAAAAAAGTTAAATGATGTCTAATCTCTTTTAAATTAACCAAAAAATGATACTGGGATATAGTTCAGAAGATTCCATCTTTAGCACACAGAAAGAAGAAAAAAGAGAGAAAGAACACATCCATATATGCAGCCTCATCATATTTTGTAGAAAGTTTCACTGTTTAGCTCAGTTCAACTTTAAGCTCACAGCAATCCTCCTGTCTTAGTTTTTGAGTGCTGGTATTATAGGCAAAATCTATTGATCTGGACAGGAAAATACTCTTATTATATAGATGTTTTGAATAGTAAGTCCCTAGTAAAACCAATTTGCAATTGTTTATGAGTGAGCCAGTATCTACGAATTTAAGTCGCATAGCACTCAGACTGAATACCATGTGTTCCTAATAACATCTGGGGCACGGATAGAGGTGTTTCATAACTTAAATGCACCTTACTATAGAATGTGACTTAGAGATACAACTTGCTATTCTGGACTGGAAAGTATATGTTTAAATCAGAAAGGTGTCATCTAGGGAGACAGAAGCTGTCTCCCACTCCTTCCTGCTGACACCTAGTTGTTTGAATCTGCTAGGACCTGTGGCAGAGGGGAACTGAGGAGAGAAGATGGGATAAAGGTGATGAGCACCTGAATTTAGTAGACAGATTGCCCAGGATTATCCAATCCCAGAAGTCCCTAAAAGGTGCGTGAGGTAGGGGATTCAGTACCCATGTGAGATGACATGAAAGAGGTTTGACTAGTCATTGCTGCCTTTGAAGACAGGAGAGAGGTCAAAACCCAAGGAATGTAGTGAGCTTGTAGATGCTGGAAACATCAAAGCCACGGATTCTTCCCACAGAGTGTCCAAGGGGAAGCAGCTCTGATTTTAGTCAGACTTTGACCTCCAAGCCATAAAATAAATTTGAGTTATTTTAAAATACCAAGTTTGTGGAAATGTGTATCAGAAACAACAGCAAAACCAATGCAATAATATATACCAAACTTCTGCATTTTCAACATTGTTTGTATTCTCAAGCTGATATGATTGTTAAGTAGATTGGTGTTTAGGTTACATTCCTCTGATTCAAAGTCTACTTCTGCTCGTACCAAAGGATGATATTGAATTTATTCTTGGATTTTGTTGGTTTTCGGAGTGTTTATAATTATCTCCCTGTTATATTCAGATTCCTGTACTTCTTAGCGGGAGAAAGTTACCACTGGTTGTGCCTAGCAGTGAGTACTCTCCATGTCTTTGGATGGAGCTTCAGCAATAGAAAGATTGTTCTGATAATTTGTGCTATTGAGGTAAGAGTGATCCAGATCAATATAATAAAAATTTAAAAATATTGGCAAATTGTATAGAAATAAAAATGTTTTAGCTGTCTGAATTAATCAAGGTAAAAATCAGGTTAAAGTTATGTAAGTATATTGATAGTTCAAATGTTATCATGTCAAGAGCACTTGGTACTGTTCATGTGGTTAAGATAAGAAACATTTTTAGTCAGAAAAACTTCAGTTTAAATAGAAGTTGCTCCTTATTTTTAGAATCCTGGAGTAATTATCCATAAGTTTCAATTTCATGACTTTTAAGACAGGGCTAATATATCTAAGTTAGGTTCAAATGAGGATTCATGTGGAGCACATTGTGATCTGTAAAACACGATACACATATCAGATGTAATAATGATTATTGTTAAGAGAGTTGGAAAATTGGAATGTAAACAAAGAATATAGAAAAATTGGAATTTAAACAAAGAATATAGAAAATAAAAAAAGAGAGTTGGGGAGAATATATGAGTATATTTAAATGCACTTCACTTGCTGTATGGAAAGTTTGGCTGATTATCATAGCCCCAAGGAATTATTACTGTCAGTTTTGTTCAAACAATTATTGGTTGATCAAGGAGAAATATGAATCAATTTCAATAATACACATTATTATTAGCTTTCCCAAACTAATTTAGAGTACAGGGGGTCCCTCAGTGTTCAAAACTCATAACATTTATAGTTTATAATAATAAACACAAACTTGATCATGCATCAAAATCATGAGGAAATTTTTAAAAAAAGCAATACTGTATTCCATGCTGAGGGGTGTGTGTGTGTGTGTGTGTGTGTGTGTGTGTGTTGTGCATGTGTGAGCTTAGCTCCTGTTGACTCATATTTTCTATGGAGACTGCTAGCATATGCTTTTCTTTTGAGAGGTTGAGATCTTTTTTTTAAATTTGGACCAAAGTCTCAGTTAATTTTAGGAGCTTCACATTACCACATAAAGTGGCTTAGTGCTGTTTACATGGGGAAAAAGTACTGAATTATAAATTCATGGACCATGAGTAGTGCCTTGAAGTTGAATTATTTGGACAGATAAGAGTTGAAAAAGTTGGAACTTGAAGAAACCATAAAAACAGTATAGTTTATTCTGTTTTTTTCCCTTGATAAAGACACTTATACCAATTGAAGGTTTAAAAGGCTATGCTAAGGTGACTTGACTTGTCAGATAGAATTTTCAGTTTGTATTTTACTACATTTAGAAAAATTTAAAAATACATAATTAAAATTCACAGAGACAAATTCCTCCTCTGTGACAAAGTCTCATTGTCTCTCTTTTACTAGAACTCTGAATTACTAGAACTCTGTGAAGGGAAGTGCACACTTTCATTGTTTTTGTTCTATTTTTTAGACTAGTACATGTATGATGTGCTCTGGTAGGATCTGCTCAGCAAGCTTCTTTTTTTATTAATCATTTTATTCTTTTACATTTCAAATGATATTCCCCTTTCTGGTTTCCCCTCCACAGACTCCCTATCCTATCCCTGATCCCCTTTGCCTCTATGAGGATGCTCTTCTACCCATCCACCCACTCCACCCTCACCATTCTAGTATCTCCCTACACGGGGGCATTGAGCCTCCACAGGACCAAGGGCCTCCACTCCCACTGATGCTAGACAAGGCTATCCTCTGCTACATATGTATCTGGAGCAATGGATCCCTTAGTGTATACTCTGGTTGGTGGTTTAGTTCCTGGGAGTTTGGGTGGTCTGGTTAGTTGATATTGTTCTTCCTATGGGGTTGCAATCCCCTTCAGCTCCTTCAGTCCTTCCTCTAGCTCTTCCATTGGGGTTACCAGGCTCAGTCATGGTTGGCTGTGAGTATCTACATCTGTATTAGTCAGGTGCTAGCAGGACCTCTCAGGGAACAGCCTATTAACAAGTACTTCTTGGCATCAGCAATAGTGTCCAGGTTTTGTGTCTGCAAATGGGATGAATCTCTATGTGGGATGGTCTCTGGATCACCTTTCCTTCAGTGTCTGCTCCAGTTTTTGTTCATTTTTTGGACAGGGACAATTTTGGAGTAAAAATATTGATGGACGGGTGACCCCATCCCTAGCTGAAATACTCAACAAAGGGAAGATAGAACCTGTAGAGACCACCCCTTCTAGATAGGCATGGCTCAGCAGCTTCTTTAAAATTCAGAGTGGAAGAGAAAATTTTAGAGTCCTAGTATTGTACCCTATATTATTTTATCTGACTTTTTTTTACTCCTTTGTACACTACCCAGCACACAAATTACTACAATGTTAACCTAATCCAACATTATTAATGGGTCGGATTAATATTAAAGTGGACAGATCAGATATCAAAATGTGCAACAAAGTTCTCACACTGAAGCAAAAAAATCTCGCCATTGATAATAATAAAGCCATTTTTCTACTTAATGTCATGGTTACTATTAAAGAACCTTCACAAAAGGTTTTACAATAGTATTTACTGGTTATATTTTAGGAACAAAGCCTTTAAAAAGACAGTATGTAGGCCCCCTTTTTTGTGCCTCCTGAGGCATAGTGAACCAAGTTTGTTAATTCAACCAAATTTTACATTTTTTTCACTCACGATCATGGATTGAGTTTGACATTCTGCCCCCTCTGTCGTGGCTTACTTTAAAGAAATACCTGTTGAACTGAACTGATGAAGAAAGAAAAATCTTGAGAATTAAGGTTGAATAAGTTTAACAAACATTACAATACTGAGCTATGTTTATTTTCAGGAGGTTTCTTATGAAAATATTTTTATATTAAATTTTATAAAGAAATTGGCTTCTTGGTTCCATTCCTATCAAAAGAACCATAATCTGACAACAAAACATGTAACAATAAAGAGGTTATGTTTTGAGTCTTAAGAATTAAATATAAGATTATTATTTGAGAGAGGTTATGTTAAGAGCTAAAATGCTGACATAAAAGATACAATTAGTGGGGGATAAATTCACTTTAAAGCAACTCCAGGCAGTGTCTTAGAGAAAATGCAACAGTAAATTGCAAGGCATCCAATACTGTGGAGGCTAGGATATAAACAAATAAATTCCACCAACACCAAGTCTGGGCCAGAAGAAAACAGCAAAGAATTGGAGAAAATTTGGTACTGTGGTCCCAAGAACTTCCCAGAGGAAGTCTTACTTAAAATGACCAAATTGTACTTGCCCAAATATAAGCAATTTTGGAGCTGATTGTGCACTTAAGTTGCTGGCTCTTTATTTTAGTTAGACTAAAATAACCAACTATTTTTAAGAGTGGAAGATACATTAGATCATGTTTCTGCTTATCACAAACCCTCTTGTTTTATGAGTGAGGAAACTAAAGCCCAGTTTGGACAATATTGTTTGGATCCCATTGTTAGGTGGTGACATATAACTAAAACTATGTGTTTTTCATTTCCAACACAATGTTTTTGCCTGTCTTTCCCCCACCAGCTTTGCATGGTCAGTGCTTTGCATTTGAGTCTCATGCATTTCTCCTTGCACATCTGGTAGAGAAAGTTTTATTTGTCTGGTTATTTCTCCTTGACCGAGACCTACTCCCTGGTACCATGGAGGTCTTAAATGGCCAGACTTTGAAACATTTCTTAAATTTACTTATCTTTAAGAATAAATAACATTCCATTTTAGGCCATTCCTGTTTGCTTCTGGAAGACATCTGACTATTGATGAAAAACCTGTAAAGTAGCCAGCATAGACAACTAGTCAACAAGCTCATACTGGCTCATACGGTATTAATGTATCAGTTTCAATATAGGTGGGACACATGCATCTATGTAGTAGATGGAGAAAATCAGGCCATTTATGTTTTACAAGTCATCAGTTTACTTTCATTTCTTTAAATAACATAATTTTCAAAATATATTTAATTTAAAATTATTTTTATTTCATGCACATCTGTGTTTTGCCTGCATGTATGTCTGTATATCATGTGTGTTCCTGATACCCATGAAAGCCAGAAGAGGGAGTCCAGTTACCTAGAACTGAAGTTGTAGATGGTTGTGAGTTACTGTGTGGGTGCTGGGAATGAAACCTAGGTTCTGTGGAAGAGCAGCTAGTGTTTTAAACTGCTGAGCCATCTCTCCAGCTCCCAAATATATTTAAAAGTCAAAAATCAATGCCACTGAGTAGTAAAATTAATAAAGCAAAATTCTGTTACTTTTTGAGATGGGATCTCACACTATATTTTCCAGATATGTCTCAAACTAGTAGGTTCAAGTGGCAGGCCTGTCCCAGCCCTCTCAATGTTGGTATTCTAGGTGCATACCACCATGCTTTGCAGCAATATAATTTAAATTATTGTAAAATGTTCTTTTAATAAAATGAGAAAACTTTAAATAAATGTTTATTGAAAACTTGTTTTCAGTATGGAATATTCATGCATATATGTAAATATTCATGCATTTAATTGTTTTTAGAAGACTTTCCAATACTGGAAAATAAGTTAAATTGATCATTGTTCTCTCATATAGAAGTGCAAGTAATGTTGGGGTTTCTACCTGCTATCTCATGGTTCTTTGTGAATAAAGCAAATTGAAAATAGGCATGCATCTTCAAAACTAATAGGCCTGACATTTTGGTTTTGATTAACATCTCTAAGGGTTTGCTAGAATTCTATATGTGTGCCATTGAAGCCAAACATTTTGTACTTCATAGTCTCTTATTTTTCCTTTAGATTTAATTATTATTTGTCAATTTATTTTTTTTCATAAAAAACTCAAAACCAACTTTGAAAGTCTATAAAATATAAATGTAAAAAGGGTACATATATTTTGAATATTCCATTTTCTGTTAATTGTGCTAATGGAAATGAGAAACATGATCTACTCTCATTAATTATTTAGATTTGAGAATATTAAATAAGAATGGAATTTACAAGGAAAACAGTATATTTGTGAGAGTAATTTTATTGCATTCTCTATTCTTCCTTGAAATATTAAATCTATTATAATTATACAAAGTAAAGGCTTTTATGAACACTTTTCCAAATATGCATGTGATGTTCTTTGACCATCTTTATTTCTACTATTTATTACCCTTCTTATCATCTCTTCAAAATTACTTCCTTCTTTTTATTTTATTTTATTTTTTCTTTTTAAGTTTTTTTATTTGATATATTCTTTATTTACATTTCATATGATTTCCTCTTTTCTGGCTCCCTCTTCCCCAAAAGTCCCATAAGCCCTCTTCCCTCCCCCTGTTCCCCCATCCACCCCTTTCCTATTCTCTGTTCTGGTATTTCCCTACATTGCTACAATGAGTCTTTCCAGAATCAAGGGCCACTCCTTCCTTCTTTTTGTACACCATTTGATATGTGGATTGTGTCTTGGGTATTCCAGTCTTCAAGGCTAATATCCGTTTATCAGTGAGTGCATACCAAGAGTGTTCTTTTGTAATTGGGCTACCTCACTTAGGATGATATTCTCCAGATTCATCCATTTCTCTAAGAATTTCATGAATTCATTGTTTCTAATGGCTGAATAGTACTTCATTGGGTATATATACCATATTTTTGTATCCATTCCTCTGTTGAGGGACATCTGGGTTCTTTCCAGCTTCTGGCTATTATAAATAGGGCTTTTATGAACATAGTGGAACATGTATCCTTATTACATGCTAGGGAATCCTCTGGGTATATGCCCAGGAGTGGTATAGCTGGGTCCTTCAGAAGTATTGTGCCCAGTTTTCTGAGGAACCTCCAGACTGATTTCCAGAGTGGTTGTACCAGCTTGCAATCGCACCAGCAGTGGAGGAGTGTTCCTCCTTCTCCACATCCTTGCCAACACCTGCTGTCTCCTGAGTTTTTAATCTTAGCCCGAGTTTTTAATTCTGACTGGTATGAGGTGAAATTTCAGGGTTGTTTTGATTTGCATTTCCCTAATGACTAATGATGTTGAACATTTCTTAAGGTGCTTCTCAGCCATTTGAAGTTCTTCAGGTGAAAATTCTTTGTTTAGCTCTGTAACCCATTTTTAATAGGGTTATTTGGTTTTCTGGGATCTATCTTCTTGAGTTCTTGGTATATATTGGATATTAGCCCTCTGTCAGATGTAGAGTTGGTGAAGATCTTTTTCCAATTTGCTGGTTGCTGATTTGTCCTTATGATGGTGTCCTTTGCCTTACAGAAACTTTGTAATTTTATGAAGTCCCATTTGTCAATTCTTCATCTTAGAGCATAAGCTATTGGTGTTCTGTTCAGGAACTTCCCCCCTGTGCTGATGTCCTCAAGGGTCTCCCCACTTTCTTTTCTATTAGTTTCAGTGTGTCTGGTTTTATGTGGAGGTCCTTGATCCACTTGAACTTGAGCTTAGTACAAGGAGATAAGAATGGATCATTTTGATTCTGCATGTTGACCTCCAATTGAACCAGCACCATTTGTTGAGATGGCTGTCTTTTTTCCACTGGATGGTTTCAACTCCTTTGTCAAAGATCAAGTGGCCATGGGTGTGTGGGTTCATTTCTGGGTTTTCAATCATATTCCACTGATCTACCTGTCACTGTACCAATATCATGCAATTTTTTAACACTATTGCTTTGTAGTACTGCTTGAGGTCCAGGATACTGATTTCCCCAAAAGTTCTTTTACTGTTGAGAATAGTTTTAGCTATCCTGGGTTTTTTGTCATTCCAGATGAATTTGAGAATTGCTCTTTCTAACTCTATGAAGAACTGAGTTGGGATTTTGATGGGGATTGCATTGAATCTGTACATTGGCAAGATGGCTATTTTAACTATATTAATATTTCCAATCCATGAGCATGGAAGATTTTTCCATTTTCTGAGGTCTTCTTTGATTTCCTTCTTCAGAGACCTGAAATTCTTATCATACAAATCTTTCACTTGTTTGGTTAGAGTCACACCAAGATACTTTATATTGTTTGTGGCTATTGTGAAGGGTGTCATTTTCCTAATTTCTTTCTTAGCCTGCTTATCCTTTGAGTATAGAAAGGGTACTGATTTGCTTGAGTTGATTTTATAACCAGACACTTTGCTGAAGTTGTTTATCAGCTGTAGGAGTTCTCAGGTGGAGTTTTTTGGGTCACTTAAGTATACTATCATATCATCTGCAAATAGTGATAGTTTGACTTCTTTCTTTCCAATTTGTATCCCTTTGACTTCCTTATGTTGTCAAATTGCTCTAGCTAGTATCTCAAGTACTGTATTGAAAAGATATGGAGAGAGGGGCAGCCTTGTCTAGTCCCTGATTTTAGTGGGATTGCTTCAAGTTTCTCTCCATTTAGTTTGATGTTGGCTACTGGTTTGCTGTATAATACTTTTACTATATTTACATATGGGCCTTGAATTCCTGTTCTTTCCAAGACTTTTTGCATGAAAGGATACTGAATTTTGTCAAAAGCGTTTTCATCATCTAATGAAATGACCATGTGGTTTTTATACCACTCCTGGGCATATATCCAGAGGATTCCCCTGCATGTAATAAGGATACATGCTCCACTATATTCATAGCATCCCTTTTTATAATAGCTAGAAAGAACCCAGATGTCCCTCAATGGAGGAATGGATAAAAAAGTGTGGTATATATACACAATGGAGTACTATTCAGCCATTAGAAATAATGAATTCATGAAATTCTTAGACTAATGGATGGAGCTGGATAATATCATCCTAAGTGAGGTAATCCGGTCTCAAAAGAACACACATGGTATGCACTCACTGATAAGCAGATATTAGCCTAGAATCTTGTGATACCCAAGACACAATCCATATATCAAATGATGTCCAAGAAAAAGGAAGGATTGGCCCCTGGTTCTGGAAAGGCTCATTGCAGTAGTATAGGGGAATACCAGAACAGGGAAGTGGGAAGGGGTAGATGGGGGAACAGGGGGAGGGAAGAGGGCTTATGGGACTTGTGGGGAGTGGGAAGCCAGGAAAAGGGAAATTATTTGAAATATAAATAAAGCATATATCAAATAAAAAAAGGGAGTGAGTCCATATACACAATATTGTGGCACTCACTAGAATTTGGAAGTGATTTTGAAAAAGATGTTGACACTGGCTGAGTCTTTTCTAATCCAAGTTCACATTTATAAGTACATATCCTAAGACAGACGACACACAGTCCAATAAAGGAACTTCACCTCATGGCACATTGAGGGAGAGCTAAAGGATCCTTTTCTTAAGAAAGTAGAATTGTATAAAGCTTTTCTACACAGTAACTAAGAGCAATGACATTTGTAGTGACTTGGTAGCATATGGCCATTATGTATCACAGGATTGAGCCTCTACCCAACATCAGATGAAACTAGGTGGGACAGAGATTACATATTACACTGGTTTTTCATGAAAAAGTGAACTAGAGAGGTCACTTTTTTCTCTGTGAATCTCTCTCTCTCTCTCTCTCCCTTCTTCCCTCTCTCCCTACACCCCCCCATCTCTCAAAACAGACAATGACAGGGCAAATGACAATGGTGGTTAGACTTCATTCTATGAAATAAAACAGCCATTTTCTTTTGCTTTACTTTAACTTTAGAAATTCCTTCATGTATTTGTTAAGTTAAACACAATCATTCTTTGGTACCTCAGGAATTTTGTGTGGATACACTTGCAGGTGTTTGAGTCCTTATATTAAAAGGCATTTTCACATGAGCAAAACAAATATATGATCAACATCATCAATAGTAAATGTGTATAAATATGGGGAGGGTTATGGTGTCTTGCCCTTGAGACAAGATTTCTGTTTTTCAGTGAGGCTGGTGAGTTGGGCAGTGAGTCCCAGATTCTTATGCTCTAGTTACTTATCAGCCCCTAGAGTTGGGGGTTACAGGTATAATTGCAATCATGTCTGGCTTCTTCTGTGGATTCTGTTGAGCCAATGTCAGGTCCTCATGTTTGTACATCAAGAACTCTAACTAGTGGAACCAACTTTTCAGGCCAGTCCTCTGTGTTTAAAATCATCTTTCAATTGTTTGTAATACTTGACATAATGTAAATAGTCTCTCTCTCTCTCTCTCTCTCTCTCTCTCTCTCTCTCTCTATATATATATATATATATATATATATATATTCCTGTTTAAAGAATGAGAAAAATGTCTCTATATATGTTTAGTCAAGGCTCAAATTTTATTTAGAATGTTTTTCATCTGAGGTTAATAAAATCTACAAGTAGGGAGGGACATCTGTACAAATAGATAAATTTAAAAAAAAATGGAATATTCCATTGTTGATTTTTTTAATCAGAGGAGGCTTGGCCTAAAAAGCAAGAGGCATAAAAGTAAGTTCTACTCCCAACACTTTATGATTTTTGACCTTGCACAAACTACTTCATCGTTTTAGCCTCAGAAGTTTCACAGGTAACAAAAGTGAGTGTGTGTGTGTGTGTGTGTGTGAGAGAGAGAGAGAGAGAGAGAGAGAGAGAGAGAGAGAGAGAGAGATTGATTTAAGTTTTCAAATAGGGTAATATTGACCTCCAATTATACGTTTGAAAAACCATGAATCCAGTTTTTGTCACATAACTTGGGATGTGTGCTGGCTTGTTTTTTGTCAACCTGATATGGATCAAAGTCATTTGGGAAAAGAAATCCTCAATTGAATAAATTCCTTTACTAGTCTGGCCTGTAGGCAAGGCCATGGTGTATTTTTTGGTTGGTGATTGAGGTAGGAAGTCCCAGATTATTGGGGATAATACGACTCTTTGGCTGGTGGTCCTGGGTGCCATAGAAAGCAGACTGAGCAAGCCAGTAACCAGATCCTCTATGGCCTCTGTAACAGTTCCTACCTTCATGTTCCTACCCTGTCTTGAGTTCCTGCCTTGATTTACTGTGAGGTGACAGATTAAACTGAGATGAAACCTTTCCTTCCAAGGTTGTGAATGGTCATAGTGTTTTATCACAGCAGTAGAAATATTAAGATAGGATGTTACTGGTATTCCCTGGATGTCAGTTTGGGTTGGGAACGTCCTGAAATGAACAGTACATCTTAAGAGATGAAAGATTGTCTAACTCACATGCCAGAAATCAGGGCTCCACTTGAGGAAATTATGGTTGACTACTTAGGATCTTCTAGATCCAAATCCAAGCAACCCATTGTCCCTAATCTATAGTAATTGGCTAAATAACAAATTGCAAACACAAAGAAAAACCTTAAAGTTTTACAAAATATTTGGAGTAAAAATAGTTTATATGTATATTCGTTATAATGGAGAAATTGTCATTTATTGAACATTTCTGTGTCAGCTAATTTCTCCTGTGTAGTCATGTACATACATTTTGTTGAGAACTATTCATGGTGGGAATGCAAGCTGGTACAACCACTCTGGAAATCAGTATGGCGGTTCCTCAGAAAACTGGGCATGATACTTTCGGAGGACCCAGCCATACCACTCCTGGGAATATACCCAGAAGATTCACCAGCATGCAATAAGGATACATGCTCCACTATGTTCATAGCAGCTTTATATATAATAGCCAGAAGCTGGAAAGAACCCAGATGTCCCTCAACAGAGGAATGGATACAAAAAATGTGGTATATATACACAATGGAGTACTATACAGCCATTAGAAACAATGAATTCATGAAATTCTTAGAGAAATGGATGGAGCTGGAGAATGTCATACTAAGTGAGGTGACCCAGTCTCAAAAGAATACCCATGGTATACAGTCACTGATAAGTGGATATTAGCCTAGAAGCTTGGAACACCAAAGACACAAATCACATATCAAGTGATGTCTCACAAGAAGAAAGGAGTGGACACTGGTGCTAGAATGGACCAAAACATCATTGTGGGAGAGTACAAGAACAGTAAAGTGGGAGGGGGTGGATGCGGGAGCAGGGGGAGGGAAAAGGACATGTGGGACCTTTGGGGGTGGGGAACCAGAAAAAGGGAAATGAATTGTAAATATAGAATATATACAATAAAAAAATCAAAAAAAAAAAGAGAACTATTCATTTTATATACTGTAACTATTACTATTTTGTCAACAATGATACTAGAGCTTAGGAAGTTGTGCCACTTGTCTAAAATTAGACTCTAGGGAAAGAAGCAAAATATCTATTTGGTTTGGATCATACCCATACCCAGGACTCCTTATGTTCTGTTATGTTCCCTTGGAAATGGAAAAATGAAAGGATGAATAGTTCACAGGTATACATGAGTAACTACCATGGGTGTTTTTCAGTTCCTTGAATAGAACATATTCCTAGACCTTCAGGCCTTTGAACAGGATGCTCTTTCATCTGAACTTCCTCACACTTAACCACATTATCTTCATCCTTTGGGTATGAAGATTGTGCCTTACATGGACTTTATACTAGGTACCCTTCACGTTTTATTTGCCTTTTGTTCTTCTTCTATCAACTATATACATGCCTTAGTGAAGCATCTAAGTTTCATTTCCAAATTGGTGACAAGCTTTGTAAGATCAGGGAAGCATAGAAGGACATGTTTTTTTCAGGCCATACCACTGCATTTTGTACCCTACTATTTGTTGAACAAAGGAGAGAAAAAGTGAATGCAGCAATTCATTTTAAGAAGTTCACTTATATTATTGATGAATGGCTTAAATATTTTGTAATATTAGGTAACAGTTTATCTTCTATGAATGAATAAATTATATTATGTATATGTAACAATATATACATCATACACATACATACATACATACATTCATACATACATACATAAATGTAGCTCAGGCTGACTTCTGTCTCACCATTTAGGACAGGTTGGCTTTGAACTAGACATTCTTCTGCTTATTCCTTCTAAGTTTCAAGATTAGAAGTTGCTTGTTTTGTTTTAATGCTTACTGGCTATCCTTCTGAGACTACTTCACTGAAAATCCATGATATTTTATATGAATATTGATAACAAAAACTAGGTAAATAAAAGCTTGAAGACCTAATATATATGTCATATCCTTGTGCTGAATAGTTTTGATCAACTTGATACAAATGGGAGACATACCTGGGAAACAGGAATCTTACTTGAGGAACTGCTTCCACCAGATTTTCATGTTGATGTGTCTGGTGGACATTTCTTTATTGTTGATTAATGTTAGGAAAGTGTAGCCTACATTAAGGAGAGAAAATCCTGGGTAGATGATTCTAGGCTGTATATGAAACCCGGCTGAGCAAGCTATAGGAAACAGCTCACTAAGTAGTCGTCCTACATGAACTCTGCTTCTAGGTTTCTGCCTTGGCTTCCTTTAATGACAGACTATAACCTGTAAGCCAAATAAACCCTTTCTTCCAAATTTTCTTTTGGTTATAGTGTTTATTGCGGCAACAGAACACAAATGAGGGCAACTCTCCTCTGTGAGGATAGTTGGTGACCTCATTGAAATGGCAAGATTTCCCAGGTGTAGCAGGTGCTTGTTTGCCCAGTTGGTAGTGAAAGCTGGAACAGTATTAGAATAACTTTTTATTGTTGTTTATATTGGCTAAGGAAAACCACAACTAAATTAAAGAAGCTAAGAAAAGAAAGGAACATAAGTGTATATTCTTAGATCATGTTATATTAGCCTTTTAATTGACCATATCTGAGTCTTTGTTTTTCATATGGCTTCAAGTTGTCATCTGGTATCCTTTTCCTATTCCAACAGAGTTTTGTTCTTTTCCATTTGTTTTGTGCTATTATTGCTAGAAAACATATCATTGCCTTGTTATAAGCCCAACAGTACAATTAGATACACATTGTTTCACATAACTACTTTTAAAATTTGTTAATAAATTATGATTTCTGCAAATATAGTGTTTTATTATCAGTCCCAGAAATATCCTTCTTGGTACTGTTTATGTGTGGATTCAAAATTTTCTTCAACATTTCCTGTATAATGGATCTGCTAGAGACAGACTGCCTCAGTTTGTCTTATATGGGAATGTATTTATTTTGCTTTGGTTAAACAATGAGTTAAATTCAGGCCCTTTTATATTCTCCTTCCTTTTCAAGAGTGCACAGTTGTTTGTTGATATATCCACCAGGTTGCATGACCACTGCTACTGTCTAATTCAGGCCATTTGCATCATCTTGCTAACAAAGTCCATACATAGTCATCAATCATTCCTCCTCTTCCTTGGTTCTTGGCAACACTCCCAAAGCTTCCTATTAATGACACCAAAGAATGTAGATTTATGTGTCTGGCTTATCTAACTTAGCATCTTCTCAGGGTTCATATAGTGCCACACATTAGTTCATTCTTTTTTTTTGTTGTTGTTGTTTTTGTCTTTTGTTTTTTGTTTTTTTGAGACAGGGTTTCTCTGTGTAGCCCTGGCTGTCCTGGAACTCACTCTGTAGACCAGGCTGGCCTCGAACTCAGAAATCCGCCTGCCTCTGCCTCCCAAGTGCTGGGATTACAGGCGTGCGCCACCACCGCCCGTAGTTCATTCTTTTTTATGGCTAACTGATTTTCTGACTATGACCATACCAAGTTCTATATACTCACTACAGACCATTGAATTTCACATTTTTGAGCATTTAGGTTATTTCTGTGGTGCATATGTATATCATATATATTTTTTTGTGTGAAGATGAACTTTAATCCTTTTCACTAGAAGTGAAATCACTGAGTCACAAACTCAGTGCTTAACTTTTAAGAAACTGTCTAAGCAATTTCCATAGAAAGTATATAGTTCCTTGCTGCCACCTCTGATGTTTGAATTCCAATCTCTTCATATCTTTGTCAGTAGCTACTGTCTGTGGCTAGACATGTGAGGCATTCCTCTCTCATTGTTTGAAAGTGTCATTCATGATATCTGATGAGAAATTGGGCTTTAATCTCATATAAGTTAACTTTATACGATGAATCTTTTTTTCCTTGTACTAGTTTCTACAATTTTTGTTTTCAATATTTTGGCTGTGGTATGAAGATAGTAACTGCTTGTGTTCTTTCTAACCTGTAGCATTCTGACCATCTTGTGTATATGGATTGTTTTCATGGCATGTAGGTTGTCTTTAGCCATTTGGTAGTCACTGTCTTCAAATGCATATTTTTCTCTTTGTTTATAAATTTCCTATTAGCTTCATATTGGTGGGTTAGAGGTAGTCCACCCCCTTTTAAAAACCCACAACACCCTAAGACAAGTTAATTTTGATTTAACTTTGTTGTTTCTGTTTTTCTTTTTTTTATTTTCTACATTCTTTGTTTACATTCCAAAGGCTTTCCCCCTTCCTAGTTCCCCCCTCACCATGTGTCCCATAAGTTCTCTCCCCTCATTCCCCAATCAGGCCCCCCCCATTTCTCTGTTCTGATATTCTCCTACAAAACTGGACCCAGCCTTTTCCGACCAGGGTCCTCTTCTTCCTTCTTCTTGGGAATCTTTTGATTTACTAATTGTGCCTTGAGTATGCAGAGCTTCTGGGCTCATTAATATCCACTTATCAGTGATTGCATTTCATGTGTATTCTTTTGTGATTGGGTTAACTCACTTAGGATGATATTTTCCAGGATAATATGATCCAACCATTTGCCTACAAATTGCATGAATTCATTATTTTTAATTCCTGAGTAGTATTCCATCATAAAACTATACTACATTTTCTGTGTCCATTCCTCCTTTGAGGGACATCTGGGCTCCTTCCAACTTCTGGCTATTATAAATAAGGCTGTTATGAACATAGTAGAGCTTGTGTCTTTATTGCATGCAGGGGAATCCTCTGGGTATATGCCCAGGAGTGGTATGACAGGGTCCTCTGGAAGTATCATGACCAATTTTCTGAGGAACCAACAGACTGATTTCCAGAGTGGTTGTACCATCTTGCAGTCCCACCAACAGTGGAGGAGTGTTCCTCTTTCTCCACATCCTCCCCAGCACATGTTGTCTCTTCAGTTTTTAATCTTAGCCATTTTGACTGGTGTGAGGTGGAATTTCAGGGTTATTTTGATTTGCATTTCCCTGGTGACTAATGATATTGAACATCTCTTAAGGTGCTTCTCAGCCATCCGAATTTCTTCAGGTGAAAATTCTTTGTTTAGCTCTGTACCCCATTTTTAATAGGGTTAATTGGTTCTTTGGGGTCTAACTTCTTGAGTTCTTTGTATATATTGGATATTAGCCCTCTGTCAGATGTGGGGTTGGTGAAGATCTTTTCCCAATTTGTTGGTCGGCATTTTGTTCTTCTGACAGTGTCCTTTGCCTTACAGAAACTTTGTAATTTTATGAGGTCCCATTTGTCAATTCTTGATCTTAGAGCATAAGTTATTGGTGTTCTGTTCAGGAACTTTCCCATGTGCCCATGTCCTCCAGGGTCTTTCCCAGTTTCTTTTCTAATAGTTTCAGTGTGTCTAGTTTTATGTGTAGGTCCTTGATCCACTTGGAGTTGATCTTAGTACAAGGAGATAAGAGTGGGTCAATTCGCATTCTTCTGCATGTTGACCTCTAGTCTTAACCTAATTCACCTTCAAGTTTGCTTATTATTTCTGTTGGATCTTCAACAGAAGAGGTTTTTGTAATTTGGCAATTTTACTTTTCAGTTCTGGAAGGTTTACTTTTATACTTTCTAGGAGTAATTTGTATGTCCTCATTGATACTGTTTATTTGGTGCAACATTGCATTCTTTTGACTCTTTAGGCACATGCTAACTACCAGTTGAACCAGCACCATTTGTTGAAAATGCTGTGTTTTTTCCACTGGATGGTTTCAGCTCCTTTGTCAAAGATCAAGAGACCATAGGTGGGTGGGTTCATTTCTGGGTCTTCAATTCTATTCCATTGAACTACGTACCTGTCGCTGTGACAATACCATGTAGCTTTTTTTTTTTTAATCACAATTACTCAGGGATGGTGATTCCTCCAGAAGTTCTTTTATTGTTGAGAATAGTTTTCTATATCCTGGGCTTTTTGTTATTCCAGATGAATTTTCAAATTGTGTTTTCTACTTCTATGAAGAATTGTGGTGAAATTTTGATGAGGATTGCATTGAATCTGTATATTGCTTTGGGCCATTTTTATTATATTAATCCTGCCAATCCATGAGCATGGGAGATCTTTTTGAGGTCTTCTTCAATTTCTTTTTTTTTTTTTTGGACATTTTTCTAATAGTTGCCTGAAGTCTGTGCATAAGAAGTCCAATATCTGTGTCTCTGTAAACTTGTAGTCCCTCTGCTTACTGAGCATGCAGATTGCATATTCATATCTTTGGAAGTTTCATATAGCTGTACATTTAATACATATGGTAATTCTACATATAGAAAGATTACCTGTAGGATTGTTTTAATTTGGTGAATTGGTTGGGTTAGTTTGAGATCTATCGCCTCTCTAATGTGTAATATTTTATATCTGTTCTGAAGACACTACCTTAGGCTTCCACAGTGTTTTCTGATGACCAGGGATGACTGTCTTTATCTAGGACTCCGTGTGTCTTTATGCTTTAATTTAAAAGCTTAAAGCTGTTGGACGGTGGTGGTGTATGCCTTTAATCCCAGCACTTGGGAGGTAGAGGCAGGCTGATTTTTGAGTTTGAGGTCAGCCTGGTCTACACTGTGAGTTCCAGGACAGCCAGGACTATGCAGAGAAACCCTGTCTCGAAAAAAAAAAAGCTTAAAGCCTTTGGAATTTATATTTGATTTAAAAAGTCAAATCAACTGCCAGCTGATAGCATTACTATTTTTTTTTATAACAGTCTAGTTTAGTATCTATTCTAGTTGGTTAGAACTAAAATTAACCCTCTTGACAAAGATTATTGTCATTCTTTAAGAACAGTTCTTACATCCACTTGGGCAGAATTATTTTTTGTTTTAGGATCCAGAGCTCATGGGGAAAACTAGGTTTCCCCAGTTCTCACATCTGGTCTTTCTTTATAGGCAATAAGGCTATTGGAGATGGAAGAGAGAGAAGGTAGAATTATTGTCATTCTCTGGCCATGGCTACTATCTAATGGGGAGTTTCTGTAAGCCAGGACGAGAGAGGAAGGGAACAATTAATATTCACTGGTTGCCACATGTCTTTGCCTGAGGAGGCTGGTGGATATGAAGGTTGGCCTGCTGTCCAGTCCAGCCCGCTGGGGTAACTCAGTGCTGTGTAGGAAAGGGACAGTGTAGTTCTCACCAGCTGTTCTATCTGGTATTGACTGAAATATTAGGAGTTGGTGACAGAACAGGTGCTTTCCAGCTGCCACCTACTGCTTGATGTAGGGCCTTTGCTAGACAGGACTAGCAAAAGTTAGACTCTGTCAATGCTCCCTGGCTACAGAGATAATTTGAATTATATCTGCATCCCAAGGAGCCTGGGGCAGATCTGAGTTGGCATTTGGCAGCTGGGTTTACTACAACTTACTTTTCCCTTTTGTTTTCTGCAAGGCAGGGCTTTTATTGAATGTGAGCAGCCCCTGTCTTCAATGTTACTGTGTCCTATTGTTGAATTTTACAGGTTTTGCTTAATATTGCTTCTCACTTTGTTATAAGATATTTGTTTATATCCTAGACACTTCAAATATTTTTTCTTTGAACATGTTCATTAATATCACCCTGGTGGAGAGATCACCGGGATTCACTTTCAACATTATCACAGCAAAGTCAGCCCACCTCAAGTATGATAGAATTATTTTAAAAGCCTTGCATTTTTAAAAGCATCTATTTAATTAAGTGAAGAAATTCCAGCTAGTTAGCTCATGTAACCTCTGAGAAAGCTCATAGAGCCAGGGTGAGGTATTGTTATTCCTGGTTTACAAAAGAGAGAGGTACAAGCATGCATTTTCATGACTACCTTAGTATCTGCAACTAGCAACTGGCCTTTAGAAAACTCAAGAATCATTAACACAAGTCTGTTTTGAGATTTACACATCTTACTTTACTTTGAGAAGCACAAAATCTTTCTGATATGCTACTCTACTGCCAGCATATATCTTTAGAAAATAAATCCATTTTTATGTCCTTGTAAACTTTATAGTTTATCTTTGTATTTTAAGGAAAACTTCCAAAGAAATTACTTTTTCATATACATATCTAATACATATACACATAAATACATATGTACCCTCTTCCAACAACCTCAGAGTCAAGGTAAGCCTGAACCAGCAGCAGACCTGTCTCAGAGATAGGTAGTCTCTGAGTTTCTATATTGTCTAGAAAAGGACTTCCATCATCACAGTGATGAAAAGTAATATACCTTCCAGTTCAATGATGTGTCTATAACTCCAGAGTGTGGTGACGAAGGGAAGGAGAGTTAGGCTCGTCCCCGGAGTTTGCGGCAAGCTAGTCTAGCCAATTAGTGAGCTCCAAGCTTTGTGAGAGACCTTGACTCAAAAAACGTAAGGTAGAAACCGATAGAAAAATAAATTTCATGTCTACCTCTGGTTTCCATATGTGCATACACCTGCACACAGACATGTATACATGAAAATACCATATATATATATATATATATATATATATATACATACATATGCATATACCAAGGCATGCACACATACACAGCAATATATATTCACTAGAAACTATATTTTTATTTTTGATTGGTATTATTATTTTGATCTGTATTTCTTTTGAGTTGTATTAATTCACAGTATACCATATAATGACAAGTGAATATCAGACCTTGCACAATGAGTTGAAATATTAACTAGGATCTAGGTAGGTAGGTGTTTGTTTTCAGGAGTTCAGGAGCATCTGTATTTGCTGCACATTAGCCTTTTGTAGTACCTCCTGCCAAAGCTTATTTAAGCTGATTTAAGAGCT
The DNA here is from genome assembly GCA_964023405.1 of Apodemus agrarius. Lineage (NCBI taxonomy): Eukaryota > Metazoa > Chordata > Mammalia > Rodentia > Muridae > Apodemus > Apodemus agrarius. Next base: position 112,709,510 of record OZ030014.1, on the reverse strand, counting down.
GAGCATGGTGACACATACCTGTAATCTCATCAATAAGGAGGTTGAGGCAGGAAGATCAGGACTTCAAGGTTGTTATCAACAAAGCAAATTGTAGGCTAACCTGGGTTATAAAGTAAAAACCTGTCTGGGAATAAAAGTAATAAATCTTAAATCCAGATTCACTCTTTCATTTTCACAGTTACAGACATGAGTATTTTTAACCCCACCCTTATCCATCACAATAAAAATTGATTCCCCCCTTTGGGTACTTTTATCTGTATGCAAATAGTACATTACCAAAATTTTAATCAAAGTCTTGTTTCAGATATATTGTGTTTAGACCAACATGCTTTTCAATCTAGAAGTTTTTCAACACACACACACACACACACACACACACACACACACTTCTTATTTTGTAAATAAAGAAAACAATATACTTTCTAAGGTTTAATTTATTTTTCCCAGGATCTTGCTATGTAGGTGGGTTTAGCCTGGACCTCAGCCCCTCTAGTCCTAAAATTACAAGTGTGTGTCATAACACTAGGCTAGACCCTACTTCAAAGAGTTAATTTTTATACTTGTACAATGTTGGAGCTAGATATAATGGATAGTCAGTTCTATTTATTTTTTTACCTAAGGTGACAGAAGTACAGAGAGGCTACCCTACTTGTTAAAAAGGAAAAAAAAAAACATGATTAGGAGAATCATTTTTCTTTCTGACTTCTTGATGCTATCTTATATTTTTGAAAAAGATACTACCAAAAACTACTATAAAGAATAAGCTAACCAATTGTAGCATTAATCTGTTCACCCTGATTGGTGTAGAGTTAAAGTGAGACTTTTGGGCTTTAGGATGCTTCCTTCCTGAACAGCTAGCTAACCATGTGTTGGGAAGAACACATTGTGATCTGTTTCCTGGAAAGTTTGGTTGCCTGAGACACAAACAAAAAAGAGCTGTTCAGTATATGAAAATCCATCATTGTAATTCATCATATAAACAAATTGAAAGAAAACAACACATGATTATCTTATTAGATTCTGAAAAAGTCTTCTAACAAAATTCAGCACCTCTTCATGTTAAAAATCTTGGACAGATCGGGGATACAAAGTAGAAAACTAAACACAAAAAAGAAAATATAAAGCAACCCAACAGCCAACATCAAGTTAAATGGAGGAAAACTTAAAGCAATTCCACTAAAATCAGGGACAAGGCCAGACTGATCACTCTCTCCATATCTTTTTTTTTTTTTTTTTTTTTTTTTTTTTTTTTGGTTTTTCAAGATAGGGTTTCTCTGTATAGCCCTGGCTGTCCTGGAACTCGCTCTGTAGACCAGACTGGCCTCGAACTCAGAAATCTGCCTGCCTCTGCCTCCCAAGTGCTGGGATTAAAGGCATGCGCCACCACCACCTGGCTTCTCCTTATCTTTTTAATATAGTACTTGAAGTTCTAGCTAGAGTAATAAGAGAACCAAAGGAGTTCAAGGAACTACAAATTGGAAAAGAAGAAATCAAAGTATCCCTACTTGCAGATGTGTACATATGCAACCCCCAAATTTCTACCAGAGAACTTTACAACTGATAAACACCTTCAGCAAAGTGACTGGATACAAAATTAACTAAAAATAAAGAAACCAAAACCCAAAACAAACCAAAAAACAAAAACAAAATACAAAAAAAAAAAAAACCAAAACAACAAGCCCCACCCCCAAACATCAGTAGCCCTCCTTTATACAAACGATAAACAGGCTAAAAAAGAAATTAGATCAACACTATCTTTTACAATAGTTAGAAGTAATATAAAATACCTTGATATAACTCTAACCAAACAAGTGAAATTCCTGTATGACAAGAATTACAAGTCGGTGAAGGAAGAAATTAAGATATCAGAAGATGGAAAGATTTCTCATGCTTATGGATTGGTAGGCTTAAAATAATGAAGATGGTTAAGTATACTATCATATTGTCTGCAAATAGTGATATTTTGACTTCTTCCTTTTCAATTTGTATACCTTTGACCTCCTTTTGCTGCCTGATTGCTCTGGCTAGGACTTCAAGTACTATATTGAATAGATAGGGAGAGAGTGGGCAGCCTTGTCTGGTCCCTGATTTTAGTGGGATTGCTTCAAGTTTCTTTCTGTTTAACTTGATGTTGGCTACTGCTTTGCAGTATATTGCTTTCACTATGTTTAGGTATGGGCCTTGGATTCCTGATCTCTCCAAGGCTTTTATCATGAAGGGATGCTGGAGTTTGTCAAAAACCTTTTCAGCATCTAATGAAATGACCATGTGTTTTTTTCCTTTAGTTTGTTTATGTAGTGGATTACATTAACAGATTTCCATATATTGAACCATCCCTGTATCCCTGGGATGAAGCCTATAGTTTTGATGCATTGTTGGATTCAGTTGGCCAGGATTTTGTTCAGTATTTTTGCCTCAATGTTCATGAGGAAAATTGGTCTGAAGTTCTCCTTCCTTGTTTGGTCTTTGTTTGGTTTAGATACGTATAAGCATTATTGTGCTTCATTGGGTAGTGTTCCTTGAGTTTCTATTTCATGAAAAAGTTTGAAGAGTATTGGTATTAACTTTTCTTTGAAGATCTGATAGAATTCCCCAATAAACCCATCTGGTCCTGGACTTTTTTTTGATGGGAGACTATTAATGACTGCTTCTATTTCCTCAGGACTTATGGGACTATTTAGATGATTTATGTGGTCCTGTTTTAACATTAGTACCTGGTATGTATCTAGAAAGTTGTCCATTTCACCCAGGTTTTCAAACCTTGTTGAGTATAAACTGTTGTAGTAGGATCTGATGATTTTTTGAATTTCCACAGTTTCTGTTGTTATATCTCCCTTTTCATTTCTGATTTTATTAATTTGAATATTGTCTCTGTGCCCTCTGGTTAGTCCGGCTAAGGGTTTATCTATCTTGTTGATTTTTTTCAAAGAACCAGCTCCTTGCTGTGTTGGTTCTTTGTATAGTTCTTTTTGTTTCTGTTTAGGTGATTTCATCCCTTAGTTTGATTATTTCCTGTTGTCTGCTCCTTTTGGGGGTATATGCTTCCTTTTGCTTTAGAGCTTTCAAGTGCACTGTCAAGCTATTAGTGTAAGCTCTCTCCATTCTCTTTTTGGAGGCACTCAGAGCTATGAGTTTTCCTCTTAGCACTGCTTTCTCGGTGTCCCATAAATTTTGGTATGATCTGTCTTCATTTTCGTTAAATTCTAAAAAGTTTTTAATTTCTTTCTTTATTTCTTCTTTGACCAGGCTGTCATCGAGAAGAGCATTGTTCAAGGTCCATGTGTATGTGTGTTTTCCATTGCTTTTATTTGAGCTTAAGACCAGCTTTAGGCCATGGTGATCTGATAAGATGCATGGAATAATTTCAATATTTCTGTATCTGTTGAGGTCTGTTTTGTGATACTTAAGCAACCCTAAGACTTTCACCAGAGAACTAAAGCTGATAAACAACTTCAGCAAAGTGGCTGGATATAAAATTAACTAAAGCAAATCAGTAGCCTTCCTCTACTCAAAGGATAAGCAAGAGGAGAAAGAAATTAGGGAAATGACACCCTTCACATTAGTCCCAAATATTATTTCACACTTAGGTGTGACCCTAAGGAAGCAAGTGAAAGATCTATATGACAAGAACTTTAAGTCTCTGAAGAAAGACATCGAAGAACATCTCAGAAGGTGGAAAGATCTCCCATGTTCATGGAATAGCAGGATCAATATAGTAAAAATGACCATCTTGCCAAAATCAATCTACAGATTCAATGCAATCCCCATCAAAATCCCAAATCAATTCTATATAGATCTAGAAAGAGCAAATCTCAAATTCATGTGGATTACCAAAAAACCCAGGATAGTAAAAACTATTCTCCACAACAAAAGATTTTCTGTGGGAATCACCATCCCTGACCTCAAGCTCTACTACAGAGCAATAGTGATAAAAACTATTTGGTATTGGTATGCAGACAGGTAGGAAGATCAATGGAATAGAATTGAAGACCCACCCACTTATAGTCACTTGATATTTGACAAAGGAGCTAAAAACATCCAGTGGAAAAAAGACAGCATTTTTAACAAATGGTGCTGGATCAACTGGAAATCTGCATGCAGAAAAATGCAAATCGACCGCTTCTTATCTCCTTGTACAAAGTTCAATTCCAAGTGTATCAAGGATCTACACATAAAACCAGACACACTGAAGCTTATAGAAGAGAAAGAGGGGATGGATCTTGAACACATGGGCACAGGGGAAAAGTTCCTGAACAGAACACCAATGGCTTATGCTCTAAAAACAAGAATCAACAAATAGAACATCATAAAACTGCAAAGCTTCTGTAAGGCAAAGGACACAGTCAAGAGGACAAAACGGCAACCAACAAATCAGGAAAAGATCTTTGCTAACCCTACAGCCCATAGAGGGCTAATATCCAATGTATACAAAGAACTCAAGAAATTAGTCTCCAGAGAGTCAAATAACCCTATTCAAAAATAGGGTACAGAGCTAAACAGGGAATTCTCAACCGAGGAAACTCCAATGGCTCTAAAGCACCTAAAGAAATGTTCAGCATCCTTAGTTATCAGGGAAATGCAAATCAAAACAACATTGAGATTCCACCTTAAACCTGTCAGAATGGCTAAGATGAAAAACTCAGGGGACAGCAGATGCTGGAGAAGATGTGGGGAAAAAGGAACAATTCTCCATTGTTGTTGGGATTGCAGGCTGGAAAAACCACTCTGGAAATCAGTTTGGCAATTCCTCAGAAAATTAGACCTAGTACTACCTGAGGACCCAGCTATACTACTCCTGGGCATATACATAGAAGAGGCTCCTACATGCAATAAGGACACATGCTCCACTATGTTCATAGCTGCCTTATTTATAATAGCCAGAAGATGGAAAGAACCCAGATGTCCCTCAACAGAGGAATGGATACAGAAACTATGGTATAGATACACAATGGAGTACTATTCAGCTATTAAAAACAATGAATTCATGAAATTCTTAGGTAAATGGATGGAACTAGAAAGTGTCATCCTGAGCAAGGCAACCCAATCACAAAAGAACACACATGGTATGTACTCACTAATAAGCGGATGTTAGCCCAAAAGCTCAAAATAAACAAGTTACAATTCATCCAGCACAGGAAGCTCAAGAAGGAGGACTTAAGTGAGGGTGCTTTGGTTCCTCTAAGAAAGTGAACAAAATACTCACAGGAGCAATAAGGGAGACAATGTGTGGAGCAGAGATGGAAGTAAAGGCCACCCAGAGACTGCCTTACCTAGGGATTCATCCTATAAACAATCAACAAACCCTGACACTACTATGGATGACAAGAAGTGTATACCAAAATGAACATGCCATGGATGTCTCTGGAGGGGCCCTGCCAGAGCCTTATAAACACAGAGGCAGATGCTAGCAACCAACTATTTCTGGCATGGGGTCCCCAATGGATGATCTGGAGGATGGTCCAGAGGAGCTGAAAGGGTTTACAGTCCCATGAGAAGAACAATGATTTCGGCCACCCAGACACCCCAAGACTCCCAGGGACTGAACCATCAACCAAGGGGCACACTTGGTTCCAGTCAAAACTGTGGCAGAAGTCCTTGTTGGGCATCAGTGGGAGGAATGGTCCTTGGTCAGGTAAAGGCTCAACAGATGCCCCAACAAAGGGAAACCAAGGGGGCAAGGTGGAAGTGTGTTGGGTAGAGGGGTATATATGTGGAGGCAGGAGGAGGGAGGATGGGGGAAGGGCTGGGGGGGTCTTAGGGGAGGGGGGAAATTGGGAAAGGTTTTACCATTGGCAATGTAAATGAAGACAATATTCAATAAAAAAAGAAGAAAAAAGTAGTGAAGATGGCCTTCTTACCAAACACAATCTACAGGTTCAGTGAACTTCCCATCATAATTCCAAAACAATTCTTTGCAGACCTTAATCCCTTTTTTTATTCTATATTCTTTGTTTACATTCCAAAGGCTTTCCCCTTTCCCAGTTTCCCCCCCCCACCATATGTCCCATAAGTCCTCTCCCCCCCAACTATTCCCCAATCACCCCCCCTACTATTTCTCTGTTCTGGTACTCTCCTACAAAACTGGATCCAATCTTTTCAGGCCCAAGGTCCTCTCCTTTCTTCTTCTTGGGGATCATTTGACTTGCTAATTGTGCCTTGAGTATTTAGGGCTTCTGGGCTCATTAATATCCATTTATCAGTGATTGCATTTCATGTGTATTCTTTTGTGATTGGGTTAACTCGCTTAGGATGATATTTTCCAGATCTAACCATTTGCCTACAAATTGCATGAATTCATTATTCTTAATTGCTGAGTAGTACACCTTAAGAGATGTTCAACATCATTAGTCATCAGGGAAATGCAAATCAAAACAACCCTGAGATTCTACCTCACACCAGTCAGAATGGCTAAGATTAAAAACTCAAGAGACAACAGGTGCTGGCGAGGATGTGGAGAAAGAGGAACACTCCTCCACTGTTGGTGGGATTGCAAGTTGGTAAAACCACTCTGGAAATCAGTCTGTTGGTTCCTCAGAAAATTGGGCATGTCACTTCCAGAGGACCCTGCCATACCACTTCTGGGCATATACCCAGAGGATTCCCCTGCATACATAAAAGACACATGCTCCACTATGTTCATAGCAGCCTTGTTTATAATAGCCAGAAGTTGGAAGGAGCCCAGATATCCCTCAAAGGAGGAATGGATACAGAAAATGTGATATATATATATATATATATATATATATACATATATACACAATGCACCTTAATCCTTTATTAAAAAACAAAAAGATGTTCTAGAGGTCTCGCCATCTTTGATCTCTCTGGGTACTACAGAACAATAGTAATAAAACCCAAATGGTATTGGTATAGAAACAGACAAGTCAATGAATGGAATCAAATAGAAGACCCAGAAATAAACCCACAGACCTATAGACACTTGATTTTTGAAAAAAAATCCATACAATAGAAATGGGAGAACATATTTAATCCATGTGCTGAATTCTTTTACTTGGATGTCTGCATGTAGAAAAATGCAAATAGATCCTTATTTATCACCCTTCACAAAACTCAAGTCCAAGTGTATACAAGACTTCAACTTAAAACTGGATACAATAAATATAATAGAAGAGAAGTTGTGGAATAGTTTTGCATGCATTAGTACAGGTGTCAACTTCCTGAACAGAACACCAGTGACTCAGATTCTAGAATTAACAATTGATAAATGGGATAAATTGACAGGCTTTTGCAAAACACACCATCAATAGGATAAAACAGCAGTCTACAGATTGAGAAAAGATCTTTACCAACCCTAATAAAAAGACATATCTAAAATATATAAAGAACTCAAGAAGTTGGTGTCACCAACAAACCAAATAACCCAATTAAAATTGGCACAGAGCTAAATAGGAATCTCGAATGGTAGAGAAGTACTTAAAATAATATTCAATGTCATTAGTCATCAGGAAATGCAAGTCAAAAAATCCCTGAGATTACATCCTACACCTGTTGGAATAGCTAAGATAAAAAACTCACATGACAGCACATGCTGGTGAGCCTATGGAGCAAGGGGGAACACTTCTCCATTGCTGCTGGGAGTGAAAACTTGTACAACCACTTTGGAAACAATTTTGTAGTTTGTCAGAAAATTGGGATTATTTCTACCTCAACACCCAGCTATACCACTCCTGGGCATATGCCCAAAAGATGTCCTTCATACCACAGGGACATTTGCTCAACTATTTTCATAGAAGCTTTATTTGTAATAGCAGAGAAACTAGAAACAACCTAGATGTCCTTCATCTTAAGAATGGATAGAGAACATGTGGTATATCTATACAATGAAATTCTATTCAGCTATTAAAAACAAAGATATCATGGATTTTACAGGGTGGAACTTGAGGATATCATCCTGGATGAGGTATTCCAGAACCAGAAAAGCACATATGGTATATATTCACTTATAAGTAATGAACTTTAGAAATGAAGTGAAGGATAATCATGCTATAATCCACATATGCAAAGTAACTGGTTTAAGAAGGAGGTTCCAAGGGATGATGTGTGAATCTCACTCAGAGGGGAAACTAAATAGTCATTGGAGGTGGATGGAGAGAGAGAATTGTGTAGGCTTAGACTTTTCAAAACTTTAGTAAGGGTTCTTAAATGCTTTGACCCCCCCTTTTAACCCACAGTTCAAAGATAGAGGAGAAAAAGATGGTAAATAGGACAAGCAGGATGTAGACCTGTTGAGTTCCTTGTGGGGATTCCAATCTCTGCTGTCAGGATACCAGCAGTCCATTTCTGTAGTGTCAGGATACAAAATACCAATCAGCAGAGGTGGCACAATCCAGCTGAAATTGCCAGACCTCCACCTAATTGGCATAAGTCACTGGGAGTGATCAGATCCAGTTGGGATGCCAGGAGAAGTTCTCTGCCATGCCTCTCCCAACAAAGTGAAGATGCAAGACCAATAAAGTGTTGCAAGGCTATGCAGTTGCCCTATCCTTGTCTGTTGAGTTCTACTTATATTCTCTCCAAACATCATGGGTCTTGTTTCAAAAAAAAATCACATGAGTTGGCTTCATCAAAACATCACATGAATCTGCATCACAGCACAACCAAATATTTCCATTTCAGAACTGGGTAGGAGAGGGGAAGAGGAAGGGAATGGGGGTGGTAATCAGGTGTGGGGATAGAAGTGGCAGGAGAGAGCTTGTAAGAGAATGGAAATCAGTGGGTTGCATCTCTGGGACTAGCTGTAACTCTTGGAATGGAGAGGATACAGGGAGTCTATGTGGGTGAACCTAGCTGAGATCCCCACCAGAGGAAGATATAGAGACTGTGTTGGCAACCTCCTGTAGTCAGGTAGGACTTCCAGAGGATGGAGGTAGACATCTATCCACCTACAAAACCTTGAACCCAAAATTTTTAGTGCCTAAAATATGTTCAGGGATAATAACTGAACAGAGACTGAGGGATCACTACTGCCACTTGAACCCCATCCCATGTGAGAGATTACACGTGATCTCTATTAATGACACTATTAATGATACTCTGTTATGCTTGCAGACAGGAATCTAGCATAACATTTTCATGAAAGGCTTCATCCTGCAGCAGATGGAGACAGATGCAGAGACTCATGGCCAAATATCAGGTGGAGATCAGGGAGTTTTGTGGAAGAGTGGGGATAGAATTGAGCAAGCCAGAGGGTTCAAGGACACCACAAGGATACCTATAGAATTAACTGAGGAATATCAAATGGCTGAGAAGCACCTAAAGCGATTTTCAACATCCTTAGACAACCCTGAGATTCCACCTCACACCAGTCAGAATGGCTACGATAAAAAAACTCAGGTGACAACAGATGCTGGTGAGGATGTGGAGAAAGAGGAACACTCCTCCATTGTTTGTGGGATTGTAAGCTGGTACAACCACTCTGGAAATCAGTCTGGAGGTTTCTCAGAAAAATTAGACAAGCTGGCATGGTACCATCCTCTGCCATAGCGCACCCTATACAAGTGGCACAGGAAGGTAGCTAACCACCCAGCAGCACAGAGAGGACAGTCAGCACAGGTCAGAAGATCACATCTGGCACCCTCTGGCAGAAACCTTACAGTTTCTCTCTCTGACTTGGGACCATCCTCTGCCACAGCACGTCATATCCAAGTGGCACAGGAAGGTAGTTAAACACCCAGCAGTGCAGAGAGGATAGTCAGCACAGGTGAGACCTGCCGTGCTGCTCAGAGGATCACATCTGGAAACCTCTGGCAGAAGCCCTCCGGTTTATGTCGCCAGATTGGGACCATCTTCTGCCACCGCACGTCATACCCAAGTGACGCAGGGAGGTAGCTAACTACCCAGGAGTAGGGAGAGGCCTGACAACACAGATAGAACCACCCCCGCAGCTTAGAGGATCACATACAGAAACATCTGGAAGAAGCCCTCTGGTTCCTGTCTCCAGATTGGGACCATCCTCTGCCATGGTGTGTCATACCCAAGTGATGCAAGGAGATAGTTAACCACTCAGGAGTGCAGAAAGAACAGTCAGCACAGGTGGGACCACCCCTGCAGCTCAGAGGAAGCAAACAGAAACCCTGAGGACACAAGAATCTAAGAGCAGCCTGGGACAAGAGTCTTCAGATTTTTGCCAGCAGCCAAAACTGATTAGGGCCACAGAGCTACATACCCAGAAACAACCACAAAGGAGCGGGTCTCACAGGAATACCTACATACCTGTGAACACAGACAGAACAGTTCTTCCAGGAACACAGATTCAAAGGTTTGCATGGCAGAAAAGCCACACTCAGAGAAAGCAACACCAGTTAACACCAGAGATAACCAGATGGTAAAAGGCAAATGCAAGAACATTACCAACAGAAACCAAGGCAATATGGCACCATCTGAACCAAGCTCTTCAACAACAGCAAGTTTTGGATACCCCAACAAACCAGAAAGTAAGATCTGGATTTAAAATCACATCTCATGATGCTGACAGAGGATTTCAAGGACATAAGTAAATTCCTTAAAGAAATATAGGAGAACATGAGTCAACAGGTAGAAGCCCTTATAAAGGAAACACAAAAATCTCTTAAAGAAATACAGCGAACATGGGTCAACAGGTAGAAGCCCTTAAAGAAAAAACACAAAAATCCTTTAAAGAATTACAGGAAAACACAAACAAACAAATGAAGGAACTGAACAAAACCATCTGGGATCTAAAAATGGAAGTAGAAACAACAAAGAAATTACAAAGGGAGACAACTTTGGTGATAGAAAACCTTAGAAAGAAATCAGGAGTCATAGATGGAAACATCAACAACAAAATACAAGAGATAGAATAAAGAATCTCAGGTGCTGAAGATATCATGGAAAGCATTAACTTAACAGTCAAACAAAATGCAAAATGCAAAATGCAAAAAACATGTAACCCAAAACATCCAGGAAATCCAAGATACAATGAGAAGACCAAACCTAAGGATTATAGGTATAGAAGAGAGAGAAGACTTACAACTTAAAGGGCCAATAAATATCTTCAACAAAATTATAGAAGAAAACTTCCCTAACCTAAAGAGAGAGATGTCGATGAACATATAAGAAGCCTACAGAACTCTAAACAGAATGGACCAAACCAGAAAGTCCTCCCATCACATAATAATCAAAACACCAAATGTAGAGGCAGACCTATCAGAATTACCCCAGACTTTTCACCAGAGACCATGAAAGCAAGAAGATCCTGGGCAGATCTCATACAGACCCTAAGAGAACACAAACGCCAGCCCAGACTACTATACCCAGCAAAACTCACAATCACCATAGATGTAGAATCTAAGATATTCTATGATAAAACCAAATTTACAAATTATGCTTCCACAAATCCAGCCCTACAAAGGATAATAGATGGAAAATGGCAATATAAGGAAGTCAATACACCCTAGAAAAAGCAAGTCAGTAATCTCCTTTCAACAAACCCAAAAGAAGATAACCACCAGGCATAAAAATAACATCAAAAAATAACAGGAAGCAGCAATCACTATTCCTTAATATCTCTTAATATCACTTGACTCAATTCCCCAATAAAAAGACATAGACTAACAGACTGGATATGTAAAAAGGACCCAACATCTTGCTGAATACAGGAAACACATCTCAGTGTCAAAGACAAACACAACCTCAGAGTAAAAGGCTGGAAAACAATTTTCCAAGCAAATGGTTCCAGGAAATGAGCTGGAGTAGCCATTCTAATAATGAATAAAATTGACTTTTAAACAAAAGTCATCAAAAAACAAAATGGAAGGACACTTCATACTCATCAAAGGAAAAATATACCCAGAATAACTCTCAATTCTGAACATCTATGCTCCAAATTTAAGGGCACATTCATAAAAGAAATTTTATTAAAGTTAAAGCACACATTGCACCTCAAAAAAAATAATTGTGGGGCACTTCAACATTCTACTCTCATCAGTGGACAAATCAGCGAAACATAAACCGAGGCACAGTGAAACTAACAGAAGTTATGAACTAAATGAATTTAACAGATATCTATAGAACATTTTATCCCAAAACAAAAGAATATACCTTATTCTCAGCACCTCATGGTACCTTCTCCAAAACTGACCATATAATCAGTCACAAAACCTCAACAGATACAAGAAGATTGAAATAATTCCATATCTTCTATCAGAACACTGAGGATTAAGGCTGCTCTTCAAGAGCCAAAATAAAGAAAAAAAGAAAAAGGAACAAAAGAAAAAAAAAAAAAGAAAAAAAGAGACAGACAACGCAGCCAGAAGGGATCAGCAGAGCCGGGTACCAGCAGCTCAGCCAAGGTCACGCGGTGCCTTCAGCTGGGGCAGCCATCTTGCCCCAGACCCCCTCCCCCCCCCACCCCCCCGCGCAAACAGCGGGCACACTGGACGGAGTGAGCAGCTGGAATCAGGTGCGTGGCCAGAGTTATAGCTTAGCTTAGCTCTGCAGGAGATCCAGGCACAGAAAGCTCAGCTACGGGTGCAGACTACCGGCCAGGACCAGCTCTCTGAGTGGACTAGCAGCGAGGGGCCACCTGGCCGCCTCGGGGCACAGCTTGGAACTCTAGCAGCTGGAGTCAGGGGCCTGGACTCAGAGCGAGCATAGTCCAGCACAGACAACACAGCCAGAAGGGATCAGCAGAGCTGGGTACCAGCAGCTCAGCCAAGGCCACTTGGTGCTTTCAGCGGGGGCAGCCATCTTGCCCCAGACCCCCCCCCCCCCGCGCGCAAACAGCGGGCACACTGGACGCAGTGAGCAGCTGGAATCAGGTGCGTGGCCAGAGATATAGCTTAGCTTAGCTCTGCAGGAGATCCGGGCACAGAAAGCTCAGCTGCGGGTGCAGACTACCGTGGCCGGGACCGGCTATCTGAGCTGACTAGCAGCAAGGGGCCACCTTGTCGCCTTGGGGCACAGCTCGGAACTCTAGCAGCTGGAGTCAGGGGCCTGGACTCAGAGCGAGCATAGTCCAGCACAGACAAGCTGCCAGAAAAGATCTGTCTCCTGGGGACAGGCGTGCTGTGCTTTCAGCAGGGCACCATCTACAATAAGACCAACTAACGCCAGAGATAAAGAGATGGCAAAAGGCAAACGTAGGAACGTTATTAACAGAAATCAAGGCAATATGGCACCATCTGAACCCAATTCGCCAACCACAGCAAGTCCGGGATACCCCAGCACACCAGAAAAACAAGAGTTAGGTATAAAAGCACAGGTCATGATGCTCCTAGAGGAACACAAAAAAGACATAAACAAATCTCTTAAAGAAATGCAGGGGAACATCAATAGGGTAGAAGCTCTTACAATCCAAACACAAAAAACACTTAAAGAACTCCAGGAGAATATGGGCCATCAGACAGAAACCAATAAAGAGGAAATGAGAAAATCAGTTAAAGAAATGCAGGAGAACTTGAAACAACAGGCAGAAGTCATGAAAGAGGGAGCACAAAAATATATTAAAGAATTACATGAAAACACAAACAAACAAATGATGGAACTGAGCAAAACCATTCAAGATCTGAACACAGAGGTAGAAACAACTAAGAAATCACAAAAGGAGGCAACCTTGGAGATAGAAAACCTTGGGAAGAAATCAGGGGTCGTAGATGCAAACATAAACAACAGAATACAAGAGATAGAAATAAGAATCTCTGATGCTGAAGATAACATAGTAACCATTGACTCCACAGTCAAAGAAAACGCAAAATCCAAAAGGCTTGTAACCCAAAACATCCAGGAAATCCAGGACACAATGAGAAGACCAAACCTAAGGATTATAGGGATAGATGAGAGTGAAGATCTACAACTTAAAGGGCCAGCAAATATCTTTAACAAAATTATGGAAGAAAACTTTCCTAACTTAAAGAGAGAGATGCCCATGAATATACAAGAAGCCTACAGAACTCCAAACAGACTGGACCAGAACAGAAACACCTCCCGTCACATAATAATCAAAACCCCAAATGTACTAAACAAAGAAAGAATATTAAAGGCAGTAAGAGAAAAGGGCCAAGTAACATATAAAAGAAGACCTATCAGAATCACACCAGACTTCTCTCCAGAAACCATGAAAGCTAGAAGATCCTGGGCAGACCTCATGCAGACCCTAAGAGAAAACAAATGTCAGCCAAGACTACTATACCCAGCAAAACTCTCAATCAACATAGATGGAGAAATCAAAATATTCCATGACAGGACCAAATTTACACAATATCTTTCCACTAACCCAGCTCTACAAAGGATAATAGGAGGAAAACTCCAACACAAGGAAGGGAATGGCACCCAAGAAAAAGCAAGACAGTAAACTTCTTCCATCAAACTCAAAGGAAGATAACTACTCAAAAACAAAAATAACATCAAAAATGTCAGGAAGTAATAATCTATATTCCTTAATATCTCTTAACATCAATGGACTCAACTCCCCAATAAAAAGACATAGACTAACAGACTGGGTACGGAAACAGGACCCTACATTTTGCTGCTTACAGGAAACACACCTCAGAGTCAAAGACAAACACTACCTTAGAGTAAAAGGATGGAAGACAATTTTGCAAGCAAATGGTCACAGGAAGCAAGCTGGAGTAGCCATTTTAATATCAGATAAAGTTGACTTTCAACCCAAAGTCATCAAAAGAGACACAGAAGGTCACTTCCTGCTAGTCAAAGGAAGAATCCACCAAGAAGAACTCACAATTCTAAACATCTATGCTCCAAATGTAAGGGCACCCTCATTTGTAAAAGAAACCTTACTAAAGCTCAAAGCACACATTGCACCTAACACCATGATTGTGGGGGACCTCAATACTCCACTATCCACAGTGGACCGACCCATGGTATACAGTCACTGATAAGTGGATATTAGCCTAGAAGCTTGGAACACCAAAACACAAATCACATATCAAGTGATGTCTCACAAGAAGAAAGGAGTGGACACTGGTGCTAGAATGGACCAAAACATCATTGTGGGAGAGTACAAGAACAGTAAAGTGGGAGGGGGTGGATGCGGGAGCAGGGGGAGGGAAAAGTACATGTGGGACCTTTGGGGGTGGGGAACCAGAAAAAGGGAAATGAATTGTAAATATAGAATATATACAATAAAAAAAAGAAAAGAAAGAAAAAAAAAGAAAAAGAAAAAAAGAAAGAAAAAGAAAAAGAAAAAAGAAAGCCCATATACACATTGACGCTGAACAATGCTCTGCTCAATTATAACTTGGTCAAGGAAGAAATAAAGAAAAAAATTAAAAACTTTTTAGAATTTAATGAAAATAAAGGTACAAAGTGCCCAAAATTATGGGACACAATGAAAGCAGGGCTAAGTGGAAAACTCACAGCACTGAGTGCCTCTGAAAAAAAAAAAAACTGGAGAGAGCATACAGTTGCACTTTAAGAGCATACCTGAAAGCTATAGAACAAAAGAAGCAAGTACACCAAAGAGGAATAGACAGAAGGAAATAATCAAACTCAGGGCTGAAATGAACCAAGTAGAAACAAAAAGAACTATATAAAGAATCAACAAAACCAGGAGCTGGTTCTTTAAGAAAATCAACAAGATAGATAAATCCTTAGCCAGACTAACCAGAGGACACAGAGATAGTATCCAAAGTAACAAAATCAGAAATGAAAGAGGAGCTATAACAACAAAAACTGAGGAAATTCAAAATATCATCAGATCCTACTACAAAAGCCTATATTCAACATAACTGGAAAATCTGGATGAATTGGACAATTTTCTAGACAGATACTAAATTGCAAAGCTAAATCAGGATCAGATAAACCATCTAAATGGTCCCATAACCCCTAAAGAAATAGAAGTGGTCATTGACAGTTTCCCAACCAAAGAAACTGCAGGACCAGATGGTTTTAGTGCAGAATTCTATCAGACCTTCAAAGAAGATCTAACACCAATAATCTTCAAACTATTCCACAAAATAGAAACAGAAGGAACACTTCCTGACTCATTCTATGAAGCCACAATTTTGCTGATACCAAAACCACACAAAGATCCAACAAAAATAAAGCAAAAAACAAAACAACTTTAGACCAATTTCCCTTATGCATATTGATGCAAAAATACTCAATAAAATTCTTGCCAACTGAATCCAAGAAAACATCAAAATGATCATTCACCATGATCAAGTAGGCTTCATCCTAGGGATGCAGGGATGGTTCAATATACGGAAATCCATCAATGTTATCCACTACATAAACAAACTCAAAGAAAAAAACCACATGGTCATCTCATTAGATGCTGAAAAAGCATTTGACAAAATTTACCATCCTTTCATGTTTAAGGTCTTGGAAAGAACAGGAATTCAAGGTCCATACCTAAACATAATAAAAGCAATATACAGCAAACCAGGAACCAACATCAAAGTAAATGGAGATAAACTTGAAGCAATCCCATTATAATCAGGGACAAGGCTGCCCTCTCTTTCCATATTTATTCAATATAGTACTTGAAGTTCTAGCCAGAGCAATTAGACAACAAAAGGAGGTCAAAAGTATACAAATTCGAAAGGAAGAAGTAAAAATATCACTATTTTCAGATGATATGATAGTATACATAAGTGACCCCAAAAACTACACCAAAATACTCCTATAGCTAATAAACAACTTCAATGAAGTGACTGGATATAAAATTAACACAAACAAATCAATAGCCTTCCTATACTCAAAGGATAAACAGGCTGAGAAAGAAATTAGGGAAATGACACCCTTAACAATAGTCACAAACAAGATAAAGTATCTTGGTGTGACCAACCAAACAAGTGAAAGATCTGTATGACAAGAACCTCAAGTCTCTGAGGAAGGAAATTGAAGAAAACCTCAGAATTTGGAAAGATCTCCCATGCTAGTGGATTGACAAGAAATGCATGCCAAAAGGAGCCTGTTATGGTTGTCTCTGGAGGAGCCCTGCCAGAGCCTTACAGATATAGAGGCAGATGCTAGCAGCCAACCATTGGACTGAGCGCTGGGTATGCAATGGACGAGTCTGAGAGTAGACTGGAGGAGCTGAAGGGGTTTGCAGCCCCATGGGAAGAACAATGATATCTGCCAACTGGACACCCTAGTGCTTCCAGGGACTAAGTCATCAATCAAGGGGTACACAAGGTTCCAGACAAAAGTGTGGCAGAGGAATTACTTGTCGGGTATAAGTGGAAGGAGAGGTCCTTAGTCCTATGAAGGCTTGACAGATGCCCTAGTGTGGGGAAGTTGAAGGGGAGAAGGTGGGAGTGGTTGGGTAGAGGGGAATATTCTTGGAGGCAAGGGGGTGGGAAAATGGAGGTTGGGGGTTTTCAGGGAGGGGGGAAACTGGGAAAGGGTATAACATTTGAAATGTAAGTGAACAATATATTCCACAAAAAATTCTAAAAATGACCATCTTGCCAAAAGCAATATACAGATTCAATGCAATCCACATTATATTCCAACTCAATTATTCATAGATTTAGAAAGAGCAATTCTCAAATTCATCTAGAATAACAAAAAAAGCAGGAAGGTGAAAACTTTTCTCAGCAATAAGAGAACTTCTAGAAGAATCAGCATCCTGGACCTCAAACTGTACTACAGAGCAACAGGGATTAAAACTGTATGGTATTGAAACAGTGATAGGCAGGTAGATCAATTGAATAGAATTAAAGATCCAGAAATGAACACACACACCTATGGTCACTTGATCTTTGACAAAGGAGCTAAAAACATCCAGTGGGAAAAAGACAGCAGTTTCAACCAATGGTGCTGGTTAAACTGGCAGTTAGCATGCAGAGGAATGCAAATCGATCCATCCTTATATCCTTGTACAAAGCTCAAGTTCAAGTGGATTAAGGACCTCCACATAAAACCAGACACACTGAAACTAATAGAAAAGAAACTGGGGAAGAACCCTGAGCAAATGGGTACAGGGGAAATTTTCCTGAACAAAACACCAATAGCTTATGCTCTAAGATCAAGAATTAACAAATGGGACCACATACTATTACAAAGTTTCTGTAAGGCAAAAGACAGTGTCAATAGGACAAAACTGCAACCAACAAATTGGGAAAAGATTTTCACCAACCCTATATCTGACAGAGGGCTAATATCCAATATATACAAAGAACTCAAGAAGTTAGACTCCAGAGAACCAAATAACCTTATTAAAAATGGGGTATAGAGCTAAACAGAATTTTCACCGAGAAATATTGAATGGCTGAAAAGCACCTAAAGAAATGTTCAACATCCTTAGTCATCAGAAAAATGCAAATCAAAACAACCCTGAGATTCCACCTCACACCAGTCAGAATGGCTAAGAACAAAAACTCAGGGGACCCAAAATGCTGGAGAGGATTTGGAGAAAGAGGAACACTCCTACACTGCTGGTGGAATTGCAAGCTGGTACAACCACTCTGGAAATCACTTTGGCAGTTCCTCAGAAAATAGGGCATAATACTACTGGACGACCCTGGATGGATTATGAGACTATAACACTCCTGGCCATATAGCCAAAGAACTCTCCAGCATGTAATAAGGAGACATATGCCCCAGATATTTTCATAGCAGTCCCAGATGTCCATCAACAGAGGAATGCATACAGAAAACATGGTATATTTACACAATGGAATACTACTCAGCCATTAAAAACAATGATTTCATGAAATTGTTAGGCAAATGGGTGGAACTGGAAAATATCATCCTGAGTGAGGTACCCCAATCAAAAGAATACACATGGTACGCCCTCACTGATAAGTGGATATTAGCCCAGAAGCTTGGAATACCCAAGACACAATTCACATATCAAATGAAGCACAAGAAGAAGGAAGAACAAAATATGGATACTCTGGCCCTTCTTAGAAGGGGGAACAAAATACTCACAGAAGGAGATAAAACGTGTGGAGCAGAATCTGAAGGAAAGACCATACGGAGACTGCCCTACCTAGGGATCCATCCCATATACAGCTATAAAACCCAGACACTATTGTGGATGCCAACAAGTGCTTGCTGACCAGAGCCAGATACAGCTGTCACTTGGGAGGCCCTGCTAGTGCATGACAGATATAGAGCAGACCACTCTTAGCCAGCCATTGAACTGAGCTCCAGTTCCTCAATGGAGGAGCTAAAGAAAGGACCTAAGGAGCTGAAGGGGTTTGTAGTGCCATAGGAGGAACAACAATATGAGCCACCCAGTACTCCCAGAGCTCCCAGGGACAAAACCATTAACCAAAGAGTACACATGGAGTTACCCATGGCTCTAGATGCACAGGCAGGAGAGGATGGCCTTGTTGGACATTAAAGGGAGGAGAGGGCCCTGGACTGGGGAAGGCTCAATGCTGCAGTGGAGGTGAATACCAGGACAGGGAAGTGGGAGAGGGTTGATTGGGGAACCATAGGAAGGGAGATGGGTTATGAGACTTTTGGTGGGGGGGACCAGGAAAGGGGACAACATTTGAAATAAAAATAAAGAATAGATCTGATAAAAAAGAAAAAGAAAAATTAGACAAGTACTACCTGAGGACCCAGTTATACCACTCCTCGTATATATACCCAAAAGATGCTCCAACATATAACAAGGACACATGCTCCACTATGTTCATAGCAGCCTTATTTATAATAACCACAAGCTGGAAAGAACCCATACATTCTTCAACAGAGAAATGGATATAGAAAATATGGTACATTTATACAATGGAATACTACTCAGCTATTAAAAATAATGACTTCATGAAATTCTTAGGCAAATGGATGGAATTAGAAAATATCATCCTGAGTGCAGTAACCCAGTCATAAAAGAATATACATGGTACACACTGATAAGTGGATATTAGCCCAAAAGCTCAGAATAGCCAAGATACAATTCACAGACCACATGAAGCTCAAGAAGAAGGAAGACCAAAGTATGGATACTTCAGTTCTTCTGAGAAGAGGAAACAAAATACTCAAGGGAGGAAATATGGATACAAAGTGTGGAGCAAAGACTGAAGGAAAGGCCATCCATAGACTGCCTTATCTGTGAATTCAACCCATATACAGTCACCAAATCCAGACACTATTGTGGATGACAAAAAGTGCTTGCTGACAGGAGCATGTTATAATTGTCTCCTGAGGCTCTGCCAGAACCTGACAGATACAGAGGCAGATGTTCCCAACCAACCATTGGACTGAGCACAGGGTCCCCAATGGAGGAGTTAGAGAAAGGACTGAAGAAGCTGAAGGGGTTTGCAACTCATAGGAAGAACAATATCAACCAAGCAGGCCCCCCAGAGCTCCCAGGGACTGAAACACTAACCAAAGAGTACACATGGAGGGACCCATGGCACCAGCCACATAGGAAGCAGAGGATGGTATTGTCTGGCATCAATGGGAGGAGAGGTCCTTCGTTCTGTGAAGGCTCAATTCCCCAGTGTTTGGGGGAATGCTAAGGCGGTGAGGTGGGAGTGGGTTGGTGGGTGGATGAGCACTCTCATAGAAGCAAGGTGAGGGAAGATGGGAAAGGGAGATTCTGGCAGGTAAAATGGGAAATGAGATAACATTTTAAATGCAAATACATAAACCAGTAAAAAATTAAGAAGACCTACTGAGTCAACTAACCTGGGCGATGGGGTCTCACAGAAATTTGGCCATCAACCAGGGAGCATGCATGGGCTGGACCTAGCCCCTACACATTTTTTAGCAAATATGAGGCTTGATCTTCATGTGGGACCCCTAAGAAGTGGAGTTCTGTCTCTGTCTCTGTTCCCTGTTATTAGGTCCCCTTCCTCTACCTGGACTTCCTACTTGGGCTTCAGTGGGAGAGGATTTGCCTAGTCCTGCTGGGACCAGATGTCTCAGGGTGCAGTATTACTCAAGGTGGGCTCCCCCTTCTCTGAGGAAAGGGAAAAGGACAATAAGAGGGAGGGGTTTGTAAGGATGGAACTGAGAGGAGAGGAGGGAGGGGTTGTGATAGAGATGCCAAGTGAATAGAAATAAATAAATTATTAAAATAAAAGTTTTCTTCCTTTCCCACCTTTCTTCCCCCATCTCTCCCTCCCTCTCATTTTCCTTCCTCTCTTCTTTTTTCTTTCTTCCATAGTATCTTAATAGGTAGCCTGTGCTGGCATGTAGTTTGCTATGCCCCTAATTATGCCTCCCAAGTGCTGCTATTACAGGTGTAAGCCACCATAACTTGTATATCCACTACTTTTCTATTTTTCTATAACAAAATGTCTGCCAAACCAACTTAAAGGAAGGGCAAAGACATGGTGTTAAGATTGTAAGGAGACTGGTCACATAGCATTCTCAGGGTGCTGAGAGAGATGAATGCTAAACTTTTACTTGATTTCTATTTTTACACATACCAAGGTGTGTGCTACCCATATGTGGAGTGGGTCTTCTTTTCCCTGTTAATACTCTCTGGAAATACTTTCATAGGCATTCCCAGAGGATTGTTTTCATGATGATTCTATATTCTATAAAGTTGACAATTGAGATAACACATCAAATGGTATATAGTTTTTGACTATTATCCTTTTCATATATACCCAGATTGTTACATGTAGCTCTAATTTATAATTTTACATTAATGTATTAATAGGTGCAATTTTATTCATTTTTTCCCTCAGAAAGTACCATTTGTATTTCTATTTCATTAAAACCTCTTCTAATCTTAATGTAACAATATCAGTATTTTGATCAGCACTTTACTTTTTTAAATTGCATAGGTAATTTCAATATATTCTTTTCTTGAGAGATTTCACCAACATAAACTTTAGTAATTATGTATTTTTTAGAAACATCATATGGGATACTTATACTTTAAGTCACCCATTTTTCTCTTATGCTAGAGTCTTTGCACAGACCTTGGCTCCTTTTTGAGGAACTTTTGCTTCCCTGCTTGTCATTCATTAACTTTAGTTTTACTTTCATCTTAAATACCTCCAAGTTCCTGGAGTCTTTCTGATGACCTTAGGTTACAATTAGTGACCCCACTCACTGTGGCGAGCTTCTCTTCTACTGCATATTTGCCAGTGCAAAGGTATCCATTATACTCATATTAATGTTCACTTTTAGCCATCTGATGTCTACCAACATGGGAATTAGGAACTATGCCTTGAAGTATGATGTCTTTTAACCCACAACAGGGCCTGCTAGTGGTAAGATGGTCTACAAACACAATTCAAATAAGGAAATCAAGGGATTTCTAATTTAGTGCTTTCTGTTTATCCCAATTATCAAAAGCAACTATTTGAAACACCTTGCAGACCAAGTGTTTTAGTACTATAGTTGTGAAAGATGGAGATCATCAATACACTAAACAAACTAGGCCTTTAGTCACTTCTTGGGCTGTGGAGATGCAGTTCACAATGCCAGCAATTGAATCCAATCATTAGACTGCCAGGCAAGCCAGCAATAATTGCTTCAGGAATTTGATCCATGATTATTTCCTGTTAATTTCCCAGGAGTAAACCCAGCTGTTCTCCCCATTTTAACAAAAAAATTAAGGAAGCAGGTGAAATTACCATATTTATAAACTATTGTTAGAAAAATATTTACTTGGATTTGGGATAATGAAGAAAAATAAGCTAAAAACAGAAGTATTCAAATCAAAGGATTTTAATTTGCAATATGAATAAAGACTAATGTAGAGAAAAGTATAAATGAAATATGTTATTCTATTTTATACTATACTATCTTAGTATCTTTTCAGAGTTTGGTAAATTCTACAATATACAACACCCTCAAAGGAGCAAAGAATTGAGTAATTTTCATTTCTTCTTACATATCATATCTTTTAAAAGATATCATTTAACTTTTTTCTTAATTCTGCCCTTTAAAAAGTCTTTCCATTGTGGGCTCTTGGGAACACCTTTTCTTCTTTCTTTTCTTTTCTTTTCTTTTCTTTTCTTTTCTTTTCTTTTCTTTTTTCTTTTCTTTTCTTTTCTTTTCTTTTCTTTCCTTTTCTCATCTTTTCTCTCCTTTCTTTCTTTCTTTCTTTCTTTCTTTCTTTCTTTCTGCCTAGTTATCTGTATAAACTCATTAATTTTATATTTCAATTTGACTAGGTCATGAGACTAGATATCTGTTGCTACACATCTAGATGCTGCTTGGAAGGTGTCTAGTTTACATGAGTTTCACATTTAAATCAGTGTCTGGAAAAACAGATCCCTTCACAAGAAGATGGAATTCTGTGTCCAGATTGCCTTAGGGCTTGATTAGCAGCATCAACTCTACTTGGGGCTCCATTCTTCTGCTCTATCCACATCTGTTGGACTTGCCAGCATCTATAATCATAAAAGCCAGTAAAAATAAATCATCTGTTTCTTTATCAGTTGTAATGTAATGATAGACTTCTAAGAAATTGTTATGAGGTAACTGAGAAGTATTTTGAACATCAGAGTCTATCTATTCAAAGATGGTTATGATACCCCTAGGTAATATAATCTTATGGATTATGGACCACCATTACCTATGTGCTTCTTTGTTAGCAGGAATATGATTTTGTATAGGAGATTGGTCTGATGCTGCTTGTATTCAAATGCTAAACACTGGCCCCCAAGATCTGGTTATCCCCAATGAGGAGATCCTCAGGGGTAAGGAGATCCTCACTATACCAAATGATGCTATGCAACCTTATTCCTCAAGCTACTTGGTCAATAAGGCTTGTGACTGGGCAGCAGATAGAGGCAGGTGGGTAACAAGGTACATATGGCTGGGACATGAGTTAGAATAGCTCAAAAATCTGCTCTACCTAGGCTTAAAAATTGTAAATAAAGTACCTGGATTGCATGTCTTTTACACAGACTAGAAAGAATTATAATTCATATTACAACTTTGTATAAACGTTTACTGGTAGATATTGACACTGCTGGAGAGCTTATAACCCACGCAATTGGAAGTGGAGGTCAGTTGGAAAAGTCACCTGCCTAATTTCAAGATTTGGAGGCCCAGCCCTGATAGCTTATCCACAGGTGCCACAAAGTCCCTCAGAGGAATCTAGTATGTTTGTGTCTGAATTAAAAATTTTATTTCTTGTATCCATCCTTAATTAGTTTTATGTTCTAGGCCCTTTTACAAATTAAATGACTTTTAAAATTTCTGTCTTCAACATGTCAATCTGTTTTTAGCATTGTCTAGTTTTAAGGCTAATTTTTCATGCTCTGAATTATTTAATACATAATGGCTGTTTGTTTTCAGGTAGGCAGTTGTACTTTTATCTGTCTTGCAGACATATTTTGGGGATGTACTTTTGTTGTTTTTTGGTGTAGCTCTTTTACCTTCTTAGGATAGTTTTTGTTTCTTTTAATATACTTGGAGGCTGGAAATCTCTTTTGTGCACATTGCTATAGCTGCATAACTATTCACATTATTTATATTTTAAGCACATGAGTTAATCCTGATATTAAGACTTTTAGTGTTATAGAAGCGATTTCCTTTTATTAGACATGCTTTAATGACTACTGTTATGTCAGTATTTTATTCTTTCCCAGAAACTTTGATGTATTTACTACAGGTCCCTAAATTACCAGTAAATGTCAAGCATTTTATTTTAAATATATCTGAAATGAAATATTAAGAGTAATAGGTACTTTAAAACCCTTTGACTTAATTTCTTAATCTATATAATGTCAATTGTGTGTGTTTTCAGGACTGTTAAGTTTGGTTTTGGATAACTGATTGGTACACCCTTCTCTGGGGAAGACTATTTCTCCTGATTTTTAGCATTCCTTAGTTTAGTGGTTCTCAACGTAATACTGTGACCCTTGAGTACAGTTCCTCTAGTAAAATTATTTTTGTTACTCCATAACTGTTATCTTGCTACTGCTTTTAATCATAATGTAAATGCTTGTGTTTTCTGGTGTTCTTTAGTGATCTCCATGCAAGGTCAGTTTACACCCAAAGGGGTTGTGACACATAAATTGAGAACCACTGACTTAGTTGCTTGTATTTCTTTCTGTAGATTAGAAGCCTCCTGGGCTTTCTCTATTTTAGCATGTCTATTGCTGTTATCGTTCTTTAGTGCCTGTTTAGACAGTCATGTTCATGAGACTATAGATATAATTTATGACACAATCTTACAACTAAATCTCTGATCCTCTAGCTTTTATAATATTTTTGTCCTCTGTTCTGAAATGATTCCTGAACTTTAGGTGCAGGAGTTGTATAGTAGATGATCTGTACAGACTTTTATTTTGATCAGTTGTGGTTTTCTGTACAGGTCTTTGTCTGTTTCAGAATTTTCTTGATGAAGGGGTAAGTACCACACACTATAAACCACATTAAAATTTTAATAAAATGGCTAAAATGATGGCATACAGGCATCTTGGGGTTTTTGTTATGTAGTCTTTGAATCTTGGAGGGAGCATTGTCAGCTCAGATGGGTCCATGCTGGGCAATGGGGGTGGGAGAGCAGTAGAGAGGGAAATTGGAGGATACTTGTGACCTAATGAGAGAAATTGGAGACTCTAATTAGGGAAGGAGAGGGAGAGACGATGGTAAGAAATCATACTATTAACTATCTACCTAAAATACCTATAATACATATAAGTCTGTGTGTTCTATTTACACATATATGTACATAGAATCTATTATTGCACAACATTTAATAACTGTTAAAATAAAAAGATTAAAAAAAGAAAGGGCACATTACTTTTTATTTTCCTGGTTGAAAAACCATCTGATGAAAATCACTGTCCCTTTCTGATAAGGCTATTTTATGTTAGTACATTTGCATCGTATTAATTTTCTTAGCATAACAAAAATCTGTATTTTACAGAGAAAGGTATTTAGCAATCTGGACATTTCTTGATGTTTTTTAGAAGCTATAATCAACTTAGAGAACTAGGTGAGAGGTAAGAAATGTAAAACATAAAAAAGCCAAGGCCTGGGGAGACAGCTCTGTGGATATATGAAGACTTGAATTTGGATCTATAGCAGCCATGTATAAATGCTGGACAGAACATGTAGCCCACTTGTAACCCCAGTACTCAGGATTCAGAAACAGGGAATTCTTGGAGCAAGCTTGCTAGCTAGAGTGGTTGAATTGGCAAGTTTGGGTTCAAGTGAGAGACCATAAATCAACAAATAAGATGGAAAGTGACTGAGGAAGGTGTCAGTCTTCGGCCACCACATGCATGTGTACATGCTCCTGTATATACATGTGGATCTGCAAGAAGATATGTATACACCACCTACAGAGCAAGATAAGGAAAGGAGGGGAAGAGGGAGGATGGGAGAACGAGGAATGGAGGGAAGATGTAGAAAAGGAGGAGGAGAAGAGAAAAAGCAAAATAAAGATTTTCATCGAGGGTGATATATTAAAATCCAAGTGTTTATTTAAAAATTTAATTGACTAACGAAGTCTTTATATTATTAAAAATAAGTAGTCTTTCAATATACAAGATAAAATGAAAAATACAATCAAGGGAAAGCACTTATTAATTCTTAAAAAGAATGAACAGGAATCTAATTAGAAATAGAAAATTAATGCATCAAAATGTATTTTTGATTGATACTCAAGAAGTATTAAAACTCTCCATTTTAGGCATCATTGACAAAATAAACATACCTTGATTCTTGGAAAAAATCTGAAAATGTTATTGCTTTCTAAATGTCTTCAACAAGTGGATTGGTGAGTAATTTTGTGGAATAGTAAGCATATTATAAAATATAAATGTAAAGACTCATATGGATGGACATTTAAATGAGCTATAATGTTAAAAAAGCAGTAAAGAGTCCAGAAATTGACTCAATACATGTTTGAATTTGGTACATGTTAAGGAAGCATCAGAGAAATACTGGGAAAAATTGACTTCTTCAGTAAGGGATGCTAAAACAACTGCACAGTCATTTGGAAATAATAAAATGGAATCCAATCACAGTGTCATATAAAGCAAAGCATTTAGTGTAAAATCAATCTGCAAATTGCTAAAATTAATCAGAAGAAAAGAAAAATTCTGAAATAAAAAATCATTTCTAAATGTCACATAAAATTAGGAGCAGTGAGGCATTATTCATAGGTTTAACTAAAAAATATTTGTGTGGCAGTAGCTATAAAATAAATATATAAGTTTAAAGAAACATTTATAATTTATAGTCAGAAGCACATTATTTAATCTGTAAATATTTTCTATTTATCAAATGAAAATAACAAAATGCAGGAAAATCAAGCACAAAGGCTACACACAGTTGCCATATGGTAAAATTGCTGAAACTTATGAGCATGTATCTTGGTACAGTCAAAATAAAGCTTAAATATAAAAACCCACAGTGAATTAGGTTACCACACATTAAAAATGAGGTGATTCAAGTTTGTATTTCTGTATTATATGGATTGATAATAGAATTATTCAGGGTGGCTAATGACCTCTGAATGCATCTGTTATGTTAGATATTGTTCTAAGAATCCTCCATTCATTTATTGACTAAGTCCTCACAACATTCCTATAAAGATAATGCTTACTTGTATTTTTGCATGGTAAAGTTGATGTCTAGAAAGATAAGCAGCTTTCCCTATCACAAAGTAGGTGACAGGAGAATTAATCTTGGGAGGTATGTCCAGAAAAGTGATGTGATTGTAGTTCTTGAATATTCTTCTCCCAAATAAAAGGCAATAAAGACACAAGCATACAGTTTCTTGAACCCTAAAATTGCACCCTAGGGATTTTATTTTAAAGAATTACTCACATGCATGCAAACAGTGAATGTGCATATATTTATTACAAACTTGTCTGTGATAGCAATAGATTGGGAAGATATGTTCATTAGTAGGGCAGACATACTATGGGCTCCTCAGTAGCTGAAAGAAAAATTGAGAAACTTTTAAATGCCTTCATTGGTACCTACACAATCAATTGTATAGTCCCAATGGATGAGACTATATTCACAATCTGTGTATATATGTGCCCATGTTATATCAGAATTTCTTTGAAAAATTTTATTGGATTTGGTAGTTATATCTGTCTTGGTGAGGGAAATTAGGGAGAGGGAGATGCTTTACTTTCCAGTTGTGTGTGTGTGTGTGTGTGTGTGTGTGTGTGTGTGTGTGTGTTATAAAATGTGCTTTTCAAAAAGACTACAAGGTTCCTATTGGCCTAGGACCATATAGCACATATAGCACATGTTGACCTTAGACTAGAAAGCCCCTTTCTCAGTATCTTAGTGTTAAAATTATAGACATGCCACTGTGTCAGTAGTTTGATATATTCCTATGTAAGTAGCTATGATTATACTTAGTATCTTTCTATCATTCTAATACTTTTGTATCCTGGCATGGAACTTCACAACACATCCTTTTATCATCCTAAAGGAAAGTATCTCTGTGTCTTTAGTGGTGGAGAGTTTTATGTTTCAGTTTTCTCTAGTCTGGTAGAACTTCTTGTTTGGTGTCTCCCAGATGCCTCTGGCTTGGCTCCTTCCTTCATGTGTTTGTTCCATCTAATGGAACTAAGTTCTTAACCCTTTTAGTTCGGAAGATTTTTTAAGGTATAGAAAAGAGATGGATTGGATGAGCAAGTAAAGCCTAGCTAGTGATGTCAATACTTACTTATTTTTCTCATTCAGTCTAACTTTGGCTCTGAGGCACTTCTGATTGATGTTTTCATTTGTTGCCTTTGAGTAATGCACAGTACCAGAGATGTTCTGGTAGAGTCACTCTTCCTGGTCATATTGCTTGTGATGTCTCCTTTTTAGTATCTGTGATGCTATGGAGAGAAAAAAAAAACAACAGAGTTTTTGTGCTATTAAGATCTGGGACCTGCCATTGGCATTGTAGATTCAGCACGCATGTTCAGGTGAATACTGTCCATATAGCATGCTTCTTATGTGTGTAGGGTGACAGAGCTTGTATTTAAAAATTCATAAATGTGTTATAAATTAAACTTTTAAAATAAGCAACTCATTTTAAATTTAGTTGTCTGTGATTAATATGTGAGTTTTAAAAAATTAATGAGAAATGACTGTGTCTTGTTATTGTAGCATTTGATTACAAATACTGGAATATATTTAATGAAGAAAGTTATCTCCATAATATTAAGGTAACATGTCAAGAACATTTCATTACCTTGATAGCCAAATTTTACTCTAAAATTCATTGTGGGGCCCATCACATGCAAGGAGCTGTCAAATGGTACTTTATTAATTGGCTCCATCATTTCATAGTACATGTTGTATAACATAAGAGTAGAAATGATTTTAGGTTAGTGAAGGTGGACATTTTAAAACATGGATAAAGAAAACATTGCCAGAAGATTCTCCATTTAAAGAGCAGATTAAAACCACAAAGTAAGTGGTCAGAAGTTTTGACAAAATGAGATTATGATGTTTCAAAATAGTCAACTTTAACCAAATAAAAAATAAAGAAAAAAAGAATGGAAATTTGTAGAAACAAATGTCAGAAAAATACTCCATCAGAAGTTTACATTTCATGATAGTTCTACTGCTGTATTTCATAATATTGCAATATGTCCTTTTCTAAATAAAGTAAAATCAATCAATATATGCCTAATGTTAACTATAATTAGAATCTAGGATGAAAGTAAGATCATTGAAATGTAAATAATTTCCATGCATTGTCTATTCAAAACTTTCAAATATATCCAGAACAAAGAATAACATCCTTATTTTTGGTTCTGAGGCTCTTCATATTCAATATACACATCTTTTACCACTGAACTATATGCCTAACTCATGTTAGTGGGTTATGAAAAGTTGGGAGGGGACATACTGGGGAGGAGATGAGGGGACTTCAAGAGAAGAAATTGGGAAGGTAGATACTTTCTCAGATATATGCATAAAATCCTTAAGAATAAAGAAGTCTAAAAGTGAACAAATATTAGCTTTGGTCACAAGCGATGACCAATTGGGACTCTATCTCCCTCATTATTTGGAGACTTATTAAGATCACCTTATATTTTAGAAAGTTTCCACTGAACTAGGTTTCTAAACCACCCCTCACATTCCCTTTCTCAACCTCCTCTTACCTTCCCCTTACCACCTGATCCTCCTCTTCCAGTTCCTTCTATCCATAGTCTACTCATAAAAGCTAATCTATTCCACATAGGGAATAGACCTGTAGATCTCTCAAGGTCTACAGGTTATTTGGTTATCACTTAACAGAAAATTTCTATATATAAGTAAATATAAGCCATATATATCTTTCTACGTCTGGATTACCTCACTCAGGTTTATTTATCTATTGTTATCCATTTTTCTGCAAATCTCATGATGTCATGTTTTTAAATACCCGAATAATACTTCATTGTGTATATGTGCTACATTTTCTTCAGCTATATATTTGTTGAGGAATATAAATGCTGTTTCCAATTTCTGGCCATTATAAATAAAGCAGTAATGAACATGGTTGAAGAACTATCCTTACAGTAGGAAGTAGCATCCTACTGTATACCTTTGGGTATAGAGTAAAGTGTTATATCTGGGTCTTGAGCTAGACTGATTTCCTTCTTTCTGAGAAACTACCACATTGATTTCCCTAGTGGATATACAAGTTTGTACTCCTACAAGCAGTGGAGGAGTGTTCCCCTTATTTCACATCATTAACAGCATGAGCTGTAATTTGTGTTATTGATCTTAGCCATTCTGACATGTGTAAAATGGAATCTCAAAGTAGTTTTCATTTTTATTTTCCTGACAGCTAAGGATGTTAAGAATTTCTTTTTTTCATACGAGTTTCCTTTATTGAGAATTCTAAGTTTAAGTCTGCACCCCAGTTTTTAATTTGGGATACTTACTTTCTTAATATCTAGTTTCTTGAGATCTTTATGTATTTTGGATATTAGACTTTATCAAATGTAGAGTTGGGAACAATCCTTCCCACTGGGTAGACTTGTCCTTTTTCCAAATCATGCTGCCCTTTACCTTACAGAAGCTTTTCAGTGTCATGAGATTTCTTTTTGTTAATCTTAGAGCCTATGCTCATTGTGTTCTGTTCAGAATGTCTTCTCACGTTTCAATGAGTTCAAGGTTATTTCTCACTTTCTCTACTACCAGGTTCAGTGTAACTAGTTTTATGTTGAGGGCTTTGATATATTTATAATTGAGTTTTGTATGGGGAAATAAGTATCTATCTATATGAATTGTTCTACATAACAGTAATCTAGTTTGGCTAGCACCATTTGTTGTAGATGATGACCTTTTCCAAGTTTGTACTTTTGCCTCTTTATCAAAAATTGGGTGTTGATAGGTGTGTGGATTTATGTCTGTGTCTTCAATTTGGTTCTATTGGTCAATATGTCTGTCTTATATGCCAATATCATGCTAATTTTGTTACTATCACTTTTTAGTACAATTTAAAATCTGGAAAAAGGGAAATGTGATACCTCTAGCAGTTCTTTTATTGTTCAAGATTGTCTTAGTGCTCTGCGTTTTTGAGTTTTCATATGACACTGAGAATTACTTTTCAAGTGCTGTGAAAAATTATGCTGGATTTTGAGGCAAATTACATTGAGTCTATAGATTGCTTTGTCAGGATGGACATTTTTACTTAAGTTGCCTAAAAACATTATACCAGGAAACTACGGCAAATAATCACTTTCAGCAAAGTAGCCAAATAAAAGATTAAAACACAAAAAACCAGAAGCCCTCCTTTTACCAATGACAAATGGACTGAGGAAGAAATCATTGGAACAATATCTTCATATAGTCTCAAAAAGTACAAAATATCTTGTAGCAAGTCTAATTAAGCAAGTGAAAGTCTTGTATGATTACAACTTTAAGTCTTTGAAGTTAAAAATGAAAAAAAGATATTATCCTGGTGGAATTTTTTCAGGTTACTTATGTACTTTATTATGCCATCTGCAAATTAAGATACTTTGGTTTATTCCTTTCCTATTTGTATCTCCTTGATTTTCTTTAGTTGTCTTATTGCTATAGCTAAGGCTTCTAGTACTATAGGTATAGGTAAAGTGGAATGTTCCTAATTTTCCATGCCTTGTTCCTAATTTTAGTGGAATTGCTTTGAATTTCTTCCTGTTTAAGTTGATGTTGGCTTAGATGGGGATGGGGATGGGGATGGGGATGGGGATGGGGATGGGGATGGGGATGGGGATGGGGATGGGGATGGGGATGGGGATGGGGATGGGGATGGGGATGGGGATGGGGAGGCTGCAGATTCACAATCTGGAGAGAACCAGAGTTTCTATGCTACTTATGTTAATCTATACAAGTGAAAAGTCATGAAAATTATAGAATTATATGTATTTAAAACATTTATCAGTTTTTAATGTGATCTGTTTATATGTGTGCATATGATGATAGTTTAAGAATATATATATATATATATATATATATATATATATATATATCAAGGTTATAAATTAATTTATTACATTTTGGATGGTTTATAGCGTAAAACTTAGGTATAAATAATCAATGTAGGAATGAAGCAATCCCATTCAAAACCTTGATATTTCACTATGAATAATTTCCTTTGAACAACTATCTTGCCTTATAGATACCATTAAAGATGTACACTCTTTTCCACCCTGAATTTTGAAGTGGAAGGGTACATTAGTCAAGTTTCTTTGGTTATATGACCCAAATAAAATTTGACTAATTAAATGATAGATATGACAAACAGACTGGAAGTTCCATGGAATTGAACAGAGATAGACCAAAGAGGACTTCTTAAAGACTAGGAAGGAAAAATGAGCCAGGCTATCAAGTGTACCAATTTGTAAATGTTCTTCTTGGGGCTCAAGCCTTGCATAGTTGGGGCAACTTGTTTTATAATTTTTGAGTCTTTGCTACAGATTTAGGTCCCTGCACTAAAGTCAGCAGATATCAAGGACATGCAGAAAGGAGGAAAGAAAATGAAGAAAGTAAGAAAGCCATGCATGGTGTATGATGTATTCATGACAAAATGTATTATTATAAACCAGACACACTAAAATTAATAGAAAAGAAACTGGGGAAGATCCTTGAGGACATTGGCTCAGGGGGAAAGTTCTTGAACAGAACACCAATAGCTTATGCTCTAAGATCAAGAATTGACAAATGGGACCTCATAAAATTACAAAGTTTCTGTAAGGCAAAAGACACTGTCAAAAGGACAAATTGGCAACCAACAAATTGGGAAAAGATCTTAACCAACCCTACATCTGACAGAGGGCTAATATCTAATGTATACAAAGAACTCAAGAAGTTAGACCCCAGAAAACCAAATA
This sequence comes from Apodemus agrarius, assembly GCA_964023405.1. Taxonomy (NCBI): domain Eukaryota; kingdom Metazoa; phylum Chordata; class Mammalia; order Rodentia; family Muridae; genus Apodemus; species Apodemus agrarius. The sequence goes on along the minus strand of OZ030014.1, from coordinate 112,676,355 downwards.
ACCCTATCAAAAATTGGGTACAGAGCTAAACAGAGACTTTTCACCTGAAGAAATTCAGATGGCTGAGAAACACCTTAAAAAATGTTCAACATCATTAGTCATTAGAGAAATGCAAATCAAAACAACCCTGAGATTTCACCTCACACCAGTCAGAATGGCTAAAATTAAAAACTCAGGAAACAGCAGGTGTTGGCGAGGATGTGCAGAAAGAGGAACATTCCTCCACTGCTGGTGGGACTGCAAGCTGGTACAACCACTCTGGAAATCAGTCTGGCGGTTCCTCAGAAAACTGGACATGATACTTCCAGAGGACCCAGCCATACCACTCCTGGGCATATACCCAGAAGATTGCCCAGTATGCAATGAGGATACATGCTCCACTATGTGCACAGCAGCCTTATTTATAATATCCAGAAGCTGGAAAGAACCCAGATGTCCCACAACAGAAGAATTGATAAAAAATGTGTTATATATACACAATGGAGTACTATTCAGCCATTAGAAACAGTGAATTCATGAACTTCTTAGAGAAATGGATGGAGCTGGAGAACATCATACTAACCCAGTCTCAAAAGAATACCTATGGTATGCACTCACTGATATTAGCCTAGAATCTTGGGATACAATCCACATACCAAACGATGTCCGACAAGAAGGAAGGAGTAGATCCTGGTTCTGGAAATGTTCAAAGGATCAGTGTAGAGGAATACCAGAACAGGGAAGTGGGAAGGGGTGGATGGGCAAACACGAGGAGGGAAGGAGGCATCTGGGACCTTTGTGGGGCAGGGAACCAGAAAAAGGGAAATGTAAATATAGTATATATCCAATAAAAAATTAAAAAAAGAAAATAATTGGGAAAAAACAATAAAAAAAGAAGAAAAGAAAAGGATCATGCTAAGCCATTTATACTTAGGTGAACATTTATTAACCTTTATCATATATTTATACTTGGCTAAATGGTATTGTATATAATATGCTGTATACAAGGCACACACTCATCACAATTATCCTATACGATAAAGAAAGATGGAGCTGGTGATAAAAAGAAAAGTTCTGTGAAAATATAAAAGGAATAAGGGTAGCCTGAAAAAACTCTGTCACAAGCTTTGTCTAGATATAGAAAACATATGATAATTGCCATTGAGCTCGTTCTTCTATTTCTTGTCTTTATAAAACTTGATTATTTTGATGTCCTATGCTACGTCCCATAGCAGCACAGCAGATACTTATAATATGCCAGACTGTGAGTAGTTTTAAAAGTTCTGGTTGATATATTTTGTAATAAAAATAAACAAGAAGCACTAGCAACACATGTAAAAAAATAAAGAAAAAATTACAAATAAAAAGTTTCACAGTCTGAAGTTAACTTCTAGATTTCAACAAATGAACACTGGAAGAGAAGAAAACAAAACATGACTGTATGTATGGAAGTAAATTCATGGGGGGAGTATATGAAACTGTTGTTTGTCTTTAAGTGGGGCACACACTAAAGGGGTCATAAAACTGTTATAAGATTTTGAATCTAGAGTGAGCATAGCTTGCTGTAGTCTTGCTCTTCTAACCCAGAAGGCTAATATTGGATATTTTTTTATTGAGGCATTTCTCAATTATCTTCCTTGTCCTGTTACCATCTTTTCCCAGGACCAACACTAAGTGTATATAACTTGTTTTCTGTAAAAGATTCACACTGGTTATGTCTGTAACCTGAGGGTTGAATTATTTTTGTGTGTTGGTCTTCCAAAGTAGATTTCATGTTCCTATGTCTGCAACTAGCCAAAATCTTGTTATTTATTTTAGGAACAATTGGGTTCTTTATTAATTTGAAGTTAAAAATGAATAGAGCTTAAGTTAATCCTGTCACCAGAATGATTCAAGACTAGAGTGATTCCATTTTCTACTAATTTCATTAGGTTGTGAGGCATATAAACACAGCTCTCTATATAAGAGACTTTTCAAAAATTCAGCTTTAAAAATTAAAAACATCTGATTATTTGTGGATGTCATTAAGGAGTGACATTTATCTTAGTATCAAAAAGCCAGAATATAATGTTCTCCAGCATAGGGGAATACCAGAACAGGGAAGTGGGAAAGTGTGTATGGGGGAACACGGGGAGGGAAAAGGGCATGTGGGACCTTTGGGGGACAGGGAACTAGAAAAAGAGAAATGAAATGTAAATATAGAATATATCCAATAAAAAGCCAGAGTATTATAAGTAATATTGTTGAGATATTTTTATTCTTGATAAAGAAACCAGCCCTCCTTGTGAACACAATTATTTGGGGTTAAAAGATAGATTTCTCTTATCTATTAAATATATTCAGTGGGATTTCAAGCATTTTGTAACATTATCCTCAGCTAGTCTAGGTATAGACTGCTTTTGTAATAGTCAAGGTTGTTTGATGCAGGCATATTCCTGAAGTTATGTATCTTAGAGTTTGTGTTGTTGTGAAGGCCAAGAGAAAATCATCTAAAATTTGTTAAAAGATTGCTAATTCTAGGAAATGATTCTTCAAAATTAAAAATATATCTATACTTCCCATAGCTTTTTCTTGGTCATTGAACCTTATTTCTTGTGTTTCTTTGCATAAATGTCACATAGGTAAACACACATTTGTGGAATACTAGATGGGCTCCCATAGGAAGGGGACAATTTGTGTGTTTGGCTTCTAGTTCACAGCTGTTAGAGATGAACACAGAGTCAGTGCTCTTTAAAAGGATGTAAGAATGACAGAAATAGTTGGCAATATGCACAGTCCCTGGGGCTTTGACAAGTTTTTAATAAATAGGAACACATATTTTACAAAAATTATGATCATTAAGATCAGCTCATAAGATTGTTGTTCTCTTTTGTAGCTCTTAAAAATATACCTTTATTTTTCATAAAAGAATCATCCAAAACCAAAACCCATTACAATTAGGTAATGTGTCCTCGGGTTACTGGATGACTTCTCTAATCCTGCCATAAATGGCAGGCTTACATTCCATTTTTCTTCAGTAATATCTTTCCAAATGCTACTTTTCTTTTGGAATGGATATTCTTTACTTGTTGCATGAGGCTTTTAAATCTAGAAGATTTTATTCAATCACAGATTTACTGCAGCTATATTAATCCACACTGTCCTTTTACTTGCTCCCAATCTGACGTCTTGATCAAATCTTCAAGGCCAAGTTAAAATTTTATTACCTTCAGTCATAATACTTAATGTGACTCCTTTATTATTGGAATGGATAGCATTTAGAAATGGGCTTTTCCTAATGTGAATTCTTCTTCTTCTTCTTCTTCTTCTTCTTCTTCTTCTTCTTCTTCTTCTTCTTATTATTATTATTATTATTATTATTATTATTAATTCTATATTCTTTACATTCAAAAGGCTTTCCCCTTTCCCAGTTCCCCTCCCAGCATATGTCCCATAAGTCCTCTCTCCCCCACAACTATCCCCCAATCACCCTCCCCCCCCCCCATTTCTCTGTTCTGGTACTCTCCTACAAAACTGGATCCAATCTTTTCAGGACCAGGGTCCTCTCTTTCCTTCTTTTTGGGAATCATTAGACTTGCTAATTTTGCCTTGAGTATTCAGAGCTTCTGGGCTCATTAATATCCACTTATCAGTGATTGCATTTCATGTGTATTCTTTTGTGATTGGGTTAACTCACTTAGGATGATATTTTCCAGATCTAACCATTTGCCTACAAATTGCATGAATTCATTATCCCCCCTCCCCCCGCCACGATTTCTCTGTTCTGGTTCTACAAAACTGGATCCAAACTTTACAGGCCCAGGGTCCTCTCCTTTCTTCTTCTTGGAAATCATTTGACTTGCTAATTGTGCCTTGAATATTTAGGGCTTCTGGGCTCATTATTATCCACTTATCAGTGATTGCATTTCCTGTGTATTCTTTTGTGATTGGGTTAACTCACTTAGGATGATATTTTCCAGATCTAACCATTTACCTACAAGTTGCATGAATTCATTATTTTTAATTGCTGAGTAGTATTCCATTGTATAAATATACCACATTTTCTGTATCCATTCCTCCTTTGAGGGATATTTGGGCTCCTTCCAATTTCTGGCTATTATAAACAAGGCTGCTATAAACATAGTGGAGCATGTGTCTTTATTGTATGCAGGGGAATCCTCTGGGTATATTCCCAGGAGTGGTATGGCAGGGTCCTCTGGAAGGGACATGCCCAATTTTCTGAGGAACCACCAAACTGATTTCCAGAGAGGTTTTACCATTTTGCAATCCTACCTACAGTGGAGGAGTGTTCCCCTTTCTCCACATCCTCGCCAGCACTTGTTGTCTCTTGAGTTTTAATCTTAGCCATTCTGACTGGTGTGAGGTGGAATCTCAGGGTTGTTTTGATTTGCATTTCCCTGATGACTAATGATGTTGAACATCTCTTAGGGTGTTTCTCAGTCATCTGAATTTCTTCTGGTGAAAGTTCTTTGTTTAGCTCTGTACCCCATTTTTTGATAGGGTTATTTGGTTCTTTGGGGTCTAACTTCTTGAGTTCTTTGTATATATTGGATATTAGCACTCTGTCAGATGTGGGGTTGGTGAAGATCATTTCCCACTTTGTTGGGAGTTAGAGTTAACCATCATGTCTGGGAGCACACCTGCAATCAATCAGATAGGTATCACATTGGAGTAGTAGTAGCTGAGAGCTTACATTTTACTCTACAATTTCAAGGTAGAGAGCTAACTGGTAATGGTAAGGACGGACTTTTGAAACTTCAGAGTCCACATCTATGATATACCTCCTTTGCCAATGATCCTTTACCTCCTAAACCCTTCCCAAACAATTCCACCCACTGGGGACCACATATTGGAAATAAATGAACTTATGGGGTCATTCTTATTAAACCTACCACATGTTGTGATTAATAGAACATCACATGTAACATTCCTCAACCATATTAATAATTCCTTAAGAGAGTGGGCACTTCTTTGCACGATTTATTGTTTATTATAGTTTTAGTCAGGAATATGTTTGAGAGATACTGTGACTTGGGATCATGCTAAATTTTAGAGATAATACAGTGAAACTCATGGTTCTAATATTTAGGCCATACATAGTAGAGCATGCCTGCAACCCCAGTATTTTGGAGGAGTAAATAGGAGAAAATCTTAGGTTACATAGCAGGATTATAGTAAGGCTGGTTTACCTGAGACACTAGAGGAGGGGAAAGGCTACTAGTACCACACAGATGCAGATATTCATTTTAATGAAAAAATAGTAAGCATATTATTTTAGTTATAGCAAAGTACCATGAGAATCAGGAAAGACCACCCATACACCTGACTTGGTATTAAGAGATAAAATACCTTGCATAAAAGTCTTAGAGGAAAAGTAATTTTTATAAAGTTGATGAAAGAGGATGGAAGGGTACCTAGACATATGGTGGTATTGAGATATCATGAAGGGAATAACAGGTCTCTTATTGTTGGATGCAAATCATGAAGAGATTTTATGACTAGATGCCTAGGGAGATTTTATGAAATACTTTTATTTCCCCAGAGGCATTGGAATACAGTGAAAGATTCTGAAGATAATAGAGGTTACCTGATTTATATTTTATGAAGTCCATTCTTTATAGCATAATTGGGTGAAGTATATGTCAAGCAGGGTACTTACTTAAACAGGAAGTAGGGAGGTGTTAAATGTACATTTATTTGTGGCTAGAGAGACAGCCATGGGTGCTGGGAACCAAACTTTTATTTATTTATTTATTTATTTATTTATTTATTTATTTATTTATTTATTTGGTTGTGAACCTAGCTTTTAATGGTTGAGCCATTTCTCCAGCCCTATTAAACTGTGCTTGATGAGAGAATCTCTTGTGAGCTGGTGGAAGCACGATCTGTCAATGCAAAGGCCCATGACCAATAAACTGAGTCAGGAAATAGGAGGCAGGAGTTCTGGCAGAGAGAGAGGGGGAGGGGGGAAAGAGAGAGAGAGAGAGAGAGAGAGAGAGAGAGAGAGAGAGAGAGAGAGAGAGAGAGAGAGATATGCTATTTTGGGAAATAGGTATGGGAGATAGGCCTGGAACTCTGGAGGAGATGGTTCTATAAGCCTGAGGAATGGAGGAGCCAACCACATGTGAAAGACATAAAACAGAATGAATGAATTAGATAAGTTATGAGCAAGTTGGAGAAATAACCAAAGCTTATGGCCAAAACATTTATTCAAATATAATTAAGTTTCAGAGTTGTTATTTCTGAGAACAAAGAGGTTAGATAAAAAAGACCGAAGCTATAGTACAAGTCATAGGAATCACTAAAAATTAAACAGATTTATCGATGAAAATCTGCATACTTTGACACTGATTATAAGGGGGAGATGCAAAGCCAATGGCCACATAACTCCTGAAGTATAACAGAGAAGGATCAATAAAGATGTCACTGGAAGAATGTTGGCTCCTCAGTGCTTCCTTTCTGTCTGTTGAATTTGGGATTGCTGTTGGTAAGTTTGGCAAGCAGCAAGGAATAACTGAAAATGGTGTAGGGAGAGAAGCAAGAACCAACTAGAACTCAACAGCACCTCTCTGTCTGCTTTCCACTGCCTCTAATTGTATATCCTTTATTCAGCTGTTTGATGTGGCCAGTTCTAACCCAGAAACACATGGAGAGGAAGGCTGAAGTAATCAGTAATATTTTATACAGAATGAAAGAAGTACCCACATACAGCTATCACTTGGACGTTCGCATCAGCATGTTGTGTTCTCCTACCTGGTCCTTTTCCTCTGTGCTCTGTCTCAACAAATGGCTTCCTGAGTTCTCAGTTACTTAAAACCTTCCCTTGGAAGTCTTTTAAAATATATTAAAAGTTAATTAACACAATAATTGTACATATTTATGGGATATGTGACATTTTAGTATAGGTATGCAATGTGTAATGATTGGCAGGCCTGTCACTTCAGGCATCTTTGAGTCTGGAATCTCCATATTGCCTCTGTTGGCTGTTTTGAAATAGTTACTTGTTTGATGTCATAGTCACTTTGTTATGTTTCAGGAAATTATTCATTATTCTATGTACACAATTTGCTGCATACCTCTATCGAAGTATCAACAACTATGGTGGTCTATGGTGTCTCTTTTCTCCTTGCCACTTCTGCTGTTCTAGCTCAAGCCATTGACACCCTCTTGGAGAAGAGAAATTTGAAGCAGAAAGATTACATCATCCTTTATCCATTCCACACACATTTTGCATAGTTATAGGACAATATTGCTGAGTGTAAATGTAATGACCTAAGCTTTATTGAAGTTATTTCTTTGGTCTAAAATGTCTACAGGATAAAACTGAGTACATTTTATGCAATATACAAGGCTCTCTAACATGGTCCCTTTTACTTTATTTCCTGTTCTTTTGTCTTCTTTAGTTTCTGCAAACTCTCTTCTGTACCCTGCTAGAATGTCTCCTTTCTGGTCTTATGTAGCAATCACTTTATTTTTATTACTTCTGATTGTGTTAGTTTGTAGATTTAAGTAGGAGATTTTAAGGGCAGTGAATGTATCTCATGTACCTTTATATCTAACACTGTCAAGTGTCATGCCTAAGAACTGTCAATTGAACAGAACAGTGAGAGAGGGCAAACATTGACCATGTGATCAAGGGGCTTGGGTAGAACAAAAGGACAAGTGGAAGGCCCGACTGAGGTGATAAGAAGCTTTGAGTAAACAGCAAGTGCAGCAAAGGGAGGCAAACATATTCCTGAAATGGCAGTAGAGACATTTTAGCTATGGTCATGACTTACTGTATCTAGACTCATCAAAGATCCACATTAGCTCTGTGTCTTCAGGAGGGCATTTCAAAAGCTATTGCCACTGTGGTCACTACTAGATTGTTGAGGTTTGTGATATGTGGTACTTTTGAAGCTAAGAAACTACAGAGGGTTTCCACACAGATAAAGCTCTTGAATATGTTCAGCACTTCTTATCTTTGTAGTTTATGTTGGTGTATTTTTTTTTTTACAGGACATTGTATTATCCATATAGTTTGAGCCTTGTTACACACAGGATTTGTTGGAAAATTTCTAAAGACTATTTTGATGAACTAGAATGTTTATTACTGTAGTGATAGAGTTTGGTACCATGGAGGGTATCATCTTTCAGGAAGTCTGAGTTCAAAGTGCGTATCTGCCACTAACTCTAGCCTTGGTTTGGAAGACTTGTTAGTCAGCTGGAACCTTCCCTTGTTTACCTTGTCAGGAGAGGATGTTGAATGAAGGCAAACCTGAAGATCATCCCTGTTCTGTTGTCTTATCTATGTTCAAATTTGAAAAGACCAGTGATAGCCATTTCCTATGAAACTGTCAATGGTGCTCCATGTTTGCTTTCAGAAGGACAAATGACAAAGTATTAAAGTTGGTTTTTAAATTAGGGCTATTAGGTTGTGATAGCAACACACACGTGTATTTAGAAATATATAGATACAAACATATATTATAAGGAAAAGAACAACTGTTATTGTTTATTACACAGGAATCTGTCAGAATCTCTTTTACCACATTAAGCAGAATTTCTATAATAATGTGTACAGTCTGAGAAGCAGTTACATGTTAGATAGTTATTAAATAGTTAAGTAAATGATAGTTATTAAAAACAGCCCTGTAGTGTTCCCTAACAGCAACAATCTACTATTCTAAGTTATGTTTAAGATTTCAGAATTCAGATATTATTGTCTTTATGTTGCTTCTCTCTCTTTTACATTTTTGTCTGTTAAAACCAATAGAGAGTGGTCTTTGACAGTTCAAATTTTTAATTAGAATGGCTCTCTAACCATAGTGGGGTGCAGCAAATATTTCCCTCTGATTTTGAAAAATATGTAAAGGAAACATGGAGAAAGCTGAGAGTGTGTGTGTGTGTGTGTGTGTGTGTGTGTGTGTGTGTGTGTGTTTGGGGGGTGAATAGGTGGGGAGGGAGGGAGAAAGACAGAGGAAAAATTTACTTATCTTCAGTAAACTAGAATTACAAAACAGGTAGAAAGATTTCCAAAAATAATGAAAACAAAGTAGATTTGAGGGCCTGGGGGCATAACTGAGTGGTCGAGAACAGACCTATTATGTGTAGGTCCTGTGTTTAATCCCCAGAGCTACAACAACAAAGTAAAAACTATAGACTGAATTGTTGGACATGTAGACATGGCCCTAAGCCTAGGAAAAAGCCCACACGAGTGTCTTCCTCTGAGATGATGAAGTCACTGAATTGCAAAGTTAAATGCCATGTTCCTAGCACTGTGAACAGGGTACATGGTTGTAGCTTCTTGTGACTTTTGATTTCAAGGAAGCAGGAAGGAGAGGGTAATAAAAAAAAATCAAAGAGTGCTGTCTGACTGCAGGAGGCAAAGGCCCAAATAGCAGCATATCTGTCTCATCTCTTTAAGAATCCCTTTATGATAACAGGCCCAATACAACCTAGCTCATTAAAAGACCAGAAGATCAAAATATCAGCCAAGGATATAGCATAGAAAGAAGAAAGCAGAAAACAAAGAAGTTGGCTAGGAAAATGCAGCTGTATATGCTTTGTGATTTAAAGATACATCTCTCAATATACTGGAGCCCGGAGTAAAAGAGAAGACAGAAAACAGGTGGACAGTACCAAGGAAGAGTTGTTAAAAACCTTTAAATTTCCTTTAGACAAGTAGACTAGGAAGCACATAGGGCACCTCATTGAGACACCAGGGTTGCCTGTTAACATCAACATGAAACAAACTCAGAACAAATAAGCCACTGAAGAAGAAAACTGAAATACCGAGGGGGAAAAAGCCCCAAATATTCTGAAAACTCTTTACATAAAGAAAACCATTTATCCACAAATTGAATATGAATACCAGATCATGGAACAGCTATGGCAGGAGCTACTGGAAGTCCTGAGTGTGGGGCTGGCTCGCTCTTGACTGATTATCTAATGAGTGATCATGTGGCAGTTAAGCCCATTGGCATGCAGTACCCAGTGATTGCCAGGACTGTAATGTATGTTTCTCTATCACCTGTTCTTCAAATGCTAAACTATACATATCTTTATTGGAGCTACAACATTTTTTAAGTAGAGTTCTTTATCTTTATGCTAGAGGATATTCTACAACTACAACAAATATTCAAAATATAAAGGCTCAAAACATGTGATTTGATTGATTTTTGTTTGCTATAATGTACAGGACAAATGTAGCAGGTTTCTGAAAAGATAGTCCTTTCCTCACAATAATTGAAACCTGCTATGCCATCACAGGTCACTGTCCCATCTGTTCCATGATTACTCTCTTTAGTCCTTTGCTCACTTTCCTCTTCTTAGTTGTCATTGCACTCCACATAAGGGATAAAACATGGATTCTAAGTTCTCTTATGAGCTTGGCCTGGAAGCAACACATATGTATGCACAGTGTAATTGTTGTTTTCCAGTGTTTGTTTTGTACACAGAAATAGATGATGATGAGGAAGAACTCCCAGAGGGTGAAGCAGGAGCTATGGAAAACAGCAATTCCCCTTAGATATATGGTACATGATAACATTGAGAAATTTGCCACTTTGCCAAACCTCATTATGCTTGTCCAGCTGGGTGCCACCATCACCTTGACTGACATTTCTTATTCTTTCATTTTATGGATTGTAGAGAGACTTTAGCAAGTACTATATAAAAACGTCACCTGACAATAAAAATCTGATGGTCAGTGAGCTGAGGCAGGGTTAGAAGGTGGAATATCTACCAGAGAGAGATGGGAATTCTGGAAAAAAGTCAGGTGTGGGAGGATTTTGGTTCAACTCAGAGGATATAGGGGAAAGGTAACTGACCATGTGGCACACATAAAATAGTATAAATGGGTTGAATAAGTTATGAGTTGGGAAACAAGCCCACACTTATAACCTAGGCATTTATTAATACATTCTTTTAGTCTTTCATTATTTTATATGATTATATTCTAGTCAATAGGAGGTGAGCAGAAGTGATGTCTTTATTTTATGTATGGTCCATAGATCATCTCATGCTCCTTCATGTTCATAGTTCTAATGTGTTACTATTATTGATACACAGGATGCAGTGTTGAATGATCATGTGAACTAGAAGCCTCCTGAATTTTAACCTGGCATATTAATTCCCTGATCAGGAACTGTTTTTTTTCTTTCTTTTTGTTTTTTCCAACAATGATCTCCCTCTTCTTCTTCTCCCTTTCCCTTCCCCTCTTTTTCCCTTTTCCCCTGCTTACCCATATATGTGTGCGTATGCATGTATGTGTGCTGTGTGTGTGTGTGTGTGTGTGTGTGTACACATGCATCTTGTAAATGGTGATGCATGTGATCAGAGGACACTCAGGTTTTAGAATACCATGTAATGGACATCTTGATTATACAAGAGCAATAGTCAAAGGGCAAATCATTGCTGCATGTACTTACAGTAATGAGTAAAGAATGTAAGTATAACTTAAGTGTGCAAGCACAGGATGCAAACAAACAAAAAAGCACCAAGAGGAAAAGGAAAAACTAACTAGTTAAAGAATACAAATGAGTAACCTCAAAATTGAAAATGGAAAGGCTGTTTATGTACAAGGAATGTGTCTTCAGAACAAAGATGTAGACACTAACCAGGCAAGGAGTTGGGGACAAAGCAGAAAAAAAGCAAATGACCACTGTTGGAAATGAAGTTAAATGAATTATAATTTAATTTCTCCTCATGTAACTACATCTGAAATCTTTTGAAATGTATAATTTCCTAGGTCAGTAAAATCTATCAGGACAAATTCTAGAGAAAGGAGAAAAAATTAAGGCTAATTAACATAAGAGAAACTAAGTTAGGAGAGCACTAATTATCTAAAAATGTTTGTGACAAGAAAGTTTAATGGGGAAATAAATCTGATACATTTGCAATTACACCAGAGCCCCAGTGAAGAAGTGGAAAGCATCTGAGTAAGAATGGCTTCCATAGGCTCATATGTTTGAATGCTTAGTTACCAGGGAGTGGAACTCTTTGATAGGATAAGAAGGATTAGACATGGATTTTTTGAAGAAGGTGTGTTACTTGGGGTAGGTTTTGAGATTTCAAAAGCTCATGCCAGGCCTAGGCTCAGGCTCACTTTGCCTGTGGACCAGGATGTAGCTCTTGGCTACTTCTCCAGCAACATGCCTGCTATGCCTGCTACCATACTTCTTGCCTTGATGATAATGGATTAGGCCTCTGAAATCATAAACAAGGTCCCAATTAAATGTTTTATTTTATGAGTTGCTGAGATCATGGTGTCTCTTCACAGCAATAGAACAGTGACTAAGACAGTATCTAAATCTATTCTATTCTTTGAAATGATACACATAACATTATTACCAAGGTCTAGCAAGAATCAAGAGGCAATATGTTATTGGTTTAAAAGTCACATATTGTTAACAGCAATAATATGATAAGTAAAAGTGATCATTTCAATAATTTTAAAATGGTTCTGTACTATAAGGTAAATTATATGACTATCTTCAAGTATTTTGGAAAATCAATAGAAAATGAAATGTAAGCCTGTCACAAGAGGAGATCACAAATTGTCTGACCATGTATGAAAATATCTAGAATAGGAAAAGCTACGATAACAGAAATAGATTAGTGGTTGCCTAGTACTAAGGATAGGGGAAGATGGAGTCAGGAGTCTGGGCAACTAAATGGTTGAAAAGACCCCTGAAATTAAACTGTGGTGATGGCTACACAACTCTGACTATACTGGCAGGCAGTAAGTATATGCCTTTAGTTATCAAATTGCAATGGTATATAGACTCAGCTTTGACTATACTGACAGGCAGTAAAGTGTATGCCTTTAACTGTTGAATTGCTGGGTGTATAGAATACTTAGTGAAACTGTAAATGGACACTGAACATTCATGATTTAAATAGTCTTTGTAATAAAAGAACACTTCTGTTATTATCATATTTGCTCTTCTATTGTTCTACTCTCCCATCTTACCCCAACTGAACTCTACTTTCCCCATTTATTCCCCACTGCACCTTCACACCATTTGTGAACACAAAATCAAGGTAGACAAAGCCCTAGTATGGAGTAGTAGCAAGGTGGTAATCCCCACCCCTACCTGATGAGCTTTAAAACATTGATGATTGGTGGGAGAGGGAGAGAGAGTCAGTCTTCAGAGATACAGACCCTGGGAGGCTACCTGTGCTTCAGTAGATGCACCTCCTGGCAACACTAAATGGACACTGAGTTAAACCACATACTCACCCCCCCACACAGATAATAGGCAGAGAATAATAGTGATGGGGATATGTGAGGGATTGGAGAGAATGGAAGAGGGTGGATTTGATCAAAATACATGAAATACATGAATGAACTTATCAAACAATAAAAATATTTCTGGTAGGACTGTTTGGAGGTAGTGTGACTAGATGGAGGGAAATGAGAGACAGAAAAGGGCAAAAGAGGTGAACAAGTTAGAAGGGTATTGTTTATGCATCTATGGAAACACCATAATAAAGGTCCTTATTGTATAAATGGAATATTTAAAAATGTATTTTTGGATAAACCCCAAATTACAACCTTTATTGGAAGGAGCCAAGGCATTTCCTAAAAGTAACTGGGACAAACAAATCTTCATACTACTTACTTGATGCTGTTCAGAGTCCAACCAATTAGACAAAAGTCTGAAATCAGAAAATGTGTGAAAAGGATAAGACAAATTGTCATGACTTCTTACTTCTATTATTGTATTATAGAAGAGAAAGAAGAAAAAAGATTAAAAGTATCAATTAAAACCAATAAGATGAGTGAATATGAAGTTAATGCACATTTACCAACAGTTCTTAGTTTTACACATTTTAATCATGAGGTCTACTTGGCTGGGTAAGATCACTAGTTCTTTGGCCCAAGGTAAGTCCTTTTATCTTCTTTATGTCTCCTTTCTTTGGCACTAAAGTTATAAGAATTGCTAGTGTACCTTATATTCATACAAAATCACCAAAGAACATATAGTTAAAAGTTATACATAATGAAAAATAACAATGAAGAAAAAAATTCCAAGGATTAAACTTAATAGTCAACCAATAAATGACATGGCTTTGCACTCAGAATAGGATGTATATTTAGACTTGCTCAAATGCAGGGGCAAAGAGATTTAAACAGCAGAAGGATGCTCAGGATGTCCATTTATTCTCTGTTGTTAAGAGCCAAAAACTGTCTCCTCAGATAGAGGGTGAATTTTGTATGTAATAGAACTTCCATCGATTAACAGTGGTAGATGGAACTTCCCAATGAGAAGCATCCTGTAGGGTAGGTGAGGAAAATCATCTAAGAACATGGATCTCTTTCCTTAGAACCATAGAAGGGAGTTCATTTATGGGCCAGACTGCACTGCCACCTTTATCCACATTTCCACCCATCCATGTTTCCACCCATCCATGTTTCCACCCATCTTGTTTCTTGTTTGCACCATTTTCATAATTTCAGCTAAAATTTTATATTGGTGTCAAAATTTCAATGCTATGACAGAAATGCATATTTACCATATATATGGCCTATATGTAAAAGATATTTTGTTTTACTAAAAAGGCAGTTGACATTTGTTATTTACAGAAGTGAATATATAAAGGCAAAATGTACAATAAAGCTGGTATAATGATCTCTCTCTCTCTCTCTCTCTCTCTCTCTCTCTCTCTCTCTCTCTCTCCTCCTCTTTCTCTCCAGTCACATTTTAGTATTACAATTATTTTTTGTCAGATTATAGAGAGAATAATTTTTTATTTCTTCTAAATTTAATTTTGATCAAAATCATGAAATGGAGCAATATTATGATTAAATAGAGTATATTATTTGTTAAAAATCTTAAACACCAAGAATAGAGAGATAGCTAAGCTCTTAGATGTACTTACTGCTCTTGCAGGGCCTTGAGTTCAGCTCCCAGCACTCATGTGGTGGCTCACAACCATCCGTAACTACAGTTCCAGTGGATCTGTTGCTCTGTTCTGTATTCCACCAGCACAAGGGATGCATGCAGTGTACACATATTGATGAAGGGAAACATTTATATACATAAAATAAAAATTAACGCCTTTGAAGTAGTGGTTGGTCTCCATGTTGCCACCAGGCCACCACTGGAGAGGCCCAGGTATACAGACTTAATCTGTGGCTACCATCGCTCGGGTGGATCTGCCAGGCTCTTGCCACTAGCCAGGGCCAGGGCGGTGGCTTGGCGGGACATCTCCATGGCCACTGGCCATGCAGCTATTCGGTTAGGAACCACCTTCTTTGAGGTCCTCTCAGCACTCGCAGAGGCAGTCTCTATCTTGCAGCCTGGTCATCTGTAGAGAACCAACAGGCGGGCCCAGCCTCATGGGAGGTTCAAACACCAGCCAGAGACAACAAGGCCAACTAACGCCAGAGAAAACCAGATGGCAAAAGGCAAATGTAGGAATGTTACTAACAGAAATCAAGGCAGCATGGCAACATCTGAACCCAGTTCGCCAAAACCAGGAAGTACTGGATACCCCAACACCAGAAAAACAACATTTGGATCTAAAATTACTGGTCAGGATGCTGATAGTGTAACACATAGATAAATCTCTTAAAGAAATACAGGAGAAAATGGATCAAAAGTTAGAAGCCCTTATAAGGCAAACACAAAAAACACTTAAAATCAGGAGAATATGGATCAAAAGATAGAAGCCAATAAGATGGAAATACAAAAATCACTTAAAGAAATACAGGCAAACATGGGTCAACAAGTAGAAGTTATGAAAGAGGAAACACAAAAACCTCTTAAAGAATTACATGAAAACACAAAAAAGCAAGTGAAAGATCTGAACAAATCCATCCAGGTTCTAAAACAGAAGTAGAAACAACTAAGAAATCGTAAAGGGCTCATTAATATCCACTTATCAGTGATTGCATTTCATGTGTATTCTTTTGTGATTGGGTTAACTCACTCAGGATGATATTTTCCAGGTCTAACCATTTACCTACAAATTGCATGAATTCATTATTTTTAATTGCTGAGTAGTATTCCATTGTATAAATATACCACATTTTCTGTATCCATTCCTCCTTTGAGGGATATTTGGGCTCCTTCCAATTTCTGGCTATTATAAACAAGGCTGCTATAAACATAGTGGAGCATGTGTCTTTATTGTATGCAGGGCAATCCTCTGGGTATATGCCCAGGAGTGGTATGGCAGGGTCCTCTGGGAGTGGCATGCCCAATTTTCTGAGGAACCGCCAAACTGATTTCCAGAGTGGTTTTACCATTTTGCAATCCTACCAACAGTGGAGGAGTGTTCCTCTTTCTCCACATCCTCCCCAGCACTTGTTGTCTCAAGGCACAATTAGCAAGTCAAATGATTACCAAGAAGAAGAAAGGAGAGGACCCTGGGCCTGTAAAGATTGGATCCAGTTTGGTAGAGAAACTGTGGGGGGAGGGGGAATGATTGGGGAATAGTTGGGGGGGAGAGGAATTATGGGACTTATGGTGGGGGGAACTGGGAAAGGGGAAAGCCTTTGGAATGTAAACATAGAATGTAGAAAATAAAAATTAAAAATAAAAAAGAAATCGCAAAGGGAGACAGATTTGGAGATAGAAAACCTTGGGAAGAAATCAGGGGCCGAAGTTGCAAATATCAACAATAGAATACAAGAGATAGAAGAAAGAATATCAGATGCCAAAGATACCATAGGAACCAGTGGTTCAACAGTCAAAGAAAATACTAAATGCAAAAAGCTTGTAACCCAAAACATCCAGGAAATCCAGGACACAATGAAAAGACTAAACCTAAGGATTATAGGTATAGATGAGAGTGAAGATTTACAATTTAAAGGACCAGCAAAAATCTTCTACAAAATTATGGAAGAAAACTTCCCCAACCTAAAAAGAGAGATGCTCATGAATATACAAGAAGCCTACAGAACTCTAAACAGACTGGAGCAGAACAGAAATACCTCCCATCACATAATAACCAAAATCCCAAATGTACTAAACAAACAAAGAATATTAAAGGCAGTAGGAGAAAAAGGCCAAGTAACATATAAAGGAAGACCTATCAGAATTACACCAGACTTCTCACCTGAGACCATGAAAGCTAGAAGATCCTGGGCAGATATCATGCAGACTCTAAGAGAACACAAATTTCAGCCAAAACTACTATACCCAGCAAAACTCTCAATCACCATAGATGGAGAAACCAAAGTATTCCATGACAAAACCAAATTTGCATGATATCTTTCCACAAACCCAGCCCTACAAAGGATAATAAGGGGAAAACACCAACACAAGGAGGGAAACTACACCCCAGAAGAAGCAAGATAGAAACCTCCTCTCATCAAATCCAAAAGAAGATAACCACTCAAATATAAAAAATAATTTCAAAAATGTCAGGAAGTAATAGTTACTATTCCTTAATATCTCTTAACAACAATGGACTCAATTCCCCAATAAAAAGATGTAGACTAACAGAAATGAAAAGGGGGATATAACAACAGAGACTGAGGAAATTCAAAAGATCAACAGATCCTACTACAAAAGTTTATACTCAACACAGCTGGAGAATCTGGAGGAAATGGACAATTTCCTAGACAGATACCAAATACCAAAATTAAATCAGGATCAATTAGATCATCTAAACAGTCCTATAATCCCTAAAGAAATAGAAGGGGTTATAGAAAGCCTCCAATCAAAAAAAAGTACGGGACCAGATGGTTTTAGTGCAGAATTCTACCAGACCTTCAAAGAAGTCCTGACACCAATACTCTTCAAACTATTCCACAAAATAGAAACAGAAGGGACACTGCCCAACTTGTTCTATGAAGCCACAATTACCCTGATATCAAAACCACACAAAGATCCAACAAAGAAAGAGAACTACAGGCCAATTTCCCTTATGAATATCGATGCAAAAATACTAAATAAAATTCTTGCCAACTGAATCCTAGAGCACATCAAAACGATCATTCACCATGATCAAGTAGGCTTCGTCCCAATGATGCAGGGATGGTTCAATATATGGAAATTCATCAATGTAATCCACTATATAAACAAACTAAAAGAAAAAAACCACATGGTCATCTCATTAGATGCTGAAAAAGCATTTGACAAAATTCAGCATCCTTTCATGCTAAAAGTCTTGGAAAGAACAGGAATTCAAGGCACATACCTAAACATAGTAAAAGCAATATACAGCAAACCAGTAGCCAACATCAAACTAAATGGAGAGAAATTAAAGCAATCCCACTAAAATCAGGGACTAGACAAGGCTGCCCTCTCTCTCCATATCTTTTCAGTATAGTACCTGAAGTTCTAGCGAGAGCAATTAGATAACATAAGGAAGTCAAAGTGATACAAATTGAAAAGGAAGAAATCATCTATCATTATTTGCAGATGATATGATAGTATACTTAAGTGACTCAAAAAACTCTACCAGAGAACTCCTACAGCTGATAAACAACTTCAGCAAAGTGGCTGGTTATAAAATTAACTCAAGCAAATCAGTAGCCTTCCTGTATTCAAAGGACAAGCAGGCTGAGAAAGAAGTTAGGGAAATAACACCCTTCACAATAGCCACAAACAACATAAAGTATCTTGGTGTGATTCTAACCAAATAAGTGAAAGAATTGTATGACAGGAACTTGAATTCCTTGAAGAAAGAAATCAAAGAAGACCTTAAAAGATGGAAAAATATTTGATGCTCTTGGATTGGCAGGATCAATATAGTAAAAATGGCCATCTTGTCAAAACCAATCTACAGATTCAATGCAATCCCCATCAAAATCCCAATTCAATTCTTCATAGATCTAGAAAGAGCAATTCTCAAATTCATCTGGAGTAACAAAAAACCCAGGATAGCTAAAACTATTCTCAGCAATAAAAGGACTTCTGGGGAAATCAATATCCCTGACTCAAACAGTACTACAGAGCAATTGCGTTAGGGAAATAACACCCTTCACAATAGCCACAAACAACATAAAGTACCTTGGCGTAACTCTAACCAAACAAGTGAAAGATTTGTATGACAGGAACTTCAAGTCCCTGAAGAAAGAAATCGAAGAAGACCTCAGGAGATGGAAAAATATTTCTTGCTCCTGGATTGGCAGGATCAATATAGTAAAAATGGCCATCTTGCCAAAAGCAATATACAGATTCAATGCAATCCCCATCAAAATCCCAAATCAATCCTTCATAGATCTAGAAAGAGCAATTCTCAAATTCATTTGGAGCAACAAAAAACCGAGGATAGCTAAAACTATTCTCAACAATAAAAGGACTTCTGGGGGAATCAATATCCCTGACCTCAAGCAGTACTACAGAGCAATTGTGTTAAAAACTGCATGGTATTGGTACAGCAACAGGCAGGTAGATCAATGGAATAGGATTGAAGACCCAGAAATGAACCCACAGATTTATGGTCACTTGATCTTTGATAAAGGAGCCACAACCATCTGGTGGAAAAAAGATAGCCTTTTCAACAAATGGTGCTGGTTCAACTGGAGGTCAACATGCAGAAGAATGCGAATTGACCCACTCTTATCTCCTTGTACTAAGATCAACTCCAAGTGGATCAAGGACCTCCACATAAAACCAGACACACTGAAACTATTAGAAAAGAAACTTGGGAAGACCCTGGAGGACATGGGCACAGGGGTAAAGTTCCTGAACAGAACACCAATAGCTTATGCTCTAAGATCAAGAATTGACAAATGGGACCTCATAAAATTACAAAGTTTCTGTAAGGCAAAGGACACTGTCAGAAGGACAAAACGGCAACCAACAAAGTGGGAAAAGATCTTCACCAACCCCACATCCGACAGAGGGCTAATATTCAATATATGCAAAGAACTCAAGAAGCTAGACTCCAAAGAACCAAATAACCCTATCAAAATTGGGGTACAGAGCTAAACAAAGAATTTTCACCAGAAGAAATTCGGATGGCCGAGAAACACCTTAAGAGATGTTCAACATCATTAGTCATCAGGGAAATGCAAATCAAAACAACCCTGAGATTCCACCTCACTCCAGTCAGAATGGCTAAGATTAAAAACTCGAAAGACAACAAGTGCTGGCGAGGATGTGGAGAAAGAGGAACACTCCTCCACCGTTGGTGGGATTGCAAAATGGTAAAACCACTCTGGAAATCAGTGTGGCGGTTCCTCAGAAAATTGGGCATGCCACTCCCAGAGGACCCTGGCATACCACTCCTGGGCATATACCCAGAGGATTCTTCTGCATACAACAAAGACACATGCTCCACTATGTTTATAGCAGCCTTGTTTATAATAGCCAGAAATTGGAAGGAGCCCAGATATCCCTCAAAGGAGGAATGGATATAGAAAATGTGGTATATTTATACAATGGAGTACTACTCAGCAATTAAAAATAATGAATTCATGCAATTTGTAGGTAAATGGTTAGATCTGGAAACTATCATCCTAAGTGAGCTAACCCAATCACAAAAGAATACACACGAAATGCAATCACTGATAAGTGGATATTAATGAGCCCAGAAGCCCTAAATACTCAAGGCACAATTAGCAAGTCAAATGACTCTCAAGAAGAAAAAAAGGAGAGGACCCTGGGCCTGTAAAGATTGGATCCAGTATTGTAGACCCAGAACAGAGAAATCGTGGGGGAGGGGAGGAAAGAGTGGGGAATAGCATGGGGGGGGAGAGGAAATATGGGACATATGGTGGGGGGTAACTGGGAAAGGGGAAAGCCTTTGGAATGTAAACAAAGAATATAGAAAAAAAAACTGCATGGTATTGGTACAGCGACAGGCAAGTAGATCAATGGAATAGGACTGAAGACCCAGAAATGAACCCACCAACTTATGGTCACTTGATCTTTGATAAAGGAGCTACAACCATCCAGTGGAAGAAATTCGGATGGCTGAGAAGCACCTTAAGAGATGTTCAACATCATTAGTCATCAGGGAAATGCAAATCAAAACAACCCTGAGATTCCACCTTGCACCAGTCAGAATGGCTAACATTAAAAACTCAGGATACAACAGGTGCTGGCGAGGATGTGGAGAAAGAGGAACACTCCTCCACTGTTGGGATTGCAAGATGGTACAACTGCTCTGGAAATCAGTCTGGCCGTTCCTCAGAAATGGGAATGACACTTCCAGAGGACCCTATCATACCACTCCTGAGTATTATTACCCAGAGGATTCCCCTGCATACAATAAAGACACACATTCCACTATGTTCATAGCAGCCTTATTTATAATCGCCAGAATTTGGAAGGACCCCAGATGTTCCTCAAAGGAGGAATGGATACAGAAATGTGGTATATTTATAAAATGGAATACTACTCAATAATTAAAAATAATGAATTCATGCAATTTGTAGGCAAATGGTTGGATCTGGAAAATATCATCCTAAGTGAGTTAACCCAATCACAAAAGAATACACATGAAATGCAATCACTGATAAGTGGATATTAATGAGCTCAGAAGCTGAATACTCAAGGCACAATTAGCAAGTCAAAAGATTCCCAAGAAGAAGGAAGGAGAGGACCCTGGTCCTGAAAAGATTGGATCCAGTTTTGTAAGAGAGTACCAAATCAGAGAAATGGTGGTGGGGGGACGGGTGATTGGGGAATACGCGGGGGAGGGGGGGGGAAGAGGACTAATGGGACATATGGTGAGGGGGGAACTGGGAAAGGGGAAAGCCTTTGGGATGTAAAAAATGAATATAGAATAAATAATAAAAAGAAGAAAAGGAAAATATGCTTACTGCGAGGCTTAAGATAATTCCTTCAGTTAGGTACCAGTTTGATTTTAGGTTTTCTGGCAGCTTAAGGGAAAATGAAGAGCACCTGTTTTGACAATAAGAAAGCAAACTTCATGTTCTTTCTTGAAAGGAGATAAAGTTAATGTGAAGAGTATCTTAGCCATGTCCTTCCCATTAACTTCATGGCAAAGACGGATACAATAATCAAAATAAAAGCTGATGTCTTAATATTGAAAAAAATTAACAAATTTTTAATACAAAACATATATGGCCCTTACTTTTAATAAATATCATTCTGCAAATTGGAAAGATAATCACCTATTCCATATATGCTGTTCTATTTGAGTAATTTTCTGAGCTCTTCTCTTGCAAATTCCCAATGTAGCCTATGGCATGTTCCTTTGGATATTTAGCAATATCTAGGAGTATTTACAGACAACTCTTAAGGTAACAGTAGTGGAAATGCATATTAAAGTTAAATTGCATTGCTTAGCATCCAAACTAGAAGAAATTTTAATAGTATTATTACTTTTTTCATTTTTTTATTGAAAAAGGAAGTAAAATATTTTATGATAAAATTGAAGAATTACGTGGAAAATATTTCTGATGAAATTGAAGAAATATTTAGAAAATTTGTGTAAATTGACAATTTTCATGGAAAATTAAAGTGTAACACAGTAGACATAAAAACATTGCTAAATTAATTGAAAAAGGAAGTAGAAACATTTTATGATAGAATTGAAGATTTATGTGGAAAATATTTCTGATGAAATTGCATAAAAATATAGAATAACATGTTAAAATTAAAGATTATCATGGAAAACTATAGATAAAATGGTATGCATAAAGTATTTCTAAGTTGATTGAAAGTGGAATTATAAACATTTTCTGATAAAATTGAAGATCTATAAGGAAAATATTTCTGATAAAATTTAAGAAATATATAGAAAAACATGTTAAAATTGACTATTTCATGGAAGTTATACAAATAAAATATTCCTAAAGTAGCCATAAAATATTCCTAAGTTGATTGAAAATGGAATTATAAACATTTTTTGATAACATTGAAGATTTACATGGAAATATTTCTGATAAAATTAAAGATATATATACATATACATATATATATATAAACATGTTAAGATTGACTATTTCATGGAAATTTTTTTATTTTATTTCATGGAAAAAATTATACAGATAACCTGGTAGGCATAAAAATATTCTTAAGTTGATTACAAGTGGAATTATAAACATTTTCTGATAAAATTGAAGATTTACATGGAAATATTTCTAATAAAATTGATTACCATGGAAAATAATACAGATAAAATGGTAGACATAAAAAACATTACTAAATTAATTGAAAGAGGAATTTTAAATATTTTCTGATAAAGTTGAAGATTTACATGAAAAATACTTCTGTTGGTCTATGTCTTTTTATTGGGGAATTGAGTCCATTAATGTTAAGAGATATTAAGGAATAGAGATTGTTGCTTCCTGTTATTTTTGATGTTATTTTTATGTTTGTGTGGTTACTTTCTTTTGGGTTTGTTGGAAGAAGATTACTTTCTTGCTTTCTCTAGGGTGTAGTTTCCCTCCTTGTGTTGGCGTTTTCCATTTATTATCATTTGTAGGGCTGGATTTGTGGGAAGATATTGTATAAATTTGGTTTTATCATGGAATATCTTGGTTTCTCCATCTATGATGATTGAGAGTTTCACTGGGTATAGTAGTCTGGGCTGGCATTTGTGTTCTCTTAGAGTCTGTATGAGATCTGCCCAGGATCTTCTAGCTTTCATAGTCTCTGGTGAGAAGTCTAGTGTAATTCTGATAGGCCTATGTTTATAAGTTACTTGACCCTTTTCCCTTACTGCTTTTAATATTCTTTCTATGTTTAGTGCATTTGGTGTTTTGATTATTATGTGACCGGAGGACTTTCTGTTCTGGTCCAGTCTGTTTGGAGTTCTGTGGACTTCTTGTATGTTCATGGGCATCTCTTTCTTTAGATTAGGGAAGTTTTCATCTATAATTTTGTTGAAGATATTTACTGGGCCTTTACGTTGAAAATCTTCACTCTCTTCTATACCTTTAATCCTTAGTTTTGGTCTTGTCATTGGGTCCTGGATGTTTTGGGTTACAACCTTTATGCATTTTGCATTTTCTTTAACTGTTGAGTCAATGTTTTTTATGGTACCTTTACCACCTGAGATTCTTTCATATATATATATATATATATATATATATATATATATATATATACATATATATGTATATATATACACATATATGTATATACATATATACATATATGTATATATATATCTTTAATTTTATCCATGTAAATCTTCAATTTTATCAGAAAATGTTTATAATTCCATTGTTGATGCTTGCATCTATGGTTCCTGAAATCTTTCCAAGGTTTTCTATCTCCAGAAATGTCTCATTTTATGATTTCTTTATTGTTTCTACTTCCATTTTTAGATCCTGGATGGTTTTGTTCAGTTCCTTCACTTGTTTGTTTGTGTTTTCCTATAATTCTTTAAGGGATTTTTGTATTTCCTCTTTAAGTGCTTCTACCTGTTGACTCATGTTCTCTTGAAATTCTTTTAGGGAGTTATTTATGTCCTTCTTAAAGTCCTCTATCCGCATCATGAGATGAGATTTTAAATTCAACTCTTGCTTTTCTGGTGTGTTGGGGTACCCTGGACTTGCTGTGGTGGGAGAACTGGTTTCTGATGTTGCCAAGTAGCCTTGGTTTATTTTGGTAGGGTTCTTGTGCTTGCCTTTTGCCATCTGGTTATGTCTGGATAATAGGGCTTCATTACTACCAGTAGCTGAGAAGGAATTAAGACACCTTTGTGAGGACTCTAAGAACTATAATATAATGTTCGTGTGCTCATTTGGAGTACATTTTACCAGTTTTGGTATTTTTTCATAATTTTTTATTGGATATATTCTATATTTACATTTCATTTCCCTTTTCCTGGTTCCCCGCCCCCAAAGGTCCCACATGCCTTTTTCCCTTCCCTTGTACCCTCATCCACCGCTTCCCACTTCCCAGTTATGGTATTCCCCTACACTGATGCTTTGATCCTTTCCAGCACCAGGGTCCAATCCTTCCTTCTTTTTGGATATTATTTGGTATGTGGATTGTGTCTTTGGTGTCCCAAGATTCTAGACTAATATCCACTTATCAGTGAGTGCATACCATGGGTATTCTTTTGAGACTGAGTTACCTCACTTAGTATGATGTTCTCCAGCTCCATCCATTTCTCTAAGAATTTCATGAATTCATTGTTTCTAATGGCTGAATAGTACTCCATTGTGTATATATACCACATTTTTTGTATCCATTCCTCCGTTGAGGGACATCTGGGTTCTTTCTAGCTTCTGGCTATTATAAATAAGGCTGCTATGAACATAGTGGAGCATGTATCCTTATTGCATGCTGGGGAATCTTCTAGGTATATGCCCAGGAGTGGTATGGCTGGGTCCTCCAGAAGTATCATGTCGAGTTTTCTGAGGAACTCCCAGACTGATTTCCAGAGTGGTTGTACCAGCTTGCAGTCCCACCAGCAGTGGAGGAGTGTTCCTTTCTCCACATCCCTGCCAACACCTGCTGTTTCCTGAGTTTTTAATCTTAGCCATTCTGACTGGTGTGAGGTGAAATCTCAGGGTTGTTTTGGTTTGCATTTCTCTAATGACTAATGATGTTGAATATTTTTTAAGGTGTTTCTCAGCCATCTGAAGTTCTTCAGGTAAAAAGTCTTTGTTTAGCTCTATACCCCATTTTTTGATAGAGTTATTTAGTTTTCTGGGCTCTGACTTCTTGAGTTCTTTGTATACATTGGATATTAGCCCTCTGTCAGATGTAGGGTTGGTGAAGTTCTTTTCCCAATTTGTTGGTTGCCGATTTGTCCTTTTGACAGTGTCTTTTGCCTTACAGAAACTTTGTAATTTTATGAGGTCCCATTTGTCAATTCTTGATCTTAGAGCATAAGCTATTGGTGTTCTGTTCAGGAACTTTCCCCCTGAGCCAATGTCCTCAAGAGTCTTTCCCAATTTCTTTTCTATCAGTTTTAGTGTATCTGGATTTATGTGCAGGTCCTTGATCCACTTGGAGTTGATCTTAGTACAGGAGATGAGAGTGGATCAATTCTCATTCTTCTACATGTTGACCTCCAGTTGAGCCAGCACCATTTGTTGAAAAGGCTATCTTTTTTCCACTGGATGTTTTCAGCTCCTTTGTCGAAGATCAATTGGCCATAGATGTGTGGGTTCAATTCTGGGTCTTCAATCCTATTCCATTGATCCACCTCCCTGTCAATGTACCAATACCATGTAGTTTTTAACACTACTCCTCTGTAGTATTGCTTGAGGTCCGGGATACTGATTCCCCCAGAAGTTTTTTACTGTTGATAATAGTTTTAGCTATCCTGGGTTTTTTGTTATTCCAGATGAATTTAAGAATTGCTTTTTCTAACTCTATGTAGAACTGAGTTGGGATTTTGATGGGGATTGTGTTGAATCTGTATATTGCTTTTGGCAAGATTGCCATTTTAACTATATTAATCCTGCCAACCCACAAGCATGGAAAAATTTTCCATTTTCTGAGGTCTTCTTCCATTTCCTTCTTTAGAGACCTGAAGTTTTTGTTATACAAATCTTTCACTTGTTTGGTTAGAGTCACACCAAGCTACTTTATATTGTTTGTGGCTATTGTGAAGGGTGTCATTTCCCTAATTTCTTTCTCAGCCTGCTTATCTTTTGAGTATAGAAAGGGTACTGATTTGCTTGAGTTGATTTTATAACCAGCCACTTTGCTGAAGTTGTTTATCAGCTGTAGTTCTCTGGTGGAGTTTTTGGGTCACTTAAATATACTATTATATCATCTGCAAATAGTGATAGTTTGACTTCTTCCTTTCCAATTTGTATCCTTTTGACTTCCTTATGCTGTCGAATTGCTCTAGCTAGTACCTCAAGTACAATATTGATAAGATATGGTGAGAGGGGGCAGCCTTGTTTAGTCCCTGATTTTAGTGGGATTGCATCAAATTTCTCTCTGTTTACTTTGATGTTGGCTACTGGTCTGCTGTAAATTGCTTTTACTATGTTAAAAAATCAGCAAAACCAGGAGCTGGTTCTTTGAGAAAATAAACAAGATAGATATACTGTTAGACTTACCAAAGGGCACAGAGACGGTATCCAAATTAACAAAATTCGAAATGAAAAGGGAGATCTAACAACCGAAATTGTGGAAATTCAAAAAATCATCAGATCTTTCTACCAAAGCCCATAGTCAACACAAATGGAGAATCTGGAGGAAATGGACAATTTCCTAGACAGATACCAAATACCAAAATTAAATCAAATAGATCATCTAAACACTCCCATAACCCCCAAAGAAATAGAAGGGGCCATAGAAAGTCTTCCAACCAAAAAAAGTACAGGACCAGATGGTTTTAGTGCAGAATTCTATCAGACCTTCAAAGAAGACCTAATACCAATACTCTTCAAACTATTCCACAAAATAGAAACAGAAGGAACACTTCCCAACTCATTCTACGAAGCCATAATTACCCTGATACCCAAACCACACAAAGATCCAACTAAGAAATAGAACTTCAGACTAATTTCCCTTATGAATATTGATGCAAAATTAGTCAATAAAATTCTTGCCAACCGAATCCAAGAACACATCAAAACGATCATTCACTATGATCAAGTTGGCTTCATCCCAGGGATGCAGGGATGGTTCAATATATGGAAATCCATCAAAGCAATCCACTACATAAAAAAACTCAAAGAAAAAAAAACCACATGGTCATCTCATTGGATGCTGAAAAAGCATTTGACAAAATTCAGCATCCTTTCATGCTAAATGTCTTGGAAAGAACAGGAATTCAAGGCCCTTACCAGTTTTTTAATCTGACAAAAAAAAAAAAAAAAACAAACCAATCAAAAGCTTTTCCTAAAATATCAAAACAAACCACTAAGATTAGGCCTCTTTGTAAATAAAGCTTTATTGGAATACAATAGTTCTGTTCATGCTTATACTAACTCTGTCTTTGTACCCAAACAGGAGGAATTCATAGTTAAAATATAGATGTAATGGCTTGAAAGCATAACACATTTGCTAAATATCCTTTCACTCATGTCTGCCCTGAAAATACAAATTTTATTTTCCCTTTTCTAGAGGAAAAATGATGATCCACATGGATAGACTGCTCTATGCTTCTCCCTCCTGTTCCTGGGAATGAGTTAGAAATTACCTTTTTACTTATTACTTTGTCAGACTTTCATGGGTTCTGCAAGTTGTCAAATGGGTTCTCTAGCTTCAACTTCTTTCCATCACCTTAAATCTATCACAGTGGCCTTCTGATTTTTCACAACCACTGTTGGACCTACTTAAGGATTTGTCAACAATTTAGAGAACGTTTGTCCTAAATCTTTTTCTAAAACTCTTTTATAAATTTTTAAGTTATCAAAATAATTTATAACAGTTAATGTCTCTTAAATATACATGATATCTTCTGAAATGAAAAGTAATATAACTCAACCAGTTTTTAAAATCTATTTTGAAACATTAAACGTGATAGAAGTAGAAAATTTTCTTATGATGTCCTCTATGAAAGGAAATTGTGACAGGCTCCTGAACAGACAGAAATCTTTCCATCTTCAAGGGAGAATACACAGCATAACTGTGGCTTCATAGAATGAATTGGGTAGTGTTCCTTCTGTTTCTACTTTGTGGAATAGTTGTAAAAGTATTGGTATTAAGTCTTCTTTGAAGGTTTGATAAAATTCTGCACTAAACCCATCTAGTCCTGGGCTCTTTTAAAATTTTTTTATTTATTTTATTTTATTTTATTTTATTTTATTTTATTTTATTTTATTTTATTTTATTTTATTTTATTTTATATTTTATTATTTTATTTTATTTTATTTTATTTTATTTTTTTTGATTTGGGAAACTTTTAATGACTGCTTCTATTTCTTTAGGGGTGATGGGACTGTTTAGATGGTTTATCTGATCCTGATTTAACTTAGGTATTTGGTATTTGGATAGAAAATTGTCCACTTCATCCAGATTTTCCAGTTTTGTTGAATATAGGCTTTTTTTGAGACAGGGTTTCTCTGTGTAGTCCTGGCAGTCCTGGAACTCACTCTGTAGACCAGGCTGGCCTTGAACTCAGAAATCTGCCTGCCTCTGCCTCCCAAGTGCTGAGACTACAGGCGTGCGCCACCACGCCCGGCGAATATAGGCTTTTGTAGTAGGATTTGATGATTTTTTTTTTAATTTCCTCAGTTTCTGTAGTTATATCTCCCTTTTCATTTATGATTTTGCTAAATGGGATACTTTTCCTGTGCCCTCTGGTAAGTGTGGATAAGGGTTCATCTAGTTGATTTTTTTTTTTCAAAGAACCAGCTCCTGGTTTTGATTCTTTGTATAGTTCTTTTTGTTTGTACTTGGTCGATTTCAACCCCGAGTTTGATTAATTTCTGCCATCTACTCCTCTTGGGTGTATTTGCTTCTGTTTGTTCTAGAGCTTTCAGGTTTGTTGTTAAGCTGCTAGGATATGTTCTCTTCAGTTTCCTTTTGGAGTCAATCAAAGCTGAGTTTTCCTCTTAGCACTGCTTACATTGTGTCTCATAAGTTTGGGTATGTTGTGACTTCATTTTCATTAAATTCTAAAAAGTCTTTAATTTCTTCCTTGACCAAGGTATCATTGA
The DNA here is from genome assembly GCA_964023405.1 of Apodemus agrarius. Lineage (NCBI taxonomy): Eukaryota > Metazoa > Chordata > Mammalia > Rodentia > Muridae > Apodemus > Apodemus agrarius. The sequence goes on along the minus strand of OZ030014.1, from coordinate 112,646,930 downwards.
GTAAAGCATTGTTCAGCTTCCATGTATATGTGGACTTTGGGTTGTGTTTGTTGCTATTGAAGACCTGCCTTAGTCTGTGGTAATCTGATAGGATACATAGGATTTTTTCAGTCTTCTTGTATCTGTTAAGGCCTGTTTTGTGACCGACTATATGGTTAATTTTGGAGAAGGTATCATGAGGTGCTGAGAAGGTATATTCTTTTGTTTTAGGATAAAATGTCACATAGATATCTGTTAAGTCCATTTGGCTCACAACTTCTGTTAGTTTCAATGTGTCTCTGTTTAGTTTGTGTTTCCATGATCTGTCCATTGATGTGAGTGTGGTGTTGAATTCTTCCACTATTTTTATGTGAGGTGCAATGTGTGCTTTGGGCTTTAGTAAAGCTGCTTTTATGAATGTGGTGTTCTTGCATTTGGAGCATAGATGTTCATCTTAGTAGATTTTTTTTCCTTTTATGAGTATCAAGTGTCCTTCCTTATCTTTTTTGATAACTTTTGGTGGAAAGTTGATTTTAATCAATATTAGAATGGCTACTCCAGCTTGTTTATTTGGACTATTTGCTTGGAAAATTGTTTTCTAGCCCTTTACTCAGAGATAGTGTCTGTCTTTGACACTGAGGTCTGTTTCCTGTATGCAGCAAAATGCTGAGTCCGATTTATATATTCAGTCTGTTATTCTGTATCTTTTTATTGGCAAATTAAGTCCATTGCTATTAAGAGATTTTAAGGAATAGTGATTGTTGCTTATTATTTTTGATGCTATTTTTATGTTTGTGTGGCTATCTTATTTTGGGTTTATTGAAAGAAGATTACTTTATTGCTTTTTCTAGTGTGTGGTTTTCCTCTTTGTGTTGGAGTTTTCAATCTATCATCCTTTGTAGGGCTGGATTTGTGGAAAGATATTGTGTAAATTTTTTTTTGTCATGGAACATCATGGTTTCTCCATCTATCATAATTGAGAGTTTTGATGTATATAGTAGCCTGGGGTGGCTTTTGTGTTCTCTTAGAGTCTGTATAACATCTGTCCAGGATCTTCTAGCTTTCATAGTCTCTGGTGAGAAGTCTGGTATAATTGTTATAGGTCTGCCTTTATATGTTACTTGACCTTTTTCCCTTATTGCTTTTAATAATCTTTCTTTGTTTACTGCATTTGGGGTTTTAATTATTATGTGATGGGTAGAATTTCTTTTCTGGTTCAATCTATTTGGAGTTCTGTAGGCCTCTAGTTTGTTTATGGGCATCTCTTTCTTTAGCTTAGGGAAGTTTCCTACTATAATTTTGTTGAAAATATTTACTGTTCCTTTAAGTTGGGAATCTTCCCTGCCTTCTATACCTATTTTCCTTAGGTTTGGTTTTCTTATTCTGTCCTGGATTTCCAGGATGTTTTGGGTTACAAACTTTATGCATTTTGCATTTTCTTTGACTGTTGAATCAATGTTTTCTATGGTGTCTTTAGCACCTGAGATTCTGTCTTCTATCTCTTGTATTCTGTTGGTGATGTTTCCATCTCTGACTCCTATTCTCTTTCCTAGGTTTTCTATCTCCATGGTAGTCTCCCTTTGTTATTTATTATTTCAATTTCTATATTTAGATCCTGGAAGTTTTTTTCAATTCCTTCATGTGTTTGTTTGTGTTTTACTGTAAGTCTTTGCTGGAGAGATGGCTCAGTGGGTAAGAGCACTGAAGGGATTTTTGTGTTTCCTCTTTAAGGTGTTATACCTGTTTACCTGTGTTCTCCTATATTTCTTTAAGGGATTTATTTATGTCCTTATTAATGTCCCTTATCATCATCATCATCATCATCATCATCATCATCATCATCATGGAGATGTGATTTTACATCAGCCTTTTTCCAGTGTGTTGGGTTATGTAGGGTTTGCTGTGGTAGGAAAACTAGCTTCTGATGATGTCAAGTAACCCTTGTTTCTGTTGCTTATGTTCTTGCACTTGCCTCTTGCCACCTGGTTATTTGTGGTGTTAGCTGGTCTTGCTGTCTCTGACTATGACTTGTCCCTCCTGCAAGCCTGTGTGTCAGGTGTGTCAGTGCTTCTGGGAGATCAGTTCTCTATGGGAGGAGTTTGGGAGAGCTGTGGCACAGGGTCAGCTCCAGGGTACATAATGTAACTGTAAGGATCCTATCCCAGGCTATTCCTTGGGTCCTGTGTCTTGATGACTCGGGGAGGGTCTTTCTTGGCCCAGGAATTTGAGCAGAAGTAGTGGTCTTACATGTGCTCACAGGTGTGTCGGCACTCCTGGGAGACCAGCTCTCCGTTGATGGTATTTGAGAATGGAGTGCTGTGGCACAGGATCAGCTCCTGAGCAGAGGGAAACTGGAACAATCCTGTCACAGGCTGCTCCTTATTTCCTGTGTCCTGAGGTCTCCGGGTGGATCCCTCAGAACAGAAGTGGAGATCTCCAGGATAATTTTATCCACAAAATAAGCAAGTTCTGATACATAGTACATTTCAGGGAAACACCATTCATACATATAATCTTCAGATAGATTATATAAGAGATAAGATATGGTAAACATGGCGATTAATGTTAGCCACCTTTCCTTCATAGGAAATCTCTCAATCCACAACCATTGTATTCAGGATTCTTTTTTAATTCTTTATGAACTCTGGCTGGTTGGTTGAGTTCAACATCTATACCTTTAACAATGTCCTATGATCAAAAATGACATTTCTGACCAGTGACATTCCAGGATAGTAGTATTTTCCCATTTCATGAATTATTGACTTATTTCTCTTTTATAATTTCTCTGCATAAATAACCACCTAAAATTATATAATTTATTATCTTACATTAATCACTATCTATTTTCCTCATTAGATTTTCAACCCTATTACCTATAGCAGCACCTGTCATAGGACAGTCTCAGCATGTCTGATGTGTCTGCTGATATGCTATACAGTGAAGTGTGTGTTGGATAGCTTGATTCCCATGTAAGTTAAAGAAAAGGTTCTTGATTTTACTCACATTGAAAATCCAATTTTACTTCTAAAACACATTAGGGAGTAGTAACAAACTTCTCTTTGAAATGACTTTGTATGGTCTTTATGTTTGTAGCACTCAACTTTATAAGTAAAAACTACTGTATACATTCCCCAGCAGGCACCAAACTCTAATACGTGTTTTTTGATTTTTTTGTTTGTTTCTGGTAGCCATTTTTAGACATGTCAATTTCAGCTATTAAACAAAATATACAAGTTGAGTTATGTAACATTACCTTCTGTTCTTGCTACCTAATGTGGTTCTGTTATTTATAAATAAAAGAATGTGCAGACTAAAAGTTCTAGATATTATGGTTAGGTTATTATTTGTCTTGCTACAAAAATTCATGTGTTGAAGTTTAGTCTCTATAATGAAGGTGTATGAAGGTATCAGGACCTTTTAAGTGTAGGATTTATTAAGGTACTTGGCTAAACTAAAAAGCCAAGTCCTTGGAAAACACTGTGGGATTCCCTGGCTTCCTGTCTGGTGAAATGATTCCTCTCATATGTGTTCCATGTGACTCCATCTACCATCTGCCATGCAGTTATCAGCACTGGTAGTTTATAAAATAGAAGGAGGAAGAGGAGGAAGAAGAGGAGGAAGAGGAGGAAGAAGAGAAAAAGGAAGAGGAGGAGGAGGAATAAGAGGAGAAGGAGGAGGAGGAGGAGGAGGAGGAGGAGGAAATTTCTTCTTTAAAAAATAAAGCTAACCTCAGTTTAGTATTTTGCTATAATAAGGAAAACTGACCTAAACATCTTATATTTAGTAAGTAGATTTTAATACTTACTATCTTTTACAATGACTCACTCTGAAAAATAGGGCTCATTTTATGTTTGCTGTTTTCATTTCCAGATATGCACCATGTACAGTAACACACTGTTTTTATTAGTGAGGCAAACAAGGATACAGACTCTAGGTGAACAACTCTTAGGCTATCTGACTACATCTAAAGAGAGATGGTTTGACAAACCTCTAATGGGTTCATAGCGTTGATGATGTAGCTCTGATATTGCCAAAGTTATTAGCATGGTTAAACATTATAATGCAGAATCAACAAAGGGAAAACAAAATAAAACACACTAGCTGGCCCAGGTACCCTTGCTTAAGATACTTGGAATGAATGGTAAGTTACAAAGTAGGTCATGTGGAGTCTTTGAAATTGGTTATCAATAAACGTGCTCAAACCAGGACTGTTGTTTATGTAGTGTTGTTTACTTATGAGAGATTTGGGGCTCTGTGCATCTAAAGACATCACCAGAGCTACTCTTTAATTAGTAAGATGCTAGAGTACTATAGTAAATTATTCCTGCTGTGAATTAAATGACCTCTCTGAGAGGGAAGCACAATTTGTCTCCTCATGAATTTAATTTGTACCTAATTTGTGATGAGCATTGATATACTGCATTCTTTCACTTAATGCTGAAATTGTAATTTGTTTTGCTTGGATGTTAACTAGACATTAACTAGATTTACAATTACATAGTTCATTTCACTCTCCTTGTCTGCTAGTATTAGTTGGTGCTATCACTGCCAGCTCATAGTTCATTTCTGTGGCATTAAGTGCTATTAACTGGATACATTTTTCTTTGTCTGTCTGTCTGTCTGTCTGTCTGTCTGTCTGTCTGTGTATTTGATAAGTAATTGCCTAGACTAAAAGCTTTGGCTTGTTCTCCAACTAGCTCATAACTTATTATCTATTCTGTTTTATATCTTCCACACAGCTAGTTACCTTTCCTTAGGTTTATGCAACTGTCTCTTACAGAGGTTGGGGTGACTCTCTCTGCTTTCTATTCTATGAGTGCTACATGGCTGGTCATCTTTTTCTCAGTTTCATGCTTCCATACAGTTCACAAGAGATTCCTGCAACTGTTTCCCCCAGCATTCTGGAAGAATTTCCTGTGCCTGATGTTTTCCCAGAATTCTTCACTTTTCCTGCCAGAACTCTAACCTCTAATTTACTGATTGAATGGCCTGGAACTCACTATGTAGATGAAGCTGGTTTTAAACTCACACAGATCTGTCTGTTTATGCATCCAGTCCAATACTGGGATTAAAGGCATAAGACACCACACCAGGTGAAAATTTTATCTTATATACTATCATGCCTATGAGGAAGGGCTTTAAAATTAGGTTGTCTTAGACTTAAACCCTACCTCTGTCATTCACTATGATTATTTTGTAGCACATAAAGGGAGATATTATTTTACTATAAGATAATTTTATTCTTTATACACTAAAGTTAGGCTTCAAATATCTCTTCTTTATTCAGCACATTGTAAGAATATCTGTCCATGGAACTTTTACTAGTGGTACATTTGATGCTCAGGCTTTATTAGGAAAGGAGTTTGATTCTTCTAGTTCATCTGTACTGCTTAAAAGAGGAAAGAAGTTAATGACACAGGTATTCATCATGACCAGTAAATGGCAGTTAAAAGGATCTCATCTGATAATTTATAACTATTTGTACATTTTAAGTATGTGAACTACCATCATGAAGACAATTAAACATAATGAACAATAAATTGTTGTGGAAATCTCATTTTCCTACTTCTTCAACAAAATTGGTGTTTAAAACTGAAGAGATCTCCATGGCCATCTACCATCTCTCAATGAAAATGAATGAAAATCTTAAATGGACATGGGTGAGGAAGTGGGGAATATCTCCAGGATGAGACAGAGACCTAGAATAAGGGAGGTTCCCAAGAATCAATGGCAATGACCTTAGCTGTAACTCACTACAATGGGAAATATGGAACATGCAGCCCACCTCTTGTAGCTAGACAGGAACCCCAGTGGATCCATAGAGACACCAACCTACCCACAAAACTTTCAACCCGATATTGCCTGCAGCTTCCCGCCCAGCTGGCGGTGGGGAAGCCGGAGGGTCACCCAGCGTCCCAGGTGCTCAGAACCATCCGGCGGCGGCGGCAGAACCAGGTACCCGACACAGCCCGAGCTTAAGACCTTCGGGGACTCAGGCCTGGAGTGGGAATTGGGCACAGAATAGCGGGTGCACTCTGCACTCGCGCGCGGGGCGGACCCCGAGCTCCCTGCAGGCAGCTGCCATATTGCCTGCAGCTTCCCGCCCAGCTGGCGGTGGGGAAGCCGGAGGGTCACCCAGCGTCCCAGGTGCTCAGAACCATCCGGCGGCGGCGGCAGAACCAGGTACCCGACACAGCCCGAGCTTAAGACCTTCGGGGACTCAGGCCTGGAGTGGGAATTGGGCACAGAATAGCGGGTGCACTCTGCACTCGCGCGCGGGGCGGACCCCGAGCTCCCTGCAGGCAGCTGCCATATTGCCTGCAGCTTCCCGTCCAGCTGGTGGTGAGGAAGCCAGAGTCAGCCAGTGTGCCAGGTACCCAGACCCAGCCGGAGGCCGAACCAGCCTCCCATCCAGCCAGTGGCAGGGAAGCTGGAAACCGGACCCAGCCAGCTTCCCAGCAGCTTGGGACCAGCAGGCGGAACCAGATAACTGAGATATCCCAACTTTAAGACCCCTGGGGAAACAGGATATCAGACAGCGAACCCTGAGCAGGAGCAGTGCAGAGCAGCCGCCCAACAGGCGGAACCAAATACCTGGGATATCCTGAGGTTAAGACCTCGGGGGACTCAGGCCACCTGTCAGCAATCTGTGAGCAAGAGCCCCGCAGGACAGTGATTCAGGTATCCCAGTCACTGGGAAATAGCCTTACAACCCCACAGGAGGGTCAAGCACCAGCTAGTATCTACAGGACCAACTAACACCAGAGTTAACCAGATGGCAAAAGGCAAACGTAAGATCGCTACTAACAAAAATCAAGGCAATATGGCGGCATCCGAACCCAGTTCCCCAACAGCAATAAATATTGGATACCCCGAAACACCAGAAAAACAAGACTCAGATCTAAAATCACTGGTCAGGATGCTGATAGAGGAACACTTAGATAAATCTCTTAAAGTAATACATGAGAAAATAGATCAAAAGCTAGAAGCCATTGCAAGACAAACACAATTAAATCCCAGATATCTCAACACACCAGAAAAACAAGACTCAGATCTAAAATCACTGGTAAAGATGCAGATTGAGGATCACTTAGATAAATTTCTTAAAGTAATAGAGGAGAAAATAGATCAAAAACTAGAAGCCCATACAAGGCAGACACAAAAATCACTTAAAGAAATCCAGGAGAATATAGAGCAAAAAGTGAATCCCAATAAGGGGGAGAAACAAAAATCACCCAAAGAAATACAAGAGAACATGGGTCAACGAGTAGAAGTCATAAAGGAGGAAACACAAAAACCCCTTAAAGAATTACAGGAAAACACAAACAAGCAACTGAAAGATCTGAGCAAAACCATACAAAATCTAAAAACAGAAGTAGAAACAACTAAGCAATCGCAAAGGGAGACAATGTTGGAAATAGAAAACCTTGGGAAGAAATCAGGAGTCATAGATGCAAATATCAACAATAGAATACAAGAGATAGAAGACAGAATCTCAGATGCTGAAGATACCATAGGAACCATGGATTCAACAATTAAAGAAAATGCAAAATGCAAAAAGCTGGTAACCCAAAACATTCAGGAAATCCAGGACACAATGAGAAGACCAAACCTAAGGATTATAGGGATAGATGAGAATGAAGATCTACAACTTAAAGGGCCAGCAAATATCTTCTACAAAATTATGGAAGAAAATTTCCCCAACCTAAAGAGAGAGATGCCCATGAATATACAAGAAGCCTTTAGAACCCCAAATAGACTGGACCAGAACAGAAATACTTCCCGTCACATAATAGTCAAAACCCCAAATGTACTAAACAAAGAAAGAATATTAAAGGCAGTAAGAGAAAAAGGACAAGTAACATATAAAGGAAGACCTATCAGAATTACACCAGACTTCTCACCTGAGACCATGAAAGCTAGAAGATCCTGGGCAGACCTTATGCAGACCCTAAGAGAACACAAACTTCAGCCAAGACTACTATACCCAGCGAAACTCTCAATTGCCATAGATGGGGAAACCAAGATATTCCACGACAAAACCAAATTTGCAAGATACTTATCTACAAACCCAGCCCTACAAAGGATAATAGGGGAAAAATACCAACACAAGGGGGGAAACAACACCCCAGAAGAAACAAGATAGAAACCCCATCTCATCCAACCCAAAAGAAGAGAACCACTCAAATACAAATAATAATAACAATTCCCAAAATGTCAGGAAGTAATAATTACTATTCCTTAATATCTCTTAATATCAATGGACTCAATTCCCCAATCAAAAGACACAGACTAACAGACTGGATACGGAAACAGGACCCTACATTTTGCTGCATACAGGAAACACATCTCAGTGTCAAAGACAAACACCTCCTTAGAGTAAAAGGCTGGAAGACAGTACTACAAGCAAATGGTCCCAGGAAACAAGCTGGAGTAGCCATTCTAATATCAGATAAAATCGACTTTCAACCTAAAGTCATCAAAAGAGACACAGAAGGTCACTTCCTGCTTGTCAAAGGGAAAATCCACCAAGAAGAATTCTCAATACTGAACATCTATGCACCAAATGCAAGGGCACCCTCATTCGTAAAAGAAACTTTACTAAAGCTTAAAGCACACATCGCACCTAACACAATGATTGTAGGTGACTTCAACACTCCACTCTCCTCAATGGACCGATCAGGAAAGCAGAAACTAAACAGGGACACAGTGAAACTAATTGAAGCTTTGGACCAATTGGATTTAACAGATATATATAGAACATTCCATCCTAAAACAAAAGAGTATACCTTTTTCTCAGCACCGCACGGTACCTTCTCAAAAATTGATCATATAATTGGTCACAAGACAGACCTCAACAAATACAAGAAGACCGAACTAATCCCATGTCTCCTATCGGATCACTATGGAGTAAAAGTGGTCTTCAATAGCAAGAAGAACTACAGAAAGCCCACATACACATGGAAACTGAACAATACTCTACTCAATGACACCCTGGTCAAGGAAGAAATAAAGAAAGAAATCAAAGACTTTTTAGACTTCAATGAAAATGAAGGTACGACCTACCCAAATCTCTGGGATACAATGAAAGCAGTGCTAAGAGGAAAACTCATAGCCCTGAGTGCCTCCAAAAAGAAACTGGAAAGAGCATACACTAGCAACTTAACAGCACACCTGAAGGCGCTGGAACAAAAAGAAGCTAACTCACCCAGGAGGAGTAGAAGAGAGGAAATCATCAAACTAAGGGCTGAAATCAATCAAGCAGAAACAAAGAGAACCATACAAAGAATCAACAAAACCAAGAGCTGGTTCTTCGAGAAAATCAACAAGATAGATAAGCCCTTAGCTAGACTAACCAAAGGGCACAGAGATAGTATCCAAATTAACAAAATTAAAAATGAAAAGGGGGATATAACAACAGAAACAGAGGAAATTCAAAAGATCATCAGATCCTACTACAAAGGCCTATACTCAAAACAACTGGAGAATCTGGAGGAAATGGACAATTTCCTAGACAGATACCAAATACCAAAATTAAATCAGCATCAAGTAGACCAGCTAAACAGTCCCATAACCCTTAAAGAAATAGAAGGGGTTATAGAAAGCCTCCCAACCAAAAAAAGTACGGGACCAGATGGTTTTAGTGCAGAATTCTACCAGACCTTCAAAGAAGACTTAACACCAATACTCTTCAAACTATTCCACAAAATAGAGACAGAAGGGACACTGCCCAACTCATTCTTCGAAACCACAATTACGCTGATACCTAAACCACAAAAAGATCCAACAAAGAAAGAGAACTACAGGCCAATTTCTCTTATGAATATAGATGCAAAAATACTAAATAAAATCCTTGCCAACCGAATCCAAGAGCATATCAAAACGATCATTCACCATGATCAAGTAGGCTTCATTCCAGGAATGCAGGGATGGTTCAATATACGGAAATCCATCAATGTAATCCACTACATAAACAAACTAAAAGAAAAAAACCACATGGTCATCTCATTAGATGCTGAAAAAGCATTTGACAAAATTCAGCATCCTTTCATGCTAAAAGTCTTGGAAAGAGCAGGAATTCAAGGCCCATACCTAAACATAGTAAAAGCAATCTACAGCAAACCAGTAGCCAACATCAAAATAAATGGAGAGAAACTTGAAGCAATTCCACTAAAATCAGGGACTAGACAAGGCTGTCCTCTCTCTCCATATCTTTTCAATATAGTACTTGAAGTTCTAGCGAGAGCAATCAGACAACATAAGGAAGTCAAAGGGATACAAATTGGAAAGGAAGAAGTCAAAGTATCATTATTTGCAGATGATATGATAGTCTACTTAAGCGATCCAAAAAACTCCACCAGAGAACTTCTACAGCTGATAAACAACTTCAGCAACGTGGCTGGTTATAAAATTAACTCAAGCAAATCAGTAGCCTTCTTGTACTCAAAGGACAAGCAGGCTGAGAAAGAAGTTAGGGAAATAACACCCTTCACAATAGCCACAAACAACATAAAGTACCTTGGTGTAACTCTAACCAAACAAGTGAAAGATCTGTATGACAGGAACTTCAAGTCCCTGAAGAAAGAAATCGAAGAAGACCTCAGGAGATGGAAAAATATTTCTTGCTCCTGGATTGGCAGGATCAATATAGTAAAAATGGCCATCTTGCCAAAAGCAATCTACAGATTCAATGCAATCCCCATCAAAATCCCAAATCAATTCTTCATAGATCTAGAAAGAGCAATTCTCAAATTCATCTGGAGCAACAAAAAACCCAGGATAGCTAAAACTATTCTCAACAATAAAAGGACTTCTGGGGGAATCAATATCCCTGACCTCAAGCAGTACTACAGAGCAATTGTGTTAAAAACTGCATGGTATTGGTACAGCAACAGGCAGGTAGATCAATGGAATAGGATTGAAGACCCAGAAATTAACCCACAGACTTATGGTCACTTGATCTTTGATAAAGGAGCCACAACCATCCGGTGGAAAAAAGATAGCCTTTTCAACAAATGGTGCTGGTTCAACTGGAGGTCAACATGCAGAAGAATGCGAATTGACCCACTCTTATCTCCTTGTACTAAGATCAACTCCAAGTGGATCAAGGACCTCCACATAAAACCAGACACACTGAAACTATTAGAAAAGAAACTTGGGAAGACCCTGGAGGACTTGGGCACAGGGGAAAAGTTCCTGAACAGAACACCAATAGCTTATGCTCTAAGATCAAGAATCGACAAATGGGACCTCATAAAATTACAAAGTTTCTGCAAAGCAAAGGACACTGTCAGAAGGACAAAACGGCAACCAACAAAGTGGGAAAAGATCTTCACCAACCCCACATCCGACAGAGGGCTAATATCCAATATATACAAAGAACTCAAGAAGTTAGACCGCAAAGAACCAAATAACCCTATCAAAAAATGGGGCACAGAGCTAAACAAAGAATTCTCACCAGAAGAAATTCGGATGGCCGAGAAACACCTTAAAAGATGTTCAACATCATTAGTCATCAGGGAAATGCAAATCAAAACAACCCTGAGATTCCACCTCACACCAGTCAGAATGGCTAAGATTAAAAACTCAAGAGACAACAAGTGCTGGCGAGGATGTGGAGAAAGAGGAACACTCCTCCACTGTTGGTGGGATTGCAAAATGGTAAAACCGCTCTGGAAATCAGTTTGGCGGTTCCTCAGAAAATTGGGCATGTTACTTCCAGAGGACCCTGGCATACCACTCCTGGGCATATACCCAGAGGATTCCCCTGCATGCAATAAGGACACATGCTCCACTATGTTTATAGCAGCCTTGTTTATAATAGCCAGAAATTGGAAGCAGCCCAAATATCCCTCAAAGGAGGAATGGATACAGAAAATGTGGTATATTTATACAATGGAATACTACACAGCAATTAAAAATAATGAATTCATGCAATTTGTAGGTAAATGGTTAGACCTGGAAAATATCATCCTGAGTGAATTAACCCAATCACAAAAGAATGCACCTGAAATGCAATCACTGATAAGTGGATATTAATGAGCCCAGAAGCCCTAAATACTCAAGACACAAATAGCAAGTCAAATGATTCCCAAGAAGAAGAAAGGAGAGGACCCTGGGCCTGTAAAGATTGCTTCCAGTTTAGTAAAGAAACCGAGGGGGGAGGGGGAATTATTGGGGAACAGATGGGGGGGAGAGGAACTATGGGAACTATGGTGGGTGGGAACTGGGAAAGGGGAAAGCCTTTGGAATGTAAACATAGAATATAGAAAATAAAATTAAAAAAAAAAAAAAAAAAAAAAAAAAAAAAAAAAAAAAAAACTTTCAACCCAAAATTTGCCATGTCTATCAGAATTGCAGACATGGGAAATGAAGCAAAGACTGAGGAAATGGCCAAACAATAACCAGCCCAACATGAGACCCATCCCATGGGCAATGACCAACCCCTAACACTATTAATGATACTCCATTATGTTTGCAGACAGGAATATGTTGTCTTCAGAGTGGTTCCACCAAGCAGCTGACTCAGACAGATACAAACACATACAGCCAAATAGCTGAAGGAGCTTGGAGCCTTTTCTGGACGAATAGAAGGAAGGATTGCAGGACTTGAACTGTATAGGGACTCCATAGGAAGAGCAACAGAGTCAATTATCCCAGACCCTTGGGGCTCTCAAAGTCTAAACCACCAACCAAAGAACATACATGGGCTGGACCTACAGTCTATTCTCACATATATAGCAGGTATGCAGGTTGTGCTTTATGTGGGTCCTGAACAATTGGAACAGGGGCTATCCCAAAAGCAGTTGCCTGTAGGTGGGATATGCTCTACTAGCTAGGCTACCTTGTCAGGCCTCAGTGGGAGAGGAAGCACCTAGCCTCGAAGAAATTTCATGTGTCAGGGTGGGGGAATACCCAGAGGGCCATCACCTGCTCAGAGGAGAGGGTATGGGTGAGGCCAAAGGGGAAGGATTGTGGTAGGGGGTAACCAGGAGGGGGCCAGTGAGCAGGATGTAAAGTGAATAACTAAAAAAAAAATAAATTAGAAAACAACTGAAGGGATAGTGTTTTGAAAGATAAAAGAAGTTGAGCTTTGAAAATATTACTTATTTATATTTTATGTTTATGAGTATTTTGCTGGCATGTATGTATGTGTACCACATGCATGCCTGGTGTCCTCAGAAATCAGAGAATGTATTGGTTACCCTAGTAACAAAGGGTTGTAAGGTATCATGGGGGTGTTGAGAACTAAGCCTGGGTCCTCTGCAAGAACAACAAATACTCTAAGCTATTTCTTCTGCTCCAGAAGTTGTTTCATTAGGAATTTATATGAGTATATAACCCAAAATTATGAGGTGGGCACTGAAATTCTGTATTCCCACAGCATTTGAAGTTGACTGCTCACCTTTACATCTCAGCAGTGTGGGATAATGTGAGGTCACAGGGCTTTTAATCTGATGTAATTTCACTTGTCAGTCTTTGCTTTTGTTTCCTGTGCTTTTGGGTTCATATTCAGAAATTCCTTACCTATGCTAGTATCCCAGTGCTTTTCCTCCATGTTGATGTATTGGTCCCCTAGCTTCAAGTCTTCCATTTAGCACCATGGCTTCATCCATGTTGAATGATTCAGGATAGGAAATAGGAATTAAATTTCATCTTCTGATGACGCTTGTACAGTTGAAGATTTCCATGCAGCCTCGTAAGTGGCCCTTAGCTTCTTTATACTGCTGTTTGGTGCTAAGGACAGAAAAGAAAGTTTTTTTCAGCATCTCTGATCCTGTGGTTTCAGCTCCCATGTGTGCAACTTTTGTCTCCCAACTCACTCTTTCCATTTTTCCTCATTACAATGTCAATTACTGAAAGTACAGTCATTATTTTCTGAGGATTTTTGTCTTAAGCAGTGGTTCTGGCCCTCTCTAGCTGGACTTCCTGTCATAGGGAGGAGGGTACTTCTCAGCTGGACCTAATTCCTTCTGAAGGACCTTATAACTTTCTCTTTATGTGCTGCAAAGTTTCCTACTTTACTTTGCTACTGAAACCAGTGGTTTTTCCATTGTCATCAACAGCTTAGATGGCCATCTATCCTTAGGATAACCACTATCCATGGTTTGTCTCCTGATCCTAGTAGACCATACATGATACCACTCACCAACTGTGGTCTCACAATTTTCCCATCATCCTAAAAGTTCTATCATTGTCTTTCCCATATCTCCTGTGCCACATTCTTTTCTTCTCCTACAGTTTGCCTCTTCTCGAACATGATATACATCCATTATGATGTATAGGCTTTTGTATGTGGATTTTTCCACTTGTAATGCTTTTGAGATTTCTCCATGGTGTTGTGTGCATCTCTTTATTGTTTTGGTTCTGAATAGTGGTCCACTGTGTAGTTATACAACTTACTTATTCTTCTGGTGATAGACATTGTGTTGCTGCATCTAGTTTTGATGATTATCGACAAAACAAATAGTTGCAAAGTTTTTGGTGTAGCTATATTTATTTTTATTGAGTAACTATCATGGCAGTAGTGAAGACTAATTTTATGTGTCAACTTGACTGGCTAACATGCTCAGATATTCTGGGTGTTGGGGGAGGGATTGAGATTCTTTGAATGAGATCAACATTCTGATCAGTAACTTGCATAAAGGAGATTGCATAATGTGAGAATGTCTTGTCTAATCAATTGAATGAGTAGGACAAAAGACCATTAGAAATGAGACCAGAGGCATTGCTTAGTTTCTGTTCTTGGATATGAACTGATATATTGACTCTGCCTACATGTCCCATTTGCCAGTTTTCAAACAAATTATGCTATTGGCTTTCCTGACTCCCAGACCTTCAGATAAAGGCTAGAACTAAGTCCTAGGCTTTCACTAACCTTGAGCCAGCTGGTCTTCTGTAATATGAACTAATTTTCCTTTTCCCATAAATATAACTGAATGTAACATTTTACAAAACTCACAACCCATTTTCCAAGATAGTGCTACATATCATTTCTTCCCTTTGAGACTTGGCTTTGCCAAACTTTTCCCTTTAATAGGAAATGTAACTATATCATATTTAGGTTTCAATTTGCATTTCCCTATAACTAATGAAACTGAATATCTTGTATTTACTTACTATTCATATATTCACATATCTGGTGAGTTAAGTACTCAAACCTTTTGGTAATTGTGCTGAACTAATAATGTTTATTTTTTATTATTAAATTTTGAACAGTTATTATATAATTTAGATTTCAACTTTTTTCTGCACATGCAATTTGCATGTATTTTGTCACAAGAATCTGCCTTGAATTTAAATTACTTAAGACGTATTTTGAAGAGTAGAGGTTTGCTCATAACTTTGAATAAGTTTAAATGTCAAGTATTGCTTTGTGGCATACACTTAACTTTTACTTGTCTATGATATTATTGTATTACTTAGATTTTCCTTCAATATTTTTGTATGGGTTTGGCTTTTTGCCCTTTTTAAGAGGATACACCCACCCTTGGGTATCTCCTAACCCTGGTGCATAAAGTCTCTGCCAGGCTAGGCACATCTTCTTTCACTAAGGTCAGACAAGGCAGCCCTGTAGGGAAGGAATACCACAGTTACGTTACAGCTTTAGGGAGAACCTCCACTACAGTTGGAGACCCACATGGAGACTGAGCTGCATGTCTGCTATATATATGCCAGGGACCCCTGTGTGTTCTTTGGTGGGTGGCTCAGTCTCTGAGAGCTCCCAGAGATTCAGGTTAGTTAATTCTGCTGGTTCTCCTGTGGGGTTTCTATTCTTTTCAGGCCTTTAATTCTTCCCAGAACAAGAGTCCTTGACCTTGGTCCAATGTTTGGCTTTGGGTATCTGCAACTGTCTCAGTCAACTGTCGGATGGACCCCTTCAAAGGTCAGTTATGCTAGACTCCTGTCTGCAAGCATAACAGTATCATTATTAATTTCAGGGATGGGTATTTGCCCATGGGATGGGTTTCAAGTTGTGCCAGTTATTGGTTGGCCACTCCTTCAGTCTCCTCTCTTTGTCTCTACATTTATTTTTGAAAGGACAAACTTTGCATTGAAAGTTTTGTGGGTGGGTTGGTGTTCTTATTCCTCCGTTGGTGTGTGTGTGTTCTGCCTGAGGTCGTCTCTCAGGTTCCATGTCCTGACTGCTAGGCATATTCGTTAAGGTTACCCGCATTGACTCCTGGGAGCCTTGCCCATTTCAGGTCTCTGGGACTTTCTGAAGATTCCCCTCTACCCATTCCAACTACAGATTTCCATTCATTCTTCTAGACCTCTGGATCTCTCTCCTGTCTCTCCATACACCTGATCCTGTTCCCCCTCCCCTCCCCTTCTCCTTTTCCACCCAATTCCCTCCCATCCTCTCACTCCTTGTTTTGTTCCCCCCTTCTAAGTGTGATTCAAGCATCCTTTTGTTTAACTTCTTTTTTAACTTCTGTAGGTCTATAGGGTACATCATGGGTATTCTATATGGCTAATATCTACTTATCAGTGAGTACATACTATGTATGTTCTTTTGTTTCTGGGTCATCTCAGGATGATATTTTCTAATTCTATCCATTTGCCTGCAAAATTCATGATGTTTTGTTTATAATAGCTGAATAGTATTCCATTGTGTAAATGAACCACATTCTTTGAACCATTCTTTGGTCAAAGGACATCTGGGTTGTTGTCAGTTTCTGGCTATTACCAATAAAGCAGCTATGAACATACTGGAGCATACATCTTTGTGGTATGGTGCAACATCTTGGGTATATGTCCAGGAGTAATATATAGCTGGCTCTTCAGGTAGAACTTCTTCTTCTTCTTCTTCTTCTTCTTCTTCTTCTTCTTCTTCTTCTTCTTCTTCTTCTTCTTCTTCTTCTTCTTCCTCCTCCTCCTCCTCCTCCTCCTCCTCCTCCTCCTCCTCCTCTTCTTCTTCTTCTTCTTCTTCTTCTTCTTCTTTTGAGACACTGCCAGATTGATTTCCAGAGTAGTTGTACAAATGTACAATCCTACCAGCAATAAAGGAGTGTTCCTCTTTCTCCACATCCTTGCCAGCAAGTGCTGTCCCTTGAGTTTTGGATCTTAACCATTCTGATTGGTGTAAAGTAGAATCTCAAGGTTGTTTTGATTTGTATTTTCTTTAAAACTAAGAATGTTGAACATTTCCCTAGGCTCTTCTTTGTACTTCCTGTGTTGAGAATTCTGTTTAGCTCCACACCCCATTTTTTTAATTTAGGTTTTGGGAGATTAACTTCTTTAGTTCTTTCTATATTTTGGATATTAGCCCTCTGTCAGATATATGGTTAGTTAAAAATCTTTTCCCAATCTGTAAGTTGCTGTTTTGTCCTACTGACAGTGTCCTTTGCCTTACCAAATCTTTTCAGTTTCATGAGGTCCCATTTATCCATTGTTGATTTTAGACCCTTAGCCCTTGGTGTTCTGTTCAGGAAATCGTCTCGGGTACCAATGTGATCAAGGCTATTTTCTAGTTTTTCTTCTATGCTCATGGATAAGTAGGATTAACATAGTGAAAATGGATATTTTACCAAAAGCAATCTACAGATTCAATGCAACCACAATCAAAATTCCAACAAGTTTTTTTTATACAGACCTTGAAAGAGCAATTTTCAACTTCATATGGAAAAACAACCAGGATAGCTAAAACAATCTTGAACAGTAAAAGAACTCCTGGAGGAATCACGATCCTTGACCTCAAGGTATATTACTAGTGATAAACCCTCCATGGTATTGGTACAGAAACAGACAGGTTGATCAATGGACTCAAATTAAAGACTCAGAAATAAAGCCACACAACTATGAGCACTTGATTTTTGAGAAAGAAGCCAAAGTCATACAATGGAAAGAAGAAAGTATCTTTAGCAAACAGCTGGTATAACTGGATATCTGAATGTAGAAGAAAGCAAACAGATCCATATTTATCACCCTGCACAAAACTCAAGTCCAAGTGGATCAAGGACCTCAACATAAAACTAGATTCTCTAAATAATGTGAAATTGTATCTCCAAATTCTTCAACTTTTCATTTACTTTGTTCAGAATTTATTCTGTTTTATCAAGCATATCAATCATGACTATTTTCCCCCTCCCCCTAGTTCTGGGGATGGAACACAAAGTATGCAGAGGAACAGATGCTGTTATAAGAAAGCAAGAGCTTTTGATAACAATAATGACTACCCTGAGTATACATCTCATATTACATGATTATAGATCACATATTACATTCACAAATTATTATTGTTTGTTGTCTGATATTTAGGTATATGAATATACTTCTTTAGAGGATGAATACTGAAGTATGAATTCAGGGTGTTTATAATTCACCTTTAAATGGCTAATTAAAACAAAAATGGCTGAAATGTAAATACATAAAATATCCAATAAGAAAAAAGAGAAAAAACTCTTAAAAAAACAAAAACAAAAATCCCATCAAAAATCCCCAAACAAACAAACAAAACAAAAATGGCTCCTGAATACTGAGAAAAAAAGAGATGGAAATAAAGAAATTAGGATGTTAGCTTTTGATTTTAGGGAGCAATACTATGGATATAGTATTCTTTCTCTACTTTTGTGTCTTTAATTCTGTCTGTCTGTCTATCTGTCTGTCTTTTTGAAAGTCTTGGCTGTCCTGTAGCTCACTCTGTAGACCAGGCTCAAACTCAGAGATCTACCTACCTTTCCCTCCTGAGTGCTGAAATTATAGGCATGTGCCACCGTCATATGATGCATTATTCTTCTATTTTATAAAAATTGAAGCTTTATGGTAAGTGTTCAGGATAATTTACAAATAAACAAGATATAAAACTGTTGTGGAAAGGTAACGAAAAGCAGAAATCAATGAAAGAGAAAGCATAATTTAGAGTAATAAAGAACAAAATAGATATATTTGATTAACTCTAGAATCAAAATACCAGAAATTTAAAGAATAAGAGCAAACCAGTATTGGGAAAAATAAAATTTTGAGAGAAAGTAGAAATGTTATCCTCATTTACAGATGTTAGCTTATTTTTGAAAGATCAAAGTTGATGTATAAATTTTTATAATAAAAAAGTTGCAACAACATAGTAAGGTAAATTCTGAAAAATCAAGTAAAACATAAGATCAGTATATTTCTATTCATGAACTAATTAGCAAGTACCATTTTATTCACAGAACTGAGAAACAGAAACAGCAAAAGGAAAATTTTCATAGGCTTTAAGGTGAATTTTTCAGATAGTATTAATGATACAAAAATATTTGTGATATGTTGATTTTATTTCTTTTTTGGGGGGAATGAATACATGTATATTTTTTCATAATAGTCAGTCATATCCTCTCAGACACTTTCTTTCAGGCCTTTCCCTATGGCTACCTTTCCATTTCAAGTGCTATTTTGAAAAATCCATTGAGTCTAATTAGTGCTGGCAGTATGTGCATACGTATGATCTGTTGAAACATGTGTAAGTTATCAGGGGCTACATCCCCAAAGAAAGCTGACACACTGATTTTTTTCAATGTTTAAAAAAGTACAAAATATGAAGATGTCACTTCCCCAGCTGGTGTGTGCATTTAATGACTTTCCAGCTAAATTCTCAGTAGTAGTTTGCATGCTTTATCCAAGTAATTCTAAAATTTACATAGAGTAAAACTTGATGAAAAACCATCAAAACTCATACTAAAATAATAATATAAGACAATTTGCACCTTTGAAATATTTGTTTCTGGTATCAGTATAGAAATAGAAAAACAGATGCATTAATTAGAAAAGTCATTAGCCTACATATTCACATGTGAATGCATAAAATTTGCTAGGCCATGTATAGAAGCTCAACACTAAAGCTGTAAGAAAACTTAGAGGATGTCCATACATGTAAATGAGGAAGTATTTTTAAAGCCATAATACCCATTTTAAAAACACAGATAAATTGAAGCTTACTTGCATTTATCTACAACACAAATACTGTAAGTATAAAAATAAGAAACCAACAGGGAAAAATCAGCATAAAATATTCAAATAACTTTAAGTTGAGATCAGAGACACTAACAGGTGTTGGTGAGTAGGTGAGAATGAAGCATCCACACTAGAGGATGTTCAAGTGGCCATTGACATGTAAAGTCATTTGACCAACTAGATAACTTCAAATTACAAAGGAATGAGAAACTTTTCTATATGATCTGGGTCCCTGAAACTCAAACATCATTACAAAATGTTCAGAATGGAAATGTTCACAGAATTCTTTGCTAATGTGAAATCACTCATACTTTGGAAAGCGTGTGTTCACGTAAGGTATAAAGATATTGAACATAGAATTGCATGTTAAGTGCAAAACACTGGAAGCTAATACAAATCTCTCTCAGGAAGTGGGTAGATAAATATGGCATCATCACATAATACAGCACTGTAGTTCAATAATGTATATTAATAAGGTTTTACTACTACATGATTTGACTACATGTATATATGTATATATAATACATATAGATATGATTTGTAGTTGTATTGAATATTATTTTAAACATTTCTTTACTTTAAGGAATATTCTTTGGGTTTGGAGAGAATTGGAACTTTCAGAGTAAAAATGAGAAAATGGCAATAAATCTTGATTCAGAAATAGCAAAATGGCTCAACGGTAAAGGCCCTTGCTGCCAAACCTGGTAAACTGAATTTGATTCCTGGAGCCCACATAATGTAAAGAAAACCCCACTCTAACAAGTTGTCTTCTACCCTACACATCTTCTGTGGCATACATTCCTCAAATAAGTAGATATAATAATAAAATAATAATTGTTATTGTTTTTTATTTTTAAGGTGCCTTAATTTGTTATTGATCTCTTTATAGTAAATGTGGTTGATTCTCAAGAAATGCCAACAAGATTGATGGAAGGTGATTCAGAAAAGGCACTTGACCCTTGAACTAGTATGGGAGGTTTTGGTTTTGTTAGTGTTGTTTTTTCCCCCCTTTTCTTTCTTTTTTGTATTAGATTAATAAAAAAGGCAGAGAAACAAACTTTTATTTTGCTTTGAGACTATTACATATATAATTTAAGTAGCAGCCAGCATTACTTCCTCTAAGAAGCTAAATGAATGCATAGAAGGAGAAAAGGTCCATCTGTTTAAAAGAGTATCATGATCAAGAGCACAGTTGTTTGAGTTTCTAATGTGGATGAGATTCCAGCAGCAAAGGGCTATTCCAGGACTTCAGTGAGTCAGGTGAAGGCTGGTGGCTGCTGGGCTTAGAAATGGAAAGAGGCTGGGGATATTAAATACATCTTTGCCATACATAAGGCCAAACCAGTCTTTACTAGCTCAGGAGCGTGGTGTACAAGCCTTAAAGCATAGGAAGCTATACTTCATTACATGGTGATTTGTAAACTTAGAGTTTGAACTGTGAAGTCATTATATCCCAAATTATTTCATCAGGAAAGTAATGATTGCATGCAGCATGCAGGGACACAGGGAGTCAAATGAAAGAGGGAAGCTCAACTTCAGTTGAGAGTTACCATTTGGTTGAACCCAGGCTCTGTATGAGAAGATATCCACACTTTTGGGTCTATGCTATTTAGTTTCCTGTGTGCTCTCTCATTTCCCTGTCCTCAGCATTTGTGACTAATTTTGGAGAAAGTTGATCAACATTTAGTTTCAGTCTTACTGATGAATGATCTTAGATTAACACAGCCAGACTCAGTTTTCATAATGCAGACTATCTATAAAGACATTTTTTGCAGTTTTTTTCTTTTTTTTTTAAATTTTTATTTTCTATACTCTATGTTTACACTCCAAAGGCTTTCCCCTTTCCCAGTTCCCCCCTCCCTATGTCCGATAATTCCTCTCCCCCCCAACTATTCCCCAATCATTCCCCCTCTCCCCACGGTTTCTCTACAAAACTGGATCCAATCTTTACAGGCCCAGGGTCCTCTCCTTTCTTCTTGGGAATCATTTGACTTGCTAATTGTGCCTTGAGCATTTAGGGCTTCTGGGCTCATTAATATCCACTTATCAGTGATTGCATTTCATGTGTATTCTTTTGTGACTGGGTTAGCTCACTCAGGATGATATTTTCCAGGTCTAACCATTTACCTACAAATTGCATGAATTCATTATTTTTAATTGCTGAGTAGTATTCCATTGTATAAATATACCACATTTTCTGTATCCATTCCTCCTTTGAGGGATATTTGGGCTCCTTCCAATTTCTGGCTATTATAAACAAGGCTGCTATAAACATAGTGGAGCATGTGTCTTTATTGTATGCAGGGCAATCTTCTGGGTATATGCCCAGGAGTGGTATGCCAGGGTCCTCTGGAAGGGACATGCCCAATTTTCTGAGGAACTGCCACACTGATTTCCAGAGAGGTTTTACCATTTTGCAATCCCACCAACAGTGGAGGAGTGTTCCTCTTTCTCCACATCCTCGCCAGCACTTGTTGTCTCTTGAGTTTTTAATCTTAGCCATTCTGACTGGTGTGAGGTGGAATCTCAGGGTTGTTTTGATTTGCATTTCCCTAATGACTAATGATGTTGAACACCTATTAAGGTGTTTCTCGGCCATCCAAATTTCTTCTGGTGAAAATTCTTTGTTTAGCTCTGTACCCCAATTTTGATAGGGTTATTTGGTTCTTTGGAGTCTAGCTTCTTGAGTTCTTTGCATATATTGAATATTAGCCCTCTGTCGGATGTGGGGTTGGTGAAGATCTTTTCCCACTTTGTTGGTTGTCGTTTTGTCCTTCTGACAGTGTCCTTTGCCTTGCAGAAACTTTGTAATTTTATGAGATCCCATTTGTCAATTCTTGATCTTAGTGCATAAGCTATTGGTGTTCTGTTCAGGAACTTTCCCCCTGTGCCTAAGTCCTCCAGGGTCTTCCCAAGTTTCTTTTCTAATAGTTTCAGTGTGTCTGGTTTTATGTGGAGGTCCTTGATCCACTTGGAGTTGATCTTAGTGCAAAGAGATAAGAGTGGGTCAATTCTCATTCTTCTGCATGTTGACCTCCAGTTGAACCAGCACCATTTCCTGAAGAGGCTATCTTTATTCCACTGGATGGTTGTGGCTCCTTTATCAAAGATCAAGTGACCATAAGTCTGTGGGTTAATTTCTGGGTCTTCAATCCTATTCCATTGATCCACTTGCCTGTTGCTGTACCAATACCATGCAGTTTTTAACACAATTGCTCTTTAATACTGTTTAAGGTCAGAGATATTGATTCCCCCAGAAGTCCTTTTATTGTTGAGAATAGTTTTAGCTATCTTGGGTTTTTTGTTGCTCCAGATGAATTTGAGAATTGCTCTTTCTAGATCTTTAAAGAATTGAGTTGAAATTTTGATGGGGATCACATTGAATCTGTATATTGCTTTTGGCAAGATGGCCATTTTTACTATATTGATCCTGCCAATCCAGGAGCAAGAAATATTTTTCCATCTTTTGAGGTCTTCTTTGATTTCTTTCTTCAAGGACTTGAAGTTCCTGTCATACAGATCTTTCGCTTGTTTGGTTAGAGTTACGCCAAGGTACTTTATGTTGTTTGTGGCTATTGTGAAGGGTGTTATTTCCCTAACTTCTTTCTCAGCCTGCTTGTCCTTTGAGTACAAGAAGGCTACTGATTTGCTTGAGTTAATTTTATAACCAGCCACTTTGCTGAAGTTGTTTATTAGCTGTAGAAGTTCTCTGGTGGAGTTTTTTGGGCCACTTAAGTAAACTATCATATCATCTGCAAATAATGATAGTTTGACTTCTTTCTTTCCAATTTATATCCCTTTGACTTTCTTATGTTGTCTAATTGCTCTCGCTAGAACTTCAAGTACTATATTGAAAAGATATGGAGAGAGAGGGCAGCCTTGTCTAGTCCCTGATTTTAGTGGGATTGCTTCAAGTTTCTCTCCATTTATTTTGATGTTGGCTACTGGTTTGCTGTAGATTGCTTTTACTATGTTTAGGTATGGGCCTTGAATTCCTGCTCTTTCCAAGACTTTTAGCATGAAAGGATGCTGAATTTTGTCGTATGCTTTTTCAGCATCTAATGAGTTGACCATGTGGTTTTTTTCTTTCAGTTTGTTTATGTAGTGGATTACATTGATGGATTTCTGTATGTTGAACCATCCCTGCATCCCTGGGATGAAGCCTACTTGATCATGGTGAATGATCGTTTGGACGTGCTCTTGGATTCGGTTGGCAAGAATTTTATTTAGTATTTTTGCATCGATATTCATAAGAGAAATTGGCCTGTAGTTCTCTTTCTTTGTTGGATCTTTTTGTGGTTTAGGTATTAGCATAATTGTGGCTTCAAAGAATGAGTTGGGCAGTATCCCTTCTGTCTTTATTTTGTGGAATAGTTTGAAAAGTATTGGTGTTAAGTCTTCTTTGAAGGTCTGGTAGAATTCTGCACTAAAACCATCTGGTCCCATACTTTTCTTGGTTGGGAGGCTTTCTATAAGCCCTTCTATTTCTTTAGGGGTTATGGGACTATTTAGCTGATCTATTTGATGCTGATTTAATTTTGGTATTTGGTATCTGTCTAGGAAATTGTCCATTTCCTCTAGATTATCCAGTTGTTTTGAGTATAGACCTTTGTAGTAGGATCTGATGATCTTTTGAATTTCCTCAGTTTCTGTTGTTATGTCTCCCTTTTCATTTCTAATTTTGTTAATTTGTATACTGTCTCTGTGTCCTTTGGTTAGTCTGGCTAAGGGTTTATCTATCTTGTTGATTTTCTCAAAGAACCAGCTCCTGGTTTTGTTGATTCTTTGTATGGATCTTTTTGTTTCTATTTGATTGATTTCAGCCCTGAGTTTGATGATTTCTTGTCTTCTACTACTCCTGGGTGAATTAACTTCTTTTTCTTCCAGGGCTTTAAGGTGTGCCGTTAAGCTGCTAGTGTATGCTCTCTCCAGTTTCTTTTTGGATGCACTTAGAGCTATGAGTTTTGCTCTTAGCACTGCTTTCATTGTGTCCCATAGATTTGGGTAGGTTGTATCTTCATTTTCATTGAATTCTAAAAAGTCTTTGATTTCTTTTTTTATTTCTTCCTTGACCAAGGTGTCATTGAGTAGAGTATTGTTCAGTTTCCATGTGTATGTGGGCTTTCTGTTGTTTTTGTTGCTATTGAAGACCACTCTTACTTCATGGTGATCTGATAGGAGGCATGGGATTAGCTCGATATTCTTGTATTTGTTGACATCTGTCTTGTGACCAATTATATGGTCTATTTTGGAGAAGGTACCATGCAGTGCTGAGAAAAAGGTATATTCTTTAGCTTTAGGATGAAATGTTCTATATATATCTGTTAAATCCAATTGGTCCAGAGTTTCAATTAGTTTCACTGTGTCCCTGTTTAGTTTCTGCTTTCCTGATTGGTCCATTAAGGAGAGTGGAGTGTTGAAGTCACCCACAATTATTGTGTTAGGTATAATGTGTGCTTTAAGCTTTAGTAAGGTTTTTTTTTTTACAAATGAGGGTACCCTTGCATTTGGAGCATAGATGTTCAGTATTGAGAGCTCTTCTTGGTGGATTTTTCCTTTGGCCAGCAAGAAGTGACCTTCTGAGTCTCTTTTGATGATTTTAGGTTGGAAGTCAATTTTATCTGATATTAGAATGGCTACTCCAGCTTGTTTCCTGAGACCATTTGCTTGTAAAATTGTCTTCCAGTCTTTTACTCTAAGGCAGTGTTTGTCTTTAACACTGAGATGTGTTTCCTGTATGCAGCAAAATGTAGGGTTCTGTTTCCATATCCAGTCTGTTAATCTATGTTTTTTTATTGGGGAATTGAGTCCATTGATGTTAAGAGATATTAAGGAATAATAATTATTACCTCCAGACATTTTTGAAATTATATTTATTTATTTTATTTATTTATTTTTTATATTCGAGAGGTTATCTTCTTTTGGGTTTGATGAGAGGAGGTTTCTATCTTGCTTCTTCCCGGGTGTAGTTTCAGTCCTTGTCTTGGTGTTTTCCCCCTATTATCCTTTGTAGGGCTGGATTTGTGGAAAGATATTGTGTAAATTTGGTTTTGTCATGGAATACCTTGATGTCTCCATCTATGGCGATTGAGAGCTTTGCTGGGTAAAGTAGTTTTGGCTGAAGTTTGTGTTCTCTTAGAGTTTGCATTATATCTGCCCAGGATCTTCTAGCTTTCATGGTCTCAGGTGAGAAGTCTGGTGTTATTCTGATAGGTCTTCCTTTATAAGTTACTTGGCCTTTTTCTCTTGCTGCCTTTAATATTCTTTCTTTGTTTAGTACATTTGGAGTTTTGATTATTATGTGACGGGATGTATTTCTATTCTGATCCAGTCTGTTTGGGGTTCTATATGCTTCTTGTATATTCATGGGCATCTCTCTCTTTAGGTTGGGGAAGTTTTCTTCCATAATTTTGTAGAAGATATTAGCTGGCCCTTTAACTTGTAAATCTTCACTCTCGTCTATACCTATAATCCTTAGGTTTGGTCTTCTCATTGTGTTCTGGATTTCCTGGATGTTTTGGGTTACAGCCTTTTTGCATTTAGTATTTTCTTTTACTGTTGAATCAATGGTTCCTATGGTATCTTCGGCTTCTGATATTCTGTCTTCTATCTCTTTTATTCTATTGTTGATATTTGCATCTATGGCCCCTGATTTCTTCCCAAGGTTTTCTATCTCCAATGTTGTCTCCCTCTGCAATTTCTTAGTTGTTTCTACTTCTGTTTTTAGTACCTGGATGGATATGCTCAGATCTTTTGCTTGCTTAATTGTGTTTTCGTGTATTTCTTTAATAGATTTTTGTGTTTCCTCTTTCATAGCTTCTACTTGTTGGCCCACGTTCTGTATTTCTTTAAGTTTTTTTTTTTTGGCTTTCTTCCTTATTGTCTTCTTTTTGATCCATCTTCTCCTGCATTTCTTGAAGTGATTTTTGTATTTGCCTTGTAAAGGCTTCTAACTTTTGATCCATTTTCTCCTCTATTTCTTTACGAGATTTTTCAATGTGTTCAGCTACCAGCATCCTGACCAGTGATTTATATCCAAGTCTTGTTTTTCTGGTGTTTTGGGGTATCCAGGGCTTCCTGTTGTTGGCGAACTGGGTACAGATGCTGTCATGTTGTCTTGATTTCTGTTAGTGACATTCCTTCGTTTACCTTTTGCCATCTGGTTATTTCTGGTGTTAGTTGGCCTTGTTGTCACTGGCTGGTGTTTGAATCTCCCATGAGGCTGGGCTCACCAGTTGTTTCTCTACTGGTGGTTATGCGTGATTGCTGCTCAATGGGATCATGAGCTGGCTGCCACCAGCTGCCTTGGTGCATGGCCTGAGGTCTTGGGGAAGTGCAGGGAAGTGCAGCAGAGCCTCAGTGGGCGCAGCTGGGCCTGCCTGGTGGCGAGAGCCTAGCAGATCCCCCCCCCCCGCGCGGTAGCCCCATTTGGAATCTGTCTACCTGCGCCTTTCCAGCTGTGTCTTGGTTGCAATATGGAGGCCTGCCGCTATCGCTGGTCCAGGGTCCTGGGAGGTGCGTGCCTCCGGCTGCCTCGGTGCACGGTGCACAGCCTAAGGTCGCCGGGAAGTGCAGCAGAGCCTAGGAGGGCACCACTGGGCCTGCCTGGGGGCGAGAGCCTAGCCTATAAAGACATTTTAATGTACAGACAAACATTATTTTAAATGAATAATAGTAAAAAATTGAACAAATATCCTTTGAGTTCTTGGTAGGCTTACAAATCATTTGGAATGCTGATATGAAGTAGACATGTTGGATCATATAACTTCATGTTATTCTTGATAAAATTTTAAAATGCTTCAGAAGTTTACAGAAGAAGCATTCAATATTATGTTGTTGTTTCTATTTATTGTGCAGGCATATGTTTGTGATCATGGGAATACCATATGATACATGCGGACATCAGAGGATAATTTTCAGGAGTTGGTTCTCTTCTTCTATCTTGTTGATTAATGGTTTGTTATATTTCTTCCATGCTTTATATTTTGTTTTCGCTAGTCCATGGCCTTTTGAATAATTCTTTTGTCTTTATTATTTTGGTGTAGGAGTGCTGGAATTAGAGACAGGCATCAGGCACTAAGATGTGTGTGTGTATGTGTGTGTGTGTGTGTGTGTGTGTGTGTGTGTGTTTGCACATGCTTGAATGTGTTCATGTGCATATGCCCCCATGCGCATCATGGTATGAAGGTGGAAGTCAGTAGATTACTCATGGGAATCTTTTTTTTTTTTAATTTTCCACCATGAGTGTTATGGTTATTGAACTCCAGTCCTCAGGGCTGGCAGTAAGCACATTAACACCATATCCTAATGAAGCATGTTGCTGGTCCCATGTTTGACACTTTTAGTTTAGGCTCAAGAATGGCACACCTGGTTGTCAGGGTTGTCTAGCAAATACTTTTACTTAAAGAACCATCTTCATTCAAGTTATTTTAATATGGTTAGTATACTAGTTTCCTGTTTGTTGCTGTAACAATTACCATAAACTTAGAGCTTTCAAAACACCTTGTTTTATAATTCTGTTGGCCAGAAGTTTGAGAGGCCTCACTGAACTAAAATCAGGGTGTCTATAGGGCTGTAGTCTTTGAAAAGCTGGTGTGATGCAGGGAAAGGATGAGACCCATTTTCTTTCTTTTCTCTGTTTTAGGAAAGGATTATGACCTCTTCCTCTGACTCCAACAGTGTCAGGTGTGTTGCTCTTCACATTCCACTCTGGCCAATTTTGATTCTGTGTTTCCTTTTAAGAACACTTGTGGTTGTACTGAGGCTATGTGGATAATCTCAGGTAATCTTCCAATTCTGTAATCACTTGTTAGATAACTGAATTTCTTCTGTACTGATACCTACTTTTCTGTGAATGGTTGCATTGGTCTCAGGATTGAGATGTAGACATTTTTATTTGATGGGAAGGCACTGTTTCATCTGCTGCAGGTGAAAAAGCAATTGTTATTAAATCAATTGTAAGTGCTTTGGAGGGCTCTAGGTAACTCTTCAGGATGAAAAAGAAAATTGTGGCAGTCTCTTGCAATGGAGTAAATACTCAGATTTCAACTTTCTACATGGTTGCTTTTTTTTTTTTAAAGATTATTGTTTAAATGGAAAGTGGACATCCATTTCTTTAGGTACACAGGCTGAAGATTGCTGTTTGTGACTGAGACTTAGAGAGACATGAATAGTATAAAAATTATAGGCTCATATTTTTCTGTGGGCTTGAGTACAAACCATTTTGTATTTAAAAGAAATAAAGCTTTATTGCGTAGGATTCATATCTTTTTTGAAGCAGAACAATTTGGCCACACAACAACTAGAAAAAGTAATTAGGATAATATATTTTCATGCAGAGGGAAGATTAAGATTATTGTTTAAAAATATTTTATAAAAATATTAACTTCAATCTTTCAGTAGAGAGTAAAATAAAACCTGAGGAAGCCATCAACATTTGTGTAATTATTCTCCACAAGGCTTCAAGGTTTTATACAGCTTGAAAGCCTGTGTTCTACTGGGTTGCTTAGCTATGGCTCTTGTCTTTTTGAATAGTAGGGACTTCAATAATTAAATAGATAATTGTTCTAATGTGGGTTTAATCCTTATGTCTACTTCTGGCTTTCACTTAATTGTAATAGAGATAGTAGCTAATATGCTATTTTGTTTAGTAGATAATTGGGGAAATGTTATTTTTCTTTTTGTTTAGCAAAATATTCTAAAATAAATGTTTCTCTTCAAATTATCCTTTTTGTATAGGCCCCTCAGTGATGGGATAGACAAATCAATAATGCACAGTTGTGTTTCAGGTATAATTCATCATCTTTTGTCTTGCCTCTGATTCTTTATTTTACATATTTTCTACTGTTGTTCCTATTTCTTGAAGCAGCTGAAAAGAATATCATTGCAGACTGGAAGAAGTCTTTGATCTTGTAATTTCTGAGTATTTAATTCTGTGGAATTGAAAACAAACAGGGATGCCATGGCATGGCCTCCTTTGCTACCCCTCCAGATCTGAAAAGGCCCCTGCACATGCTGATAGCTTGCAAATGCAACTGTCTAGGTTACATACAAAATGAACATAATAAGTTTTTATTTCCCTTGGTGATACACCAGCAGCTACATTCAGCTTCTAATAGCCTGCAATTCAGTAATAATAGCTTGGTTCAGTTTAGTTTATTGAAGACATAAAAATACTTGGCAGCCAGAGGCTGAAATGTGTGGTTCAAGAGAACAAGATTCCAGTGGGGACCACAGGACCTGTACATGGAGCATGGGTATTCTCAGTGCTTAGCAACTATGATTTATTCATTTAGTGGGAAGCAGTGGCCCATCAACATGATTTATGCAATTACTGAGTGGGGAATTCTACACATACAGAAGGAGGTTCTTCAAAATTTGGTGCACATATTTTACCGTTTTAATAACTTCCTTTTGGCAGAAAAATATTTCAACTTCTTGCTTTTCTCAGGAGAGAACTCTTCATTTTTATCCTTTAAGATATACAAATAAATAAAAGAAATAGAAAAAATACCGAGTTTCTCTTTTTACTAACTGGCTCAGTAGCTTAGGCATTATAGATGTCTGCCGTGAAAATGAAGGATTTCCTGAATTTAGCTCACACATCTTAAAACAGTTCTACAGGGAATAACTTTATATGAAATGTATTTTTCTAGAAGCAAAATTGAAAAATATTATGGTTGGTCAATAATATTAGACATGAGGGTCTATCATGGGGTTTTAGAATGTTTAGACGATGTTGATAAGGAAATACTTCATATTATCATGTATTAGTGTTCCATACAAAATGGAACCAGGCTGTTATTAATGAACTGAAATCATTAAATCTAGCCACTGGTATATCAAAGTCCACTCTAGAGAACTTTGTGAGTCATTAATATTATATGAGAAGTGTGATAATGGCCACCAGTACAATTCTGGGAATCTTTCCTGTATGAGTCAAGATAAAAATCCCCCTTTGTTAACTATAATTTAGGTAAAAACCATGTAGATATTAATAACATTATCTCCCAAATCAAAAATATCTCACATACTTTGAGGGTCTTCTGGATTCTCAGAGCTTTGTTTTCTCTTTAAATAACTGGGTTTGTGAACATCTGCCTTTTTTTTTTTTTTTTTTTTTTTTACTACATCATAGGCACATTGAAAGGATCAAACAGAATAAACTGCATGAAGAAGTGGTAAGTCCACTCAGGAGAACTTTGTGAGTCTTTGGTATTATCTGGGAATTGTGCTAGCGGTTACCAAGAAAGATAAGTGCTCAAAGTGTTTCTCCATTGGTCATGACAGAATCATGCAATTACACAGAGCCATTTGTACTGGCTGTTTTTGTGTGTTAACTTGACACAGGTTGAGTTTCCACAGAGAAAAGAGCTTCAGTTGAGGAAATGCCTCCAGGAGATCCAGCTGTAAGGCATTTTCTCAATTAGTGATCAAGGGGAGAGGGCCTATTGTGGGTGGCGCCATCCCTGGGCTGGTAGTCTTGTATTCTATAAGAAAGCAAGCTGAGCAAGCCAAGGGAAACAGCCCAGTAAGGGACATCCCTCCATGGCCTCTGCATCAGCTCTGGCTTCCTGACCTGCTTGAGTTCCAGTCCTGATTTTCTTTGGTGATGAATAGCAATATGGAAGTGTAAGCTGAAAAAACCCTTTTCTCCCCAACTTGCTTCCTGGTTATGATGTTTGTGCAGGAATAGAAACCCTGACTAAGACCCTATTCTACCAACCTTTGCTGCTAATGATGCCAGGTATGACTAGTGATGCATTGTGGAATAAGGGATATAGGGTGGGATAGTGTTGGGATGGAAGGCATCTGAGATGGGAGGCATCTAATGTTGATGTTGAGTAATACTCTAAGAGTTTTTAAAACTTTTGTCACCTCAGCTGGAAAATAGACAAAGAAAGCCCATTGATGGTGTCACAGGTTTGCTTTCACCCAGAGCATCAGTACATCCAGAAACTTGGGACTAGCTAAAATAGTAATAATAAAAATAAAATAATAATAATAATAATTATTATTATTATTATTATTATAGCAGTAGTAGTAAATACTTTTATTTATCAGTTTATCCTGTTTGATCCTTACAACATGCTTGTGATGTAGTAATAAGGCAGATGTTCACAAGCCCATAATCTTATATTTATTATTATTATTGTTGTTGTTGTTGTTGTAGTAATTGTAATTATATCTGGACACCATAACCTTACCACTGACAAATGTAGTTGTGTAAAATATGGTTATTTCTTGACAAAAGATTTATACTATTCTGTTAAAGGAAGTCTCTTTTGTTTAATTTTTCAGAGAAATATAATTGCAGCAAATAAAACCTGCAATACCTTTTCAAATCTTCATTTAGTCAGAATAATGGCTATTTCGTATACTGACCTTTTCTTTTGAAATAAATGAGTCTTCCTTATAAATAGAGATTTTAGAGTTTGCAGACTGACAACTGGTTCATTGCTTTTAAGAAAGTTCAAAGGAAGGGCAGTGGTGGTGCACGCCTTTAATCCCAGCATTTGGGAGGCAGAGGCAGGCTGATTTCTGAGTTCAAGGCCAGCCTGGTCTACAGAGTGAGTTCCAGGACAGCCAGGGCTACACAGAGAAACCCTGTCTGGAAAAAAACCAAAAAAAAAGAAAAGAAAAGAAAGAAAGAAAGAAAGAAAGAAAGAAAGAAAGAAAGAGAAAACATTTCAACAACACAAGTGTTTGTTTAAAAAAATCCCACATATGAAAACCCATGTTTCAAAAAGCAAATTCATGATTTAGTTACTGTTTTGTTGTTAAGAGTCACCATGACCAAGGCACATCTTTTAAAAGAAAGCACTTAATTGGGTGCTTGCTTACAGTTTTAGAGGCTTAGTTTATTGTCTTCATAGTGGGAGGCATTCAGGCAGGCACTGAAGTAGCTGAGAACTATATCTTGATCTTTAGGCAGAAACAAAGACTGGCTTGGCATGGGATTTTGAAAACTCAAAACTCACTCCTACTGACACACTTCCTTCAACAAGACCTACTTCCTAATCCTTACAGTTCTTTCAAATAGTTCCAAGCCCTGGCAACTATGAATTCAAACACAGGAGCCTATGGGGGCCATTGTTATTCAAACTATCACAGTTGGGGTGATATCACAGTGTTGGAATAAATGGCTTTACCTAATAAATTCATTGCCTCTTCCAAGCTTTGAGGAAGGTTTAACTATAGCTGTATTATCTGATGAAATAGGAAATTAAAAGTGATATAATATATAGAATTAAGATAAAATGTTGTAAGAAAAAACAGGAAAAATAGTTTTTTCTTATTTTAGTAGGATTAAAAGGTTTTACTTGGTCCAAAATTAAAAAAAATAGACACATGAAAATGTTGAAAGTGAAATGACTTACATTACTCCCTGTATTTGTTATTGTGTGCATACCTATCTTTAAGTGTTCAGCTCATTGGGATTAATTATATGTACATTATTCTGTAACTTCCATCCTTCCCAGACTCTAGAACACTTTCATCACTTTTATCATTCCAATGACAACTCTTGCTGTTATCAGCTTTACAATTTAAATGATAGTTGTTAGCGTTTTGTCTAAGCTCTGCCCCACAGTTACTTGGCAACAGCCAGGTATGCTCCACCCCACAGTTACCTGGCAACAACCACTATGCCTGACTCACATTAAAAGGGGCTGCTTGCTCCCTCCTCACTCTCTTGCTCGCTCTTGCCTTCCTGCTCCCTTTCTGTCCCCTCTCCCCTTCCCCCATCTCTCCCTATTCCCTTCCCCCTCTTTCTCCATGTACACATGTCAGGCCTCTAGGCCTCGCCTCACCTCCCCTCTCCTCTCCTCCTCTCCCCTTCCTTCCCTCCCCCTCTCTCCCTCTTTGTCTGCCTCTACTACCCTCTTAACTCCCCTCCCCATGCCCTGAACAAACTCTATTCTATACTATACTGTCATTTGGCTGGTCCCTCAGGGGGAAGGGGTCCCTCAGGGTCCCCCCCTAAACCTCACCACACATCTACAAAACATATCCCCTCTATTCTATTTTTTTTATAAACACATCAATAGTCACGTTTTTTCTACACCCTTGGTCTTCATATACATTGGTGATTTTAAGTGCTACCACATTGTGCTTTTAGTATTATTTTAAACAAGGGATTATTCCAAATAATGTAATTATAATGTCAGGTTGGTTGAACATATTCATTTAGATAAATTAGAAATTGATTTTTAGCTTTCTATCACTATAATAAAGTGTCAGAGATAATCACCTTTGAGGACAGATTTAGTTTGGTCTGTACCTTGAGGTTTCAGGCTATGATCACTTTAAAAAGTCTAGTTCCAGAGGCTTTGTTGGGCTTGTGGCAGCACAGAGCATCATGGTTAAAATGTGTCATGGCTGGGAAGCAAAGACAAAGGAAGGGACAGGGGCCTCAATACCCTTCTGAGGGCATTGCCTAATGACTCAACTTCTTCATCTTGAAGGCTTCACATCTTTACAGCAATGCCACAAGATGAAGGCCATATTCCACACATGGGACTTATGGGGACATTTCAAATTCAACTATGATAGACTTGCTATGGTTTGTTTTTGATCACTTGTTTGATGCTAGAAACAAGAATCAGCAATGATTTTTGTTTCTGCTTTGAGAAACATCCTGATGAAAACTCTCCACCACCTTACCACATGACTTTGTTCATTGACTTTGATCATGGTATAGTGACTAAAAGGGGAGGAATACCATGATTGTGTATTATATCAGCATCTTTAGATGTATTTTTCATTTTTATAGATACATCTAATAAATGATACTTAGACTTTTTGAAAAGTAACAAGCTTTATTATATTGATATTTGTTTCTTCTCTCCATTTATAAATTGGTATAATTTTAATTAATAATTAATAAAGTATCAAATGTTAACATATTATGGACACAACATCATGTATATTACAATGCCAAAATTTTGCACAGTTCTGAATGAAGATTTGGGCAGTATGGTGAGCAAAAGAAATCTTATTAAAACTTCAAAGCTGTTCTATAACATATTAGTTCATTAAAACACAACAAGAAAACACATATTTTCTATAATGGAAAAGCCTGGCAGATACCACCACAAATAAGTGATCAATATTACATCATCACTTCTGGGGCAAGCCAAAATCAAGTGTTAGCAGAGAGGTTGTCATGAAAAAAATGAGATATGTCTGCCAGGAATGTATTATCAGTATTGGACATGGGCAAATCTAAACTGACTAGCAGTCGGTAAAATGATAGATGTGTCATCTCCAAGAATGCAATGGTCATAAAAGTCAAGAAATGACTGAGACACTGTGACTGAGACCACAGATGGCTGTATTAGAGTAGACTGGGTTCTGTCCTTCTGTGGAGGGAGACATTTTTTTTGGGTAAGGAGGGGAATGTGAGTGGTTTCTGAGGTGATGGAAAATGTTTTATTTTGGAACAGTGATTAAAAAGTCTCTGTGAGCCAGGCAGTGTGGCACACGCCTGTAATCCCAGCACTCTGGCAGGCAGAGGCAGGCAGATTTCTGAGTTCGAGGCCAGCCTGGTCTACAGAGTGAGTTCTAAGACAGCCAGGGCTATACAGAGAAACCCTGTCTCGAAAAAATCAAATCCAAAACAAACAAACAAACAAACAAAAAACCAAAAAAACAAAAAAACAAAAAAAAGTTTCTGGTTATTTCTTTGGATCAGTTGTTCTCACAGAAAATAAAAAACTTATACCACTTTTGTCAGTCTGCATATAGGGTTTGGTACCAGTCAATATAACTTGATAACAGTGTTAGTTAATATTGATTAGAAAATAAGCACTATGTATTAAAAGAGACAATGTATCAGGATTTGTCTGTGAAAATAGAATACATGAAGTCACTGAATTCTAGGGGATGTTTATGTATTTCTATGTCCCTTTAGAGAAACAAAGGCACAAGAAACCTGCAGATACTCCCTTGCTTGTGACTCTGTATGATGTAAGAAAAGAAAGACACTGAAAATTGACAATAGAGCAGAGATTTCAGCTAGCAATACACTGTGGAAACTTGATTCCTGGTTGTCCTGGAAACAGAAGCACCTCCTCATAATAAGGACTTTTGAACAAGAGAAACTTAAGCAATTGAAGTAACAGAACTCAAAGAAGAGTAATACATTCTCTAGATGGGGGTTGGCAAATGACTGACAGTGGCTTCTTTTGTATGGCCTTCAAGTTAGGAATAATTTGTATGTCTTTGATTACAAAAACAAAATGAAAAACAGGAGAAAGAGGGTGAAGAAAAGAGACTGTGTCGCTTACACAAGGCAAAAACCATATAGGCTTTCCACTGGGGCCCCAGGAACTTGTTCAATGGCACTGTATGTAGGGAGGCCTGCAGAGGAGCTGAGAAGAGGTTTGGGAGACATCAGCAAAGGTACCTAAGGAGACAAGTGACAAAGTATGGGCTAAATATTGCAAAAGGAATTCAATTCTTTATTTTCAAAGGTCACTACAGTACACCTATAGATTGCCTGGACCAATCTGGTGGTAATTGATCTGTTTATGCATTCAAGTGACCTGGGAATAGCATAACCATAGGTTCTGTTAGATTTTAATTGTTTGCTTGTTTGTTTTTAATTCTTCATTCATTTTCCTTTGGGAATCCCTTGTGATACATAAACTACAATTCCAAGATGCCCTACTGTTTGTTTATATTAAATAAGATTTGAAAAATATAAGCCCCTAATCCCTACCAGAGAGTAACAGGGTAGAAAGTACTAGTAAGGCCCAGGATACTGTCCTGATACCTGTTTTATGAATATGAGATAATTGGGCAACAGTAGCCATGAAAGAAGCAGTAGAGAAAATATGTGCATTAGTTTACTTCACATGGTCTATTCTTGTAATCCTGCATATACCACAAATACCTTTACTGAATGGTATTCGCAATAACATTAGAGTAATTCATAGTCCTTGCACTAACTCTGATTGTTGGAGTTATTGAGTCAGCTAGTTATTCAATTACCTCCTCAGTAATTGAATGATACAAACACAAACACTCATCTACTCCCAATTACTTGAGTAAAACATATCTAAAGTTTTGGAGACGTGACTTTTAATGTTGTATCATAGCTCTCCTTCCAGAAAAAAATAAAATAAATAAATATATTTGCCTTGGTCAGTAATACCTTTATGTCTATTCTATGGTAGCTGACAGATACCATTTATAATTCCATAGAATAATAATTATACTAAAATCAAGAAAATGCTTTGTGAACATGCCCACAGGCCACACCATTAGAAGCAGTTTCTCAGTTCAAGTTCCCATTGACCAGGTGTGCTAAGTTGACAATTAAGAATAACCATCAGAATAGTCACATATAAACATAATCATTGCTCATATCAATTTCAAAGGGGAATAAGCTCTACTTCTCGCTCAAGAAATGGGGTTGAAAATGCACAAATGCAACAGTAAAATGAAAGTCTCTGATCACCAACTTATAGGAAAATATCTTAAAATAACCTTCTATACCATACTCATACTTTACTTGTCAATAATAACATGGCTTATTTTTATTAATTCACTCAATACATATTTACTATGCATCTACCTAGGTCAAAAATATGCCAAATATATGAATACAACAGAAAGAAAACAGGAAACACAATGTGTGGTGGTTTGAATGTGAAACATCCCCTATAGGTTTGTGTTTCAACATTTGAGTCTCACCTGTGGTGCTGTTGTGGAAACTTTATAAGATAGGGCCTTGGTGGTGGCAGTGGGTTACTGCAGGAGGTCCTGTAAGCTTTAAACCACAACCTCACTTCCTAATCATTCGCTGCATTCTGGCAGCAGGTGTAACCTGGCCAGCTAGCCTCTCATTCCTTTGATTAAGTCTCCCCTCACCCCCACCATAACAGAATTCATGCCTTACAACTGTAAATCAGAATAAAACCTTCCTTCCTTACATTGCTTCTTTCCAGGTACTCTGTCTCAACAATCAGAAAAATAACTAATAAACATAATACACTTGCCTTGGTGCCTAGCTAACAGATTTTGACATATGAGAAAAGAAGAAACTGATTCTACCACCCACCATCAGCTGAAGTTAAACAAAACAGAACTTCCCTCAGTAACCAAATTTTTGTCAATATGGAAAGAACTTCTAATAACTACTAAGACTATGGGACCTTGACTATGGGGAGGATTTTGACTCAGAACAGCTGAGTTAAAACAGCCAGAGATCAGAAAGAGCTAGAAAGGATGAGCTTATTCAGCAGTAAGCATCCAAGATGACAGTTATTTTAGGCAGATAATATTACATTTACAGGTAATAAATAACATAAGCATCACTGTGCCCACAAATTACACAATTATGGACCAATTCATTGAAGTGCACCACCTGTTAATCCTTACAAAGAACTAAATAGTGATAATAATCTATCTTTTTTTTTTTTTTTACAGACCTAACACACAACTAACTTAAAAAGAAAGAAATAGGGTAGTGGTGGTGCACGCCTGTAATCCCAGCACTTGGGAGGCAAAGGCAGGCAGACTTCTGAGTTCGAGGCCAGCCTGGTCCACAGAGTGAGCTCCAGGACAGCCAAGGCTACACAGAGAAACCCTGTCTCGAAAAAACCAAATCCAAAAAAAAAAAAAAAAAAAAAAAAGAAAGAAATAACAAAACACAGCACAAGTAATTACAGAACAGATGTATGTAGGCCACGCTCTGACAACAAGAAGTTGTTCCCTATGCTTCCGGAAGCCCACGGCAGCCTGAGCACCTAAAGAGACAGGGTGTGTGTGCATGTGCACACTTATTTCATGTGCCCCAGCAATAGCATGAACACTCACACAAAAAATAAACAAAATGTTTTTCATGTGTGCAGCTGCTTGTACAGGCCAGGGGACAGTCCTAAGCATTGCTCTGTTTGTTTTCTTTCATTCTTTTTCTTTCTTTCTTTTTTTTTTTTAATGATTTTTTGGATTTGGTTTTTTTTTTTTTCAAAACAGGGTTTCTCTGTGTAGCCCTGGCTATCCTGGAACTCACTCTGCAGACCAGGCTGATCTCCAACTCAGAAATCCGCCTGCCTCTGCCTCCCAGAGTACTGGGATTACAGGCGTGTGCCAACACTGCCTGGTCTTCTTTTTTTTTTATTGGATATATTCTATATTTACAATTCATTTCCCTTTTTCTGGTTCCCTACCCCCAAAGGTCCAACATGTCCTTTTCCCTCCCCCTGCTCTCTCATCCACCCCCTCCCACCTTACTGTTCTTGTACTCCCCCACAATGATGTTTTGGTCCATTCTAGCACCAGTGTCCACTCCTTTCTTCTTGTGAGACATCACTTGATATGTGATTTATGTCTTTGGTGTTCCAAGCTTCTAGGCTAATATCCACTTATCAGTGACTGTATACTATGGGTATTCTTTTGAGACTGGGTCACCTCACTTAGTATGACGTTCTCCAGCTCCATCCATTTCTCTAAGAATTTCATGAATTCATTGTTTCTAATGGCTGAATAGTACTCCATTGTGTATATATACCATATTTTTTGTATCCATTCCTCTGTTGAGGGACATCTGGGTTCTTTCCAGCTTCTGGCTATTATATATAAGGCTGCTATGAACATAGTGGAGCATGTATCCTTATTGCATGCTGGGGAATCTTCTGGGTATATCAGGAGTGGTATGGCTGGGTCCTCCAGAAGGATCACGTCCAGTTTTCTGAGGAAGCGCCATACTGATTTCCAGAGTGGTTGTACCAGCTTGCATTCCCACCAGCAGTGGAGGAGTGTTCCTCTTTCTCCACATCCTCACCAACACCTGTGTCTTCTGAGTTTTTAATCTCAGCCATTCTGACTGGTGTGAGGTGAAATCCCAGGGTTGTTTTAATTTGCATTTCCCTAATGACTAGTGATATTGAACATTTTTTAAGGTGTTTCTCAGTCATCCGAATTTCTTCAGGTGAAAAGTCTCTGTTTAGCTCTGTACCCCATTTTTGGATAGGGTTATTTGGTTTTCTGGGGTCTAACCTCTTGTGTTCTTTGTATACATTGGAAATTAGCCCTCTGTCGGATGTGGGGTTGGTGAAGATTTTTTCCCAATTTGTTGGTTGCCAATTTATCCTTTTGACAGTGTCTTTTGCCTTACAGAAACTTTGTAGTTTTATGAGGTCCCATTTGTCTATTCTTGCTCTTAGAGCATAAGCAATTGGTGTTCTGTTCAGGAATTTTTCCCCTGAGCCGATGTCTTCAAGGGTCTTCCCCAGTTTCTTTTCTATTAGTTTTAGTGTGTCTGGTTTTATGTGGAGGTCCTTGGTCCATTTGGAGTTGATCTTAGTGCAAAAAGATAAGAGTGGATCAATTCTCATTCTTCTGCATGTTGACCTCCAGTTGAGCCAGCACCATCTGTTGAAAAGGCTATCTTTTTTCCACTGGATGTTTTCAGCTCCTTTGTCGAAGATCAATTGACCATAGATGTGTGGGTTCAATTCTGGGTCTTCGATCCTATCCATTGATCCGCCTCCCTGTCACTGAACCAATACCATGCAGTTTTTAATACTACTGCTCTGTAATATTGCTTGAGGTCCGGGATATTGATTCCCCCAGAAGTTCTTTTGCTGTTGATGATAGTTTTAGCTATCCTGGGTTTTTTGTTATTCCAGATGAATTTGAGAATTGCTCTTTCTAACTTTATGAAGAACTGAGTTGGGATTTTGATGGGGATTGCATTGAATCTGTATATTGCTTTGGGCAAGATTGCCATTTTGACTATATTAGTCCTGTCAACCCACGAGCATGGAAGATTTTCCCATTTTCTGATGTCTTCTTCAATTTTCCTCTTCAGAGACCTGAAGTTTTTGTCATATAAATCTTTCACAAGTTTGGTTACCGTCACTCCAAGATACTTTATATCATTTGTGGCTATTGTGAAGGGTGTCATTTCCCTAATTTCTTTCTCGGCCTGCTTATCCTTCACGTATGGGAAGGCTACTGATTTACTTGAGTTGATTTTATAGCCAGCCACTTTGCTGAAATTGTTTATCAGTTGCAGGAGTTCTCTGGTGGAGGTTTTTGGGTCACTTAAGTATACAATCATATCATCTGCAAATAGTGATAGTTTGACTTCTTCCTTTCCGATTTGTATCCCTTTGACTTCCCTCTGTTGTCGAATTGCTCTAGCTAGTACCTCAAGTACTATATTGAAGAGATATGGCGAGAGGGGGCAGCCTTGTCTAGTCCCTGATTTTAGTGGGATTACTTCAAGTTTTTCTCCGTTTACCTTGATGTTGGCTACTGGTCTGCTGTATATTGCTTTTACTATGTTTAGATATGGGCCTTGAATTCCTGTTCTTTCTAAGACCTTTAGCATGAAAGGATGCTGAATTTTGTCAAATGCTTTTTCAGCATCCAATGAGATGACCATGTGGTTTTTTTCTTTGAGTTTGTTTATGTAGTGGATTATGTTGATGGATTTCCGTATATTGAACCATCCCTGCATCCCTGGGATGAAGCCAACTTGATCACAGTGAATGATCGTTTTGATGTGTTCTTGGATTCAGTTGGCAAGTATTTTGTTTAGTATTTTTGCATCGATATTCATAAGAGAAATTGGCCTGTAGTTCTCTTTCTTAGTTGGATCTTTGTGTGGTTTTGGTATCAGG
The DNA here is from genome assembly GCA_964023405.1 of Apodemus agrarius. Lineage (NCBI taxonomy): Eukaryota > Metazoa > Chordata > Mammalia > Rodentia > Muridae > Apodemus > Apodemus agrarius. The sequence continues at coordinate 112,605,381 of OZ030014.1, read as the reverse complement.
GTAATTGTGGCTTCATAGAATGAGTTGGGTAGTGTTCCTTCTGTTTCTATTTTGTGGAATAGTTTAAAGAGTATCAATATCAGGACTTCTTTGAAAGTCTGATAGAATTCTGCACTAAAACCGTCCGGTCCTGTGCTCTTTTTGGTTGGAAGACTGTCTATGACCCCTTCTATTTCTTTGGAGGTTATGGGTCTGTTTAGACGATGTATTTGATCCTGGTTTAATTTTGGTATTTGGTAACTGTCTAGGAAATTGTCCATTTCCTCCAGATTCTCCAGTTGTGTTGAATATAGGTTTTTGTAGTAGGATCTGATGATTTTTTGAATTTCCTCAGTTTCTGTTGTTATATCTCCTTTTTCATTTCTAATTTTGTTAATTTGAATACTGTCTCTGTGCCCTTTAGTAAGTCTGGCTAGGGGTTTATCTATCTTGTTGATTTTCTCAAAGAAGCAGCTCCTGGTTTTGTTGATTCTTTGTATGGTTCCCTTTGTTTCAACTTGATTGATTTCAGCCCTGAGTTTGCTGATTTCCTGTCTTCTACTCCTCCTGGGTGAAATTGCTTCTTTTTGTTCCAAAGCTTTCTAGTGCGCCATTAAGTTGCTAGTATATGCTCTCTTCTGTTTCTTTTTGGAGAAGCTCAGGGCTATGAGTTTTCCTCTAAGCACTGCTTTCATTGTGTCCCATAGATTTGGGTATGTTGTGCCTTCATATTCATTAAATTGTAAAAATTCTTTGATTTCTTTCTTTATTTCTTCCTGGACTAAGGTATCATTGAATAGAATATTGTTCAGCCTCCACGCGTATGGGAATTTTCTGTTGTTTTTGTTGCTATTGAAGAACACTCTTAATCCATGGTGATCTGATAAGAGGCATGGGATTAGTTCGATCTTTTTATATTTGTTGAGATCTGTCTTGTGTCCAATTATATGGTCGATTTTGGAAAAGGTACCATGAGGGGCTGAGAAAAAGGTATAGTCTTTTGCTTTAGGGTGAAATGTTCTATATATATCTGTTAAATCCAATTGCTCCAAAGTTTCGATGAGTTTCTCCGTGTCCCATTTTAGTATATGTTTTCCTGGTCGGTCCACTGTGGATAGTGGAGTATTGAGATCCCCCACAATCATTGTGTTAGGTGCAATGTTTGCTTTGAGCTTTAGTAAGGTTTCTTTTACAAATGAGCATGCCCTTACATTTGGAGCATAGATGTTTAGAATTGTGAGTTCTTCTTGGTGGATTCTTCCTTTGACTAGCAAGAGGTGACCTTCTGTGTCTCTTTTGATGACTTTGGGTTGAAAGTCAATTTTATCTGATATTAAAATGGCTACTCCAGCTTGTTTCCTGTGACCATTTGCTTGCAAAATTGTCTTCCATCCTTTTACTCTAAGGTAGTGTTTGTCTTTGACTCTGAGGTGTGTTTCCTGTAAGCAGCAAAATGTAGGGTCCTGTTTCTGTATCCAGTCTGTTAGTCTATGTCTTTTTATTGGGGAGTTGAGTCCATTGATGTTAAGAGATATTAAGGAATAGAGATTATTAGTTCCTGACATTTTTGATGTTATTTTTGTTTTTGAGAAGTTATCTTCCTTTGAGTTTGATGGAAGAAGTTTACTGTCTTGCTTTTTCTTGGGTGCCGTTCCCTTCCTTGTATTGGAGTTTTCCTCCTATTATCCTTTGTAGAGCTGGGTTAGTGGAAAGATATTGTGTAAATTTGGTCCTGTCATGGAATATTTTGATTTCTCCATCTATGTTGATTGAGAGTTTTGCTGGGTATAGTAGTCTTGGCTGACATTTGTGTTCTCTTAGGGTCTGCATGAGGTCTGCCCAGGATCTTCTAGCTTTCATGGTTTCTGGAGAGAAGTCTGGTGTGATTCTGATAGGTCTTTCTTTATATGTTACTTGGCCCTTTTCTCTTACTGCCTTTAATATTCTTTCTTTGTTTAGTACATTTGGGGTTTTGATTATTATTTGACGGGAGGTGTTTCTGTTCTGGTCCAGTCTGTTTGGAGTTCTGTAGGCTTCTTGTATATTCATGGGCATCTATCTCTCTCTTTAAGTTAGGGAAGTTTTCTTCCATAATTTTGTTAAAGATATTTGCTGGCCCTTTAAGTTGTAGATCTTCACTCTCATCTATCCCTATAATCCTTAGGTTTGGTCTTCTCATTGTGTCCTGGATTTCCTGGATGTTTTGGGTTACAAGCCTTTTGGATTTTGAGTTTTCTGTGACTGTGGAGTCAATGGTTACTATGTTATCTTCAGCATCTGAGATTCTTATTTCTATCTCTTGTATTCTGTTGTTGGTGTTTGCATCTACGACCCCTGATTTCTTCCCAAGGTTTTCTATCTCCAAAGTTGCCTCCTTTTGTGATTTCTTAGTCATTTCTACCTCTGTGTTCAGATCTTGGATGGTTTTGCTCAGTTCCTTCATTTGTTTGTTTGTGTTTTCATGTAATTCTTTAATATATTTTTGTGCTCCCTCTTTCATGACTTCTGCATGTTGTTTCAAGTTCTCCTGCATTTCTTTAACTGATTTTCTCATTTCCTCTTTATTGGTTTCTGTCTGATGGCCCATATTCTCCTGGAGTTCTTTAAGTGTTTTTTTTTTTGTTTGTTTGTTTGTTTGGATTGACTCCTACCTTGTTTGGTCCTGGACCTAAACTCCCTCTGTCCCAGGCTGTCCTTGAACTCAGGAATCTGCCTGCCTTTGTAGGCACAAACAAAAATCTTAGCATGGTGGGATCTTGCCTTCAGTCACCACTCCTTAAATTTCTTTATTTTCTTCCTTAGTCTCTTTCTGTCAAGCTGGCTCACAGTGCATCTACTTCTGTTCTTTTAGATCTATGAAACTCCTTATACAATTCATATTGCATGCTTCTATTTTGCATAGGTGAGAAATTATTTTTGAACTCATATTTCCAGAGTTCCTTACCACAGCCTTAAGGGCTATACTGAAGGTCTCAGCTTTATGATTTTGTGGAGACATAGACACACCATAGCCTCCTAGAGTCATGCTGCTTCTACTTATTATGGAGTTATTAACCTTGGTAGGGAGAATATTTCCTGAATGAGAAACATGAAGTAAAAAAATTTTTTTTCATACAAACGAGCCTTATGCCCACAGCAACCATTGACAATTGTGGAGGCCCACGCTCCACTGGTTCTGTTTAGAATACTTCATAAATGAGAATCATTAATAACAGTGAAACTACCAGCAAAAAAATTCTTAGAATTTGCACACTATTTTGGAGACTTAAAACTCTTTTAAAGTTTAGTCTATTCATTTTTAAATAATACTCTAAAGTAAACTCTGTTTAAAAACAATAGAAACTATTACATATAAATTAATCTTTTCATATCTACTTGACTTTATTCTATCTATTAATAATATATGTATGTATATATAGTTAACTAACATAAGGAACTAATAATATATTGTTTTACAATTCTTGATGCTTGGGCTATCAAATATTAAAGATATTCATAGTCATTAACTACTCTATGATTAGAAGTGACTAGTTGTTTTGTTTTGTTTTACAAAGCTTAAAAATCAACTACTATTTTCTAAGTCTTTGATAAAAATTTCTGGTAAACTTCTTTAATTGAAATTGAGGACTGTAATTCTGATGATACTGAAAATTATGAGATACTGTCAAGATTTTGATATTTGATATTTGGTGACCCTAAATATTCAGTACTACAAATGGTCACAGGTTGAACAATAGAAATTAAATCAAAAGCAGAAGTATCTATCGCAAGCGAGAAAATATTGTTAATCTTCCTGAAAATTTACAAACTAAAGTTCACTATGTTGTAATAAATTATTTGGGTTGTGGTTTTTCCCTTCTTTAATGGTTCGTATATGATTGGCCCAAGGAGTGACCCTATTAGGAGGTGTAGCCTTGTTGGAGTAGGTGTGTCACTGAGGGGGTGGACTTAAAACCCTCACCCTAGTTGCCTGGAAGTCAGTCTTCCACTAGCAACCTTCAGATGAAGATTTAGAACTCTCAGCTCCTCCTGTACCACGCTTGCCTGGATGGTGCCATGTTTCTGCCTTGATGACAATGGACTGAACCTCTGAGCCTGTAAGCCAGCCCCAATTAAATGTTGTCGTTTATAAAACTTGCATTGGTTGTGGTGTCTGTCCACAGCAGTAAAACCCTAACTAAGACACCTTCTATTAAAATGCTAAAATCCATGTGAAACAATAGGTTATATTAATATGTTACTTATCAAAAAGAATGTTATTAATACAGCTAAGATATGAATTAAGCATTAAGGTGTTAGTGACTGCAAACAGAATGTGAATTCCTGAAAATCATGAGGAATCAATAGAGCCCATTAAACACCCATTCATTTTAATATTGCAAGCTTGCATGTTTAAACTGACATCTTGAAAAGTTTTTTAAAGATCAATCCAAGTGTCAGTATGATGAACAATCTTTAATGAGGATATAAGTCCAGAAGCAGCTTGCAATATGTCATCTGATATAGTTGTCTTGAGAAATAATTTTCTTTTTCTAGCATTTTCACATAAACAAAGATCTTTGCTCTTAGGAATTCAGCAAATTCAGTTCTTGTATCAGATCTACAAACCTACAGTCACTAAACTGCTTCCCAAACATGCCTAAGGCTATAATATAGCCATTTCCAGGAGGAATCCTTGTCTTACTCCTAAACACTACAAGATATTCCTATTGGTGTGGGGTAGCACACGTACTTAGCATCTGTGTTAAAACTGGAATAATTTTTCCTCTTAAAATTAACACTAAACCAATTAGCTTTTCTAAACTGAATTAACCTAAGAGCATTAAGGAAAAAACTGACAAACATAATCTTCTTGCTTTAAGACAGAAGTGGATAAGTCAACAGAATCATATCTCTAGTTGGTTCCAAATCAGGTTAGAAAGTCTGACTAAATAGTGGGTGCTGGAATAAGTCATGTTATCAGTATGCACAGTCACACTGATCTCAACTGTAAGTAACACTGCCTTTCCAGCAGGGAGATGTAAAAGTTAGTGCTGAAGAATTTTTTCCATGATGTGGTGGAGGAATGGTTTTCCTTTGATACAGATGGCTCCCTCAAGCCTCAGCCTATTTTGTACATTTCTTATAGACACAGGAAATGGCTCTTTTTGCTTTTATGTGCATTTTGCGCATGTTGCTCCTAATGCTTTTTGCCTTTCTGTTGCTCATTAGAAATCTGTACCAATGTTAAAGAGAAAACTCTGTGGTTTTCACTGGAGATTTAAAAATATTTTTGTTATTTTCTCATAGAAACACTTTTAGTGACAGACACTTCTTCCTACTCACCACAGCCTGTGTGTGATGATACCGATACTGTTCTTCCTGCTTAACAGAACCATGTGGAAAGAAGAGCAGCTTGGTTATAGGGCAGGTCAGAAGTCTGTATTCTAGCTCAGCTCTGCCAACTGGACCGCTGGGGTCCAGCTCGATCGGCTTGCAGAGGAGAGTGCCATCTTGCCTCAGGGCACTGTGGGTGGCTGGCAGTTATAGCCAGGAGCATGGACAGAGTCTAAACCTAACATTGACTACCCCATCAGGCTCTTGCCGGCACCCAGAGCAGAGGGGGGAGGTCTGTGCACCAACAGCTTGGCCGACCACTGGGGTCCAGCTCGATGGCGCCATCTTGCCTCAGGGCACTGTAGGAGGCTGTGCCAGAGCAGCTCAGCAGCAGGAGGTCTGTGCACAGACAGCCCAGTGTTGCACCCAGAGCCAGATCAGCTCAGTGGGATCATCTCTGCGCCCACCTGGGCAGGCACCAACTTGCTCAGGGGTCTGTGCGTGGAGTACAGCCAGAGGCCGACATCTTGCCTCAGGGAACCAAAGACAGCTAACCAGACAGAGCCCTGTGGACTTGGAGCGCCACCATCTAGGCTCCTTCAGAGCCAAGGAGCTTATTTGGGAACCCAGTAGCAGAAACCTTCCAGTCTCCACCTCAAGAGCACAGACGCCTCTATTACAGAAGCACCAAACCCTAGGCTCACAGAAGCTTCAAACACCAACCAGTAACAAGACAAACTAACTCCAGAGATAAACAGTTGGCAAAAGGCAAACATAGGAACATTACTAAGAGAAATCAAGGCAATATGGCAGCATCTGAACCCAATTCTCCAACCACAGCAAGTCCTGGATACCCCAACACACCAAAAAAACAAGAGTTGGATTTAAAAGCACTGGTCCTGATGCTGCTAGAGGAACACAAAAAAAGACATAAACAAATCTCTTAAAGAAATTCAGGGGAACATGAATAGGGTAGAAGCCCTTACAATGCAAACATAAAAATCACTTAAAGAACTCCAGAAGAATATGGATCAACAGACAGAAGCCAATAAGGAGGAAATGAAAAAAATCACTTAAAGAAATGCAGGAGAAATTGAATCAACAGGCAGAAGTCATGAAAGAGGAAACACAAAAATCTCTTAGGGAATTGCAAGATAACACAAACAAACAAGTGAAGTAACTGAGCAAAACCATCCAAGATCTAAACACGGAGGTAGAAACAACTAAGAAATCAAAAAGGGAGACAACTTTGGAGATAGAAAACCTTGGGAAGAAATCAGGGGTCATAGATGCAAATATCAACAACAGAATACAAGAGATAGAAGTAAGAATCTCAGATGCTGAAGATAACATAGGAACCATTGATTCTACAGTCAAAGAAAATACAAAATGCAAAAGGCTTGTAACCCAAAACATCCAGGAAATCCAGGACACAATGAGAAGACCAAACCTAAGGAGTTTAGGAATAATTGAGAGTGAAGATCTACAATTTAAAGGGCCAGCAAATATCTTCAACAAAATTATGGAAGAAAACTTCCCTAACCTAAAGAGAAGATATGCCCATGAATATACAAGAAGCTTACAGAATTCCAAACAGACTGTACCAGAACAGAAATACCTCCCGTCACATAATAATCAAAACCCCAAACATACTAAACAAAGAATATTAAAGGCAGTAAGAGAAAAAGGCCAAGTAACATATAAAGGAAGACCTATCAGAAACACACGAGACTTCTCACCAGAGATCATGAAAGCTAGAAGATCCTGGGCAGACCTCATGCAGACCCTAAGAGAACACAAATGTTAGCCAAGACTACTATACCCAGCAAAACTCTCAATCAACATGGATGGAGAAATCAAAATATTCCATGACAAGACCAAAGTTACACAATATCTTTCCACTAATGCAGCACTACAATGGATAATAGGAGGAAAACTCCAATACAAGGAGGGAAACTACACCCTAGAAAAAGCAAGATAGTAACCTTCTTCCATCAAACTCAAAAGAAGATAACCACTCAAAAACAAAAATAACATCAAAAATGACAGGAAGAAATAATCACTATTACTTAATATCTCTTAACATCAATGGACTCAATTCCCCAATAAAAAGACATAGACTAACAGACTAGATACAGAAACAGGACCCTACATTTTGCTGCATACAGGAAACACACCTCAGGGTCAAAGACAAATACTATCTTAGAGTAAAAGGCTAGAAGACAATTTTACAAGCAAATGGTCTCAGGAAGCGAGCTGGAATAGCCATTCTAATATCAGATAAAATTGACTTTCAACCTAAAGTCATCAAAAGAGATACAGAAGATCACTTCTTGCTAGTCAAAGGAAAAATCCACCAAGTAGAACTCACAGTTCTAAACATCTATGCTCCAAATGAGAGGGCACCCTCATTTGTAAAAGAAACTTTACTAAATTTCAAAGCATACATTGTACCTAACACAATAATTGTGGGGGAACCTCAACACTCCACTATCCTCAATGGACCAATCAGGAAAACAGAAATCGAACAGGGACACAGGGAAACTCACTGAAACTTTGGACCAATTGGATTTAACAGACATATATAGAACCTTTCACCTAAAGCAAAAGACTATACCTTTTTCTCAGCACCTCATGGTACCTTCTCCAAAATTGACCATATAATTGGTCACAAGTCAGACCTCAACAAATATAAAGAAGATCGAACTAATCCCATGCCTCCTATCTGATCACCATGGAGTAAGAGTGGTCTTCAATAACAACAAAAACAACAGAAAATCCTTATACACATGGAGGATGAACAATATTCTACTCAATGCTATCTTAGTCAAGGAAGAAATAAAGAAAGAAATCAAAGACTTTCTAGAATTTAATGAAAATGAAGGAAAAACATACTCAAATCTATGGGACACAATGAAAGCAGTGCTAAGAGGAAAACTCATAGCCTTGAGTGCCTCCAAAAAGAAACAGGAGAGAGCATATACTAGCAACTTAACGGCACACCTGAAAGCTCTGGAACAAAAAGAATCTATTTCACCCAGGAGGAGTAGAAGACAGGAAATCATCAAACTCAGAGATGAAATCAATCAAGTGGAAAAAAAAAAGAACCAACAAAAGAATCAACAAAACCAGGAGCTGGTTTTTTGAGAAAATAAACAAGATAGATAAACCCTTAGCCAGACTTACTAAAGGGCACAGAGACAGTATTAAAATTACAAAATTAGAAATGAAAAGGGAGATATAATAACAGACACTGAGGAAATTAAAAAAATCATCAGATCCTACTACAAAAGTCTATACTCAACACAACTTGCGAATCTGGAGGAAATGGACAATTTCCTAGACAGATACCAAATACCAAAATTAAATCAGGATCAAATAGATCATCTAAACAGTCCCATAACCCCCAAAGAAATAGAAGGGATCATAGAAAGTCTTCCAACCAAAAAAAGCACAGGACCAGATGGTTTTAGCGCATTATTCTAACAAACCTTCAAAGAAGACCTAATACCAATTCTCTTCAAACTATTCCACAAAATAGAAACAGAAGGAACACTACCCAACTCATTCTATGAAGCCACAATTACCCTGATACCAAAACCACACAAAGATCCAACTAAGAAAGAGAACTTTAGACCAATCTCCTTTATGAATATTGATGCAAAAATACTCAATAAAATTCTTGCCAACCAAATCCAAGAACACATCAAAACGATCACTCACCACGATCAAGTTGGCTTTATCCCAGGGATGCAGGGATGGTTCAATATATGGAAATCCATCAACATAATCCACTACATAAACAAACTCAAAGAAAAAAACCACATGGTCATCTCATTGGATGCTGAAAAACCATTTGACAAAATTCAGCATCCCTTCATGCTAAAAGTCTTGGAAAGAACAGGGCCTATTCAAGGCCCATAACTAAACATAGTAAAAGCAATTTACAGCAGACTGGTAGCCAACATCAAAGTAACTGGAGAGAAACTTGAAGCAATCTCACTAAAATCAGGGACTAGACAAGGCTGCCCCCTCTCACCATATCTTTTCAATATTGTACTTGAGGTACTAGTTAGAGCAATTTGACAACATAAAATCAAAGGGATACAAATCGGAAAGGAAGAAGTCAAACTATCACTATTTGCATATGATATGATAGTATATTTAAGTGACCCAAAAAACTCCACCAGAGAACTCCTACAGCTGATAAACAACTTCAGCAAAGTGGCTGATTATAAAATCAACTCAAGCAAATCAGTAGCCTTCCTATACTCAAAGGATAAGCAGGCTGAGAAAGAAAGTAGGGAAATGACACCCTGCACAATAGCCACAAGCAATATAAAGTATCTTGGTGTGACTCTAACCAAACAAGTGAACGATTTGTATGACAAAAACTTCAGGTCTCTAAAGAAGGAAATGGAAGAAGACCTCAGAAAATGGAAAAATCTTCCATGCTCATGGGTTGGCAGGATTAATATAGTTAAAATGGCAATCTTGCCAAAAGCAATATACAGATTCAATGCAATCCTCATCAAAATCCCAATTCAGTTCTTCATAGAGTTAGAAAGAGCAATTCTCAAATTCATCTGGAATAACAAAAAAAAACAGGATAGCTAAAACTATCATCAACAGTAAAAGATTCTGTGGGAATCAATATCCTGGACCTCAAGCAATACTACAGAGCAGTAGTGTTAAAAACTTCATGGTATTGGTACAGTGACAGAGAGGTGGATCAATGGAATAGGATTGAAGACTCAGAATTGAATCTACACATCTATGACCAATTGATCTTTGACAAAGGAGCTGAAAATACCCAGTGGAAAAAAGGTAGCCTTTTCAACAAATGGTGCTGGCTTAACTGGAGGTCAACATGCAGAAGAATGAGAATTGATCCACTCTTATCTCCTTGTACTAAGCTCAACTCCAAGTGGATCAAGGACCTCCACATTACACCAAACACACTAAAATTAATAGAAAAGAAACTGGAAAGACCCTTGAGGACATTGGCTCAGGGGGAAAGTTCCTGAACAGAACACCAATAGCTTATGCTCTAAGATCAAGAATAGACAAATGGGACCTTATAAAATTACAAAGTTTCTGCAAGGCAAAAGACACTGTCAAAAGGACAAATCAGTAACCAACAAATTGGGAAAAGATCTTCACCAGCCCTACATCTGACAGAGGGCTAATATCCAATATATACAAAGAACTCAAGATGTTAGACCCCAGAAAACCAAATAACCCTATCAAAAAATGCGGTACAGAGCTAAACAAAGACTTTTCACCTGAAGAACTTCAGATGGCTGAGAAACACCTTAAAAAATGTTCAACATCATTAGTCATTAGAGAAATGCAAACCAAAACAACCCTGAGATTTCACCTCACACCAGTCAGAATGGCTAAGATTAAAACTCAGGAAACAGCAGGTGTTGGCAAGGATGTGCAGAAAGAGGAACATTCCTCCACTGCTGGTGGGACTGCAAGCTGGCACAATCACTCTGGAATTCAGTCTGGTGGTTCCTCAGAAAACTGGACATGATACTTCCAGAGGACCCAGCCATACCACTCCTGGGCATATACCCAGAAGATTTCCCAGCATGCAATAAGGATACATGCTCCACTATGTGCACAGCAGCCTTATTTATAATAGCCAGAAGCTGTAAAGAACCCAAATGTCCCTCAATGGAAGAATTGATACAAAAAAATATGGTATATATACACAGTGGAGTACTATTCAGCCATTAGAAACAATGAATTCATGAAATTCTTAAGGAAATGGTTGGAGCTGGAGAACATCATACTAAGTGAGGTAACCCAGTCTCAAAAGAATACCCATGGTATGCACTCACTGATAAGTGGATATTAGCCTAGAATCTTGGGACACCAAGACACAATCCACATACCAAATGATGTCCCAGAAAAAGGAAGGAGTAGACCCTGGTTCTGGAAAGGCTCAGATCATCAGTGTAAGGGAATACCAGAACAGGGAAGTGGGAAAGGGTGGATGGGGGAACACGGGGAGGGAAAAGGGCATGTGGGACCTTTGGGGGACAGGGAACCAGAAAAAGGGAAATGAAATGCAAATATAAAATATATCCCAAAAAAGAAAAAAGAAACACTTTTTAGTGATAGATATTGACAGAAAGACATAAAAATGAATACATTTTATTATTTGTCCCATTAATAAGCAATTAGATTTAAAATACACTTTTACTTGTTAATGTGAATTATCATTGTGTAATATGATCTGTTTATAATTTCTGTTGAACCTTTGGGCACCAGGTACTTAGGTTAAAATTAAATTGAGACCTCACTGTTATTAAACAAATACTATTAGTGGTCAGACCAGTAGTCTTTATTAGATGGGCACATAGAGAAGCTGGCTTCTCAGTAGTTTACATACTTGGATAGTCAGTACATTTTTGCATTGAATCAAAGATTGTCTTGAAACTTGGTTTCAATGCTGCATGAGCTATGAAACAAGGTTATAAATGATTTGCAGTTTTTGTCCAAGTTTCTTGTCACAGACACTTTGAAAGTAGCTAGCTGTCACCAAGGTGTGAGTGGATGCTTAAACAAGCAAAGCAGTAAGGTCATCATGTGGGAGTAACAGAGACACATAGACAAACAGTTGCTCTCCTCAACCCAACTGTGTGTAAGTTGAGAAGTAAAGATATTACCTTTAGGGCAATTACATCTTCAATAGTCCAGTGAGAAAAACTTAAGTGAAATTAAACTGTACTTCCCACATAAATGCCAAACCACTGAGTATGAGTTATTATGTTTAATAGCAATATGTAGCCAAAGCACAGATATAGGAAAACAATTATCTCGTGTGTGTGTGTGTGTGTGTGTGTGTGTGTGAGAGAGAGAGAGAGAGAGAGAGAGAGAGAGAGACAGAGACAGAGAGAGACAGAGAGAGACAGAGAGACAGAGACAGAGACAGAGAGACAGACAGAGAGAGAGCATGAAAGCACATGCACATGCATATCCATGTGGAGGCCAAGGGTTTTATTTATTTATTTATTTATTTATTTATTTATTTATTTATTCATTTAAGATACGATCTCTTACTGTCCTGAAACTCACCAATTATACTAGATTGGCTGGCCAGAAAAGCCCCAATGATCAGGCTCACCAGTGTTGGTAAAACAAACACTTGACATTATACCTGTTTGGTTGGTTGGTTGGTTGGTTGTTTTTGTCTGTTTCTTTCTTTCTTTTAATACTGGTTCTGGGGATTAAACTTGGGCCATGACTAATGAATTATCCTTCTAGAGTATAGTTCTCAGACTTCCAAATATATTTTACACTCAAATGTGCTGAATTGATATTCTTGCTATATTTGTTTTATATACATCAATTCTCATAAAGGCCAAATGAAGAAGGGTATGTCTCTCTGTCTCTCTGTCTCTGTCTCTCTCTGTCTCTCTCTCTCTCGGCATTCTCAACATTTTAAGCAAATATTTTGATTTTTAATAGCTGCCATAAAGGCCGTAATATAATTACAAGACTTGTGTATACTGAGCCTCCAAGGTAATAAAGTCAGGCTTTCAAAGAGTGGTAAAGAAAAGTTAAGAGACTCCATGAGGAAATGGTTTAACAAGGACAAGATTGGGGCATGGTGTTGCTTCTGAGTTAATACGGATGCTGCAACTGATGACTAATGCAATCTTTTACATTGATTTCATGGCTGTTAATTCAGTATATGGGGAGAATAAGAGATTCTTGTGTGATAATGAGCCTCACAGATATGTGACCCGATTAGGTAAGGAGGGTTTTTTTTTCTCTGAAGTTCACAGAACTAAAGAATCTACAAATCTGGTGTTAAATTCATAAGCACTTCATCAGGGCTTCTGTCTTAGTTAGGATTTCTTTTGCTGTGATGAAATCATGACCAAAACAACTTGGGGAAGAAAGGGTTTATTTACCTTAATCACAGTTCACCGAGGGAAACCAAGGCAGAAACCTAAAATTGGGGCAGGAACTTGAAGGTAGAAGCTAATGCAAAGGCCATGGAGAGGTTACTAGTTTGATCCTCATGGCATGCTCAACCTGCTTTATTATAGAACCCAGAGCCACCAGTGTGGGATGGGCCCAGCCCATTAAGGGCCCACAATGGGCTGGGCCCTCCCACATCAATCACTGATTTTAAAAATGCCTTACAGGCATGCATGCAGCCTGATCTATTGAAGGCATTTTTCACAATTGAAGTTTCCAAATGACTCTTACCCAAGTGAAGTTTACATAACACTAGCCAGCACAGCTTGCTGGGTAACTAGTAGAATATGCTAACTTGGAGGACTAGGTCTATTCTCCCAATATACTACAAGTATCTTGTGTCAGACGCTAGTTATCTGGTTTAATTTAGTAAACCTAAGGAATTATATTTGATAATTACTAAGTGTCAGTGAACATATAATTAATAGTGAATGTTTCTTGATTCTTCAGGAGAGTACAGGAAAACCTAACGAAAAACTGTCAGTTTTCTTACTTCTGTGTAATTCCTTTGAAGGATTTTCCAATAGTGATATTATACACAGCATGTGTGACATAAATGGCAAGTTGGTGTTGGAAGGTAAACATTAAGGTTCATTCCTTATGTAGAGTCAAAGAATGTTGAAGGAGAGGTTAACAGAGGTGGAGACAGGGAAAGCATCAGGAGAAGCAGTCACTGAGCACAGGACCTGAATGCCCTTCCTGTGAACTGCTGTAAGTTGGATCTGACTGTCCAATGAGTATATAACCTATGATTTTATAAAAATATTTAGTCATTGTTTTCTTCCTTTACAGGATTGTAAATTTGAAGGGTAGAAATAATGACTCACTCATGGTTGGGCCATTATACTTATTACAATCTCAAGCATATACTTGCTAGTGTTTTCCTTTTATTGTGAAGTTCATGTTGGCCATATATAAATGTATTGGAGTTATAGATAAGGTTGTACAATGTTTTAAGAAAGAGATACTATCTTATTTCCTTAAACCTGACACATAGGGTTAGACTCCTGTAAATGGTCAATGAATGAATGGGAAGTGAACTAGAGGTTTTACTGTTAAAATAATGATGGTCACATTTAAACCTGTAAGTTCTATAAAGTACCAACATTGTTGCAACAAATGATCCAGAAGACACCAGGATCCTGCCTTAAAAATATTGTTGTCATAGATATTCCTGGTTGCCTAAAAACAAAAATATGCAGTTATATACAGCTTTACTGGCTTATGCTGACAATATTTTCTATGCAGAGGTCGGCCCACTTCTTTGGATTCAGAAAGCATCCACTCTGAAGAGGCCTAGAATCTGTAGCTTTTATAGTTTAATGTTTGTGATGTCTGGCCTTGTTTCTCATAGCACTGGCATACATGCTTAGCTAGAGAAAGGAATTCCTGCAAAGTGAATGGAAGGACCAATTGTAGATTAAAGGCACCATTCTTCCATTACTAGTAGTGGATATCTTTGCATGGTTCTGATGGGCAAACTCACGATGTTCTTTTAGAACTCATTGTCACAACCAGGCAGTGGTGGCACATGCCTTAAATCCCAGCACTTGGGAGGCAGAGGCAGAGGCAGAGTCAGAGTCAGAGGCAGAGGCAGAGGCAGAGGCAGAGGCAGAGGCAGAGGCAGAGGCAGAGGCAGAGGCAGAGACAGAGGCAGAGGCAGAGGCAGAGGCAGATGGATTTCTGAGTTCGAGGCCAGTCTGATCTACAGAGTGAGTTCCAGGATATCCAGGGCTACACAGAGAAACCCTGTCTTAAAAAACAAAACAAAACAAAACAAAAAAAGAACTCATTGTCACACAGTATGTGGTGATTTGGATGAAATGGCCCCCATAGCCTCATGGGAAGTGGCATTATTAGGAAGATGACCTTGTTGGAGTAATTGTGGCCTTTTTGGAGGAAGTGCCTCACTGAGGGTAGGTTTTGAGGTTTCAAATGCTCAAGCCAGGCCCAGTATACCACTCTTTCAAACTCCCTACAGATCTGGATGTAGAACTCTCAGCTATTCCCCAGCGCCATATCTGCATACATGCTGTCATGCTTTCTGTCAGGATGACAATGGACTAAACCTCTAAACTATAAGCCAGCCCCAGTTAAATAAAGTTAAGCCCCGGTTAAATAATAAAGTTTCCTTTATTAGGGCATGTTGTTTCATCAATAGTAACCATAACTAAGACACAGTTCCTGGTATAACTTTTCTGTTTCTGTCTCAGCCATATCAGAAGAACATGACAAATATTATCTAGTACAGAATGCATTAAGAGAGATTCATTAATTTCTTGATATAGGCACTAATAAAACTTGATCAATAAAACTGATTTATACATAATAATATGTAAAAGTTTCAGACTTTGGACAATAATGGCAACTTTGGAATGTGTGAAAATGGGAAAACATAGAATACTGATATTTGATCTGGCTCTTCAGATCCCTTCTTCATGGGTGGTGTTATCAAGATAAGAGATAGTGTTGATCTGTTGATGAACAACCTGTGAGTGCATAGAGTCACTGTTTAGTTTCTAGTTGGATATGCCATTTTTTCCTACTTTTGTCATTTGTGACAGAGTGAACACTCAGTGTGACAGTAAAGAATAACTTGTTCTTTGTTGTATTTTAGTGTAGGCATAAAGTTTTTGCTCACTGTGTAAGGTTTGTCCTTGGGTTTTCAAATGTTGATTTCTTTGCCCTTTATCTTGTTTCAATCTGGATATGGCATTATAATGCTTATGCCAAGAATCTCCTGTCTCAAGTTTGTGTAAGCAGTTCCTACCATTTATTCTTTGCCTTGTCAATAAATGCTGATCACCCAAATGACTGGGCAGAATAGAGAATAGGGCAGGATGTCTACCAGCCAGAAGAAGGAGAGAAGCAGAGATTCAAATCAACCAGTGGTATGGAGGAATTAAGCCATGAAGAAGGGGTCTGAAGAACCAGATCAATAATAATATGCAATATTATTATAATAATATCATGAGGTGGGGCTGGGAGGCAGCCAGATTAGCATAGGAGGTCAAGATAGATCATTTAACTGCTCAGCTATTGAGGTGCAGTTTTGAATAAATCTTATTTTTTCCATGTGGTTATTGGGGAATAGCATAAAGTAAAGAAATACAGCAGTCTGATTAATTCACTGTTTGTATTTATGTTAGGGATAACTCATTTACAATTCTGGCTTCAGACATTCATTTATATATAAAAGAGAGCTCATTTTATCCTCATGGAAATGTGAAAGGAAATATGATGATTTTATGTATTTTGCATAGCTTCAGGAGTAAAAGGAAGGTTATAAAGAAAAGTAAAAAGAATCAGTTCTATTTTGAGTGAAGGTCTGAGAAAAGGAAACCTATTCTGGAGCAATTGCTAAACATTTAGCCACTGTTTTAGATACAGTTGGGAACAGCTTCTCAACAAGAGTTTATTTTTCAGATCAGTGTTTTACAGGTAAACTGTCTATAACATTCACAATACTGCTAGCAGTCAGGTTACTTATGCTATCACCAGTGACCAACCAGCACTGAGCACAGTTTAGTGATGATGCAGCAAAAATCACCCAAAGTACTAGTTGATAAATGATGTCTCTTGACAACACTGTCAATGCAACCTTCACATTCATTAGTGGCTGGAAAAATCTTAATTACAGTTACCATGGGCTTAAGATGTACACTTGGCATCATCACATGGGGTCCTGGTATGCCTTTTCAGTTATATCCCAGCTATATCAGAAGAAACTAGGAAACAGTATTAGTCAAAATGGGCTAAGTGTTCCGACTCATATCTCTCTGAAGGCTCTAGGTGTAGCTCAGTGTAGAGCCAATCACAGGGCCCCAGGTAGAAACCCTATCAATGAAGGAAAAAAATACAAAAAAAAACAAAAAAGTAAGGTTTCTTTAAAGATTGCCTTACTGAAGGGGATTGTAACCCCATAGGAAGAACGACAATATCAACTAACCAGACCCCTCAGAGATTCCAGGGACTAAACCACCAACCAAAGAGTATACATGGCTGGGTCCATGGCTCCCATTACATATGTAGCAGAGGACTGTCTTATCTGGCATCAATGGGAAAGGAGGTGCTTGGTCCTGTGGAGGATTGTTGACTCTGCAAAGGGGGATGCTAAAGGGGTAAGGGGTAAGTGGGTGGGTGAGTACCATCTTAGAGGCAAAAGAGAGGGGGATAGGATGGGGGTTTGTGGAGGGGAGAATGGGAAGTGGGACAACATTTGAAATGTAAGTAAATAAAATAATCAATAAAAAGAGAATAGATTCATATTAAGATGATGTGTACATGGCTGGCTCTGACTAATGACATCCACATAATGATGTCTCATTCTTTTTGTTGCCTTCAGAAATTTTATGAGTTGATACCAGTTCCTGAATTTCATGTCCCAGCTGTTTCTTATCAATTCCACATTGTAAGAAACATGGCAGATGTTTAGATTTCCAGTATACCCCATTAACTATTTAATGTTTGGTTATGATGAAAGTTGTGATCTCATTCAGTTTTATCCTCCTTTCATATCATGGGTTCAATATTAAGAGAATCAAAGATGTGCTAAGGTGTGCAGATATATAAGTCTGGAATTTGACTTTCAGGCTTTTGATTTTACACTCTTGAGGGTAGTGTATCAATCTAGAGAAATATGAGGCATTGTGCACTGACCACTAAAGCTCCGGCAGTTATGCGTTTGCTCTCACTCATCTTCGGGGCTTTCATTTAAGCTTTAACATAAAGCAAGGCTTTGTTGGAGTAGATAATATTCCATAAAATGGCCTACCAATAAAAGCAGAATTTGAATATTATTAAATAACATACTGACATTGTCAGTTTAAATTTTTTATATAATTAAAATATAATTACATCATTTCACCTATTCCTTCCCAACTTCACCTTTTCTATCATCTTCTTGTTTGGTAGAGTAGATTTTTTTTTTACTTGTATGAATCCTTTTCTCCAAATATCATTAGATCAACTTTTCCTCTTTAATATTTCTCTAACTTAGTTCAGGCAGTATAAGCCCTTATCAATTTTTTAAACCTTTATTTGTTCATTTACCTATTTCATCCTCAGTCTCTCATTTTAATTACCTCCATACCAACTACATACCAGCTGCTTTTTAACTTTACCTTAATCTGTAGTTTTTATCTCAGAACCATCATTAAGCCTTTCTTGTTCTTTCTAAAACTTTGAGAGGCTAAGGTGTGTTAAACATTCCTGATGCTATCTCTCTTGTGTTATCTATGACAAGGCTATTGAAAGAGTTGTTGCAAACCTATATGTAGGCAGCAGCTGCCCTCAACATCTTGAACATAACCACTTTGGGGATATCCAGAGGAAATATTCTTGACATCATACTAGAGTAATTTCATACTTACTCAACTGCTAGAAGCCATGGCACAGTTTTTGCTTACTTCATATCTTCATTTTTTCCTTCCCATTGCTACAAAAGGAACTTAAGCACAGTATTTTCCTCACTCATGCTTATATCCTCTGTTGCCTAAAACTCAGTCCCGACTCTGATTTTGTGCAATTATTTAGTGTTCTGCCTCACAGATGGACAAATGTACCATGAGTTCCTTGTACAGCTTTTGCATCCTGAAATTTGAATAGGTCTATATTTGGACTGTATTTTGGATTTTATCCCATTCTTGTTATTTCTAGACTCATGCTCACAGTCACTACTCTTGTGTGTCATTTCTCTATTTCCCAGGGTGAGATTTCTTCATCATTCTCTTCCTGCATGGAAGGAAGGAGGATCTGTCATGCAGCTTAATTCCTGAGACTTCCACTTACCTTTTTCTATGCATTAAAATAGTATTTGCTGAATCTCAAGGCTTTCCTTTTCTCCCCTTTAAAGGACATTCCTTCTAGTAACTCCCTAGGAACATGACATAGAGAGGTAAGTTTGCTATATTTGTGCTTATGGCAAATTACTAATAAGGGTATATATATACTTAGGTGTGATGTCATAAATTTTTCTCACATTGAGTATCAAGGTTTCCACAGAGAAACCTCAGCAATATTTAATTTGTAAACACAATACCATTAAAAGGAAAATTATTTCTCTAATGAAAGGATAATAGGTACATTAACAAACTCTTTTCAGTTCCCATTTATGTTACATTATATTTAATGGGACCCCTGCTAACTGCATGGTCACTATTTTATAGATCATGGAACATAACCCAGGATGAGAAGTTACTTACTCTAAAACACATAGCTAGTGAGTGGGACACCCATTTAAAAAGTCGACATGTGCCAGACTTTGTAGACTTTCAACTATAAAACACTATTAAAGCGGTCTGTGATTTAAAAATCTGTAGATTTGAATCTTACACAAAACTTTCTTGTCTGTGGGTTCATTTTAATAATGTGACTCTAAACACAGCTCACAGCCACAAAATTTCAAACATGAAAAATGAAAAAAGCTCAAGAGAATCTGTGATCTCTAGGCAGGCAGCTTCCTCAACTCCTCCCATATGTTAGGAATTTGCAATATGCCTGTGTTGGGAAAGAGTCCCTGCTTTCCTCTGTTTGTTACAGCATCTCTTCTGTCATGAGAACTCCAGTGCTTTGGCAAAGTAAGAATGTAGAATTTTAAAAGTGCATCTAAAAATGTGTTTCTCCTGCTGTAGGAAGTAAATTTTAGAAGTTTGACAGTTGGGCATCCAGATTTGAAGAAGAAGAAAAAAATTAATAGGGATGCCAGAATTTCACTTGGAAATATAAAACACCCCCCCCAATAGGAAAAGGTGACAATCAATTTGGAGAATCATTTATGAGCTGTTATATAATAACATGACTTGAATTCCATTTTGAATATGCAACATTTCACAGAGTTCTAAGTCCGGATCGGAAACAAATACAATGGTCCAAATAGTCTCTACCCTAAATGCCATTTTTTTTCCCTTAAAGTTGCACAGATTCTGCACATATTTCCAAAGGAAGTATTTCTGATACAACTGAGGGAGTCATGTGTTGGTAATTCTAACTGACAGAACTACCAGAATTGATGATGCACCTTATTCCCTACCCCCACCCCCACAAAAAAAGGGAACAGAGCCTGTGTATATCCTAATCAATGCTTAACGCTCTCTCTTATTTTATACTTTTACTCAACTGATTCATAAAAATCTATACGTGAATTAGCAGGGCACTATTTAATGTTTGTATAAAGTTAAGCATATTCAACTCCTCAAAAATGTATCTTTTTTATGGTAAAAAGGTTTAAAATATTTTCTAATTTTAAAAAGCATATACCATATTATTGTTATTTACAGATATCTTTCTGAGGAAGCATGCATCAGAATATTTCTATTTCCAACTATCTGTAACTTATTTGTATCTATCTGTAGCTGTATCATTGATCACCTTTTTACCATACTCCTGAGCCCCTAGGAACTGTTGTTTTACTTAGTGTCAATGAGGCCAACTTGTGTAGATTCTATGTGACTGAGATCTTGTTGTCTTTGTCTTTCTCTTTTCTGATAATAGCCCTGCCTAGTACAGTGAGATGATATCTAACTGTGTTTTTAGTTTCATTTGCCTGATGATTAGTGATGTTGAACATTTTTCTATATACTTACTTGGGCAATTTGTTTGGCTTCATGTACTGCTAAATTGAATTTGTTAGCTTATATTAAGACTATTGAATGGTAGTTTTATTTTTGCTATTTATTTGTTGTTTGTTGTTTGTTTAATCACAGCAATGCTGGCATCCTTAAATGTGGAAGAATTCACTTTGTTATTATTATTTTGTTAACTTAAGACGGATGTGTATTATTTCTTTGAATGTTTAGCAGAATTTAGTAGTGATCTTAGTGGTGTCTTTGATGGAAAACCTCATTAGACATTCAAGTTTGTGCCTTGAAGCTGATCTGCTTGGGTTTTTCATTTCTTCACGATAAAGTCTTGATAATATGTAAATGTCCAAGAGTTTGCCACCTTTTCTAGGTTTTTCAAGTTGTTTGGCACATACTTGGATTCTATTTTGCTGCTTTTTATATAAATTCTATTTTTACCTGACACAAGTCCAGCTATTTCCACTTTCTTTGGGGTTTCATTTGAATGGAAAAAATTTCTTATTTCATTCCTTCATTTTCAGTTCTCTGTGTGTCTTTACAGGAGAAGTGAGTTTTCTGTAACCAACCTATACATGAATCTTAAAAGTCATCCATTCAATTATGGTTTTTCCATTGGAAAATTTATACATGGTCCTACTCCAGCCACTCTGTAGCCTGTCATCTAGCTTTATTGTCTACCCTTTGTTGATCTTTTGATTTTAGTCTTTCACTAATTACTATACCTTTTGATTTATGGTTATCATGAAACTACCTAAATAATTTTTTGTTAGTACTAGCAATTTGGATATGGTAGTACTTATTCTAATGTTCAGAGTTATGACTAATATTTCCTCATTTCTAATAAAAGAACTATAAATTTTCACTTCATCCTCCCTAAATTTGTATTGTTATATTTTATAACATTATAGTTCCAGTATTTAATACATTAATTTAGCTATTTTCATACATTTTTGTGACACATTCTAGTCATGTCTTATCCTTTATTCTCTTTTATTCTCCTTCTTAATCCAACCACATCCTCATTATACTCCTCCCCCTTTTTTGCTTTGTGATATACTATATTTAACAGGGACCACCCCAGGTGAGCACAAAGTAGAGAGTTGGCTACTGGATTCTATAATTGGGGGCTATATCAATTAATGCAATAGCTCTCTTTATTTCAACAGATCCTAAAAGAATCTGGGTTCCATAAGCCTACTCCTTGTCCCAAAACTGAATGTTTTGGTCTCAGTCTTGTTAAGACTCTATGCAAGAAACCAGTGCTGTCAGTTCATGAGTCATACTCATAAGAACATTTCATAGCCTTCTTTTCTTTGTTCAGCTCTTATGTCTTTCTGATTCCTTTCTGATTCCTCTCTGTAATGCTTCCTGGATCTTAAAGGGAGTCAGTCATGGGCTGTCTCAGTTAAGGTGGAACACTCAACAGTCACTTGTCTTTAGCACCTTGACTCTCTATGATTATCTGCATTGATCACTGTTTACTGAAGAGAAATCTTTGATGAAGACTGAGGATAGCATATGAGTATGAACATAAACATACGTATTTAGTTGGCAGTTGAACAATACCTTCATTAAGAAAACAAAAGTAGTAAGATCAACTCTGATGTCTTATGGTATCCATAACCATGAACCTATTTCCAAATCCCTAGAAATTAATTGGTTATTTCTAGAAGAGCTATGCCTCTAGTATACCAATACAAAAATCTTTTCTTGTAATTGCTATTGTATCAACCAAGGTCCAAATCTAAAAACAAAAAGAGGAATAAAAAGATTTATTTTGGTCTTTTCCCCCTACCTGTATTGCAACTTCCCTCCTTGTGAAGGACAGCTAACAGGATGATATTTCAGGATCATTCCAACATAGATTATCTGTATTCTTCAACTAGCACGTGTGGTACTTTAGTAATAGGGCCTTACTATCCAGTTCTCATTGGCAGCCAATAGCTATTATATGTATCAGATTTTTTTTGGGGGGGTAGCAATTGAGCTTTCTGGAACAACAGCTTTTAGGGAGGTTCCATACACTAGACAAATGAATTTTATTTAATTACCATGGATTCTGGAATTAGCATCATTCATCTCTTCATGGAAATTTTGTCTTTTAAATTTAAGTTGTATAATTAGTCTATAATGTAATAGATTTTGGTGTGGTTCTTCACACCACATTAGTTTTGGTTAACACTTTCTGGTAAATCCCATGCTGAGTTTCTTTCTTTTTTTTTTCCCTCAATGTTGTGTCTATGTGAATTAGAAATTGGTTTATAAGTTGAAATTTTCTTATAAGCTGAATTTTTCTTATCTTTGTTTTAAATGAAGTCACTGTTTTTTTTCTTTCAATGGAGATATTTACAATGCTTAAAAAAGAATAAATTGTAGTAAGGTTGTGGTATCTTTCTCCCCTGTGGAACTGAAGTTTAGGCTTCAAGCTCTATCTGTACTCCTTTTCTTTTCTTTTTTTCTTTTTTTTATTGTATATATTCTATATTTACAATTCATTTCCCCTTTTCTGGTTCCCCACCCCCAAAGGTCCCACATGTCCTTTTCCCTCCCCCTGCTCCCGCATCCACCCCCTCCCACTTTACTGTTCTTGTACTCTCCCACAATGATGTTTTGGTCCACTCTAGCACCAGTGTCCACTCCTTTCTTCTTGTGAAACATCACTTGATATGTGATTTGTGTCTTTAGTGTTCCCAGCTTCTAGGCTAATATCCACTTATCAGTGACTGTACACCATGGGTATTCTTTTGAGACTGGGTCACCTCACTTAGTATGACGTTCTCCAGCTCCATCCATTTCTCTAAGAATTTCATGAATTCATTGTTTCTAATGGCTGAATAGTACTCCATTGTGTATATATACCACATTTTTTGTATCCATTCCTCTGTTGAGGGACATCTGGGTTCTTTCCTGTACTCCTTTTCTTAATATCAGCTACTGTTATAAATAAAAGTCAGTATCCAGGGCTCAGCATGCTGAATTAGAAGACTGTGGTCCAAAATTTTCAGGGGACAAAGAACATTCCTCTAAATATTAAAGTCTGAATACAAAAAAATAGTTAACACTGGATAATATAGGGAAAACTGAAGTATCTCACTTAAAACCTAGGTAAGAAACCACTTTCTTTACTTTTACTCAATATAGCACTTGAAAGAGGAACAAGCCAAAGTATCCCTACTTATATATAACATGATCTGATCAAGTCATTATGGACTATTAGGTATGATAAATACTCTCAGCAATGTAAGAGGATATAGAAACCAGCAAGTATCTATATGTAGACAACATATTTTCTCAAAAAGAAATGAAAAAAAACTCATTAAAAAAAAGCTTCAAATGGAAGAGCTAGTGGAAGGACTGAAGGAACTGAAGTGGATTGCAAGCCCATAAGGAAAAATATCGATTAACTGGATCATCCAGAGCTCCCAGGGACTAAACCACCAACCAAAGTGTATACATGGAGTTATCCATGACTCCAGCTACATATATATGTAGCAGAGGATTGCCTTATCTGGCATCAATGGGAGGGGAGGCCCTTGGTTCTGTAGAGGCTTGATGCCCTAGTGTAGGGGGATGCTAAAGAGTGAGGTGGGAGTGGATGAGTGGGTGGAGGAGAACCCTCATAGAGGCAAAGGGGAGGGGTCCACTATCTAGCTATTCCACATCCTACACCCACTTGTCTCCAAGAGGATGTCTCATCCCCAATCCCTACTCCACCAGACCTCCCTACTCCCTGGGTCCCCATGTCTCTTGAGGGTTAGGTGCATCTTCTCTGACTGAGTCCAGACCCAGCAGACCTCTGCTCTATCTGTATTGGTGGCCTCATATCAGTTGGTGTATGCTGCTAGTTGGTGGCTAAGTGTCTGAGAGATCCCAGGGGTCTAGGTTAGTTAAGAATGCTGATCTTCCTATAGGGTTACCTTCTTCCTCAGTTTCTTCCACCTTTTCCCTAATTCAACCACAAGGGTCACCAGCTTCAATGTCTCAATCTCACTTGCGAGGGAGAGGAAAACAATCATAGAAGCGGGGAGGGAGGGAGCTGGGTGAGAAAGTGGACAGGGAGGGGAAGAGGAGAACATGATCAGGTATTGAGGAGAGGGGAACAGGACTGAAGCCCTGAGGACCAGCAGAAAGAATGGAAACAGGTAACCTTGGGATGTAGTTGGTGGTGGTGATGGGGGAACCCTCTAGAATGTGCCAGAGATCTGGGAGGTGAGAGACTCTCAGGACTCAGAGCGAAGGACCTTAGATGAAATGCAATACAGTGGGGTGAGGGAACTTGTAGAGTCCATCTCCAGTGGAAAGACAGGGCATCAAGTGGAGGGATGAGGTTGCCATCCCACAGTAAAAAACTCTGACTCAGAATTGTTCCTGTCTGAAAGAACTTCAGGGACAAAATTGGAGAAGAGCCCGAGGAAAAGGAGGTCCAGTGAATACAGCCCAAATTGGGTTCTAGTTCACAGGGAGGCCCCAAGGCCTGACACTAATACTGGTGCTATGATGTGCTTACAATCAGGGGCTCATGATGACTGCCCTCCAAAAGGCATAATAAGCAGCTGAAGGAGTCAGATGCAGATATTTACTCCCAATCAATGGACAGAAAGTTGGGAGGTTTTTGATGACTTCTGTCTCCTTAGGGGATATGGGCCTGTTCAGATAGTTTACCTGGTCTTGATTTAACTTTGGTACCTGGTTTTTAGAAAATCATCCATTTTACCTAGATTTCAAGTTTTGTTGAGTGTAGGCTTTTGCAGTAGGATCTGATGATGTTTTGGATTTCTTCAGTTTCTGTTGTTATGTATTGCTTGTTATTTCCAATTTTGTTAATTTGGATAGTGTTGCTGTACCCTTCAGTTAGTTTGGCTAGGGGTTTATCTATCTTGTTGATTTTTCTCAAAGAGCCAGCTTTTGATTTTGTTGATTTTTTTTAATCATTTTCTTTCTTTCTATTTGGTTGATTTCTGCCCTGAGTTTGACTATTTCCTGCCTTCTACTCCTCTTCGGTGTTTGCTTTTGTTTGTTCTAGGGCTTTCAGGAGTGGTTAAGTTGCTAGTGTAGGATCTCTCCAATTTCTTTACAAGAGCACTTAGTGCTATCAATTTTCCTTTTAGCATTGCTTTCATTGTGTTTGGAAATGGTAAACAAATAAAATTAATTTAAAAAGCTTTAAAACAAAAAATAAAACTCAATAATAAAACTAAACAAAAAAGGTGAAAACTTTAAGACCTGAAGAAAGAAACTGAAGAAGATACTTGAAAAGCAAAATATTCCATCTTCCTGGATTGTTAGAATGGATGCTATGCAAGCAGTCACATTGTTAAAAGCAATCTACAGATTCAACATATCAATCAAATCAAAATTACAATTTTTACAGAAATAGAAAAAAATCATAAAATTAATGAAGAAGCACAAAAAACCCATATAGTTAAATCAATCCTGCACAGTAGATACAATGCAGGAGGCATCAAAGTACCTGATTTTACTTTACAGCAGGGCTATTGTAACATAAGCAGCACACTCTGGTAAAAAAAAAAAAAAAAACAGAACTGTAGACCACTAAAATTGAATCAAAGATTTGGAAACACATGCACGCACTCATGTACACACACACACACACTCACACACACACACACACACCTTAAAAACTTGTGTGTAAGTTGTAACACTTACATTGAAAAAATACTTTAACAAATAGTACTTGGAAATTTGAATGTCTTTCTCTGGAAGAAGAACTAGATCTCTATTTTTCTGAATCATTAAGGGCCAAAATATTGAAATTGCTACAGAAAAACATAGGTAAAGGCAAAAAGAATATTTGAAAAGAATTCCAAAGGCATTGAAATGATCCTAAAATTTTGCCAAAAGGATTCCACAAAATCGAAAAGTTTTTGCACCGCAAGGAAAACAAGCCATTGGCCAAGTGAAGAGATAGTCTACAGAATTGGAAAATTGCCAAGTTTTAGGGGATTAATACTCCTGGCATTAGAGCAATTCCAGAGCCTTCTCTGTAGATAGACCTGGAGATGTGGCATATTAGGATCTTCCCGATGATAGGGTTTACCAATTCAGTACTTGTACTTGATTTTAGAACAAAGTCTTGTATTGACCAGCGACTATTATCTGAAACTATACTGTGCTGCCTAAGGCCAGAGGACTGTTGGTGAAGGTCAGCACTGCTCATAAATTATATCAGTTGTCAATATCTTTAGGCAATTGTTTGAAAGTTATGTCTCCAAGGAAAGGTGGACTTGAAAAACACATTTTTATTTAGCATTAGGAAATATTAATCTATTAAAAATTAAATGGAGATATTTCAACCAAAAGTAATAAGGACAGCACTGTTCATAATGAGAAATAGGATTACAAATAGAATATTACTGAGCCCTATTTATATGAATGATTAACCAGGGAGGAAGATAAACCATCAGCAACAGTATAACTGAGCAACTGTCAGAAACTGCTCTGTGAAGTCTATCCTCCAAACCAGCATGTAGCTTAGTTTGAGGATGAATAATGTTAAATGCAAGGTAGAATCCAGAATTTACTGCATTCTTACTATCCCATACCACTGTCTGGTCAAATCATTGATAATCATTATTCAGCTCAGTTGAAGCTCAGAAATAATAGGCTAATTTATAATAAATAAGCTAGATAAACCTAGATTTATGCAGATAAAATCAGTCCTAGATAAATAATCATTACAGAATAACCCTCAGATTTCCCATTTTTCCTCTAGTTAGCTAGTAAATCCCATTGGTTGGAATTTTCAAGACAGTCTACTTAGGATTAAAATTGCTGTAAATCTCCACCTGAGTATGAATGATCCTGGAGTTCTTTTTCTCTATGGTACATGTAATAGGAAGCCTATCATTTTCTTGTTGGTTAATAGGTTTGAGTCCTTCAGATATCTATTAATAAGGAGGAAATCCCTACACATTGGCTCTATGAATCTTGGAAATCTTTATAAGTAAACAGTCCTTATGAGAGAAAATTGTTAAATCATGACTTGAGACAAGACGGGTAAAACTGAATGTTGAAGAGAACATGATGTATTTTATTTTTATTTATTTTTATTAGATATATTTTTTATTTACATTTCAAATGTTGTCCTCTTTCCTGGTTTCCCCTCATCCCCGAAAATCCCCTAACCCGTCCCCCCTCCCCTGCTCACCAAACCACCCACTCCTGCTTCCCTGTCCTGCCATTTCCCTATACTGGGGTATCTAGCCTTCTTAGGACCAAGGGCCTCGCCTCCATTTGATATCCAACAAGGCTATCCTCTGTTACATATTCATCTGGAGCCATGGGTCCCTCCAGGTGTACTCTTTGGTTGGTGGTTTAGTCCCTGGGAGCTCTGGGGGTACTGGGTGGTTCAAATTGTTGTTCTTTCTATGGCACTGCAAATCCCTTCAGCTCCTTGGGTCCTTTCTCTAGTTCCTCCATTGGGGACCCTGTGCTCAGATCAGTGGTTGGCTGAGAGTATCCCCCTCTGTATTTGTCATGCACCCTCAGAGCCTCCCAGGTGACAGCTATATCAGATTCCTGTCAGCAAGCACTTGTTGGCATCCACAATAGTATCTGGGTTTTGTAACTGTATATGGGATGGATCCCTAGGAGGGGCCATCTCTGGATAGTCTTTCCCGCTGTCTCTGCTCCACACTTTGTATCTCCTTCTGTGGGTATTTTGTTCCCCCTTCTAAGAAGGACCAGAGTATCCATACTTTGTTCTTCCTTCTTGTTGACCTTCATTTGGTCTGAAGAAGGGGATTTAGTTCTCATTAATGAACAAAGGAAATAATGATGAGACTTAACAGTATATTCTAGCTATCAAAAGATTGAAGGTTGTCATTAGAGATGAGGAATTTCCCCGCATGGAGGAAATAAAGCATGGAGTAAAACCATCTCTTGACAAGAACACTGTTGATGACTTCAGCTCTAGGAATGTGCTAAAATGACTACATAGTTGCCCCACAACAAGAGTTGTTTGCTCTTTAACCCATACAGAACTATTTATAGAACTGCTCAGATTTTAAAATGTCCCCATACATAATATAACCATTTACTTAGAACAGTGATCTCTCAACTCTGGTTAAATATTACAGTGACTCAGAGAGCTTTTAAAATGTACTTATGCCTAGACATTTCTACCTTCTAAAACCAGAACCTTGGTGATTAGATGAAGGTATCCATAACTTTAAATACTTTCCAAGTGACTCACATATTCAGCAGGGATGGAGAGGCCCTTACATGAGGAATCCTTCCTTTCCTGAACTTAGCTGAATTTTCTATTGTTACATACACAGAAGTATAACACATTCAGAAATATAAACTGTCATATTTTTTAAAAATTATGTGCATTTATCTAACAATAGTCTCTTTTTATTTTCCCCAAATATGATAGCATTTAAAAACTTCCATGTTTTTATATTAAGTGGAATATAGAAGTTTTATTTAACATAAACCTTGTGTTTTCCTTGGGCAAACCTGAATCCATGAAGATTCCTTAGCTACACTTACATCTTCTTTTAATGAGGTAATTATTTTGCCAAGTGTGGAGATAAAAGCTTTACTATGTGTACAACAGTGAATTAAATTGGTGCACAGTAGTTGCAGTAATCATTAAACTCTCTTGTTTATTAGATTTGATCCTTTGAATTATTTTACCACTTAGCCATGAGACCCTGAATTCACACTAATATCTTTAACCCTTTTCCAATTGCTTCTTAAGAGACAGTTTTACTTTTTACACTGACATGGTTGTGGACTTCATGCTAATAGCATGCCTTTTCTTTTTGGTAATTCCTGAGAGGAAAAACAAAACCAAACATGGTCAATTATTTCTATGGAATTTCTCATGTGTCCTCATGATTTAAATATAGTAAATAAAAGATGTCAGATATAAGTCCTAACAGGATATTTTTAGAGATAAATTTTATTTAATTTCTGAAATATTTAACATGCAGAAATATATCGTCTGATGCTGATACCATTTCATGCATATTTTAAGAGACACAACTCTGCTTTGGTTTTTTATTATAAGGATTAAAAATTGGAGGCTGGAAGTATTGAATTTTCAAAGTCGATTAATTGTTGTGTTTGGTTTTCCAATATGCTCCAGAATCATGTTCATTACCACAGCATTCTAACTTTAAATGTTGAAAATCTTTAGCTTAGTATTTGGTTTAAAGAATGGGGGCCTTAATATGGAGAAGTCAAGTCTGTATTTAGCTCCTGATACAAATTATTAGTTCTTGCTATTAGACATGATTGGCAGGTGACATCCCTTTTGCTATATAGTACACCATATGAGCCTATGTACCCCAGAAAACACATGATCAAAAATCACTGGAAATCACATAAAACAGTTATACAACAAAACAGAACCAAATTAATCACTGAAACCACTGGTTGTAAGTAATAATGCATATGAGAAAGGAGCCAGTGTAGATAGGTGTGTGGGTTTATTTCTGGGTCTTTGATTCTATTCCATTGATAGGCCTGTCTGTCTCTGTACCAATACCATGATATTATTATCACTATTGCTGTGTAGTACTTGAGTTCAGGGTGATTTCACCCAGAAGTTCATTTATTGTTGAAAATTGTTTTGGTTATCCTGAGTTTCTATTTTTTTCCATATGAATTTGAGAATTGCTTTTTCCATGTCTATATAGAATTGGAGTTCTCAGGTAGAATTTTGGAGGCTAGTTATGGTTTTTTTTTTTTTTGTATCGATACAAAAAATTTATTTCATTTTTAAATTCAATATATTCTTTATTTGCATTTCATATGATTTCCCCTTTCCTGGATCCCCTCTCCCTGAAAGTCCCATAAGCCCTCTTCCGTACACCTGTTCCCCAATTCACCCCTTCCCACTTCCCTGTCCTGGCTTTCCCCTACACTGCTGCACTGAGCCTTTCCAGGACCAGGGACCTCTGCTTCCTTCTTCTTGGGCATCATTTGATATGTGAATTGTGTCTTGGTATTCCAAGCTTCTAGGCTATTAACCAGTTATCAGTGAGTGCATACCATGAGTGTTCTTTTGTGATTGGGTTACCTCACTTAGGATGATATTCTACAGATTCATCCATTTGTCTAAGAATTTCATGAATTCATTGTTTTTAATGGCTGAATAGTACACCATTGTGTATATATACCACATTTTCTGTATCCATTCCTCCATTGAGGGACATCTGGGTTCCTTCCAGATTCTAGCTATTATAAATAGGCTGCTATGAACATAGTGGAACATGTGTCCTTATTGCATGCTGGGGAATCCTCTGGGTATATGCCCAGGAGTGGTATAGCAGGGTCCTCCAGAAATGTCATGCCCAGTTTTCTGAGGAACTGCCAGACTGATTTACAGAGTGGTTGTACCAGCTTGTAACCCCACCAGCAGAAGCAATTCCTCCTTCTCCACATCCTAGCTAGCATTGGTTTTCTCCTGAGTTTTTGATCTTAGCCATTCTGACTGGTGTGAGGTGAAATCTCAGGGTTGTTTTGATTTACATTTCCCTTATGACTAAGGATGTTGAACATTCCTTTAGGTGCTTCTCTACCATTCAATATTCCTCAGGTGAAAATTCTTTGTTTAGCTCTGTACCCCATTTTTTAAATGGGGTTATTTGGCTCTCTGTAGTTGTTCTTTGTATATCTTGGAGATAAGCCCTCTGTGGAATGGAGGGTTGGTAAAGATCTTTTCCCAATTTGCTAGTTGACATTTTGTCCTTTTGACAATGTCCTTTGCCTTACAAAAACTCAGTAATTTTATGAGGTTCCATTTGTCAATTCTTGATCTTAGAGTATAAGCTACTGGTATTCTGTTCAGGAACTTTTCCCCTGTGTACGTGTCCTCAAGGGTCTTCCCAGTTGCTTTTCTATTAGTTTCAGTGTGTCTGGTTTTATGTGGAGGTCCTTGATCTACTTGGACTTGAGCTTAGTACAAGGAGATAAGAATGGATCAATTTGCATTCTTCTTCATGCTGATCTCCAGTTGAACCAGCACCATTTGTTGAAAAGGCCATCTTTTTTCCATTGGATAGTTTTAGCTCCTTTTTCAAATATCAAGTGACTGTAGGTATGTGGGTTCATTTCCAGGTCTTAAATTCGATTCCATTGATCTACTTGCCTGTCACTGTACCAATACCATTGCAGTTTTTAACACAATTGCTCTGTAGTACTGCTTGAGGTCGGGAATACTGATTCCCACAGAAGATCTTTTACTGTTGAGGATAGTTTTAGCTATCCTAGCTTTTTTGTTATTCCAGATGAATTTGAGAATTGCTCTTTCTAACTCTATGAAAAATTAAGTTGGGATTTTGATGGCTATTGCATTTCATCTGTATATTGCTTTTGGCAAGATGACCATTTTTAATATATTAATCCTGACAATCCAAGAACATGGAAGATTTTCCATCTTCTGATGTCTTGTTTGACTTCTTTCTTCAAAGACATGACGTTCCTGTCATACAGATCTTTCACTTGTTTGGTTAGAGTCACACCAAGATACTTAATATGGTTTGTGGCTATTGTGAAGGGTGTCATTTCCATAATTTCTTTCTCAGTCTGTTTATCCCTTGAGTATAGAAAGCCTACTGATTTGCTTGAGTTAATTTTATATCCAGCCACTTTTCTAAAGTTGTTTATCAGTTGTAGGAGTTCTCTGGTGAAGTTTTTTGGGTCACTTAAGTATACTATCATATCATCTGCAAATAGAAATAATTTGACTTCTTCCTTTCCAATTTGTATCCCTTTGACTTCCTTATGTTGTCTAATTGCTCTGGACAGATCTTCAAGTACTATATTGAATAAATATGGAGAGAGAGGGCAGCCTTGTCTGGTCCCTGATTATAGTGGGATTGCTTCAAGTTTCTCTCCATTTAATTTTATGTTGGATAATGGTCTGCTATATATTTGCTTTTATTTTGTTTAGGTATGGGCCTTGAATTCCTGTTCTTTCCAAGATCTTTAACAAGGAAGGAAGCTGAATTTTGGCAAATACCTTTTCAGTATCTAATGAGATGACTATGTGTTTTTTTTTTTTTGAGTTTGTTTATGTAGTGGATTACATTGACAGATTTCCATATATTGAACCATTCCTACATCCCTGGGATGAAGCCTACTTGATCATGGTGAATGATCATTTTGATGTGTTCTTGGATTCAGTTGGCAAGAATTTTATTGAGTAGTTTTGCATCAATATTCATAAGGGAAAATGGTGTAAGGTTCTCTTTTTTTGTTGGATCTTTGTATGGTTTTTGGTATCAGCAAAATTGTGGCTTCATAGAATGAGTTGGGTAATGTTCCTTCTGCTTCTATTTTGTGGAATAGTTTGAAGAGTATTGGTATTTAGGTCTCCTTTGAAGGTCTGATAGAATTCTGCACTAAAACCTTCTAGTCCTCTGCTTTTTTTTTTTTGGTTGGGAGTCTGTCAATGACCACTTCTATTTCTTTAGGGATTATGGGACCATTTAGATGGTCTATCTGATCCTGTTAAAACTTTGGTATTTGGTATCTGTCTAGGAAATTGTCCATTTCATCCATATTTTCCAGTTGTGTTGAGTATGGGCTTTTGTAGTAGGATCTGATATATATTTTTTAATTTCCTCAGTGTCTGTTGTTATTTCTCCCTTTTCATTAGTGATTTTGTTGAGTTGGATACTGTCTTTGTGTCCTCTGGTTAGTGTGGCTAAAGTTTTATCTATCTTGTTGATTTTCACAAAGATCCAGCTCCTGGTTTTGTTGATTCTTTGTATAGTTCTTTTTGTTTCAACTTGGTTGATTTCAGCCCTGAGTTTGATGATTTCCTACCTTCTACTCCTCTTGGGTGAATTACCTTCTCCCTGTTCTAAAGCTTTCAGGTGTGCTGTTAAGCTGCTAGTGTATGCTCTCTCCAGCCTCTTTTTTGAGGCACTCAGAGCTATGAGTTTTCCTCTTAGCACTGGTTTCATTGTGTCCCATAAATTTGGGTATGTTGTGCCTTCATTTTCATTAAATTCTAAAAAGGTTTTGATTTCTATCCTTATTTCTTCCTTGACCAATGTATCATTGAGTAGAGCATTGTTCAACTTCTATGTATATGTGGGCTTTCTGTTGTTTTTTTTTTTGCTAGTGAAGACCACCCTTACTTTATAGTGATCTGATAGCAGGCATGGAATTAGTTCGATCTTCTTATATCTGTTGAAGTCTGTTTTGTGGCCAATTATATGGTCAGTTTTGGAGAATGTACCATGAGGAGCTGTGAAGAAAGTATATTCTTTTGATTTAGGATGAATTGTTCTATAGCTATCTTTTAAATCCATTTGGTCCACAACTTCTGTTCCTTTCACTGTGTCTCTGTTTAGTTTGTTTCCCTGATCTTTTCATTGAGGATAGTGGAGTGTTGAAGTCACCCACAATTATTGTGTGGGGTATGATGTGTGCTTTAAGCTTTAGTAAAGTTTTCTTTACAAATGAGGGTGCCCTTGTATTTGTGGTATAATTGTTCAAAATTGAGAGTTCTTCCTGGTAGATTTTTCCTTTGATGAGTATAAAGTGTCCTTCTATGATTTTTTGATGACTTTTGGTTGAAAGTCTATTTCTTTGGATATTAGAGTGGCTATTCCAGCTTGTTTCCTGGGACCATTTGCTTAGAAAACTGTTTTCCAACCTTTTACTCTGAGGTAGTGTTTGTGTTTGACACTGAGATACATTTCCTGTATGCAGCAAAATGTTGGATCTTGTTTAAGAATTCGGTCTGTTAGTCTATGTCGTTTTTATTGGGGAATTGAGTCCATTGATGTTAAGAGATATTAGGGAATAATGATTGTTGCTTCCTGCTATTTTTGATGTAATTTTTATGTTTGTATGGTTATCTTCTTTTGGGTTTGTTGAAAGAAGATTAATTTCTTGCTTTTTCTAGTCTGTAGTTTCCCTCCTTTTGTTGGTATTTTCCATTCACTATCCTTTGAAGGGCTGGATTTGTGCAAAGATACTGTGTTAATTTGTTTTTGTCATGAAATACCTTGGTTTCTTCATCTATGGTAATTGAGAGATTTGCTCTATATAGCAGTCTGGGTTGGCATTTGTGTTCCCTTAGAGTTTGCATGACATCTGCCCAGGCTCTTCTGGTTTTCATAGTCTCTGGTGAGAAGTCTGGTGTAATTCTGATAGGTCTACCTTTGTTTCTTGACCTTTTTCCCTTACCGCTTTTAATATTCTTTCTTTGTTTAGTACATTTGTTGTTTTAATTATTATGTAACAGGAGCAATTTCTTTTCTGGTCAAGTCTATTTGGAGTTCTGTAGGTGTCTTGTTTGTTCCTGGGCATCTATCTTTAGGTTAGGAAAGTTTTCTTCTATAATTCTGTTGAAGACATTTACTGGCCCTTTAAGTTGGAAATCTTCACTTTCTTCTATACCTATAATCCTTAGATTTGGTCTTCTCATTTTGTCCTGGATTTCCTGGATGTTTTGGGTCAGGAGCTTTTTGCATTTTGCATTTTCTTTGACTGTTCTATCAATGCTTTCTATGGTATCTTCTGAATCTGATATTCTCTCTTCTATCTCTTGTATTCTGTTGTTGATGCTTGGATCCATGACTCCTGACTTCTTTCCTAGGTTTTCTATTTCTCGAGTTGTTTCCCTTTGTGATTTCACTATTGTTTCTACCTCCTTTAGATACTGGATGGCTTTGTTTAATTCCTTTACCTGTTTTGTTGTGTTTACCCTTAGTTCTTCAAGGGCTTCTTCCTGTTTACTTGTGTTCTTTTGTATTTTTTTTAAGGGAGTTATTTATGTCCTCCTTGAAGCCCTCCATGAAGCCCTCCATCAGCATCATGACCTGTGATTTTAAATCCAAATCTTGCCTTCCTGATGTGTTGGGGTATCCAGGATTGCTGTTGGGGGAGAATTGGGTTCAGGTGGTACCATATTGCCTTGATTTCTGTTAGCAATGTTCCTATGTTTGCCTTTTGCCATTTGGTTGTCTCTGGTGTTAGTTGGACCTGCTATCACTGGCTGGTGCTTGCCCCTCCTGTGTGCTTGCAGGCCTATCTCAGCAACCCTGGGTGACCTGCTTTCCCCTGGCACAAATTGCTGTGTTGCTGCTGATTTCCTGGGTACAGGTGGAGTCCTGGTGGGATGTGCCCCAAGCAATCCTCTACTCTGGTGATCCTGCCTACCAATCTGTTATGCAGTCACAGGAGTAAAGATGGCAGCCGAGACTTACTCTCTTGTAGTTTTATTTGGGTATGTAGCTCTGTGGCCCTGATCAACTCTGGACGCAGGCTGTGCTGGCTATCTCCTCTGCACTGCTGGGTGTATATCTGGCTTCTTGAGCTACTTGGAGATGGTCTGCTGTGGCAGTGGATGTTTGAGATTTGGATGCAGAAACTGGAAGGCTCCTGCCAGAGGCCTCTGGACAGGATCCTCCGATGTGCAGGGCAGGTCTCACCTGTGCAGGCTGCCTCCTCCACGCTGGCTGCTGAGTGGATATCGGTCTTCCTGTGCCACTTGGAGATGGCCCTACATATGTTTAAGATTATCACATCCAAGAATTATGATACTTTGACTTCCTCCTTTCTAATTTGTATCCCTCTAATCTCCTTTTCTAGCGAATTGCTCTAGCTAGAAATTCAAGTACTATATTTAACAGATAGGGAGAGAGTGGGCAGCCTTGTCTTTTCCCTGACTTTTAGTGGGATTGCTTCAAGTTTCTCACCATTTTATATGATGTTGGCTGTTGATTTTCTGTATATTCCTGTGGTTATGTTCCAGCATGTGCCTTGCAACCCTCATGTCTCCAAGCCTTTTAACATGAAGGGGTGTTGGATTTTGTCAAAAACTTTTTCAGCATCTAATGTGATGATCATGTGACTCTTTCTTTGAGATTGTTTATATAGTGGATCACATTAATGGATTTTTGTATATTGAAACATCCATGCATTCTTGGTCTTGCTCAATGATGGTTTTGATGTGTTATTGGATTTGGTTTATGAGAATATCTTTTGAATACTTTTGCATCAATATTCATAAGTGAAATTTGTCTGAAGTTTTCTTTGTTGGGATCTTGGTACCAGATGTGGTTTAGGT
The DNA here is from genome assembly GCA_964023405.1 of Apodemus agrarius. NCBI lineage: Eukaryota > Metazoa > Chordata > Mammalia > Rodentia > Muridae > Apodemus > Apodemus agrarius. The sequence goes on along the minus strand of OZ030014.1, from coordinate 112,568,442 downwards.
ACCAGGGTAACTGTGGCTTCGTAGAATGAATTAGGGAGTATTCCTTCTGCTTCTATTTTGTGGAATAGACCTTCTTTTGAGGTCTGGTAGAATTCTGCACTAAAACCATCTGGATCTCGGCTTTTTTTATTGCATGGGAGGATTTTTTTGTTTTCTTTTCTTCTATTCTTTTTCTTTCTATATTCTTTGTTTACATTCTAAAGGCTTTTCCCTTTCCCAGTCCCCCCCCCACCATATGTCCCACAAGTCCTGTTCCCCCTCCCCCATTCCCCAATCACCAGCCCCCTCCCCCATCATTTCTCTGTTCTGATACTCTCCTACAAAACTGGATTTAGTCTTTTCCGGACCAGGGTCATCTCCTTCCTTTTTCTTGGGAATCTTTTGCTTAGCTAATTGTGTCTTGAGTAACCAGAGCTTATGAGCTCATTAATATCCACTTATCAGTGATTGCATTTCATGTGTATTCTTTTGTGATTGGATTAACTCACTTAGGATGATATTTTCCAGATCCAACCATTTGCCTACAAATTGCATGAATTCATTATTTTTAATTGCTGAGTAGTATTCCATTGTATAAATATACCACATTTTCTGTATCCATTCTCCATTGAGGGACATCTGGGTTCTTTCCAGCTTCTGGCTATTATAAATAAGGCTGCTATGAACATAGTGGAGCATGTGTCTTTATTGTATGCAGGGGAATCCTCTGGGTATATGCTCAGGAGTGGTATGACAGGGTCCTCTGGAAGTGTCATGCCCAATTTTCTGAGGAGCCGCCAGACTGATTTCCAGAGTGGTTGTACCATCTTGCATTCCCTCCAACAATGGAGGAATGTTCCTCTTTCTCCACATCCTTGCCTGCACCTGTTGTCTCTTGAGTTTTTAATCTTAGCCATTCTGACTGGTATGAGGTGGAATCTCAGGGTTGTTTTGATTTGCATTTCCCTAATGACTAATGATTTTGAACATCTCTTAAGGTGCTTCTCAGTCATCCGAATTTCTTCCGGTCAAAATTCTTTGTTTAGCTCTGTACCCCATTTTTAATAGGGTTAATTGGTTCTTTGGGGTCTAACTTCTTGAGTTCTTTGTATATATTGGATATTAACCCTCTGTCGGATGTGTGGTTGGTGAAGATCTTTTCCCAATTTGTTGGTTGCCATTTTGTCCTTCTGACACTGTCTTTTGCCTCACAGAAACTTTGTAATTTTATGAGGTCCCATTTGTCAATTCTTGATCTTAGCACATAAGCTATTGGTGTTTTGTTCAGGAACTTTCCCCCTATGCCTATGTCCTCCAGGGTCTTCCCCAGTTTCTTTTCTATTAGTTTCAGTGTGTCTGGTTTTATGTGGAGGTCCTTGATCCACTTGGAGTTGATCTTAGTACAAGGAGATAAGAGTGTGTCAATTCGCATTCTTCTGTATGTTGACCTCCAGTTTAACCAGCACCATTTGTTGAAAAGGCTATCTTTTTTCCACTGGATCTTTGTAGCTCCTTTATCAAAGATCAAGTGACCATATCTCTGTGGGTTCATTTCTGGGTCTTCAATTCTATTCCATTGATCTACTTGCCTATTGCTGTACCATGCAGGTTTTTTTTTTAACACAATTGCTCTGTAGTACTGCTTGAGGTCAGGGATATTGATTCCCCCAGAAATTCTTTTCTTGTTGAAAATAGTTGTAGCTATCCTGGGTTTTTTTTGTTACTCCAAATGAATTTGAGAATTGCCTGATCTAGATCTATGAAGAATTGATTTGGGATTTTGATGGGTATTGCATTGAATCTGTAGATTGCTCTTGGCAAGATGGCCATTTTTACTATATTGATCCTGCCAATCCAAGAGCATGAAATATTTTTCCATCTTCTGAGGTCTTCTTCAATTTCTTTCTTCATGGCCTTGAAGTTCCTGTCATGAATATATTTCACTTGTTTGGTTAGAGTCATGCCAAGATACTTTATATTGTTTGTGGCGATTGTAAAGGGTGTTATTTCTCTAACTTCTTTCTCAGTCTGCTTGTCCTTTGAGTACAGGAAGGCTACTGATTTGCTTGAGTTGATTTTATAACCAGCCACTTTGCTGAAGTTGTTTATCAGCTCTAGTTTTCTGGTGGAGTTTTTCGGCTCACTTAAGTATACTATCATATCATCTTCAAATAATGATAATTTGACTTCTTCCTTTCCAATTTGTATCCCTTTGACTTCCTTATGTTGTCTAATTCCTCTCGCTAGAACTTCAAGTACTATATTGAAAAGATATGGAGAGAAAGGACAGCCTTGTCTAGTCCCTGATTTTAGTGGGATTGCTTCAAGTTTCTCTCCATTTATTTTGATGTTTTGTACTGGTTTGCTGTATATTGCTTTTACTATGTTTAGGTATGGGCCTTGAATTCCTGTTCTTTCCAGGACTTTTAGCATGAAAGGATGCTGAATTTGTCAAATGCCTTTTCTACATCTAATGAGATGACCATGTTTTTTTTTTTCTTTTAGTTTGTTTACATAGTGGATTTCATTGATGGATCCCATATATTGAACCATCCCTGCATCCCTGGAATGAAGCCTACTTGATCATGGTGAATGATCGTTTTGATGTGTTCTTGGATTTGGTTGGCAAGAATTTTATTTAGTATTTTTGCATTGATATTCATAAGGAAAATTGGCCTGTAGTTCTCTTTCTTTGTTGGATCTTTGTGTGCTTTTGTTATCAGCATAATTGTGGTTTCATGGAATGAGTTGGGCAGTGTCCCTTCTGTTTCTATTTTGTGGAATAGTTTGAAGAGTATTGGTGTTAGGTCTTCTTTGAAGGCCTCCTAGAATTCTGCCCTAAAACCATCTGGTCCCGTACTTTTTTTGGATGGGAGGCTTTCTATAACCCCTTCTATTTCTCTAGGGGCTATGGAACTGTTTAGCTGATCTAATTGATCCTGATTTAATTTTGGTATTTGGTATCTGTCTAGGAAATTGTCCATTTCCTCCAGATTCTCCAGTTGTGTTGAGTATAGACTTTTGTAGCAGGATCTGTTGATCTTTTGAATATCCTCAGTCTCTGTTGTTATATCCCCCCTTTCATTTCTAATTTTGTTAATTTGTATACTGTCTCTGTGCCCTTTGGTTAGTCTGGCTAAGGGTTTATCTATCTTGTTGATTTTCTCAAAGAACCAGCTTCTGGTTTTGTTGATTCTTTGTATGGTACTCTTTGTTTCTACTTGATTGATTTCAGCCCTTAGTTTGATGATTTCCTGTCTTCTACTCCTCCTGGGTGAATTAGCTTCTTTTTGTCCCAGGGCTTTCAGGTGTGCCATTAAGCTGCTAGTGTATGCTCTCTCCTGTTTCTTTTTGGAGGCACTCAAGGCTATGAGTTTTCCTCTTAGCACTGCTTTCATTGTGTCCCATAGATTTGGGTAGGTTGTACCTTCATTTTCATTGAATTCTAAAAAGTCTTTGATTTCTTTCTTTATTTTTTCCTTGAGCAAGGTGTCATTGAGTAGAGTATTGTTCAGTTTCCATGTGTTTGTGGGCTTTCTTTTTTTTCTTGCTATTGAAGACCACTTTTACTCCATAGTGATCTGATATTAGGCAAGGGATTAGTTCAATCTTCTTGTATTTGTTGACATCTGTCTTGTGACCAATTATATGATTGATTTTGGAGAAGGTACCGTGCGGTGCTGAGAAAAAGGTATATTATTTTGCATTAGGATGAAATGTCCTATCTATATCTATATCTATATCTTTATCTACATCTACATCTATCTGTCTATCTATCTATCTATCTATCTATCTATCTATCTATCTGTTAAAACCAATTGGTCCAAAGTCAATTTTATCCGATATTAGAGTGGCTACTCTGGCTTGTTTCCTGATACCATTTGCTAGTAAATTTGTCTTCCAGCCTTTTATTCTAAGGTAGTGTTTGTCTTTGACACTGAGATGTGTTTCCTGTATGCAGCAAATTGTAGGGTCCTGTTTCCATATCCAGTCTGTTAGTCTATGTCTTTTTATTGGTGAATTGAGTCCGTTGATGTTAAGAGATATTAAGGAATAGTAAGTATTACTTCCTGACACTTTTGAAATTATTTTTTATATTTGAGTGGTTATCTTCTTTTGGGTTTGATGAGAAGAGGTTTCTATCTTGCTTCTTCTCGGGTGTAGTTTCCCTCCTTGTGTTGGTGTTTTCCCCCTATTATTCTTTGTAGGGCTGGGTTTGTGGAAAGATATCGTGTGAATTTTGTTTTGTCATGGAATACTTTGGTTTTCCCATCTATGGCGATCAAGAGTTTTGCTGGGTATAGTAGTTTTGGCTGAAATTTGTGTTCTCTTAGAGTCTGCATGATATCTGCACAGGATCTTCTAGCTTTCATGGTCTCTGGTGAGAAGTCTGGTGTAATTCTGATAGGTCTTCCTTTATATGTTACTTGGCCTTTTTCTCTTACTGCCTTTAATATTCTTTCTTTGTTTAGTACATTTGGGGTTTTGATTATTATGTGATGGGAGGTATTTCTGTTCTGGTCCAGTCTGTTTTGAGTTCTGTAGGTTTCTTGTATATTCATGGGCATCTCTCTCTTTAGGTTGGGGAAGTTGTCTTACATAATTTTGTAGAAGATATTTGCTGGCCCTTTAACTTGTAAATGTTCCCTCTCATCTATACCTATAATCCTTAGGTTTGGTCTTCTCATTGTGTCCCGGATTTCTTGGATGTTTTGGGTTACAAGCTTTTTGCATTTTGCATTTTCTTTGATTGTTGAGTCCATGGTTCCTATGGTATGAATCAAAATGATAATTCACCACGATCAAGTAGGCTTTATCCCAGGGATGTAGGGATGGTTCAATATACAGAAACACATCAAGGAAATCCACTGCATAAATAAACTCAAAAGAAAAAAACCACATGATCATTTCATTAGATGCTGAAAAAGCCTTTGACAAAATTTTGTATCCCTTCATAATAAAAGTCTTGGAGAGATCAGGAATTCAAGGCCCATACCTCAGTGTAATGAAAGCAATATACTGCAAACCAGTAGCCAACAACAAACTAAATGGAAAGAAACTTGGAGCAATCCTGCTAAAATCAGGGACCAGACAAGGCTGCTCATTTTCTCCCTATCTATTCAATATAGTACTTGAAGTCCTAGCTAGAGCAATGGACAACAAAAGGAGGTCAAAGCTCTACAAATTGGAAAGGAAGAATTCAAAATATCACTATTTGCAGATGCCCTGGTCATATACTTAAGGGACCCCAAAAATTCCATGGAGAACTAAACCTGATAACTTCAGCAAAGTGGATGGATATAAAATTAAGCCAAAAAGAAATCAGTAGACTTCCACTACTCAAAGGATAAACAAGCTGAGAAAGAAATCAGGGAAATGACACCATTTATAATAGCTACAAACAATATTACATACTTTTGTGTGACTCTAAGCAAGCAAGTGAAAGATCTGTATGACAAGAACTTCAAGCCTCAGAAGAAAGAAATTGAAGAAGATCTCAGAAGTTTGGAAGATCTCCCATGCTCGTGGATTGGCAGGATTAATATAGTGAAAATGGCCAACTTGCCAAAACCAATGTAAAGATTCAATTCAATCCCCATCAAGAGCAATCTGCAAATTCATTTAGAATAACAAAAAACCCAGGCTAGTGAAAACTATTCACCACAAAAGATTTCCTGGGAGAATCACTATCCCTGACCTCAATCCCTTCTACAGAGCAATAATGATAAAAACTGTGTGGTATTGGTATAGAGACAGACAAGAAGATCAATGGAATAGAATTGAAGACCCAGAAATGAACCCACACACCTATGGTCACTCGCTATTTGACAAAGGAGCTAAAAGCATCCAGTGGAAAAAGACAGCATTTTTAACAAATGGAGGTCAGCATGCAGAAAAATGAAAATCAACCCATTCTTATTTCCTTGTAAAACTTCAAGCCCAAGAGGATCAGGACCTCCACATAAAATCAGATACACTGAAGCTTATAGAGGAGAGAGTGGGGAAGAACCTTGAACACATGGGCACAGGAAATTTTCTTGAATAGAATACCAATGGCTATGCTCTAAGAACAAGAATCGAGAAATGGGACCTCATAAACCTGCAAAGATTCTGTAAGGCAAGGACACTGTCAATAGGACAAAGTGGCAACCAAGGTATTGGGAAAAAGTCTTTACCAATCTTACATCTGACAGAGAGCGAATATCCTATGTATACAAAGAACTCAAGAAGTTAGACTCCAGAGATTCAAATAACTGTATTAAAAATGGGGTACAGAACTAAACAGAGAAGTTTCAACTGCAGAATATTCAATGGCTCTGAAGCACCTAAAGACATTTTCAGCATCCTTAGTTATCAGGTAAATACAAATCAAAACAACCTTGAGATTCCACCTCACACCAGTCAGAATGGCTAAGATGAAAAACTCAGGGGACAGCAGATGCTGGAGAGGATGTGGAAAGATGATCATTTCTCCATTGCTCTTGGAATTGCAAGCTGGTACAACCACTCTGGAAATCAGTTTGGCGTTTCCTCAGATCATTAGACCTAGTACTGCCTGAGGTCCCAGCTATACCATTCCTGGGCATATACCCAGAAGATGCTCCAACATGTAATAAGGACACATGCTCTACTATGTTCACAACAGCCTTACTTATAATAGCCAGAAGCTGGAAAGAACCCAGTTGTCCTTCAAAAAAGGAATGGATATAGAAATTGTGGTGTATGTACACAATGGAGTACTATTCAACTATTAAAAAACAATGACTTCATGAAATTCTTAGGCAAATGGATGGAACTAGAAAGTGTCATCCTGTGTTAGGTAGCCCAATCAAAAAAGAACACACATGGTATACACTCACTGATAAGTGGATATTAGCTCAAAAGCTCAAAATAAACAAGTTACAATTCACAGACCACAGGAAGCTCAAGAAGAAGGAAGACCAAAGTGGGAGTGCTTTGGTTTTTCTGAGAAAGAGAAAAAAATACTCTCAGGAGTGATTATGGAGACAAAGTGTGGAACAGAGACTGAAGGATAGGCTACCCAGAGACTGTCCTAACTGGGGATTCATACTATAAACAGTCACCAAATCCCGACACTATTATGGATGACAAGAAGTGTGTGCTGAAAGGAGCCTGTTATGGTTGTCTCCTGAGGGGCTCTGCCAGAGCCTTACAGATACAGACACAGATGCTAGCAGCAAACCATTGGACTGAGCATGGGGTCCACAATGGGGGAGTTGGAGGGTAGACTGGAAGAGCTGAAGGGGTTTTCAGCCCCATGGGAAGGACTATGTAGGCTAGTCACATGCTCCAGGGCTCCCAGGGACTAATCCATCAACCAAGGGGTACATATGGTTGCAGCCAAAAGCATGGTAGAGGAATGCCTTGTTGGGCATTAGTGGAAGGAGAGGTCCTTGGTCCTATGAAGGCTTGATAGATGCCCCAGTGTGGGGAAATTGAGGTGGGATAGGTGGGAGTGCGTTGTGTGGAAGGGCATATTCTTGGAGACAGGGAATGGGAGGATGGATTGGAGGTTTTTGTGGAGGGGGGAAACCAGGAAAGCATATAATATTGAAATATAAATGAAGAATATATTCAACAACAACAACAACAACAACAACGATAATAATAATAATAATAATAATAATAATAAAGAATTGACAAATGGGATCTCATAAAATTGCAAAGGTTCTGTAAGGCAAAGAACATTGTCAATAGAACAAAACAGCAACTAATAGATTGGGAAGAGATCTTTACCAATCCTACATCATCCAATAGAGGGCTAATATCCAATATATACAAAGTATTCAAGAAGTTAGAAATAACTGTATTAAAAATGGGCTAAACAAAGCTAAACAAAGAATCTTCAACTGAGAAATATTGAATCGCTGAGAAGCTCCTAAAGAAATGTTCCACACCCTTAGTTATCAGGGAAATGGAAATCAAAACAACCCTGAGATTCCACCTCACACCAGTCAAAATGGCTAAAATTAAAATTCCAGGTGAAAGCAGATGCTGGTGAGGATGTGGAGAAAGAGGAACACTCCTCCATTTCCGATGGGATTGCAAGCTGGTACAACCACTCTGGATATCAGTTTGGCAGGTCCTGAGAAAATTAGACATAGTACCTGAGAACTCAGCTATACCACTCCTAGGCATATATCCAGAAGATGCTCCAACATGTAATAAGGACACATGCCCCACTGTGTTCATAACAGCCTTATTTAGAATATCCAGAAGCTGGAAAGAACCCAGGTGTCCTTCAATAGAGAAATGGATACAGAAAATGTGGTACATTTACACAATGGAGCACTACTCAGCTACTAAAAACAATGACTTCATGAAAGTCTTAGGCAAATGGATGGAACTAGAAAATATCATCTTGAGTGAGGCAATCCAATCAGAAAAGAACATACATGGTATGCACTCACTGATAAGTAGATATTAGTTCAAAAGCTCATAATAAATAAGATACAATTCACAGAGCACATGAAGATCAAGAAGAATAAAGACCAATGTGTGGGTGATTCGATTCTTCTGAGAAAGGGAACAAAATACTCACAGGAGCAATTAAGGAGATAAAGTGTTGAGCAGAGACTGAAAGAAAGACCATCAAGAAACTGTCCTTCCTGGGTATTCATCCTATAAATAGTCACCAAAGCCTGACATTATTGTGGATGCCTAGAAATGCTTACTGAAATGAGCCTGATATGCCTGTCTGCTGAGAGGCCCTGTCAGAGCCTTACAAATACAGAGGCAGATGCTAGCAACCAAGCATTGGACTGAGGGCTAGGTCTCCAATGGAGAAGTTAGAGAAAGGACTAAAGGTGCTGAAGGGGTTTGCACCGAAATAGGAAGAACAACAATATCAACCAACCAAATCCCCCAATCTCTCAGGGACTAATCCATTCAACCAAGGGGCACACATGGCTCCAGCTGTATTTGTAGCAGAGGTATGCCTTGTTAGGCTTCAATGAGAGGAGAAGTCCTTGGTCCTATGAAGGCTTGATAGATGCTCCAGAATAGGGAAATCGAGGGAGGATAGGTAGGAGTAGGTTGGGTGGAGTAACATCCTCATAGAAGCAGGGGGAGGGTGGATGGGTTGGTTAGGGGTTTTCTGGGAAGTAGGTAACCGTAAGTTGGAATAATGTTTGAAATGTAAATGAAGAATATATTCAATAAAAAAGAAACATACAAAAAACCCAAAAGAAATAATTGCAATGGCAAACGAAACTTAAAACTTCTGCACAGTAAATATATTAACATAGTGGAGACAGAGTTTATAGAGGAGAACATTTCATCAGTTATACAACTGATAGAGGCATAATATTTTAATATAAGCAACTTAAAAATTAAATGCCACAACTTATTCCCATCATATAGTAATTAGATAGGTCAAAGAATTTGTAAGTTCTCAAAGACCAAGTACTAATGTTAATAAATATATGGAATATATAAATAAATTTATGGAAAAGTGTTTATAATCCTTAACCATCTAAGATATGCAAATCCAAAGAATGTTGAAGCAACATCTGATCTTAGAATGACTACCACATAAAGTAACAACAACCAATCAAACAAACAAATCCTTGTGAGGATGCAGGGGATCTCAGAATTCTTATGCTTCCTTAGTATAACCACCATGGAAAGGTTATTATTTTTCAAAACCTCAAACTAGAACTACCTAATCCAAGTCCCCATTCCAGAAAATCAATCTGAATGAATCTAAGTCAGCATATTATATAGATACTTACATACTTATGATAGATGCTCCATAATTCACAAAAGGTATATTGTGGAATCAGTCTAGATGTCTACCAAATGAGCAATGTTTTAACAAGTGGTTTATTAGACAATCGGGTTTTATTCAGCCACAAATTAGAATGATAGTTTGCATGAAATTGGATCATCATGTTAAGTGAAATAAACCAGATTCAGAAAACAAATTTCATGGGTAATTTTTGTTAAAAAATATTTGTATAAGGTGTCAAAGTAGAAGGTGGTCTATTTGGAAAAAGCAAGGTAACCACGAAAGAAAGGGAGTACAAGAGATAGTAACGGGATGCTATGGACAAAGTTACCTTCTATAGCTGAATGAAAATTTTGTAATGGACCTCAATCAGAAAGACCATTACTAAGAAAACATTACTTTATACAATGAATATGTAGTAATAAAGATTTTGGGGATAAAACTAAGTAATTGAGTGCAATATGGAAAAGGGAAGTAGTCTAATGTTTGAGATCTGAAGCACTTAACTTGCAGGAAGTTAGAAAAATACAGACAGATTGACAAATGAATAGTGATACAGAAGCTACTCCCCAAAAGGTGTCTTAGAAGTCAAATGTTGAAGGTTTCCAGTGGAGAAATAAGTGGTTAACCGTGTAAAAAGCATCTGAAAGATCAGTGAAAATCTGGTAATGAAACAATCAGTAGATTGCTCAAAGGTCATCTGTGACATTGTCGAAAATAGGGGCAAATCCTCACTAGCATGAGGTTGAGAGAAAGTGAGAGAAGGGAATCAGAAGGAGAAAGTTCCAACTTGGGCCTGGAGAGATGGCTCAGAAGTTAAGAGTACCAACTGTTCTCCCACAGGTCCTGAGTTCAATTCACAGCAACCATATGGTGGCTCACAATGATCTGTAATGGAATCTGATGCCCTTCTTCTGGTGGGTCTGAGGAGAGCAATGGTGTACTCATATACATAAAATAAATAAATAAATCTTAAAAAAGAAAATCACAACTTTGAGAAAGTTATATTATATAATAGAAATAAAGACAGAGTTATGTACAGTTGGAGAGTAAAATGCAATTATGAGAAAAGAAAATTCTAGATGGGAGAAATCTCAGCATGCTGATAGGAACGTTAGGGTTTCAAGGACTGCTGATTGATAAGAAGATTTTGGATAATGTTCTTGATTTAGGGAGTATATATAGGCTTTCTTGTGAGCCTTAGTGCTTTGTGGTCAACTTACCCACTGTATAAAGTGTAAGAGAAGGAAACAAGTAATAGTTTTGGTGAAATCTGAAAACCAGTCATTAGCAAAGAATAACATGTTTCAGGACAAAGTAGGTATCACATAATTATCTCAAAAGTATGTTTGGTTGGCAGGTTCTCTTGTACACCATTTAAATTAATGGTCATTAATTTGAAGTGGAAGTTAGAATCTGAATGGCTGTCTACTCAAATTAACCATGTCCACTACCCAGAGGGGACTTTCATTCATATGCTTTACATTTATGTTTTTGTCATATTATCTTTAAGACATCCAAAAGAGATATACTCTGCAAAAGATGAGGCTTTTTTGTCCTTAGGTAATACATAAGAGGCTCTTGTTAAATACATGAATGTATTGGGTCAGCAATATGACTCAGTGGGTAAAGGCCCTTGCAGTCAAGCCGGGCTGCTTCCATTGAGGCAACATGTCTTCTGGCATCCAATCAAGTAATAAAAGTGTGGCATGAAGGATATCAAGCTTAGGTGATATTGGAATGGCTTGCTGAAAGTCAAGGGCCCAGAGTAAAAAATGAGCTCTTTTAGAAAATAATTATGCTGAAGGACATCTGGGTTCTTTCCAGCTTCTGGCTATTATAAATAAAGCAGCTATGAACATAGTGGAGCACATCTCCTTATTATATGTAGGAGCATCTTCTGGGTATATGTCCAGGAGTGGTATAGCTGGGTCCACTGGTAGTACTATATCTAATTTTCTGAGAAATTGCCAAACTGATTTCCAGAGTGGTTTTCCACTCTGCAATACCACCAACAATGGAGAAATGTTCCTTTTCCCCCACATCCTCTCCAGCATCTGCTGTCCCCTGAGTTTTTCATCTTAGCCATTCTGACTGGTATAAGGTGGAATCTCAGTGTTGTTTTGATTTGCATTTCCCTGATAACTAAGGATGCTGAACATTTTTAGGTGCTTTAGAGCCATTCATGTTTCCTCTGTTGAGAATTCCCTGTTTAGTTCTGTACCCCATTTTTTAATAGGGTTATTTGACTCTCTGGAGACTAACTTCTTGAGTTCTTTGTATACTTTGGATATTAGCCCTCTATTGGATGTAGGGTTAGTAATGATCTTTTCCCAATTTGTTGGTTGCCATTTTGTCCTATTGACTGTGTCCTTTGCTTTCCAGAAGCTTTGCAGTTTTATGATGTCCCATTTGTCGATTCTTGTTCTTAGAGCATAAGTCATTGGTGTTCTGTTCAGGAACTTTTCTCCTGTGCCCATGTGTTCAATATTCGTCCCCACTTTCTCTTCTATAAGCTTCAGTGTGTCTGGTTTTATGTGTAGATCTTTAATCCACTTGGACTTGAGCATTGTACAAGGAGATAAGAACCCAGATGTCCCTCAACAGAGGAATGGATACAGAAACTGTGGTATATATACACAATGGAGTACTATTCAGCTATTAAAAACAATGAATTCATGAAATTCTTAGGCAAATGAATGGAACTAGAAAGTGTTATCCTGAGCAAGGCAACCCAATCACAAAAGAACACACATGGCATGCACTAATTAATAAGCGGATGTTAGCCCAAAAGCTCAAAATAAACAAGTTACAATTCACTCAGCACAGGAAGCTCAAGAAAAAGGAGGACTTAAGTGAGGGTGCTTTGATTCCTCTAAGAAAGGGAACAAAATACTCACAGGAGCAATAAGGGAGACAATGTGTGGAGCAGAGACTGAAGTAAAGGCCAACCAGAGACTGCCCTACTTGGGGATTCATCCTATAAACAGTCAACAAACCCTGACACTACTATGGATGACAAGAAGTGTATACCAAAAGAAGCATGCAATGGTTGTCTCTGGAGGGGCCCTGCCAGAACCTTACAAATACAGAGGCAGATTCTAGCAACCAACTATTGGACTGGGCATGGGGTCCCCAATGGAGAAGCTGGAGGGTGGTCTGGAGAAGCTGAAGGGGTTTACAGTCCCATGGGAAGAACAGTGATTTCGGCCACCCAGACACCCCAAGACTCCCAGGGACTGAACCATAAACCAAGAGGCACATATGGTTCCAGCCGAAAATGTAGCAGAGGAAGGCCTTGTTAGGCATCAGTGGGAGAAATGGTCCTTGGTCAGGTAAAGTCTCAACAGAGGCCCCAACAAAGGGAAACCTAGGGGAAGGAATGGGAGTGTGCCGGGTATAGGGGCATATATTTGCAGGCAGGGGGAAGGAGGAGGGGTTGGGAGTCTTTGGGGAGGGGGAAAATCAGGAAAGGTTTTACCATTGGCAATGTACATGAAGATGATATTCAATAGAAAAAGAAAAGAAAAAGAAAAAATTATGCATATGCACAAATGAATTTTATGGGTCAAAATTTATGGTTTCTACTATTTTATGGAAGAAGGCTTTAATTTTTATTTTCAAAATTCCTTCATACTCTTAAAATATTTTTGTGAATCCTTTTGAACATTTTTTATGTGTGACATGTCTCTTGAGATTTTTCTATTATAAATTAGAAATCAGTAAGTTAGAAAGTTATTTCATTAAAGAATAAACCTATTACATATTATTTAGTATTTATTTACTATACATTGTTTATTACAGAAATAATGTGTTTTTAGTGAAATATAACTATTTCTCAAACAAAGAAACAAAAAACACATCAGAGCCCTTTTACATCAGTTCCTGAACAGATATAGCTGGGTTATTATCTCCTCATCTGTATTTAATATTCTATAAGCACATGTGTCAAACAGACTCCCAAAAACTGTGTGAACATGGGAAGGAATGAATATTATTACAAAAGTAACTATGAGAGGGTCATTCACATCCACTTGGGACCCCACACTTTGACAATGAGTGCTTTCAGCAACAGCTAATAAAAAGCCAATCAAACATGATCATTGGCTATCTTTGTAGCATATGCTATTGCAAAGGTAAATAAAATAGACCAGTTTCTTGTTTAATTTAAAAATGTAGTGATTGATAATTTGTTTCCCTTTCAATTTTAGTTTTGTTCTAACTATTGTATTTCTTAAATATATAGAATTGGTGAAATTAAGGAAATAACAAATAAATAATTAAGTTTATTGTTTAACCCTGCAAATTGAGTTCCAAAGAAGTGGTATGATTCTTAGAACTTACCAAAGGTGTCAGACAGAAAATGAAAAATTGCTAAGTTGAGTTGTTTTTTTTTTTAAGTGCAGATAATTCTATAAAATCAGAATACTTCAGCATATAAATTAGCATCCAGATTCAATCAAATATTCATTCTGAAGTAACCCTTTTGTTAGGTCATGTTACTGCTTAGATATGAGATGTGGGATTTAGAAGGAGGGAGGAGGCTACTGGATTTTATTTGCTTTTATTTTATTTTATTTTATTTTATTTTATTTTATTTTATTTTATTATTTTATTTTATTTCAAATTCCTTGAAAGAATGGTGACACTGTGGAATGAGTCATTTGCTTCAAGAACATAAATGGCATAAAGGAAATAAAGGGGAGGACCTGAAAACCAATGAAGAGTTTATAACCTCCTAAATTCATTTTATTTGCCAATTATGATATAAACAGTCCTTTGACTTACTGGGTATCACTCAGGGATGCTGTAAATAGTCACCATTTCCTTCATTCTTTAATTATTACCTAAGACACTGTATAGATCCCAACACATATTCAAAAGAAACACAAAGCCAGTGTATCACCCTCAATATTTAAAACAATTAGTTGATTTATTTTTTTCCCTTCATCCCCACACACATTTCAGAAGCCTGTCTGTAAGCAGGGACAAATATGGCCTGCTCTGTTAAATGAGTAGATATTTTTTGTAGTAATTGGATCAGTTAGTTAAGTTTGGGACAATTCTAAAAGCTTTGAGTATGAATATATGACAAAAAAGTAGATGATGCCTTTAACATCCTTCACAACAATTTTTTAAGACAAACATTTTTTTCTCACTTTTGAAAAAGAAAATGAATGGTCTGCTCTGCTGAAACTTGTTCAGTTTGAAGCCTCTGTCAAGTTACATGAAAGTAATGTATGTTCTTACATGGTCACTGTCACCAAAGTTACACGCTTTTCTTAAAGCTGGAAGGTATATATGAATGAAACATTTAATAAAGTCATGTAAGTTATTTGTAGAACATTCATTCTTTGAATACTTAAGCACTTAACTACAGTGAGTCTCAAGTTGGGTACATGTTAGCGTTACCAAGAATAATTTCAAACAAAATGGCTAAGCAAGTTTTGGCTGCCTTCAGATAAATTAAGGTCAGCAGTTAGTTTTGTTTAAAATCATGTAATTCTAATGTGCTAAATACTGCTCTGCCCAAAAATATGTGTAAAGTGTGCTTGTAATCTTCATTGAAACCCAGTCAGATAAGGGGTTTGCTTCCTAGGACAGTGGCCAGGTGTTAAGTATTGTTGATGCACTATTAAGATCTACTAATATTACTACCACTGTTAACAGTAAGCTCTTTAAGTTCTTATTGTAACCACTCCTGATGTTCTTCTTCCTGTAAATACTGGGGAATGGGATGCTGATTCCTAAATAAAAAGAGTTGGACACTCTCTTCCTGTCCTGGCTGCTTTGAGCAAAAGACTGCCAATCTAATAGTTCTGTATCATGAACAAGGCCATCTTTAGACTACACAATAATGGCTAGCAGGTTTGACTTATCTCCTGAAGGTATAATCTCACCCAGGGCTGTTTGAAGCAGTTTGCATCAGATTTTATGCTGCCATGAGCTTGATGAATTCTAGATGACTCCACAATCAACTCTACATAGATCAAAGCAGCTGTTCAGAAGGATTGTAATAATTGGGGAAAACACAGATTATCACTTGAATGTAATGTGTACTGTAATTGATACTAACAGCCCTTCTAGGGTTATGTAAGTAGGCTGATCAGAATCTTTTAATGAATTGGTGAAGTTACAATTAAATTTTCTCTACATACAATTCTCTATTATTATAGATTGTATATATAGTTCGCTACCTTTTAAATGTTTTAATATTTGGGCCAATAAAGGCTTCTATCAAGTGTTTTTCCCCTTTTCTACTTTCCTTAGTGCCAGTTGAGCTGGTAGCATGAATAAAGATGGCAGGTTAATCATGATGACAGGCAATAAGGCAAGAAGCAATAGATATACTACCTGAGCAGTTGGTAGGCCAAGGTGTGAATGCTGAAAGGTAACTGGCCATAGGCAGTTGAAGAAGCAGTGTAGTTGAGCCCTGAGAGTAGCCAGAGCAGGAACACAGGTGATGTAAGTACAAATACAGCAGCAGAGGGTGGTGAACTCAGACTGAAGAAGAATAAATGCTGGAAAAGAAGAATAAATGGCTGAAGGAAGAAAGCTCCAGGCCTTGGTCACTGCAATAGTTACAGAGAGCTGGCAAGACTTTATGGCCAAGAAACCCAAGCAATGCTGTTCTGCCAAGCAATTAACACTGACTGTTGTCAAGGGCTGAGGGATTATAACATCTCGGCCTGCCTGGAAGCTTCAATGCCAGCTGCAGCCAAGGGAATGTTGGCTTCCTAAACCTGAAACATACATAGCCAAAGATCTTGATGGTTAAATCCTACAGAAGAGCAGATCTCTTCAGAAGAGCACCTACTGTGGCTGTTTCCACCTGATGTTTGCTGCTGCTTACTGTTGTCCAATGCAGAATAATAAAAAAAGCTGCCAGATTTCCACCTTTGAAAAGCTGTTGGACTTCTCAAGATTTCTCTCCAGGTAGAGTAAAAGCTTGCCAGCTAGTTGGTGGGTCACATGAGGTATAGAGCCTCTGATTTGTCATTTCCTGATTCTGACTCATAACTCCTCTTAGTGACTCACACATTTATCCATGAATGAGTCTGACCTAAAAACCTGGATGGAAATGTCTTTGGTAGATGGAATCTGTGGGAGGTAGGAGTCCTGGAGCTGCCAGAAACTGCATTGCTGCTAAATATAAGGACAGGGAGAGACAACCACATTTATAGAAAAGCAGAGATGGAAACTGATGGTCTTAGATTTAGACTCTCCTTTAGGTTTAAGTATGTTTCTGAATCTATTATAAGATGATTCATATTATTTGATAGTATCAAAGAATGTCCTGCTTCAAAACCCATTGTCTAAATAATGCTAGCATATTGCTTGGAGAATACCCATGCCCATTATAAGTCAGAGGAGGGCTTTGCTCATCTTAGGACCAAGTATATAGAGGAGAACCTTCTTAATTGTTGCTCATGGTGATGGGAGGGAGTACACATGCTCTGAAGAGCATGGAATACTACAAAGAGTACATTGTAACACATTGCTATGTGCAATAACATTTACTTCAAAGTGAATACCACAGAAAAAAATCTTCACAGAGATTGAGGTACCAGTTTTTATTGTATCAGGAAAATTAACTTTGAATTTACAAGGAGAAAATCTGACTGGAGAAAATCTGACTGGAGAAACTACAAAGGATTCTGAAATTTCATAATTTGTATTTTAACATCTGTAGAATTTTTTAGCATGTAGGTCAAGAATTTTCATTCAAAAGTTAGCCTAGTGCTGGAATTCAGTAGGGAGAAATGAAATCTTTAGTCATTGATTTTTATATGAAACTGACCTTTTTTTTTCCTTTATGGAGCTTCACTAATGTTTCTAACTTCCATTCCTCATTTTTTTCTGTTTTGATTTTAGCGTCTCTCTGGGGATCTCTCAGAGATTTCTTCCTGCTTCCCTAAGATTAGACACTTCTTTGACTCTTTCCCGAGCACATGCAAATGACAACAGACAGTTTGAGTTGAGAGCCATGTTAGTTTTACTGAGTCAAATTATTTAGGTTATCAGAGGTTTTTTTGTGGATATATTAAGAGAAATTCTGTCTGTTTAATGTAGTCATTGTAACTCAGAAAAGACTTCTTGGATTAACTTGGATTGGTCTGTCAATCTTAAGAGAAAAACTGTATAGGCCTGGGAGTTTATTTCTTATTTTAAGAGGGTGATTATGCTGATATGGATGTATATTACCATTCTCATCCTAGGCAAGTGTCATATTTGTAGGACACATGAGGCACTCGTAATGTAAATATTTGTAGTATTTAAAGTTCTAGCTTAGCCACAGTTAACATTCTGCAATGAATTTCAGGCATCATTAAAATTGTACTTAAATTATCCACATATACTTGAAATAAATGTACTTAGATGATATAATTTCTTCAATTATTAGATTTATCTTCCTTCTCCTTCCTTCCCCAATATCTTTGCTGGGTGCTGCCTATTTGTTTTTCATAGTTAGGGAGTTTAGAAACTATTTAAGCATAATGGAAGCAGACAGAGGGATCTTATTCTTCCTAGGGACATTTGCAGGAGATAAACTAAGTTAATCTAAGGCCTCAAACCTGTTAGGCACTGTTTTAATAATGATAGTTTCATACCAGTTATTTGATGTATATCTTACATCAAACTTAGCTTACTTATAACTTGTATAACTTAGCTTACCTTTCTTCAGATAACTTTAACTATTGGGAACAAGTTTCTCAATATCTTGAGCATCAGATGTCAGATTCCACCTCTGACTCCAAGTCAAACAGTCTCAAATAAGAAAACATCTGCTAAGTATCCCTTTGACAATGAGAGCCTACTTCTAAGGCATTTTGTCATTTTAAATATTCACTACTACCTGGCCAGTGAGGTTGCTTGGTGGGTAAAAGGATTTGCTATACTATCTTGATGATCTGAGTTTGATGCCCTAATTCCACAGTGGAAGGAAAGAACTCATTTGTGAATCATGTCCTCTGATCTTCATGTGTGCATTCTCTCTCTCTCTCTCTCTCTCTCTCTCTCTCTCTCTCTCCCTCTTTCCATCTCCCCTCAAGAAATAGTAAAATAATATTTACAAAATTAAAAAAGAACAGAATTTAGCATTACCACTTTGAGGCATACCTCACTCCAGCCATGAGAACTAGAATAAGCAAAGCCATAGCTCAAGCTCCAGTGGTGCTTTTTCCAGCTATAGCCACATCAGCTAATTTATTCTTGTCTTGGAATACATCATGCTAAGATGTGCTATAATGGACTTGAGATGACTTTGTTTACTCCCTAGATTCTCTCATTAAGGTTAGGGATGAAATCCCTCTCCATGGAAGCCCAGCAGAAATCTAATGATTGACAGTCTTTTGGAGACTTTTGCAGTTCCATATATGAGGCCCAAAAGTAATGAAACTGGAAGCTATGCTGTGATTGGTGAAAATTACAGCATCATCTTTGTTGTGGTAGTATAACTCATCTGTTGTGTGTTCCAATATTAGGTCCAATTAAAAGCACCTATTGCATTGTCTTTTCTTTTGTATCTTTGACTTCTTTTATTGCTAATAGAGCAGGCTGAACTGGTAACACAGAGAGGAAATAGAGACAGCGACAATAGACAGAAATAGCAACAATGTTGGCCATGAGAAGGTGGCTGAGTTCCAAAATATAAGGCTAGAGATGGCAAGGAGCAGTGGTGGCAATGATGATGGATGGTGGAAGTAAAGGAAAAATAGAAGGTTGTAAAGTTCTCAAGTTGAGGAATTGCAGGACCTGGTCACTGGAATACTTCAAGAGAACTGATAAGCTCTAAGGGCAGTGGGCCCTGATACCCAAGGCCTATGAGCTGTAACCCTAGTTTCTACTAGGGACTCTGGGTCATAATAGTCAAAGCTTGTGAACTGTACCACAAGCTGGATCTACAGTGGGAAAACTGTAGAAAAGTAAAGTGCTTCACCCTTCAAATAATTATTTCTTAATTTTGGTTTTATAGACAGAAATAAAAAAGTAAAATTGTGCCAATAACCCATTATCTTCTTTTCTTACAATTCAAGATAAGATTATCTCCCTCGTTTCAGGGGGTGGGGTGAGAGGGATCACTTTCAGTAAATGATTGGTGATGGGTGTGACCTACCTTCTCTTGTCTGCTTTCACACTCCAAATCTGCTGATGGTTTTCTCCAGTTTACTTATGAGATGAATTTTGAGAGTTCAAGTTGGATGTCAAAGCAACACCTGTACCAAGCAGGCACCATAACAGTTAAAACCCTTTCAAAATTAGAGGCATGCTGTAGCTCTTCTGACTTGTAAACTTCTACATGAAGTAGGTCTTGTCTTCATTGTTTTAATTTTCCATGCCAGCTCAGCCCCAAATTTATTTTTCAGATTGTTAAGGTAGATATCTAATTAATATTGCTTTTTTGCTTAGTAAAACAAAATCTAGCTAATATTATAAATAAGCAATTTTGCTGTCCAGATAATTATGGATAACTCAAATTATTCCATCTGTTTTCATTTATTCAATTAATCTTGTATAATTTGTGCAGGTACTGGGTGCTTTCTATGTGCTTAAGATGGAACTGAATGAAAAGCAGCCTTCTTTATATTCTAACGTAGATGTAATTCATGTTGTGGAGATAATAAATAAATAAATGATATAGGGAAGTAATAATACTAAGAATATACACAGAGCCTAAGAATGTGATCAGGTTAAAAACAGAATATTATCTACTTAGTGTAAAGTCTCCTGGATAAAATTGTTTTTGATAACTTGCCATTTGAACAAAAACCCAAGTAAATGAAGAGAAAATGTCACACAGGTCTAGGGTATTCTTCTGATATGAGACTTTGGGGGTATATGTGAAACTGTCTAGTATGGGTACAGCAGAGCCCAATGTGTCTGAAGCAGCATATTGGATGGAAAGCATGATAGTTAAGAAGGAGTGAAAGTGGACACAGAAACACATGAAGGAAGATTTTATCCAGACCAGTTAAGTGGGATGAGACTGGATTGTTTTGCATTTAGAAATAGGCGCCTATTATGTCCTTTATCTAAATAAACAACAACAACAACAACAACAACACTCCACTTTTGTGCCATAGGGAGAAAACAGACAGATTAAAGGGCTTCCAGAAAAATGAAATATAAGTGAGTGAATAAAGTGAGATTGAACAAAGGAGGAGTAGAAAATTTTAACAGGGCAGAAAAAGTATTTGTTTAGTTAGTTTGAACTTAGTTTAGGCTAGTACATGTGGACTGAACTTTTGGGGGCTCCATAGAAACAATAGGAAAGCTCTATGGCATTTCTCTTAACCTTACAACACAGTGTAGAATAAGAATTTACTGACTATAAAGTAGGAAGCTTAAAAGTAAGAATAGAACTTTGTTTAGTGCTATCTATGCCTGCTGAAGGAAGAGCCAGCATCAGGAAGACCCAAAGGCCCCATCTTCAGGGCAGTAGTAGAAATAGAGACTCTGGATGCACCTAGTCTAGTAAGTTCTGTCTTCTTGTTGTACAGACTTGTGTTTGTCCTACATCATCACAGCCTTTATGGACCTGTCAAATGTCCCTGAGACTACATAAGTTTTTAAGGATAGAAGATTCATGAGAGATCCATCCCACCTCTCACAGTGTACAATACTACAATTAGAAGGATTCTGTCTACCAGAGTTCAAGTAGGAAGAAAGCAGAGTGCTGTGCCATGGAAATCAATGCCTGGATGGTGATTGACCCCCTGTGTCAAGTGCTATTAGACAATGATACAAAGAGATATAAAACCCTAGTCAGTCACTTAGTATTTCCTGCATCACATGTCACTGATGATACTTGCTTTGGACATGAGCTCTATGTAGCTGTAGGCAGACAAAAATGGTATCAGCTTTGGCTAATGGTTCTGGTCCTGTGCTGTGTTGATTTCAACAGGCTGTTAGGCTCCAGGTTATGGACTGATATTGTTATGTATAAGATTTTTTTTTACCTCACTCTTCCCTGCCTCCATACCACATTATGGAAAGATTAACCACACATTTGGAGAGGGTATAGAAAATTAGTTGCTGTATAGAAGCCAGGCACCGATTACTCTAAAGTGAGGCCTAGGTCCAGACAGAATTTTAGGGCATTCTACCATGTACTGGAGCATAGGGTGTGGTATTTGTCCCCACCCTGGCTCAAAGTGGAGGCTTCTAAGGAAGAACCACTTCTTTTAGACACTTAGCTTAGTTAATTTTGAACAAAACAACTTTATATTTGCAATCTAGCCTGGCATTTGATCTCCCTCTAGTGCTGAGACAATGACAGGACATTCAGGATGGATTTGGACATGCATAGATTTACTGTGCCATCTCATGATGAAATTGAGGAACAGTCTACAGGTCCAGAGAAAATAATAAAAAATAGCTTATAATTCTAAAATGATAGGTATAATATTTTCATAATAGATATAAACCATGGATAAACATATCAAATCCTTCACTGTGCAGATGTTGGTTAGTCAAAAGCACCAAGAACTGCCAGAGAACCATGACTTCATCTTACTGACAAAGTAAGATGATATTAAATGACTATACAGTAAGGAATATATGCAAACTCTCAAGGTTTAAAAAATCTTTCTAAAGAAAAGTCAATAATCTCCAGAAAAATACTGAAATAGTTCAGTATTCTAACAGAGAAAATGTAGAGATGGTAGCAAGCGAAAATACCACAAATCATTGCTTAAACTAAATAATACTCTAATTCAAAACAATGAACATAGTTACAAAATTGTCAACAAATTATTAATAAACCCAAATCCAGCAGCACATTAGAAGTATTATTCAGAATAATTAAGTAGAAATCACTCTACAGTCTAAGAAAGGTTCACCAGATATGATATCACCAATATCATATCAATAGAAGAAACACAAAGGCCGTATGCTACCTCATAAATACAGAAAATTCACTTGACAAAAGTCAGCATTGTTTCATGATAAAACTGAACAAATTATGCACAGAAAGCACGCACCTTTGTTAAATGCCATACAACAAGCCAAAATCTAACACAAAATGGGGGGGGGGAAGGGGAGGTTGAATATCTGAAATAAGGCAATAATGTCAAATTTTACTATTTTATTCAACATAGTGCTAGAAGCTCTAGCCAGAAGAAGAGAAAATGAAGTATAGGTCATCTAGATTTTATAGACAAAGCTATGGTTCTCAATTGATACATATATGCTTACATATAGAAAAGTCCCCAAATCCACCAAAATGTATTATTAATGATAGATTAACAATTATTAATATTTATTAAAAGTATTTTAATTTAAAAATTATATAAAAATTAAAAAAATGAGCATAGATCAAAATAGGTATTTCTCAATGGCACTTATATAAGAAGCATCAGGTACACAAATACACATCATCCATTATCAGGAAAATTCAAACCCAAGCCTCTTTGAGATATTTCTTACTCTAGTTAAAATTATTAATATCAGAGAAATAAATTATTTTAATTAAAATTTATTTATCTACTATTAAAATGTATTTAAATTATTATTAATAAAACATTAATAGTCTAATTTGGCAGTGTTGTTATGTACAAAGCCAACATACAAAAAAATAGTAACATGGGTATATAATAATAAAGTTATTTGAAAAAGAACTTAAGGACACGAGTCTATTCAAAGTAGACACAATGATCCAGAAATAAATTTATTCTTTGATGAGAACTATGAAACCCTGATGAGAGTAACTGAACAGGACATGAAAAAATGTTGACAAAAAAATCAGTATGCTTAAAATGTCCATGTAATCTATGGATCCAATGTTAGATTTATTTTTTTAAAAAATCCTTTAAATTTTTCATAGAAAGAGAAAAGGGCCTTGAATTCCTGCTCTTTCCAAGACTTTTAGCATGAAAGGATGCTGAATTTTGTCAAATGCTTTTTCAGCATCTAATGAGATGACCATGTGGTTTTTTTCTTTCAGTTTGTTTATGTAGTGGATTACATTGATGGATTTCCGTATATTGAACCATCCCTGCATCCCTGGGATGAAGCCTACTTGATCATGGTGGATGATCGTTTTAATGTGCTCTTGGATTCGGTTAGCAAGAATTTTATTTAGTATTTTTGCATCTATATTCATAAGAGAAATTGGCCTGTAGTTCTCTTTCTTTGTTGGATCTTTTTGTGGTTTAGGTATTAGCGTAATTGTGGCTTCGAAGAATGAGTTGGGCAGTGTCCCTTCTGTCTCTATTTTGTGGAATAGTTTGGAGAGTATTGGTGTTAAGTCTTCTTTGAAGGTCTGGTAGAATTCTGCACTAAAACCATCTGGTCCCGTACTTTTTTTGGTTGGGAGGCTTTCTATAACCCCTTCTATTTCTTTAGGGGTTATGGGACTATTTAGCTGATCTACTTGATGCTGATTTAATTTTGGTATTTGATATCTGTCTAGGAAATTGTCCATTTCCTCCAGGTTCTCCAGTTGTTTTGAGTATAGACCTTTGTAGTAGGATCTGATGATGTTTTGAATTTCCTCAGTTTCTGTTGTTATGTCTCCCTTTTCATTTCTAATTTTGTTAATTTGTATACTGTCTCTGTGTCCTTTGGTTAGTCTGGCTAAGGGTTTGTCTATCTTGTTGATTTTCTCAAAGAACCAGCTCCTGGTCTTGTTGATTCTTTGTATGGTTCTCTTTGTTTCTATTTGATTGATTTCAGCCCTGAGTTTGATGATTTCTTGTCTTCTACTCCTCCTGGGTGAATTAACTTGTTTTTCTTCCAGGGCTTTAAGGTGTGCCATTAAGCTGCTAGTATATGCTCTCTCCAGTTTCTTTTTGGATGCACTTAGAGCTATGAGTTTTCCTCTTAGCACTGCTTTCATTGTGTCCCATAGATTTGGGTAGGTTGTACCTTCATTTTCATTGAATTCTAAAAAGTCTTTGATTTCTTTTTTTATTTCTTCCTTGACCAAGGTGTCATTGAGTAGAGTATTGTTCAGTTTCCATGTGTATGTGGGCTTTCTGTTGTTTTTGTTGTTATTGAAGACCACTCTTACTCCATGGTGATCTGATAGAAGGCATGGGATTAGCTCGATCTTTAACTCAAGCAAGTCAGTGGCCTTCTTGTACTCAAAGGACAAGCAGGCAGAGAAAGAAATTAGGGAAATAACACCCTTCACAATAGCCACAAACAACATAAAATATCTTGGCGTAACTCTAACCAAACAAGCGAAAGATCTGTACAACAGGAACTTCAAGTCCTTGAAGAAAGAAATCGAAGAAGACCTCAGAAGATGGAAAAATATTTCTTGCTCCTGGATTGGCAGGATCAATATAGTAAAAATGGCCATCTTGCCAAAAGCAATATACAGATTCAATGCGATCCCCATCAAAATCCCAACTCAATTCTTCATTGATCTAGAAAGAGCAATTCTCAAATTCATCTGGAGCAACAAAAAACCCAGGATAGCTAAAACTATTCTCAACAATAAAAGGACTTCTGGGGGAATCAATATCCCTGACCTCAAGCAGTACTACAGAGCAATTGTGTTAAAAACTGCATGGTATTGGTATAGCAACAGGCAAGCAGATCAATGGAACAGGATTGAAGACCCAGAGGTTAACCCACAGACTTATGGTCACTTGATCTTTGATAAAGGAGCCACAACCATCCGGTGGAATAAAGATAGCCTTTTTAACAAATGGTGCTGGTTCAACTGGAAGTCAACATGCAGAAGAATGCGAATTGATCCAATCTTATCTCTTTGCACTAAGATCAACTCCAAGTGGATCAAGGACCTCCACATAAAACCAGACACACTGAAACTATTAGAAAAGAAACTTGGGAAGACCCTGGAGGACTTGGGCACAGGGGAAAAGTTCCTGAACAGAACACCAATAGCTTATGCTCTAAGATCAAGAATCGACAAATGGGACCTCATAAAATTACAAAGTTTCTGCAAAGCAAAGGACACTGTCAGAAGGACAAAACGGCAACCAACAAAGTGGGAAAAGATCTTCACCAACTCCACATCCGACAGAGGGCTAATATCCAATATATACAAAGAACTCAAGAAGTTAGACCGCAAAGAACCAAATAACCCTATCAAAAAATGGGGCACAGAGCTAAACAAAGAATTTTCACCAGAAGAAATTCGGATGGCCGAGAAACACCTTAAAAGATGTTCAACATCATTAGTCATCAGGGAAATGCAAATCAAAACAACCCTGAGATTCCACCTCACACCAGTCAGAATGGCTAAGATTAAAAACTCAAGAGACAACAAGTGCTGGCGAGGATGTGGAGAAAGAGGAACACTCCTCCACTGTTGGTGGGATTGCAAAATGGTAAAAAAACCGCTCTGGAAATCAGTTTGGCGGTTCCTCAGAAAATTGGGCATGTCACTTCCAGAGGACCCTGGCATACCACTCCTGGGCATATACCCAGAGGATTCCCCTGCATGCAATAAGGACACATGCTCCACTATGTTTATAGCAGCCTTGTTTATAATCGCCAGAAATTGGAAGGAGCCCAAATATCCCTCAAAGGAGGAATGGATACAGAAAATGTGGTACATTTATACAATGGAATACTACTCAGCAATTAAAAATAATGAATTCATGCAATTTGTAGGTAAATGGTTAGACCTGGAAAATATCATCCTGAGTGAATTAACCCAATCACAAAAGAATGCACATGAAATGCAATCACTGATAAGTGGATATTAATGAGCCCAGAAGCCCTAAATACTCAAGACACAAATAGCAAGTCAAATGATTCCCAAGAAGAAGAAAGGAGAGGACCCTGGGCCTGTAAAGATTGCATCCAGTTTAGTAAAGAAACCGAGGGGGGAGGGGGAATTATTGGGGAACAGATGGGGGGAGAGGAACTATGGGAACTATGGTGGGTGGGAACTGGGAAAGGGGAAAGCCTTTGGAATGTAAACATAGAATATAGAAAATAAAATAAAAAAATTTAAAAAAAAATAAAAATAAATAAAAAAAAGAGAAAAGGGAAGCATGAAACTATGTGGAATAATAAAACAACACCAAAAATAAAAGAGTGTTAAGCAAAGGGAACACAGAATGACCCACTTTACCATCTGTCTTTAAAGCATGTGAGTTTGAAGTCAGTCTGAGCTATCTATAAACAAAATAAAACAAAACAAAACAACAACAACAAAAACTACAACTTCTTTAAATAATACCTAAACAGCAAAGTTGCTTGGTAAAACCCAAAGAGAACAATGAAACAGTATTGAATCCTTAAAAGTAAACCCATAGATCTCCAAGTAAGTGATTTTAGACAAAAATCCTAAGATTTTTGGCCAAAAAGTCTTTACAGTAAGCAGTGCTAGGAAAATTGGGTATCCTACAGCAGAAAAAAGATGCTTTCTGTGTCTGGCTGGCATCAGTCAACTTAAAATGCATCAAAGTCCTAAATGTATGATGTGAAACTTTGAAATTTCCAGAAGAAAACATGAATTACTTGAGAATATCAGAATTAGCAAGAGTGATTTATTTATTTATTTATTCATTCATTCATTCATTCATT
Source organism: Apodemus agrarius (assembly GCA_964023405.1). Lineage (NCBI taxonomy): Eukaryota > Metazoa > Chordata > Mammalia > Rodentia > Muridae > Apodemus > Apodemus agrarius. The sequence goes on along the minus strand of OZ030014.1, from coordinate 112,541,201 downwards.
TATTTTGCTATAACAAAACAATAAAGAGAAAACCTTTGCTTCGATCTGTAGAATAGGAGAAAATATGTGAGAATTACACTTTATGCGAGGAGTTAATATCTAGATTATATAAGTTTAAACAACAGTAAAGAAAATGGATCTACAAAATGAACATACATCTTAATAGGTATTTCCTAAAGGCACTCATATAGGAAGTTGTCAGGTACAGATATGCAAATCATATGTCATCAGGGAAACTTAAACCACTATGAAATATTTTCTTTCATATTTCTCTAATAATATTTCTCTAGTTAGAATTATTAATGTTATTTATTATTAAAGCAAAGGTATGAAATATCAATGAGGGTATGGAGAGAAAGGGCTATTGCATCTTTTCTGGCAAAGAAAATTTCTACATTTACTATCAAAATAATATTGGGGTCCTTCAAAGAGTTAAAATACATCTACCTCATAATGCAATAACCCCACAAACTGGACACATGTTCAAAGGAAATATCAGCTTGGTCAAGTGACACTGTCCAGTTCTGCCTAGCATAGGTTTAACCCATCACTAGGCACTATAGTTAAGACAGAAGATGAATTTACATCAAGGGAAAGAGAGGCATATTCACACAAGGTAGCCACAGAAAAGGATGGAATCTTGTCATTTGTGGCAACACAGATACCACAGGAGGAACTTAAATAGAATAAAGCAAGCATAGAAAGCAACAAAACAACTATAGGGTATAGTTCACGTAGAATTTAAAAGTATGAACTCACAGAAGCTCAGTGTAGAATAGAAGTTAGCTGACTCCATGGGGAGAAGTAGGGAGGGAGGGAGAGGCTGATTATGGGTGAAGCAGCATTAAAGTGGAAATAAGAAATCCTGGTGTTGTGCTGCACAGTAAGCTAACTATGGATAATCATAATGTATTTTTGTGTCTTTGTGTATGTTGGGTATACATGTGTTTATATGCTATTCATGTGTGCACCTATGCAGAGTGCATGTGGAGATCCCAGGCTGACAGGAAGTTTTCCTCAATCATTTGTCATTTTGTTAATCGAGGCAGGGTCTCTCAACTGAATGTAGTACTCACCAGTCTGGTTAGTCTAGCTAGCTGGCTTGCCTGGGCATTCTCTGTCTCTGTGTTCCAAAGCTGCATTACAGGCAGGCTCTATGAGCATCTGGCATTTTACATGGGTTCTGAAGATCTATACTCTGGTCCTCATGTCTGTGGCAAGAATTGCATCTGCTGAGCTATCTCTCAAGTTCCCTAGCAATGTGTATTTTTAAAATTTTTAAAGAAGTAATAAATGTCTGAAATAGATAGGCTTCATCTGCTTTAACATTATGCAATGTGCCCGGTGGTGATGGCACATGCCTTTAATCCCACCACTTGGGAGGCAGAGGCAGGCCGATTTCTGAGTTCAAGGCCAGCCTGGTCTACAGAATTGAGTTCGAAGACAGCCAGGGCTACACAGAGAAACCCTGTCTCCAAAACAAAACAAAACAAAACAAAACAAAACAAAACAAAACAAAACAAAACACCCATTATGCAATGCATATATCTATCAAAACATTACATACTACACAAATTTATAATTTTATTTTTTTAGATAAAGTATAGAAAAAGAAAAATCTAGCAAAATTAGGAAAATGCTGGGTCATAAAGTCTAAACAAATTCCAAAGGATTGACAAGATGGAATACATGTTTTTCCATCATAGTGGAAGTTAGGCTAAGCCAATCACATTCAAATGACTAGAGGATCTTCATATGCCTAAAAACCACTTCAATAAATAATATGGATAAAAGAAATTATAATGGAACTGATAACATATGTTGATGAACCAAATGGTGACTATAAAGACATGTTAGAAAAGAAAAATCAATGGTGGAACTGCCTACATTAATAGCATTAAAGAAACTTTAGGAGATAATGATTTTCTCCCCAAATCATTAACTACAAATAAACCGTCACAGGAGGGACACCTTGACCATTACCAGTTCAGGCAGAGACTATAATGAACTGTCGATTACTTGTAAATAGAGTAATAAAGACCTTTGAACAGAGAGTGCATGGTTGCAGTCAACCTATGGGTACTTGGAGTGTAGAAGGAGGCCAAGGAATCTAGAATACAAGAGGAGAGATGCACAGGACACACATATGACACAATTGCTGTCCCATTGTGAATAGTTGGATACACAAGAGAGATGTACAACCTAGTGTCTCATTGCACTGGTTCTAAGAAAGGGGCTTGAGAGTGACTACAAATGGCAACCTGGGAAACTTCACTTATAAAGATAATTGGGGATGCAGAGGAGACAAGATGGGATTCTCTTTGAATTGGTTACAGAGAGCAGTAAGAAAGATGTGTTAAATGTAAATTAAAATGGTTTTGTCTTCTTGAGTCCTTCTTCAAAAATCTAATGGAGGCATTTTCTGTGACTTAGAGATAACAAGAGAAATTTCAGCCAAATTACTGTCACAGACATTTAATTGTAGAGCTAATACTAAAACAAAGGGTGGGGACAGGGTTAAAAAAATCCGACATTATATTTTGTTGACAGAGTGGAAGCATGCAAAGAAGTAGGAGGTAGATGAGGTTAGAAAGAAAATAAAACGTTATCACTGGCTACTTAATAGGTAATGGGGTGGAGGAACTTGAAGACCATGGATTAAATTAGTGTCCCACAGAGTGAAAGTTAAGTACAGTAAAAAGCTTATTAGGGGCTGAAAGTATGGCTTAGCGCTAAAGTGCTTGCCTGGCAAATACAAGGTGCTAGGATAGATTCTCACCATGAAAAAAAAAGTGAAAATTAAATTGGGATTTATAAACATACTAAGTAGTATACAGATCCGAAATACAAATCTCCTCAACATGAGAAACAATCCTTTATGTAATGACAGCTAATTAACAAAAAGAAAGACACAACATGATATGATACACATGAAATATATAAAATATGATTAAGGTAAAAGCAATTGTTATGGGTCATATCCATATAGGTGCAAGGACTTAGCTTGGCTATTAAAAGAAAAGCTTTAAAAACTGGCCTGTGACAAGAAAGCTTATCAAGACACTCTCTGATCCTGGAATCTCCAGTTGTCTCTGACGACAGTTCGATCTATGCACCCCAAAACACAGAAAGCTCCATAGGGAAAGGGAATATGAAAGAACAGAACCCAAAGAAAGCACAAGGATGCGAAAGAAAGAGTATAAGAAGAAAATTATCAATGTGGACAATGGAAATGCAGATTAAATAAGTCAAAATTCTGGATCCTCAGGAAGGTGATCAAAAAGAAGTGAACAACTAACTAGAACGGACCTTAGAGAGGAAAGTACTCAAAAATACCCAAGTGATGGTTGGAAAATAATAATGCCTATTACTCTGCACACCTTTAGGCAAAATAATGAAAACTAAGATATTAAGAAGGGACAGTTCATTAAGAAATAGTATCAGTCAAAGCAGAAAGTTCATAAAAACCCATGCATGTAGAATCAGCCCCAGTCACTTAGGAGCTATTCCATCAGAAGCAACAGTGACAGATGGCTGTACAGTGTCTGTCTAAAAACTCTGGGCACCAATTACTGCCAATGCTACATAAATAAAGAAAATAGTGTTTATTTGTTTACAAAATATGTAATAGTCACAACTAAATTGCTTAAATGTAACCCAGAAAACCATGGGTAGATGTTACTTATAATTTTTCACAATAAAGTCCCAAATTTTATTTAAGCAGAGATAGTTAGCACTGTATGAATAAAAGAACCATACAGACATGGATATTTGTGATTATTTTGTCTGGCAAAAATCTTGACATAAAGTAGTACATAATGGAAAGTGAGACAATACTAATAAATCTAAGGGATACTTTCAGGGAATGTACTAATTAATTGTGCATCTTATTTGACTGAGGGGGGAAATTATTCTAAAAGGCTTTAATAAAAATAAATCTTCATTCATAATAAACCATTGAAGAAAATATAGTTGCATTTTCATACTTTATGTTCACATATACTCTACACCTAATCTACCACAACAGTGAGAAGCTGAAAATGCTTTTAAAATATAAATGTAAGTCAAAGAAAGAAAATATTTGCAATCCATGGTTGACAAGGGAGTTGGAGCTAATACATAAAGTCCTTTTATTAACCATTATTTAAAATATCTGTAGTTCAATTAGAAAAATGCCAAATAAAAAATGTGTGGATGGAGCAGGGAGATAAATACTGATCTTGCAAGACTCACAACTTGAATTCTACCTACCACATGTGTGCCTGCATGCTTTGGGAAATAGTTCTGGTCTTTGATTTTTTTTTGGATATTTTATGTATTTACATTTCAAATGTTATTCTCTTTCCCAGTTTTCTCTCTGGAAACCCCAATCCCCTCCTGCCTCCCCCTGCTTCTATAAGGGTGCTTCCCTTCCCATTCACCCATTCCTACCCCTCTGCCCTGGCAGTCTCCTACACTGGGGAATCAAGCCTTCACAGGACTAAAGGCTCTCCTCCTATTGATGCCAGACAATGCCATCCTCTGCTACATATGCAGTTGGAGCCATGGGTCCCTCCATGTGTACTCTTTCCCTGGGAGCTCTGGGGTGTCTGGTTGGTTGATACTGTTGCTCTTCCTATGGGGTTGTAAATCCCTTCAACTCCTTCAGTCCTTTCTTTAACTCTTCTATTGGGGTTCCTGTGCTTAGTACAATTGTTGGCTGTGAGCATCCATCAGCCTCTGTATTTGTAAGGCTCTGGCAGAGCCTCTGAGGAGACAGCTATAAGAGGCTCCTGTCAGCAAGCACTTCTTGGCATCTGCAATAGTGTCTGTGTTTGTTGTCTGTATATGGGTTGGATCCCCAGGTGGGCCAGTCTCTGGATCTGTCTACAGGAAACACGGGGACAAAGTATAGAGGTTTTTGACTTTGTTAAGGCACGATCTCTTACTGTTTCTGCTACATCATTGGCAGCAGCCTAGCTGACCTTTGAGTACACAGCCTGTGTTCCTGTTTCTACTTTGCTGTAGGAACATTGAGATTGCAAATGTGTACCATTGTATCTGGCTTCCCACAAGGGTTCTGGGAGAGCTTTAATGTACAAAGAAGCGTTGTTTGGAAATGTGGTATAGATTGACCTAATGTGCTAGAAATTCACACATTTCACAAAAATCCTCAGGCAACTTTTCCTGTTTAAGTGAATGATGGCATGTAGATAATAACTGAGAAAAGAGCTCTAGAAAAGTCATACAAATACAATAAGGTATAAACCTGTCTTTTTTATATTAAGCAGATACAATCATTGTAGAAAGTGTAAAACACATATAATGATGGCAAACAGCTAATGAAAAAGAATTGCATCTATCCCAAGACAACCCCTGTTGGCACATGCTAGAAATGTGCTTTCTGGCATTGTAGCATTGCTGTCTGTTACATTCTTTGTTGCTCGAAGGCCTATCTTCCTCTGTGTCTGGCTTCCTTTTCTTAACTTTTTGAGATCTGTGAGCACCTGAAGTGGGTGCTGGAAACAGAACTCAAGTCCTCGCTGAGGGACTTCTCAGTCCCAGAAAATCAGAGGGAATTGCAATATGAGCCAGCCTGTCAGGAAGATTCCTAAGTTCAAGGTCAGCCTGAGATGGAGTGAATTTAGGTCCCAGAGTGGTCCTGGGTGGAATGGTAATCTCAGGACAGAATTTCATCCACCTAAATGTACAAAGCAAGATCTCTGAAATTCCATTTCATGAAATTCTTAGGCCAATGGGTGGAACTGGAAAATATCATCTTAAGTGAGTTAACCTAATCACAAAAGAACACACATGGTATGCACTCACAGATAAGTGGATTTAGTCCAGAAGCTCAGAATACCCAAGAAACAATTCACATATCAAATGATGCCCAAGAAGAAGGAAGGAGAGGCCCCTGGTCTTGGAACGGCTCAATGCAGTAGTGTAGGAGAATACCAGGACAGGGAAGCAGGAGGGCGTTAACTGGGGAACAGGGGAAGGGAAGAGGGCTTATGGGACTTTCAAGAAAGGGGGATTCAGGAAAGGGGAAATCATTTGAAATGTAAATAAAGAATATATATGTAATAAAAAATAAATTACAAAAAAAACAAACTAAAAACAAAAACAAAACAAATCAACAAAAAAGTACTTGTCCTTTTCCTAAGAGTCAAGGAGCTAAGGTTATGGAAAACTGAATCATGGGATAATCAGAAGGGAACCTGGGTAAAGACTGAATTGACAAATGTAAATAAAAGACTGGGCTTTTGATCTGCAAGAGATGAGCTTATCCTGGGAGTATTTTTAGAATAGCAAGAGAAAGCTACTTCAAGCAGGAGACAGAGACAGACAGACAGTGAGAGAGAATGAGAGAGAAAGAGAGAGAGAGGGGGAGAGAGAGAGAGAGAGAGAGAGAGAGAGAGAGAGAGAGAGAGAGAGAGAGAGAGGAGAGGAGTGGAGAGAGAGGAGAGAGAGGAGAGAGAGGAGAGAGAGGGAAGAGAGGGGAGAGAGAGGAGAGAGAGGAGAGAGGAGAGGAGAGAGGAGAGGAGAGAGGAGAGGAGAGAGGAGAGGAGAGAGGAGAGGAGAGAAAGGAGAGAGAGGAGAGAGAGGAGAGAGAGGAGAGAGAGAGAGAGACAGAGACAGAGACAGAGACAGAGACAGAGACAGAGACAGAGACAGAGACAGAGAGAGACAGAGAGTTTGATTTTAAGTTCTTTGGCATTCCCAGACAACACTTCTTTTAGGAGCCCCTCACCAAGCAGAGGCTGGTTATCCCTACCTTTTAAAACAAAATGTCTAACAATTACTATGTGTTGTATGACATATTAATTGACAACATCCTCAACCAAGTATTTTATGTTCCCTATGATTATCATCCCTACGATTATATGATCATTTTATTTGGATTACTGCTGCCCTTTAAAATTAATTTTCAAAATGAATCATTTCATTGTTTGAGGTTTTTTTCTTTTTTCTTCAAAAATTTTTTAATTCACTTTACATCCTGATCACAACCCTATCTCCCTTCTCTCCTCCCACTCCCACCCTCACTTATCCTTATAGCCTTCATTTCATTACTCCACCCTCATCTCAGAGAAGATGAAGTGCCCCCACAGGGTTAACCTTCTCTGGCATATGTGGTCATAGCAGGACAAAGTCATCTTCCACTGATACCAGACAAAGCAGACCAGCTAAGGGAAGAGGATCCAAAGGCAGGAAACAGAGTCCAAGTAAGAGATAGGCCCTCACTCTAATTATTAGGGGACTTACATGAAGACCAAGTTGTCCATCTGATACAAATGTGTAGGAGATCTAGGTCCAGCTCATGCATACTTTTTGGTTGGCAGCTTAGTTTCTCATGGGGCCTAGTTAGTTGACTCTGTTCGTCTTCTTGTGATGTCCTTGACTACTCTGGCTTCCTCAATCCTTCCCCTCACTCCTAACACAAGTCTTTTTGAGCTCTACCTACTATTTGTCTGTGGGTCTTTGCATCTGTTTCCATCACCTGCCAGATGAAGCCTCTCAGAAGACAGTTGAGCTAGGCTCTTGTCTACAAGTATAGCAGAGCATCATTAACAGTGTAAATGGTTGTCTCTCTCCCATGGGATGGGTCTCAAGTTGGGCCGGTCATTTGTTGGCCATTCCTTCAATTGCTGCTCCATTTCTATCCCTGCATATCTTATAGCAGGACAAATTTTGGGTTGAATATTTTGTCGATGGGTTGGTGTCCCCTCCCTCCACTGGAAGTCCTACATGGCTATAGAAGGTAGCCACTTCAGTCTCCATTTCCCCAGCATCTAGAAGTCTCAGCTAGGGCTATGCCCATACACTCCCTGGAGTCTCCCCTGTTCCAGGTTTCCAACTAGTTTCAGTGATGCTCATCCCTCCTGATTTTCTTCACTCCCCAACTGTCTTCTAGCCCTACAGAATTTCTCATACCTGATACCCAACTCTGTTTGTCTCTCACTCAGATCACTCCCTCCCTCAAACTCCAATATATATTTTATTTCCTCTTAGAGTGAGATTCAAGCATCTTCTCTTGAACCCTCCCTGTTACTTAGCTTCTTTGGGTCTGTGGATTGTAGCATGGTTTTCCAGTGCTGTATGGCTAGTATCCAATTAATAAATGAGTGCATACTATCCATGTGTTTATGGGTATGGGTTACCTCACTCAGGATAATATTTTCTGGTTCTATTCATTTGCCTACAAATTTCATGATGTTTTTTTTAATAGCTGAGTAGTATTCTATTGTGTAAATCTACCACATTTTTCTTTATCCATTCTAGGTTTCTAGTTTCTGTTATATTTCTAGTTTCTATTTCTATTATAAATAAAGCTGCTATAAATATAGTTGAACAAGTGTCCTTGTGGTATGGTAGAGTATTGTTTGAGTATATGCCCAGGAGTGAAATAGCTGCATCTTGGGGTAGAACTATTGTCAATTTTCTGAGAAACAATCAAATTGATTTCCAAAGTAGTTGTGTAAGTTTGCACTCTGACCAACAATGGAAGAGTGTTTCCCTTGCTCTACAACTGTGCCAGTATGTGCTATTACTTGATTTTTTTTATCTTAGTCATTCTGAGGTATGTAACATGGGATCTCAGATTCCTTTTGATTTGCATGACTCTGATGACTAAAGGTGTTGAACATTTCTTTAAGTGCTTCATGGCCATTACAGATTCCTCTATGAGAATTCTGTTTAGTTCTGTCCAAATTTTAATTGGGTTATTTGGTTTGCTGGTGTCTAATTTCTTGTATTCTTTATGTATTTTGGGTATTAGTCCTCAGTCAGATGTAAGGTTGAAGTTTTTTTTTTTTTAATTTTCTTAACATGGCAATTTTTTATTGGAAATATTCTATATTTACAATTCATTTCCATTTTTCTGGTTCCCCACCCCCAAAGGTCCCCCATACCCTTTTCCCTCCCCCTGCACCCTCATCCACGCCCTCCCACCTCACTGTTCTTGTACTTCCCCACAATGATGCTTTGGTCCATTCTAGCACCAGTGTCCACTCCTTTCTTCTTGTCAGACATCACTTGGTATGTGATTTATGTCTTTGGTGTTCCAAGATTCTAGGCTAATATCCACTTATCAGTGACTGCATACCATGGGTATTCTTTTGAGACTGGGTCACCTCACTTAGTATGACTTTCTCCAGCTCCATCCATTTCTCTAAGAATTTCATGAATTCATTGTTTCTAATGGCTGAATAGTACTCCATTGTGTATATATACACCACATTTTTTGTATCCATTCTTCCATTGAGGGACATCTGGGTTCTTTCCAGCTTCTGGCTATTATATATTAGGCTGCTATGAACATAGTGGAGCATGTATCCTTATTGCATGCTGGGGAATCTTCTGGGTATATTCCCAGGAGTGGTATGGCTGGGTCCTCTGGAAGTATCACGTCCAGTTTTCTGAGGAACCACCAGACTGAATTCCAGAGTGGTTGTACCAGCTTGCATTCCCACAAGCAGTGGAGGAGTGTTCCTCTTTCTCCACATCCTTGCCAACACCAGATGTCTTCTGAGTTTTTAATCTTAGCCATTCTGACTGGTGTGAGGTGAAATTTCAGGGTTGTTTTGATTTGCATTTCCCTAATGACTAATGATGTTGAACATTTTTTAAGTTGTTTCTCCACCATCTGAATTTCTTCAGGTGAAAATTCTCTGTTTAGCTCTGTACCCAATATTAGATAGGGTTATTTGGTTTTCTGGGGTCTAACCTCTTGAGTTCTTTGTATACATTGGATATTAGCCCTCTGTCGGATGTGGGGTTAGTGAAGATCTTTTCCCAATTTGTTGGTTGCCGATTTATCCTTTTGACAGTGTCTTTTGCCTTACAGAAACTTTGTAATTTTATGAGGTCCCATTTGTCTATTCTTGCTCTTAGAGCATAAGCAATTGGTGTTCTGTTCAGGAATTTTGCCCCTGAGCCAATGTACTCAAGGGTCTTCCCCAGTTTCTTTTCTATTAGTTTTAGTGTGTCTGGTTTTATGTGGAGGTCCTTGATCCACTTGGAGTTGATCTTAGTGCAAGGAGATAAGAGTGGATCAATTCTCATTCTTCTGCATGTTGACCTCCAGTTGAGCCAGCACCATCTGTTGAAAAGGCTATCTTTTTTCCACTGGATGTTTTCAGCTCCTTTGTCGAAGATCAATTGGTCATAGATGTGTGGGTTCAATTCTGGGTCTTCAATCCTATTCCATTGATCCGCCTCCCTGTCACTGAACCAATACCATGTAGTTTTTAACACTACTGCTCTGTAGTATTGCTTGACGTCCGGGATATTGATTCCCCCAGAAGTTCTTTTGCTGTTGATGATAGTTTTAGCTATCCTGGGTTTTTTGTTATTCCAGATGAATTTGAGAATTGCTCTTTCTAACTCTATGAAGAACTGAGTTGGGGTTTTGATGGGGATTACATTGAATCTGTATATTGCTTTTGGCAAGATTGCCATTTTAACAATATTAATCCTGCCAACCCACAAGCATGGAAGATTTCCCATTTTCTGATGTCTTCTTCAATTTCCCTCTTCAGAGACCTGAAGTTTTTGTCATATAAATCTTTCACATGTTTGGTTAGAGTCACTCCAAGATACTTGATATTGTTTGTGGCTATTGTGAAGGGTGTCATTTCTCTAATTTATTTCTCGGCCTGCTTATCCTTCACGTATAGGAAGGCTACTGATTTGCTTGATTTGATTTTATAGCCAGCCACTTTGCTGAAGTTGTTTATCAGTTGCAGGAGTTCTCTGGTGGAGTTTTTTGGGTCATTTAAGTATACTATCATATCATCTGCGAATAGTGATAGTTTGACTTCTTCCTTTCCGATTTGTATCCCTTTGACTTCCCTATGTTGTCGAATTGCTCTAGTTAGTACCTCAAGTACTATATTGAAGAGATATGGTGAGAGGGGACAGCCTTGTCTAGTCCCTGATTTTAATGGGATCGCTTCAAGTTTTTCTCTGTTTACCTTGATGTTGGCTACTGGTCTGCTGTATATTGCTTTTACTATGTTTAGATATGGGTCTTGAATTCCTGCTCTTTCTTTTAGCATGAAAGGATGCTGAATTTTGTCAAATGCTTTTTCAGCATCCAATGAGATGTCCATGTGATTTTTGTCTTTGAGTTTGTTTATGTAGTGGATTACATTGATGGATTTCCATATATTGAACCATCCCTGCATCCCTGGGATGAAGCCAACTTGATCACGGTGAATGATCGTTTTGATGTGTTCTTGGATTCGGTTGGCAAGTATTTTGTTTAGTATTTTTGCATCGATATTCATAAGAGAAATTGGCCTGTAGTTCTCTTTCTTAGTTGGATCTTTGTGTGGTTTTGGTATCAGGGTAATTGTGTCTTCATAGAATGAGTTGGGTAGTGTTCCTTCTGTTTCTATTTTGTGGAATCATTTGAAGAGTATTGGTATCAGGACTTCTTTGAAGGTCTGATAGAATTCTGTACTAAATCCATCTGGTCCTGTGCCTTTTTTGGTTGGAAGACTTTCTATGACCCCTTCTATTTCTTTGGGGGTTATGGGTTTGTTTAGACAATCTATTTGATCCTGGTTTAATTTTGGTATTTGGTAACTGTCTAGGAAATTATCCATTTCCTCCAGATTGTCCAGTTGTGGTGAGTATAGGTTTTTGTAGTAGGATCTGATGATTTTTTGAATTTCCTCAGTTTCTGTTGTTATATCTCCCTTTTCATTTCTAATTTTGTTAATTTGAATACTGTCTCTGTGCCCTTTAGTAAGTCTGGCTAGGGGTTTATCTATCTTGTTGATTTTCTCAAAGAAGCAGCTCCTGGTTTTGTTGATTCTTTGTATGGTTCCCTTTGTTTCAGCTTGATTGATTTCAGCCCTGAGTTTGCTGATTTCCTGTCTTCTACTCCTCCTGGGTGAAATTGCTTCTTTTTGTTCTAGAGCTTTCAAATGCGCCATTAAGTTGCTAGTATATGCTCTCTCCTGTTTCTTTTTGGACACACTCAAGGCTATGAGTTTTCCTCTTAGCACTGCTTTCATTGTGTCCCATAGATTTGGTTATGTTGTGACTTCATGTTCATTATATTCTAAAAAATCTTTGATTTCTTTCTTTATTTCTTCATGGACTAAGGTATCATTGAGTAGAATATTGTTCAGCCTCCGCGTGTATGAGGATTTTCTGTTGTTTTTGTTGCTATTGAAGAACACTCTTACTCCATGGTGATCTGATAAGAGTCATGGGATTAGTTTGATCTTTTTATACTTGTTGAGGTCTGTCTTGTGACCAATTACATGGTCGATTTTGGAGAAGGTACCATGAGGAGCCGAGAAAATGTATAGTCTTTTGCTTTAGGGTGAAATGTTCTATATATATCTGTTAAATCCAATTGGTCCAAAGTTTCGATGAGTTTCTCTGTGTCCCTGTTTAGTTTCTGTTTTCATGATCAGTCCAGTGAGGATAGTGGAGTATTGAGGTCTCCCACAATTATTGTGTTAGGTGCAATGTGTGCTTTGAGTTTTAGTAAAGTTTCTTTTATGAATGAGTGTGCCCTTACATTTGGAGCGTAGATGTTTAGAATTGTGAGTTCTTCTTGGTGGATTCTTCCTTTGACTAGCAAGAAGTGACCTTCTGTGTCTCTTTTGATGACTTTGGGTTGAAAGTCAATTTTATCTGATATTAAAATGGCTATCCAGCTTGCTTCCTGTGACCATTTGCTTGCAAAATTGTCTTCCAGCCTTTTACTCTAAGGTAGTGTTTGTCTTTGACTCTGAGGTGTGTTTCCTGTAAGCAACAAAATGTAGGGTCCTGTTTCTGTATCCAGTCTGTTAGTCTATGTCTTTTTATTGGGGAATTGAGTCCATTGATGTTACGAGATATTAAGGAATAGTGATTATTGCTTCCTGACTTTTTTTATGTCATTTTTGTTTTTGAGAAGTTATCTTCCTTTGAGTTTGCTGGAAGAAGGTTACTGTCTTGCTTTTCCTTGGGTGCAGTTTCCTTCCTTGTATTGGAGTTTTTCTCCTATTATCCTTTGTAGAGCTGGGTTAGTGGAAAGATATTGTATAAATTTGGTCCTGTCATGGAATATTTTGATTTCTCCACCTATGTTGATTGAGAGTTTTGCTGGGTATAGTAATCTTGGCTGACATTTGTGTTCTCTTAGGGTCTGCATGAGGTCTGCCCAGGATCTTCTAGCTTTCATAGTTTCTGGAGAGAAGTCTGCTGTGATTCTGATAGGTCTTCCTTCATATGTTACTTGGCCTTTTTCTCTTACTGCCTTTAATATTCTTTCTTTGTTTAGTACATTTGGGGTTTTGATTATTATGTGACGGGAGGTTATTTCTGTTCTGGTCCAGTCTGTTTGGAGTTCTGTAGGCTTCTTGTATATTCATGGGCATCTCTCTCTTTAAGTTAGGGAAATTTTCTTCCATAATTTTGTTAAAGATATTTGCTGGCCCTTTAAGTTGTAGATCTTCCCTCTCATCTATCCCTATAATCCTTAGGTTTGGTCTTCTCATTGTGTCCTGGATTTTCTGGATGTTTTGGGTTACAAGCCTTTTGGATTTTGTGTTTTCTTTGACTGTGGAATCAATGGTTACTATGTTATTTTCAGCATCTGGTATTCTTTTATCTATCTCTTGTGTTCTGTTGTTGATGTTTGCATCTGACCCCTGATTTCTTCCCAAGGTTTTCTATCTCCAAAGTTGCCTCCTTTTGTGATTTCTTAGTTGTTTCTACCTCTGTGTTCAGATCTTGGATGGTTTTGGTCAGTTCCTTCATTTGTTTGTTTGTGTTTTCTTGTAGTTCTTTAATGTATTTTTGTGCTCTCTCTTTAATGACTTATGCATGTTATTTCAAGTTCTCCTGCATTTCTTTAACTGATTTTCTCATTTCCTCTTTATTGGTTTCTGTCTGTTGGCCCATATTCTCCTGGAGTTCTTTAAGTGATTTTTGTGTTTGCATTATAAGAGCTTCTACCCTATTGATGTTCCCCTGCATTTCTTTAAGAGATTTGTTTATGTCTTTTTTGTGTTCCTCTAGCAGCATCATGACCCGTGCTTTTATATCTAACTCTTGTTTTTCTGGTGTGCTGGGGGTATCCAAGACTTGCTGTGGTTGGCGAATTGGGTTCAGATGGTGCCATATTGCCTTGATTTCTGTTAGTAATGTTCTTACATTTGCCTTTTGCCATCTGTTTATCTCTGGAGTTAGTTGGTCTTATTGTTACTGGTTGGAGTTTGAAGCTCCCGTGAGCCTGGCCTTTGGCACTGCTGTAGTAGAGGGTGTCTGTGTTCCTGATCCCAGCCTCCAGTCATCTGCTGTGACCTGACCCCAGCAGCTAGCAGTTCGCTGTGTCCCAAGGCAAGATAGCACCTCCTGCCAGCCTTGTTAGCAGGTTAGCCGGTCCACAGTGGTCTACAACCACAGCTGAGCTGTAGGTGCCCGGATCTGCAGATCTCCTCTGACTCTGGGCGCTGGCCAGAGCTTGGCGGTGTTGTCTATGCTAAACTAATCTAGGTCTCAGTCCACGCACCTGACTCCAGCTGCTAGAATTCTGTGCAGTGTCCTGAGGCAAGATGCCACCTTGCTGCCAGCCTGCCCAGAGAGCTGGTCTGCAGTGGTCTGCAATCGCAGCTGAGCTGTAGGTGCCCAGATCTCCTGTAGAGCTAAGCTAAGCTAGGACTCTGTCCAAGCACCTGACTCCAGCTGCCCACAGTGCCTGCAGTATGCGTGGTGTCCCAAGGCAAGACGGCGGCCCTGCTGAAAGCAAAGCGAGCCTGTCCCCAGAGGTCAGTTGAAGTTTTTTTTTTTAATTAAAAATTTTAATCTTTAAAATTATGTTCTCAAAACAATACAATTGGCCATGTAATCATTTTGATGCATACATAAACACACCTCAGTGACAAAGACAGAAACTACCTCAGAGTAAAAGGCTGGAAGCAATTTTTAATGGTCCCAAGAAACAAGCTGGAGTAGCCATTCTAATATGGAATAAAATCAACTTTCAACCAAAAAATATCAAAAAAAAAGATAAGGAAGGCTACTTCATACTCATTAAAGTTAAAATCTACCAAGATGAAGTCTCAATTTTGAACATTTATGCTCCAAATGCAAGGACACCCACATTTATAAAAGAAACTTTTCTAAAGTTCAAAGTACTCATTATACCTCACATAATAATAGTGGGAGACTTCAACAGCCCACTCTCATCAATGGTCAGATCATGGAAACACAAACTAAACAGAGACACATTGAAACTAACAGAAGTTATGGACCAAATGAATATAACAGTTATCTATAAAACATTTTATCCTAAGATAAGAGAATATATGATCTTCTCAGAACCTCATGGTATAGTACCTTCTCCAAAAATGACCATATAATCAGTCACAAAAGAGATCTCAACAGATAAAAGAAGATTGAAATAATCCCATGAATCCTTTCTGATCACCATGCACTAAGGCTGGTCTTCAATAGCAACAAAAACAACAGAAGGTCCACATACACATGGAAGCTGAACAACGTCCCACTCAATGATAACTGGGTCAAGGAAGAAATAAAGAAATTAAAGACTTTAGAAATTAATGAAAATAAAGGCACAACATACCCAACCTTATGGGACACAATGAAAGCAATGCCAAGAGGAAAACTTACAGCTCTGAGTAAGTCCAAAAAGAAACTGGAGAAAGCATACACTAGCAGCTTAACAGCACATCTAAAAGCTCTAGAACAAAAAGAAGCAAATACACCGGAGAGGAGTAGAAGGCAGGAAATAATCAAACTCAGGGCTGAAATCAACCAAGTTGAAACAAAAAGAACTATGCAAAGAATCAACAAAACAAGGAACTGTTTTTTTTTTTTTTTGAGAAAATCAACAAGATAGATAAACCTTTAGCCAGAATAACCAGAGGGCACAGAGAGACACTATCTAAATTAACAAAATCAAAAACAAAAAGGGAGATATAACAACAGAAACTGAGGAAATTTAAAAAAACCATCAGAGCCTACAACAAAAGCCTATACTCAACAAAACTGGAAAATTTGAATGAAATGGACAATTTTGTTGACAGATGCCAAATACCAAAGTTAAATCAGGATCAGATAAATCACCTAAACAGTCCCATAAATCCTAAGGAAATAGAAGGAGTCATTAAAAGTCCCCCAACCAAAAAAGCCCAGGACCAGATGGTTTTAATGCAGAGTTTTGTCAGACCTTCAAAGAAGACCTAATACTAATACTTTTCAAACTATTACACAAAATAGAAACAGAAGAAACACTACCCAATTCTTTCTATGAAACCATAGTTATACTGTGTATTCTTTCTTGGAGAAGGAACAGTTTCTGTCTAATCAGGAACCTGTCACAACTTCCTTTCATAGAGGACTTCATAAAAGATTTTTTTCTACTTCTATCATCTTTAACGTTTCAAATAGATTTTAAAAACTGGTTGAGTGCATATTACTTTTAGCTTCAGAAGATATCATGAATATTTAAGAGGCATTTAACTATTATAAATTATTTTGATGGCTTAAAACAGTACTGACAATGGCAATACTGAGTTGTATATTTAAAAAAAAAATTTCATTAGTTTAATAAAAATCATTTTAAAAAATAAAATTATGTAGATAGTTGCAGCCAGGTAAGCAGAGATCTCCTGAGTATACAATTGCGTGGGACACAGCCCACCAGGGCTCCATCTGTACCCAGGAGCTGGGCAGTGCCACAGCCCTCTGTGCACATACCCTGAAAAATGATATCTGCCCTGCAGGGAGTCCCACGGTTAGAGGAAGTCCTGCATTTAGAGATGAGGCCACTGCCATCTTTGCTCCTGTGACTGAGAAGCCATGTGCAACAAGGTACACAGAGATCACACCAATATATGATAACTTGGGACACTGCCTACTAGGGCCCCACCTGCACCCAGGAGCTGGGCAGCACCACCACAGTCTTCTGTGCACCTAGTCTGCTAGGGGATATCTGTTCTGCAGGGAGTCCCACTATTAGAAGTGAGGCCACCCTCTTCATTCCTGCATCTGAGCAGGCTGTTACAGCCAGGAACACAGAGAACATCCAAGTGTAAGATCACTTGGGACTCGGGCTGCCAAAGCCACACTTGCACCCAGGGGATGGGCAGCCCCACAGCAATCTGTGCCAGGAGAAAACCAGTCAACCACGGGTGCTGAGATAGGCTTGCAGGCGCACAAGAGGGACAAGCACCAGCCAGTAACAGCAGGACCAACTAACACCAGAGACAACCAGATGGCAAAATGAAAATGGAACTTTACTAGCAGAAATCAAGGCAATATGGCATTATCCAAACCCAATTCTCCCACAACAGCGAGTCCTGGATGCCCCAACACACAGGAAAAGTAAGATTTGGATTTAAAATCACAGCTCATGATGCTGATGGAAGGCTTCAAGGACATAACTCCCTTAAAGAAATACAGGAGAACACAAGTAAATAGGGAGAAACCATTAAAGAACTACAGGAAAACAACAAAACAGGTGAAGGAATTGAACAAAACAATCCAGGATCTAAGAAATGAGGTAGAAACAATAAAGAAATCACAAAGGGAAATTATTCTGGACATAGAAAACTTAGGAATAAAGTCAGGAGTCATGGATCCAAGCATCAAGAACAGAATACAAGAGAGAGAAGAGAGAATATCAGATGTAAAAGATACCATAGAAAGCATTGACACAACAGTCAAAGAAAATGCAAAATGCAAAAAGCTCATGACCCAAAACATCCAGGAAATCCAGAACAAAATGAGAAGACCAAACCTAAGGATTATAGGTATAGAAGAGAGTGAAAATTTCCAACTTAAAGGGCCAGTTAATGTCTTCAAGAAATTATAGAAGAAAACTTCCCTAATCTAAAGAAGGATGCCCATGAACATACAAGAAGCATACAGAATTCCTAATAGATGTGACTAGAAACAAATTCCTCCTGGCACATAATAATTAAAATACCAAATTACTAAACAAAGAAAAAATATTAAAAGCAGTAAGGGAAAAAGGTCAAGTAACAAATAAAGGTAGTCCTATTAGAATTACACCAGACTTCTCACCAGAGAGTGTGAAAGCCAGAAGAACCTGGGCAGATGTCATACAGACCCTAAAGGAACACAAATGCCAACCCAGATTGCTATATCCAGCAAATCTCTCAATTACCATAGATGAAGAAACCAAGGTATTTCATGACAAAAACAAATTTTGATTTTGAACAACTATACCCCAAATACAAGGGCACCCTCATTTGTACAAGAAACTTTACTAAAGCTTAAAGCACACATCACACCTCAATCAATAATTGTGGGTGGCTTCAACACCCCACTCTCCTCAATGGACAGATCAGGGAAACACAAATTAAACAGATATACAGTCAAACTAACAGAAGTTTTGGGCAAAATGGATTTAATAGATATCTATAGAATATTTCATCCTAAATCAAAAGAATACACCTTCTTCTCAGCACCTCATGGAACCTTCTCCAAAATTGACCATATAATTAGTCACAAAACAGACCTCAATAGATATAAGAAGATTGAAATAATACCATGCCTCCTATCAGATCACCATGGAGTAAGGGTGGTCTTCAATAGCAACAAAAACAACAGAAAGCCCACATACAAAAGGAAACTGAAAAATGTTCTACTCAGTGATGTCTTGTTCAAGGAAGAAATACGGAAAGAAATCAGACTTTTTAGAATTTAATGAAAATGAAGGCACAATATACTCAAATTATGGGACACAATGAAAGCAGTGCTAAGAGGAAAATTCAAAGCTCTAAGTGCCTCCAAAAAGAAACTAGAGAGAGCATACACTAGCAGCTTAACAGTCACCTGAAAGTGCTAGATTAGAAAGAAGTTAATATACCCAAGAGGACTAGAAGGCAAGAAATCATCAAACTCAGGGCTGAAATCAACCAGGTACAAACAAAAAGATCTATACAAAGAATCAACAAAACCAGGATCTAGTTCTTTGAGAAAGTCAACAAGATAGATAAACCTTTAGCCAGACTAACCAGAGGGCACAGAGAAAGTATCTAAATTAACAAAATTATAAATGAAAAGGGAGAAATAACAACAGAAACTGAAAAAATTAAAAAATAAACCATCAGATCCTACTACAAAAGCCTATACTCAGCACAACTGTTCTGATGAAATGAACAATTTCCTATACAGATACCACATACCAAAGTTAAATCAGGATCAGATAGACCATCTAAGTGGTCTTCCTTTAGAAATGGAAGTGGTCATTGACAATCTTCCAACAAAAAAAAAAAAAAAAAAAAAAAAAAAAAAAGCACAGGACCAGATAATTTTAATGCAGAATTCTATCAGACATTCAAAGAAGACCTAACAACAGTACTCTTCAAACTATTCCACAAAATAGAAACAGAAGGAATACTACCAAACTTATTCTATGAAGCCACAATTTTTCTGATATCAAAATCACACAAAGATCCAACAAAAAAGAGAACTTTAGACCAATTTCTCTTAAGAATGTCGGTGCAAAAATACTCAATAAAATTCTTGCCAACTAAATCTAAGAACACATGAAAACAATCATTCACCATGATCAAGTAGGCTTCATCCCAGGGATGCAGGAATGGTTCACTATAAGGAAATCCGTCAATCTAATCCACTATATAAACAAACTCAAAGAAAAAAAAACACATGGTCATTTCTTTAGATGCTGAAAAAGCATTTGACAAAATCCAGCATCCTTTCATGTTAAAGATCTTAGAAAGAACAAGAATTCAAAGCCCAGACTTAAACATAGTAAAAGTAATATACAGCAAACCAATAGTCAACATCAAATTAAATGGAGAGAAACTTGAAGCAACCCCACTAAAATCAAGAACTAGACAAGGCTGCCCTCTCTCTCCATATTTATTCAATATAGTACTTGAAGTTCTAGCTAGAGCAATTAGACAACAAAAGGAGGTCAAAGGGATACAAATTGGAAAGGAAGAAGTCAAACTATCACTATTTGCAAATGATATGATATTATACATAAATGACCCAAAAAACCCCACCAGAGAACTTCTACAGCTAATAAACAACTTCAGCAAAGTGGCTGAATATAAAATTAACTCAAGCAAATCAGTAGCCTTCCTATACTCAAAGAAAAAAGAGGCTGAGAAAGAAATTAGGAAAATGACGCCCTTCACAATAGGCACAAACAATATATAGAATCTTGGTGTGATTCTAACCAAACAAGTGAAAGATCTGTATGACAAGAATTTCAAGTCACTGAAGAAAGAAATTGAAGATCTCAATAGATGGAAAAATCTTCTTCCATCCTCGGGGACTGGCAGGATTATTATAGTAAAAATGTCCATCTTGCCAAAAGCAATATACAGATTCAATGCAATCCACATCAAATTCCCAACTCAATTCTTCATAGAGTTATAAAGAGCAATTCTCAAATTCATCTGGAAAAACAAAAAACCCAGGATAGTTAAAGGTATTCTCAACAGTAAAATAACATCTGGAGGAATCAATATCCCTGATCTCAAGCAGTACTACAGAGCAATAGGGTTAAAAAACTGCACGGTATGAACATAGTGGAGCATGTGTCTTTATTGTATGCAGGGGAATCCTCTGGGTATATGCCCAGGAGTGGTATGACATGGTCCTCTGGAAGTGTCATGCCCAATTTTCTGAGGAATTGCCAGACTGATTTCCAGAGCAGTTGTACCATCTTGCAGTCCCACCAACAGTGTAGGAGTGTTCCTCTTTCTCCACATCCTCGCCAGCACCTGTTGTCTCTTGAGGTTTTTTTTTTTTTTTTTTTTTTTGTCTCTTGAGTTTTTAATCTTAGCCATCCTGACTGGTGTGAGGTGGAATCTCAGGGTTGTTTTGATTTGCATTTCCCTGATGACTAATGATGTTGAACATCTCTTAAGGTGTTTCTCGGCCATCTGAATTCCTTCTGGTGAAAATTCTTTGTTTAGCTCTGTACCCCATTTTTTGATATGGTTATTTGGTTCTTTGGGGTCTAACTTCTTGAGTTCTTTGTATATATTGGATATTAGCCCTCTGTCGGATGTAGGGTTGGTGAAGACCTTTTCCCAATTTGTTGATGGCTGTTTTGTCCTTCTGACTGTATCCTTTGCCTTACAGAAACTTTGTAATTTTATGAGGTCCCATTTGTCAATTCTTGATCTTAGAGCATAAGCTATTGGTGTTCTGTTCAGAAACTTTCCCCCTGTGCCAATGTCCTCCAGGGTCTTCCCCAGAAGTTGGAAGGAGCCCAGATGTCCCTCAAAAGAAGAATAGATACAGAAAATGTGGTATATTTATACAATGGAATACTACTCAGCAATTAAAAATAATGAATTCATGCAATTTGTAGGAAAATGGTTGGATCTGAAAAATATCAACCTAAGTGAGTTAACCCAATCAGAAGAATACACATGAAATGCAATCACTGATAAGTGGATATTAATAAGCCCAGAAGCTCTGAATATTCAAGGCACAATTAGCAAGTCAAAAGATTCCCAAGAAGAAGGAAGGAGAGGACCCTGGTCCTGAAAGGACTGAATCCAGTTTTATAGGAGAGTACCAGAATAGATCAGAGAAATGGTGGGTTGGTGATTGGGGAATAGGCGGGGGGTGGGGTAGGGGTGGGTGGAAGAGGACATATGGCACCTATGGTGAGGGGGGAATGGGGAAAGGGGAAAGCCTTCAGAATGTAAACAAAGAGTATAGAAAATAAAAATAATTGTAAAAAAAAAAAAACAAAAGTGCATGGTATTGTTACAGTAACTGGCAGGTAGATCAATGGAATAGAATTAAAGACCCAGAAATGAACCCACACATCTATGGTCACTTGATCTTTGACAAAGGAGCTAAAAACTTCCAGTGGAAAAAAGATAACATTTTCAACAAATGGTGCTGGTTCAACTGGAGGTCAGCATGCAGAAGAATGCAAATCAATCCATTCTTATCCCCTTGTACTAAGCTTAAGTTCAAGCAGATCAAGGACCTCCATATAAAACCAGGCACACTGAAGCTAACACAAAAGAAACTGGGGAAGAGCCTTGAGCACATGGGCACAGGGGAATATTTCCTAAACAGAACACCAATAGCTTATGCTCTAAGATCAAGAATTGACAAGTGGGACCTCATAAAATTACAAAGTTTCTGTAAGGCAAAGAACACTGTCAATAGGATAAAATGGCAATCAACAAATTGGGAAAAGATCTTTACCAACTCTCCATCTGACAGAGGGCTAATATCCAAGATATACAAAGAACTGAAAAAGGTAGACTACAGAGAGCCAAAAAAACCCTATTAAAAATGGTGTACAGAGCTAAACAATGAATTCTCAACTGAGGTATATCGAATGGTGGAGAAGCACCTAAAGAAAATTTCAACATCCTTAGTCATCAGGGAAATGCAAATCAAAACAACCTTGAGATTTCTCCTCACACCAGTTAGAATGGTTAAGAGCAAAAACTCAGGAGACAACATATGGTGGGGAGGATGTGGAGAAAGAAGAACACTCCTCCACTGATGGTGGGATTGCAAGCTGGTACAACCACTTTGGAAATCAGTCTGGGGGTTCCTCAGAAAAATGGTCATGATACTATAGGAGGAATCTGTTATGCCACTCCTGGGCATAAACCCAGAGGATTCCACAGCATGTAATAAGGACACATGCCCCACTGTGTTCATACCAGCCCTATTAATAA
Source organism: Apodemus agrarius (assembly GCA_964023405.1). Lineage (NCBI taxonomy): Eukaryota > Metazoa > Chordata > Mammalia > Rodentia > Muridae > Apodemus > Apodemus agrarius. The sequence goes on along the minus strand of OZ030014.1, from coordinate 112,518,522 downwards.
TAGCCAGAATCTGGAAAGAACCTAGATGTCCCTCAATGCAAGAATGGATACAGAAAATGTGGTGTATCTACACTATGGAATACTACTCATTAAAAACAATGAATTCATGAAATTCTTAGGCAAATGGGTAGAACTGGAAAATATCATCCTAAGTGAGGTAACCCAATCAGAAAAGAACACACATGGTATACACTCACTGATAAATGGATATTAGCCCAGAAGCTGGAAATACCCAAGACACAATTGACATATCAAATGATGCCCAAGAAGAAGGAAGGTGAGGCCCCTGTTCCTGGAAAGGCTCAATTCAGCAGTGTAGTGGAATACCAGGATAGGGAAGTAGGAAGGGGTTGATTGGAGAAAGGGGAAGAAAGAAGGCTTATGGAACTTTTGGGGAGGGGGATCCAGAAAAGTGAAATCATTTGAAATATAAATAAAGAATATATCTAATAAAAAATAAAAAATAATATTATGTTCTCAAAACCATATAATTTGCCATGTAATCATTTTGCAATGTGAAATTCGACAAATTACACAGGCTCTCCCACACTGCTTAATACAGTACATACATAACAGAAATGTGTGATAAAGTGATTTTTGCCTATACCAGGTACAGGACAATAAACACCAATCACATTGTTGATTATTCAGAAATTTAGCTTATTTTCCAAGGGAATTAATTCATAAGTGGAGTTTTCTGTATGGGGTAAATTTTAGAACATCTTTTATTTTTCTGCCTTTATAATGAAATCATGGCATGATTTTTAAGTCAAGCTTCTTTGAGTGATTAACTTTCCTTAATCCACTAAGACATTCATTGCTACAATTCAAGAGTGTCCAGCAACTGCTTTCCTATGCATGGTTGAGATGCTTGCAATTAGATCATACCTCTAACAGCCTACTTATGAAAATTCTAATCAGTGTAGACTCTGATCATCATATGGTGATAGCATATTAAAATACTTTTTTAGAGGTTATTTTGTTTTTTTAATTAATTATATGTATATGTCTTGGGGGATATGTGCATGTCCATGAAGGCCAGACATATTGGATTCCCTGTAACTAGAATTCCACATGGTTATGAGCCACTCATTGTAGGTGCTGATCATAGAACTCAAGTTCTCTGGAAAAGTACTATGTGCCCTTATATTCTAAGTCATCTTTCCAGCTCCCAATCTTTTAAAAAGGGTAACAGTGTTGAATGTCTTCACATATCATGGCACATGTGTGATGACCTCTGACTTCAAATTGCTTCAACATAAAAGGTTTGGATGGAGGAAAGAGAAAGGGAATAATATAACTATAGATACATAAAAATGAGATTTTAGAAAATGAAGGAAATGGCCTTGGGTGTGTCTTGAATGTGAAGGAGAGTAAGTCTGGTAACATTCCTCACAGGGTGGAAAGATTTCAAATCTATGTGAGAAGCTTTGCTCATGTAGATGCATGAATTTATCTGGGATCTTAACAGGAATGATCCTAAACTTTTCAAATGTAATCTACCATCAGAACTAAGGGCACTATCTGACTTGAAGGCTAACTAAGTCATAGGAAATGGGCTGTACTCTCAACATGCACCCACGACTGGGAAAGCTGTAACTGAAATGACTATAAAGGGTGATTGTATATTAGAAGTGAGGTCTAGTATCAGTTTATAGGACAGTTTAAAAATAAGTCATTGAGAGCTTTTGAACTGAATCTCAACATGTAAGACCAAATATTGCTCTTGCAAAAGACTCCTGCTCAGTTCCCAGCACCTAAGTTGGGAGACCCATAACTACTTGCATCTTCAGCTTCAGGGGATGTAATTCCCCCTCCTGAACTTTGTAAACACAATCACATGTACAGACTCACACATAGTACACATATACATATAATTAAAAATAGAAATGCAACTTCTAAAATCCATATTTCAATTATTGTAGATAGAAATTGAGCAATTACTTCTGGTATGAGTTATACTTTCTTCTTTCTGGATTTTGAAGCAACTTCTCTCTACTTTATATATTCATATTCAGCTTCATGAATGTTTATTGAAAACAATGTGTGAGTTTTTTCTTACTTTTCTCTTTTCATTTTTTACTACATAACTGGAATTAGTGAGTTGATTGAAAAGCATGTTTCTCATAGCTAAAAATATTTGCTAAAGGCCATCATCATTAGCTAGGAATTCTGTGTTTGTAAAATAAAAAAAAATATTTTTGAGGAAAAGTAAAAGCACATGACTTCAGAGAATTTTAAAAACTTTTATTCATAATGGCATTTAATTTCACCATGAGAAGGGAGAATTATTCATGAAAATATTACCAGTCATTGAGGTGTTGAGGCTCTAGGTACCTCAACCCTAACTAGTTCTAAGACTAAACTTTTGCTTACTTTGGAGGAAATCTGACAGTTTACAGCATCTCCATAGTAATTGATATTGCATTTTACAATTAATCATAGAAGTGAGTGCCTTCTGCCACACCTCCCACCCACTATGTCTTTCTTGCAGAGTGTTTGGGGTGACACACAACAGCTAAATGTGTTTTGTGTGTTCTCCTGCTGTTCTGTTTACTAACACTTAACTGCCTAGTAATTTGGCTTGGGATCTTAGGATGAAATCTTAATTCCTAACTTTAAAATGTATTGTAAACACGAGTTTTCACATTCATCACAGTGATAATTACCATGAGCAACTAACTCAACTGGATTTAAAATGCAAATGCACTTCTATATCTATGAGGTTATTTCCCTAAATGTTTCACTGAAGAGGGAAGACCTTCCTTAGATGTGGGCTGCATCAGCCCATGAGTTGGGTCCCAGACTGAATAAGGAGGAAGCCAACTGAACAGCAACATTTGCAGCTATCTGCTTCTTCATTATAGACCTCACATTCCTGCCTCTATAACCATTGCCGTGATGGACCATAGCATCCTAAAAGTGTGAACCCAAAAAAACCCATTCCTTCCTCAAGTCACCTTTGTCGGGTCTCATGTCACAGCACCAAGAAAATTAATACATTAAATCACCTTTCTTGGCTTAACTATTAACTTTCTTAAGTGTAATGCAGGAGATTATCATAATATTTATGTCATCCTTATATTAGAAAGAAAACATTATTTAATACTAAGTGATAATAATGATAACACGCACCTGATAAAGGCTTACCATAAAATTACTTTACTGACATTGAATTAACCCTTAAGACTCTGAGGTAGTTGGGAGACCAAAACAAGAACAATATACCTTACAGGTTAAGTTTTCTGCTTTCAGTTAAAACAGTTAAGCATAAATTTGTTTGTCCTGTGCAGGTTAAGGTGTCTATTTGTAGTTAAAGAATAAATTCTTATTTGTCCTGTGTTAAGTCCTTACAAATTAAGGTTTCTATTTGTAATTAAGAACAACTTTCTCTTTCTTAGATCTGATTTAAACTGCAAAACATGTTTTTTAATGTATCCTAAACCTGTGACCCCCCCATTCACATGATGAATATTGTTATCCTTGTTCCTTCCCTTTCATTGTACCTTTCTATCAATGTGTAACAGCCAACTCCCTCTCCCGTGTGAACACTTTATTTCTCCTGTAAAAGCAACATCAAAAGGCTGTCAGGGCCTGCCCTCTCAAAGTATAGCTTAAGGTGAGACAGCTATGGGGCCAGTCCTGGATGCACCCCCAAATACAAGTCTTTCCTCCTCAAAAGGGTTAGAAGTAATAACATCATCATTTCAAAATTTACAGATGAGGAAATTAGAGCTTAGAGAAATCAAGAAAATATCCTGATGTGGTATTTACATGTGGTAAGTAGACATGAAACTGGTATCTGAATCTCCACTTTTGGGGATATATCATAAAGACTTTAAGTCATCTCACTAGAGATACCTGCACATACCTGTTTATTGTGGTACCATAAATAATAGCCAATTATGGATCAATCTAGGTATTCATCAAAAGATTAATAGACAAAGTATGATGTATGTGAATGTGTATGCACACACATGTATGAGAAAGAAACAAAATAAATTATTTTCAGGGACATGTGTGAAGTTAGTGAAGACAATTTATAGAGGAAAACAGCCATACTCCGAATGACAAATATTACAACTACTCTCAAATGTAAAATCTACATAAAAATGTGTAAATGTGAATACTCATACAAAGCATGGAGGAGAATGGGTCTATTTGAGGCGAATATTACCAGGAAGTGGGAAGGGGAGAAGAGAGAGTAGTAGGAAGAGTCAATATGAGCCAAATATAATGACATGTGTCTACAAAAATGTCATAACCGAGCTCAGTACTAATTGCAGGTGAATGTGCACTTTTAAAATTAAATTCTTTCTCTGTTGTGAATACTACTGACACTAGGTGATTTAGTTCATTACCCTTTTGCTGTAGAAGCACTTTGATGGGTATTATAGATAGGATAAGGCTACCTAAGTGATTAGGGTCTCCACTACCCCTTTTTCTGGATCCAATATTCTATGCCCATTTTAGTTGGAGTGTATGTTGAAAGAGTCTTTACTGGGCATGGTGGTACACACCTGAAATCTCAGTATTAAGTAGGACCTGGGTTCAAAGCCAGCCTGAGAGTAATTTGGGGATTCTGCCTTTTTATTCATGGAACAGTTTCTAATATATTTATTCCCTTGCATTGAGATTTTTTTCTTTATGGTGACTTGAAAACTGGAACTGCAGTAGGATCCCTAACCTAACAATCCACTAGAGAATCAAAAATTCTACCTTGATTAAACAAGGTTAGACAGGCCCATAACACTAGCAGTCCCAGTAAAGAGGGGAATTCTCTTCAGAACTATATGCATTAATTATATGCAATAGAACATAGCTCTGGCATTAGGCATTGGCATTCTTGTGGGACTAAAACTCCTGTGTATAATCACTCCAGGCATCGAGTTTCTCATTTGTAAAACAAAGACACAGATTTCTGAAGATTACTTTGTAAGGTTTTTTTTTTTTTTTGATGTATTTTTTATGCCTGAGAAACAGAAGGCAAGGAAGAACACAAGGGAGCACATATCCCTGCAACATGTGATAAGAGCACAGAGACATATGCTTGAGCCAAATTGATCAGTTACAGGAGTAGCATGCTTGCTACTTTTTGGTGCAGGAAGATCCTGACAACAGGAAATGATTCTTGCTAAGTGTAACTTTTTCTTTTTTACCTCCAGCATGGCACCTTGTTTATAGATTTGGCTTAAGCCACACTTACTTGCATGCTTCTTTGTGAAGACATGTAGCCAGAGTAATAAGCAAACTTCCTGCTACTCCATCTGTAGCACAGACTCAGTATCTGTGGATTCAACTAGCTTTAGTTGAAAAAAATGTGTGAAATAATTCTGTTTATACTAATGTAAACAGACATTTTCTTACCATTATCTTTACAACAGTGGATCACATCAACTGTTTACAAAGCTTTTTCATCTCGTTAGGTATTTTCTGTAATCCATAAATGATTTTAAAAGGAAGATGTTTGTCAAGGATCCTGTATTATGATACCATTTTATACAAGAGACTGGTGTGTAAATGGAGTTTTAATATTGACAGAAGATATTGAAACTAATCCTCCGTTCACAGTGATTGTTCACAGTGCGGGTAGGGCAGCAATCAGCAGCTTCTGGGGGCAGGAGGTAGACATGTTATTGTTTTCCACAGGCTTCTCCTTTTTGGTTCTAACATGTTTAGGTCATGTTGGGTCCATCTTATACATAGATTGTCTCAGACCTCCTCTGCTACTACCAATCAGAGAAATTATCTGCATTTAATAGGTACTCTGTAGTTACATGAGGCCTGCCTTGGTAGTCTTCTATTAGTTGACTTCAACACCAACTAATTAGCAAAATTAAGCATTTGCACAACTATAAGCATGCTATGTTATAATATTCACAGACCTAGATATTAGTGCAGAAAATTTTGAAGTTTGGGAGTAGGAAGACCCCTTGAAATTCTATTTACTACACTATTCTAGAGGTATACAGTAGAACTTTTAAGAGTGGGTTTTTCCCCAGAATCTTTTTTGCCCATTAAATTTGGTTCAGTCACCTTGCACAAAATTCAAGTTCAAGTGGATCAAAGACCTCAACATAAAACCAGATACACAGAATCTAATAGAAGAGAAAGTGGGAAAGAACCTTGAACTCATTGGCCCAGGGGAAATTTTCTTAAACAGAACTCTAATGGCTCATGCACTAAGATCAAGAATTGATAAATGTGACTTCAAGAAGGTGGAAAGCTTTTGTAAGCCAAAGGATATAGTTAATAAGGCAAATCAGCAACCTACAGATTGGGAAAAAAATCTTCACTAACCACAATCTGATAGAGGGCTAATATCCAAAATATATAAAGAACTCAAGAAACTAATCATCAAAAAAAAAAAAAACCAAACAAACAACTCAATAAAAAATGGGGTATAGAACTAAACTGAGATTTCACAACTGAGGAATCTTGAATGGATGAGAAGCACCTAAAGAAATGTTTAAAGTCTTTAGTGATCAGAGGAATGCAAATCCAAAGGACTCTGAGATTCCACCTATCACCAATCAGAATGGCTAAGATAAAAGCCTCAGGTGACAACCTGAGATGAAATGCCCAACAGTAGGGACAGGGAACTTATAAAGTCCACCTCTGCCAGGAAGACAGGGCATCAAATGAGGGGGAGGGGGCCATCCTACAGTCAAAACTGATCCATAATTGTTTCTGTCTGAAAAAATTACAGGGATGAAAATGGAGAGGGGTCTGAGGAAAAGAAGGTCCAGTAACAGGCCCAAAGTGGAATCCAGCTGGTCCCAAGGCCTGACACTATTACTGAGGCTATGGAGCGCTCACAAAAAGAGACCTAGAATGACCATACTCGGGAAAACTCATCAAGCAGCTAAAAAAGCCAAATGCAGATATTTACACCCAACCAATGGACAGAAGCAGCTTACTCCTGTTGTTGAATTAGAGGAGGCTGAAAATAGCTGAGGAGAAGGGCAATCTTATAGGAGGACTAGTAGTCTCAATGAATCTGGACCCCTGAGATCTCTCAAACACTGGACCACCAAACAGAAAGCACATACCAGCTAATATGAGACCCTCAACACACATACAGCAGAGGACTGCTGGGTTCATGTTCATTCAGAGATGATGCACCTAACTCTCAATTAGACTGGTGGCCCCAGGGAGGTTAGAGTCAGGTTGGGTGGGGGGTGAGGACATCCACGTGGAGACAGGGGGTGGGGAGGGGTATAGGATGTGGAACAGTCAGAGGGTGGATGGCAGGATAGAGGAAATAAAACATGGACTCTAAAACAATAAATAAATAAATTAATTAAAAACAAAACAAAACAAAATTTGGTTCAGTCACATTATTTTCACTTTAAATTGTAATTATTAATGGGTAAGAAAGGTTCTGGGAAAATAAAACCAACCCACTATTAAAAGTTCTACTGTATACCTCTAGAATAGTGTAGTAATAGAATTTCAAGGGGTCTTCCTACTCCCAAACTCCAAAATTTTCTGCACTAATATCTAGGTCTGTGAATATTATAACCTAGCATGATTATAGTTGTGTAAATGCTTAATTTTGCTAATTAGTTGGTGTTGAGGTCAAGTAATAGAAAACTACCAAGGCAGGCCTCATGTAACCACAGAGTACCTATTAAATGCAGATAATTTCTCTGGTTGGTAGTAGCAGAGGAGGCCTGAGACAATCTATGTATAAGATGGACCCAACATGACCTAGACATGTTAGAACAAAATAAGAGAAGCCTGTGGAAAACAATAACGTGCCCACCTCCTGCCCCCCAGAAGCTGGGATTGCTGCCTTACCCCCACTGTGAACAGTCAACAACAGAATTACCACAGCATTCTTAAAACTGTAGTATGGGCTGATAAATTGATTCTGTGAGTAAAGACACTTGCCTACAAGTCTGGTGACCTGAGTTCAATCCCTGAAACCCACATAATAGTGGAAGAAGAGAGATGATTTCACACAGTTGTCCTTTAAGAATATCCACATAACCCTATGCTATCCTGAACATACACAGAGAATAATAAACAAACACCCCCTTCCACACCCCACACCCCACACACCTGCCCCTTCCCCAAATTCTACAAGAAATCAATTTCTTCCCACAGTCTGAATAAGTTTAGAGTGAATCTTCCTACTGGAAATGCTGGTGCCTACCTGTAATGTTCCACATTAGGGAGACAAGGACAGCAAGAACTCTGAGTTAAGAGCTAATGTGGCTGACATGGAATGAACCCATCTCATAAACAAAATGAACAAACTAACATAAGTACGCAGAAGTCAACCTTCCCAGAGCTTCTAGATTTGAGCTCCTCATGAAAAATATAATTTTTACCTTGAAAGATTCCACACAGAACAACCTAGACTAACATGGTTGGAAGGACTAACAGAGATTTGAGGTGATAAATGTGTGCTATTTTAAGCTTCAGAGTTTATGGGAATTGGTATGCATCAGTACAAAATTGACATGCAGTTATCTGTATGTATACCCTATGCCAATTGATCCATTTGAACTCTTGGCTCTATGGATGAAACGTTTTCATTGAAGCTATTTTTCCAATGACTTTACTTTTGAGTTTATGACTTTAAATATGGATGAGAAATATTCATGCATTCATTCAGTAAATAGTCATCAATTACTTATTATATTCCAGGACTTTCTAGATACTGAGGAGTGCCTGGAGCCTCTTGGCCTAGAACAGGTTTCAAACAGTATACAGAGTAGGACTCTGGCATGGTTTTAAATACTGATGGTCTCCAAACATTCTAGCTCTCTAACTATATTGAAATGCTGTTGATATCTTCTAAAAAGTCCTAAAACCTTTCTTGCTAATTCTGAGGGTTAATTGGATCCAGTTTTGTAGACCCAGAACAGAGAAACCGTGGGGGGAGGGGGAATGATTGGGGAATAGTTGGGGGGGAGAGGAATTATGGGACGTATGGTGGGGGGAACTGGGAAAGGGGAAAGCCTTTGGAATGTAAACATAGAATATAGAAAATAAAAAACCTATTAAATATAAATACTACAGAGATAATTTTCATAGTATATGTTTAGTAAGGATTAAAACATTGTAAGTTTGACTGCATAGTGTATAAGTAATAATCAACACAAATTAACCAAGTAAATACTACATGTATACAAATATAAGCATAAAGCCAAACAAAACAAACAAACAAACAAAAAACCCACTGGTTTAAGAATTAACACCTGTAGTCTAACAGTGGGAGATTAAGTAATGTAGCCTTTGTTCTATCTCAGCAGGAAATACAGGCTCTAACTTTCAGCCTACTAGAAGAAATACCAGGAAGAAAAAGGGAAAATTTGAAAAGTCTTTATTTCTAAGTTGTAAAAGTTACCTATGAATGCTCTCTAAGAAAAAGGGGAAAAGCACAAAGATCCTAAGTGGGACAAGGAAATTGTTTTCTTCACAATCTTCTCAGTACTTATACAGTTCTCAGTACTTATACATCTTTCATAATATATGATCACATGGAAAACGTTCATCCCAAGTTCACATATAAAATCAAATCATAAATTGAATAAGTTTACAACATATAAGAATAAGAATCAAATAAGAATGTTTACATGCATATCCATTAGTATTTATCTTGCTAAACATGATCTGTCATAGTTCCACAGGTTTATGAAGAGTTAAAAACCATATAGCAAAGTTATTAGTGAATTTTTGTATAGCTAAACCCAGTCAATATTATATTTTTGTCTTAGCACCTATAATAAATCATTAGTTCTCTTTGGTTAACCTTTGGTTAATGGTTTTACAACCTCTTGGAATGTGCTCTGAGTAGTAGAAAGTCTAGTTACTATCTAGAAGCAATTACCAAGTCACACAATGGGAAATTGGCAGAGTTCTCACTGCAGTTTTTACCATCAGAAAAGGACCTAATAGGAGTCCCACTATAAAGGAATTTAATAAACACTGATATAATTTTAGGAATTCTTACGGGATCATCATAACAAATTGAGAAATCATCTATCTGTCTATATAGCATTACCTCAAGACAGTAGATCTGCAGAGATCTGCTCAAAATGGTGGGTTAATAGCTAGTGATTGTCATTTATGTTCAATAATAATAGGAAAAACATATTAATAGCAGGAATCTTTCCTAAAATGATTTTTTTCCTGGGCTTTGCCTAAGGGTGCAAATCTGTTGTGGATTATTTTAATCTGAGGCAGACCATCTCAAGATGATCACCTGCTACTTATTAGCTTGCCATAATGGCTCCTGACAGAGGATGGAATAATAAACATATATTTTCTATGTGTAATGGCAGGAAAGGAATAAACAGAAACGAAGTTCTGCTCTTCTTTGGTATCAGCTCACCACTGAGATATGTACTCATCTGTGTCACTGTTCCTCAATCAATCATTCCTTCAGACCAGCCAGAGTGACCAAGATGAGTTCATTAATCCTCCAAATAATCAGATGTAAGAGATATGTTTAATCAAATTGAAAGTGTTATATATTATAGATCTAAAGGGTGTTTGAGAACAAAACATATTGAGTTTTTTAAAGGGGCAGTTGGCCCCTTTAAATTTAATGTTGAAAAGTTTAGTCTAGGCAAACTGCGATGCAATTTTCATTTCTGGAATTTTCCTCCTCATTCATGTCATTGCTTTATGACTTAGGGCAGAAACTTTTTCTACCTCTTTTCTGAATTTGTATATGTTCTGATGCATTTTTTGTCCTATCCCACCAGTGTGATGTGGAGCAACCTGGGAGATCTTTGAAGTCAGAGTGAGATGTAGGATTGTGAGTTAAAAGCAGAATGCTGTGCTGTATCTCCACTTCTGGCAATTGATTTTGAAAGCACTTTAGCACTTACAAACACTTATGAGTGCTTCAGAATCTAAAAACAACCCATTACTGACTTTTTGGAAATTCTTCTAAAACATAGTTATTCAGAGGAAAACTAAACTCAAATATATAATGTTGATATACTTGGTGTGCTTTTAGAAAATCAAGAGAATGTGGTTTCTGAAGGTGTTTAAGGAATTTATACTCTTTGAACAACTTTGATTGCCTCTTCAGTGTTGGAAACAGTCTATATGGATAAGCCAAGATTCCTGCCCATATTCTCATGGTGCTTGGGTCAAAGAGAATAATCTAGTATTCATCAAATGCTTAGGCAGAAAAGTGCATCAAGTCCTGAGAAATGCTGTGAAGTAAAGGCAATGTAAAAATTACTTCTATGTTGAGAGAAAGACCTTGCTGCATGTTAATTCATCTGTATTGCAAGAAAATTTAAGAAAAGGACTCAATTAAAAACAAAAACAATATTTGTAATCTATTCTCTTGGTGCTAAAAACTTAGAAACTTTAAATTAAAAAATTCAGGTTTTCACTGACAAAGAGGAGTCTCAGCCAGTGGCTGTTTTTAGATTCCCAGTGGCACTGAAGTTTATGCCCTCCTATATGGCCTAGAAGCTTCTAATCATGTCTATGTTTTGAACTCTCATTTATTATTCTTTGAAAACATTTTATTATCTTTTCTGCTATATTGATAGTCTTTTTATGTCCCAAAACAACACAAGGCATTATATTTGCATATGTCTTCTCATCTCATTTTTTAATGACTGAATTGTATGTCTCTGTCTTATTTAATATGTTAGAAAGACCAATAAAAGCAAATCTATTACTCCAGAACAGACCAGTTTGTATTTGCTTTAAAATTTGTATCTTTTCACTGTTTTGATGTAGGAAGAACAGAGATAGATGGCACAAAGATGGAGAATTATAGGTCAAGGATTTTGATTTTCAGCAACAGTTACTATGTGAGGTACATTTACCTCTATTTATTACTTTGGATCTACAATAATCTTATTGTTAAAGACTTTTCTTCAAAGATATTGTTACCCATGCATGACTATCAGAGAGTCCTGCTATGTGTATAAGACAAGGGTATTATAGATTTCAGAAATGCTCTCTGCCCATAATGCTCTATACTTGAGTAAAGGATACAGACTTCCAGTATAAAGTGTTTATTTTCAAATTTCATTTTAATGTTCTTAAGAGACTATTTGCTGCTCCAGGCTCTTCAGGTGTTTCAAATAGGTATGCAATGTCATTTCTTTATTTCTGTTTTTTTTTTTGAAGTGGTAATGGCATATTTGATGACTCCACTCTCAATTTCACTGTTGATTTACCAGACTCATGAAGACCCATATGGCAGTATCTTCTCAGTCTGTGCCAGGTGGTGAAGCAAATGATGATATTGATTCAAACTGCGTCTTCCCAGCCTTACATCAAGGGTGACTCTCTTTTTGGTATATACAGTGTATGCAGGTCCTCAAAAATCAGTCTGCTTTTGTAATCACATTAATTTACCCAGTATGATTAATTAATGGAGGAAAAGAGTTAAACAGTATTAATGTAGTGGAATTTTCCAGAGTTAAACTTTACACCAGGGTTGGCAAAGTTAAAGCATTTATTAATAATGTCTCCTACATTCTTATTCGTGTAATTGTTCCTATATTTCTTCTTATTTTCTAGATTATTCTCCTGAATAATGTATAGAGCCATTCCAAGACATAAAATAAATTTTGGATGTTTCAAACATATGGTTTTGGATTAAATAGAAAATACAAACTGTTAGCCAAGTTATTTATATTCTAAAAGCATTGATTTCTTTATCGGAAACTGGGAGCTAGTCTGACCTGCTCTACTTTTGTAGGATTTTGGAGAAAAAGAAGTTGTCAAGCTAGATTTTGAATTTTCATTTCTGTTATCTGGTACTACTTACCCTGATAAAATTAAATAATTAGCCATTTAGTATTTCTTTGATTTCTTACTGTCTATATTTCCATTTAGTATCTCCATGGATTTTACTTAAACATTTAAATTGTTTGTATCATAAATTAAGTAAATATTTGGACTCTTCTGAATAGAAAAGGAATATTCTGACAAGGTAACAAGAGTATGTTTGTCTTCTCATAAGCTTTTCCTGTAGATTTGGACTTAAGTGAATAAGCAGTATGCCAACTCCAATCTAGTGTTTCAGATTTTCCAGGGCAATCAAGAGCTAATTCTTCTGGAAGAGAGAATTTAAAGGTATGCAACCTGGCAGGGCTTCTGAACTACTGTAGGCTTGAAATCTGACAAGTGATAGGTTAGATAACTATTTTGAATTTAAGTGTTTAGATTTATTTGCATTTTTATATAAGTTGGTCCTACTTCAGAAGACTGATAAATATTAATCTAAAGTATAGGATTCCATTATTTTAGACTGTTCAGATTGCTACAACAGATAGGTTTTATTTGTCATAGATATGGAGGAAAAGTTCAGAAGCAAGCCACTCCAATTGGGTGTATAATTGTTCCTCTCAATCCACTTCTTTGCCAATGATTGTATATTTATATTGCATATACCTAGTTGGTGGTACTCATACTAACAGAGATTTGTGGTTTGACTATTTATTTAATGATTTGATTACATTTTTGTTTGTTAGCAACATTGAACATCTTTTCATATTCCTATGAAAACATTTGCTGATATTCATAAAAACTGACCATTTGATTAGGTACATTGCTATTGAATAGACTGGTTACATATTTTAATATTAACTTTTCATATAAATGGTTTATAGTTTACTTTTGTAAGTTACCCTTTCTTTCCATTGATTATATCTTAGTTAGGAATGATGCCTTTTAACTTGCAAAAGTCCATGAGTTGGACTTTGTTTATGAAGTGAGTGAAACTCACCCTTCCTTGAAGTGAAGGAACTAATGTGACTAATAAGTACTTAATTTTAAAATATAAAAGACTAAAACCATTTCATTATCTTGTTAGAGGCAGACAAATTCATAACATTTAATATCTACTAAATATAAACATTTCCCAAACATTCACAATAGAAATACTTCCTGAAAGTTATAATTAAAAAAAAAAGACCCTGGTTAGGGAAAGGCAAAGCTACCCTGGAGGTCAGAAGAAAACAATGCTTCTCTCACTTCTACTCAACACACTTAAAACATTTTTTCAGTATAAGACAGCCAAAGAAAATTCTCAGCATGTTATAAAAAAAAAAAAACAGCCAAACCAAAACAAAAAACAACAACAAAAAAAAACCCCAAAACAAAACCAAAACAAAATCCCCCAAAATAACCAAAATAAATAAAACAAAACAAAACTATCATGCCTCTTGAGGCTTAGAAAAGATGGATACTTGAGGCAAATATACAAACACCAGTAGTTTTTATGCGTAGTGGCAATGAAAAACTCAGAAAATCAATAAGAAAAATGTTATAATATACACACATAACTATAGGTAGTAAACTGAAAAACACAACAAAAAACTGAAATTTGAAAATGAATAATAAAGTATGCAATAGAAGATTCAGTAATTCTAAGATGACGGTTCTAGACAAATTTATCAACAGATTCAAGGCAATCATTACCAGATTCAATCTGATTGTAATTTTAGAGGAATTGAGTTTCACATGTACATATGGAAATGTAAGAATCGGGGTAGTCATAATTATTTAAAAAACAAAACACAACGCAAAGTGTAGCTCTATCTGATTTCCAAATTTCTGAGAGAGCCACAATAACACACAGTCTCGACCAACAAAAAGAAACAGGCTCTTCTCTGTCAAAAATGTCAGAAATGGAGATGCTTGCTCTTGCATCAATAAATGGAGGAAAGCCACAGGCAAGGGGGAAAATGCTGTGTATCTATATCTTTATAATTCAAAACTAGTGTGATAGATACCCCAACTTTAAGAAGCAAACAGCATATTTAAATATAAATGTCATCAGTAAATATCTCAAAGTGCAAAAGAATGTACATTCAACTGCCTAGCACCATTTTAAAAGGAAATATAAACTCAATACACAATGAGCTACATCCAGTAGAATGGCTAGCATCAAAACTTCTGAATCACAGACTGTTGGTGATTTGGGATAAACACATTTTCATTAGTTACTAGCAGAAATGCAAAAATGCTATTTCCATTTAGTAAATCAGTTCAACAGTCTAATAAAAATGAGACCTAGCCTTGACATAAACCTAAAAACTCTACCTTAGGTATTTACCTAAGATAAATGACAGAAATATGTGTAGGTTCATTATACTCACAGCCCCCATATGAAAGACGTTGAATTTCTTTTTGGTTGTTGGTTTATTTTTTATTTATTATTTTATTTATTTACTTCCCAAATGTTGCCTACCTGGTACCAGCTTGCAGAATTCTTCCCCTTATCCTTCTTCCCCTTCACTTCTGAGAGGGTGCCCCCAACCAGTATCTCCCCTCCTTGGGGCATCAAGTCTAGAGGATTAGACTAACAAGGATAAGGGAAGTATGTAAAACTTCCTTCTTTTTCTCCCCATATTGGCAACAATAATAGCACTAGTGGCTAAATCATTCTTCTATATCCTCCTATAAGCATTAGTAGTCCACATAAAGTCTTCATTTAATTCACCACTCTAGGTTTTTAAAAAGCCAAATAGGTTCTATTCAATTGCAGTTCATTATTATAAACACAGCTAGGGAATGATGTAATTACAAGGTTGGATGTCAAATTTTTTCTAAGGCAGATCAATATGGCTTCAGGACCATGAAATGTGGCCAATGACATCACAAGTTCTTTTCAATTCCTTAGCAGAAAAACTTAAATAGTTTGAGATTTCCTTGGAAGGTCCTCTCTTTATTGTTTCTCTATAATACACTTTACATCTGGCATTATGTATATGCAAAAACAAATAACCGATGGATGAAGAGGTTTCACCAGTGCAGAAGGATAATTAGTCTTGATTTATAAGGAAGTGAGCCTGTTGTAATTAACAGCAAATGTCACTGGGTGATCTCTTAAAATTATGTTGGTCCAGTTTATGTCATTTGGACAAGTACCCCTGTCAGGAAGAGGGAATGGTGAGCATGAGGCTTAAATATCTTTGATTAAAGATTTAACTAAACAGATGTGCTAAACATGAGGCAGGATGTTTCTTAAAAAGGCTATTCAGGAAGAAGCTAATGACTGTGAATTGTGACATTGAGACCATAATCAGATTTCTATTACTGTGACAAAATACCTGAGGAAAATATTGATTTTTATACATGGTTCTAGAGACTTAAGTCATTGTCACCTGGCTTCATCAGTCTGGATCTGTGGTGAAGCATGTCGAAACTGTTAATCTCAGTTCAGTTGAGAAGAAAATAGGAGAGAATGGCAAGGAGGGAGGGAGACTAGGAGAAAGGAAGAAAGGAAGGAGGGGAGAAGACAAAAAGGGAAGATGAAAAGGCAGGAAGGAGGGATAGAGGTGGGTAGAGGAAGACAGAAGCCATTATGAGGAGGAGGGAGAAGCAGAAAAGAGGATAAAGACAAAATATCTCCTTTAAAGATATGCTTTACAGGAACCACCTCTTCCAAACAGTGGGCTCCACTTTCTAAAGTTTTTATCAACTTTTCAATATTATCAGGAGCTTCAACCAGTGAGGCTTTAGGGGACTTTTTAGATCTAAACTATAACAGATTGACTGCAGCAGAGATGGTGATAGTTCATTTCATTAAGTTTCCTATTTAATTTCCTCAGGCAGAGTGACTATCAGCATCCAAGAAAAACTTATCTCACAGTGGATAGTCATATCTGAAATTCAGGTGGATTACTCTTCATGAGAGATACTCCATCAGCTGCCTGTGTACTTGACTTGTAACTAGCCTACATTTTAATTCCTTTTAGAAATTTCTTGCCCCAAGGAAGTTATCTTGACCCTTGTTCAATTGTGCCCAAAAGGCCACTTACAGCTAGTGACTGGTCAATTTTGCAGTTACAATGGGATTCCTAATCTCAATTTGGTACATTTTAGATAGCCCATCTAAGATCCAGGTTTTCCCTTGGGATTGCCTGAGGCCTCTTGCAGCTGCTTCCCTTATCACGTTTCTCTGTACATTCTTGTTTTCCTGCTCTTTTTCATACAGGTATAGCTCCAGGAAAAAGCCATTAACCAGCTTTATGCAATTCTTCATGTCAAAGTTTCTTTTGTGGACAGTCTGAGGGCTAGCTGGGAAGATGGCTCATGAGATAGCATATTTATAGAAATATATAAATTTTACTGATGCTTGTCTTGGGTGATGGAATTTTAATTTTCTTTTGTTAGTTACATGCTACTGTCATAATCTGAGTAAAATGATAACTTCTATATAAAGTAAATAAACATTAAGAAAGAGTATCATTTCCCTCAAATATCCTAGGGTAGCCTTAGAAATTATCTGTGTGCCATTTATCAAGTCATCTGCTATGGTTTTGTAACTTGGGTTCATCTGGAAGATGAAGCTTCACATTATTAAACAGCTTGGATCTGTGATAAGTAGGAGGAAAATAATGAATACAAAACACTTAAAAATTACAATATGCTTCTGAGAACTTGTCTCTAATTTCATTATCTCTTAGCACTGTTTTCTACGGCTTTTATCTTTGTGTTTTGGTACCAGGTAAGAGTAGTAGTATCTGAAATGGCCAAGAGGACCACTATGAAAATTTCATTTTTCTTTTATGAAAAGATTGGAGCTGAGCCAGTTCCCATTATTGGCTGTACCCACATCAAACCTTGGAAGCAATTTACACAGAAAAGAGACCAATGCTTTTCTTGAGTTCTATACAAATTCCATGCCCAAGACCTATAATTTCATATGGGACTCAAAGTCAATATGCTTCTAAAATACAGAATTATCAAGGCTCTTCTTCAACTGTTGAGCCATGACTGAATGGAAATGCTTCATGAAGAATCTTGCTTTTATTTGGCTTCTGGGAAGAATTCTTGTGCTTGGTAAGGTTGGAAGATTTTTGGATGTTAGTTACAAGAGCCTTTTTATTCCTCTAGGCAGACATGTATCGTTATGCAGTTAATAAAAGTCTGGCTAGAGCTAATGTTGGAAAGCATCTGTTCACAGCTGCTGGAGGAGTTGTTATCAATTAAAATTTGTGATATTTATTTGTACAGTCAACATCTTCTGTAGCTAAATTAGTCTGGTTTGGGTCAAAACTAATTTGAAATGATAGCATGCCTTTTCATATCTGGTATTTAACTAAATGGTTTCTCCCTTTGTGGTCTGTGATAAATCAAGACAGAACATATTTAATAAAAGACTCAATTGAAACAAAAGACGATGGAGCCCCTTTTCTATATTATCCCTTATTTGTAGTACATATTCGTTTTAGCAGAGATCTGTAACAAATTTACAAAAACATGACACTCGCACAAGCACATGTGTTAGTGTATTAGAGAAATGACAATTTCAAACAAATGTTACTAGAAAATTTGACTGAACACTGGCCCCATATGCCATTCTTTTAAACAAAAGCCAACTTAGAATGGACCTGAAATATAAGGCCCGGAATTCTGAAATTATCAGGTAAATAAAAAAAACACAGAATATTTTAAATATTGGATTTGAGAATTTTTTTTTCTTGTGAGGAATACAACAGTTCAGGAAACAAAAGCAAAAATTATTAAGTGGGATTATATTAAACAAACATGTTTCCATAGTCCAAAGAAAATATTTAGAAGCAAAATAACCTACAAATGGACAAAAAGTGTTGACAAATATTATTCTATTGGGGGATTATGAGCAGAAACTTACTCTTGGTATAGAATTGGTGTCCCTCTAATTCTATAGCACTGCTCCTTTCAGTATTTCCTTTCAGTTCATCTCCATTCCTTCATAATACATATTGACTTGCAGAAACACTTTTACCAGGAACCTCCAGTATCAATCCTAGGCTACTGGTACTCAACACATCTTCATTCCTTGAATAGGACTTAGAGTAGATAAAGCAACCAAAAATCAAAACACCCACCCAACAAAGATGAGAGCAGATATCTAAACCAAGAAACACCCAAACATCTATCTCCAGATGCTTTGATCCCCCTGCAAAATCACAAACATAAATAACAAACACAATATTTCTCCAGGAACCCAATTGCAATAGGTCCTGATAAAAGTATTTTTGCTGAAGTACAAGACATGGACTTAAAAAGAGGATATTAATAAATGCCTTAACAAAATTCATGAAAACACAAACAGTTCAATGAAATAATGAAACCAGACATTGGTGGCACATGCCTTTACTCCCAGCACTTTGGAGGCAGAGGCAAGTGGATCTCAAAGCCAATATGCTTCTAAAATACAACATTATCAAGGCTCTTCTCCAACTGTTGAGCCATGACTGAATGGAAATGCTTCATGAAGAATCTTGCTTTTATTTGGCTTCTGGAAAGAATTCTTGTGCTTGGTAAGGTTGGAAGATTTTGGATGTTAGTTACAAGAGCCTTTTTATTCCTCTAGGCAGCCATGTATAGTTATACAGTTAATAAAAGTCTGGCCAGGCTGGTCTCCTCAGAGATTTCCAGAGCAGTCAAGGTGACACAACACTACCAAAAGCAAACATTAATCAAACAAAATAATGAAGCATTTTAAGACACAGAAGTAAAATTTACCAAAGAAATAGAAAAATCAATATATTCTCTCTCTCTCTCTCTCTCTCTCTCTCTCTCTCTCTCTCTCTCTCTCTCTCTCTCCTCCTCCTTGCTTAGTGTTTTCTGCTACTATGAAAACTAGTCCTCAGAGAGGACGTTTTCAGTTCACTTCCTGATCAAAAGTTTCTGGGCCCATGTTTCTAAAATATATTATGTCTTTAAATCTTTCAACTCTGAGGAGCAACTCAGAGCAATGGCAATAGCTTTTATGCTTAAGGAATCTCTTGAACAATACTGAGCAACTCAAATGAGCTTTTCATGCCTTCCTGGTGTTGGGGGTTTTGTTAAGTGGTCTTCAGCTTTTGGAGGGGACTCTATTAAAGCAGAAAAGGAAATTTCCCTTCAACTATACAAGGCTATTTCTACACCGAATTATGTGTACTATAGGTTCCTTTTAAGTAGATGAGAAATAGAATGATTATTTATGCCTTTTCCAGACATCCTTATTGTTTTAATTTTTATCTTATTCTCCACTTCTGTATTTATCTCCCTCTTCCTTCCTCCAGTTAGAGTTGATACGTTCCCACCTCCCAGATTAGATCACTTGTTGCCTGCTATTGCCCTCTGTTTTGTTCCCCAACCCACTATCAGCACTGGTCCCCTTTTACTTTACTTGATTCTGCAGTTATTCATGGATATATACTAATTTCTGAATATTTGGAGCAGGTGCCTCAGCTGATAGAGAACTTGTGGCTTAGGTCTTTCTGGGTCTTGGTCTTAATAAATATGATCTTTTCTAGTTCTATCCATTTACGTGCAAAGTTCAAAACTTTGTTTTTCTTTACAGCCGACTAGTATGATATATTGCATATGTACCATAGTCTCACAATCCATTCATCAGTTGAAGGGCATTTAAGTTGTTTCAGTTTCCTAGTTATTATGAATAGAACAGCAATGATCATCGATGAGCAAATATCTTTAGAGTAGGATGTTGAGTTGTTTGGGCTTATGTGGGGAAATGATGAAGTAAAACCCATAAATCAAAAAGACCTCATAGGTATATATCTACAGAACATTTCACCCAAACACTGTAAAGAATATACTTTCTTTCCAACAGCTTATTGAACTTTATTCAAAACTGATAACATATTAGGATACAAAGCAAATCTCAACATATATAAGAAAATTGAAATAATGCCCTCTATTTTATCTGAGCACCATGAATTAATATTGTATATCACAAACAATAGAAACTGTAGAAAATATACAAATTCATGGAAACTGAACAGATCACTATGGAATAAAAATTGAGCTAAGAAAGAAACAAGGTATTAAATTAAAAGTTCTTTTAGAATTGAATTAAAATGAAAGTATAACATGCCAAAACTATGGGACAAAATGAAGGGAGATATAAGGAACTATTTCATAAAACTAAATGCCTACATCAAATAACTGGAGAGATCTCATGTTACTGACTTAATGACACAACTATAAACTTAAGAAGACAAGAAAAATAATACTCAAAAAAGCAAAGTAGAAGACATATTCAAATTCAGTATTGAACTCAAAAAAATAGAAACAAACAAAAATTCAAACAATGAAGTTAAACAATGAAGTAAGCTGCTTGAGTAAATGTACAAAAAAGACAAGCCTTAGCAAAATTAACCAAAAAGACACAGTGAGGATATACAAATTAATAAAATTAGAGAAAGTTAGAAATGTAGAAGGAGACATTACAACAGGTACTAAGGAAATTCAAAGAATTATAAAGGCATGCTAAAAAAATTACAAAACATCAAGAACAACACCAAAAACAAAACCAACCAAACCAAACCAAAAATGAAACTGTATTTCAGCAAATTCAGAAACTTAAAAGAAATGGATGAATTTCTTGATATCTATGACTTCCAAAATTAAACCAAGATGAAATATGGATTTTTTGGATATTTTATTTATTTACATCTCAAATATTATCTCTTTTCCTGGTTTTCCCCTCCCTATCCCATCCTCCCTCTCCCTGCTTCTAGAGGGTGCTCTCCCACCCACTGACTCACCCACTCTTGCCTCCCTGCCCTTGCATTTCCCTACACTGGGTTATTGAGCCTTCACAGAACCAAAGGCCTTTCCTCCCCTTGATGTGCAACAAGGCTATCCTCTGCTACATATGCTTCTGGAGTCATGGGTCCCTCAATGTGTACTTTTTAGTTGGTGGTTTCATCCCTCAGAGCTCTGGGAGGTCTGGTTGATGGATATTGTTGTTCATCATATGGGTTGCAAACCCTTTCAATTACTTCAGTCCTTTCTCTAACTCCTTCATTTGGGACCCTGTGCTCAGTCCAATGGTTGGCTGCAAGCATCTGCCTCTGAATTTGTCAATCTCTGGTAGAGCCTCTCAGGAGACAGCAATATCAGACTTCTGTCAACAAGCACTTCTTGGAATCCAGAGTAGTGTCTGGGTTTGATGTCTGTATATAGGATGGATCCCCAGGTGGGGTAGTCTCTGGATGGCATTTCCTTCATTCTCTGCTCCATGTTTTGTCTGAATTTATTCCCTTGAGTGTTTTGTTCCCTCCTGTAAGGACTGAAGTATCCACACTTTGGTCTTCCTCCTTCTTGAGCATCATTTGATATGTGAATTGGGTCTTGGGTATTCCAAGCTTCTGGGCTAATATCCACTTATCAGTGGGTGCATACCACTTGTTTTCTTTTGCAATTAGATTACCTCACACAAGAAGATATTTTCTAATCCCATTCATTTGCCTAAGAATTTCATGAAGTCATTGTTTTTAAAAGCTGAATGGTGCTCCATTGTGTAAATGTACCACATTTTCTTATCCATTCCTTTGTTGAAGGAATCTGAATTGTTTCCAGATTCTGTCTATTATAAATAAGGCTGCTACGATCTTAGTGGAGCATGTGTCCTTGTTATCTGTTGGAGCATCTTTTGGGTATATGCCCAGGAGTGGTATAGCTGGGACCTCAGGTTGCATGATATTTCCTATCCATTGACATTGAGGCAGTGAGATGACAGTGACTAGAGAGGAGAGAGGAGGAGGAGCTAAGAGAAGTGAGGGGAGGAGAGAGAGAGAAGCTCAGTGGGCCAGACAAGCAGGGGAGAGAGGGAGACATGGATATCCAGATAGCTTCAGACATATTCCAGGTATTTTGGAGAGGTTAGAAATATTGGGATACGACTTTATCATTGTAAATTGGCACTATGTAATTGGGAGTTTTAGATACATGAATATATTTGGTTAACTATTCAAGTTTAAGAGCCATGCTTTACAGGATACTTGGAAGGAGTGGGTGCTGGGTAGAAGAGTAAGACCCGTCGGGACTTGGTGCAGAGGCCAGGTGGGGTGGTAGTTTCTTAAATATTTTCACATTACAATACTATGTCCAATTTTCTAAGGAATCACCAGACTGATTTACAGAGTGGTTGTACCAGCTTGCAATTCCACAAGCAATGGAGGAGTTTTCCTCTTTCTCCACATCCTTGGCAGCATCTGCTTTCGCCTGTGTTTTTCATTTTAGTCATTCTGACTGGTGTGAGGTAGAATCAGGGTTGTTTTTGATTTGCATTTCCCTGATGACTAAGGATGTTGAACATTTCTTTAGGTGCTTCTCAGTCATTTGGTATTCCTCAGTTGAGAATTCATTGTTTAGCTCTGTACTCCATTTTTAATAGGGTTATTTGGTTCTCTGGAGTCTAACTTCTTGAGTTCTTTGATATATTGGATATTAGCCCTCTATCAGATGTAGGGTTGGTAAAGATCTTTTCCCAATCTGTTGGTTGCTGTTTTGTCCTATTGACAATGTCCTTTGCCTTACAGAAGCTTTGCAAGTTTTGTACATATTGTTAGGGGTTGGCCATATTTTATTAAAATAAAAATATTTTAAAATATACAACTAAGTACTGATATTTTTTAGTCTTCCAAATAATTTATGCAAGTTAAATGCCTCTTAAATATACATGATATTTTCTGAGCTAAAAATAATATACACTTAACCAGTTTTTAAAATCTATTTGGAACATTAAACATGATAGAAGTAGAAAAATATCCCTTTTGAGGTCCTCTCTGAAATTGCAAAGCTTCTGTAAGGCAAAGGACACTGTCAATAGGACAAAACAGCAACCAACAGATTGGGAAAAGATCTTTACCAACCCTACTGAAAGGAAATTGTGACAGGTTCCTGATTAGACAGAAACTGTTCTTTCTCCAAGGGAGAAAAAGCAGTGTAACTGTGGCATCATGAAATGAATTGGATAGTGTTTTTTCTGTTTATATTTTGTGAAATAGTTTGAAGACAGTTGGTATTAGGTCTTCTCTGAAGGCCTGATAGAATTCTGCACTAAACCCATCTGGTCCTGGGATTTTTTGGATTGGGAGATTTTTAATGACTGCTTCTATTTCCTAAAGGGTTATGGGACTGTTTAGATGGTTTATCTGATCCACTTAACTTATGTATTTAGCATCTGTCTTGAAAAATTTCCATTTCATTCAGATTTCCAGTTTTGTTGAATATAGGATTTTTTAGTAGGATCTGATTATTTTTCGAATTTCCTCAGTTTCTGTTTTTATATCTTCCTTTTCATTTCTGATTTTAATTTTGATGCTTTCTCTGTATTGTCTGGTTAGTCTGGCTAAGGGTTTATCTATCTTGCTGTTTTTCTCAAAGAAGTAGTTCCTGGGTTTGTTGATTCTTTGTATAGTTCTTTTTTGTTTCTACTTGGTTGATTTCAGCCCTGAGTTTGATTATTTCCTGCTGTCTATTCCTCTTAGGTGTATTTGCATCTTTTTGTTTTAGAGCTTTCAGGTTTGCTGTTAATCTGCTAGTAAATGCTCTCTCCAGTTTCTTTTTGGAGGCACTCAGAGGTATGAGTTTTCCTCGAAGCACTGTTTTCATTGTGTCCCATAAGTTTGGGTATGTTTTGCCTTCATTTTCATTAAATTCTAAAAAGTCTTTAATTTCTTTCTTTATTTCTTCCTTGACTAAGTTATCATCGAATAGCGCTTTGTTCATCTTCTATGTGTATGTGGGCTTTCTGTTGTTTTTGTTTTTATTGAAGACATGCTTTAGTCTGTGGTGATCTTGTGGTAGGATGCATGGCAGGTGTTAGATAACTACGAGGAAGTAGTGTCTCCCAAACATAATACCACTGATGTACATATAAACTCACAGGGAAAATGTAAGCATGTGTAAGACATATACAGTTAAAGTTAGCCTGGGTCCTGACACTTAGATGGGGGATGGTTATTGAGTTTCTCTCCTAACCAGAAAGCTATTTGCAACTGATACCCAATGGTAAAGGGAAAAATCAGTTTTCTCCAATGAAGTCTCACTGGAAGTATCATAGAATCAAACTATTTTTTTTTACAAAAATCCATTTAGTGTTCTTATAACAATATTGTAATAAATGTAAGGTTTAAGTAAAAGAATGTGAAATTTTGATAACAAAAACCTCAACACCATCAATAAAATGTACCAAGCATTCCAATTAAAAATGGGCAAAATATATTAATTGACCCTTTTCAAATTAAAGAGTACAAACATTCAATGACTACTTAAAGGATCTTCAGTATCACCAAACATCAGGTAAACACAAACAATAAAGATGAGATGTCCTCTATTATGAATAATCTTATTTCTTAACTTGACTACATATGGAATCAACTAAAGCCCAAGTTGCTGGGCACTTTTGTAAAGAATTTTTTTCATCAAATCTTTGAAGCAGGAAGATTTACCATAATTTTAGACCATAACTTGTGCAAGTCTACAGTAAAGGACATCAAAGAAGGAAAATTTCTTTTTGCCTGCTTGATCTCACTCTTGATAGCAAGTTTATCTACCCAGGATCTGAAGTTGGTATTAAATCCACTTTATTATTGATTCCAGTGTAAACCAAAAACCAGTAGTTTTTCAGAAGTCTTCCAAGACTCCAGGGACAGATTAGAAATGCTGTAACATCCAGACCCATGGGCTGAAGTACTACCATATTCTTGGTCCTTCATTCACTAAACGTGTTGCTGGATTACCCAACCGACCATTTTCTGTGTGTCATCTAATAAATCTTATATATATATATATATATATATAAAATAATGCATAATGTATAATATATAATAAATATATAATATATAACATACAATATAATATATAATATACCACATATAACATATCACATACTATATACTACATAGTATATATACTATATAATCTATAACATATAACATAAAATATAATATATAGTATATAACCTACAACCTCAAATCTATAACCTCTAATCTATAATATATAATATAACCTATAATCTGTAATATAATCTATAATCTAAAATCTATAATCTAATTTATATAATCTATTATCTAATCTATAAAAATAATCTATAATCTGTAACATAAAATATATACTATATGATATATACTACATGATATATAATATGTGATATATGATATATAATATATAAACATGTAACATGTAATGTGTGATATGTAATATGTAATATAATATTAATGTTAAATACATTGCACTTACATATACATGATACATACAAAACATGCACATTTATATACTCATTCTGTGGTTTTGTTGTTTTAGAGAGCTCTGACTAATATACCAGCCTACCCAACTTAGAATTACTATAGTCAAACATTAAAAAGCCTAGTGAAGATGTGGAGAAAAGGGAACTCTTTTCACTATTGATGTGAGTGTGTGTTAATATAGTCATTAAGGAAAAAAACAGAGATTCTTCAAACAATGAAAATTAAATGCACTTATGATCTAACTTCTGGGTATATATGTAAAGGAACTCAACCTACATTTCAGAAATGTATGGCTGTATTTTGGTTTTATTCACAAAAGCTGCAATTTTGATTCAGACTAGATATCCATCAAAACTAGGCATCATATACAATGTTGAATATTACAATAAAATATTCAGTCAAAAGAATAAAATCTTATTTGTAACAAAATGCATGGAAGTGGAAGTTGCTGTATCAAGTGACATAAGGCAGACACAGAAAGGAAAGGGCACATCTAATACAGAGGATAAAAATGTTGAGCTGAAAGCAGAGTAGCGATTACAAGGTGGGATGAAGGGAATGGAGTGGGAATGCACAGTGGGATGATCTGATGCATTCCATTTGAATACACTATAATACATTTTCAAAGTCTGTTGTATAAAGAGCCTTATTAATATGTACAATTGCTGCATGTTAATAAATGTAAATGTAACAAATGTGACAAAAATGAGAATGGAAGGATCCTTAAATTATGAGAATGTGTGAGTCCAGCTCCTGGGAGCCTAATATCCATCAATTTTTGGTACTGCTTTTTGATAGATAAATGGGGAAAACATTCATGTCTTTATACTTGCCTGACATTTTGACACAACCTATGGAAAAGGAATTTGTTACCTATGAAGTGATATATGAAATCCTTAACATGAGGTGAGTCCATGGCTTCCTGATTTATTTAATGTTACATATAATCACAATGTATACATGTCTGTCTCACTGTATAGCCTTAGATGGACTGGGACTGACTATGTAGACTATGTGTCTCTGACTCCCAAGTGCTGAGATTAAAGAAGTATACCACTACAATGGCTCAACGCTATATTTCAATATTTATTCTAGTAATAAATCCTAGGCAACATTAGAATATATAGCCACATATTTTTAATGGGGACAGCTTTGATATATGTTTTAATCATTATTCTAATGTATAATACTCTGCTTTATCAAACCCATTATTCCTACAGTGAACAAAATGTAAACCCAGAGTTGGTGAGGACACTGTTCTTGTTCTCTAGACTCATTACACTGTAGAGCTGTGTACCTTTCATGGATTTTGGAGGAAATGTGGCACTGATTGCCTTTGTAAGGTCAGACAGCACACTGGTGATTATATCAGCAATTTAATTGCATAGGTTGCTGACCTGGCCAGCATGTTCCAGATTTTGGTCTGATTGACCCATGAGAAAGAACATATTTGTTCCTTTTGGGCTACTAAATTTTCACTTGTTTTTAATTACTGCTGCCACATTTTAAAAAATAGCAAAAATGGGATTTTTAAAAAAATATCTTTACTTTTGCCATTTTCCTATCTAATCATTAGGTTTAAGAGAATTTTATCATGGCAAGAAATGAAACTACAGACTGATGGGCAATTGCTGGTGTTATCAAAATGTATAGAGACCTGATTCATCCATCTTCTTGTGTATATTATTTAGAATTTACTTAAGAAAGATCTTGGTGAGATCAACTTTTCATCTGTGATTGGACAGCTTGTAGGTGAATTTCTTGTGCTTCTGGCAGACCATCATTTTACATCTGATATGTCCTGTCTAGGGAGTGAGCAGATTTCCATCTTTGTTTTCTTTTAAGTGCTCCCGATGGAAAATGATGACATTATTTGTCACATCTTCTAGGAGGAATGATGCCAAATAGTTTGAAGGTACTGAAATTTGCCATTCCCTGATGAACACTAAGTCTGTCTTCATATCTTTTGTTTGTATGTTTACATGCCTGTGTATATATGTTCCTTGGTGTGAAGATGTCCCTGGTGGGAATATGTATGTACATGCATATGGAGGCCAGAGGTCAATATTAGGAGTCTTCCTCAATAATTCTTCACCTTAACTTTTGAGATGTGATCACTCACTGACCATACAGTATGCTGATTTGGCTAGAATGGCTACCTAGCAACAATTCCAAGGGTTCTCCTGTCTTTTTGAGGAACAGCCAAAAATATAGTTGTGTAGCTAAACAATTATAGATGGATATTAACTTTATCACGGCAAAAATAAGTATAATTTTTTTATTTTACTGGGTATTCATTCATATTTTATATAATGTTGATTTAATTTTAAGCTGCAATTATTTCTAAGACTATTTTTAACATATTTTTTTTTTACTGAATTTTTGGCAGCTTCACATAATGTACCCCAAGCCCACTCATCTCCCAGTTCTTCCTTATATAACAATAACAAAAACTATCCCACTGACCCTGCTGGGCAACAACATACCTCTCTATCTATTATAGCCTTTTGTGCCTGTACCATTTCCCTCCTCCATTTTTCATGCATCTCTCTAGCATACTTGTTCATTGTACTGGCATTGGAAGTTGTGGTGTGTCATGCAATACTAATGGGTATTCCCATTAGTCCAAGCAGCTTTACTTGTGAGTGTTCATTGCAATGAGTTGTTAAGCTAATTGAGACCTCTGACATCTGTTCCAACATCAATACTGTACCCTCATAGAAACTCTCAGGTATCCTGCTCTTGTCCTGAGTCATGGGTATCCTACAGTTATGGATTCACAGGACTAGCCTATTCACACAATCCAGCAGCTCATGATTAGGAAAGATGTTGGGAATGGGTCAACTCAAAGCTCTGGATCTGTGCCTGGGTGGTAGTTGATTTGGCCAGCCTCCCAGCTTTCCTGTGCCCACACCACCAAGCCCTCTCCATACAGACAGACAAGGGGTGGGGCCAATTCTCCCACACCCATGTTACCACTGGCACCACTATGGGAGCCAGATCTGGTTCAGAGCATCCCTCAAACATCAACATGGTTACAGACCATGGATATCCTTATAACCTGCTGTGGTAGTATAGGCATGGCCTCACTACTATGGACCCAGAGATGGATCTTGGCAGCAGCATGGGCTAGATATCACCATGGATTCTGGTGGCTGTGCAGGCCTCTCATATTAGGCGTGTCTTCATCACTGTTGTATCTCCAGTTCCACCTCTCTTCATGGCCCACAAACTGCTCAGCTTCTATCTCTCCCAACATTTCAGTATATACTTGCTTATTTCTGGCCATGCCTGCCTGGTGAGGGCCAAGCAGGGCCTTCAATGTGTCAGTGCTTCTACTCTAAAACTATATCTTAAATTGGTAACTATTTGTATTGCCTTTAGCATGAATTGTCTCCATGGAAATGAGTACTAAGAGAAATTTATAGATATTTATATAAGTTCTTAACTTTTATAGGTACCAATATTTTATTATTCTTCAATATTTTCAGAAACAGAAATTAATACAGAGCTAAAGTTATTTATTTTGTTTTCATTCTTATAAACTGAATGCTTTATTAAATATGACATTCTTACCTTTGTGATTCTCTTATTACAAAAGAAATTGTCACCTTAAAATGAAATTTATAGTTGATATCAGAGCAGAATATGTTCACGAAAAAGAAAATCTAAATCCTGTCCACATAGCTAAATTCAGAACTGTTTATTAGAGTGGCTTACATGAATCAGTTGGCAGTTTTGAAAATAGAATAAACTATTCTATGGCTACTGTGGGTTCTTTGAAGGGTGAAGTTTTCTACATACATCTGCTTTCTTCCTAGTTAGAGCTTTAGAAACTGACTTGGTTACCTAATGAAGAGTATACTCTTCAGCCCTTCTAACATGACAGGTCAATGAATGGAGAGAAGCTGGAAGCTCAGAGCTAGGGATATATGGGGGACATATGAGAGGACTTTGGAGGTCTTGGCAAAGACACTGGTAGTGAAAGGCAGCATGTACACAGTCTGGTCTCACTGCTGCCAGAACCTGGAGGTTTTTTTTTTCTTTCTATTTTTGTGATCACTAGTTCTTAAGAATATACAACACAAAGGGTTCTCTGAAACTGGAGATTGGAATGACAAAGAGCAGGGAGCATAGTTATGTCAAGCAGCAAAAATGAGGTTTCATAGCTACAGTCAGATAACGAATTCTTTTTGCCTTCAGATTCTAGCTCACTGATCTTCAAGGAGTCCTCAGGTTCTCCTCAGCTGGAACACAACCAAAAAACCTCAATGGAAACTAGATTTCCTTTATTATAAATTATCATTTAACAGAAAATGAAAATATCTTTAAAAAGAAATCTTTAAAAAGGGAAGAACACATTATTAATACATCAAGAAAAGTGTATCTTTACTCAAATAGAATAATTTTGGTTAAAAAAACAAGCATTAACAAGCACTGGTAAAGACCTGGAGAATAGGACATCCTTATGCCATACTTGTGGTAATGTAAATTAATATGGCAACTATGAAATACAATACATAGGTGCCTCAAAATAAAAAATAAACAATAACAAACAAAATAAACTCAAACAACAACACTTCCCAGACCACATAAAACCCAAATATAAAACCACTTAATTCACAATTAGCAAACTTACAATGCAATACACACAATCTCATGTTTGTTCTAGTAGTTTCAAGGCAGTTAAGACAGAATCAGTGAAAGTGCTCACTAATGGATGAATAAATAAATATGACAAACATTATGGGACCGATATCATTTGTAGCAGTGTAGATGGACTTGCAAATCTTAATGTAAAATCAAACAAGCCAGGAATTGAAAATCAGATATTACATATTTTAGTGACATGTAGAACCTAAGAATGTTGAGCTGATAAAAGCAGAGAGCAGAATGGTGATCACCATAGCCTCATAAAGGGAGACATGGTGGGATTATGGGTGCAAAGTCACAAATACATAGGAAGATAAGCCTTGTGTTGCACAAAAGGGTGATTCTAATTAACAATATAGTGTAATGTAGTTCAAAATAGCTAAAAGGTGATTTTTGGATATTATCATCATATATAAATGATTTATTTTTGAGATGACTGAAAAATCTAAATATCAACATATTTCTGTTTCAGATACCAAGATTTTGGCCAGACCAAGTCAGTAATTGGGGTAAGCTACAAGGGCTAAGATTGGAATATACAGTGAACAGACAGATCCAAAGAATTGGACACAGAAGCATTACTGTCAGAGAGAACTACTTCCTGCTCTTGGGCTTTATCAAACTATTACTTGAAATGCTGGCCATTCAAAAGCAATGCTAGCTACCAAAATTATGATACTACCATCACAAGTTTATAGTTAGTCTGAACCATAAGTACCCATCCCTAACCTACTAAGCACACAATTAGGTAGGAAGTTTGGCAAAGACAAAGGCTTTTGCTCAAGCTGACACCACTGGCCCTCTGACATTTTTTGAGCAGCATATAAAACTATCGGTTCTTAACCTCATGGACCCTCCCTGTTACAAGTGGTGACTTCCTTTTCCTTTTACCATCTGGCAACTTCATCACTCTCTTGCCCCTGGATAGCTTATGTACACACAATTATTTCAGCTTCAACTCATCAGAGGAGGTATGGGCAATCAAAATCAATTAGTCAAATAGTCTGCAGGGCTTTCCTAAAGGTTCAGATGATATAGTAATTAGCTGGCTCTTATTAGGAATATATTTTAAAACCTAAGGAAATGAGATTTGGAATTTTCTTCCTCCATCTCTACCAAAAAATGAATAAAATACAATCAATGACTTCAAAATTCTTTGGTTTGTCTTATTATCTTGGTTAAGTCTGGGGTAATTTTTCTAAGTAGTTTTTGCTGCTATTCAGGCTTCTTCCTTTCAAGGTGACTCAATTTTTTAAATCTACTGAGATATATGAGCTTCATTTCTTTTTATAGTTTCTATCCTCTCCCTTTTGCCATTGTTTCCATGTCAAAGTTAGCATAATAATAATATGCTAGAGGAATGTGGCTGGCTTCATTTGTGTTCTAATCAGCATACTTGAGGTTGTATAGATTCTTTGCCAATACATTAGGTTAATGTAACTCCTCACTGGAATCTAACTGGAGTTTGTTTTTCTTCTTCACAGTGGAATGGAATATTAATTTCTGAGTCAGAAACTAGTTCTTGAAACACTTCTAAAATTTTGCTTTGAATACCCATTAGTAAGCAAACTCATTTAAACTTGGGAAAGTTATTAGAATAAAGTAATGTGGATTCATTTATAATGATTCCCTTGCTTGAGGAAGCCATTAACTTTGGAAGCTATGCTATTAGTATGACTAAACTTCTTAAAATAGCCAATATTTAGGGATAATTAGAGAGTGTGTAAGAGGTACTAATTTTACGAGCAGAGAACATAAGTTGTAGTTAAATATATTTATAATTAGATTATATAACCAGCAAAGAGGCTAAAATTTAATTCACTTGAGGCTTTCTTAATATACTGAAAAAATTTCGGATCAATCATGCAAAATATGTACACATATTCAGCCTTTTCTCATTCTGAGTAGCTTTCTTCATTATGCAGTATTTTGTACTTTCTTGCTCCCTCCTAGAACTCTTGGCCTATGATACAGCTTTCCTCAAATACATTTACTATCATCTGCCTTCAGAATCATGGGGTATTGCTTGTGTAAGGCCATGGATATGAGTGGATTTCCCATGTGTAAGAACATTACTAAACTACTATATCTGAAGTGATTTGGCTTATCATACTCAAAAGAGAGAAAAAAATCACACAACACATGGAGAGATAGTTCAGCAAATAATACTATGAAGAACATATTTGTTAGGGACATTGTTTTGGCATATATTTTTAAAGTGTTTTGTCTCAGGAGTAGTCTGGACATAGTAAGCAAAAACATGTAGGAGAGGGAGAGAAATACATGATGACTATGATTACTGCATTGAACATGGCAGGAAGTTATAATCATGTGACATTTGTCACCACAGAGAGTACATATAGTAAAACAGAATACAAAAGGAACATGCAAGTCATTTGTGGTAGGCATTTACTACGTGGAGCTTGTAGAATTGTCTGGGTGGGTATGGAGCCTTGAGTCTCCACCAAGCCTGCCACATGACTGTCTGCTACTATAGACTGCATCAAAACAACATATTCTACACCAAACATTAAACTTTACATAATCATAGTTTCACTAACATTTTGCTTTATAAGCTTATCATTCTTTTGACTCTTTGTGAGACTTAGTTTAAAAAAGAAACACATTTTTTAGTTATACAAGTAATTTTCCCTCAATATTCTTAGTTTATGAATTTATTCTCTATTAGAATTTCAAATTAGAATTTGTGTGGGTGTTATATCTTCATATATGTATGAGAATGCATGTGCTCATATGTACACATATGTGCAGATCAGAAGTACATGTCAGGGATTTTCATCTATTGTTTTCCACATTATTTTCTTAAGACAGGATATCTCAATTAGCCTGAAATTTGCTATTTTGGCTGACTAGCTCACCAGCAAGATGCCTGCCGTTTGGACTGATGATAGAAATTTTAACTCAGTTCTTTTTGCTCACATTGTAAACACTACAACCCAACTACAAACAATCAGATTTAGTTTTTACTTGATACATCTTTGTTAAAAACCAAGATATAAACATGTCCACTAGCCTAGGTATCCATGAGATTACTATTATGAGATCATTCTGTAACTATACCAAAATGCTTCAGATAATACAAAGATAGAAAAAGGTTCTTTTTTTCAGCTCACATTTTCAAGGTTCCAGTTTCAGATCAGTTAACTCACTGCTTTGTGACTTAGTGAGCATGATTTATGAATATGGTAGAGAGCATATAGCATAGAAAACTGCTTGCCTCAGGACCAGAAAGCCAAAAGTAAAGAGCAAGGGGCTGTGTGTCTGGGGTACCACAATCCCCTTTAGTGGCAGATCAAGAATGGATGAAGGACCTGCTATAGGATTCACCTCCTGGTAACATGGACCTCCCTTAGGAGGTTCTAAGGTTCTACCTTAGGAAAGAAGGCATTAGTACATAGACCTGGAATATGGAAGATTCAAGCTATGATAATATCCTTCTATCTCTTGTCACACTTTTACATCTTGTCCCACTGTATTTGTCAGGGACAGCAATCTGCCTGTGAATGTCACCTACTATGATGATAATGTCTTCTGAGGTTGTGGTTGAGGAGATTTAGATATCTTCAGGAATATGTTCATGGTAGTTTGCTTTCTTTTTCAAATTATCTCTTTATTTGAAAGTAGCTGAAGTTGTTTATCAGATTTAGAAGTTCTCTGGTAGAATTTTTGGGGTCACTTAAGTATACTAACATTTCACCTGTAAATAGTGATACTTTAACTTCTTCCTTTCCAATTTGAATCCCTTTGACCTCCTTTTGTTGTCTAATTGCTCTGGCTAGGAAATTGAGTACTATATTGAACAGGCAGGGAAAGAGTGGACAACCTTGTCTAGTCCTTGAATTCAGTGAGATTGCTTCAAGTTTTATACATTTGTTTTGCTGTTGGCTACTGGTTTCCTGTATATTGCTTTTACTATGTTTAGGTATGGGCTTTGAATTCCTCATCTTTCCAAGACTTTTATCATGAAGAGATTTTGGATTTTGTCAAATGCTTTCTCAGCATCTAACGAAATGATCATGTGGTTTTTCTCTTGGTCAAGGAAGAAATAAAGAAATCAAAGACATTTTAGAATTTAATGAAAATGAAAGCACAACATATCCAAATTTATGGGACACAATGAAGGCAGTGCTAAGAGGAAATCTCATAGCCCTGAGTGCCTCCAAAAAGAAACTGGAGAGAACATACACTAGCAACTTAATGGCACACCTGAAAGCCCTGGAACAAAAAGAAGCTAATTCACCCAAGAGGAGTAGAGACAGGAAATCATCAAACTCAGGGCTGAAATCAATCAAGTAGAAACAAAGAGAACCATACAAAGAATCAACCAAACCAGGAGCAGGTTCTTTGAGAAAATCAACAAGAAAGATAAACCCTTAGCCAGACTAATCATAGGGCACAGAGACAGAAACAAAATTAACAAAATTAGAAATGAAAAGAGAGATATAACAACAGAACTGAGGAAATTCAAAAAAATCATCAGATCCTAACACAAAAACCTATACTCAACACAACTGGAAAATCTGGAGGAAATGGACAATTTCCTAGACACATACAAAATACCAAAATTAAATCAGGATCAAATAGATCATCTAAACATTCCCATAACCCCTAAAGAAATAGAAGTGTTCATTGAAAGTCTTCCAACCAAAATAAGTAGAGGACCAGATGATTTTAGTGCAGAATTCTTCAAAGAAGACCTAACACCAATACTCTTCAAATTATTCCACAAAATAGAAACAAAAGGAACACTACCCAACTTGTTCTACGAAGTCACAATTACTGATATCAAAACTCACAAAGATCCAACAAGAAAGAGAACTTCAGACCAATTTCCCTAATGAATATTGATGCAAAAATACTCAATAAAATTCTTTCCTACCAAATCCAAGAACACATCAAAACGTTCATTCACCATGATCAAGTAGGCTTCATCCCAGGGATGCAGAGATGTTCAATATATAGAAATCCATCAATGCAATCCACTACATAAACAAACTAAAAAAAAACACATGGTCATTTCTTTAGATGCTGAAAAAGCATTTAACAAAATTCAGCATCCTTTCATGCTAAAAGTCTTGGAAAGAACAGGAATTCAAGGCCCATAACTAAACATAGTAAAAGTAATATACAGCAAACCTATAGCCAACATCAAACTAAATGGAGAGAAACTTGAAGCAATCCCACTAAAATCAGGGACTAGACAAGGCTGCCCCCTCTCTCCATATCTTTTCAATATAGTACTTGAAGTTCTAGCTAGAGCAATTAGACAACATAAGGAAGTCAAAGGGCTACAAATTGGAAAGGAAGAAGTCAAAGTATCACTATGTGCAGATGATATGATAGTATACTTAAGTGCCCCAAAACTCCACCAGAGAATTCCTCCAGCTGATAAACAACTTTAGCAAAGTGGCTTGTTATAAAATCAACTCAAGCAAATCAGTAGCCTTCCTATACTCACAGGATAAGCAGGCTGAGAAAGAAATTATGGAAATGACATCCTTCACAATAGCCACAAACAATATAAAGTATCTTCGTGTGACTCTAACCAAACAAGTGAAAGATCTGTATGACAGGAACTTCAGGTCTCTGAAGAAGGAAATTGAAGAAGACCTCAGATTTTTCCTCATGGAAAAATCTTCCATGCCCATGGATTGGCAGGATTAATATAGTAAAAATGACCATCTTGCCAAAAGCAATATACAGATCCAATGCAATTCCCATCAAAATCCCAACTCAGTTCTTCATAGAGTTAGAAAGAGCAATTCTCAAACTCATCTGGAATAACAAAAATCCTAGGATAGCTAAAACTATTCTCAACAGTAAAAGAACTTCTAGGAGAATCAGTATCCCAGACCTCAAGCAGTACTATAGAGCAATAGTGTCAAACACTATATGGTATTGGTACAGTGACAGCCAGGTAGATCAGTGAGTGGAATGGAATTGAAGAGCCGGAAATGAACCCACACACCTATGGTCACTTGATCTTTGATAAAGGAGCTAAAACCATCCAGTGTAAAAAAGATAGCCTTTTCAATAAATGGTGCTGGCTCAACTGGAGTTCAGCATGTAGATGAATGCAAATTGATCCATTCTTATCTCCTTGTACTAAGCTCAACTCCAAATGGATCAAGGACACCCACATAAAACCAGACACACTGAAACTAAGAGAAAAGAAACTGGAGAAGAGCCTTGAGCACATGGGCACAGGGGAATTTTTCCTGAACAGAACACCAATAGCTTATTGTTGGTACTCTGTCCAAGCTTGTTCTAAGATCAAGAATTGACAAATGGGACCTCATAAAATCACAAAGTTTCTGTAAGGCAAGGACACTGTGAAAAGGAAAAAACAGCAACCAACAAATTGGGAAAAGATATTCACCAACCCCACATCTGACAGAGGGCGAATATCCAATAGATACAACGAACTCTAGAAGTTAAACTCCAGAGAGCTAAATAACCCTATTAAAAATGGGGTACAGTGCTAAACAAAGAATTTTCACCTGAAGAACTTTGAATGGCTGAGAAGCACCTTAAAAAATGTTCAACATCCTTAGTCATCAGGGAAATGCAAATCCAAACAACCCTGAGATTTCACCTCACACCAGTCAGAATGGCTAAGATAAAAAAACTCAGCTGGGTGGTGGTGGTGCACGCCTTTAATTCCAGCACCTGGGAGGCAGAGGCAGGCGGATTTCTGATTTCGAGGACAGCCTGGTCTACAGAGTGAGTTCCAGGACAGCCGGAGCTACACAGAGAAACCCTGTCTCAAAACAAACAAACAAAACCAAAATCCAAACAAACAAACAAACAAACAAAAACACCAAAAAACAAAACAAAACAAAAAACCCAACAACTCAGGGGACAGCAAATGCTAGACAGGATGTGTAAAAAGAGGAATACTCCTCCATTCCTGGTGGGATTGCAAGTTGGTAAATCCACTCTGGAAATCAATTTGCCGGTTCCTCAGCAAACTGGGCCTAGCAGTACCTGAGGACCCAGCTATACCACTCCTGGGCATACACCTAGAAGATGCTCCAACTTGTAATAAGAACACATGCTCCACTATGTTCATAGCACCTTTATTTACAATAGCCAGAAGCTGGAAAGAGCCCAGATGTCTTTCAACAGAGGAATGAATACAGAAAATGTGGTACATTTACACAATGCAGTATTACTCAGCTATTAAAAATAATGAATTCATGAAATTCTTAGGCAAATGGATGGAACTAGAAACTATCATCCTGAGTGAGGTAAAAGAAGACTCATTTATGCAATCTCTGATAAGTAGATATTAGCCCAAAAAGTTAGGAATTCCCAAAATACTCACAGACCACATGAAGCTCAAGATGAGGGAAGACCAAAATGTGCATACTTTGATCCTTATTGGAAAGTGGATCAAAACACCTATGGCTCACAGCCAACAAATAGAATGAGAATAGGGTCCCCAATGGAGCAGCTAGAGAGAGGACCCAAGGAGCTGAAGAGGTTTGCAGCTCCACAGGAGGAATAGTAATATGTACCAACCAGTATCCCCAGAGCTCCCAGGGACTAAACCACCAACCAAATAGTACACATGGAGGGCCCCATGGCTCCAGCTACATGCAGAAGATGACTGTTGAGTTCCATCGCTATCTGCAGCTACTCTGGACTGGCTCTGCAAGAGAAACTTATGGGATGGATGGGGGAGCAGCGCAAAAAGAATTGGATCCTTTTGATTTGCATTTCTCTAATGACTAATGATGTTGAATATTTTTTAAGGTGTTTCTTAGCCATCTGAAGTTCTTCAGGTGAAAAGTCTTTGTTTAGCTCTGTACCCCATTTTTGGATAGGGTTATTTGGTTTTCTGGGGTCTAAATTTTTGAGTTCTTTGTATACATTGGATATTAGCCCTCTGTTGGATGTGGGGTTGGTGAAGATCTTTTCCCAATTTGTTGGTTGCCTATTTATCCTTTTGACAGTGTCTTTTTCCTTACAGAAACTTTGTAATTTTATGAGGTCCCATTTGTCTATTCTTGCTCTTAGAG
Source organism: Apodemus agrarius (assembly GCA_964023405.1). Classification (NCBI taxonomy): domain Eukaryota; kingdom Metazoa; phylum Chordata; class Mammalia; order Rodentia; family Muridae; genus Apodemus; species Apodemus agrarius. The sequence goes on along the minus strand of OZ030014.1, from coordinate 112,479,839 downwards.
CATAAGCAATTGGTGTTCTGTTCAGGAATTTTCCTCCTGAGCCAATGTCCTCAAGGGTCTTCCCCAGTTTCTTTTTTATTAGTTTTAGTGTGTCTGGTTTTATGTGGAGGTCCTTGATCCACTTGGAGTTGAGCTTAGTGCAAGGAGATAAGAGTGGATCAATTCTCATTAGTCATTAGAGAAATGCAAATCAAAACAACCCTGAGATTTCACCTCACACCAGTCAGAATGGCAAAGATTAAAAATTCAGAAGACATCAGGTGCTGGCGAGGATGTGGAGAAAGAGGAACACTCCTCCTCTGCTGGTGGGACTGCAAGCTGGTACAACTGAAAGGATAAGGTTGCAAGCTCGGAATCCTCCATGCCTGAGTCTTGGGTGACCCCAAAGGAGCGGGGTTTTGGTCCACTCTTTGTTGGTCTGAAAGTATGCACACATTGCCAGGGTCCAGCCGGGAGCCTCTGGGAGTGTCCCTGGTGTTTTTTTTCCATCTCGCCTCTGAGGAGCGGCTGTGGCAAGGACAAGAGTGGCTGGGAGCTGGCAGAATCACCGCGGGGGGGGGGGAGGGTGCGGAACTCCTGCCTGGCAGCACTTAGGTCACCAAAACCTAATGCCAGTGGGGGAGGGTGGGCACGACCCTGTCTGTGCTTGGTGGCCCCGTAAGCGGAAATGACTTAACTAGTTCTTCCAGCCTCTGTGGGAGGCTGATAGGTTCTCAGAGAGTGCGGGTTCGGATGGTTTGAACTGATTGGCTTAGAAGCTTGTGGTAGGCGGGTTCTGTTATAAGCCTATAAAAAGCCAATCCGAGTCTACGCACACGGCTCACTTCTTTTACCCTGCATGGTAAGACTGTGACCCCCAGAGCTCTGGAAATTAAAATTACTCTTGCAAATTGCATCAGGTCTGTCTCTCATGAGTGATCGAGGTGCTGGTTTCTGAGGCGTGGGGTGCTGGGGTACCCCTGTTTGTCTTTTGGATCTTACACAACCACTCTGGAAATCAGTCTGGCAGTTCCTCAGAAAACTGGACGTGATACTTCCGGAGGACCCAGCCATACCACTCCTGGGAATATACCCAGAAGATTCCCCAGCATGCAATAAGGATACATGCTCCACTATCTTCATAGCAGCCTTATATATAATAGCCAGAAGCTGGAAAGAACCCAGATGTCCCTCAATGGAGGAATGGATACCAAAAATGTGGTATATATACACAATGGAGTACTATTCAGCCATTAGAAACAATGAATTCATGAAATTCTTAGAGAAATGGATGGAGCTGGAGAACATCATACTAAGTGAGGTAACCAAGTCTCAAAAGAATAACCATGGTATACAGTCACTGATAAGTGGTTATTAGCCTAGAATCTTGGAACACCAAAGACACAATTCACATACCAAATGATGTCTGACAAGAAGAAAGGAGTGGTCACTGGTGCTGGAAAGGGTCAAAGCGTCAGTGTAGGGTAATACAAGAACAGGGAAGTGGGAAGGGGTGGATGAAAGAGCAGGGGGAGGGAAAAGGGCATGTGGGACCTTTGGGGGGCCGGGAACCAGAAAAATGGAAATGAATTGTAAATATAGAATATATCCAATTTAAAAAAAAAAAAAAAAACAAGAATTGAGTCAAGGAGACATCATTGCTTTTCAAGACCCGAATTTTAATAAATGTAAGCCACTATATAGTCTGGAAGATTGCCTGCCCCCAGGCATGAGGTGGAGTCTTGGGATCTTGCTGGCTCCGGATCTCAGCAGGTGGTTGGCTCCGGAATGCTTCCACAGCTTCCAGGTGAGGCTGGGTTATTCTATATAGAGCAAAGGCCAGGAAATTCACAGGCTGAGGATTGAACATAGCAGAGGCTGAACCGCCTACCTAGCTGGACTGCTGAAGTGGGGGAAGGGACAGATGACTATTTCAGACATCAATGAGAGGAGAGGCCATTGGAATTGTGAAGGCTCGAATAGAGGAATGCAAGTCAGGACATTAGGGGAGGGGTGAGCAGGGGGAGGGGGAAATGGGACGGGTTTTTTTTTTTTTTGTGGGGTAACATGGAAAGGGGTTAACATTTGAAATGTAAATAAAACATATCTAATTAAATAAAAAAGAAAGTACCTCACATACCATGAATATTTCCCTCTAAGAGTAAAATGTTTTGGTTTTGTGTTCACAGTTTGAAATGAATAGGAAGATTAAGATATGCAAAGGTTTCGAATTAAATCATTCACTCTGGCTCTTATTAGGAGATACTATCTTTTTTCTTCTTATGGAGTCTGCCTTTGCCTCTTTTTATGCGAGAACATACTTAATACTATGAGCCTGAAAATGTGTATTGCTCAATGACCAGAAGAAAACTTGAAAAACGCATAGAAGGATATTTTAAGGAAAAGGAACATTATTTGGAAAGCATAGGTAATTAAAGTGGGACAAAATCAAAAGGAATTTTCTTTTAAGTTGGTGGAAAATTGAGTGACACTCTTCATCACAACTTTATTACTTAAAACTATTTGATGGACAAAAAAATAGGAACAATAGAAAGGGGATAACAAAGTCAAAGAATACAATTGAACTAATTTATTTGACTTTAAGGGAAGTCATATCTAAGAACTTTTAGACCATCTCATATAATATAATAGCAATAGATAAAAGAAAGGACTAATGTTGTAGATCCTGGCCAAGCTTTAGCTGAAGAATGCAAAAGAAAGGTCCTCAGTGAACCCAGTTCAATTATAGTGTGGAGATTTGATGACTGAGTCTATTTAGCCTAATATATTGTTTAGCTTTTCTGAGTCCATTTTCTCACCTTTGAGAAGATAGCAATATTATACCCTATAGAGCTGTATCTTATTAGAGTTATATGGTTGCGAACTACTCATAATAAGTGCACAGAAATGACAAGAAATAGCTAAAAATTCATATAATTCATATATATGTATGTATAATAGTTCTAGAAATGGTAACTTTTCAAAGCATGCTATATGATTCTACACGAGATAAACACACAGTTTTGATGTAATTTTGGCAACTATATATACTTACTACAAACTCCACCAAGAAAATATTCCCATTACTCATCTACCCCTATTTTTCATTATACTCTTAGAATTCCCTAATATCTTGTACCTTTGTGAAGTGCTGATTTATTTCTGATACTATATTTTAGATTGCCCCCTTTAAAGTTGCTTGTAAATGGAATATTACTATGTGCTGTTTAGCATATGGATTCTCTCACTAGATAATGGTTATATGTATACCAGTGTTAGTTGCACTTTATTGCTTAGTTGTATTACTTGTTTTGAGTCAGAGTCTTAACAGTATAGTCAAAGATAGATTTGAATTTATAATTATCCTGTTTCTGGTTTCTGGTGCTGGGATTATAAACATGTGTTACCATTTATGGTTAGAATTTCTTTTATAAATATACCACTACCCCCTCAAATTTAATGTTAGTAAATATTTTAGTGGCTTATTATTATTATTATTATTATTATTATTATTATTAATTTAAAACCTGTTTTCCTTTTCCTTGGGCAAAGATCCAAGAGTGAAATGTCTTAATAAAGTACCAAATATCTCCCTTCACAGAAAATAGATGACCCATTTTTTCTTAGTGTTTATACCAGTTTTTATACCTATGATTGGTGTCCTTTCTTCTCATCCAACCAGCCTAGTGTGATCAGTTCTTTCTTCTAGACATATGGGTGAATGTGAAATGATACTTTATTGCCTCAACTTTATCTTCTTGATGCATCATGATGCTGAATATATTTTTCATGTTCTAATCAGATATTCACATTTTATTCACATGTTATCTCTGACAATTAGTCATTCAAATGTTTTGTGCAGAACTCAAATTATGTAACCTTGGATTTATGGTTGGACTTGGCAGTGTTTGAGGTCTGATTTGCCCATTATGTAGAGTTCTTCCTGTCCTTAACCTAACAATGGCATGGAGCCAAGATAAATTTGATGTTTGACATTCGAGTTGGAATTTATCAAGTTTACTCCTGCAGGGCTTGGGAAGTGAGTAAATTCTGTAAACTGACAAAAAAGAGGCTAAGGAAAGAGGCTAGCAAATTCAAGTATCATTTACAAAGTTGCTGGCAGAGTAATCCCAGGCAACCAGTAAGATCTTGTCCTAAAAGTAAAGGCAAGAAGAAGATTGAAAATTATAGCTTAGTGGGATAGCACTAGTCTGCCTTGTATGAGGTCCTAGGTTCAATGGTCATTCCACAAAACAAAAATAATTAAAGATTTACTGCTGATAGAAATGACACAGGAGGGATTTAAAAAAAAATGGTATTTGGGAAGGCTAGACACAAATGATTTTATAATATCTGAGTACTAAAACCAAAGCAAAATGTCGTCAATTATCTATATCCCAGAGTTCTGCATCCATAGATACTGCAAACAATACATTATAAATACACAGAAAAGACATGACTACATTGGATATGTGGAAGACTTTTGACTGTTCTTTGAAAAACTCAGTATAACACTTTAGGTGATTTTGCATCATATGTTGGGTAAAAGAAGTCATCCTGAGACAGTGTGGAGTGTATGAGAGGGTGTTCACAGTTTATAGACAAATACTACACTATATAAGGAATGGGAGCATTTGTAGACTTTGGTATCTGCAGGGAATTCTTCACTGAATTCTCAGACACTGAGGAATGACTATGTAAAGCCTCCCTTTCACTATTCTCTTCTAAACTCTGACAGTTCACACATGAAAGGCATGTGAAATGAAAACAATACCATGACCCATAGAAAGCATGAAATAAAACAGAACTAAGACAGTAAGAATGGAAGAATGTTGAGATTAAATATCTTCCCTTTCTCTCAAGTATTATCATTTCTCAAGCTAGTAGAGCCCCCCTTTTCTGCTTTCATTCTCTTCTCTTAATTCCTTTTCAAGTAGAGCATGTTAAAACTCAATTGGAAAAACTATAATTTATCTATTGACCTTTTCAATTTTCCCAGCTGTAGTTAACACAAGTTTTGGTAGGTTAGTTCTTTAGAGACTTTTTCTTCTGACAATGCCACACTCTGTGGATAATAAATCTGACAAATGACATCTGTATGAAGTGCTATATTGGACATACTAATTCTGTGTGGGCACTAAGGCAACATGTGTTTTTTTTTTGGGGGGGGATGCTAACATCAACCCTGAGTGACTTCAACACTCTTTATACTTATACAGGTGTATTAACACCATTAAAAACTGTCATAAGAGATGTGTATACTGTTTTCAGTTCAGCTAGTATGCTTTTTTTGTTGTTGTTGTTTTGTTTTGTTTTGTTTTGTTTTTTTTTTGGTGACAGGAGGAATGTGCATTCTTTATGGAGAAATGTTTGATACTTCTTACCTAGGTTATTATGTGGGTTATGATGGCCTCAGTTTTGGTAGAGACTGAAGAAAAGCTATTTCATTATGCAACATTCCCTGCATCATTGCTCTGTATATTACCATGTATCACCTTCAGTGATGATTTGGAGGTGGAAGGGTTTGGCAGACTTAGAAACTTTAGTTTCTTAGCAGTTACATAATCTAATGGCTACACAGGTTAATTATATATTATGAAAAAAATAAGCTCAACCAAGTCAATCCCTACTTCCATTTGTGTATCAAGTAATATACACACACACACACACACACACACATATATATATATATTCCATGATTATAAATATATGTATATATTTATTTATAAATTACATATATTTACATATATTAATATATGTATATGTGTGTGTGTGTCTGCGTGTGTGTGTGTGTAATTTAAAGTTACTCGGCTTTAGCCCCAAGAAATAAACTGTTAGTTTAAGAGTAGATCCTAACCATCTATCAAAAAGTACACATGGAGTTACCCATGGCTCCAGATGCATAGGCAGCAGAGGATGACCTTGTTGGACATCAAAGGGAGGAGAGGCCCTTGGTCCTGGAAAGATTTGATACAGTAGTGTAGGGGAATACCAGGACAGGGAAGCAGGAGAGGGTTGATTGGGGAACAGGCGGAGGGGAGATGGGTTATGGGATTTTTTTGGGGGGGGAGGGGGGAGAACCAGGAAAGGGGACAACATTTGAAATGTAAATAAAGAATATATCTAATAATAACAAAGTAGATCCTTACTTTAATGTTGAATTTTAATACTTATATTGATGTGTGAAATTTCCATGACATTTTCTTTTTAATCAATTGTTTTTTCAAAAATTTTGGGTATTAGTTGAAATTCCCTGCGTAGTAGCTTATTTCTTTAAAAAGTGATTTTGTATATTAATTCCATACCAGTTGGTTGTGTTATAAAGAAAAACAAGAAATAGATTCCAGGAAAAGGAGGACATAAAGAAGCCTAGAATATGTTTCTTCTTTCACAAAGGAAGCATCAAAGCAATGGGAAGATAGAAACATTTAAGGTAAATGATTGAGGGAGAATATTAAACTTAGCATGTAATGGAGACTTGAGCTGAAAACAGAGCAGGGGAAACACAGCAGACCAGAAATCTTGGCACTGCTTCATTATCAAAAGGGAGTCCCTATTGCAAGGAAAGGGGGGATAGGAGATGCCAGTATATCCCATTATCTGGCTTCTAGAAAACCTAGCTACAGATAGATAGTTTAATAGTCCTCAAAAACTTGGAGCTCAGTCTGTGCTTGGGGTTTGCCTAGAGTCTACATAGTAACTTTCCTTTGGAGAAAGAATACCCATATTTTCCTTCCTTTTTTTTTTTTTTTTTACATTTTTATGGATATTTTATTTATTTACATTTCAAATGTTATCCCCTTTCCCAGTCCCCGCCCCATCAAACCTCTTATCCCATCCTCCCTCCCCCTCATGAGGGTGTGCCCCCACCCACTCACCTAACCACTCCCACCTCTCTGCCCTCAAATTCCCCTACACAGAGGCATCAAGCTTACATAAGATCAAGGGTCTCTCCTTCCATTGATGCCTGGTCAAAGTCATCCTCTGTTATATGTGCTGCTGGAGACATGTGTCCTTCCTTGTGTACTCTCCTTGGTTGGTGGTTTAGTGTCTGGGAGCTCAGGGCAGTGGTCTGGTTGGTTGATATTGTTATTCTTCCTATGGGGTTGCCAACTCCTTTGGCTCCTTCATATTTTTTCTTCTAATCTCAGGGACCAGGCTGTTATACTTTGGCTCAACTTGAGAAGGAGGCTCCTGTCAGAATTCTTATTCCCTAGGGGCCAGAAGCTTCTGAATATCACTGTTTCTGCAATTGGCATGCTGATAGGCCAGAAGCTCAGTGGTACTCACCTCCCCTGCCAAAAGAAAAACCAACAGCAGAAGGACTGTGGTCCAAACAGTCAAGACTAAATTTACATTGCATAGCGTTCTGTACCATGTGTGTTGTATTGCCTTTGCTGCTTACTGGGACGCTCAGTGCCACAAGCCTTTCAGAAGTAGTGATGATCCATGAAATTCATAAAAAGATACCCATCAAGCATAACTTTCCCAGCAACATCATTTTCACCTATAGAGTAGCTACAGACTATGCATTTTATATCCCATATTATATGCACCATACCTGCCTGGCTGCTACATTCCCACAAGCCTCAGGCAAATAGGGAATTGTTAATGCTACTACAATAAAATCCACCATGTATAGCTGAAGTTCCTATAGGAAAAATGACATGTTGTGGTAGTCTGAATGAAAATGATCCCCATAGACTCATAGAGAAGAGTAATAGTTGGAAGTATGGCCTTGTTGAGCTAGGTGTGGTGTTTTGGGAGTAGGTACAGCATTATTGGAGGAAGTGTGTCATTGAGGGCAGATTTTGAGGTTTCAGAAGCTCAAGTCAGGTCCAGTGGCTTATTTTCCCTTCTTTGCTGCCTGTAGATCAAGATGTAGAACTCTCAGCTTCCTCTTTAGCACCATGTCTGCCTGTGTGCTACTATGTTTCCCACTGTAATGATAATGGAATAAACCACTGAACATTGTTAGCCCAATGAAATGTTGTCCTTTATAAGAGTTTCTGTGGCCATGGTGACTCTTCACAACAACAGAGACCTTAACTAAGACATTTGCTATGTCAAACAAGAAACAAAGTCACTACAACCTATGAAATTGATATCCTAAGACACCTCTTTAAAAGAGTATCTTGTACTATGAAAAATTCCTTATAAAATTGGTAGAGTCAACTGATCCACAAGATGAACAATAGGGACACAAGAAATATAAAAAAGTAAGCAAGTAACTTAATCACTTCAGTGAACACAGTAACTCCCTACTGGTAAGGCTGAAAGGTTGATAATATACCTGATATAAATAAAAAAATGATGCTGAGAAAAACCAATGAGATAGTTCAATGAAAATTAGAGAATGAGTCATGATTTAGATGAGAAATAGAAATCACCAAAAAAATAACTCAACAGAAAAGTTGCAAATAAAGTACTTAATAAATAAAATTAAAAACAGAGCTGAGTATCAAAAGGAGATTATCATATAAGTTCTGTAATGCAGAAGAATGCATTTTTGAACCTGAAGACAGGTCTTTTGAAGTATATTTATCAAATCAAAATTAAAAACAAAGAAAAGAATTAAAAGTAATGAATAAAACCCGAGACTTAAAAACTATTACCCAGTTCTGCATTGGCACACAGCTAAAACTAGCACAGATTTCATTTCTCTGTACAAAAGAGACATAAAATGGGGTCCAGAGCTAAACAAAGAATTTTCCCTTGAAGAAATTCAGATGGCTGAGAAGCACCTTAAGAAATATTCAACATCATTAGTCATTAGGGAAATGCAAATCAAAACAACCTTGAGATGTCACCTCATACCAGTCAGAATGGCTAAGATTAAACATTCAGGTGACAGTAGGTGTTGGCAAGGATGTGGAGAAATAAAAACACTCCTCCACTGCTGGTGGGATGCAAGATGGTACAACCACTATGGAAATCAGTCTGGTGGTTCCTCAGAAAATTGGGCATGACACTTCCAGAGGACCCTGTCATATCACTCCTGGGCATATACCCAGAGGATTCCCCTGCAGGCAACAAGGACATATGCTCCACAATGTTCATAGCAGCCTTGTTTATAATAGCCAGAAGCTGGAAAGAACCCAGATGCCCCTCAATGGAGGAATGGATACAGAAAATATGGTATATTTATACAATGGAATACTACTCAACAATTAAAAACAATGAATTCATGAAATTTGTAGGCAAATGGTTGGAACCAGAAAATACTATCCTAAGTGAGCTAACCCAATCACAAAAGAATATACATGAAATGTAATCACTGACAAGTGGATATTAAGTAGCCCAGAAGCTCTGAATACTCAAGACACAATTAGCAAATCATATGATTCCCAAGAAGAAGGGAGTAAAGGGCCCTGGTCCTGAAAAGACTTGATCTAGTATTGTAGGGGAGTGCCAGAACAGAGAAATGGGAGGGGGGTGATTGGGGAATGGGCGGAGAGAAGAGGACTTATGGGACATATGGTGAGGAGGGAAGTGGGAAAGGGGAAAGCAATTGGAATGTAAACAAAGAATATGGAAAATAAAAAAAAATAAAATGGGGTCTTGGAGGGCTGAAAAATTTGTTGTTGATGGGGGAATTATTTAATTTACTTTCAAAGAACATTTACATTGTTTTGTTTCATAGTTTTGGGTCTCTAATAGGCCTGGATATAGCAACCTTGGCACTGGCAGATCTTGTCCTATCCCTTATCTCTTTCTTGTTAAAGCATTAGATTCCCTTATTTAGGCACTTCCACACTCCTAAAGCTAGATACCAAGGTTTGTTCCCTTTCTTATGCTTGATTAATTGCTGAGGCTGATCAACAGATCCAACTACCAAAACATCAAAATCAGCTTAAAAATCCTATTTGGCTATCTTATGAAACATGCCCAATCAGAACATATCAACCCATTCTAGCTCATTCTAACACAGACCTCCATTTTTTTCTCTTAAAATTACATCTGCAAAGATATTTGATACTTTTTTCTGCCCAATTCACCTTGTATCTTTTTCTTGATTAATAAAGGATAAATTAGTGTTGGAAAAATTGTGTTTGGATATGATCTGTGCCTAAACTGTGGTTTAGAGGAGAGCACTCCATAGTGTATAGGTCCCTTCAATAGCTAGATTCTATCTAAATCATTTGCATATCATTGAGCAATACAAACTGTTATGAGGAGTGGGATAGAAACAGGGAACATTTATTGATTTATCCAGCAAGTTTTTGAGAATTTCATATATGGTTAGCAAAAGCAGGCTTGAAACAATGGAGACAAATTAAGTGTATCTTAGATATGCCTGGCATTTCATGAGGGAGATGAATAGGAAACAATTAAAAATATGCAAATAAGTAATTTCCAGATATGATTATTGCTATACAGAAAAGACAAGAGAATGATGAAGAGTTATGGAGTATCTAGATCATTGTGTGTGTTGAGCTGATTTAGACAGGCTGTCCAGAGAAAGCCTCTGAGGAACTGACATTTACTCAAGACTTAGAGAAAGAGGAGCCAGCCTTATGAAATTCCTAGGGGAAAGGGTTAATGCTCCAAACTGGAATGAATAGCTGCTCTAAAAAGACCATCATCAAAAAGTTCAAACAGCAGAAGGATGACACTATGTCCAGAGGTCAGAAAATAGATTACAAAGGTATCCTTGTAAAGGTGGGAGATTAATATCAAGCAAAAGCCTCTGGGACATAATGAGCAATTTGTATTTTATCCTCAGTATTGTTACTTAGTACAAAAAGGAAATGCAAAGTAGAGTTAGCTACTCTGTCAAAGAAGAGGCAGATACCACTGAGAAATATTTCAGGGGTGTGGAGAAATTAAAGAGCCCTGTATATGGAACAAGAAGGTGGAAAGGATCCTAGGCTTATTCCTGGATTTTTGGGTTAGTTCACAGTATCAATTATTTTGACTATTTCTGTGACAAAGAACCTGAAAAGAATAGCTTAAGGAAGAAAATTTTTATTTTAGTTTTTGGTTTGAGGGTACGGCTTACTGTGTGGGAGGGGAGTGGTAACAGGGGCCTGAAGCAGATGCTGCTGCTGCATGTTCCAGGTAAATGCAGGTGTTTAGCTCCTTCTTTCCAGTTTTGCAGCTCAGGGCTGTAGCTCATAGAACAGTCCGATCCAGTTATCCCTTAAAATGGATCTTACCACCTTCAGTAATCCAATCAAGAAAGACTCTCACAAAATATCCAGTGGTTTGTCATGTAGGTGATTCTAGACCCTGTCACGCTGACACATGTTAATTATCATAACTACTATGTAACATTATCAGAAAAATAATAAGAGAAAGTATGTTTGTGGGCTCAGCCTGTTGAATCTGATTCAACCATTCTATATTTGTTATACTTATAGATCCATGTCAGAGAGATGTATGCATTATAGTATTTGTTTATAACAGAAGGCTAAAACACCAATGATTAAACAAGCTGAGAGAGAGTTTATATTTTCCTTATATGAATAAAGCTGAGTTAGAATCCAAGACTGTTGAGTGCCCAGGTCTTAACATAATGAAGTGACTCAATGATGTCAGGGGTTAAAGCCATTGAAATGAATGTTTATAATTACAGTTCCCATAGAGTCCTTCAAGGAGGTTCAAGGAAGCACTAGGCTTGTTGGGAAAACAGAAATGGGAATGAGTCCAGTCAATACTGGACTTTCTATAAGAAAAGTAAAGCTGGCATAAGATGGACACATATGAACAATGTTCATGAGTCTTCAGGTATGAGGGTTATCCATAGCTCTGTGTTAGAAATCAGGTGCTTCCCAAGTCTACCCTAGGTGATTCAGCTCCAAAATCCACATTATTAACTGTAGCAGTCAAATGTGACACATTTCAACTGTCTCTATGAGATTCATATTTTCCTTAAGTGTCATGAGTTTCTTTTAAAGGAACCCAACCCCAATCAATCTCTGTTGGTTTCTTCCCATCTCTCTGTCTCTATCTCTCTCTTATGTCCCCATTCCTAGAAGGCCTTTTGTTCCCCTGTCCCAAAGAAATATTTCATGTGAGATCATTTTCCTGGTGTAGTCTCTCCTAACACATCCTTGGCTCCAACTAAACAAGGTACTCTGCTGCTAAATCATAACAGTGTGGCCTTGGATCAATTATCTGTAGAAGAATTATTTTCTGGGTGTGGGAAAGTTAAAGAAAGTAGATGGGATAGGGTTTGGCTGGAGTTAGTATTCATTGTTTGCAAGGCAGACTACCAGGCAACTTGCTTGTATCTCTAAGGATTAGTTAGTTATGAAATGCAATCTTACCGTGGCCAGGAAGAACTTCTCCACAGTATTTCAGATCAAAGAATAAATTATGATTAAAATAGGGCTGGTAGCACAGCATCATTCTTATAAGGATGCTGATTATTTTTTCATTGCCCATATTCAACCTATAGATCAAGTACGATAATAAATCTGCAGGGATCTCCAGATATCGTGTTCATATTTCATCTGATGGAAGTACAGAATCTTCCTTTAAGAAAATTCTTGGCACAACCTCGCAATCCAATTTCCTTATAGTATATTGGTGTTCACTAGATGAATAGTTGTAAAAGGACAAGAGACCTGATCTGGAAAGTTGGGGATGTGAACTCAGGCCTAGAAGTCAAAGTATAGCCTTAGCAAAAGCATTCATAACATTTATAAAATAGGAATATTCACACACTTTACATGCCAGTGTCTTTTGCCCAAATAAAAGACTGTTAACATCACAGCAATGTTGAGGAAGAATAGGAAGGAATAAAAGAGAAGGAAGGAAATGCAGTAGTAAGAACATACTGTTCTTGGCCAAAAGGCAGTTGAAAGGGGAAAGGAAGAAACTGGTACACAGACAGGATGGCAGGATTAAGTGACTATCTTTTTGTTTTTGTTTTTGTTCTTTTTTTAACAGGGTCTCTTGTAGCCTTGAACTCATCAGGTTTCTGAATGAAGATTACCTTGAACATCTAATTATTTAGCTGATACCTCCTGAGTGCTGAAACATTAGCTACACATTAACAAATACGTTTCTGTGGTACTGGAGTTACCAACAAAAGTTCCTTGAATTCAAGGTAGACACTCTTCCAAGTGAACTACATCCAAGGCCCAAAGGATTTTTTTTTGTAGATGTTAAGCTGATATAAAGATATATACTTAATGTATCTAGAACAATGATATATTTAGAGCTCATTTTTAATGAAAGCAAAGATGTTCAAATAGTAATTGGATGCAGTTCTTCTTTTAAACTTTTATCATTTATTTAGATTCATTTATTAATTTTATTTGTCTATTTTTTAATTACATTTTTCATAAATATATTCTTATTACATTTTTCCTTTGCCAAACTTCTCCCAGATCCTCCCCACATTCCCACCCATACCATTCCACATCACACCTTTCTCTATTTCTCCTTAAAAATAAATACAAATATGACTAAAGAAAAATAACAAAACAGTATACACACACAGAGCAAATATGGAAAACAAAATATAGAAGCAAAAGACCAATAGGACAAAAATATCTAAACTAAACAATATGAGGCAAAAAGTCTACAAAAATATTGATTTTATGTTGCATTAGATAACTATTCCTGGGTGTGGGGCCTGCCTTGAAGTGTGATTAATGTATACAGTGAGACTTTTTATAAAATACTATTTTTTCCTTTGCAATGGGTATCAATTAAAGATGGCTTCTTAGTTAGTATGAGAACTTTCCCCTCTCAGTTCTTTGGCCCTATCGAGCTTGAACCTGTATAGGATTTGTATGAGCTACCACAGTTTCTGTTAGATTCTATGTGCATCAGTCCTGTTGTGTGTGTCTGGAAAACACTGTTTTGAATGTGCATCTCATGGAAAATTTTAACATATCAATTTAAGATAAGCCAACAGAGATAAAATATTGCTTTCTTGTTCTGACATTATCTAGTAAATGTGAAGGGAGGACAATGAATTTGGTGTTGCAATGATTAAGACGCAAATAATCAAGACTTGTCTGTTTCTCTATACAAAGCTGACCACAGGATTGATATACACGACAAAGGCCAGTTCAGAGCATTGGGTCAGATAAACAACTAACTTTGTTTATACAACTTAAAGAATTGGATTTACAAGTAACAGTGTAGGGAAATTTTGTTTTAGTTCTGTTCCTATGTTTTCTAAGAAGAAATGGTTAACATGATGCTTTGTTTAAAAAAATGTAGAGAAGTTAGTGGGACATGTTATACATGTGAGGAATACCTCTAAACAAAAAAGGTTGAAGAACAGCCTCATTGGGATTCATTTATGATATACCTGTCAGACTGTGTGATGTGGGAAGAACTTAGAGGCCATTCAGAGACTTAAATATTAATGTTACTCTTTTATGGACAAACATTATTGTGATTCAAGCACAATTTAAAGAGATAAAAAGTCTCATCATTTCTTACTAATCCTTGACAGCGACCTTGTTATGTCATTGATATTGTCAGGATTCCTCCACTTGACATCTAATAAATCTGATTCTAAATTGGTTTGTAGTCGAATTTTGAAAAGGATCAATAGATTCATTTGCACTGATTTTCACCCTGCAGCCAAAAACGTGCCTGTACATACAAAGAACTAGATTAGTAGATTTGATTCATAACCTCTTGGCTGTCTCAGAAATGCAGTACACCTGGAATGCTGTATAACATTTGAAGAATTAAATTAGAGGCACCACTGCCTGGACATGATGCTCTCATCTGCACCTAATCTACAACAACAAGTAAATGGGAGGATCATTTCTCCTGCCATTAACAGACACCATCCTTGTGTTGTATAGACACACAAAAAGTCCTTAAGCAACATAATTTTCAGTAAAATAATAATTACAATGGAATTGAATGCAATGGTATTCCTATAGTCATAACTTTAAATGAGGGAGTACACCAAGAAGGTGAGGTATTTTGTTTAATTTAAGCTCAAGAATTTTAGAGAAACTGATTAGAAAATGTCATGAATATGGAATTGATTATGCTTTTTTGCTACTTACATATCATTGAGTTCACTTCAAAAGACATTGGTAGGATATACTCTTTACCATGGACTGTTTCGTGGTAGATATAAAAGTCTACACAAGGCAGTGCATTTTTATTCTCTAAAGTAATGTCTAATTTAGAGTAGCATTACAAAAATACAGAACTGGTCAAAATCCAGAGAATAACTGACCAGGGAGTATACAGACCCAAATGATAGATCTACAACAGACCCTACAACTTAGGCTCAGAGAATATAGAAGAAAAGAAGGTAGAAAGATTGTTAAGAGCCAGTAAGGAAGGATGTTTGCTATAAGATAGTATTTTCTATATATGACAGGAAAGCCACATCCAGGAAACAAGCTCAAACAAGAACTGAAAAATGATACTGCTAATTGACATGCCAGTATAGATGAGGGAAATCTTAAAGGGTCCCAGCCCTAGATGGAACTACAGAAAATTGATAGTTCCCCAGAAAGGAAAAACCAGTTTTCTCAATCCCTCTGATAGGTTGTTAAATTTCAGTTTTAACAGGTCAGCCCTAAACACACACATTGCAACACTAAATGAAATAGGCAGATTTTATTTAAACAACATATATAATAATGCATATATATTATATATTATTGTAATATATGCAATAATAATAATAATTAAATAATGAGTGATTATGAGTTTGAGGAATACAGGAGACACAGGAGGAGGAGAGGATGGGAGCCATATAGTATATGGTGCTCATTTATAAATTTCTCAAAATATTTAAAAATTAATTGAAGAAGAGACTAGCATAAGTTGGAACAAAAAAATCAACTTCAATGAAAGTTCCAACGTTCTTTAGTGCTATGTCAGAAAGGCAGCAACGAACTCCAAAGGTGTTCAAAATGGGTTAGGTATAAGTGATAGGTTTCTAAGGTGAGAGATATATATTTGTTGAGTAAGCAGAGATGATAGGCTGATATTTTAGGATAAGAATATAGCCTTAAGTAAAGGGGATACAAAGAGAAGAAAACTTTTTTCATTAGATATATTCTCCATTTACATTTCAAATGATTTCCCCATTCCTGGTCCTCCCCTGAAAGTCCCATAAGACATCTCTCATCTCCCTGTTCCCTAATTAACTCCCTTCCCTGTCCTGGTATTCCTCTACACTGATTCATCGAGCCTTTCGAGGAGCAGGGGCCTCTCCTCCCTTTGA
The DNA here is from genome assembly GCA_964023405.1 of Apodemus agrarius. NCBI lineage: Eukaryota > Metazoa > Chordata > Mammalia > Rodentia > Muridae > Apodemus > Apodemus agrarius. The sequence continues at coordinate 112,463,689 of OZ030014.1, read as the reverse complement.
TGTCCCACAAGGCCATCCTCTGCTGCCTATGTGTCTGGAGTCATGCGTAACACCATGTGTACTATCTGGTTGATGTTTTTATCCCTGGGCGTACTGGGTGGGTCATATCGTTGTTCCTCCTATGGTGCTGCAAACCCATTCAGCACCTTGGGTCCTTTCTCTAGTTCCCACATGGGGGATTCTCTGCTCAGTTCAATGGCTAGCAGAGTCTGAGGGAAAGACCATCCAGAGACTACCCCACCTAGTAGTGATCCATCCCATATACAGTTACAAAACCCAGACACTATTATAGATGCCCACCAGTACTTGCTGACTGGAGCCGAATATAGCTGTCACCTGGGATGCTCTACTAGTTCATGACAAATACAGAGGGGGACACTCTCAGCCAGAAAACTTTATCACTGAGAAGTGTGCCAGCATCAGTGAAGTAGAATGGAGAAGAGGCAGAATAAGGTTAAAGTCAGTCTGCAGAAGCTGTTTAGGGCAAAGGTCACAAACATTAATTTAATGGCCAATATAACATGAATGTCACTGTGTAATGCGGTAGTATAAGAGCAACATGAGTAAATAATGTGATAAATTAATAGTAGCCTCTAAGTTACTGAATAGAGTCTATACCACATATTTCCCCCACACCACTGAAGAAAAGAGGACCTAACTGGCTTCACATTTACTTATAAAGCAAGTGGCTGGACAACATGAAGCAATATCTATGAAATGGGGAAAAGGTTTCAAACTAGAAATCTAAGAAGTGTTTCACTGAATGTTTATCAAGTATGTAAGTAATATTTGGATATTACTACATACTATAAAAGTCAGCAATTTATCTCCATTCTATATTTCTTAGAATGGTTCTTGCATGTGTGTTGTGGCACAATGATGAGAGAATATATCTATGGAAAGAATAATGTAGGAGAAACAATGGGGTTTACCCATAAATGCAATGAGAATAGAACTCTTGTCATCTTAGTCATAGGATGGTCTAAACAGGATCTTAAATTCGGGTTGCATAATTTAATCTGTTGCACCATGTTGTTAGAAACTAAACATTATTTTCTTTCCCATAAGTGCTTTTGTTTTTGCATGTAGACACTGGCTGCTTGGACTGTATACTTCAATAAATATTGTCAAAGAATATGACATTAGATTTGAAAAGGAAAAAAAATTGAAATGAGTAAAAAGTAGTAACTATTACTGCTCTGTGCAAGTACAGTCAATCATACAGATTTCAGAAAGCATATGTTTTTAGCATTGTCTTCAGGGCATCTTCAAATAAATAATTCATTTTAGTGCTGTGCGTGGTTGAGATTCTGCATGGCATTTTACTGCAACTTCTGGGTTTCTTTATTTCTTGAACCCTGCCTACAGTTCTTTCCTGCCTTCATTTCCCTCAACTTCTTCAATACATGTGTGCAGAGTCTAATTTCCTATATTAAGTCTGTCCATGTATCAAATACCCATGGTATTTTTTACATTCCAGAAAGAATCCCGACTCACAGATATTTTGGTAGTTTCAAGGTATTTTAAATTTTAATAGAATTTTGGGTATGTGAGATTTTTGAGATGAAACAGATTTATGAGCTCATCCAGTGTACCCTAATTTTGTAGTTGAGACACTGAAAATGTTCTCTCTGGACCTCTGAAAAGACACAGACTGTATGCTTCAACTGGGAAATCAGAGGAGAGTTAGCAATGCTCTATTTACATAGATGAGGACAGGTTATTGCCATTTATAGGTATGAAGGGGTGAAAATTTAAAGCACAGAGAAGACAGTTGAGTAGAGGACCACCCACTAGAAGTAGCAGCCTTCAAGAGAGGTAAGTAGCAACCTGTACAAATTCCAAAGGACAGTCCCTTGCTTTACTGTCTTTCTGCCCTTTGACCTCCTACCAGTACCTTTCAAGTGAATCTGAGAAATGGTTATCAAACGCAGCTGTTACACATTCCTTCCAATTACATTTAGGAATAATGAAATTACAAAAAGTTATAGCATATCTAGGTATATAGAAATATAGAGTAATAGAAATAATATTTCTCTTTGTAAAAATTATTATATACTGACTTTCCTGTGGTAATTTACATGTCTTCATCAATGTATGAAACCAACATCAACACGTAATGTGCTTGTCAGTGTGCTTCCTGAGGTATAGATACAAGGGTGACATTCATCATCCTTGCTGTCCCAGAGTTTATAGCCAGCCTTAAATATTCAAGTAAATTTTTTCCCTGCAGCCCAGCATGATTTTACTGTACAGTTAGTTATTGTGTTCCTGGGCAAAGTTAATATTTGCTATAGCAAAACATAATTTGGAAAGTAAATCTTCCCAAATCTGAAAGTGAATTCCAAAGAATAAAGAAGACTTCTGCTTTGTTTTTCTATGGTTAGGTAGATATTATCCATGTCATTAAGAAAGATTCACACTTTGTGTGTGCACATGTGAGTATATGAGGACTTATGCTTATCCTTTCTGTGTGGTTTTCTATATATGTATTAAAGTTTCATATATATTTCACATATATATTTCATACATATGAAACTTTAATACAAGTACCATTGCTAAGGAATGAGTCAGTAGATAAGCTTAACTAAACGGAACATTTTCTCACCATGGCTTCACTCTATCTATGGAACTCAGCTCAATCTGCTTCCACATGCAGTTAAAAGAAAACACGTTTCTAAGGCTCTTCTCCACTGATACAGAAGAAAGTTGAATAATTCACTTGAAGCCAATGACTTCTGAATGGACAGCTCTTGGTGACTTCCTATAAATCTCTTATGGCTGTCTCACAATAATATAGATTTTTAAATAAACATTGGGGAGAGTATTGTGTGCCCAGATACCAGTGCCCACTTGAAAGCAAAGTATCAGTGGAGACATTAGGTTTTGCTGGTGCTCCCTGAGTATATTATATTTAGCTATAATGCCAAATATTGAATTTAATTTATCATTTTATACTCGAATAACAATTTTTACTCCACATATGAGGAAGCTGAGGTTTAGGGATGGTGAGAAACAAGCCTACAATCACTACAATTTGTGATTTTGATGGAGAAGTATTTATGACATGTTTTTCCTTTTTTCTATTTTTTTGTTCTATACTGTTTTTTCCTTGCTGATTTCATGTAATCACAAATACTAAGCATGGATTTATCTGAGAACAATTTCACTACATTTAAGACAATTACAAGCTCTAAAAAATAAAACCTGATCATCTTGTTACTATGCAATAGTACAATTATAATTTAAGGAAACATTAAAATTCTAACTCTAGCTTACTAATATCCTTTCAAATAAAGTCAATGGGTAACAGTGACTCACATTTCAAATAGATTTCCTTCTAGATTATTTCAAGAAAAGGTATAGTAGATGGAAAAAAGTAGATGGAAAAGAATATGGGATTAAGGATCAGAAATCTTGAATTTGAATTCTTTCACCTTCTAATTGTTCTATCTGTATACTTTATTTTGAAATCTAGTTTTCAAAACCTGTGTAGTCACTTCCATTTCCAAGCTTAGATTCTCTGATTTGGGATCACTATTAGCTAATTTAGAACTTTCTATTCGCTGTGTTTTTGCGCACTGTCTTTGATGCTTTTAAAAACCAACTTTAAACTTGTTAAGATGATTTCATGCCATACTTAAAAGAATAATGAAATGAATTTATTCAGAAATGTTGCAGGGTTTGCATTCAACTTTGCATATTAGATTGGCAAGTGAGAAATTACATCAAATCGTAGAGCAGAAATTTTTGTGTGAGAAATGACTGAAAAGAAGCATTAGGTGTATGGTGGGCTTGAAGTTATGGCTAAACTATCAAGTAAGATTTTTTCTGAAGACAGCAAGGTGATCACCTATTACTAGGAAATGGTAGAAAATAAATTTTGAATCTGCTGTTGTTGGCAATGTAAAAGTAACTTTTATTTGCCTTATGTAATTGTTGTCTTGGGAGGTTTGCTGCTGAATATGCTCACCCTTTCTGAAAGTCAGGCTGGATCTTTCAACTCAGCTGTTCTGGCTTAAACTGCTCTCCAAACTGAGTGATTCAGATTGGCTTATCTTGGCTTCTGACTGAATTGCTGTTTGGCTTCAAACTAACTGTGGCAGTCATTCTAGTCTTGCTCCTCATCCTCTGGCTTGCTCTATATACACCTGTGTCTAGCTTTTTCTCTCATCAACCTGTCTCTACAAAACTGTCCCAGTAATACTGCCTCCTCTCTCTCCCCATCTCTTTTTTTGTATTGCTCTCTTAAGTAGCCTCCTTTTCCTGGCTGTTCTCCTGAGAGTTGTCCATATCCTATCTCTGACTCATTTCCTCTGATTTTTCACTTTGTCTACTCCTTAATTAGATGTCACTTATAAACATGACTCCTTCCTTTTACAAATTAACCTTACACACATTGTTTGGGATTAAAGGTGTGTACTAAAGGTATATCTCTATTCCAAATGTAGCACATTGACCTAAAAGATGCTAATCCTTGCCAGAGCAGCCCTGCTGCTGGAATATAATTCTTCTACGAGGCAATATGTCTGGATAGAAGGCGAGTTCCTATTAAACTTCATTAGCCATGTTCTTGCCAAAGTAGATTTTATAAGGAAGTGTGCAGATAGGGCTAGAAGGTTCAAGACCCTGACAAAGATTTAGATAAACAAAGGATTGTTGCTTAGTGTATAAGTTATAAATTTGGGGCTTTGAAAAGCAGACCATATTGGAGAGTGTGAAATTATAATTGTCATGTTGTGATGAACTTTATCTGTAGGTTTATTTCTTTAAAAGTGCTAAAAATAGGTGGAAATAGGAATTAATTCTATCTATCCATGCCCCACACTGTAGTGGCAGATGAACTGCAGAGATTCAGAACCATGTGCTGTCAGGACATATGCATCTTCCTGGGGTTGGTAGCAAAGGAGCTTGCACACAGAAGGACATCATTAGGTGTTCGTGTAATCACCCTTTTAATTAAGTGGTACAAGAAGGCGAGAGGATATGTGTGGGAGAGGAAATAATTCAGATGCCAGAATCCAGAATTGGAACCATTCAAATCCTACACTCTAGGGAAGATAAAAATACATTAATGCACAAATGTTGATTCTATTCTTGATACTATCATTTTAATTCATTTTACAAGAGCTGAAGAGTGTTTTTCATTTCTGTAATCTTAGCTCAGAGTGGTATTTCTGCTTGGCTTTTAAAAACTTCCCTTAAGTCATGATTCAATGTGATAACTATATTCTGAAATAAAAGTGAGCTGCTGGATGAAGTCTGAATGGGACACATTGTGCTCACCAGTGGTGTAAATACTGTGAACCAAAGCTAGGACCATATGGCTTAAAACTCAATAAGGCAAGTGATGAGGCAAAATATCCCTTTATCCATAAGCTATCCAAAATTAGAGGACAGATTCCCTATCCCTCCTGGAAAAGAACATATTTCTGAGTTCTCTTATGAAATGGTTGAGAAAGCAGGGCTTATTTTTAGTGATTTTAGTTTCCATCCCATTTTTGCTCATCACTACCTGCTTAGTTAAGGAAGCACACCCACACAGTGATGTGGCAACAGGGACATGCACTTCTTTATTGCTGCTTCCACGGGAAAAAAAAAAGAAAAGAAAAGAAAGGAAAAAAAAGCTTGCTGGAGTCAGAACAAGTCTTTTATCATAAATGTAAAAAAAATATTCTTATTTTCAATGAATCATTTTAACATTCATTTTCATATAATTAAACAAGAATTTTAGGGTTGGCTCAGTGGTTAAGTGCACTGTCTGCTCTTCCAGAGGATCAGGGTTTGATTTCCAGCATGCATGTGGTGACTCACAACCATTTGTGACATTCTGAGAGGAGGCTGTAAAGCAGGAGAAGGTCAGGTAAGAGAGAGAGAACTGGGGTGAAGATGAGAAAAAGTTAATTATATAAAATTCATTGTATAACCTGACAAACAGTAAAATTTTTTTAAATTAATATTAAAATTTTGAAATATTTGTAAATAGAGAACTTGTTTTGTGATGCTCAAATGGTATAGTGAACAAAAAATTCTTTTTAATATAAAATTATTCTTTCATGGTTAAGCTTATCTGAAAGAAACTAGTATTTATTTGGTGTAATTAAGAAGATACCTCATGAGGAGTATATAATGTTACAGGCAGTTATTGATTATAGGTGTTTATAAACTTTACTATTTTTCTTTATATTAATTGATGAGCAGAGACTTAAAAAGTACCCAACAACATAGGCATGACCTGAATTGAAATTTGGATATTTGAAACAGTGTACTTCTCTTTCTTTCTTTTCTCCTCCCCCCTCTCTTTCTCTGACATCTCCCCACCCCACACACCCTTCTGGGTCTCTAATAGACACTTGTTTCCTTTTGTACATATATTTATTCCACTTTCCCCCCTTTATATCTCATTCTTATTGGTTTTCAATATTTTTTCTTCTTGATATTTCTAAATTCCAGCTCTTTTTTATTGTTTTAAAATTGGTCCTCTTATTTGTTTTGCATTTTATTTCATTACTTATCTATTTATAACAGCTATTTTCAGCTTATTTTCCCCCTTACCATACCTCTCTCTCATTTTCTAGTCTAAATAGAGAGAAAAATATTTCTTTCCACAAGGTTAGTAGGTAGACTCACCTGCTATAGTGTATGGAGGCTCCCCTTCCCTAAGTTACAGCATCTCACTAGCCCTACATGATGTGCCTCACCATGACTAGACAGATCACTTTGCTGTCTCCATTGATGAAAAAGGGATCAAAACTGTTTTAGAACACCAGGACAAAAAAGCAAGTTGTGGGGAAAGGGTTTATTCAGTTTACACTTCCATATTGCTGTTCATCACCAAGGGAACTCAAGACAGGAACTCACACAAAACAGGAACCTGTAGGCAGGAGCTGCTGCAAAGGCCATGGAGGAGCGCTGCTTACTAGCTTGCTTCACATGGCTTGCTCAGCCTACTTTCTTATAGAACCTAGGACTACTGTCCCAGGATGGCATCACCCTCAATGCACTGGGCCCTCCATCATTGGTCACTAATTAAGAAAATACCCTACAACTGGATCTTATGGAGGCATTTTTTCAATTGATACTCCTCCCTTTTTGAGTACTCTTGCTTGTGTCAAGTTAATGTAAAACCAGGTAGTACAAAAGCTCACAGATCTGGCTGGACATATGAAACAGTTTAAGTTTGCCAACACATTTATTAAACTAAAATGGGATTGAATATGACAATAATAGGATTAATAGGATTAGATCTATTACCTCTTTAAACTAGTATGTTTAATCTAAATGAAGCACACTTAAATAGCCATGTATATATATATATATATATATATATATATATATATATATACACACACACACACACACATATACATACACATATACATATAGAGTAGGTGATACTCATAATTTAAAAGTAATTTAGGACTATGGAAACTATTCATTATCCCTTAGTGTACTTGCTGAGCTAATGTGTGAGGTTCTGAGTTTTATCTTAAGCACTTGAAAGGGAAATGAAAAAAGAGAGAGGAGGGGGAGAACACTAAAAAATTATGCTTGAAAGAAGCTATTTCAAAAATATCTTCAAGTTACAATGTGGAAACTGAATGCCATGCCTTCTCATATGTCATTACTTAGTTTCTCCGTTATGAACACTGGTAAACTTTTAATTGCTCATTACTCTTTTATTTTTTGCCTGAGTCTTTATGTCAATTAAAAATAAAACTAGTGCTAATTAGGCAATGAATAAAATAATATATAATAACATTTTTTGAATGGGTACACTAGAAAAATTTATTACAAATGTAGGCCTCGTAAATCTTCAATTGATAAAATTGTAGAAAAATGTAGAAAAGCATGTTAGAATTGAAGATTATCATGGAAAATTTTATATAGATATATTAATGGTAGGCATAAAAGTATGCCTATGTTGATTGAAAGTGGAATTATAAACATTTTCTGATAAACTTGAAGATTTACATGTAAAACATTTCTGATAAAATTGTAGAAATACATAGAAAAATGTTAAAATTAAAGATTATCATGGAAATTATATAGACAAAATGATAGGTATAAAGATAATTCTAAGTTGATTGAAGGTGGAATTATAGACATTTTCAGATAACATTGAAGATTTTTTATTTAATTTTTATTTTCTATATTCTATGTTTACATTCCAAAGGCTTTCCCCTTTCCCAGTTCCCCCCCACCATATGTCCCATAATTCTTCTCCCCCCAACTATTCCCCAATCATCCCCCCCCCACGATTTCTCTGTTCTGGGTCTACAAAACTGGATCCAATCTTTACAGGCCCAGGGTCCTCTCCTTTCTTCTTGGGAGTCATTTGACTTGCTAATTGTGCCTTGAGTATTTAGGGCTTCTGGGCTCATTAATATCCACTTATCAGTGATTGCAAATCATGTGTATTCTTTTGTGATTGGGTTAGCTCACTTAGGATGATTTTCCAGATCTAACCATTTACCTACAAATTGCATGAGTTCATTATTTTTAATTGCTGAGTAGTACTCCATTGTATAAATATAACACATTTCCTGTATCTATTCCTCTTTTGAGGGATATCTGGGCTCCTTCCAATTTCTGGCTATTATAAACAAGGCTGCTATAAACATAGTGGAGCATGTGTCTTTATTGTATGCAGGGGAATCCTCTGGGTATATGCCCAGGAGTGGTAAGCCAGGGTCCTCTGGAGGTGACATGCCCAATTTTCTGAGGAACCGCCACACTGATTTCCAGAGCGGTTTTACCATTTTGCAATCCCACCAGCAGTGGAGGAGTGTTCCTCTTTCTCCACATCCTCACCAGCACTTGTTGTCTCTTGAGTTTTTAATCTTAGCCATTCTGACTGGTGTGAGGTGGAATCTCAGGGTTGTTTTGATTTGCGTTTCCCTGATGACTAATGATGTTGAACATCTCTTAAGGTGTTTCTCGGCCATCCAAATTTCTTCTGGTGAAAATTATTTGTTTAGCTCTGTACCCCATTTTTTGATAGGGTTATTTGGTTCTTTGGGGTCTAACTTCTTGAGTTCTTTGTATATATTGGATATTAGGCCTCTGTCGGATGTGGGGTTGGTGAAGATCATTTCCCACTTTGTTGGTTGCCATTTTGTCCTTCTGCAGTGTCCTTTGCCTTACAGAAACTTTGTAATTTTATGAGGTCCCATTTGTCAATTCTTGATCTTAGAGCATAAGCTATTGGTGTTCTGTTCAGGAACTTTCCCCCTGTGCCCATGTCCTCCAGGGTCTTTCCAAGTTTCTTTTCTAATAGTTTCAGTGTGTCTAATAGTTTCAGAGGTCCTTGGTCCACTTGGAGTTGATCTTAGTACAAGGAGACAAAAGTGGGTCAATTCGCATTCTTCTGCATGTTGACCTCCAGTTGAACCAGCACCATTTGTTGAAAAGGCTATCTATTTTCCACTGGATGGTTGTAGCTCCTTTATCAACGATCAAGTGACCATAAGTCTGTGGGTTCATTTCTGGGTCTTCAATCCTATTCCATTGATCTACTTGCCTGTTGCTGTACCAATCCCATGCAGTTTTTTTAAACACAATTGCTCTATAGTACTGTTTGAGGTCAGGGATATTGATTCCCCCAGAAGTCCTTTTATTGTTGAGAATAGTTTTAGCTATCCTGGGATTTTTGTTGCTCCAGATGAATTTGAGAATTGCTCTTTCTAGATCTATGAAGAATTGATTTGGGATTTTGATGGGGATTGCATTGAATCTGTAGATTACTTTTGGCAAGATGGCCATTTTTACTATATTGATCCTGCCAATCCAGGAGCAAGAAATATTTTTCCATCTTCTGAGGTCTTCTTCGATTTCTTTCTTCAAGCACTTGAAGTTCTTGTCATACAGATCTTTTGCTTGTTTGGTTAGAGTTACGCCAAGGTACTTTATGTTGTTTGTGGCTATTGTGAAGGGTGTTATTTCCCTAACTTCTTTCTCAGCCTGCTTGTCCTTTGAGTACAAGAAGGCTACTGATTTGCTGGAGTTAATTTTATAACCAGCCACTTTGCTGAAGTTGTTTATCAGCTGTAGAAGTTCTCTGGTGGAGTTTTTTGGGTCGCTTAAGTAAACTATCATATCGTCTGCAAATAATGATAGTTTGGCTTCTTCCTTTCCAATTTGTATCCCTGTGACTTCCTTACATTGTCTAATTGCTCTTGCTAGAACTTCAAGTACTATATTGAAAAGATATGGAGAGAGAGGGCAGCCTTGTCTAGTCCCTGATTTTAGTGGGATTGCTTCAAGTTTCTCTCCATTTATTTTGATGTTGGCTACTGGTTTGCTGTAGATTACTTTTACTATGTTAGGTATGGGCCTTGAATTCCTGCTCTTTCCAAGACTTTTAGCATGAAAGGATGCTGAATTTTGTCGAATGCTTTTTCAGCATCTAATGAGATGACCATGTTTTTTTTCTTCTTTTAGTTTGTTTATGTAGTGGATTACATTGATGGATTTCCATATATTGAACCATCCCTGCATCCCTGGGATGAAGCCTACTTGATCATGGTGAATGATCATTTTGATGTGCTCTTGGATTCGGTTGGCAAGAATTTTATTTAGTATTTTTCATCGATATTCATAAGAGAAATTGGCCTGTAGTTCTCTTTCTTTGTTGGATCTTTGTGTGGTTTAGGTATCAGCGTAATTGTGGTTTTGAAGAATGAGTTGGGCAGTGTCCCTTCTGTCTCTATTTTGTAGAATAGTTTGAAGAGTATTGGTGTTAAGTCTTCTTTGAAGGTCTGGTAGAATTCTGCACTAAAACCATCTGGTCCCGTACTTTTTTTGGTCGGGAGGCTTTCTATGACCCCTTCTATTTCTTTAGTGGTTATGGGACTGTTTAGCTGATCTACTTGATGCTGATTTAATTTTGGTATTTGGTATCTGTCTAGGAAATTGTCCATTTCCTCCAGTTCTCCAGTTGTTTTGAGTATAGGCCTTTGTAGTAGGATCTGATGATCTTTTGAATTTCCTCAGTTTCTGTTGTTATATCCCCCTTTTCATATCTAATTTTGTTAATTTGGATACTGTCTCTGTGCCCTTTGGTTAGTCTAGCTAAGGTTTATCGATCTTGTTAATTTTCTCAAAGAACCAGCTCTTGGTTTTGTTGATTCTTTGTATGGTTCTCTTTGTTTCTACCTGATTGATTTCAGCCCTTTGTTTGATGATTTCCTGTCTTCTACTCCTCCTGGGTGAATTATCTTCTTTTTGTTCCAGGGCCTTCAGGTGTGCTGTTGAGTTGCTAGTGTATGCTCTCTCCAGTTTCTTTTTGGAGGCACTCAGGGTGAGTTTTCCTCTTAGCACTGCTTTCATTGTATCCCAAAGATTTGTAAAAACTCTTTCTAAATTAATTGAAGGTGGAATTAGAAACATTTGTGATAAAATCAAAGATTTATGTTCAAAATATTTCTGATAAATTAGAGGAAGTATATAGAAAGACATTAAAATTGAATATTATCATGAAAAATAATGCAGACAAAATGGCAGACATAAAAGAAATTACTAAATTAATTAAAAGGGGAATTGCAAACATTTTCTGAAAAATTGAAGATCTGCATGAGAAATATTTCTGATAAAATAGAGGAAGTATAGAGAAAAACATATTAAAATTGAAGATTATCATGAAAAATAATGCAGATAAAATGGCAGACATAAAAGAAATTACTAAATTAATTAAAAGGAGAATTCCAAATATTTTCTGATAAAATTGAAGATTTACATGAGAAATATTTTGTTAGTCTATGTCTTTTTATTGGGGAGTTGAGTCCATTGTTGTTAAGAGATATTAGGGAATAGTGATTGTTGCTTCCTGTTATTTTTTATGTTATTTTTATGTTTGTGTGGGTATATTCTTTTGGGTTTGTTGGAAGATTACTTTCTTGCTTGTTCTAGGGTGTAGTTTCCCTTCTTGTGTTGGCATTTTCCATCAATTATCCTTTGTATGGCTGGATATGTGGACAGATATTGTGCAAATTTGGTTTTATCATGGAATATCTTGGTTTCTCCATCTATGATGATTGAGAGTTTTGCTGGGTATAGTAGGCTGGGCTGGCATTTGTGTTCTCTTAGGTTCAGTATGAGGTCTGCCCAGGATCTTCTAGCTTTCATCTTCTCTGGTGAGAAGTCTGGTATGATTCTAATAGGTCTGCCTTTATAAGAAAATTGCCCTTTTCACCTTACAGCTTTTAATATTCTTTCTTTGTTTTGTGAATTTGGGGTTTTGATTATTATGTGCCCAGAGGACTTTCTGTTCCAGGCCAATCTGTTTGGAGTTCTGAAGGCTTCTTGTATGTTCATGGGCATCTCTTTCTCTAGGTTAGGGAATTTTTCCTCTATAATTTTGTTGATGATATTTACTGGGCTTTTAAGGTGTAATTCCTCTTTTGTGATTGGGTTTCCTCACTTAGGATGATATTTTCCAGTTCCAACCATTTTTCCTAAAAATTTCATGAATTCATTGTTTTTATTTCATTGCTTTCATGTATTCCATTGTGTAAATATACCAAATTTTCTATTTCTATTACTCCATTGAGGGACATCTGGGTTCTTTCCAGCTTCTCGCTATTATAAATATGGCTGCTATGAACATAGTGCAGCATGTGTCCTTATGGGATGCCAGGGAATCCTCTGAGTATATGCCCAGGAGTGGTATAGCAGGGTCCTCCAGAAGTGTCATGCCCAGTTTTCTGAGGAAGGGCCAGACTGATTTCCAGAGTGGTTGTACCAGCTTGCAATCCCACCAGCAGTGGAGGAGTGTTCCTATTTCTCCACATCCTTGCCAACACTTGCTGTCTCCTGAGTTTTTAATCTTAGCCATTCTGACTGGTGTGAGGTGAAATCTCAGGGTTGTTTTGATTTGCATTTCCCTAATGATTAATGATGTTGAACATTTCTTAAGGTGCTTTTCAGCCATTCAAAATTCCTTAGGTGAAAATTCTTTGTTTAGCTCTCTACTCCATTTTTTAAATAGTGTTATTTGGCTCTCTGGAGTCTACCTTCTTAAGTGCTTTGTATACATTGGATATTAGGCCTCTGTCAGATGTAGGGTTGGTGAAGATCTTTTCCCAATTTGTTGGTTGGAATTTTGTCCGTTTGACAGAATCCTTTGCCTTACAGAAACATCGTAATTTTATGAGGTCCCATTTGTCAATTCTTGATCTTAGAGCATAAGCTATTGGTGTTCTGTTCAGGAACTTTCTCCCTGTGCCCATGTCCTCAAGGGCCTTCTTCAGTTTCTTTTCTGTTAGTTTCAGTGTGTCTGGTTTTATGTGGAGGTCCTTGATCCTGAGTGAGGTAACCCAATCACAGAAGAACACACATGGAATGCAGTCACTGACAAGTGGATATTAATTAGCCCAGAAGCTCTGAATACTCAAGATACAATTAATGTATCAAATGATTGCCAAAAAGAAGGAAGGAGAGGGTCCTGGCTCTAGAAAGGCTTGATCCAGCATTGTATGGGAGTACCAGGACAGAGAAATGGGAGGGGATGATTTGGGAATGAGCAGAGGGAAGAGGGCTTATGGGACTTATGGGGAGGGGGGAACCGGGAAAGGGGAAGGCATTTGGAATGTAAACAATGAATATAGAATATAAATGAAAAAAAAGAAAATGATGGTGGAACATATTCAAACTTGTGGGAGATAATGAAAGCAGTCCTAAGAGGCAAGTCATAGAACTAAGTGTCTTCATAAAGAATCAGAGAGTTCACATATTAGCAATTTAATACTATGCCTAAAGGTTCTAGAAAGAAAGAAGCAAACACATCCCATAGGCGTAGACAACAGGAAATCAAACTCAGGGCTGAAACCAATCAATTAGAAACAAAAAGAACAGTACAATGAATCAATAAACAAAAACAAGAGTTTTTTTTTTTTTTGAGAAGATCAACAAGATAAGACAAATCTTTAGGAAAACTAACGAAAAGGCAGAGACAGTATCCAAATTAACAAAATCAGGTAATGAGATACGATTTTAAATCCAACTCTTACTTTTCAGGTGTTGACATATCAGGGACTTGCTGTGGTGGAAGGACTAGGTTCTGATGTGGCCTTGGCTTCTGTTGGTAGGGTTCTTGTGCTTGCCTTTTCCTATCTGGTTATCTCTGGTACTAGTTGGTATTGTCTCTGGCTGGAATTTTTTTCCTCCTGTGGGCCTGTAAGCTTGTGTCCTTACTTCTCTGAGCTCAAAAGTGAAAGCACTGCTGGGAGATCTCTCTCTCCTGGTAGGCTATGCACAGAAGACTGTGGAGTTTCCAGGCTCCCTGGGTGGGTGTGAAGACTTCTGTCCCACCTGCTCCACTGATCTTAGGCCCTGTGTGCTCCTAGCTGGGTCCCCTCCAGAGAGAAGGTAGAGATCTCACCTTTGTGCTCAAAAGTGAAAGCCTGCTCAGAGATCACTCCCTCCTGGTGGGCTATGCACAGAAGTTTGTGGAGTCTCCCAGCTCCCTGGTGCAAATGGCAGCAGGAAGTATTACTCAAAATACTTTTAAATAAAAGGGACAATAGTTTAGAATAAAAGCTGAGAAAACATTTGTAGAAATCAAACTTATAAAGAGTGATAGAACTATTCATCATTTTGAGTGTGATAATGAATCTGCCTAATGTGTTAACTTGTTATTTGCAAACTGTCATTTAGAATGTCATTTTGTTTTTTCCCCATTTTTGAGCATTTTAAATCTTAAAGGAAAGCCATATATAAATGAATAAGAAGTTAACTGGAAGAGTTAGGTATTTTATCAAGGTACAGGAGGAATACTGGTCATAATAATTACTAGTTATCTTTTTCACATCTGTACAATCAAAACATGTGTGACCTACAAATAAGATAAGATTTTATGTCAGAGAAGTAGACTAATCAGTCTCATGTCCATCTCTCTGCGGACAAAATATATTCCTTCAAATGTTTTATATAAGCATTTTGTTTGTAGTTGTCAGCGTAAGAGCCTTTTGTGCAAGACTCTTAGGATCTGCTCTCTTCTGATCAGCTGACATGTGCTAATAATATTCTCACCCAACATTTTCTTTTCTACCAAGGTTCTAGGAACAGACTATGAGTTTATCTAGTAATTGTAACAGGTTTGGGAGGATGTATATGCATTAAAATCTAGTAGATTAGCAAATCAAATAGGAGAGGTACATTAATATACTTTTATCTATATCAAGCTGTTAATAGTAAGTAAATTGATTTCCTTTTAGAAAACCATGAAAATCAGCCTCAAAGTTAAGTGAACTAGGGATTTTAATAGATATCACTTACTAAGAAGAAAATATAACAAAACTGTGTGAAAATACTCAGGTTACCCCATGATTAAGGAAATAAAAATCATACCTCTGGGGACAATCTCTTTCTTTATCTGACTAAGATCAAAACCTTGATGATGTCAAGTAACATACACACACATGTTCCATATAGAATCCCATGACAAGTCGGATGGTCGTGGTGCACATCTTTAATCCCAGCAATTGGGAGGCAGAGGCAGGTGAATTTCTGAGTTCAAGGCCAGCCTGGTTCCAGAATGAGTTCCAGGATAGCCAGGGCTACACAGAGAAACCATGTCTCGAAAACAAAACAAAACAAAAAAAGAATACCATGATAAGGAACAAATTGCTACCATAAATTAAAATTTTATATGCTATACATTGTTTTATAAATATAACATATTATACACTTGAAAGTGATCCCAGCTTTATAAATGAACCATAATAAATAATATACTTAAGACTAAGCATCTCCAAGGATAGGGTGAAAAACGCTTACAGGCAAAGATGAAAAGTGTACAGAAAACCAGTGTGCTGGTTGACAATGGGGCTGACTGAAGGAGTGTCATGGAACCCTTACTAGGCCTGTGGTCTGAGAAAGAAGAAGATGATTTAGGAACTTTCATAATTTGGGGTCTTTGTTGTTCTACAAAGTTAGTGGATAGAAAAAATGGCATGCAGCTACAGACAGAGATGAGGGAAACTGAGGATCTTATCCTAGGCTTTAGTAAAATCAAAACAGTAAAATTCTACTTTAAGAGCTTGCATGGTCAAACCTCCAATCTCTTAGGTTTGGAATCTAAATTTTAACTCTTGGTAATATGAGAACTCTCAGTTTGAGAATGTATTTTAAAGAAACCCCTGGCTGATATTATCTTTGGATACCTTGATATCAGAAGAAAAAAATCCCACTTGGACCAGAGTCACAAAATTTCTATGGTAAGACCCTACAGATTGATTATACAATCTGAAACGTGTGTCACTTGGTAGAAATTAGAAAGCATAGAATTATATTCCTAAGGGATATAAGATACAAGATACAAGAATTCCTAATGAATAATGATGTGCAATAATTTTGTTCAGTATGTTTGAAGATAGAATGGAAAGAATTTAAAACTAATACAAAATGAAGTTTCTAATTATGATCAATACAGATGTTGTAAATACTGAATTACTTCATATGGCAAGATTAAAGTGTCTTTAGCATAGATTTATGATCAATTATACAAATATGAAACAGAAAATAAGAAACATACAATATGAAGCTTATATAATATGGACTTTAGAATTAAAAGTATGAATGTACTTTATATCATTCTAATTTACCCTGGAAATGCAAAACAACACTGAGATTCTATCTCATCAGAGTGCATATCACCAAAACACCAGTGGCTATATGCTGGTGAGAATGAGGGGAGAATAAAATCTTTATGGACTACTGGCTCCCATGGCTACAAGAGAAGTCAATATGGAAGTTCCTCAAACTAAAACTAGGTATGTGATCCTGCTATATCATTCCTGGGAATATAACTAAAGAATTCCAATTCAGTCGACTAAAGAGATGCGTATTTATCCATGTTGATTGTGGTACTATTTACAATAGTGAAAACAATCACTAGCTTAGCAGCCTATCAATAAGTGCATAAAGAAAATTGGGTAGATATACACAATGGGCTATTTTTCAGCCCCAGGAATATCAAGTGTTTTTTTTTTTCATATGGTGTGATGGTTTGAATGAGAATGGTACCCATTGGCTCATAGATTTGAGTACTTGGTCACCAGGGAGTATCACTATTTGAATTGATTGGGAAGTATGGCTTTGTTAGAGAAAGTGTCAGTTGAGGTGGGCTTTGAGGTTTCAAAAGGCTCATTCCAAGCCCAAAGTCTTTCTTCTTGCTGCCTATGGATCCAATTGTAGAACTCTCAGCTACTTCGGCAACATGTCTGGCTGTGGTCTGCCATGCCCCCTCCATGATGAAAATGGACTAAACATCTAAAACTGTAAGCAAGCCCAAGTTAAATGCTTTCATTTATAAGAGTTGCTGTGATCATGGTGTCTTGTCACAAAAATAGAACACTGACAGACATGTAAAAATCTAGATTAAAGAAGCACATAGATATACCACATACAGATATAACATAAAATAGAATGGAAGCTACCTAGAAAGAAGAATGGGGGGACTAACAAGAGGAGGGATGGGGGACAGTAGAGGACAATGGGGTTTGAGCATTGTCAAAGCCCATGATGTAAATAAGCAAAAATATCTTTGTCATGCCCATTAATTCATACACTGATGCATAAGGAATTTTGGAAGCAGTTGAAACACATAATTTTCAGTAATTGATGAAAACATGGTTTTCCAATGAAACAAAAAAGAATAGGATGATGAAACAGACAGAATAATGAAATGAAACTCATATGTAAACAACTTGTATTAGAACTCTGAAAACAGAAAACTACATTTACAGGTGTCCATGAGAAAAACTAGAGAGCCCGACTTCTGAACAATAATAGGAGTTTAATATGTAGGACAATCTTTTAATACTCAGTTAAGCTCAATTCTAAAATGGTTAATGATTTTGCTTAGTTTAAAACTTTGTCATGTTGGACTAGAGAGATGGCTCAGTGGTGAAGAGCAGTTGTTGCTCTTGCAGAATCCTTAAGTTTGGTCCCCAGCAATGACATGATTGCCCATTTGCATTCTTACCTCCAGTTTCCAGGGATCCAATGTTCTCCTCTGATGTCTGTATGCACCATACATGCAGGCCAAACTTTCATACATATAAAATTAAACAAGTAAACATTATAAAAGCTTTGTTTTGGTGAATTATAAATGCTAAAAATATTAAAGAATAAGAAAAGAAAGACCAAAAATTGCAGAGGGAATGGAAGAGATAAATAACTCTATGAGATTACATTTGCACAAACTTATTTGCATGTGAACATAGGGTTGAGCAGAAAAGGTGTTGTGCTGAGAGTGACTTTATGCGAGGGATGCCACACTACCAAGAAAACATGAAAATAAATGCACAAGAAGACTATTCAGAGAAGCATTTTATGTAATAGGAGGGGGAAATGAATAATTTTCTCTGTATAATTGGTCCTTTAGCATTCAAACTTTTACCCAAATTTGTGAATAATTAAATGTTTCCACATATCTTTAGCAAGTTTCCAATTTTATAGATGTATATATTTTCTCAGCATGAACCATATTCCTATTCATATATACATATACATATACATATACATATACATATACATATACATATACATATACATATTTTAAAAAACTTAGAAGGTATAAGGGATTTTGTCTCATATTGTCAATTTTCTGGGTGTTTGAAAAAATATTTTCTAGTAATGTGTAGTTTTTAAATAGTTGTAAATTAGTTATTGATGATTCTATAGCAAATTGAAATTCTTTACACTAAGTATATTTATTTGTTTAAACATCTGTTTCTACTTACAACTCTAAAGAAACCACTCTACAGGTTACCTACAGTAAGTGAAACAACTCATTACCTTTATGAATAATGATATCTGTATCATTTCTTTTTTTATCTGTACCATTTCTATCATTTAAAGTTATGATTTTTCCCATAAAAAAGGAAAGGCCATCCTATACCATTGTCAACATCATGATTATCAAGATCATGATCATAAACATCATTATCATCATTCTCTTCCTATTCCTCCCCATTCCTCTCTTTTTTCCTTCCTCTTCTTCCTCCTTCCCCTCCTCCTTTTTCTTCTACTTCTTGAGATGGAGTCTCAGGTATTCCAATCTTGATTTTGCTTTTTGTTTTTTAAACTGCTGGTTTATAGCTGATGTCCTCTGTTCACACCATCTGCCTTTCCAACCTCTAAATCCTCATGTATAACCTAAGGGTTTGATTTGTCCCTCTTTCCTTCAGTATCAAATGAGCTCACAGTAAAACTTGGAGGTTTATAAATGTGATAGAAATCAAGGCTTCTGAACTCCCTGCTGATACTTAGAATGGGCAGGTCTAAACTTTTATCAATTGACCTTACCTAATCCCTGCCTTTGCCTGGCAATTTTAATTTCTTTTATCTTTTTCTTTTTTTAAATATTTATTTATTTATTTATTTATTTATTTATTTATTTAATATGAGTACACTGTAGCTGTCTTCAGACATACCAGAAGAGGGCATCAAATTCCATTACAGATGCTTCTGAGGCACTGTGTGGTTGCTGGGAATTGGAATCAGGACTTCTGGAAAACAGCCAGTGCTCTTAACCACTGAATCATCTCTCCAGCCCAGAAATTTTAATTTCTAACAGAAGTTAATATATGAACACTAAAATTTTAGGCATTAACTTTACAATAAAGATAGATGATAGAGGGGGGAAAACTGATGCTACTTTGTTTCCAACCCAATTCTCAATCAGTAACAAAACAAGCTATAAGCCTAGATTGGGTAGATCTCCCACTACACTACTCTATCTCCATCTATATTATCCCATATAAGTTGCGGTTTCTCCAGGCCATGAGCTTCTCTCTCCACAGCCTCTCCTTCAATCCCTTGTAGCTCTTCTCCTTCCTGTTGATCCTCCATAGTTCTTCCCTAAACTCTCAGCTCCTCCCAGTTGCTCCTGTACAATCATTGGCTCAAGCCTTTGAAAAATTAAGGTAGGGAGAAGGTTCAAAAGGCAATTCCTCATCTGCAACCTCAGAGAAGTGAAATTAGCATCAAAATACAAGCCTGGGGCTATCCACAACAAAAAACCAAACAACCAACTGCTCTTCTGTTTCTCTCCTGATATGGAGACTGTGTTATATAAACCAACACTCCTTTAAGACTGAACAATCACTACCCTAACCTAGTATTCAAGACTGAGGATTCAACTGTTTCCATAATAACAACCCATGAATAAAGGGTATTTACCTTCTACTTGTGAACCCTACTCCAGGGGTGGTCCACATGCATTTGCTCTTCAGCATCCTTCAGTGTTGAAGAATGTCTGTGAATTGTCATCCTTGATGTCCTAAATTTAGTTACAAGAGGCAGAAGGCAGAAAGAGAAAATAAGGAAAGGAAGTCAGTTAATATTTGAAAAAAAAATAACAGAATATCTTTATGTTGAAACCTTAACTCCCATCTCAAATGATTATGAGGGTCACTGAGTTCCTCATATATATAAACTTTTCACTATTAACCTCAAGTCGTCCAAAAGGAACAATTATTCCTGTTTAAGGACTGCACCTAAACCTTCCTCTACATTGCATTGTTCTGTCCTCTTTTTTTTTTTTTTTAATTTTATTTTCTATATTCTATGTTTACATTCCAAAGGCTTTCCCCTTTCCTAGTTCCCACCCACCATAGTTCCCATAGTTCCTCTCCCCCCCATCTGTTCCCCAATAATTCCCCCTCCCCCCTCGGTTTCTTTACTAAACTGGAAGCAATCTTTACAGGCCCAGGGTCCTCTCCTTTCTTCTTCTTGGGAATCATTTGACTTGCTATTTGTGTCTTGAGTATTTAGGGCTTCTGGGCTCATTAATATCCACTTATCAGTGATTGCATTTCAGGTGCATTCTTTTGTGATTGGGTTAATTCACTCAGGATGATATTTTCCAGGTCTAACCATTTACCTACAAATTGCATGAATTCATTATTTTTAATTGCTGTGTAGTATTCCATTGTATAAATATACCACATTTTCTGTATCCATTCCTCCTTTGAGGGATATTTGGGCTGCTTCCAATTTCTGGCTATTATAAACAAGGCTGCTATAAACATAGTGGAGCATGTGTCCTTATTGCATGCAGGGGAATCCTCTGGGTATATGCCCAGGAGTGGTATGCCAGGGTCCTCTGGAAGTAACATGCCCAATTTTCTGAGGAACCGCCAAACTGATTTCCAGAGCGGTTTTACCATTTTGCAATCCCACCAACAGTGGAGGAGTGTTCCTCTTTCTCCACATCCTCGCCAGCACTTGTTGTCTCTTGAGTTTTTAATCTTAGCCATTCTGACTGGTGTGAGGTGGAATCTCAGGGTTGTTTTGATTTGCATTTCCCTGATGACTAATGATGTTGAACATCTTTTAAGGTGTTTCTCGGCCATCCGAATTTCTTCTGGTGAAAATTCTTTGTTTAGCTCTGTGCCCCATTTTTTGATAGGGTTATTTGGTTCTTTGCGGTCTAACTTCTTGAGTTCTTTGTATATATTGGATATTAGCCCTCTGTCGGATGTGGGGTTGGTGAAGATCGTTTCCCACTTTGTTGGTTGCCGTTTTGTCCTTCTGACAGTGTCCTTTGCTTTGCAGAAACTTTGTAATTTTATGAGGTCCCATTTGTCGATTCTTGATCTTAGAGCATAAGCTATTGGTGTTCTGTTCAGGAACTTTTCCCCTGTGCCCAAGTCCTCCAGGGTCTTCCCAAGTTTCTTTTCTAATAGTTTCAGTGTGTCTGGTTTTATGTGGAGGTCCTTGATCCACTTGGAGTTGATCTTAGTACAAGGAGATAAGAGTGGGTCAATTCGCATTCTTCTGCATGTTGACCTCCAGTTGAACCAGCACCATTTGTTGAAAAGGCTATCTTTTTTCCACCGGATGGTTGTGGCTCCTTTATCAAGGATCAAGTGACCATAAGTCTGTGGGTTAATTTCTGGGTCTTCAATCCTATTCCATTGATCTACCTGCCTGTTGCTGTACCAATACCATGCAGTTTTTAACACAATTGCTCTGTAGTACTGCTTGAGGTCAGGGATATTGATTCCCCCAGAAGTCCTTTTATTGTTGAGAATAGTTTTAGCTATCCTGGGTTTTTTGTTGCTCCAGATGAATTTGAGAATTGCTCTTTCTAGATCTATGAAGAATTGATTTGGGATTTTGATGGGGATTGCATTGAATCTGTAGATTGCTTTTGGCAAGATGGCCATTTTTACTATATTGATCCTGCCAATCCAGGAGCAAGAAATATTTTTCCATCTCCTGAGGTCTTCTTCGATTTCTTTCTTCAGGGACTTGAAGTTCCTGTCATACAGATCTTTTACTTGTTTGGTTAGAGTTACGCCAAGGTACTTTATGTTGTTTGTGGCTATTGTGAAGGGTGTTATTTCCCTAACTTCTTTCTCAGCCTGCTTGTCCTTTGAGTACAAGAAGGCTACTGATTTGCTTGAGTTAATTTTATAACCAGCCACGTTGCTGAAGTTGTTTATCAGCTGTAGAAGTTCTCTGGTGGAGTTTTTTGGATCGCTTAAGTAGACTATCATATCATCTGCAAATAATGATACTTTGACTTCTTCCTTTCCAATTTGTATCCCTTTGACTTCCTTATGTTGTCTGATTGCTCTCGCTAGAACTTCAAGTACTATATTGAAAAGATATGGAGAGAGAGGACAGCCTTGTCTAGTCCCTGATTTTACTGGAATTGCTTCAAGTTTCTCTCCATTTATTTTGATGTTGGCTACTGGTTTGCTGTAGATTGCTTTTACTATGTTTAGGTATGGGCCTTGAATTCCTGCTCTTTCCAAGACTTTTAGCATGAAAGGATGCTGAATTTTGTCAAATGCTTTTTCAGCATCTAATGAGATGACCATGTGTTTTTTTTCTTTTAGTTTGTTTATGTAGTGGATTACATTGATGGATTTCCGTATATTGAACCATCCCTGCATTCCTGGAATGAAGCCTACTTGATCATGGTGAATGATCGTTTTGATATGCTCTTGGATTCGGTTGGCAAGAATTTTATTTAGTATTTTTGCATCTATATTCATAAGAGAAATTGGCCTGTAGTTCTCTTTCTTTGTTGGATCTTTTTGTGGTTTAGGTATCAGCGTAATTGTGGTTTCGAAGAATGAGTTGGGCAGTGTCCCTTCTGTCTCTATTTTGTGGAATAGTTTGAAGAGTATTGGTGTTAAGTCTTCTTTGAAGGTCTGGTAGAATTCTGCACTAAAACCATCTGGTCCCGTACTTTTTTTGGTTGGGAGGCTTTCTATAACCCCTTCTATTTCTTTAGTGGTTATGGGACTGTTTAGCTGGTCTACTTGATGCTGATTTAATTTTGGTATTTGGTATCTGTCTAGGAAATTGTCCATTTCCTCCAGATTCTCCGGTTGTTTTGAGTATAGGCCTTTGTAGTAGGATCTGATGATCTTTTGAATTTCCTCTGTTTCTGTTGTTATATCCCCCTTTTCATTTTTAATTTTGTTAATTTGGATACTATCTCTGTGCCCTTTGGTTAGTCTAGCTAAGGGCTTATCTATCTTGTTGATTTTCTCGAAGAACCAGCTCTTGGTTTTGTTGATTCTTTGTATGGTTCTCTTTGTTTCTGCTTGATTGATTTCAGCCCTTAGTTTGATGATTTCCTCTCTTCTACTCCTCCTGGGTGAGTTAGCTTCTTTTTGTTCCAGCGCCTTCAGGTGTGCTGTTAAGTTGCTAGTGTATGCTTTTTCCAGTTTCTTTTTGGAGGCACTCAGGGCTATGAGTTTTCCTCTTAGCACTGCTTTCATTGTATCCCAGAGATTTGGGTAGGTCGTACCTTCATTTTCATTGAAGTCTAAAAAGTCTTTGATTTCTTTCTTTATTTCTTCCTTGACCAGGGTGTCATTGAGTAGAGTATTGTTCAGTTTCCATGTGTATGTGGGCTTTCTGTAGTTCTTCTTGCTATTGAAGACCACTTTTACTCCATAGTGATCCGATAGGAGACATGGGATTAGTTCGGTCTTCTTGTATTTGTTGAGGTCTGTCTTGTGACCAATTATATGATCAATTTTTGAGAAGGTACCGTGCGGTGCTGAGAAAAAGGTATACTCTTTTGTTTTAGGATGGAATGTTCTATATATATATCTGTTAAATCCAATTGGTCCAAAGCTTCAATTAGTTTCACTGTGTCCCTGTTTAGTTTCTGCTTTCCTGATCGGTCCATTGAGGAGAGTGGAGTGTTGAAGTCACCTACAATCATTGTGTTAGGTGCGATGTGTGCTTTAAGCTTTAGTAAAGTTTCTTTTACGAATGAGGGTGCCCTTGCATTTGGTGCATAGATGTTCAGTATTGAGAATTCTTCTTGGTGGATTTTCCCTTTGACAAGCAGGAAGTGACCTTCTGTGTCTCTTTTGATGACTTTAGGTTGAAAGTCGATTTTATCTGATATTAGAATGGCTACTCCAGCTTGTTTCCTGGGACCATTTGCTTGTAGAACTGTCTTCCAGCCTTTTACTCTAAGGTGGTGTTTGTCTTTGACACTGAGATGTGTTTCCTGTATGCAGCAAAATGTAGGGTCCTGTTTCCGTATCCAGTCTGTTAGTCTGTGTCTTTTGATTGGGGAATTGAGTCCATTGATATTAATAGATATTAAGGAATAGTAATTATTACTTCCTGACATTTTGGGAATTGTTATTATTATTTGTATTTGAGTGGTTCTCTTCTTTTGGGTTGGATGAGATGGGGTTTCTATCTTGTTTCTTCTGGGGTGTTGTTTCCCCCCTTGTGTTGGTATTTTTCCCCTATTATCCTTTGTAGGGCTGGGTTTGTAGATAAGTATCTTGCAAATTTGGTTTTGTCGTGGAATATCTTGGTTTCCCCATCTATGGCAATTGAGAGTTTCGCTGGGTATAGTAGTCTTGGCTGAAGTTTGTGTTCTCTTAGGGTCTGCATAAGGTCTGCCCAGGATCTTCTAGCTTTCATGGTCTCAGGTGAGAAGTCTGGTGTAATTCTGATAGGTCTTCCTTTATATGTTACTTGTCCTTTTTCTCTTACTGCCTTTAATATTCTTTCTTTGTTTAGTACATTTGGGGTTTTGACTATTATGTGACGGGAAGTATTTCTGTTCTGGTCCAGTCTATTTGGGGTTCTATAGGCTTCTTGTATATTCATGGGCATCTCTCTCTTTAGGTTGGGGAAATTTTCTTCCATAATTTTGTAGAAGATATTTGCTGGCCCTTTAAGTTGTAGATCTTCATTCTCATCTATCCCTATAATCCTTAGGTTTGGTCTTCTCATTGTGTCCTGGATTTCCTGAATGTTTTGGGTTACCAGCTTTTTGCATTTTGCATTTTCTTTAATTGTTGAATCCATGGTTCCTATGGTATCTTCAGCATCTGAGATTCTGTCTTCTATCTCTTGTATTCTATTGTTGATATTTGCATCTATAACTCCTGATTTCTTCCCAAGGTTTTCTATTTCCAACATTGTCTCCCTTTGCGATTGCTTAGTTGTTTCTACTTCTGTTTTTAGATTTTGTATGGTTTTGCTCAGATCTTTCAGTTGCTTGTTTGTGTTTTCCTGTAATTCTTTAAGGGATTTTTGTGTTTCCTCCTTTATGACTTCTACTCGTTGACCCATGTTCTCTTGTATTTCTTTGGGTGATTTTTGTTTCTCCCCCTTATTGGGATTCACTTTTTGCTCTATATTCTCCTGGATTTCTTTAAGTGATTTTTGTGTCTGCCTTGTATGGGCTTCTAGTTTTTGATCTATTTTCTCCTCTATTACTTTAAGAAATTTATCTAAGTGATCCTCAATCTGCATCTTTACCAGTGATTTTAAATCTGAGTCTTGTTTTTCTGGTGTGTTGAGATATCTGGGATTTAATTGTGTTTGTCTTGCAATGGCTTCTAGCTTTTGATCTATTTTCTCATGTATTACTTTAAGAGATTTATCTAAGTGTTCCTCTATCAGCATCCTGACCAGTGATTTTAGATCTGAGTCTTGTTTTTCTGGTGTTTCGGGGTATCCAATATTTATTGCTGTTGGGGAACTGGGTTCGGATGCCGCCATATTGCCTTGATTTTTGTTAGTAGCGATCTTACGTTTGCCTTTTGCCATCTGGTTAACTCTGGTGTTAGTTGGTCCTGTAGATACTAGCTGGTGCTTGACCCTCCTGTGGGGTTGTAAGGCTATTTCCCAGTGACTGGGATACCTGAATCACTGTCCTGCGGGGGTCTTGCTCACAGATTGCTGACAGGTGGCCTGAGTCCCCCGAGGTCTTAACCTCAGGATATCCCAGGTATTTGGTTCCGCCTGTTGGGCGGCTGCTCTGCACTGCTCCTGCTCAGGGTTCGCTGTCTGATATCCTGTTTCCCCAGGGGTCTTAAAGTTGGGATATCTCAGTTATCTGGTTCCGCCTGCTGGTCCCAAGCTGCTGGGAAGCTGGCTGGGTCCGGTTTCCAGCTTCCCTGCCACTGGCTGGATGGGAGGCTGGTTCGGCCTCCGGCTGGGTCTGGGTACCTGGCACACTGGCTGACTCTGGCTTCCTCACCACCAGCTGGACGGGAAGCTGCAGGCAATATGGCAGCTGCCTGCAGGGAGCTCGGGGTCCGCCCCGCGCGCGAGTGCAGAGTGCACCAGTTATTCTGTGCCCAATTCCCACTCCAGGCCTGAGTCCCCGAAGGTCTTAAGCTTGGGCTGTCTCGGGTACCTGGTTCTGCCGCCGCCGCCGGATGGTTCTGAGCACCTGGCACGCTGGGTGACCCTCAGGCTTCCCCACCACCAGCTGGGCGGGAAGCTGCAGGCAATATGGCAGCTGCCTGCAGGGAGCTCGGGGTCCGCCGCGCGAGTGCAGAGTGCACCCGCTATTCTGTGCCCAACTCCCACTCCAGGCCTGAGTCCCCGAAGGTCTTAAGCTTGGGCTGTCTCGGGTACCTGGTTCTGCCGCCGCCGCCGGATGGTTCTGAGCACCTGGCACGCTGGGTGACCCTCCGGCTTCCCCACCGCCAGCTGGGCGGGAAGCTGCAGGCAATATGGCAGCTGCCTGCAGGGAGCTCGGGGTCCGCCCCGCGCGCGAGTGCAGAGTGCACCCGCTATTCTGTGCCCAACTCCCACTCCAGGCCTGAGTCCCCGAAGGTCTTAAGCTTGGGCTGTCTCGGGTACCTGGTTCTGCCGCCGCCGCCGGATGGTTCTGAGGATGGTTCTGAGCACCTGGCAGGCTGGATGACCCTCCGGCTTCCCCACCACCAGCTGGGCGGGAAGCTCCTGTCCTCTTTTTTGTAGCCAATAGTTTGTAGTGCTTTCATCCCCCACCGTTTATGAAAAATACTGAGTACTGTCTAGGTAAAATGCTGCTACTGAGAGTTCACAGCACTCATTGTGGGACATGCTACTTTCTTTTCCTGGCCGTTAATAGCAATGGTTCAATAAGCCACTTACATTTAGAAAGAGAACCTGCAGTCTTTTAGAATTTGAATTTAACATCATTTACCTGCAGTTCATCACTTACCCAGAGGGAGAATTGAACTATGAAAAACAGTAGCCATCTTTGGAGAAGTATGACAGATAAGGGCTTCTGGGGTAATGATGAGGCTCTATTGATCTCAACTGGGTTTCTTGGGGAGCAGGAAGAAAAAGGGTACAATAATTAATGCCTAGACTGATCCAGAATAGGTAATAGGACAGCATGGAATCTGAAATATGACAGTTCATTCCTTGGAGATATTTCAATAAACTGAGGAAACAAACTTTATGTTAGAAAACTTGCTTTGATATTTTTTTCCTCATTTTACCTCTTGGTGCATTTTCCAGAACTTGGACTATCATGCACTTGTTTCATCTTGAATCTTAATTTAATATACTGTATCTGTTTGCTTTCACATCACCCTTTTGTGTAATTATTTCAAAATAGAGCTCATTAGACAACTTCAAGCTATAATTCCCAATGAACGAAAGTGCATTTTTTATTAATCATTTTTTATAATTTAATGTGAAAGCTTTATGCTTGTCTTCCCTTAGGACAACAAGCCAATGGATTTATGTCAAGAATTATCCTTATGCTAGAACTGGGAGGTTTATATGAGGACTATAAGACTTGCTGGACTGGCCCAAGGAGAGAAAGTCTTTTGCAGATTATCATGCAAGCCATAAACATATAGGAATCAAGTCAGCGTGCAAAAAAGGACAGCACTTCATTCCAGACCTTTTTGGATAAAACCATAGCTCTATAATTTGGGGGCAAATTTATCTTGTCAAAGGAACACTTATTTACTATTTTTCCTTGAATTTTCCTTAGGAAATAAAGAAAATTCACTTATTAAATCTGGATGAGAATATTGTAAGGCAATCTGGCAGGTGGAAATGTAAAGAACACAGTGCCCATACCCACATAAGTATGCATACATAGATAAAGAAATCATTATATGAGCTCTCTATTGCCTATAATCTACTATGAAACTGTGTGCCCCATCTCAGATAATTAATACTTATAGTATTCTGTGATTTTAATGTTATGGTACTTTTGTTTGTAGGTTTGGGTTTTGAATGTAGAAGCATGAAAACATTAAAATTAATTTTTAAGGACAGCCTGATGATTACAACATCCCTGATATATTTTCTTTTCTTTCCTTTTTTAAAAACTGCTACAAAGTATCATTCTATTATTGTTAGGCATGAAAACAGAACTACATGCAAACTACATGCAAATCCATAGTGAAAGAAACAGAATGATATATATCAACGATGTATGTCAAAATCTTTTTTTAAATCTTTGTGGTTATTACTCTGTTTTTAAACTATTTTATCAGATACTTGTTTTATTTACACTTAAAATGATATTGTCTTTCCTACTTACCTCTCTGAAAACCCCCTATCCCATCTTCCCTCCCTCTGCTTAAAAACCCTCCCCACTTTCCTGACCTGGCATTTTCTTACACTGGGGCATCAAGCCTTCATAGGACCAATGACCTCTCCTCTCATTGATGTCTGAAATTGCCATCCTCTACTACCTATGTAGCTGGAGCCATGGGTCCCTCCATACACTTTGGTTGGTACTTTAGTCCCTGCGAGCTCTGGTGGTACTGGTTGGTACATATTATTCTTCCTCTAATGGAGTTGCAAACTTCTTCAGCTATTTGGGTCCTTTCTCGAGCTGTTCCATTAAGGACTCTGCTCAGTATATTGCTTGACTTTGAGCAATGGGTATTTTGATCCACCTTTTAAGGAGGACCAATGGACCCACACTTTGGTCTTCATTCTTCTTGAGCTTCATGTAGTCTGTGAGTTGTATCTTGGGTATTCCGAGCTTTTGGGCTAATATCCACTTATCAGCGAGTGCATACCATGTGTGTTCTTTTGTGATTTGGTTACCTCATTCAGAATGATATTTTCTATCTCCATCTATTTGCCTAAGAATTTTATGAATTCATTGTTTTAATAGTTGAGTAGTACTGCATTGTGTAAATGTACCACATTTTCTGTATCCATTCCTCTGTTGAGAGACATCTGGGTTCTTTCCAGCTTGTGGCTATTACAAATAAGGCAGCTATAAACATAGTGGAACATGTGTCCTTATTACATGTTGGAGCATCTTCTGGGTATATGGCCAAGAGTGGTATAGCTGGGTACTCAGGTAGTGCTATATCCAATTTTATGAGGAAACACCAAACTGATTTCCAGAGTGGTCTTACCAGCTTGCAATCCTACCAGCAATGGAGGAGTGTTCCTCTTTTTCTACATCCTCTCCAGCATTTGCTGTCCCCTGTGTTTTTGATCTTAGCCATTCTGACTGGTATGAGGTGGAATCTTAGGGTTATTTTGGTTTGCATTTTCCAGATGATTAAGGATGTTGAACATTTCTTTAGGTGTTTCTCAGCCATCTGGTATTCCTCAGTTGAGAATTCTTTGTTTAGCTCTGTATCACATTTTTTAATAGGGTTATTTGGTTCTCTGGAGTCTAACTTCTTGAGCTCTTTGTATATATTGGATATTAGCCATCTATCAGATGTAGGATTGGAAAGGATCTTTTCCAAATCTGTTGATTGCCATTTTGTTCTATTGACAGTGTCCTTTAACTTAGAAAAGTTTTGCAACTTTATGAGGTCCCATTTGTCAATTCTTGATCTTAGAGCATAAGCTATTGGTATTCTGTTAAGGAAAATTTTCCTTGTGCCCATATACTCCAGGTTCTTCCCCACTTTAACTTCTGCTAGATTCAGCATATCTGGTTTTATGTGGAGGCCCTTGGTCTACTTGTACTTGATATTTGTACAGGGAAATAAGAATGGATCATTTGCATCCTTCTACATGTTGGCTGCCAGTTGACCCAGCACTATTTGTGGAGAATGCTGTCTTTTTTTCCACTGGATGGTTTTAGCTCCTTTGTCAAAGATCAAGTGACCATAGGTGTGTGGGTTCATTTCTGGGTCTTCAATTCTATTTCATTGATCTACCTGCCTGTCATTGTACCAATACCATACAGTTTTTTATCACCGTTGCTCTGTAGTATAGCTTGAAGTCAGGAATGGTGATTCTGCCAGATTCTTTTATTGTTTTCAATTGTTTCAGCTATCCTGGGTTTTTTTTTTATTTCAGATAAATTTGGAAATTGCTCTAACTCTATGAAGAATTGAGTTGGAATTTTGATCGGGTTGCATTGAATCTGTAGATTGCTGTAGGCAAGATGCCCATTTTTACTATATTTACCATGCTAATCCATGAGCATGGGAGATCTTTCCACATTCTTCAATGTTTTTCTTAAGAGACTTGAAGTGCTTGTCATACAGATCTTTCACTTGATTGGTTAAGAGTCACATCAAGGTATCTTATATTATTTGTGACTATTATGAAGGGTATTGTTTTCCTAATTTCTTTCTCAGCCTCTTTATCCTTTGAGAATAACAAGACTACTGATTTGTTTGACTTAATTATTATATCTAGCCACTTTGTTGAAGTTATTTGTTAGGTTTATGAGTTCTCTGGTGGAATTTTTGGGGTCACTTAAGTATACTATCATATCATCTGCAAATAGTGATACTTTGAATTCTTCCTTTCCACATTATATCCCTTGGACCTCCTTTTGTTCTCCAATTGCTTTTGCTAGGACTTCAAGTATGATATTGAACAGGTAGGGAGAGAGTGGACAGCTTTGTCTAGTCCCTTATATCAGTGGGATTACTTCAGGTTTCTCTCCATTTAGTGTGATGTTGGCTACTGGTTTGCTGTATATTGTTTTTAATATGTTTTGGTATGGGCCTTGAACTCCTGATTTTTCCAAGACTTTTATCATGAAGGGGTGTTGGATCTAAGGAAATGATCAATTGGTTTTTTCTTTGAGTTTGTTTATATAGTGGATTATATTGATGACTTTCTGCATATTGAATCATCCCTACATCCCTGGGACCATGGTGATCCACTTGACCATGGTATATGATTGTTTTGATGTGTTTTCGGATTCGGTTTGCAAGAATTTTATTGAGTATTTTTGCATCAATATGCATAAGGGAAATTGGTCTAAAGTTTTCTTTCTTTGTTGGGTCTTTGTCTGGTTTATGTATCTAAGTAATTGTGGCTTCATAGAATGAATTGTGTAGTGTTTCTTCAGTTTCTATTTTGTGGAATAGCTTGAACAGTATTAGTATTAGGTGTTCTTTGAATATCTGATAGATATCTGTATTACACCCATCTGGTGCTGGGATTTTTTTTTTTTTTTTGATTGGGAGACTATTTATTACTGCTGCTATTCTTTAGGGGTTATGGTATTGTTTAGATCATTTATCTGATCCTGATTTAACTTTGGTACCTCCTATCTGTCTCAAAAGTTGTACATTTCATCTAGATTTTCCAATTTTGTTGAGTGTAGGCTTTTGTAGTAGGATCTGAAAAGTTTTTTTGATTTCCTCAGTATATGTTATGTCTCACTTTTCATTTCTGATTTTGTTGATTTGGATACTGTCTC
The DNA here is from genome assembly GCA_964023405.1 of Apodemus agrarius. Lineage (NCBI taxonomy): Eukaryota > Metazoa > Chordata > Mammalia > Rodentia > Muridae > Apodemus > Apodemus agrarius. The sequence continues at coordinate 112,431,792 of OZ030014.1, read as the reverse complement.
TGTGCCCTCTGGCTAGTCTGGCTAAGGGTTTATCTACCTTTTTGATCTTCTCAAAGAAGCAGCTCCTTGTTTTGTTGATTTTTTGCATTGTTCTTTTGTTTCTATTTGGTTGATTTAAGCCCTGAGTTTGATTATTCCCTGACATCTTCTCCTCTTCAGTGTATTTGCTTCTTTTTGTTCTAGAGCCTTCAGATGTGCTATCAAGCTGCTGGTGTATGCTCTTTCCAGTTTCTTTTTTGGAGGTACTCAGAGCTATGAGTTTTCCTCTTAGCACTGCTTTCATTGTGTCCCTTTAAGTTTGGGCATGTTGTGCTTTCATTTTCATTAAATTTTAAAAAGTCTTTAATTTCTTTATTTCTTCTTTGACCACCTTATCATTGAGTAGAATGTTGTTCAGTTTCCATGCGTATGGGGCTTTCTGTTGTTTTTGTTGTTATTGAAGACCAGCCTTAGTCCGTGGTGATCTAATAGGAGGCATGAGATTATTTCAATCTTCTTATACTTGTTGAGGTCTGTTTCATGACCAAGTATATGGTCACTTTTGGAGAATGTACCATAAGGTGTTAAGAAGGTATATTCTTTTGTTTTAGGATAAAATGCTCTATAGATATCTTTTAAATCCTCTTGGTTCATAAATTCTCTTAGTTTCACTGTGTCTCTGTTTAGTTTCACATTCTATGATCTGTCCATTGATGAGAGTGGGGTATTGAAGTTTCCCACTATTATTGTGTGAGGTTCAATGTATGCTTTGAGCTTTATTAAAGTTTCTTTTATGACTATGGGTGCCCATGCATTTAAAGCATATATGTTCATAACTGAGCATTTATCTTGATAGATTTTTACTTTGATGAGTATGAACTCCTTAACTTTTTTGAATACTTTAGGTTGAAAGTCGATTTTATTTGATATTCAAATGGCTACTTCAGTTTGTTTCATGGGAGCATTTGCTTGGAAAATTGTTTTATAGCCTTTTACTCTGAGGTTATGTCTGTCTTTGGCCTGAGGTAAGTTTCCTGTATGCAGCAATATGTTTGGTCCTGTTTATGTATGTAGTCTGTTAATCAATTTCTTTTTATTGGAGAATTGAGTCAATTGATATTAAGAGATATTAAGGAGAAGTGGTTGTTTCTTCCTGTTATTTTTGTTATTAGAAGTGGAGTTAGGTTTGTGTGGCTCTCTTCTTTTTGGTTTGTTAAAAGATTATTTTCTAAGCATTTAACAAAATTCAGCATCCTTTCATGCTAAAAGTATTAGAAAGAACAGGAATTCAAGGCCCATAACTAAACATAGTAAAAGCAATTTACAGCAGACCGGTAGCCAACATCAAAGTAAACGAAGAGAATCTTGAAGCAATCCCACTAAAATCAGGGACTAGACAAGACTGCCCTCTCTCACCATATCTTTTCAATATGGTACTTGAGGTACTAGCTAGAACAATTCAACAACATAAGGAAATCAAAGGGATATAAATTGGAAAGGAAGAGGTCAAACTATCACTATTTGCATATGATATGATAGTATATTTAAGTGACCCAAAAAACTCCACCAGAGAACTCCTACAGCAGATAAACAACTTCAGCAAAGTGGCTGGTTGTAAAATCAACTCAAGCCTTCCTATACTCACAGGATAAGCAGGCTGAGAAAGAAATTAGGGAAATGACACCCTTCACAATAGCCACAAACAATATAGAGTATCTTGGTGTGACTCTATCCAAAAAAGTGAAAGATTTGTATGACAAAAACTTCAGGTCTCTGAAGAAGGAAATGGAAGAAGACCTCAGAAAATGGAAAAAATCTTCCATGCTCATGGGTTGGCTGGATTAATATATTTAAAATGGCAATCTAGCCAAAAACAATATACAGATTCAACGCAATCCCCATCAAAATCCCAACTCAGTTCTTCATAGAGTTAGAAAGAGCAATTCTCAAATTCATCTGGAATAACAAAAAACTCAGGATACCTAAAACTATCATCAACAGTAAAAGATCTTCTGGGGGAATCAATATCCCGGACCTCAAGCAATACTACAGAGCAGTAGTGTTAAAAACTTCATGGTATTGGTACAGTAACAGAGAGGTGGATCAATGGAATAGGATTGAAGACCCAGAATTGAACTCACACATCTATGGCCAATTGATCTTTGATAAAGGAGCTGAAAACATCCAGTGGAAAAAAGATAGCCTTTTCAACAGATGGTGCTGGCTAAGCTGGAGGTCAACATGCAGAAGAATGAGAATTGATCCATTCTTATCTCCTTGTACTAAGCTCAACTCCAAGTGGATCAAGGACCTCCACATTAAACCAGACACACTGAAATTAATAGAAAAGAAACTGGGGAAGACCCTTGAGGACATTGGCTCAGGGGGAAAGTTCCTGAACAGAACACCAATAGCTTATACTCTAAGATCAAGAATAGACAAATGGGACCTTATAAAATTACAAAGTTTCTGCAAGGCAAAGGACACTGTCAGAAGGACAAAACAGCAACCAACAAATTGAGAAAAGATCTTCACCAACCCCACATCTGACAGAGGTCTAATATCCAATATATGCAAAGAACTCAAGAAGTTAGACCCCAAAGAACCAAATAACCCTATCAAAATATTGGGTGCAGAGCTAAACAAAGAATTTTCACCAGAAGAAATTCAGATGGCTGAGAAGCACCTTAAGAGATGTTCAACATCATTAAAATGTGGTATATTTATACAATGGAGTACTGCTCAGCAATTAAAAATAATGAATTCATGCAATTTGAAGGCAAATGGTTGGATCTGGAAAATATCATCCTAAATGAGTTAACCCAATCACAAAAGAATACATATGAAATGCAATCACTGATAAGTGGATATTAATGAGCCCAAAAGCTCTGAAGACTCAATGCACAATTAGCAAATCAAAAGATTCCCAAGAAGAAGGAAGGAAAGGACCCTGGTCCTGAAAAGATTGGATCCAGTTTTGTAGGAGAGTATCAGAACAGAGAAATGGGGGGGAGTGATTGGGGAATGGGTAGAGGGAAGAGAACTTATGGGAAATATGGTGAGGGGGGAACTGGGAAAGGAGAAAGCATTTGGAATGTAAACAAAGAATATAGAAAATAAAAAAAATGAAAAATAAAAAAAAACACAAAAGGACAAATCGGCAACCAACAAATTGGAAAAAGATCTTCACCAACCCTACATCTGACAGAGGGCTAATATCCAGTGTATACAAAGAACTCAAGAAGTTAGACCCCAGAAAACCAAATAACCTATCAAAAAATGGTATACAGAGCTAAACAAAGACTTTTCACCTGACGAAATTCAGATGGCTGAGAAACACCTTAAACAATGTTCAACATCATTAGTCATTAGAGAAATGCAAATCAAAACAACCCTGAGATTTCACCTCACACCAGTCAGAATGGCTAAGATTAAAAACTCAGGAAACAACAGGTGTTGGTGAGGATGTGGAGAAAGAGGAACACTCCTCCACTGCTGGTGGGACTGCAAGCTGGTACAACCACTCTGGAAATCAGTCTGGCAGTTCCTCAGAAAACTAGACATGATACTTTTGGAGGACCCAGCCATACCACTCCTTGGCATATACCCAAAAGATTCCTCAGCATGCAACAAGGATACATGCTCCACTATGTTCATAGCAGCCCTATTTATAATATCCAGAAGCTGGAAAGAACGCAGATGTCCCTCAACAGAAGAATGGATACAAAAAATGTGGTATATATACACAATGGAGTAATATTCTGTCATTAGAAATTATGAATTCATGAAATTCTTAGATAAACGGATGGAAGAATCATGACCCAGACAGAGTACATGGTCAATGCATAGCTATGCTGTAAGCAAGAACACACAGATTAAATTTCCATTCATGGATCAAAGAATGAATTTTATTTACCTTACTAGTAGACTGCTATGGTTACTCTGAGATTATTTTGCCAATGACAGGGAAAATGGTCCACTTCTTATCTACAGATGCAAAGTGTATCTGAGAAGGAGGCTTGCTTCTTTAACATTAGTGTTTGGGAGTTCATAAAAGCAACCACTGCTGTTATCGTCAGATTCTTTGGAACTCTTCATGCACTCTCAGTGTGTTGACACTCATTCAAGAATATTCACGGAAGCCAGTTGGACTCACACCACATGCTTAGCTCTGTGGGCCCCAGAGAGATGAATTTAAGAATCAGCAAGTAGGGGCTGGTGAGATGGCTCAGCGGTTAAGAGTACTTACTACTCTTCCGAAGGTCCTGAGTTCAAATCCCAGCAACCACTTGGTAATCTGATGCCCTCTTCTGGAGTGTCTGAAGACAGCTACAGTGTACTTACATATATTAAATAAATAAATAAATAATTAATTAAAAAAAGAGAAATGGATGGAGCTGGAGAACATCATGCTAAGTGAGGTAACCCAGTCTCAAAAGAACATCCATGGTATGCACTCACTGATAAGTAGATATTAGCCTAGAATCCTGGGACACCAAAGACACAATTCACATACCAAGTGATGTCCAACAAGAAGGAAGGAGTGGACCCTGGTTCTGGAATGGCTCAAAGCATCAGTGTAAGGGAATATCAGAACAGGGAAGTGGGAAAGGGTTGATGGGGGAACACAGGGAGGGAAAAGGGCATGGGGGACTTTTGGGGGGCAGGGAACCACAAAAAGGGAAATGAAATATAAATAGAGAATATATCCAATTAAAAAAAGAAAAGATTTTCTTTTGCTTTTTATAGTGTGTTTCCCACTTTTTGTTGGTGTTTTCCATTCATTATCCTTTGAAGGGCTAAATTTGTGGAAAGATATTGTGTAATTTTTTTTGTCATGGAATGCCTTGGTTTCTCCATCTATGGTAATTGAGAGTTTTGCTGAGTATAGCAGCCTGGGTTGGCATTTGTGTTCCCTTAGGGTCTGTATGACATCTGTCCAGGATCTTCTGGCTTTCATAGTCTCTGGTGAGAAGTCTGGTGTAATTCTGATAGGTGTGCTTTATATGTTACTTGACCTTTCTCTTACTGCTTTAAATATTCCTTCTTTATTTAGTACATTTGGTGTTTTGATTATTATGTGATGGCAGGACTTTCTTTTCTGATGTAATCTATTTGGAGTTGTGCAGGCTTCTTATATGCTCATGGGTATCTCTTTCTTTAGGTTAAGGAAATTTTCTTCTATAATTTTGTTGAAGACATTTACTGGCCCTTTATGTTGGAAATCTTCACAAGCTTCTATACCTATAATCCTTGGGTTTGGTCCTCTCATTTTGTCCTGGATTTCTTGGATGATTTGGGGTAGGAGCTTTTTGCCTTTTGCCTTTTCTTTGACTATTGTTTCAATGCTTTCTATGGTATCTTCTGCATCTTAGATTCTCTCTTCTGTCTTAGTATTCTGTTGTCAGTGCTTGCATCCATGACTTCTGACTTCTTTTCTAGGTTTTGTATGTCCAAAGTTGTTTCCCTTTTTGATTTCTTTATTGTTTATACCTCCATTTATAAATCCTGGATGATTTTGTTCAATTCATTCACCTGTTTTTTTGTGCTTTTCTTCAGTTCTTTAAGGGTTTCTACCTGTTTACCTGTGTTCTCCTGTATTTCTTTAAGGGAGTTATTTATGTCCTTCTTGAAATCCTCTATCAGCACCATGAGCTGTGATTTTAAATCCAAATCTTGCTTTTCCTGTGTCTTGGGGTATCCAAGACTTGCAGCTGTAGAAGAATTAGGTTTGGATAGTGTCATATTGCCTTGATTTCTGTTAGTAATGTTCCTATGTTTGCCTTTTGCCATGTGGTTGTCTCTGGTGTTAGTTGTTCCTGCTGTCACTGGCTGGTGCTTGTCCTTCCTGTGGGCCTGCAAGGCTGTCTCAGCACCTCTGGGAGACCAGCTCTCCCATGGCACAGAGGGCTGTGCCTCAGCCCAGATCTTGGTTACAGGTGGATTCCAGAAGAACCCTATTCTTGCTGGTCTGCCACTCCTGTGTTCCCTGCACTCCTGGCCACATCTGTCTTGCACAGTCTTCGGAGAGAAAATGGTGGTCTTACCTCCAAACCTGGGAGTCAAAGCACTGTCTGGAGACCAGTTCTCCCCTGTCAGGACTGGTGCTCAGATGGCTGTGGAGCAGCCCAGCTCCTGGGTGCAAGTGGAGCCTGGAAGTACCCTGTTCCAGCTGCTGTGCCACTCCTGTGTTCTGATATATTTTCTTTTAAAACAGTCTATGCTCCGCATATAATGCATTTGTGGTACTGTGAAATTCCTCATTGCTTCAGTTAGTAGAAACACATTTATAGTGGTCATTGTCTACTAAGATATTGAAAAATACTTCTGAGCCCATCCTCTTTCTACTCAAATAGGAACTTAAAAAACAAACCTCATATGTACACACATATGGTATTATACAAAGACATGTCTGTACATGGGTTTCTGAAAGTCATTTATAGAAAGCTAGTATTAGCAACCAGACCCCAATCCCAGAGCACACAGGAATTAAATCACTAACCAAATAGTATATATAAAGGGACACATGGCTCCAGCTGCTTATGTAGCAGAGGATGTCCTTATCTGGCATCGATGGTGGTTCTGTGAAGGCTCGATGCCCCAGAGTAGGGGAATGCTAGGGAGGTGAGGCAAGAGTGGGTGGATGGGTGTGTGAGCTTCCTCATACTAGCAGGTGCCAGGGGGATGGGATGGAGGTTTGTTGTGGGGAAATCAGGAAGGAGGATAATATTTGAAATGTAAATAAATATAATAACAAATAAAAAAGGAAAGGTAGAATTATGCCAGGGACCACTTTTCTTTGACCTCTAAAGCAGCACTTTGTTAACATTGGAGATTTCTGGTCAATAAGGATGTGGTTAATAATAAGTATATATTAACAACTAATTCTCCCTGAAACCTGACTTAGTATATCAATGAAAAGAAGATGAAAGAAAGTTTGCTCACAGCTTGTCATTGAGATATGTAGCTGTGCTTATATCTTAATGTCATTAAGATATATTTCTGGCTTTCTGACTGTCCCCAAGATTGTAATATTAGCAGCTGTATTGGAGACAGATTCCTTTAATCATTCATTACCATCACCAGTTTAGCCCACATGAGCTGAGCTTAATCGTGCAGCAATAACTACTATAACTGATACTAAAATTTAGATCATTTCCAAATTCATCAAAAAGATGAGGAAGATTTGATCCTTTTCAGAGACTGTAACACAGTGATGTTGCCATTATATCACCAGAAATATTAAGCCTTTATGTTTTTTTGTGACAGTGAATACTCTGATACACATTTTTTTATTGCTAAGTTCTCGTCTTCCTTCAAAAATAAGATTTTCATTTATTATTTGTTTGCTTGTGTGTATGTTTGTATATGCCTCCATATGTGTGTTCATGTGCCTGTAGACACATAAATACTATGGTATCTGTATGAAAATCAGAAGACAATAGTGAGTTGGTTCTCTGCTTCTACCACATTGGTCTTGGGAATGGAACTCAGTTCATCAGGCTTAATAGTGTACACTCTAACCCACTGAGCAATCTTGCCAACCTCACAGCCTTTTATTTTTGAAACTATTTTCTATCATTATTAATTTTTACTATTTTTCTGTCTTCTGATGCTTTGTTCAGGTTCTTTTCAGAGACCGTTCTTTGTTTGCTCAGAGTTTTAATTCCAAAAGTTTCCATATTTGTTTTACTCTAAACACAATGCCTATGATTAAAGAAAACCCTGATATACAGTTTTCTTCCAATTAGATGTTTCTGAAATTTAATTAACAATCCCACTAAATTCTAGATCCACAGGTCTAATGACCTAACAAATATTTCAATTTGGAAGGCTTGAAGACACCTCAAATCAGTCATTACTTATTCTTTATAATCCTTTCCTTCTTCAACATACCATGCAGTCATTTCATTCTATAGTGTCTAGCTACTCATATTTTTGGATCCATCATCTGTTCTTTTGTCCGAGTTTAGGCTTTTATCAGTTTGTTTCCTTGCTTGGGTTTTAAATCTTTGTTTATTAATAGCTCACCAATTCATTCAGATAAGGTACTTTTGTCTCCAACTCATTTCTACAAAGAGAATCAGAAGGAAGTGGGATAGAGGCTTTAAAGTAGTACAGATATATAGAATTAAATTGGGATGTGTAACCAATAAGAGTTATTGTACTTTGGAGAAAAGACTAAAAGCTGCCAACTCCTTGGTAGAAGCAAGAGTCTCAGGAGGACAGACTCAAGCATAATAGGACTGGAAGAGAAAAGAAATATTAGAAACCCATTCTAATCAGAGTTTTTAGTCAAGAAGAAAGGTTAACATATTGAATGTTATGCTTTTAATAATGTGCCATATATACTAATAGTTTGAACCCTTTTTTCACAGATGGTAATATGGTTTGGAAAGCCATTCAAACCTTAAGAAGTGGAGCCTAGCTGTAAAAAGCAAGTCACATAGTGTTAGTTGCTGTGTCTATATTTTTCCTGTAGCCTTTTTGGGTCTGTGGTTCTGCTCACCAAAAGTGAACAGCTTCCTTCTTTATACACTGTCACCACCATGAAGTTCTGTCTTACCATGGGCCCTAAATAAATAGAGCCCAGGACTATGCAATGCAGCTTCTGAAACCATGACTCACATTAAGTCTGTCCTGTGAATTGTGTGTCATGTGTTTTGTCACCCTGATGAGAAAAAAATAAGTAATAGACTGAACAAGGTATAGTTCTGAATTTCCGTGTGATATATTACTACCAGACCAACTGAACAAGCATGATGAAAAGTGGACTGCAGTGAAGCCTAGGAGGCATTTTTCCTAGTTGAGCATTCAGTTAGGGCTATTAAGTATCCTATATAATAAACAGTACATGGAAGTTTCAAAGAATCAAAGAATCCTCTTCAACCACCAGAACTAGTTGGCAAAGAATGGGCTGCTTTATGAATGATTTCCTACTGTTTGAAATGATTCTAACAAGGCTGCCTTCATGCTGTGAAGCCATTGCTCTATTTCTGCACAACATAAATGAAAGGGGTAGACTATGCCAAGCTTCTTTCTAACTCTAAAGTTTATATTTATATCTCTAAACTCTCAAGTTTACAGTTTATATTACCTCTCAGTATGAAAATTGTGCCATGGTTATAGTTTTGGCTACGTGACATACTATATCCTCCTATGCATTAGGTATTAACCTGCAGAAAATTTTCTTGTGTTGCACGCTATATGCTACAAAAAGATCCAAGTCTCATTCACATGCAACAAATGTTCCTTCCCCTTCTCTGTTTATTTTTCTCTAGTTTGCTCTTCTAATTGAGCTGCCAGCTAACTCAACAAATTCATTCAATCAGACATTTTTCTTTGACTGGCTGGGTCTTTTAGAGCAACAGGAAAGATTTAGGGACCCTGGAGTGCAGTGTGCAAGTCCTGAGATTTAGCATTGGTGGATGGAGCTTCTGAAAGCCAGACCTTCCTCAGAGACTAATGCCAGGCAGCAGCCATGGAAGAGCTAACTGTGGAAGTTTCTAGCTGAGAAGGCAGCACATCTTAGATTTGTTGTCAGATGTAACATTTGGAAGTGGTAAATCATTGCAGGAGCCAGTGTGCTTGGCAACTGTGTCTCTGCCTAGGTTGCTGGCAATACAAGCTGTGGTTTCATCATCCCATACAGTTCTGCTGGGGACATGTGAGCCATCAGTGACTGATCATTTGGGGAAAACCTGACAGAAAACAGAAATTTTCCTTACTTTCCCTTTCTATAATGAAGTGAGCAGAAGCTGAATGAAATAAAGTTGTCTCATTTCTTATACAGATGACTCACAGGCTTTCTGATTCATGCCAGTAAAATCACTCTGCCACCAGCAGAAATATGCCAGGGCCCAAGAAAAATTGTGCTCTATGCACCAGCTTCACCATTCTCCTGAGACCAGGGACATGGTGATGTTTTCAGACTTGCCCTTCTGTCTTGGAGCTAGAGCAGCAAGTCATTGGAGGATGACTTTTTCTGACCATAGAATTACCCTCTGGGATAAGATACTATTAATCAGCCCTGTTCATGACATCATTAGCAGCTGCATATAAGGAATATATTATAGCCTTGTTATACCCACAATTAAAAGTGCTTCTGTTCTCTACATCCATCAGGCAAGACAAAGATACATGGAAGGAAAGCCTGTGCTTTCCAAACAGATGCTTTTGTAATTGTGCTCTTAAAAAGAATGTGCTGTTATGATCTGTGTTTTGTCTCTTTTCCATCTGCTTTTTGTCGAGTTATGTTTTAGTAGCAGCCATGTTCTCCCCTTGGCTTAGTTTTAAAGCTTGATGTGATAAGGGTATTGTTAATAGTTTGAATAAAAACAGAGTGTAGTTGTGTGATGTCATTGCCATGCCCTTGCCCCATTACATCATTCTATGCCCTGGGAGCTGATCATATTAGATAAGAATGAAATCCACTTAGATATTTATTCTAGAACATGTGTAGGTGGGCTATTAGTTTTGGAGGGAAGATGGGAAGAGTCTCCATGCTGGCTTGGAACTTTGTACATAGTTATGGATAATCTTGAATTTCTGATCCACCAGTTGTCTTCTACCTATGGAGTGCTGGGATGGTAGGTGTATGCTACCATGCCTAGGTTTTGGTGGGCTTTTTCTAAATTCACTAAAATTATTGTCTAAAATTATCTCAACACTCACATTTTTCCCTCAAAGTTGAATTTCAAAAGAAATACATTTGGCTTGTCTCTTGAGATTTTTATTGCTATTTATCTGTTTTTGAGAAGTAAAATTGAAATTTGTCAAAAGTGAGGCTTTACTTAAATTAAAACCAGGATCACTGTTTGCTTTGATTTTTGTTTCATTGATGAGTCTCCTCTTTAGGAGCAGAGGCCTAGAAGCAATTAACTGCTTAAGACCATAGAAAGAATCAGAGTAAAGCACAGAACTTAGGATTTCACATTTTAGACCTATTTTCAGCTGTTTCATATTAATTTATTTATTCATTTTACATTCTATTTATAGCTCCATTTCATCCTCTTCTCTCAGTCTCACCTCCCAACCTCCTTCTGCCAGTTCCCTTTCTCTTTCTCCTTAGAGAAGGGGACACCCACCCCTTGGGTACCAACCTACCCTGACCTATCAAGTCTCTTTGGGACTAAGCATTTCCTCTCCCACTGAGGCCAAACAAGACTCCCCATCTAGAAGAAAGGGATCCAAAGGCAAGCAACTGAGTCCCAGTAAGAGACAATCCCCATTCCAGTTGCTGGGAGACTCACAGGAAGATAAAACTTCACATAAATCTACAGGGGCCTAGGTTTGGTCTATGTATGCTCTTTGGTTGGTAGTATAGTCTGTGTGAGCACCCTTTGGTCCAAGTTAGTTGACATTGTAGGCCTTTTTATGGTGTCCTTGGCTCCTCTGGTTCCCTCAATCCTATTCTTCCACAAGACTCTCTGAGCTCTACCTAATCTTTGGCTATGGATCACTGCATCTGTTTCCATCAACTGTTAGACGAAGCCTCTCAGATGACAGTGTTAGTCTCCTGTGTGCAAGCATAGCAGATTATCATTAAGAGTGTCAGGGGTAGGCTCTCTTCCATGGGTGGGTCTGAAGTTGGGCCAATCATTGTTTGGCCATTGCCTCAATCTCTTCTCCATTTTAATCCCTGCACATTTTGTAGGCAGGACAAATTTTGGGCCAACGGTTTGGGACTCTTCTGGAAGTCCTGCCTGGCTGTAGGAGATGGCCACTTCAGGTTCCATATCCCTCACTATTAGAAGTCTCAGCTAGGGTCATCCTCATATCCTCTCAGGACCTTCAGCTACCCCAAGTCTCCAGCTTCTCTCAATATGCTCTCTCACAACTGATTTCCTTTCTCTCTCCCAGCACTTTCTTCCCCTACCTCTGCTCTCCCAATATCTGATCCCTACCTCTCTTCCCCTCCCAACCCCTCTCTCACCCATTCCCTCCCTGTATCTACCTCTTGTGTCTATTTTATTTCCCTTTCTGAGTTAAATTCAAGTACCCATTCATTTGCCTGCAAACATCATGATGTCCTTGCTTTAGTAGCTGAATAGTATTCCAAATGTGTAGATGTAACCATATTTTCTTTATCTATTCTTCAGTAGAGGAACATCTAAGTTTTTTTTTCCAGTTTCTAGATATTATGAATAAAGCTGCTGTGAACATAGTTGAACAAGTATGTGGGATGGTGGAGTATGTTTTGGGAATATGCCCAGGAGTGGTATAGATGGTTCTTGAGGTAGAACTATGCCCAATTTTCTGAGAAGCTGCCATATTTGTTGTGCCAGCTTTCCATCCCACAAACAATGGAGGAGTGTTCCTCTTTCTCCATATGCTTGCCAGCATCTGCTGTCACCTAAAGGCACTTTTTGCTATGAACTTTCTCTTTGGATTGCTATCATTGTTTCTCATAAATTTGGGTATGTTGTGCCTTCATTTTCATTGAATTTTAGAGAGCCTTTTCTTTCTTATTTCTTCTCTGACACAGTGTTCATTGATTACAGTGCTGTTCAGTTTCCATGAGTTTTTAGGCTATCTGTTGTTTCTCTTTTTATTTTAGTCCTACTTTAATCCATGGTCATCTGATAAAATACAAGGGTATATTTCAATTTTTCTGTTGAGGTTTGCTTTGTGACCAAATGTATGGTCAATTTTAGAGAAGGTTCTGTGAACTGCTGAGAAGAAAATATTTTCTTTTTTTGGATGCAATGTTCTGTAGATATCTCTTAGGCTAATTTGATTTATAGGATCTGTTAGTTTAATTTTCTACTTAGTTTTTGTCTTGATGACCTATCCATTGGTGAGAATGAGATGTTGAAGTCTCCTACCATTAATGTTTGGGGTTCATTTGTGTAATTATTATATTATACATAATTACATAATATAATGTTTTTTTGTGTAATTATTATATTATACATCATTACATAATGTAATGTGTTTCTTTTACAAATGTTTCTTTTACAAATGTCGGTGGCCTTACATTTGTGGCATAGATGCTCAGAATTGAGACTTCATCTTGGCCAATTTTTCCTTCGATTTGTATGAAGTGTTCTTCCCTACCTCTTTTGATTACTTTTGCCTTAAAGTCTATTTTGTTAGATACTAGAATGGCTCCTCCTGCTAGTTCCTTGGATCCATTTGCTTGGAATATCTTTTTACCCTTTGGGTAATATCTATCTTTAATTTTGAGGTGTGTTTCTTTTATGTAGCAGAATGATGGATCATGTTTTCACATTCATTCTGTCAGCCTGTTCCTTTTTATTGAAGAATTGAATCCATTGATATTGAGCAATATTAATGTATTAGCGTGTGTGTGTGTGTGTGTGTGTGTGTGTGTTTCTCTTTCCCTTCTGTTGTTTTTTCTAAATGTGGGTTTATTCATTTCCACACTTTTGTGGGTGTAGTTAGCCTCCTTGTGTTGGAGTTTTCTTTCTAATATCTTTTGTAGGGCTGGATTTGTGGATAGATATTGTTTGTCTTGAAATATCTTGTTTTTTTCTGTCTATGGTGATTGAGAGATTTGCTGTGTATAGTAGGCTAGGTTGACATCTGTAATTTTTTAGAGGTTCCAACATATCTGGCTAGGCCCTCCTAGCTTTCAAGTCTCGAGTGAGAAGTAAGGTGTAATTCTGATAGCTCTTCCTTTAAATGCTACTTGGCCAAGTTTCCTTGCATATTTTAACATTGCTTCATTCTGTATAATTATTATCTGGTGGGATTAAATTTTTTCTCATCCAGCCTACTTGGTGTTCTGTAAGCTTTTTGTGTGTTTATAGGCATGATTTTCTTTAGGCTATAGAAATTTTCTTCTATGATTATGTTGAAAATATATTTTGGGATTTTGACCTGGGAATCTTCTCCTTCTATTCTTATCATTCTTACAATTGGTCTCTTCATACTGTCTCAGATTTCTTGGGTATTTTGTGTCAGCAACTTTTCAATACTTTCTTTTGACTGATACATCAATTTCTCCAATTATATCTTCTTTGCTTGAGATCTCTCTTCTATGTCTTGTATTCTGTTGGTGATACTTGTGTTCTTTTCCCACATGTTAAGTAAATTCTCTGCACTGTCCAACACGCCTAGTTACTCAGAATATATTTATTAGACACTTTTGAACTAAAGTATATTTCCAGTAGTTGAGATACATATATTAATATTGTTTGTAAACATCTGTGTAAAGAAGATTTATAAAAACATGAATGAACTTTTGGTATCAATAAGATCAATTATTTATATAAATAATTTCTGCATTTAAATAGATGAAGGAAGGGTATCTATGAGTGTCTTCAGGCTACCAACCAAGCCTTTTATGTTTGGCATCATCATCACTTAGTAGAGTACTATGGTTTGAGTTCAATCTTTGTTGAGTTCAAAGCAGTAAACAAAACGTCCACTGAGTACTCAGGGGTGCTTACTTGAATGTTAGAAAGTCAAAATGTGCTCCAAAGATGACATATTGTCCTGACATAGACTGGAATTTATTTCTTTGTTAATTAAGAAATTGAAAGGGGAAAGCCTTTGGAATGTAAACATAGAATATAGAAAATAAAAATTAAAAAAAAAAAGAAATTGACCTTTTAGCAGGGGGAAGAGGGATGGGATAGGGACTTTGGGGGGAGGTTAATGAGTAAAGGGGATAACATTTGAAATGTAAACAAAGCAAATATCTAATAAAAATTGACCTTTTAATTTTCTGATAGCTTCATACCTTTATGTAATGAATCTTAGCTGTTTTCACTTCCCATTCCACTCTCATGCTCCTTTCACTCCAGCTGAGACCCTTTTTCTCAACAGGGTTCTTCCTACTTTGATGTTAACTTTTTGTGTGTGGTCTTATAAGTTTAATTCGGGTGTCTTTCCTGATCATACATAAGAAGTTTGGATGTTTGTTTGTTTGTTTGTTTTTGTTGGTTTGTTTTACTAGATAAAGGAAAATTAAGTGACTACACCAACAACTTTGGCTACCAGAAGAATCTCACTGAGTATAGACACTTGATAGTCATTTTGGTGAAAACAACAACAATAACATCAACAGAATTGCTGAATGGCTGTTTTAGCTATCCCACAATGAACAAGAAGTAGCTAGCTACTGTTTTTTGCTAAAACATAACTTTTCTAAGAGATCATAAGAAACAATATCATTAAAATTACTTTATTATTTTCTTGGAACTTTCAATGTAAGTGCTAGATTTGTTAAAAATTTTTACCACTCCAATGATAATAAGAACATAGTATTTTTCAGTGGAGTTTTATTTGTGCTTTTGTTGTTAGTGTGTTTCTTTTGAAATGTCTGAAAAAGTACTGCCATTATGTTAAGGTAGTTGATATGTGGTATGGTAAAGCTGGAGTTATGAAATGATGGTGGCACTGTCTCTCCTTTCCTAATCTCTCTTCCTTCTCCTTTTCCTTCTTCTCCTTTTTAGTTCAGCGATGTTGGTGGCTTGGTTTGGGTGGGATGAATGGACATAAGAGGCAAGTACATGAAATTGAAAACTATTTATTGGTGATATGCTAGGATATACTGATACACTGTTGGTAGATACAGAATGCAGATGAAATAAACCAATATAACAGTTTTCTGGGGTGAACAATTACCTACTTGGAAACACTATCTACTGAGGTAGAAAAACAAACGGTTTTAGAGATCTCCCTAGCAATGGAGTAGGTGTATTGTATTTTGAATTTAATATGTTTATTTTAAAAAGTATCGTATTGTATTTATGTCATCACATATTTATAAGTATATATATATGTATATATATCTATATATCTATATCTATATCTATATCTATATCTATATCTATATCTATCTATCTATCTATCTATCTATCTATCTATCTATATATATATATATATATGTCATAGAAGTCAAAGGACAACTTATCCTTATCCTTGTTCTACTGGGTGGATCTTAGAGACAGGCCTCTGGTTATCCATTTTGGAGACTGGGTTTTATAGTGATACTTTTTCTGGGTAGTTACAAGAAAATCTTTAGTGTAAAATTGTTGCATATGGCTGATTATTTGTCATCCAACTCCACAGAACTGTCAAATGGAGCATTTGGAAATGATAGGCATCCAGTCAACATGCATGATACTGATTTAGAATTCACTGATTGTTAACACAGGAGTGTCTTTGCTGCTTGATAAAGGTCATGCTGTCACATAATTCTTGTGTGCAAAGCAACAGTCACTGAAAGGTGAATGTTTGAGAAACAACAGGGTAGTATGACAGTTCCAGGCAGATGTGTGGATATATGTAAACTTAATGAAGAGCTGGGAACATAATTGGCAAACGTTTATACTTGGTTTTTCTTTTGTGCAGCCATGACTTGCAAACAACTTATTGAAATAGAAAACAAATTATTTTAATTAAGGAGTCTAATTCAGAAATGTAGGCTTTTTTATCTATGGATTTTTTGGTGCAATATTCTCATATTTCTAGAATATTACTCATCATTGTTTTCTGAGTCCATGTCTCTGAATTGAAAGGAAAATACAATGTAAAAAAGAAGCTCTTTTTGCTTTAAAATAACATATATATATATATATATATATATAACCTTATATCCCTTATATACATATATATACATATGTATATGTATACCTTATACATATATATATATATATATATATATATATATACATATATATGCTTCTAAAGAAATAATCATATAGTTTCTTGCTGATTTTATTTTAAGCAGTAAGGTAGTTTGGTCAAGGCCAGGTTTGTTCATATCAGAGCTGTTGTTATGTTTGTTTTGTTATTGTTTGCTGTTTGTTGTCAGGGATGAGACCCAAAGCAAGCCTCTGAGCCAATAGTTTACTTTTAACATTTTCAAAACAACCCATTTGATAAGTTTGGCACTACTATAATGGAATAACTAGTTAATTTATAAAACCCAAACTAAATAAAACAAACAAGCATTATCTTATTTACTGGGAGAACAGTTCAAGGTGCTGGCATTGGGGATGGTGAGGTTATTTATTCTTGACATGCCTCCCTATGGTGGAACAGAGGACAATAAGCTACATGCACATGAAATGTTTTATAAAGGTTCAATCATATTAACATAGGATTTGTTCTAATGATTTATCTGTCTGTTAAAGGCTTAATTTTTTAATATTATCAAATTATAAATATCTGAAATTTGGAGGAAACAATTTATAACATTCTCTCCTATTTCACAAGTGTAAATCATTCTCACAACATATCAAAACTATTCATTAGCTCTTTAAACCTCAAGTAGCCCAGCAACAACTTCAAAGGCCAAGCACAAAAGAGTGTTCTGTGAATGAGACTCACAGTATAAATCATTTGAAGGCAAATATTCCTATGGCTGTAGTCCTATGAAATCAGATGTTCTGTTCTTTCTAGAACAAAGTATTGCATAATTTAAAAAGTAGCTGTAATTCTTAAACAAAAACAAAATGAATGCAAGGCCAGGTATGATGTTGCATGCTTATTGTCCCAGCACTCAGGAGGTAGAGGAAGGAGGATCAGATGGAATGAAATTCAATCTCAGCTATGATACTGTCTCAATGCAACAACAATGATAAGCACAATGGTGAAGATGATGACAATGACAACAAAGTAACAACCGCATATATGAAGCCCCTCCCCCAGTGGTGGGATAAGCATTTAATAGTGATTCCCATTCCAAAGGGAAGAGAAAAATAACAGGTCACAAATAAGTGCAAAGCCCACAAGGTGTATATCTCTGGGTGTAGAACTATGAAAATGGAAGAAAAGATCTTAGTGGAAGTAGGGGGAGACTACTAGGATACTTAGGATATGTTTGGGAATTGTAAATATGGGCAAAATACATTGTATAAAATTTCAAAGTATTCCTAAAATATTTTTTAAGTAGATGACATGGAGTTGGTTGGGGAATGTGCTTAGGGATAGTCTGGAAGGAAAAGGAGACGAATCATGCACATAACCAAAATTAACTGCACACATGTTAGAATTCTCAAAGGTTAAATACAAATTATTTTTAAAAAGTAACTGCCAACTTTAGCTGGTCACTTATGAGGAATCTTTTGAGATTTCCCTTACCACCTTCCTCCAACCTCTGTGAGTTACAAGTGTCCCATGCTTATAGGGTAGTCCTCATAACTTTTCCACCAGCAGTCCCCAAAGAGTCTTTATTGTGAACTGTCTTCATCAGAATTCTCAAATTTTGTTTTTCCTTTTCTCTTTACTCTCTTTTGTGTGGCTGCAGAGGAATTTTCTGGAGCTGCATGATCCATGATTTTGTAATAGTTCTGATAGTTAATGAGGTTTATGCTTGTGTATTTTTGTGTTTTAATATATTTTCAATTTTAATAGTGAACATGTTACTTAGCTATGAACATAACCTGGAGAATTAAGTATATTTTAGAACCTTGATTGATTTTTTTAGTATTAAAAAATCCTGACAAAAATGTTAATAACCTTTGGTTCAGGCTACTGCAACATGTTTTGCAGCTGGGATTATTAGATTCCACAGTATAAATTATTCTGTATTATTTCTGCTCCTCAATTTTTGATCACTATTTAAACTTATGAAAAGCTGTCCCACTGATTATCCTTAAATCAAACAATAAGAATTTTTAAGAAGTTAAAACTAGATGAATTCTGTGATATTTTCTAATATACAATTGATAATCATAATCTAGTCTTAAATATTTTCTTAATATCCTTAAATAACAAGCTTCTGCTTTGTTGAATGGAGATCATCTCAACCATAGCCCACAGTTAATAGGATAACACAGTTAAGGCATGCAAACCACTGGATCGTATATGCTGGCAATAAAAATGTTAACAATTAGCTCTGATTGTTATTTTCACTCATTTATCTGAAAGGTAATGGAAAATTAAATTAGAGCAAGATCAAAATTCCTTCTATAGTATACCCATGATGTAACAATTGTTTAGATTTTCCCCTTTGTAAGACTAAATGGTATCCTCTGTCCCTATCTGTCTCTGTCTTTCTCTGTCTCTCTGTCTGTCTCTGTCTCTCAGTCTCTGTCTCTGTCTCTGTCTCTGTCTCTGTCTCTGTCTCTCTCTCTCTCTCTCTCTCTCTCTCTCTCTGTCTCTCTCTCTCTCTCTCTGTCTCTCTCTCTGTGTGTGTATGTGTGTGTGTTTGTGTGTGTGCTTCTGTTCTTTACTGTCACCTGCTAGCAGACTCTTAGATATAGGTTACTTTATTATATTAGAAATAATGACAAAATCCTAAGATTAAGTTAATTGCCTCTTGCACCCAACTTGAAAATTGTTTTTGTTCATTAATGACTAGAATAAAACTGTGGTACCTGTGTTTTTTTTCAGTTATTTGATTAGATTAGTTAAATGGAAGATAACAGAGTAGCAACAGCTTTGACTTAGCTTGTTTGACTAAGAACAGTAGAGAATTTGTTGTCTGCTTGGGATATAGATAGTGCAATTTGATATGTAACATTAGGTTTTCTGCTAACTCTAGAAAACAGGTAGGTAGTAAAGTGTTTACCATATGTCATCCTCAATTACCTGTGTTAGTTATTGAGACCAAAGTGTGCTTTCAAATTTTTAATATTGATATATATTCCCATTTACAATTCTAGGGTTGGTATTAAAAGAACTAAGAATATAAACAAATGGACTTGTTTCTGTCAGGTCCAGTTTGATGAGGATAATGATTTGTGACATGAACCTGAAAAAGCTCTTTAATTGACATAGTCCAAAGTAGCAATTTGATTATAGAACTTGCAATTGGGGCTTAACCTTAAACTAATTCCACCTGGGGAATGATGTCATGATGCCTCGCTGTATATATCTCCCATGTTTATAAAGAGGAAGCAGTACTCACTGATATTTTACATGTGGGGATCTGAATGGACCACTTGGACTGCTTTCATGTTCAAAGAACTCATAAAGTCGGTGCTGCTGGCGACAATCCTAGGTTTTAATTCTTCCTTTTCTATAAGGGAAGATGTAATTCAAAGAAGGTATTATTGTTGTTGAGTGACACCACCAAGATAGAGTTTGGTGGTACCCAAGGAGTTATCCTTTGCATAAGTTTCAGTATTAGATGAAGGTCAGTAAAAATATAATTTGGCCCAATTTCAGTATGTGCCCATATGGAAATTTTTATCTTGATACAATTTATGTGAGTAATATAGATCTGAGTTAGGGAGTAGGCCTGGCTACCAGTCTAGGCCATTTTATTCTGAGTACTTTTCTTTGGGCTCTGCAATCTATCAATCAGTAGAGTGGGAGAAGAGATATAGAAATGACCATGGGGATTATGTGTTACTAGAGGTATAGTAATAACAGCATCCTCAGGACATGAGAATTATACAACTCAAATGTTATTTTCTATTTTCTGCCAAAATATGGAATGATAAAATGTTCTTCAATCCCATTGAGACACATTAGCATTTCTGATAGTGATATAAGTATAGGAAATTCTGAGCTTCATTGCAGAACTAAGTTCTATACAGTACTAATACAGAAACCGATCTGCATTAGTTTGCTTCAGCTGCTATAACAAAATGCAATTTTCAGATCATTTATAGGGCAGAAATTTAGGCCTGATAGTTCTAGGGTTTGAAGACTGAAGCACTGGCAGACATGGTTTCGGCTGAGGGTTTGCTTACTAATAGATGCTGACTTATTCAGTTCTTGTGTCACCAGAAAGCTAAGATAGTATCAGAAAACTTCCTTTTATAAAGACTTTGTCCTCATGATCTAATTGCTTCCTATTATGATCCCCCTCAGTCTTAGAATTTCCTCAAAAGAATTGTGGGAAAACTCAGAGATTCAGACTTGATTGCCACTTCATGAAATGCTTCCAGTTTCTAAAGTACCCAACAAGGTTTGCAGAGTAATTAGCTGTAAGTATAATTAATAAACTTACTTGTCTGAGAAATTGGACAAACATGAAACATTGAATTTCTTTTTCCCTAGATGATAGTATCCATGCCTTTGAATTTTAACTTCACCTAATGATTTTAAACATCTTTTATTATGATCTGTGTCTATTGGTTTTTTGATATATATTAAAGGCATACATATGGTTTATGAGTGCTTCAAAACAATGTTTCTAGGACTGATCTCATAATATTTGTTACACAGACCTACAGTGTGTACTTTTTAACTTCAGTTTAAGTCTTGTAGGTGCTTTGAACTTTCAACTTAAAAATATAGGCAGCCAACTTTGAGCAGTCTCTCTAGATTTGTTTTTCTAGTTTAGTAATATATGCATCCTGCTCTTCTGTCATTTAGGTATTTGCCAGTTTTCTTCTCCATCTTTACTTTTGCATTAAATATTCATTTTCTTCCTTTGAGTTTGATGGAAGAAGGTTACTGTCTTGCTTTTTCTTGGGTGCAGTTTCCTTCCTTGTATTGGAATTTTCCTCCTATTATCCTTTGTAGAGCTGGGTTAGTGGAAAGATATTGTGTAAATTTGGTCCTGTCATGGAATATTTTGATTTCTCCACCTATGTTGATTGAGAGTTTTGCTGGGTATAGTAGTCTTGACTGACATTTGTGTTCTCTTAGGGTCTGCATGAGATCCGCCCAGGATCTTCTAGCTTTCATGATTTCTGGAGAGAAGTCTGGTGTGATTCTGATAGGTCTTCCTTTATATGTTACTTGGCCTTTTTCTCTTACTGCCTTTAATATTCTTTCTTTGTTTAGTACATTTGGAGTTTTGATTATTATGTGACGGGAGGTATTTCTGTTCTGGTCTAGTCTGTTTGGAGTTCTGTAGGCTTCTTGTATATTCATGGGCATCTCTCTCTTTAAGTTAGGGAAGTTATCTTCCATAATTTTGTTAAAGATATTTGCTGGCCCTTTAAGTTGTAGATCTTCACTCTCATCTATCCCTATAATCCTTAGGTTTGGTCTTCTCATTGTGTCCTGGATTTCCTGGATGTTTTGGGTTACAATCCTTTTGAATTTTGTGTTTTCTTTGACTGTGGAATCAATGGTTACTATGTTATCTTCAGCATCTGGTATTCTTATATCTATCTCTTGTATTCTGTTGTTGATGTTTGCATCTATGATCCCTGATTTCTTCCCAAGGTTTTCTATCTCCAAAGTTGCCTCCTTTTGTGATTTCTTAGTTGTTTCTACCTCTGTGTTCAGATCTTGGATGGTTTTGCTCAGTTCCTTCATTTTTTTGTTTGTGTTTTCTTGTAATTCTTTAATATATTTTTGTGCTCCCTCTTTCATGACTTCTGCATGTTGTTTCAAGTTCTCCTGCATTTCTTTAACTGATTTTCTCATTTCCTCTTTATTGGTTTCTGTCTGTTGGCCCATATTCTCCTGGAGTTCTTTAAGTGATTTTTGTGTTTGCATTGTAAGAGCTTCTACCCTATTGATGTTCCCCTGCATTTCTTTAAGAGATTTGTTTATGTCTTTTTTGTGTTCCTCTAGCAGCATCATGACCAGTGCTTTTATATCTAACTCTTGTTTTACTGGTGTGCTGGGGTATCCAGGACTTGCTGTGGTTGGCGAATTGGGTTCAGATGGTGCCATATTGCCTTGATTTCTGTTAGTAATGTTCTTACGTTTGCCTTTTGCCATCTGTTTATCTCTGGAGTTAGTTGGTCTTATTGTTACTGGTTGGAGTTTGAAGCTCCCGTGAGCCTGGCTTTTGGCACTGCTGTAGTAGAGGGCGTTCATGTTCCTGATCCCAGCCTCCAGTCATCTGCTGTGACTTGACCCCAGCAGCTAGCAGTCCGCTGTGTCCCGAGGCAAGATAGCACCTCCTGCCAGCCCGGTTAGCTGGTCCACAGTGGTCTGCAACCACAGCTGAGCTGTAGGTGCCCGGATCTGCTGATCTCCTCTGACTCTGGGCGCTGGCCAAAGCTTGGCGGTGTTGTCTATGCTAAACTAAGCTAGGTCTCAGTCCACACATCTGACTCCAGCTGCTAGAATTCTGCGTGGTGGGTGCCCCGAGGCAAGATGGCACCTCGCTGCCAGCCCGCCTGGAGAGCCGGTCCGCCTTGTTTTCTTTAATGAAAATTCTCCCCTAAATAATGCTTTCTCCTAAACTTTCTTACCTTAAAGTCAGATATCATTATGATAGAATTTCTTCAATGATTTCCTTCCCAAAGTATTTTGAGCAATTACCATATTTAGCACATTAATAGGATAGAAACGGAATTGTTATATTTTATTTAATCATAGTCATCCTGTGAGCCAATTCAATATTGCATTTTATAGCAGATGAAGCTGAGTTTTAAAGAAGTAAAGCAATTTGCCTTGCATCACCCCAGATTATAAATAGAAGCTCATTATTTGAGCCTGCTTGGCTGTATCTTTCCTATTGACTTATATCACTTTTGTGGCCTTAGCCCATCATGTTCTCTTACGATTTTGCTTTACACTATCAGACATTTGCTTTATTGAGAGAGACTCCTTCAATCTCTCATTAGCAACTCTGGATGCATTATCCTAAACCTCTTTTAAACCTCCCCTAATTTTGCCATATTTCTCCTTTAGTGCCTGTCAACCTTCATTATTAACAATAGAAATACTTCATTGCACTCATTTTTGTACTTTTTTTGTGTAATGATTGCTCTTTTAACAGTCTGGGAACTTTCTAGGGATAAGAGCTATGTCTTTTCAGTGATGCATATTTAGAACATAGAAGTAGGAGCAATAAACACATGCCTAAATGGATAATTATTGAATAAGGCAATCTCAGGAAATATAATTTTCCTAATTATGCAAAACTAAAATGTCAGCAGATGATTCCGTTTTGTATTCCCAATTAAAATGTAAGCTTTGTGACATGTTTTATATGATTTATTCTATAGTGTCTCTTGTATTTCAAACTGTGCCAGAATGATAAAAACAATAATTACACAAGTACACATAAAACAAATAAATTTTGCAATATTTTTGATCCCCAAAATTTCACATAAAAGGTGATTATTTCTCCAAAGTCTGTTTCATCCATTTAGAGCAGTTTAACTATTAAGAAAGGCTTTGATTAACAGGGATGTGTTTAGTATTATAACTGGTATTGGGATGGAACGATGTCATACAAATTAATTCCTTTAGAGAGCCTACCTGCATTATTATTGGTGACTATTGACAATGCCATTATAGGTCCTTTTATAAGATATACTGGTGATTAAAAAATCAGTTATTTTGGCATTCTGCTAAAACTTAAGGTCACCAGATTCTTCTTAACTTGCTTGAGTTAGTCTGTGTTCACTTTATGGGTTAATGGTGTGATAAAGTCATAAATGGGATATGACAACCATACTGTGGTATAGCACAAGTTCTGACATGTGCTAATTAATATCAACTTTTAAAAAAAGGTATGTTCTTCAAATTATGATCTACTTACATTTGTGTTTTCAGAATACATAACTTCAATACTGAACTGTTGTATATTGTAAAATTATGTAAAGAAAGGATCTGTAGAATTAAGTTTCTTTAATTTCTATTATTTTCTACTATAAAAGTGTAGGCAAGGTCACATTGTTAGCTTCAAGGTAGACTAGTTTAAGATTATTTACAAAGATTAGGAAAAAGACAAATGAATTTTTGGTGTTAAATAAAAGCTATAGTAAGGGGTATATAATTAAGAATTATTAAAATATTATATATAATAGATGCATATATGTCAGATTTAAGTAGAATAATTTTATCTTGAGAAAGAAACTATAAACATAGTGGAGCATGTGTCTTTATTGCATGCAGGGGAATCCTCTGGGTATATGCCCAGGAGTGTTATGACAGGGTCCTCTGGAAGTGTCATGCCCAATTTTCTGAGGAACCGCCAGACTGATTTCCAGAGCGGTTGTACCATCTTGCAATCCCACCAACAATGAAGGAGTGATCCTCTTTCTCCACATCCTCGCCAGCACCTGTTGTCTCTTGAGTTTTTAATCTTAGCCATTCTGACTGGTGTGAGGTGGAATCTCAGAGTTGTTTTGATTTGCATTTCCCTGATGACTAATAATGTTGAACATCTCTTAAGGTGCTTCTCAGCCCCCCGAATTTTTTCTGGTGAAAATTCTTTGTTTAGCTCTGTACCCCATTTTTAAATAGGGTTATTTGGTTCTTTGGGGTCTAACTTCTTGTGTTCTTTGTATATATTGGATATTAGCCCTCTGTCAGATGTGGGGTTGGTGAAGATTTTTTCCCAATTTGTTGGTTGCTGTTTTGTCCTTCTGACAGTGTCTTTTGCCTTACAGAAACTTTGTAATTTTAAGAGGTCCCATTTGTCAATTCTTGATCTTAGAGCATAAGCTATTGGTGTTCTGTTCAGGAACTTTCCCCCTGTGCCCATGTCTTCCAGGGTCTTCCTCAACGGAGGAATGGATACAGAAAATGTGGTATATTTATACAATGGAATACTACTCAGCAATTAAAAATAATGAATTCATGCAATTTGTAGGCAAATGGTTGGATCTGGAAAATATCATCCTAAGTGAGTCAACCCAATTACAAAGGAATTCAAATGAATTGCAATCACTGATTAGTGGATGTTAATGAGCCCAGAAGCCCTGAATACTCAAGAACCAATTAGCTAAGCAAAAGATTCCCAAGAAAAGGGATGGAGAGGACCCTGGTCCAGAAAAGACTAAATCCGGTTTTGTAGGAGAGTACCAGAACAGAGAAATGGTGGGGAGGGGGGTGATTGGGGAATGGGAAGGGAAGAGGACTTATGGACCATATGGTGAGGGGGGGAACTGGAAAGGGGAAAGCCTTTGTAATGTAAACAAAGAATATAGAAAATAATAAATAAATAAATAAATAAATAAATAAATAAATATAAGAAGAAAAAAAGAAGTTGTTGGCCCTGCATCTATCAAATTATCTCTATTCAGTCTCAGTATTGTAGATTGCATTGGACATGGCTACTGGGACTGGTCAGGCACAAAGGAGGAAGGAAACAGGGGAGAAGCACAGAGGAAGAGAAACAACTAAAAAAATTTTGTTTAAAAATTTTCATAATGCAGAGGAATGCCTTGTCGGGCATCAGTGGGAGGAGTGGTCCTTGGTCAGGTGAAGGTTCAATAGATGCCCCAACAAAGGAAAATTGATGCGGGGGTGGGGGTGGGCGGGATGGGTGGGGAGGAGGTGGGAGTGGGTCGGGTGGAGGGGCATATACTTGGATGCAGGGGTGGGAGGAGGGGTTGGGGGTTTTCGAGGAGGGGGAAAACTGGGAAAGGTTTTAGCATTTGAAATGTTAATGAAGATTATATTTAATAAAAAATTGCCACAATAAAAAGAAAGAAAGAAAGAAAGAAAGAAAGAAAGAAAGAAAGAAAGAAACTATAGTATAATATCATTTTCTGAAGCCCTGACTTGTGATTCATTTGGTAATGCCAACTGTAGCTAAGCCTGTCTAGGCACTCATTTTGCACTGAATTTCATCACTGATATCACTAAATTATAAGCTTCTGGGCAAGTAACCTTGCTTATAGGTGTTCAAAACATTATGGTGGAATGCTGGTTTTATAAAAGAACTAAAATCACTCCTTTGAAAGAATAATGCCGAGCAGAGTGCCAGAAGTATGAATTTTTGTGTGCTTCTTTTATTCTTTATTAATTCTTTCAGTGCCATAGTCAGAGTGAGAAGTTGTAACCTACACTCTAAAAGATAAAGCTAACAGTGAAATCAGTTAATCCATATTAGTATAACTTGTAAAAGTCCCAAATCGCTGGCTGTGTTGTAGCCTTTACAATGAAGATCAATGAGTTAAATTGGCCAGAACAAATAAGGTAGCAAAGGGTAATGATGAATGACAGGAAGAGAAAGAAACTTGCAATTTAGAAAGCAACACAGCCATTGCAGTTAGCTCAGCACAGCAATATGATGAGATATATCAGATAGCTAATTATGTGTCATAAAGAAGTGGCATAGAATTTTGCTGTTTTCTCTAGTGGGTTCAAAGGAAGGCTTCTTATTGAGAACTGGTTTGAGTGAAAGAAAAATCAAAGTGTCATTTAAATTAGATTTCTACAGAAAAACATTTGGACAAGACATTTAGGAGATTGAGACATAACTGAAAGTCTTCCAGGAAGAGCTTATTTTACCAAAACAAATCAATTGCTAATTATTCAAGTAACAAAGTGAACAAGGTGCTCTTGATGCTTTCTTCAGAAGAGTATTATAGTACGACTTGATAAACACAAAGCTGAATATGATTCTTTACAATTGAGCACCTGTAGCAGAGATACAACTCTGTTCCTATTTATTTCTCTCCAAAAGTTCATGCCTTAGAAATTTAAAATGCACACCCACTTGCTAGTAGTATATTGAAATAGAACCTGTAGATAGTAATTAGGAATACAAGGTTGGAGCCCCAGTGGCATTAGGTAGCACACATTCTAACATGTAATATCTTTTGCCAAGACAGCTCTTGTCAGATAGTGGTGCCTTGAGGACTAACTTCTGTTATTATCAATTACCCATTCTTAGACATTTTGGTATAGAAACCAAAAACCAACTGTCAGGTGATGTCAGTGATATCAAACATGATTGAATTATTGTAGGTAAATCAGTGATTGATTATTTTTTTGCAGAACCAGAGCTTTTCAAACCAATGCTTATTTATAATCAATACAACTGTTATCACCAATTTTGAGACTGAATACAAAATATTGAAAAGTCCTATGACAAAGTAAGTACTTACAAGATTTCATCATGTTTATTAACTCCAAGAACTAGTAGGAACATGCCAAACTGAAAGACATTTAAACAAGAAAACCAAGCTATCCAATCAACTGATCATCAGATTAAGTTCCCCAAACTGTATGTGGAACCTGTGTTCGAATCATAAGCTATGGTGAAAGAATCTTTCAGTGATAGGATGGGAAACTATCTAAGCTTGTTGATTTGAAGTAGCTCTCCCTTTTCTTCTCTTGTGCCTAAAAGAACAATAAATAGAAATGTAGTGTACTGTTCTTTTTTTTTTTTTCAGGCAACAATATAGAAAGAGCAGTGACTTCAAACTGTGGGATGAAAAGCCCATCTTTAGTGGAAATATATGTTTAGTGGGCTCTTGGCGCATGACAGAGACCCATGTATTTCTCCTATTTAGATCTATTATAAAGTTACAAACCCTTGCCTCACTGTCCTTTATTTACAGGAGTCCCTCCATAAGTTTCTGATAGAAACTTTAAAATGTGTTACCATAATAATGAGTTGAAGTAAATGTGTAAATGTAAGGTATTGCAAGCACAATTTCAACTGAAATTGGCTCTTTCCACCCCAGCTTCATCTTCCTAACACTTTTGTTTTACAGAGTACTGGGATGAATAATTTAAGGATCTGCCTCTAAGAACGCTGACTTGAAATATTTATTTGCCTCTTACTGAGATATGATTTGAGGCTTGGAGTGTGTTGTTGAATGGCAAGTTATATAATAGTACTGCTGTTATGAAGGGCACTAGCAAAGGAATACAAGCATGCCCAGGTTCATAGACACATGCTATGTTTGATTTATATAATGCCCAGCACTTGAAAAGGTCCTGTAGTGGTTTGACTGCCTCCATCATACTCTTAAGATTTTAAATAATTTTTCCAACAAAGAGTTGGATTCTATCACTACTTTGATGCATTCTATCACTACTTTGGGCTACAAATAGTTCTTTATAGATGTAGGTATAAGTCCAGAGGATATACCACATTCAGCTCATTCTTAGCATATTTCAGACATGACTCTTATCTATGTATGAGTGATCTATTGAGACCTATTGAACTGCTAAGTACTTTTCAGTAGTTGTTTGTATTCTTTTCATGATTATTATTTACACATTAATTTTGACATTTATTATTTATATATAATTTTGACCTTGTAAAAGGATGTTAAGTTTAATAAGATAATCAGAATACTGTAAAGCAATTAAAAGCTTATTTCATGAGGAAACAGATGTTTCCATTTCTTTAAAATAAAAATTTAGAGGATTAGCGAGGAACTTGAATGGAAAATGGTTCAGAATTACTCAAAAGTTTTCAATGGCTAAATGAATATTGTTATTGAAAAGGCTAATGACTCTTTGGAAGACTTCTGGGTTTGAGACATATGCTTGTAATTTTTAACTTGATTTACTCATGAATGAAAATTCAGATAAATTGTAAAAGTAATAAAAGTATTAAAGTATTTAAAGATTAATAGTAAAGAATTATTTTCTGTTTCTGGTCATATTAAAAGCAATGAAAGATTTTTTGGCTTACTGAATAAGTATGCTTTTGACTTAAGCAAATGTTGAAAAACAATAATTTACTCACATAATTAGATATACTTGAATACTGCATACACACATGTACATGAACAAATATAATTAGGTACTGCACAAATTTGAATTGACCTGAAACTTTATAATTAATTCATACATAAAGAAACTTGATATATCTACTAAGGTGAATAACATGGTAAAATTTATCTGATTTATAATATATAGTGAAGCTAAAGGAAGCCTATCTATATTTTTATTACTTATTAGTACTATAAAAAAAAGCCTTTTCAGAGTTGAGAGTGGATTTTTTCACATGTAGAATATATGAAATATTATGTCTTCATATAAAAGAGCTATCAAAGGCTATATAAACAAAGATATACCAAAATATTGAACAGTAACACTTGATTAAAAATATTTCTTCTGTATTTGGTGATATTTGTAGTTTTAGCCACTTAAAATTTATCATCATTTCTACTTACTTTATCATTTTGACTAACTTTTTACTAAGGAAAAATCTAAGGCATACAGTATTCATAAATAACCTTTAACCCAATTCCTTCTTTGTGAATTCCAGATACATGACTATTAAGTTGAGGAGCTGGTTTTAGAGGGTGGGTTTGACTTTTTCTATTAACTTGTAGCATCCATTTATTCTACTGAGATCTTATCAAATGTCAGTCACTCCTTTAGGTCTTAAGAGAATCAGTTTTAATCAGAATAGTCTTCTTTGGAGAGTTCATACTCCATGCTATGGAAGAATTAGGAGGAATTCATAGGAATTTCGAGGACAGAGATTTGATACTTCTCCCTGACCTATGTATGTTGGGTGCTTGTGCACAAGACCTGCATATATAGGCATTTTGACTGTCGTTTTGGAAAATTCTCTGCCACTTCAGAATGCATAGTGCTGTAAAATCAGTAACAGTGATCAATTTCTTCATTTTCACTTAGAGTATTTTACTGTTTACAGTCATTTTAGTAGACACTTACATGTGAAATTTTACTAACATATATTGCTCTTGTTTAGGGAGAGATGATATAATATCAATGCTGGATACTGGAAGTGACTAAGGAGAAAGGCAGATTAATAGAGATATCTTGGGATTGAACTGATCAATACCAATGATTCCAATTGCACCTTATAAGTCTACAAATGCTAGCAAGTAATTTTATTCTGTTTAGAATTGATGTTGTTGTTATCACTATTGTCCTAAGGAATTACTCTTACTCTTTATATAGCATTATTGTTTAAAACTAGATAAATGTTAAGATTTTTATGCTGAGGTTCTACATTCCTCCTCAGTACTGTTGAGAATGATTTAGAAAAAAGTCCAAGCTACTATTTGCTTTCAATCTAATTATTTGAACATGTCCCCTGACAAAACTATAGCTCTCTTTAGAGAGTATAAAGAACAAGGGTCAGAATCAAACAGTTCTGCAGACTCTGTTCCTTCAATTAAAATAATAATGTAAAAGTCTTTTGAAAACCACAATGTGGTACATAACATTTTTTTCACTTGGGGTTCATGCAGTCTTTTATACTAATTGTGTATAACGCACTCAGGTCCTCCTCTAGTCTTCTACCTTATAATCTACTCTACCTGAATTAGTCAGAGTGACCTTTAGAAATAAAAATTGAATTGGTCATTCCTCTTAAGATTTTATAATGATTCCCCTTCATAATTTAATGAGATGCAAATGCCTTGTGCTTTGCCTGTTCTGGGTGAATTTCACACTGTTCTCTTACCATCAAATGTTATTTTCTAGCCCAGATGTATCCTTCTTCTGGTTTTAGGAAAAGTGAAGTTTTTCCACAGACAGATTTATCTGCCCCATCACCTTGAATTTCTATAAACATATTTTTATATTGTCTTATGTGTCTTTTATTTTTTGTTTTGTTTTTATTCAATAAATATTATTTTTATTTTCTATATTCTTTGTTTACATTTGAAATGATTTTCCCTTTCCCAGTTCCCCTCTCCCCATAAGTCCCATAAGCTCTCTTCCCTCTGGCCTTTCCCCAATCAACCCCCTCCAACTTCTCTGGTCTGGTAATCCCCTACAATGCTGCCTGCATCAAGCCTTTTCAGGACCAGGGCCCTCTCCTTCCATCTTCTTGGGAATGATTTGATATGTGAGTTGTGTCTTGGATATTCAGAGCTTCTGGGCTAATATCCACTGTATTCCATGTGTGTTCTTTTGTGAATGACTGCATTCCATATGTGTTCTTTTGCGAATGAGTTACCTCACATAAAATTACAAAGTTCCTTATGTGTCTTTTCTAAAGATGGACATTCTCTAAAACACTTATTTACAACATGTCTGATGGTCATGTTCTTTCTCAATACTTTGTGTTTCCCCAAAGCACTGATCAAAATATGGAATTTTAAGCCAGATGAAAAGCACATGACTTTAATCTCAACACCTGGGAGATAAGATTAATCTACAAAGCAAGTGCTAGGAAAGACATTGATGATAAAAGGTTCCTTTCTTAAAACAAACCTGGAATTCAAAATATATTTATTTATGTTGGCTTCATGCTCTTCCACTCACAAATTTTTGATAGCACATCTATTTTGTTGTAAATGACACTGGTATAAAAGAAAAATCCTGATGAAATCTAAGTTTCTTAAGGAATGATACTTGGTTGAAGTCCCTCCGAATAGATTACAACAATACATTCATGTCACATATTATATGGTCTAATTTTCCCAGAAAGAGAATGAAGAGCAGTGAATTAAAGAATACAATGAAGCAGACTTTGAAGGCAGACTTGAAGGAGTTAAGAAGTTTGCTATGAATTTTTAAGAACTGTGGGAAAGCATGCTCAGGAGGGAAAAAAAAGGCCAGAACAAAAGTTCTTATGCAGAAGAATGCCTGATATGTTAGAGAAGGAACACAGAGACCAGCCAACCAGAGCAATGTGGTAGGGAGAGCATCAGATGAGAGAGAATGTTAATTAGAGGATGCTTATGAGAAGATGGGGGACATTTCAGGTGTCTGATAGGTTGATTTTTATTCAGGGAGAGAGCCACTGAATCTTTCTAACCCTGTCAGTGTAGGAATATTACTTTGGAGACTTTTTGAGATGATTGTTGGTGTTCTATGAAACAAAGAAAGCTCATTTAGGGAACTGTTGGAGGACATTGGTATAATGCTCAACCTCTGAATGAGTATGAGTCACACCTGACACTGACCTGTAAAAGATGAATGTTCTGATAAAACGTGAGTTCCTTGTGGGAAGATAGAAGTTAAAATCCCTTGAAGTAAGTTTTATAAAATGTTAGAGTAATGGATAATCTGATTATTAAAAAAACAGAGAAAGAACAGCATTAAAGAATAAAGTTTTAATGCTTTATTGGGAGTAATGATAATGCTTTATTTAAAGCTTTAATGGAGAGCTTGCATCTAGTAGACAGGGTAATGAGAATTAGTCAGTCTGAACATAGTATGACAGTACAAATTGCCAGGTGTCCCAACAGTTTGGAGTGGATATATAAGATAGGAAAACAAGAAAAGACTCAAAGACCAGATCAAAAATATTAATGGAAATGAAGAAGGTGGATTGGAGAAAATAGTTGGAGGGAAAGGGCTTAATTTATGATAGATAAAGTTTGAGATATACCCTCTTACTTCTATCAAAGTCAATATATCTAACAGACCATTGGAAAAGAGTAGGGTGTGGGACTCATGGGCCTAGAAATGACATTTAATCATGTGGAACTTATTAAAATTATCTAGGAGGTGATAATGTAGAGATAAGGAAAGGAAGGAAGTATACCAAGAATTTCAAATATTAAGAGTTGGAGAAGTGCTGCTGCTAGCTAAGGAAACTGAAACCTGACACTAATTCTATGAGACCCTAAAGCTGATAACAAAATTAAAAATGGGTTTTGAGTAGCATGGATAGAGCATGCATGTCCAATGCATATGTTTTGTGGACTTTTCCTCATTTGACATGTCACAAGAAAGCATGAGTCCTGTCTCTCTTGCAAGATTTTGGAACCCTGATATCCATGGATTCGTACTTATCAATGATCAGTAATTATTTAGTTAATAAAGTTGAAGATGATACAATAACAAAGAAATTATTAGACTAGATATACCTGTAGCTAAAGCAATTACTATAAATTGTAAAGAAAGCTGAAAATGTATGCATTAAAATGCAAAAGGTGAAACTACAGAGAAGGTGCATTATTAAGTCAGTTGATCTAAGCCCATCACCCCCAACACAATATCCTGCAATATGTAGTATTCTAAAGACTTAAGGTTTTAAGTGTTGACTTTACACCTGAAGTAGAAAATATGTATGTTTATCACCCTTACTAGGAAGAAAAATCCACTAAGGCAGAGAAGACTTTTTTTTTAAATTTTCATTCTGATTTATATCAAACATCAACAGGAGTGCCTAGAACTGAGATGTTGAATGAATGAGTGATTATAAAGTTAGGACTGGGTTTTTTTCCACTGATGTTAAAAGAAATTATGGAAAAGTGACTGTATCATACTGTTCTTTTTGTTATTAGAGGTGGAATTATATTTGCGTTGCTATCTTCTTTTGAGTTTTTTCTATATTCTTTGTTTACATTCCAAATGATTTTCCCCTTTCCAGTTCCACCCTGCCCCTAAGTCCCATAAGTCCTCTCCCCTCTGTTCCCTCCGCCAGTTCCCCAATCTACCCCCTCCACTCCTCTGTCCTAGCAATCCCCTACAGTGCTGCATCAAGCCTTTCCAGGACCTGGGCCCTCTCCTTCCTTCTTGGGAATTATTTGATATGTGGGTTGTGTTTTGGATATTCTGAACTTCTGGGCTAATATCCAGTTCTAACCATGAATAAGAATTTCATGGGGTACAGAGCTAAACAAAGAATTTTCACCTGAAGAATTTCAGATGGCTGAGAAGTACCTTAAGAAATCTTCAACATCATTGGTTATTAGGGAAATGCAAATCAAAACAACCCTAAGACTTCACCTCACACCAGTCAGAATGGCTAAGATTAAAAACTCAGGAGACAGCAGGTGTTGGGGAGAATGTGGAGAAAGAGGAACACTCCTCCACTGCTGGTGGAATTGCAAGGTGGTACAACCACTCTGGAAATCAGTCTGGAAATTCCTCAGAAAACTGGACAGGATACTTCCAGAGGACCCTGCTATACCACTCCTGGGCATATACCCAGAGGATTCCCCTGCATGCAATAAAGACATTCTCCACTATGTTCATAGCAGCCTTGTTTATAATAGCCAGAAGCTGGAAAGATCCCAGATGTCCCTCAGCAGAGGAATGGATACTGAAAATGTGGTATATTTACACAATGGAATACCACTCAGCAATTAAAAACAAGGACTGGGTCTTTATCAATTCAATAAGGCCTCTCCAATCTATTTAAGAGTGGAAACAGAATTGTAGTAGCATGAAAGTGAAGTTATTAGAGATGCCTCATGAGGAAGTGGTGCTGCATGAAGTCAGTGTGTATTAGAGAATTCATTTCTAGTCTGAAAGACTAGAAACAGAGATAAGCCAAAAGCCTGTGGGGATAATACTTTTTTGTAGGTATGATAAGATTTGAAGTAGTATTACATTAGTGGGAAGAGAGGAGAAAATACAACAGAGTTTACAAAGACAAAACAGATAGGACCAGATGATTTGGTCACTGGTAAGTAAAGTCAACTTTCTACCATTGGGATATAATAAAGGATAGAAGAAGGGTAAAATATTGCTTTGTTTAAGGGAGGGTGTAATGTTCAATTGTCAAGATAGGTTTGAGGGGTTGTTATAATCCTTAAAACATAAATAAACTTGTTTAAACAAGAATTAAAGGTAAGCAGAATACCCCAACGTGCCTGCAGAATGAGTATCTGAACCCACAAAACTGCTCAATGTAAATGAAAATGATATAGTTCAAAAGAAGTGTGTGTCAAAAGGAAACTTGTGTATGTAAACAAGAATTCTTAGCGCCCGTGTCTAAAAAAAGACTGACTGAAACTACAGTAATACGAGAGGTTGGAATGCTGCTGGTCTATAAACTAACAATCTTGGGCTAGCTTTAGCCTCCTACATAGCCCATCCATAGTGAATACTAACCATCTCTTTGTTGGAACTAAGATCCTGTGACTAACACATAAAAAATATTTAAAATAGGAATAGAAGGTGAAGAGGCCCAGCTCCAAGGCCCAGAAAATGTTTTCAACAAAATCATAGAATAAAATGTTTCCAATCTAAAAAAGAGAGATGCATATAAACATATAAGACCTTTATAGTACACTAATCAGACTAGACCAGAAAAGAGAAGAAAATATTCCTGCCAAAAATAATCAAAACACAGAATCTACACGACAAAGAAAGAATATTAAAAGTGGCAAGGAAAAAAGGGCCAAGTAATGTATAAAGACAGCCCTGTCAAAATTACACCTGACTTCTCATGAGTGACTCTAAAAGCTACAAGGGCTTTTAGGTATCTTGGAACCTCTAAAAATCCACAGATGCCAACCTAGCCTACTATAGACAGCAAAAGTCTGTTTTCTCCATAGGTGGAGAAAACAAGATATTTCAAGACATATATAAATTTAAATAATATCTATACACAAATACAGCCCTATAGAAAATACTGGAAGAAAAACTTCAACTGAAGGAAGACAAATATGAAAACACAAGGAGAAAGAAAAGAGTAACTCCATACCAGCAAAAACAAGGGAAACACACACACACACACACACACACACACACATACACACACACACACACACACACATCACCAACATAAAAATAACAGGAATTAATATTCGCTGGTCATGAATATCTTTCAACATCAATGAAATAAATTCCCCAATAAAAATATAGAAGCTAACAGAATGGATATAAAAACAGGATCTATCATTCAGCTGCATACAAGAAACACACTTCAGCAATAAAGATAGATACTACTGCAGAGTAAAGGGAAGGAAAAAGGTTTTCCAAGCAAACAAACCCAAAAAGCAAGCTGAAGTAGCCATTTTAATATCTGATAAAATACTTTCAACCAAAATTAATCAAAAGAGACAGGGAAAAACAGTTCATACTCATCAAAAGAAAAACCTACCAAACTAATATCTGTTCTGAAATCTATGCCTCAAATACAAGGCTACCCATATTTGTAAAAGAAACATACATAAGCCATACATCAAATTCCATACATTATTAGTGGAAGATTTCAATGTCCCACTTTCATCAATTGACAGGTCATCTAGATAAGAACTAAAAAGACAAATAATGAAACTAACAGACATTATGAATCAAATGGACTGAATAGACGTCTATAGAATATTTCACCCAAACACAAAAGAATATACCTTCTTCTCAGTGTCTAATGTATCCTTCTCCAAAATTGACCATATAGTCTGTCTCAAAGAAAGTCTCAACAGAAACAATAAAATTTAAATAATGCTTTGTATCTTATTAGACCACCATAAATTAAAGCTGTACTTCAACAATAACAAAATCATCAAAAAGCCTATAAACTCATGGAAACTGAACAACTCTGTACTCAATTATCTCTGGCTAAGGGAAGATAAAAGAAAAGAAATTAATGACGTTTTATGAAAGTGAAGACACAGCAAACCTAAACATATGGGACAAAATGAAAGCAGTGCTAATAGGAAAGTTCATAGCATTAAGTGCATTCATAAAGAAATTACAAATTTCTTTTTTATTGGATATATTCTATATTTACAATTCATTTCCCTTTTTCTGGTTCCCCACCCCCCAAAGGTCCCACATGCCCTTTTCCCTCCCCCTGCTCCCTCTTCCAACCCTTTCCTCTTCCCTGTTCTTGTATTCCCCTACACTGATGCTTTGATCCTTTCCAGCACCAGTATCCACTCCTTTCTTCTTGTCAGACATCATTTGGTATGTGAATTGTGTCTTTGATGTACCAAGATTCTAGGCTAATATCCACTTACCAGTGACTGCATACCATGGGTATTCTTTTGAGACTGGGTTACCTCACTTAGTATGATGTTCTCCAGCTCCATCCATTTCTCTAAGAATTTCATGAATTCATTGTTTCTAATGGATGAATATTACTCCATTGTGTATATATACCACATTTTTGGTATCCATTCCTCCGTTGAGGGACATCTGGGTTCTTTCCAGCTTCTGGCTATTATAAATAAGGCTGCTAACCAAATAACCCTATCCACAAATGGGGTACAGAGCTAAACAAAGACTTTTCACCTGAAGAAATTCGGATGGCTGAGAAACCCCTTAAAAAATGTTCAACATCATTAGTCATTAGAGAAATGCAAATCAAAACAACCCTGAGATTTCACCTCACACCAGTCAGAATGGCTAAGATTAAAAACTCAGAAGACATCAGGTGTTAGCAAGGATGTGGAGAAAGAGGAACACTCATCCACTGTGTGGGACTGCAAGCTGGTACAACCACTCTGGAAAACAGTCTGGCAGTTCCTCAGAAAACTGGACGTGATACTTCCGGAGGACCCAGCCATACCACTCCTGGGAATATACCCAGAAGATTCCCCAGCATGCAATAAGGATACATGCTCCACTATGTTCACAAATTTCTTATATTAACAATTTAAAAGTATACCTGAAAGCTCTAGAAAAAAGAAGCAAGAACACTAAATAGGAATAGAAGACAGGTAATAATCAAAATGATGGCTGAAATAAATCAGTTAAAGACAAGGAAAACAAAACAAATAACCAATGAAAGCTCAAGTTCAGTCTTTGAGCAAATCAACAATATGGACAAACTAACCAAAAGACAGAGACAGTATTGAAATAAACAAAATCAGAAAGACAGACATAACAAGAGACAGTGGATAATCACTGTTTTTAATTT
This sequence comes from Apodemus agrarius, assembly GCA_964023405.1. Taxonomy (NCBI): domain Eukaryota; kingdom Metazoa; phylum Chordata; class Mammalia; order Rodentia; family Muridae; genus Apodemus; species Apodemus agrarius. The sequence goes on along the minus strand of OZ030014.1, from coordinate 112,393,796 downwards.
AAAGAATCACTAGGTCTTACTTCAAAAGTCTGTCCTCTACAAAATTGGAAAATCTTAATGAAATGGATGATTTTCTTGACAGATACCACTCACCAAAAATAAGTCAAGATCAGGTAAACTATTTAAACAGTCTTATAACTCCTAAGGAAATAGAAGCAGACTTCAAAAGTCTCCCAATCAAAAATGCTCAGGACCAGATAGTTTTACTGCAAAATTCCACCAAACTTTCAAGGAAGAGATAATAGTAAAACTCCTCAAACTATTCCATGAAATAGGAACAGAAAGAATGCTATAAAACTTATTCTATGAAGCAACAGTCATTCTAGTTTCTAAACCACACAAATACTCTACAAAATAAGAGAATTCCAGACCAGTTTCTGTTATGAAAAACTGTGGTTCCTCATTGAGTCTCACCACTTTAGTATGTGAATGCTGCTTAGGCAGTTGAAATGTATAGTAAGGTCATTAAAAATATAAAATATCTTTGTGTAACTCTAACCAAGCAAGTGAAAAACATATATAAGAAATTCAAGTTCCTGAAGAAAGAATTTGAAGAAGACCTCAGCCAATGGGAAGATCTGCCATATTCATGCGTTGACAGGATTAACGCATCTTATCAAAAGTAATTCACAGATTCTATGCAATTCCCATAAAAATTCCAACACAATTCTTTAAAGAGCTTGACATAGCAATTCTCAATTACCTATGGAAAAACTAGGAACCCAAGGGAGCATAAACAATCCTAAACAATAAAAGAACTTCAGGAGGTATCACCATCCCTTACCTCAAGCTATATTACAGTACAAGAGTAACAAAACTTCATGGTTTGGCACAGTAACAGGTTGATCAATTGAATTGAATTGAAGACCTTGAAATAAACGCACAGACACACAGACATTTGATTTTTATGAAGAAGGCAACACCATACAGTGGAAAAAAGAAAGCATCTTCAACAAATGGTGCTGGTCTAACTGGATGTCTTCATGCAGAAAAATGCAAATAGATCCATATTTATCACCCTTCACAAAACTCAAGACCAAGTGGATCAAGACCTCAAAGTAAAACCCAAACATTAATCTAATAGAACAGAAAGTGAGGAATAGCCTTGAACTTGTAAGTATAGGAGATAATTTCCTCAATGGACACTAATGGCTCAGGATCTAAGATCAATAATTAATAAATGGGACCTCATGAAACTGAAAAGCTTCTGTAAGACAAGGGACACTATTAATAGGACAAAATGGCAGCCTATAGATTGAGAAAGGATCTTCAACACTCTTACATCTGACAGAGGGCTAATATCCAAAATTTATAAAGAACTCAAGAAGTTATACACCAACAACCCACCCAATTAGCCAAATCAAAATGGGGTATATTCTAGAGGTTCCTCCTGCCACAGCACATTTGAGCTCCCAGGACCCAAAGCTGAAATGCCTAACAACCAGGAAGTAAAACCTACAGGACCCCAGTGGAGGGATAGACTCACCAACCTACCTTCAAAACTTTTGACCCCAAATTGTTCCTGACTAAAAGAAATATAGGGACAAAGATGGAGTAAAGATTGAAGGAAAGGCCATCCAGTAACTTGCCTAACTTGGGATTTATCCCATGGGCAGGCACAAAATCCTGATACTATTACTGATGCAGTGTTTTGCTTGCACACAGGAAACTAGCATGGATGTCCTCTGAGAGTCTATTTCAGCAGCTGACTGAGTCAGATGAAGATACAGAAAAACATGCTCCACTATGTTTATAACAGCCTTATTTATAATAGCCACGAGCTGGAAAAAACCCAGATGTTCCTCAATGAAGGCAGTGTTTTCCTTGCACACAGGAACCTAGCATGGGTGTCCTCCGAGAGTCTATTTCAGCAGCTGACTGAGTCAGATGAAGATACAGAAAAAATGCTCCACTATGTTTATAACAGCCTTATTTATAATAGCCACAAGCTGGAAGGAACCCAGATGTCCCTCAACAGAGGAATGGATACAGAAAATGTGGTATATTTACACAATGGAGTATTACTCGGCTATTAAAAACAATGAATTCATGAAATTCAGGGACAAATGGATGGAACTAGAAAATATCATGCTGAGTAAGGTAACAGTCACAAAAGAACTCACATAGTATGTACTTACTGATAAATGGATATTAGGTAAAAAGCTTGGAATACCCACAATACAATTCACAGATCATAATGAAGCTTAAGAACTAGGAAAACCAAAATGTGGGTGACTCAGTTCTACTTAGAAGGGGGAACAAAATAATCATGGGAGGAAGAGGGAGGGAGACACCTGGGAGGGAGAGGAAGTGAGAGGGAAAAGAAGGGGTAGGATCAGGTGTGGGAGGATATGGGGGAGAAGTACAGAGGGTCAGGAAATTGAAAGAAGATAATTAGCAGTGAGGGAGGGGAAAATGGAGCTATCCACTAGAAAGTCTCAGATTCCAGGAAAGCAGGAGGTTCCCAGGACCCAATGGGGATGGTATTAGCTGAAATACCTGACAAATGAGAGAGAGAACCTTTAACTATATGGAGAGGGTAGGCATGGGCCCTGGTAGAGGGATGGGGCAACCTACCCATCTCAAAAACATTAACCTAGAATTGTTCCTGTCTAAAGGAAATACAAGGTATAGCAGAAACTGAAGGACAGGCCATCCAGAGACTGCACCACCTGGGGATCCATCCCATCTGTAGACACCAAACCCAAACATTATTGCTGATGCCAAGAAGCACTTGTTGGCAGGAGCCTGGTATGACTTTCCCCAAGAGGTTCTGCCAGAGCCTGACCAATACAGATGTGAATGCTTGCAGCCAACCATCAGATCTGGCACAGCAACTGTAATGGAGGGTTAGGGAAAGGCCTGAAGGAGCTGAAGGGTTTTGCATACCCATAGGAAGAACAACATCAACCAAGCAGAACCCCCAGAGCTCCCAGGGAGTAAATCACCAACCAAAGAGCACACATGAAGGAATCCACGGCTCCAGCTGCTTATGTAGCAGAGGATTGCCTTATCTGGCATCAATGGGAGGGAAGGCCTTTGGCCTTATGGAGACTCAATGCCCCCAACATAGGTGAATGCTAGAGCAGTGAGGAGGGAGTGGGTGGGTGAGTGATGGAGCTTCTTCATAGAAGCAGGGGGGTTATAGAGGGTTTTGGAAGGGAAATCAGGAAGGGGGATAACATTTGGAATGTAAATAAATAAAATAACCAATAAAAAATAAAAATCAAGCCAATAAAAGCAGATATAAATAAAAATAAATTTCAAATTGTCAAAAAAGAAAGAAAACGTGGTACATCTAAACAATGGAATACTATTCAGCTATTAAAAACAAAGACATCTTAAATTTTCAGGAAAATGGATGGAAATTGAGAATATCATTCTGAGTGAAGTAACCCAGTTCCTAAAGTACATCATGGTATGTATTTAGTTATAAGTGGATATTAGCCATAAAATATAGGATACCCATGAGACACTCCATAGATAGACTCAAAGAATCTAAATAAGAAGAAAGGTCCAGTTGAGGTGGCTTGAATCTCACTTAGAATTGGGAATACAGTAGTCATAGGAGGCACACAGAGGGAGGGAACTGGGTAGGAAAGAAGATGGGAAGAGCAATTATGGGGCATTCAGGATCAGGTGGGGGCATCTCGAGGATGTGACAGAGACCTGGGATAGGCGAGGAACCCTAGAATAATGGCCATTACCATAGCTGTGATTGACACGATTGGGGTTATATAACCTGAAGAGGCCTCCTCCTGTATCCAGGCAGGGTCCACAGTGAAGCATTAGGGACACCAACCTACCCACAATACTTTCAAGCCAAAATTAATCCTGTCTACAAGAAATACAGAGACAGGGGATGAAGCAGAGACTGAGGGAATGGTCAAGCAATAACTGGCCTAATTTGAGACTCATCCTATGGGCAAACATCAATCCCTGACACTATTAATGATACTCGTTAGGCTTGCAGACAGGAGTTTAGCATGGCTGCCCTCTCAAGATGCTCCACACAACAACTGACTCAGAAGGATGCAGACACCCATAGCCAAACAGTCAATGGAGCTTGGGGACTCTTTTCTTTTTGTATTAGATATATTCTTTATTTACATTTCAAATGTCCCCTTTCTTGGTTCCTCCCTTCCCCAAAAATCCCATAACAGGAGGAAGGATTGCAGGCCCCACAGGGGATAGAAACTCCATAAGAAAACCAACATTGTCAAGTAACCTCAACACTTGGGGCTCTCAGAGGCTGAACCACTAACCAAAGAGCTAGAGGACCTATTCCTCTCTAAACATATGTACCAAATATGCAACTTCTTCTTCATGTGGGTACAGAAGAACTGAAGCAGTAGCTAACCCAAAATCTGTTGCCTGTATGTGCGATAAGTTCTTCTAGCTGGGCTGTGTTGCAGGATTTTCTCTGTCCAATTACATTAGTGCAGAGGAGGTCTGTGATTGGACAGGCAAAAGGGGGCGGAGTTAAGAGTTGAGAGAGAGCTGGGCGTGGTGGTGCACACCTGTAATCCCAGCACTTGGGAGGCAGAGTCAGGCGGATTTCTGAGTTCTACAGAGTGAGTTCCAGGACAGCCAGTACTACACAGAGAAACCTGTCTCGAAAAACCAAAGGAAAAAAAAGACAGAAAGGGTTGAGAGGGTGAAGAACCATGGCCATGAGTGTGAACCTCTGCAGCAATTAGCAGCCATAAGAGGCTATGATTTCACAAGGCTAGAAATGTTGGAGTGGTGGCTCATGCCTTTAATTCCAGCACTTGGGAAGCAGAGGCAGGTGGATTTCTGAGTTTGAGACTAGCTTGGTCTACAGAGTGAGTTCTGGAACAGCCAGGGCTATACAGAGAAACCCTGTCTCGAAAAAAAAATGTTGGGATAAAGCTTTTATCATTATCAACTGGCTCTAAAATTATTGTATTGACATCTTGTAAATTGTGAAATTGTTGATACATAAATCTGATTGGTTAATTAATCCTTAAGAGTTTTGATTTACTTGGTCACTGGAATGTGAGTCTGCTGATTACAGGGGTGTGTGGAGGAGAGGGAACTAGGGGCTCCAGGGACCAACTAACCAGAGCTGGGAACAAGATCAGGACCCTGCCGGTATATAGTGTTGTGGTACGCCAGTGTAGGTACTAGAGCAGGACCATGGCCCAGTGAGGAAGGAGAGTTTGCAGAGATTTTTAATATTTCCTGAAACAGGTCTGCCTTGTCTGACCTCAGAAGGAGAGTATGTGACTATCCCAGCAGAAACTTGATGTGCCAGGGTGGGAGGATACCCAGGGGGACACCTACCTGCTTAGAGAAGAAGAGGAGGGAATATGGGTGAAAGATTGTGGGAGGTCCAACAGGAAGAGTGGAAGAGCTGGCCCCACCACTGATCTGCCTTGAGGTGGCATGGGAAAGTTGGACTGGGGGACATGAGAGTGGGTAAGCTAAGTTGTAGTATTTGGGAGGGCCCTGCACCTTACCTGGGCAGCACAGGAGAGCTGGCCCTAGAGGAGAGGACTCCGATGACCCAGTTGGATGGCCCTCACTGCCTTGTAGTTAGGAGGGCTTAAAGTGGAAACTTCTGGTTTGTTTAGAAATTCAATTATGTCAAATAATGTTGTGCTGGGGCACACAGGTGAAAGGATGTTTTGCTATAGCAAACAGATGAAAGAGAACATGATATTCACAAGGAATATAAATATGATTCCACAGGCCATGAGAGCTAGAGCACTGGTTTGCTTTGCTATACCTCGATATTCTTTGCTAACAATGTACATAAATCAGTTCACCTTACATTGCATTGCTGAGATCCACTTGTGGTGATACCATAGAGAGAAATTCACCAAAGAACTTTTCCCTGGGTTTTTATTTGATATTTTCTTTATTTACTTTTCAAATGTTATCCCCTTTCCTGGTTTCCCGCCACCCCTGAATCCTCCTACCCTATCATGCCTTCCCCTGCTTCTATGAGGGTGTTCCCCCAGCTACCTACTCTTGCCTCCCTGCCCTGGCATTCCCCCACACTGGAGCATTAAGCCTTCACAAGACTAAGGGCCTCTCCTCCCATTGATTCCCAACAAGGCCATCTCTGCTACATATGTGGCTAGAGCCATGGGTCTCTCCACATGTACCCTTTGGTGGTTTAGTCCCTGGGAGCTCTGAGGGGTACGGTTGGTTGATATTGTTGTTCTTTCTATGGGGTTGCAAACCCCTTCAGCTCCTTCAGACCATTCTTTAACTCCTTCATTGGGAATCCCATGCTCAGTCCAATGGTTGGCTGCTAGCATCTACATCTGTATTTGTCAGGCTCTAGCAGAACCTCTCAGGAGTCAGCTATATCAGCCTCCTCTCAGCAAGCACTTCTTAGCATCCACAATAGTGTCTGGGTTTTGGTGACTGTATATAGGATGGATCCCCAATGGGAAAGTCTCTGGATGGACTTTCCTTCAGTATCTGCTCCACACTCTGTCTGTATTTCTTCTAGTATTTTTTTACCCTTCTAACAAGGACTGAAACATTGACTCTTTGGTCTTCCTTCTTCTTGAGCTTTATGTAGTCTGTGAATTGTATCTTGGAGAAAGAGGAACACTCCTCCATTATTGGTGGGATTGCAAGCTGATATAACCACTCTGTAAAGCAGCCTAGTGGTTCCTCAGAAAATTGGACATAGCCCTACTTGTGGACCCAGCTATACCACTCCTAGGCATATACCCAGAAGATGCTCCAACAGATTACAAGGACATATGCTCCACTATGTTCATAGCAGCCTTATTTATAATAGCCAGAAGCTGGAACCCAGATGCCCTTAAATAGAGAGATGGATACAGAAAATCTGGTACAGTTACACAATGGAGTACTAATCAGATATTAAAAACAATGACTTAATGAAATTCTTAGGCAAATGGATGGAACTAGAAAATATCCTGAGTGAGGTAACCCAGTCACAAAAGAACACTCATGGTATGCACTCACTGATGAGTGGATATTAGCCCAAAAGCTTGGAATACCAAAGAACTTCTTATGAGGTTCTTGTGGCTTGCTTTTGCCTCTGAATGGTTGGCTAGCCTTTGGCTTCTTCTGGATTGAACTGCCCTTGATGTGTGGTGACTGCTGAGAGGACTAGACTGTTGCTGCTGATCTGTATTTGGTGTTTGCTACTTGATTGAACTGCTGATATCCTGACAACAAATATTGTACTCTCCTTGCCCCAAAGAACTATTTTTAAATGGGTCTACACCCCTTGTGCCCTAAAATTTTTTTCTTCCATTGCCTTTGGTGGGTGGTGGGCTATAAAAGATGTTGAATCCTTATTAAAGTAGTTTGGAGAAAAATGTATGCCTATAATAACTGGCCTAGCGGTCATGAGAGCTGGGGAGCTAGCCCTGTGCCCACACTGGCTCTGGAGAGCAGGCATCACCTGGACAACACAGTGGAGCTGGCCTTGGCAGCAAAAAGTATGGATGAGCCAGTCTGGAGGGTGTGAGAATAGGAGAGCTATATGTTCCTGTCCCTCATGGGCTGCAACACTTGGGAGAATGGGCTCTGAGCCTTGACTGGGCAGCACAATGGAGCTGGCTCTGGAAGCATGGGTATGGGTGAGCTGGTCCTAAGGGCATGAAAGCAGGAGAGATGATCCTACCTCCTGCTGATGGCAGCATTGGGTGGCTTAGCCAGAACAGAGTTAGGGAGCTCACCTTGGAGGTGTGGATAAGATAGAGCTGGTGGCCTGACCAGCTTTGCTATCACCCAGGTCTACGTCCTGGGCTCTGAAATGGTCCACCCCAAAATCTATGTCATATAGAAATGGCTGGGATGTGCAGAAGGGCCAGTACTGCTCTTTCAAAGCTGCATGATCTCCATGACACAGGGCAACAACAAGATAACTGGCAGGAGTTCCAGTGAGGATCCAATATTGATGGTGTCACAGAAGCTAGAGATTTCAAACCAGACAGATGACTCAATGCAATTTGCTTGTGAAGATGTGTGAACAGAGGAGTATACTATGGGATACACTGTGACATTCTACAGCTTCCATTATGAGATGGATTTTATGCTTTGTTGTTGTTTGCTTTTTTTTTTTATTTTGCGGGGAGATTGCAAAGAGAATGGGCAGATATGAGAGGATGCGGAGATGAATGGTACTGGGGTACATGATATAAAACTCACAAAGAATCTATAAAATGTTTAAGAATATAAAAATCACTTTAAATAAAAATTTAAAAATATGTATGTTTGGGACAATTTATCTACCTTAACATGTATTGGGGAGGACACTTGTGATGTCTGTGGACCTGTACCAGAGCAGTTTACTTATTGCCTACTGCTTGATTTGCACTTAATAAAACAAGTTGTTTTTGATATGTTTTGAAAAAAAACACAGGTGTGGAAAGCATATTCTTATATCCTAGCACTGATGTGTAGAAAACAGGCATTTATAGATCTATGGGCCTTGCTTGACTGTCTAGCTGAGATAGTGATTTTTAGGTTCTGTAAGAGACATTGTCTCTAAGCATAGGGCACAGAAGCTATTGAAAAAAGCATCCTGATATTAACAACTTCTTGCCTCCACAATTGACTGCATGGTGAAATACACATATACACATGCATACATATTTTTCCCTCTCCCTCTCCCTCTCCCCCCACCTCTCTCTCTCTCTCTCTCTCTCTCTCTCTCTCTCTCTCTCTCTCTCTCTCACACACACACACCCACACACACACCACACTATACACATGCACATAAGCACACACACCTCCAATTTCCTCTATCTTAATCTGATAATGTATGGGCAATATTCCTCTACACACTCATTTGATGCACTATTGTTTCTATCTGCTATAGACATGTTTCAATAATTGATACATTTAAAAACATAAAAAATGAAAGCCTAAAAAATGTAAAACCTGAAAGCAAGATAAAGACTCTGAGTACTAAAAAGAGAAGGAAATATGCAACATACTAACTTCTGGGGGATTGCAGAAGTCTTCATGTATACAAAACAACCAGAATCAAGTCATTTCTACAGCCAAAAGAAAGTGAAAATGTCATACATAAATCCAAATCTCAGTTCATGAATGAAACAAGAGATGCATTTGAAATTAGACAATAGGAAAAAGAACATCAAACGTGCTGCCCACTGTTTGGAATGAAGCTTTCAGCAAGCTGTGAAAACTGACAAGTGGTAAGTTTCAGCCTTAAGAATGAGGAAACAATTTAGGCTATTCTGGATCAGTGAAGCTCAGAATTTTATTAAAAGATTTCCTTCTGGAGTTGGGAGAAGTCTGGTAGAAGAAACTCAAAACTGTTAAGGAAATATAAAAACCCTTCATGTAAAATAAGTATACAAGCTCAAGTCCCCAAATACATGAATGAATCTGAAGTAAAACCAAATAGACAATGAAACCAATAATTAGGATTGTTGTGTATAAAGTCATTATTTTAAGTTTGGATGGAGCTTTTGGGCATGTTATTAAGGGAATTGTAGGAGGTAGGATGATGACAGGCTTGTGGCTTTTACCTCATTGCCCTGTGATAATGGAATGATGAGAATGCACACATACACACTGAAACTGTACCCACAGTATCTCCAGAAGCAAGGGAGTATACATGCTAATTTACTAGGGCATACAATACAGAACCTGGGGTCAAGTAGAGCTAGCAAAATAGAATGTGCTACAAAACAAAATGGAACAAAATCACAATGTGTCCTGTGGTAGGAAGGACACTGAAGTGCAAAACCTGCCAACCAGACACTGAGATGTGAAATATGCTTTTGAGAGCTTTTATATTTGCTTATAATTAATGATGGAGAAAAATCATTCATGTGCCCATTAAAATAATAATCTCCCTCCAACTCTTATATAAGAAAGCATTTAATTGGGGCTTACTTCCAGTTACAGAGGCTTAGCCCATTATTGTCATAGGAGGAAGCATAGTGGGAAACATGGAGGCATCCTGGCAGACATGGTACTGATGAAGTAAGCTAAGAGTTCTATATCTAAATCTGTAGTAGTAGGAAGAGAGGGCTACTAAGCATTTGAAACCTCAAAGCCCACCTCTAGTGACACACTTCCTCCTACAAGACTACACTAGACCACTTATTCCTTCTCAAATAGTGCCACTTCATGATGTCTACACCTTCAAATGTCAACCTATGGAGGCCATTCTTCACATCAAGTATTCATTTATACCTGTGCACAATAAATAGCTTTGTTTCACTTTACTAAATGTATCTTAGTACCCAGTAAACAGAACATTTATTTTTTATCTGTTTTCCTATTAGAAAACTCATCAAAGAAACAGCAATGGGAAAAAACATATACATCATCAGACATTTCCATTAAAATTTAATATTATATGAGTCACAGACTGTGATGCTTCAACTCTTACCAAAAGTAATAAAACAAGCATAAAATTAAACTGAACTCTAAGTAAATTTAAATTGTGAAATATTTGTTACAGTATTGTGAAATTTAACACAGTGTATCAAACATAGGTAGAAAACCAAAATTATGAGGAAGTATAATGTTTATCAAAGATTAGAAATTGATAAGAGCAAAATTTAGGCAATTACAATTTCAGGAACTTGAAGTTAATATAAAATATAAATTATAGAATAATACATCCATATCATTCTCTGACATGTATTCTGTGAAGCCTGTAAACTGCAATGACTTTTCTTACAAGATACCCCCAATGATGTAATACTGGCACTCTTGGGTGTCAATAACAGCTGTCTAATCAGACTTAAAGTCCACTGAATAAGTGATAATTTAGACCTGGTGCTGTATACCAAGCCACCTATCCAAGGCTAGAGAAGTGACCAACCCTAGTGGAGTACCAATTGATGAATTTTTCAGATGCATAAATTATAACTCTACTTTAAATATTTATATCCCCAGATAAGTGTAGGTCTCACCTCTTCATCAATAAAACTTCTTTGCAGCATATGGAGCCTCTTACAGAAATCTATAACTGGTCAAAATACAGGAAATAAATGACCATGCAACACCCCATCCCAATGGTACACCTGCAACTCATACCTAAACCCAAAGCTCAGGGAACCTAACAGAACTGGAGAAAGTTTCTAAAGTCTGGAAGACCAGAATGACTGCTGTCACATAGTGTCTGATGGACTTGATAGAGTGACTACAATCATAAAATTTCAATTTACCCCTAGATGAAATTTCCATCATCTATGTTGTCATGGCAGATAAAGGCTGCAGAGAAGGGCAGTTTATCCCAGTTTTCTTCAAGGATAAACCCTTGGCTTTCCAATGCCAACCCTAAACATACATACATATGAGCAACACTAACTGGCCTCAGTAGGTCATTTGTGTGTTTGTTATACTAATAATTAAAGAAAAATAGATTATAAATTTGAGGGGGAGTTGGGGGACATAACATATTAGAGGGTGGAGTGAGTAGTGTAAAAGATAAATATACTATTCATTTATGAAATTCTAAAAAAATAAATTAGAAAAAACACATTACTTATGTCCATAAACATGAAATAACACTTCCTTGTATCTCATTAGTTCTCTGTGGAAAAGAACAGCAATTAAGGTGGTTTATTGATTTCTTTCACAGTACCATCTTGATCCTAGAGGAGAGAACACTTTTGACTCAGATTTTTAAAGATTATAGGTAGAAAGAAGAGATTTAAGGCTTTGAGCTTAATCCCTTGAACTCATGACTTCATGACCCTCAGGTTATTCAAAGTCCATCTTTGGAATATCTTTTCTTTCTCATATATTTACATGCAGCACATGTTTCCAAGAGAACTTATCCACAAGCACTATAGCATTCTGACTCCGAAGCATTTACAGTATACACCAAAACATCTTATCTTTGGTAACTAATAATTAGCATTTGTATCTAGGTGTATCGCTTGAGTTTAGGGCCCTAAAGAAGACTATACAGCATATAAGAAAGTCACTAGCTGAATTTTGAAATATTATAGGCCTACTTTAAGAATAGGAATATAGCTTGAAGACAGAATGCCACAGATAATTGTTCAGCTATGTGAACAAGAGAAACATATGAATGTCTAACAAGCATTTTAATATCTGAGATTTGAAACATTAGCATAATTCATTGATATGTGGACATTAGACCAAAATTTCAGAATACTGAAGATACAATTCACAGATGGCATGAAGCTCAATAAGTAGGAAGAACAAAGTATGGATGCTTCAGTCCTGATTAGAAGGGGAAACAAAATACAGAGATAAAGTGTTGAGCAGAGACTGAAAGAAAGGCCATCCAGAGACAGCCACACCTGGGAACCTGTCCTATATGAAGACACCAAACCAAGACACTGCAGTGGATGCTGAGAAGTGCTTGCTGACAGGGGCCTGATATAGCTGTCTCCTGAGAGACTCAGCCAGAGCCTGACAAATACAGAGGAGGATGCTGGAAGCCAACCATTGAGCTGAGCACAGGGTCCTCAATGGAGGAGTTAGAGAAAGGAGTGAAGGAGCTCAAGGGATTTGCAACCCATAGGAAGAGCAACAATATCAACCAATCAGATCTTTCCCTGCCCTCAGAACTCCCAGGAACTAAACCACCAACCTAAGAGTACACATGGAGGAACCCATGATGGCCTTGTCAGACATCAATGAGAGGAGAAGTCGTTGGTCCTTGGAAATCTCAAAGACCCAGTGTAGGGGAATACCAGGGCAGGGAGGTGGGAGTGGGTAGTTGAATAGGTAGAAGAAGGGGAAGGGAGGATGGGATGGTGGGTTTCCTTATGGGAAAATGGGAAATGGGGTAACATTTAAAATGTAAATGAATACAATATCCAATTAAAAAAGAAAAAGAAAGAAGAAATAGCTTAAAAACATAGTATGGGTAGTATCTAGTGATAAAGTACATAGATGTAGGTCATAGACACTTGGAAAAATGTAATAATGTCCTGTTAAGTGGACACAATTAAATTGACTCCAAATCCTTGTGCTCATAGATTGATGTACCTCTCAAGCCTTATCAGAGAGGCTTTTTCTTGCAGTAAAGAGTAATTAACACAGAGATCTACAACTAGTCAAAGAATATATGAGGCTGGGAAGTTTTCAGCCCTAATTGGGACACCTATATCATACTCTTAAACTCCTACCTCCAAATCTTAGCAGTCACCTCAGAAGAGAGGCATGGAAGATTTTAAGGGCCAAAGCCAGTAGCAATAGATGACTTCAGGAAAAAGTGTTTCTAGGACACAATGAACAGTTGAACATATGAATCTACAGTGGATATGACAACTTGCACATAATTCATGTAAGCTCAAGTGAAATAAAGCTCCCAAATAAATAAAGGTATAGGCATGAAATGCCTCTACTAGCTGAGCAGATATTGGCAATCTGTTCCTATCCAGTAATCAGTATGCCCCATACATTCTCTTCATCCTGTAACCAGACAAGGTAACTACAAACTGTTTGTTCAGGTTAGCCTCTGTGGATATTTCATAGAAATCTACTGTATGATTACACTAAATAATCATATAGTATTTTCTGTTTTTACTTGATTAAAATGTATTTCATGATTTCTCTCAATTTTTGAAGTAGAAATTTCTGGTTACTTTGGAGACTCAGTTTTGTCGTGTAATTTTTTTTCTGGAAATAGTTTTCTGAGAAGATGTTTTGCTGAAGCAGATATATGGGAGGCTGTTTTGCTGAGAACAGGCATATAGTATTTTTTTGGAAACTGCCTGGAAACGGGGGATGGAATGTTTTGCTAGAGCAGACTATTGAGAGAACATGTGATATTTTGAAAGGGTATAATTATAACCCAACATACAGTGGATAATGTTGTGTGGTATTGGCTCATTTTGCCGCTCTTTAGTGGTCATTGTTTGTCATGACTTCCTAGGGAGAAACACCACCAAAGAGCTTCTGGAGGTATTCCTTGGGGCAATCATGGTTTGTTCTGGATCAAAGTGCCATTGCTGATTAGTGAATGATGTTTGAAGGTGGGTTGAACAACCACCGCTGATTCATATGCACTAAACTGCTGATATCCTGACAACTCAGATTGGATTTGCCTGATAGATCTATTTTTAAATAGTTCTATATCCTCCTTTGTACTATTAACCTTCCCTTTCCACTACTGGTAGATGGTGGGTTAGAAAAAATGATAAAGCAATTAAGTATACTTATTAAAGTAGATTTTGAAAAATTAAGCCTATACATTTCTCCATAATTCCTTCCAGGCTGCCCTCTAATTTGTGGCCTCTTTTTCTTTATTATTATTACATATATAAATACAATCTGTTGAGTCTACTCACTGTTGCTTGCATGAATATGAATTTAGGACTGACTACTTGGAGTTAGATAACCATTTAGAAGACTGATACATTTAAAACACAACTCCTATCACTAAGTCTCAGGAACATTGTAGAAGTTTGGCCAGAAATATTGTAAGAGTATGAGGATCAGGAAGTCTGCTGAAACATGATTTTTTTTACCTATGAGGGAAATCTATACCCATAGCATCTCAACAATATGCCTTAAATAAGTCTTGAACAATAAAAACAACAGTTGACATGACAATAAGGCTGGGGTAAAATCTCCTCTGACCCCATCTTGGTTCAAGAGGTACAGGCAATTAACAACTGCGGAGGAAAGGGGAATATTTATATATTTCAAGTTTACCTTTTATTTATGGAATTAATGCCATGTCATCTCAAATAGTGTGTTTTATATGTTGCCAAATTTTACTCTGCCTGTTTTTTTTCTAGATCTATTTGGTATATATTTACATTGCAAGTGTTATCTATCCCCTTACTCAGTTTCCCTCTCTCCTGGACCTCCCCCTACTCAATCCCCCATCCCCTTGCTTCTATCCCACACACTCTTGCCTACCAGTCCTTGATTCCCCTACACTGGACATCTATTGAATTTTCATAGGCCCAAGGACCTCTCCTCCAATTGCTGCCTAAAAAGGCTGTCTTCTATTCCATATGTAGCTGGAGCCATGTGTACTTCTTGGTTAGTGGCTTAGTCCCTGGGAGCTCTTGGGGCGGGGGGCTCTGGTTGTTTAATATTGTTGTTCTTCCTATGGGGTAACAAACCCCTTCTGCTCCCTCAGTCCTTTTCTTTTCTTTTCTTTTCTTTTCTTTTCTTTTCTTTTCTTTTCTTTTCTTTTCTTTTCTTTTCTTTTCTTTTTTTCTTTTCTTTTCTTTTTTCTTTTTTTTTCTTCCTCCCTCTTCCCTCCCTCCCTCCCTCCCTCTCTCTCTTTCTTTCTTTCTTTTTGTTTTGTTTTTTGAGACAGGGTTTCTCTGTGTAGTCCTGGCTGTCCTGGAACTCACTCTGTAGACCAGGCTGGCCTCAAACTCAGAAATCTGCCTGCCTCTGCCTCCCAAGTGCTGGGATTACAGGCATGTGCCACCGTACCCGGCTAAAAGATATATTTATTGATTATGTGTACAGTGTTCTGTCTGTGTTTGTGCCTGCAGATCAGGTCACTAGATCTTGTTATATATGGTTATGAGCCATCATGTAATTGCTGGAAATTGAACTCAGGACCTCTGGAAGAGCAGACAGTGCTCTTAACCACGGAGCCATCTCTCCAGCTCCAGTCCTTTCTTTAACTCCTCAATTCGGGACCCCACACTCAGTTCAATGGTTGGCTGTGAGCATCCATCTGACTCTGTATTTGTAAGGCTCTGTCAGGGTCTTTCAGGAGACAAGTATATCAGGCTCCTTTTAACAAGCATTTTTTAGCATCACAATAGTGTCAGAGTTTGATGACTATATCTGGGACAAATGGCAAGGTTGTTCAATCTCTGGATGGCCTTTCCTTCAGTTTCTGCTCTGCACTTTGTCTATATGCTTCCATAAGTATTTGGTTCTCATTTCCAAGAAGGACCTAAGTACCCACACTTTGGTCTTTCTTCTTCTTGAGCTTCAATGTGGTCTGTGAATTGTATCACAGAGCTTTTGTGCTGATATACACTTATATCAGTGAGTGCATACCATGTGTTGTGATTGGGTTACCTCACTCAGGATGATATTTTCTAGTTCCATCCATTTGCCTAAGAATTTCCTGAATTCATCCTTTTTATTAGTTGAGAAGTATACCATTGTGTAAATGTACTACATTATCTGTGTCAGTTCCTCTGTTGTAGGACATCTGGGTTCTTTCCAATTTCTGGCTATTATAAATAATGCTGCTATGCACATAGCAGAGCCTGTGTCCTTGTTATATGTTGGAGAATCTTTTGGATATATGCCCAGGAGTGATATAGCTGAGTCCTCAGGTAGTACTATGTTCAGTTTTCTAGGGAACTACCAGACAGATTTACAGAGTGGTTGTACCAGCTTGCAATCTTGCCAACAATGGAGGAGTGTTCCTCTTACTCCATGTCTCTCCAGCCTCTGCTGTCACCTGAGTTTTTGTTCTTAGCCATTCTGAGTGGTGTGAGGTAGAATTTCAGGGTGGTTTTGATTTGCATTTTCCTGATAAATAAGGATGTTGAATATTTCTTCAGGTGCTTCTCAGCCCTTTGAGTTTCCTCAGTTGAGAATTCTCTGTTTAGCTCTGTTCCCCATTTTTAATAGGGTTATTTGTTTCTCTGGAGATGAACTTCTTGAGTTCTTTGTATATATTGGATATTAGCCCTCTATCAGATGTAGGATTGGTAAAGTTCCTTTCTCAGTCTGTTTTTGCAGATTTGTCCTATTGAGATGGTCCTTTGCCTTACAGAAGCTTTGCAATTCTATGAGATCCCATTTGTTGATTGTTGACTGTGATGGTTTGTATATGATTGGTTCAGGAAGTGAACCTATTAGGAGGTGTGGCCTTGTTGGAGTAGGTATGTCATTGTGGGTATGGGCTTAAAACTCTCACCCTAGTTGCCTGGAAATTAGTCTTCCACTAGCAGCCTTCAGATGAAGATGTAGAACACTCATCTCCTCCTGCACCATATCTGCCTGGATGCTGCCATGTTTCTGCCTTGATGACAATGGGCTGAACCTCGGAACCTGTAAGCCAGCCCCAATTAAATGTTGTCTTTTATAAAACTTGCATTGGTCATGGTGTCTGCTCACAGCAGTAAAACCCTAACTAAGACATTGACCTTAGAGCATAAGCCATTGGTCTTCTGGTCAGAAACTTTTCCCCTGTGCACATATGTTCGAGACTTTTCCCCACTTTCTCTTCTATTAGATTCAGTGTACCTGGTTTTATGTGGAGGTCCTTGATCCATTTGGAATTGAGCTTTGTACAGGGAGATAAGAATGGATCAATTTGCATTTTTCTACCTGTTGACCTCCAGTTGAACCAGTACAATTTGTTGAAAATGCTATCTTTTTTCCCCTGGATGGTTTTAGTTCCTTTGTCAAAGTGATAAGGATTGCAAAGTGTGTAGGTTCATTTCTGGGTCTTCAATTCTATTCCATTGACCCACCTACCTGTCACTTTACCAATACCATTCAGTTTTAACATAATTGTTCTGTAGTACAGCTTGAAGTCAGGGATGCTGATTGCCCCCAACCCCTGGCTGAAGTTCTTTTATTGTTGAGAATAGAATTGCTCTTTTTAACTCTATGAAGAATTGAGTTGGAATTTTGATGGAGATTGCATTGAATCTGTAGATTGTTTTTAGTGAGATGACCACAGTTTCACTATATTAATCCTGCCAATCCAAGAGCATGGGAGTTCAATTTCTTTCTTCAGAGACTTAAAGTTCTTGTCATACAGACCTTTCACTTGTTTGGTTAGAGTCATGCCAAGATACTTTATATTATTTTTGGCTTAAATGAAGGGTGTCATTTCCCTTATTTCTTTCTCAGCCTGTTTATCCTTTGAGTATAGGAAGACTACTGATTTATTTGAGTTAATTTTATATATGACCTCCTTGCTGAAGTTGTTTATCTGTTCTAGGAGTTATCTGGTGGAGTTTTTGGGATCAGTTAAGTATACTATTATATCATCTGAAAATAGTGATATTTTGACTTCTTCCTTTCCAATTTGTATCCCTTTGACTTCCTTTTGTTGTCTAACTGCTCTAGGTAGAAATACAAGGGCTATAGATAGGGAGAGAGAAGGCAGCCTTGTCTAATCGCTGATTTTAGTGAGATTGCTTCAAGTTTCTCTCATTAGTTTGATGTTGGCTACTGGTTTCCTGTATATTGCTTTTACTATGTTTAGGTATGAGTCTTGAATTGCTGATCTTTCTAAGACTTTTAACATGAAGGGATGCTGAATTTTGTCAAATGCTTCCTCAGCAGCTAATACAATGATTATGTGTGTTTGTTTATATAGTGGATCACATTGATGGATTTCCGTATATGGAACCATCCCTGCATCCCTACTTGATTGTGTTTTGAATAATCATTTTGATGTGTTCTTGGATTCAGTTTGCATGAATTTTATTGAGTATTTTCCATCAATTTTCATAAGGGAAATTGGTTTGAAGCTCTCTTTCTTTGATGGGTCTTTGTGAGGCTTTGGTATCAGCATCATACCATGGCTTCATAGAACGAGCTGGGTAGTGTTCCTTCTGTTTGTATTTTGTGGAATAGTTTGAAGAGTATTAGGTCTTCTTTGAAGGTCTGATAGAATTCTGCACTAAACACATTTGGTACTGGGCTTATTTGGTTGGGAGGCTTGCTTCTATTTCTTTAGAGGTTTTACTGTTTAGATGATTTATCTGATCCCGATTTAACTTTGGTATTTGGTTTCTGTCTAGAAAATTGTTCATTTCATTCAAATTTTCCAGTTGTGTTGAGAATAGGCTTTTGTAGTAGGATCTAATGATTTTTTAAATTTCCTCAGTTTCTGTTTTTTCTCCCTTTTTATTTCTGATTTTGTTATTTTGGATAATGTCTCTGTGCCCTCTGCATAGTCTAGCTAAGGGTTTATATATCTTGTTGATTTTCTTAAAGAAACAGCTCCTGGTTTTGTTGATTCTTTTTATAGTTCTTTTTGTTTCTACTTGGTTGATTTCAGCCCTGAGTTTGATTATGTCCTGCTCTGTACTCCTCATAGGTATATTTGCTTCTTTTGCTCTAGAACTTTCAGGTATGCAGTCCAGCTGCTAGTGTATGTTCTCTCCAGTTTCTTTTTGGAGGCACTCAGAGCTATGATTTTTCTCTTAGCACTGCTTTCATTGTGCCCCCATAAGTTTGGGTATTTTGTACCTTCATTTTCATTAATTTCTAAAAAGTTATTAATTTCTTTACTTCTTCATTGACCAAGCTATCACTGAGTAGAGTATTGTTCAGCTGCCATGTATATGTGGGGTTTCTTTTGTTTGTGTTGCTATTGAAGACTTCCAATATCTGTTGAGGTCTCATTCATGACTGATTATATGGTCAGTTTTTGAAAAGGTACCATGAGGTGCTGAGAAGAAGGTGTATTTTGATTTAGGATGAAATGGTTTATAGCTATCTGTTAAATCCATTAGATCCATTACTTCTGTTAGTTTCACTGTGTCTCTGTTTACTTTGTGTTTCCACGATCTGTCCATTGATGAGAGTAGGGTGTTAAAGTCTCCCACTATTATTATGTGAGGTGCTATATGTGCTTTGAGCTTTAGTAAAGTTTCTTTTATGAATGTTAGTACCCTTGTGTTTGGAGCATAGATGTTCAGAATTGAGAGTTTTTCTTGGTAGATTTTTTTTCCTTTGACGAGTATGAAGGGTCTTTCCTTATCTTTTTTGATGAATTTTGGTTGAAAGTTGATTATATTTGATATTAGAATGACTACTCCAACTTGTTTCTTGGTACCATTTGCTTGGAAAATTGTTTTCCAGCCCTTTACTCTAAGGTAGTATTTGTCTTTGAGGTGGGTTTCTTGTACATAGCAATACACTGGGTCCTTTTTTACATATCTAGTCAGTCTATGTCTTTTTATTGGGAAATTGAGTTCATCGATGTTAAGAGATATTAAGGAATAGTGATTGCTCCTTCCTATTATTTTTGATGTTATGTTTATATTTGTGTGGCTATCTTTTGGGTTTGTTGAAAGATTACTTTCTTGCTTTTTCTAGGATGTAGTTTCCCTCCTTATGTTGGCATTTTCCATCTATTATCCTTTGTAGGACTGGATTTATGGAGAGATATTGTGTAAATTAGTTTTTATCATGGAATATCTTGGTTTCTACATCTATGGTAATTAAGAGTTTTACTGGGTATCATTGTCTGGGTCAGCATTTGTGTTCACTGAGGCTCTATATGACATCTTCCCAGATCTTCTAGTTTTCATCATCTCTAGTGAGAAGTCTGGATTAATTCTGATAGGTCTGCCTTTATATGTTACTTGACCTTTTCCCCTTACTGCTTTTAATATTCTTTCTTTTTGTGCATTTGGTGTTTTGATTATTATGTGATAGGAGGAATTTCTTTTCTGATTCAATCTATTTTGGAGTTTTGTAGGATTTTTGTCTGTTTATGTGCATCGCTTTCTTTAGGTTAGGGAAGTTTTCTTCTATAATTTTATTGAAGATATTTACTGGCCCTTTAAGTTGGGAATCTTCACTTTCTTCTATACCTATTATCCTTAGGTTTGGTCTTCTCATTGCATTCTGGATTTTCTGCATGTTTTGGGTTAGGAGCTTTTTTCCTTTTACATCTTCTTTGACTGTTATGTCAATGTTTTCTTTGGTATATTCTGCACCTGATATTCTCTCTTCTATACCTTGTATTTTGTTGGTGATGCTATGACTCTTGATCTCTTTCCTAGGTTTTCTATATCCAGGCTTGTCTCCCATTGTGATTTCTTTGTTGTTTCTATTTCCATTTTTTAGATCCTGGATAGATTTATTCAATTCCTTCACCTGTTTGGTTGTGTTTTCCTGTAACTCTTTAAGGGATTTTTGTATTTCCTTTTAAAGTGCTTCTACCTGTTTAGCTGTATTCTCCCGTATTTCTTTAAAGGAAGTATTTATGACCTTCTTAAAGTCTTCTATCATCATCATGAGATGTGATTTTAAATCAGAGTCTTGATTTTCTGGTGTGTTGGGGTATTCAGTTCTTCCTGTGGTGGGAGAAGTGAGTTCTAATGATGCCAAGTAGCCTTTTTTCCCCTCTTCCTTATGTTTTTGCCCTTGCTTTTTGCCATCTGGTTATCTCTGGTGTTAGCTGTTCTTGCTGTCTCTGACTGTGGCTTGTCTGTCCTGCAAGCCTCTGTGTCAGCACTCCTGGGAGACCAGTTCTCTTAGGGAGAAATTTGGGTATAAAGAACTTTGGTATAGGACAAGCTCTGGTGGTATAGACAGATACCAGAAGGATACTGTCCCCACCTTGTTTCTTGTGTCCTGATGGCTTTGAGAGGGTCTCTCTTGGGCCAGGAATTTAAACAGAATTTGTGATCTTACCTGTGCTTGCAGGTGTGCCAGTTCTCCTGGGAGACCAACTCTCTCCTGGTGGTATTTGTGTAGGTAATGCTGTGGCACAGGATCAACTCTGGGTGCATACAGAAACCTGAAGGCTCCTGTCCCAGGCTGCTCTTAGGTTCCTGTGCTCTGAGGGTTCCTGGTAGATCCCTCTGAGCAGTAGTGGTTTTACCTGTGCTTATAGGCTTGTTGGCATTCCTGGGTATGGAGTCCCATGGCATCACTCTGCCAGCCTTAAGGTATTATTGAAAATTAAAGTCATAGATCCTTCTGATTCACAACATGTTGTTTTCCCATGCTGCATACCTTGTGAAATGACTATATCAAGGTACTAAATATATACTTCTTAGATAAAATGCTTATCTTTGTATATGAGGGAAAGATTTAAGATTCACTATTCTTTTCAAGTGTATACTATGGTATGATTAATTTTAGTCATCACATTGTTCCACTACCCTCCATAAATTATTTATCTTCCTAATATAAATAAACCTTGTACCTTTGATTCACTATCTTCTTAAGTCTGTACACTCCTGGTAAATACCATTTTATGCAAATGATAGAGTCTCCTGTTTCAGTGCTTAATAGTTTAATGAATAAGAAAGATGTATAGGTATATGTGTATGTGTATATGATGTATATGTATGTTTATATGTATGTGTATAAGTATGTGTATATGTATGTGATATATATGTATATGGTGTATATGTATATGATGTATATATATGATGTATATGTATATGATGTATATGTATGTGTATGACGTGTATGTATATGTATATGATGTATGTGTATATGTATGCTATGTGTATGTGTATATGATGTATATGTATATGATATATGTGTATATGTATATACATATAGGCTAAGTCTTGTCTGATGATTAAAAGGAATGTGTCTGGCTTCTCAGTCACCAGTCATTTTATGGGCACTGTGTATTCCTATCTCTTTTTTAACTTCTCTTGTCTAAACTTACTAGGAATGATTTCTTTTTTAAAAAATTCATCTTATAGTTCTAGAAGATTCTATTTATAGCAATGAAGGATAAAATGTTCAACAATCATAACCAGCTATAGAGCCTGAAAGCTACAGTGAAAACAAGTCCTTAAATGTGTGCTCACTGATGCAAGGGTTGCGCGAATATTGTGAGAGAACCAACCACTGTCTGATTGAATTTGAGGCCTGCTCAAAAAGATGGGATCCTGGTTGGTGCTGTTAATTTACTAAATACCTGTAGCTAGCTATGCCATAGCCCAGGGTACTAATATTATTACTCTGGTAAAGGTATGTAATAATAAACTGCCCCACAATGAAGTTCTTATCTTCATACCCACAGATTATTGCATTTTTCAATTCTCATCACAGAAGCTCCATTTTGAATATATGGATATTAATATAGAGATCCTTCTAGAACTGTGAAAGCTAGCCAGTAGGGATGAAGAAGCTTCCAGGCAAGTGCCAGCATGATTTCTTTACAGATTCTTTTTTTTATTTTATCTTTTTTTTAATTTTTATTTTCTATATTCTATGTTTACATTCCAAAGGCTTTCCCCTTTCCCAGTTCCCCCCACCATACTTCCCATAATTCCTCTCCCCCCAACTATTCCCCAATCATTCCCCCCCCCCACGATTTCTCTGTTCTGGGTCTACAAAACTGGATCCAATCTTTACAGGCCCAGGGTCCTCTCCTTTCTTCTTCTTGGGAATCATTTGACTTGCTAATTGTGCCTTTGTGAATACTGTTCTTGTTTATTGTATGTGATCCATGAGCTTATAATTAGAGCATTTTACACCCCTCTGCTGGATTAGTGAGTTAATGAAATGACTTGTATTTTTTATTAAAGTTTTGCAAAGAAAAATGTAAAAAAATCATTTTAATTTATCTATTATTACTATTATCTGTGTGTGCATGTGTGTGTGTGTTTGTGTGTGTGTGTGTGTTTGTGTGTGTGTGTGTGTGTGTGTGTGTGTATGTGTGCGCGGGTGCATACATGGCATCCATAGTTTCACAGTGGGTATATAGAAGTCAGAGGACAGTCTTCGTTAGTCAGTTTTCTTCTTCAATCATAGGCTCCATCTTGTCATTGGACTTGGGTAGTTAGGTATATGTAATAAGAACTTTTACCTACAGAGCAACATCTCCAGCCTGATAGTAAAAACTTGGCATCTTTTACTGTGGCATTTTTATTTTTAATGTTTGCTGTCTTTTTAATCTTCCTCTATCTACATTATTTTCTGTAGCAGGGTGGATACAGCCTAGCTATATTGCCATCCATCCATGTGTTCTTAAGACATTGAGTGGTGATCATTAGACTAATGAGCATATTGCTATGGTGTTGAGTGTTAAGATAATCAATAAAAACTCATCATCTTGTTATTTTTCTCACCAAGGCATTAAGTGCCTTAAGTTAAGGGTGGGCACAGTTTGTTCCACCTAAGTTATTACAGAACCAGCAGTTCTTCTTCTGCAGGCACACACTGCAGGGGAGTATGGACTGATACAGCTACTGTGTTAGGTGACAATTTTTCTGTTATTTCAAAAAAGCTTGTTGTGATTCCTGCCTGAGATTTCTGAAAGAGTTTACAACTAAATTGCACGATGATTTTAGAGTCTTTAAGTGTTTCCCCAACATCTTGACTAAATTTGTCAATAGCAGGTGGTACTTGTATTCATCTTCAATTCCAAACATCAAATTCTGGTTGTAGAAGATTCTGTACCAGCTCTCCAGTGGAACATTGCAGGATGTGCAGTGACAACTTTTTACGCTCTGCTTTATATTTGGAGTCTTTAAAAAATTAAATCATTTATACTCCTCCCATCTGTGAACTCTTCTATGACACTTGGATTGGACTCATCCACAGATATAGGGGCCTGGTTTAGACCCACAAATGGGATGCCTTTGCTACTGTACTATATTTCACTACCTTAGAAAAGAAGGGACATCTCAGCACTTTCTTCCCAAAGAAAGGAGTTGCAAAAACAAACCCCCAAAATAACAAAATAAAACAAACAATAAAAAACCCAAATCACAACATTTAATTCCAAGATTATGCCCCTTTGAAACTCATCTTTTAAGGTTTTTAGAGAAGTACATTTTCCCCTCTTTAAAGCTTCACTTAGCTCCAAAATGTAAAGGATCAGTTTATATTTGCTTCTATGGGCCCCAAGCCTGCAAGAAACCATGGTATTGAAGTTCAAGAACTCTGGTGCCTAATGGCATTACTTGTACTTCCCAGTTATCTGCCCAACTTAAGGTTTTCTCTTGGCTTCTTCTATGGATGGAAGTTCCTATGATGAAACAATCATTTGCACTGCTCTTATTTGCAAATGGAGAGACCAACTCATTTCCCAGCACTTAGACTTTATAAATAATAAATCTCTGACCCCAAGCTTCCATATCAACCAACACAGATCATTTCCCAAACCTCTGGAATACATTTGAAATGGCATTAAAATTTCAGGAGGGTTAAAATATTCGTTAGGTGGGAACTCCAGCAGAAGTGCACATATATATTTTTTTCCTTAGATTATTTTTTTCAGAAGTGTTCCATAATACTTTCATCATTGGCTTTTGTGGTTTCTAAAGAACTTTGTGAGTAAAAACAGCATTGAATGGAAACAGATTTAGTTCTACCTATCTCATCAGATAGCTATTGATCTTATTTTAAAAAGCCAAAATTTCATGAAATTGACATTTGGGTTAGATAAAAAGAGGTTATTTCATTGATGCAATTTAATTTAGCTTGACAATATAGTATCATTAATTAACATATTTCTTACTCAAGATTATTTTTACATATGATTATTTATTATTATTCTTTTATACTTTATGTATGTACATAATTTATCAGGGTCATTTTAGCCTCCCTGAATTAGCCTATCTCTTTTCCCTCTCATCCCTATTGAACCTTATAATCTTCCCAACAAGTCTCTTATTCTCAAGTCTTAGTTTAGGTTAGTTCTCTTTTGTTTACAACCTACTAAGTTTAATTAGAGTTGCTTATATGAATATGGGTGGGTGGTTATTTACTGAAGCATGGATAATTTATAGGTGACTATACCACCAAAGCCCGTTTTGTGCAGGTTTTGTCACATTACTCTTAAATGCAATGAAAGTTGTGGCATGAAACATTTATATATTAAAAAGAAGAAATAGCTTGCCACCAGGCCACCAGTAGACAGGCCCAGGTATGCAGACTTAATCTGTGACTACCATTGCTCGGGTGGAAATCTGCCAGGCTCGTGCCACTAGCCAGGGTCAGGGAGGCAGCTTGGTGGGACATCTACATGACCACTGGCCATGCACCAACGCAGTTGGGAACTGCCTTCCCTGAGGTCCTCTCAGCACTCGCAGCGGGAGTCGGTCTCCATCTTGCCACCTGGTCATTGGTAGAGAACCAACAGGCAGGCCCAGCCTCACAGGAGGTTTAAACACCACCCAGTGACAACAAGGCCAACTAATGCCAGAGATAACCAGATGGCAAAAGGCAAATGTAGGAACGTTACTACCAGAAATCAAGGCAGTATGGCAGCATCCGAACCCAGTTCACTGACAACAAGAAGTCCTGGATACCCCAAAACACCAGAAAGCAAGCTTTGTATATAAAATCACTGGTCAGGATGCTGATAGCAGAACACATAGATAAATCTCTTAAAGAAATACAGGAGAAAATGGATCAAATGTTAGAAGGCCTTACAAGGCAAACACAAAAATCAATTAAAGAAATTCAGGAGAATATGAACCAAAAAATAGAAGCCAATAAGGAGGAAATACAAAAATCACTTAAAGAAATACAGGAGAACGTGGGCGAACAAGTAGACGTTATGAAAGAGGAAACACAAAAATCTCTTAAAGTATTACATGAAAACACAAACAAGCAAGCGAAAGATCTGAGCAAATCCATCCAGGTTCTAAAAACAGAAGTAGAAACAACTAAGAAATCGCAAAGGGAGACAACTTTGGAGATAGAAAACCTTGGGAAGAAATCAGGGGCCATAGATGCAAATATCAACAATAGAATACGATAGAAGAATCTCAGATGCCGAAGATAACATAGGAACCATTGATTCAACAGTCAAAACAAAAAACAAAAAACAAAAAACAAAAACAAACAAACAAACAAACAAACAAAAAAAAAAACCCAAAAAATGCAAAATGCAAAAACCTTGTAACCCAAACATCCAGGAAATCCAGGACACAATGAGAAGACCAAACCTAAGATTTTAGATAGGAGAGTGAAGATTTATAAACTAAAGGACCAACAAATATCTTCTACAAAAGTATGGAAGAAAACTTCCCCAAACGTAAGAGAGAGATGCCCATGAGTATACAAGAAGCCTAGAGAACTCCAAACAGACTGGACCAGAACAGAAATACCTCCTGTCACATAATAATCAAAACCCCAAATGTACTAAACAAAGAAAGAATATTAAAGGCGGTAAGAGAAAAAGGCCAAGTAACATATAAAGGAAGACCTATAAAATTACACCAGACTTCTCACCTGAGACCATGAAAGCTAGAAGATCCTGGGCAGATAACATGCAGACTTTAAGAGAACACAAATTTCAGCCCAAACTACTATAACCCGCAAAACTCTCAATTTCCATAAATGGAGAAACCAAGGTATTCTATGACAAAACCAAATTTGCAAGTTATCTTTCCACAAACCCAGCCCTACAAAGGACAATAGGGGGAAAACACCAACACAAGGAGGGAAACTACACCCCGGAGGAAGCAAGATAAAAACCTCATCTCATCAAACCCAAAAGAAAATAACCTCTCAAATATAAAAAAATAATTTCAAAAATGTCAGGAAGTAATAATTACTATTCCTTAATATCTCTTAACATCAATGGACTCTATTCCCCAATAAAAAGATATAGACTAACAGACTGGATACGGAAACAGGACCCTAACATTTTGCTACATACAGGAAACACATCTCAGAGTCAAAGATGAACATTACCTTAGAGTAAAAGGCTGGAAGACAATTTTACAAGCAAATGGTCTCAGGAAACAAGCTGGAGTAGTCATTTTAATATCAGAAAAAAGTGACTTTCAACCAAAAGTCATCAAAAGAGACATGGAAGGTCACTTCTTGTTGGTCAAAGGGAAAATCCACCAAGAAGAACTCTCAATACTGAACATCTATGTTCCAAATGCAAGGGCACCCTCATTTGTAAAAGAAACTTTACTAAAGCTCAAAGAATACATTGCACCTAACTGACTTCAACACTCCACTCTCCTCAATGGACAGATCAGGAAAGAAGAAACTAAACAGGGACAGAGTGAAACTAATTAAAACTTTGGACCAATTGGATTTAATATATATATATATATATATATATATATATATATATATATACATGTATACACACACACACACACACACACACACACACACATATATATATATATAACATTTCATCCTAAAGCAAAAAATATCCCTTTTTCTCAGCACCACATGGTAACCTCTCCAAAATTGATCATATAATTGGTCACAAGACAAATGTCAACAAATACAAGAAGATTGAACTAATCCCATGCCTCCTATCCGATCAATATGGAGTAAGAGTGGCCTTCAATATCAACAAAAACAACAGAAAGCCCACATACTCATGGAAATTGAACAATACTCTACTCAATGACACCTTGGTCAAGAAAGAAATAATGAAAGAAATCAAAGACTTTTTAGAATTTAATGAAAATGAAGGTACAACCTACCCAAATCTATGGGACACAATGAAAGCAGTGCTAAGAGGAAAACTCATAGCCCTGAGTGCCTCCAAAAAGAAAGTGGAGAGAGCATACACTAGCAGCTTAACAGCACACCTGAAAGCCCTGGAACAAAAAGAAGCTAATTCACCCAGGAGAAGTAGAAGACAGGAAATCATCAAACAAAGGGCTGAAATCAATGAAGTAGAAACAAAGAGAACCATACAAAGAATCAACAAAACCAGGAGCTGGTTCTTTGAGAAAATCAACAAGATAGATAAACCCTTAGCCAGACTATCCAAAGGGCACAGAGACAGTATCCAAATTAACAAAATTAGAAATGAATAGGGGGCTATAACAACAGAAACTGAGGAAATTCAAAAGATCATCAGATCCTACTACAAAAGACTATACTCAACACAACTGGAGAACTGGAGGAAATGGACAATTTCCTAGACAGATACCAAATACCAAAATTAAATCAGCATCAAGTAGATCAGCTAAACAGTCCCATAACCCCCAAAGAAATAGAAGGGGTTATAGAAAGCCTCCCAACCAAAAAAAGTACGGGACCAGATGGTTTTAGTGCAGAATTTACCAGTCCTTCAAAGAAGACCTAACACCAATACTCTTCAAACTATTCCACAAAATAGAAACAGAAGGAACACTGCCCAACTCATTCTTCGAAGCCATAATTATGCTGATATCAAAACCACACAAAGATACAACAAAGAAAGAGAACTACTGGCCAATCTCCCTTATGAACATCGATGCAACAATACTAAATAAAATTCTTGCCAACTGAATCCAAGAGCACATCAAAACGATCATTCACCATGATCAAGCAGGCTTCATCCCAGGCACGCAGGGATGGTTCAATATACAGAAATACATCAATGTAATCCACTACATAAACAAACTAAAAAGAAAAAAACCCACATGGTCATCTCATTAGATGCTGAAAATGCATTCGACAATATCCAGCATCCTTTCATGATAAAAGTCTTAGAAAGAGCAGGAGTTCAAGGCCCATACCTAAACATAGTAAAAGCAATATACAGCAAACCAGTAGCCAATATAAAACTAAATGGAGAGAAACTTGAAGCAATTCCACTAAAATCAGGGACTAGACAAGGCTGCCCTCTCTTTCCATATTTTTTCAATTAGTACTTGAAGTTCTAGTGAGAGCAATTAGACAACATAAAGAAGTCAAAGGGATATAAATTGGAAAGGAAGAAATCAAACTATCATTATTTGCAGATGATATGATAGTATACTTAAGCGACCCAAAAAGCTCCACCAGCGAATTCCTATAGCTGATAAACAACTTCAGTAAAGTTGCTGGTTATAAAGTCAACTCAAGCAAATCAGTAGCCTTCCTATACTCAAAGAAGAAGCAGGCTGAGAAAGAAGTTAGTGAAATAACATCCTTCACAATAGCCACAAACAACATAAATTATCTTGGCGTGACTCTAACCAAACAAGTGAAAGATCTGTATGACAGGAACTACAAGTCCTTGAAGAAAGAAATCAAAGAAGACCTCAGAAGATGGAAAAATATTTTATGCTCTTGGATTGGCAGGATCAATATAGTAGAAATGGCCATCCTTGCCAAAAACAATCTATAGATTCAATGCAATCCCCATCAAAATCCCAAATCAATTCTTCATATCTAGAAAGAGCAATTCTCAAATTCATCTGGAGTAACAAAACCCAGGATAGCTAAAACTATTCTCAACAATAAAAGGACTTCTGGCGGAATCAATATCCCTGACCTCAAGCAGTGCTACAGAGCAATTGTGTTAAAAACTGCATGGTATTGGTACAGCAACAGGCAAGTAGATCAATGGAATAGGATTGAAGACCAAGAAATGAACCCTCAGAGTTATTGTCACTTGATCTTTGATAAAGGAGCTACAACCATCCAGTGGAAAAAAGATAGTCTTTTCAACAAATGGTGCTGGTTAAATTGGAGGTCAACATGCAGAAGAATGCGAATTGACCCACTCTTATCTCCTTGCACTAAGATCAACTCCAAGTGGATCAAGGACCTCCACATAAAACCAGACACACTGAAACTAATAGAAAAGAAACTGGGGAAGACCCTGGAGAACATGAGCACAGGGGCAAATTTTCTGAACAGAACACCAATAGCTTATGTTCTAAGATCAAGAATTGACAAATGGGACCTCACAAAATTACAAAGTTTCTGTAAGGCAAAGGACACTCTCAGAAGGACAAAATGGCAACCAACAAATTGGGAAAAGATCTTCACCAACCCCACATCTGACAGAGGGCTAATATCCAATATATACAAAGAACTCAAGAAGTTAGACCCCAAATAACCTATTAAATATGCCTATTTAATAGGTTCAAATAGGTTCAAATAGAATCAAATAACCTTATTGAAATTGTGGTACAGAGCTAAACAATTTTCACCAGAAGAAATTCGGATGGCTGAGAAGCACCTTAAGAGATCTTCAACATCATTAGTCATCAGGAAAATGCAAATCAAAACAACCCTGAGATTCCACCTCACACCAGTCAGAATGGCTAAGATTAAAAACTCAGGAGATAACAGGTACTGGCAAGGATGTGGAGAAATTAGGAACACTCCTCCACTGTAGGTGGGATTGCAAGGTGGTACAACCACTCTGGAAATCAGAAAATTGGGCATGACACTTCCAGAGGACCCTGTCATACCACTCCTGGGCATATACCCAGAGGATTCCTCCTGCATAGAATAAAGACACATGCTCCACTATGTTCATAGCAGCCTTATTTATAATAGCCAGAAGTTGTAAGTAGCCCAGATATCCCTCAAAGTAGGAATGGATACAGAAAATTTGGTATATTTATACAATGGAATACTACTCAGCAATGAAAAATAATGAATTCATGCAATTTGTAGGCAAATGTTTGGATCTGGAAAATATCATCCCAAGTGAGTTAACCCAATCACAAAAGACTACACATGAAATGCAATCACTGATAAGTGGATATTAATGAGCCCAGAAGCTCTGTATACTCAAGGCACAATTAGCAAGTTAAAGGATTCCCAAGAAGAAAGGAAGGAGAGGACCCTGGTCCTAAAAAGACTGGATCCAGTTTTGTTGGAGAGTACCAGAACAGAGAAATGGTGGGGGGGATTGGGGAATAGGTGGGGGGGGGGAAGAGGACTTATGGGACATATGGTGAGTGGGGAACTGGGAAAGGGGAAAACCTTTGGAATGTAAACAAAGAATATAGAAAAAATATAAAAAAAAGAATACAGATAATATGGTCATCTGTATTAAAAACATAAGTCACTCTGATGCAATAAGCTTTATTATATTGTGGATATGTTTATCTCAGTCTGAAGGAGTCTAGACCTGACTTACTGTACAATATGTGAAGGGTTTCTTTACTTCTGTGTGTACTGTTTGCCTAATTAATAGAAAAGAATAGATTTTCCTTCTTGTCCCTCACCTTTCATTTAAAAATACAATAAGAATGCATGATACTATATTTCAACCTATTTTCTTATAAAAATTATTTTATTCTTCAAAAAGTACTACTTACCATGAAATAGTAATGTTAAGTAGCCTTATACCAAAATGCAAGAGATTTGGCGATTTTTTTTTCTGTTTTGACTTTTTTTTTAAATTTTTATTTTCTATATTCTATGTTTACATTCCAAAGGCTTTCCCCTTTCCCAGTTCCCCCCTCCCTATGTCCCATAATTCCTCTCCCCCACGATTGTTGTACGTAAAAGCTCCTCTCTCTCTCCAAGTAGGTATACCTAGAGTTAAGCAGAAAACAAACGTGTTTCTTTGGACAGCTCTAAAAAGTAAGGAATAAAATGAGATTATCAGACTGGCAGCTTCAGGTCAGGAGCAGCTTAGTCCAAGTCAGATACCCTCAGAAGACCCAGAGTCCATGGGTACAACTCAAAGGTAAGAAACTGAAGCCCTCCAAGAGTTTGTAACTAGGAAACAGTTATGTTTTGGAAAATACTCAAATTCCTGATTTGTTCATAAAATCATACCCACTTACTCCCTCTTGGTGATACAATAACTGAATGTGCCAAACAAAACACTCCAATAAGTTAAAACAGTTTAAACTGTTTGATTTACTTTGAATTAATTAGTTCAAACATATACAAAAGATTGGCTTTGTCTGGGCCTATAGGATTATGTTCATATTTTTATATCCATTGGAATTCTGAAATGAATTGAGCATTTGCTTATCTCCCTGAAAAAACCAGACAGCTCTTCTGATCACCTTCTGAAAATATTTGTTAACATGCAAACACTAGTCATCGCTGTAATTGAAAACCTTTAAAAACTACTCAACAAAATCAGGATGGGAGCCAGAAATCTTGGCCCTTCTGCAATGTTTCCTCTGTTGTTTCTATGTGACTACTGTAAAATATCTTTTTTTTTACAAAAGGTTTTTAATCTGTCATCTTCCAAATTAACATTAGAAGATCAGAAAGAAAGACAAGAAATAGTCTGCTTCCCCAAAAATACAGAGAATTTGTTTTGTCTGTTTATCTTTCTTTGTATTGCCAGATGCTTCTGTACAGTGGTATCATGTACAGCTGTTATTTTCATGACAGATGTGCTGAGGATGAAACTTGCTCCCCTCTGTAGTTCACCTGCTGCTGAGACTGCTCTCACTCCTTTATAGTCTCTTATTTGCTCAGACCTAACATTTATGAGAACTGCCCTTTTTTTATAACTATGTATTACTTAATAAAAATGCTGCAGTGGCATGCTGTGAACGATTGAAGGATATGCTTCCTTCTAAGGGAGGTTTAATGGCACATATATATGGGAACAGAAATGGACAAGGCCCTCTTAAGAGCAAGGATCATGACATTTACTTTGTTTTATTTTCATAGAACATCTAATGTAATGAAGAGACACGGAGCAAGAGACTAACAAATCTTTAGTGGTTTGGAATGAACATTTCGAGCTGTGTTCCTGATATCAGCTGATAATGGATTTTTCTGGACATAGGCAACATCCTCCAGGCATGTTTTCCATGCAAAGAGCAATGGTGGAGTTATTTTAATGGTTTCAGACAAACAATGCCGTAGCATAGTTCAATTATAGATGGCCAGCAATGCAGCCAGTCATATTTTATTATTTAAACAGACATTTACAGCACTATCTCTCAGACACAATGAGAAGCAAGATGTGTTCCCTGTCTCCAGGGGGCAAACTATCCAATCCTCCAAGTCAGCTACAAGGACATTTTTATACAGAAATCTTATAGAAACAACATTTTGATACAGTTGAATATATCTTTTATTTCAAAAATTACAGGCAAATCTTGAACAGTAAGTTGATGTGGTTGCCTTATTTAGAATGTATTATTTGCATAGATTTCCCCCCAAATGTTTATTTGGCCAGTTTATTGTTCACATAAAGGATTTTTAATCTTTCTACACTAATGTGTGTGAGTAGAGTCCACCGGGTGGTAAACAATCTAAGTAAGTTCTCACTCAATATTAACCTTTTCAAAGAAGAGGTAGCCATCGAACATAACATTTCTTTGCATCGTGTTTCATAGGACATTATTTTGAAATATATTTGAATGCCTTCACATTTGAAAGTAAGGATGGTACAGGCTGAATGTTTGTGTCATGATACAGTTCTAATGCTCAAGATGATGATGTTGTGGGGAAGAGCTTTGGGAAACAGAACTGTCTAGAGGGCAGAGTTTTCAGGAATGGGATTGGTCTCTTTATAACGGATCCATGAGAACTCCCAGGTATCTACTAGCTCACACTGAGCAGGCAGTTCCCTGTGAATCACAAAGTCAGTCTTTCATTAGAATCTGAATCTGTTAATGCTTCAATCCAAGCCTTCTCTCTCAGTCAGGGCACCAATAAATTAATTTTGGTTGTTCTAGGATGCCCAAGTTAAAGGATTCTAGAAAGAGCCCCAAAGTGACTAATTCAAAAGTCCAGAAATTGGCCTTTAGGTTTTGGAAATTGATAAAAATTCTTGGATGATGATAGTATTTTAGTAGCAGGAGATTGACTACGCTTATTATTTTGTTTGCATTTGAACAAATGTTTTGTGGTTAAGGAAAAAAATATTTTATGGTTGTGAGCCTAGCCTTTAACGGCTGAGCCATCTCTCTAGCCCAACACCAATAGCTTATGCTCTAAGATCAAGAATTGACAAATGGGACCTCATAAAATTACAAAGTTTCTGTAGGGCAAAGGACACTGTCAGAAGGACAAAACGGCAACCAACAAAGTGAGAAAAGATCTTCACCAACTCCACATCCGACAGAGGCCTAATATCCAATATATACAAAGAACTCAAGAAGTTAGACCCCAAAGAACCAAATAACCCTATCAAAAAATTGGGTACAGAGCTAAAAAAAGAATTTTCACCAGAAGAAATTCGGATGGCCTAGAAACACCTTAAGAGATGTTCAACATCATTAGTGATCTAGGAAATGCAAATCAAAACAACCCTGAGATTCCACCTCACACCAGTCAGAATGGCTAAGATTAAAAACTCAAGAGACAACAAGTGCTGGCGAGGATGTGGAGAAACAGGAACACTCCTCCACTGTTGGTGGGATTGGTAAAACCGTTCTGGAAATCAGTTTGGCGGTTCCTCAGAAAATTGGGCATGTCACTTCCAGAGGACCCTGTCATACCACTCCTGGGCATATACCCAGAGGATTCCCCTGCATATAATAAAGACACATGTTCCACTATGTTTATAGCAGCCTTGTTTATAATAGCCAGAAATTGGAAGGAGCCCATATATCCCTCAAAGTAGGAATGGATACAGAAAATGTGGTATATTTATACAATGGAATACTACTCAGCAATTAAAAATAATGAATTCATGCAATTTGTAGGTAAATGGTTAGATCTGGAAAATATCATCCTAAGTGAGATAACCCAATCACAAAAAGAATACACATGAAATGCAATCACTGATAAGTGGATATTAATGAGCCCAGAAGCCCTAAATACTCAAGGCACAATTAGGAAGTCAAATGATTCCCAAGAAGAAGAAAGGAGAGGACCCTGGGCTTGAAAAGATTGGATCCAGTTTTGTAGACCCAGAACAGAGAAATCATGGGGAGGGGGATGAATGGGGAATAGTTGGGGGGGAGAGGAATTATGGGACGTATGGTGGGGGGGAACTGGGAAAGGGGAAAGTCTTTGGAATGTAAACAAAGAATATAGAAAATAAAAATTAAAAAAGGAAAAAAATGATATGTGTTACTATAGCAATCTCATGTATGCTGATGCTCTGAATTTAAATGTTTTGCAATCATAATTTAAACACATTAACATTTAAAATATTGATATGATTTGCCAGACCCTTGGTAGACACTCCACATTTTATTATGGTATTTTGAGTGGAAAAGTGAGGAGTGAAATTAGAATTGTATTGTTCTGCATATTGAAAATATATTTAGATACTGCTACTTAAATTATCTTTAAGTGGCATCTAAAGAGATTGTGGATACTCCAAATGTTCAGAAAAAAAAAGAATAACGTTATGCATTCTTTACAACTCTGTAATAGCACATAATCTTTGTCAAAATTTAAGTACAAGCTTGGTATCTATAAATTTGATATCCTGAGGTGTTAAGAACTTTCTGAAATACCAAAACATAATTGTCTAGATGAGCCAGCATGAGATCTAGTTTGAGAATTAATGTTTCATTCAGCCATTTTTATTTAACAAGTATTTATCAATTGCTTTCTGTCTGTCAAGCAATATTTTAAAAGCCATTAATAGAGTGCTTATTAAGAGAAAGCTTGTTGATCTCAGTTATTCTTTCCTCTTCGTGTCATTCTACACCTTTTCCAGCAGTCCTGTCTATGGAGATTTGAGACTAATAGGTGATATAACTAGAAATTACTGAACTTATGAATATGTGAGTTTAAGGCACTGTTAGGTGCTATCAGAACACATACAGGATTCACTATTTATTAGTTTTCAAATGCACTAAATAATAACATTCTTTATTAAATATTTTGAGTTGGTAACTATATATAAAATTATCATTAAATTCACTTAATGCCATGACTATTTTAATGAATCATATTTATAAAGTATTTTTTTCAGCCTATACAAGAGGAAAAATTTTTTCTTTTACCCATCTTAGATTCATCAACTGAAGCCCTGTGATTAGACTGCTATAAGACCTATTAACAGACAGAAAGCTTACAGGTTTATTGAATATACATTTTGTGTGACTGTGAAGCCCAGATTCAAAGAAATAGTGAAGGTTGAGTATTTGGTGGAGTATGGGAAAGGTGGAGGGCAGATAGGGCTTTGAGAGGAGGAGTGAACTAGAGCTTTGTGGCAGGCCTGTTCTCTCAGAATTCTCTGTACTTTTAGGTGTTCAGGGAGCATATGTTCCTTTCTTCTTCCTTTATTGGTTACCTGCTTCAGGGAACCAAGAAGATCACAGACCTTCCTGTGCCTAATGGCTCTCTCAGGCCTTCATTTTAATTATGTAATACATTAAAGCATCAAGTTTTGAGATAAAACACTGTGAATTGTTTGACCTCCTTCAGCCACTTATCTCTTGTGTAGTTAATGAGGTTCTACTATATTTTTATCATAAGGACAAGAGCAATAATGAAAACAAATATGACTTTTGGCCCATGAAAATCACAGCATGATGTAAACCTTTTCCCTGCATTAGTTTCATAGCATCTTATAGACTGTTAGAAAATATCTTTTGAGATTTCAACAAAATACATGGTACAAATTATATCAGAAAGGCAATTTGTGTCTGTGTCTAAAAAGCAATTTTTTGAATATATTGTTTCATTCATCAATTCAAAGCATACATATGAGCACATGCACATGGGTGCATATAAGAGAGAGGGGATAGAGGGAGAGAGAGAGAGAGAGCGAGAGAGAGAGAGAGAGAGAGAGGGAGGGAGAGAGATTTGTTATAATATTCTATAACTGGATTACTAGCTGTGTGCAGGGAATTTTAAATGAGATTTTCTATGTGCCTGTGCACCAATAGGTATATACAGCAAGATTGATATTTTATTTTATTTTCAGCTCCATGTCTTCATTTTAATAATTTCTATTGAATGTCTCAGGTTTTAAATCTATTTTCTTTTAAAATATTAATAATCTGATGCCAGTGTTAGAATTATTGAAAAGTAATTTTTATGAATTGTATTAATTTGAATCTTTAAAGCATTATAATTGAACATATTATATGGGATGTACTGCAGTTTTTCATACACACATGTGGTACATAATGTTCAAGTCAGGATAATTTAAATTAGCACTTGTCAACTATTTCTTTATACAAAAAACGTTAGATTTCTAGATCAGTTGTATTATTTATGAAATATTAATAAAGATGAATATTGGACTATTGTGATGAAGTTTTCTTCCCTTAAATATGTGAATGATTCATTCATTGGGTACAGATCATGAATGCCTAGGTCCAGGCTAAGTGTTCAACATAACCTATGAATTATCCCACTTAGAGACACTGTGTTCTTTTACTACTATGAAATGGCTCCTTCACTAATAAGGGAAATTTTAATGTGTTTATCATTTTGATACTTCAAATTTTCCTTATAGCACATTTTTCTCTATGTCTTACTGGTGGTTATCATGTTCCATCTCTTTGCTTACATTCATCTGGTTGACACCAAGTTCCTATGGCTTTGGAATATTTAGATTCCTATGACAGTAATATCATTGTTCATAAAAATAAGTTAAAAGTAATGAGACAAAAAAATCCTAGTAAGGTTAATCTTGAGTATACAGAAACAAAAGACAAAAAACTCAATTCACATAATGAATATAATCTATGCTATGAGTGAGAAAGCATCTCTTGGCTAATAAAAGAAAACCTATAACAGCATACTCTACAACTAGGTCTTAAAATATTTTGTATTAACTCTTTGGAAATTCCCACACATACAGAATTTACTTTGATCATATCCACCCCCACTCTCCACCTCAAATATTTCTCAGAATCCCTCTAACAACTCCCTCCCAATTTTATGTCTTCAGTGAACTTAGTAC
The DNA here is from genome assembly GCA_964023405.1 of Apodemus agrarius. Taxonomy (NCBI): domain Eukaryota; kingdom Metazoa; phylum Chordata; class Mammalia; order Rodentia; family Muridae; genus Apodemus; species Apodemus agrarius. The sequence goes on along the minus strand of OZ030014.1, from coordinate 112,355,704 downwards.
TGTCAGTGCAAACATGCATGTAGTACCATCCACTGGGATGTGAGCAACCTATCACTCACTCTTTGAAGAAAACTGACTGCCCTCACCCAGTTGCCATAAGCTGTCCATGTCTCCTCAAGCAGAGGTAGGGCTTTGTGAGTCTTTCCACCCACATTGGAATTTTATTGACTTGATCTATAGTTCTTGTACAGTTGCAAAGGTTATACATAATCAAGATGTATAGTTTAGAATGTTTCAAAAATTTCCAGAATTTAAAGTCTCTTTCTTAGTGCTGCCTTTAAAAATAGAAAGATTTACAAACGGAAAGAAGACTCAGTTGGATAAAAGAGTTTGCTGCTAAGCCTGCGGATCTAGATCTTATTGACATGGAAGGAGAAAAAAAATCACATTGTACACTCAGCAGTCAGGAATACTGTGGCACCTTACTCTACACATGTATACAATAAATGTAATAAAAAATAATTTAAACCAAAAATAGGTAGGAGAGAGGATTATATAAAATTCACTGCTGACTATATTTTATTACTTTAAAAGTAATAAATTAAGTATTTAAGAAATACAAAATATTGTATTCATGATTATATGTATGTGTTTTTCTAATAAAGACTAGAGACATTGAGCTAATTTATATCATTTTAGGAATTCACAGCTAAGCACTGACAATGAATCACATTGGAATAACTGCGATTTAATAGGACAAAATGTAGTGACTGTGACCATGGTTCTTCATCCTAATAATGGGACAATTAGTCATGATATTTATATAAGATGCCTTCAGCATGCACCAAAGGCTATTTTAATAAAAAAAGGATTTTTATGTTATTGATATGGAAGAGGTGCTTAGTGCCAATTTTTAAGAGGATTAAGAAGAGTTCAGTGCTGAAAATTGGATTTCATTTTAATGAAAGAGTGGATTAAAGTAGCACTGCTGGAAATATAAAACCATGTGGATTGATAGCAAAGTTGAGGGGCAATCAGGCAGTGCTCTGTACACAGACTGTCAGCATAGCTCTAGACTACATAGTAATGAGGGTTCTTGAAGAAACATGCTCAATGGTTTGTTTTCTCCATAAACTAGCTAAAACAGAAATTTCAAATACTGGCAAATTCCCACGTACTTTGGAATGAAAGACAAGTACAACAATGGTTAATATTAAAACAACATGATTTATAAAAAGCACTTTAAATTGTTTTGCTATTCTCTGTCATTCATGACTAAGGAATTTCTGGAGCAAACTCAAAAATTGAAAGTTGGTAAGTATAGACTATTGGTAAAGTTTTGTGTAGTACACAAGGACCTTAATTTGATTCTAAGCACCATAGTAAATGGATAACTAACAAAATTACAAAGAGAATAAGTAAGCAAACAAATAACTATTGAAAGTTACGATATGAATTCAAAAGATAAATACATAGCGGTAAGGAGAATAGTTGTTTTTCATGAGTTTTTCTCCTAACTGTTAAAACTTTCTTTACTAATGTTCCATGGGGGAATTCTTTCTAAAATCCCTGAATATCAGAACTATAGAACAATGTTCTATAACACACTTATAAATGGTAACCTTTATAAGCATCATAAAGACTTCACTTTATGAAATATACTTATTTAATATATATATATTTGGCAGTATATAAATCTCTCTATATACATACATTTCATTCTACTAGAAATTCATTTTACAATTATTTAGAAATAAATCTAGTAAAAAATATTAATGGCAAAAATAAAAGAAAAATATAAATATAAATTTTGGATTTATAATAAAGTTACATATCTTTGATGTCTCTCATTTAATTACTCATTGTGGACTCTTTCTAAAGAGGCAGAAATAGTAAGTAGAGTATATATACATACATACATACATATATATGTGTGTGTGTGTGTGTGTGTGTGTGTGTGTCTACATATTTCCCCCCACCCATATGGACCATTCTAGAAAATTGCCAGCATAAAGAGTTTGTAGATAATCACAATAGATAAACCAGTTGTTTACAAGCATAGTAGATAAGATACTTGGACTGGACATGATTCTTCCAGAGGACCCTGCCATACCATTCCTGGGCATATACCTAGAAGATTCCCCAGGATGCAATAAGGATACATGCACCACTATGTTCATAGCAGCCCTATTTATAATAGTCAGAAGCTGGAAAGAACCCAGATGTCCCTTAATGGAGGAATGGATACAAAAAATGTGGTATACATAAACAATGGAATACTATTCAGCCATTAGAAACAATGAATTCATGAAATTCTTAGACAATTGGATGGAACTGGAGAACATCATACTAAGTGAGGTAACTCAGTCTCAAAAGAATACCCATGGTATGCACTCACTGATAAGTGGTTATTAGCCTAGAATCTTGGACCACCAAAGACACAATCCACATACCAAATGATGTCTGACAAGAAGAAAGGAGTGGTCACTGGTTCTGGAAAGGCTTAATGCATCCGTGTAGGGGAATACCAGAACAGGGAATTGGGAAGGAGTGGATGGTGGAAAAGGGGGAGGGAAAAGGGCATGTGGGACCTTTGGGGGGTGGGAAACCAGGAAAAGGGAAATGAAATGTAAATAAAGAATATATCCAATAAAAATAAAAAAATAAAAAAATATTATCTAAAAAAAAAAAAAGATACCTGGACTGAAATAAAAGAAGTCTTGTTGAGAGCCTGTGGCTAACACTACCTCTGGGATGTTAGTGTCAGAACTAAATTTAATTGGAAAACATCATTTGGGGCCTAGAGAATTAGAGGAAAAGACTCATACACATAGTAGAGACAGAACATGTTCACATTGCTTTATTCAGGGTACAGTTACTTGGAGGGATGTAGATAGGAAAAGGAAGTAGGGGAGGAAACATCCACTGGATACCTGGACAGATAACCGGGTATCTTTTGGACTCCAGGGGCTCAAGGAGACAGGTTGCAAACATTTATGATGTACAGATTATCCTCAAATGGGGAAAAGTGACAACAGTCCCTGCTATCCTCACTTCATCATGGCTAGTACTATGCATGCAAAGCTACTAGTTTAGGTTTAAATATGCTTCATCTATGAAATTCTTATTTAACAACTATTGTGTGTGAATTGGAAATTAATTTTATGTAAAAGTTTTTGAAACTGCTGAATGCCATGCTAGAATTTTAGAAATTGAAATGTTAGAAAGTTCTAGCCTGCCTTCAATCAGGTGGTAGACATTGTGAGATTACATAATTTTCTATGTAGATAATCTATTTAATAGTGAAGAATTAAGACAATAATTAGCCACATGGTATCACAGATCATTAAAAATATACTCTGTTCCTGCCCTCAATAATTTCTATTAGGGTACTTATAACAAGATGAATGACTTCAAGTCTTTATTCCCATTAATAACTCTGACTCACCAAATGATTTTATGTTTTTCACTTCATTGTTCTTCTGGTTTCCTTAATATTAATGTTAGGTGAATTTATTATAAATTGCTAACACCACCTGAAAGCCCTGGAACAAAAAGAAGCTAATTCACCCAGGAGAAGTAGAAGACAGGAAATCATCAAACTAAGGGCTGAAATCAATCAAGTAGAAACAAAGAGAACCATACAAAGAATCAACAAAACCAGGAGCTGGTTCTTTGAGAAAATCAACAAGATAGATAAACCCTTAGCCAGACTAACCAGAGGACACAGAGACAGTATCCAAATTAATAAAATTAGAAAGGAAAAGGGAGATATAACAACAGAAACTGAGGAAATTCAAAAAATGATCAGATTTTACTACAAAATCCTATACTCAACACAACTGGAGAATCAGGAGGAAATGGACACTTTCCTAGACAGATACCAAATACCAAAATTAAATCAGGATCAAATAGATTAGGTAAACAGTCCCATAACCCCTAAAAAATAGAAGGGGTTATAGAACGTTTTCTAACCAAAAAAAGTACGGGACCAGATGGTTTTAGTGCAGAATTCTTTCAGACCTTCAAAAAAGACCTAACACCAATACTCTTTAAACTATTTCACAAAATAGAAATAGAAGGAACACTACCCAACTCGTTCTACGAAGCCAAAATTACACTGATACGAAAACTACACAAAGATCCAACAAAGAAAGAGAACTTCAGGACAATTTCCCTTATGGATATCGATGCAAAAATACTATATAAAATTCCTGCCAACCGAATCCAAGAACACATCAAAATGATCATCCACCATGATCAAGAAGGCTCCATCCCAGGGATGCAGGGATGGTTCAATATACGGAAATCCATCAATGCAATCCACTACATAAACAAACTCAAATAAAGTCACATGATCATTTCATTAGATGCTGAAAAAGCATTTGACAAAATTCAGCATTCTTTCATGCTAAAAGTCTTAGAAAGAACAGGGATTCAAGGCCCATACCTAAACATAGTAAAAGCAATATACAGCAAACCAGTAGCCAATATCAAACTAAATGGAAAGAAACTGGAAGCAATCTCACTAAACTCAGGGACTAAACAAGGCTGCCCTCTCTCTCCAAATCCTTTCAATATAGTACTTGAAGTTCTAGTGAGAACAATTAGACAACATAAGGAAGTCAAAAGGATACAAACTGGAAAGGAAGAAAGTCAAACTATCACTATTTGCAGATGAAATGATAGTATACTTAAGGGATCCAAAAAACTCCACAAGAGAACTCCCACAGCTGATAAACAACTTCAACAAAGTGGCTGGTTATAAAATAAACTCAAGCAAATCAGTAGCCTTCCTATACTCAAAGGAGAAGCCGGCTGAGAAAGCAGTTAGGGAAATAACACCCTTCACAATAGCCACAAACAATATAAACTATCTTTGCGTGACTCTAACCAAACAAGTGAAAGATCTGTATGACAGGAACTTTAAGTCTTTGAAGAAAAAAATCGAAGAAGACCTCGGAAGATGGAAAAATATTTCATGCTCTTGGATTGGCAGGATCAATATAGTAAAAATTGCCATCGTGCCAAAAGCAATCTACAGATTTAATGCAATCCCCATCAAAATCCCAAATCAATTCTTCATAGACTTAGAAAGAGCAATTCTCAAATTCATCTGGAATAACAAAAAGCCCAGGATAGCTAAAATTATTCTCAACAATAAAAGAACTTCTGGGGGAATCAATATCCCCGACCTCAAGCAGTACTACAGAGCAATTGTGTTAAAAACTGCATGGTATTGGTACAGTGACAGGTAAGTAGATCAATGGAATAGAATGGAAGACCTGGAAATGAACCCACAGAATTATGGTCACTTGATCTTTGATAAAGGAGCTACAACCACCCAATGGAAAAAAGATGGCCTCTTCAACAAATGGTGCTGGAGGTCAGCATGCAGAAGAATGCGAATTGACCCATATTTATCTCCTTGTACTAAGATCAACTCCAAGTGGATCAAGGACCTCCACATAAAACCAGACACACTGAAACTAACAGAAAAGTAACTGGGGAAGATCCTGGAGGACATGGACACAGGGGCAAAGTTCCTGAACAGAACCCTAATAGCTTATGCTCTAAGATCAAGAATAGACAAATGGGACCTCATAAAATTACAAAGTTTCTGTAAGGCAAAGGACAGAACAGCAACCAACTAATTGGAAAAAGATCTTCACCAACCCCACATCAGACAGAGGACTAATTTCCAATATATACAAAGAACTCAAGAAGTTAGACCCCAGAGAACCAAATAACCCTATTAAAAATGGGGTACAGAGCTAAACAAAGAATTTTCACCAGAAGAACTTTGGATGGCTGAGAAGCAGCTTAAGAGATGTTCAACATGATTAGTCATCAGGGAAATGCAAATCAAAAGAGCCCTGAGATTCCACCTCACACCAGTCAGAATGGCTAAGATTAAAAACTCAAGAGACAGTAGATGCTGGCGTGGATGTGGAGAAAGGGGAACACTCCTCCATTGTTGGTGGGATTGCAAGATGGTACAACCACTCTGGAAATCATTCTGGCAGTTCCTCAGAAAATTGGACATGACACTTCCAGAGGACCCTGTCATACCACTCCTGGGCATATACCCAGAGGATATGGATGCAACAAAGACACATGATCTACTATTTTCATAGCAGACTTATTTATAATAGCCAGAAACTGGAAAGAACCCAGATGTCTCTCAATGGAGGAATGGATACAGGAAATGTGTTTTATTTATACAATGCGATATTGCTCAGCAATTAAAAACAATGAATTCATGAAATTTGTAGGCAAATGGTTGGAACTGGAAAATATCATCATAAGTGAGATAACCTAATCACAAAAGAATACACATGAAATGCAATCACTGATAAGTGGATATTAATTAGCCCAGGATTCCTGAATATTCAAGACCCAATTAGCAAATTATATGATTCTCAGGAAGAAGGAAGGAGAGGGCCCTGGTCTTGAAAAGACTTGATCCAGTATTGTAGGGGAATACTAGAACAAAGAAATGGGGAATGGTGATTGGGGATTGGGCGGAGGGAAGAGGATTTATGAGACATTTGGTGAGGGGGGAACTGGGAAAGGGGAAAGTGTTTGGAATATAAACAAAGAATATAGAAAAAAAGAAAGCAGATATGTAAATTGTAAAGATAAAAAATAAAATAAAAAAAATTGCTAACACTTATGGAAATTTGTTAGATACCAGGAATTATATTTCCAAGTCATTAGATATTTAGTCGAATTCAGTGTATACAAGACATTTTTCAATTTTCCTTGCATTGGAAAGATTAGTGTAAAGCGAAAGTCAGCCATGTTGAACATTGCCCACTGCTGACTAGAGAGTCTGGAATTCAAACCAAAGTCAACTTTCTCTGCCAAGTTAAATGTGTTGCTACAAAACAAACAAATAAACACCTCTTATGACGATTCTTTATTATTTGCATATACTTGTGCCTATTTTCCACTTCAGCATGTTATATTAATTTTAGAGCTGCATGGTTGTATCTCTCTGACAATAAATATCTTTCCTTAAATACACTGTTGTTTTGTTAATATTTGAACTTCTTGTGTATACATATATACAAAATTGAGCAAAGAGGTTGTGTTCTATCTTTACCAACTTATTGTCACAGCTATGCAGCCTGTATAGAATTAATTGTATCATGGACTATCATTTTAGAAGTATTCTTCTCTATAAGAATTCACTGTGGCATGTGAATTTTGTCGTTCTCCAAAATTGGAGGGAATTTATTTACAGGCTTATTTTGAGAAAAGTAACATTATGTGGAAAGCTATTCGGTTTTTCTTTCCAATATTATTACTTCTGGTATATATCAATTACAGAGGTTACTAAAAGGAAATTCCAGGTTACTAAAAATTGTTTTTACAAATAATACAAATCGTTAATTGAACTAGCAAACATATTAAATTATATCCAGTAAATTTCTTATTCTTATCTTTATCTTATCTTAAGTTTATCTAATCACTCTTTATAAGAAAGGCTGCTATGTAGTAAATACCAAGCTAGGAAGTACCCAGTTTTATATAGAATTTTTCACTATTTCATGAACCTGTTTGTCATATTTTTACATATTTTACAAAGATGTTATAAACAAGTAACCTTTGTGAGCTAAAGGATAACTTATTTTTTTCTTATAAATTAGTAACATGGTTAGTGTTAAATGTCACTTTGATAAAATCTTAAAACACCTGGGACATGGCCTCTAAGTATGTCTATGAATGATTATCTTGATTATGTAATTGAAGTGAGAAGACTCATCCAATATTGGTGGTACATTTCCCTTGGCAGAGAGTGCTTGAATATGTAAGAGTGGTGTGTTGTGGTTTTTAGTCAATTTAACAAAAATTAACTGGGAAGAAGTTATCTCAATTGCTTCCATCAGTGTAGCTTCTAGACAATTCTGTGGGGCTTTTTCTTGATTAATGATCAATGTGGTGGGGCTCATTTACTGTGCCAGCTATGGGCAGTTGGCCCTGGGCTGAGTAAGAAAGGTAGCTGAATGTGAGCCTGAGGAGGAAGCCACTAAGCAACATTCTACAGGACCTCTGCTTCAGTTTCTGCCTCAAGGTTTCTTCCTTGACTTCCTGCCTTACTTCCCTTCATGATGGAATTTACATTGTAAAATGAGATAATCCCTTTCCTCCCCAAATAGCTTTCAGGCAGAATTTTATCAGAATGGAGAAAAGCAAACTAGGGCAAGTTGGAAAAGGGCTGAGCACTATCAAATCACTGCTCTCTACTCTGAAAAAAGTTCCACCTTCATTCCTCCCTTCATAAGATGGGTTAACTTTGAATCATGAGTCAAATAAATTCTTTCTCTTTTAAGATGCTTTTGTTGAGGTAGTTTGTCACATCTACTGGAAGAGAAACTAAGAAATATATGTTTCAAATTTAATGCAAATCTTAAAGTTGGACCATGCTGTTCTTTTGCAATGAAAAAAAACTAATAAATAAGCCATTGGTGCAATTAAGTCATGTTAACCTATGTCTGCTAGTGTACTTCATGTGACATGATTTATAAAATCTGAGTAAACCCAATTAGTTCTTTCTTGAATGGCTGTTAGGGAGGTAGAAATTTACTACTGACCTCTACATTCAAGTCAGAAAACCACCAGCAATGACTGTGTCTAATTGCCTGGAAAGTGAGTAAATAGCTGTGTCACAAAGGATAATTCTTTGAATTTAAGATTGATGTGACAGCCTCCGTGCTACAAATAAAATGAAATGTTTCATTGAGAAGATAAGAGTCTTTGGAGACTAAACAATGGAGACTCTCAGTCCAGGTCATGCTGATGCACACTGTTCAGGGCAGAGTGAGCAATAACAAAAAGCCACAGCCCAACTAAGCATAATATCCAATCTGAGACTAACTTAATGGGCCTAAACATCTGTATTCATTCTATTTGTCTTGGGCTCATTACCTGATAAATTTGTTTTTCTGTCTATATTTTTTATTAAGCAGGTCCAGCCAATGAGTGATGGCTAACTTAATTTTAATTACAGTTAATAATATAAATAGTAGTAACCAAATTTATATATTTTATGTCCTTAATTTATCCTTTGTTCTGCTACCAGTTCTCTGATTTGAAAATTTCTTTCCCACACTTAAGACTCAGTAATGGATGTGAAAAAAGAAGAACCCCAACTCACTCTTGATGAAAAGTGCAAATCTGGTAAAGCTACTACTTAAGTCCTTGCATAATTTTTTTCATGCTGTATGTTAAGATTATTGTTTCCCCTCCTACAACCATCACTACCTCCCTCCTCCAAATTTCTATCTCATTAGAAAGCAGTCATATAAATATAATAATAATTATTATTAAATATTATTATTATTGTAATAAAATAAATAAGGTAAGGAAGAAACCAAACAAACCTAATGGAACAAATAAAAACAAAACAAAACATAATAAAAGCATCCAGAAGATAAATAGCTTAAGAAAAAGCATGAGAAACACACACACACACACATACACACACACACACACACACACACACACACACTAATAGACATAGTAATCCCATAAAAATACAACACTAGAAACCATAATATATGCAAATGACCCATAAGATTGAAAATATGTCCTGAAAAAAATACTATGAGACAAAGAACCTTTGAAGATGCCATTGAGTTTGGTTTGTATTGACTATCTATTACTGTACATGGGGTTTGCCTTTAAGACTGTATTGCACCACGAGTGAGACTCTGTTGGGGAAAAATAATTTTTCTTTTGTAAATTATCACTAGGGGATAGCTTCAGGGTTATAGATGTGGACATGTCTCCACTTCCCCTCTCAGCACTGGAATCCTATCTGATGCATAGTCAAGCAGGCCCTGTGCATGCTGCCACGGGCATTATGAGTTCATATGTGAGTGGGCTTTGCTCTAGGGCCTTGTTTCCTAGGTGTTCTTACAATCTTTGTGCTTCCCCTTCTATGGAGTTCTCTGAGCCCTGAAGGGAAGGATTTGATGGATACAACTCATTTAGTACTGAGTGCTCCAAGATCATAGTCTGCACATTGTTTAGTTGTGAGTCTGTGTTTGTTTCCAGGTCCTTCAGGAGGAAGTCATGATGGCTGAGCATGGCACTGATTTATGGATATAGCAAAATGCTGTTAGGAGTCATTTTAAGTCTACATTCCTCTAGCTGGTCAGTAGTTTTTGGTTTTATGTTATGTCATTGGCCTCTCTGGTCTCGAGTTCTTCAGGATGGGTTCCATCTCATGTGGTGGGCCTTACTTAACTCAAGCATATACTGCTTGATTATTCCTACAAGCTTTGTGACACTTTTGCACTAGCACAATTTGCAGGAAGGTCATCATTGTATATCAAAGAGTGTGTAGCTGGGTAGATGTTTCCCTTTCCCTTTCAGTAGTATGCAGAGTGCCTTCCACTACCATGATCACTAGTCTATAGGGGTAAAGGCACTAGCTCAACTTCTCCATGTTCAATGAGTTGTGTGGTCATTTTCTTCAGCAGTAGAAATTTACCAAGAGCCTTCACAGTAGTGTAGGTTGTTTGGGAATTGCCATGGGTAGGTTTGACCAACAACTTGATTATATATAACCTATTACTAGCATTTGAAGCTTCATTTGGTGATGAGAAACATCCATCTAGTTGGACTTTCTCTACCCCATTTATTTGGTGAATTCATTTGAATTGCCTACACATATGTATGTATTTTAGGAAATTTCAAATATATTGGGTTTGTATATAACCACTCAAATGGCCTTTAGTTTTAGTTATTCCCCATATTGCTCCCTGGCCCCAGTATTCTCTCCCCTTCCCACTTAATCCTCCCATTTCTCCCATATTCCCAATCCATAACTATAAAACAAGCTAAAAGTATTACTGCCCAATGATCTGCTGTTCTTTTGGGTACTTGTCTAAAAAAATAAGTCCTACAATTGCATTGACTACAATATCAAGTAAATGGCACATCCTTGATATTCATTAAGAGATAAAGAAGATGTGCTACATATGTACAATGTGTTTTTATTCAGCAGTAAAGGGGAAATAAAATCATGATGTTTACAGGAAAATGGGTGGAACCCCAAATGACAATGCTAAGCAAAATAAATCAGAATCCTAAAGACAAAAGCAGGTGTTTTACCTTATTTTGGATTCTTGATTTTATTATTACATGTGCATATGTTCATGTGCATGCATACATGTGTGAGTATGTACATGTGTGTGATGAAACTGGATAAAAGACCATGACAGAAGATTAAGATTTCTTAAAGGTAGAAGAGGGAAATAGAACATATATTATGAAATCAGAATGAGAATATTGAAGGTAAAAAGACCAGAAAAGAAATCAAAGGTATAATGAGGAAGGACCAATAAAAATATACATGAGAATGCCATAATTACTCAGTATATTTGAGATTATAATATAATACATCATTCCTCCCTTCTATTTCCTTACTCCAAATTGTCCTATGTAGTCTCTCATGCTTTCTTTAAAATTCATGCCCTCTTTATAAAAAATTTTATATATATATATATATATATATATATATATGCGTGTGTGTATGTCTACATATACATATGCCTATGCATATACATATACACTTACACACATATATGTGTGTGTGTGTGTGTGTGTGTGTGTGTGTATTCCTAAATACATAAATACAACCTGATCAGCCTGTATAATGTTACTTTCATGTATGTTTTCAAGGCTGATTGTCTTTGGATAACCACTTGGTGTACACTTCCCTGGGGAATACTATTTTCTTCCCTCCCATTCCTCAGTGGCCTGTAGTTCTTTGTCTGTGGTTGAGGCCTTGTGAGATTCTTGTTGATGTTAGCATTTTTCTTGGTGTTATCCTTCTCTAGGTTATGTATAGACAGCTGTGTTGGTTAGACTTTATTGATATCATTTTTCAGAAAATTCCTTGTTTCTTGTCTTTTCCAAACCTTTCATCTTTTCTTCCACAATGATCCGAAACTAGGTGCACTTGCATTACAGATGTAAACCAGCATAATCCCTAGCTACATTATACATATTCATCTCCGTACCCACAAATGGGTGAGTATAGGTCTCACCCATTACTACTTTGCAACAGAGACAAAAATATCCACAACTTAAAAGCTATTAGAGTTGTGGAACACGGTTGCAACTGATTCATTTACAGCTAACTTGTTACTTTTAATGCTAGCTTAAACACTTTTAAAAGACTTTTTAAAAGGATATATTTCAGGTTATGCATATTGCTTTTCTGTTTTAGTATAAAATACTCTTATTTTTAACATCATGCTTACACTAAACAAATTCAGTGGCATGATTAATATCAATCATGTTACTGCAACTGCTTAGTCCAACGGGGATATATATATATATATATATATATATATATATATATATATATATATCAGATAAATGTATTCAATAGTTTTACCCATACATATTTATTAGTTTTAGTGACTAAGATGTAAAGATAGATTTATGGAAGATAATTGGTTTCTTAAGACACAATGTTACATAATTACACACAATGTTCATAATCTTTTACATTCAACATCTAGTTGATTTCTACTCTAATCTAGAATTTTAAAAGCTAAACTATTTCAAAAGAAAAAGTATTCCCAGTATAGTAGTTGGTATGAGAAATATTTGTTTCAAGCAGAGGTGACAATTACTGTTGTGGTTCTCTCTTCATTTCATTTCTTGTCCCTGTGATAAATTACCCAAATAAAAGCAGCTTATGGGAGAAAGGGTCTAATTAGGTCAAAAATTAAGGTGATAGTGCACAATGGCAGGGAAGTCAAGGCAGCAAGAGCATGAAGGAGCTGGCCATTTTACATGCATAGTCTCAAGAGACCATGCATACTAGTGCTCAGCTCTTAACCTTGTTCAGTCTAGGATCTCTGTATAGAGAATGATGTCAACTATAGTCAGGAGTTCTTCCTGACTTAGTTAATATTATCAAGATAACGCCCCACAGACAAGTCCAGAGTTCCACTTTTCAGGTTATTATCACTCTGTCAAGATGATAGTTAACACTAACCATTGACAGGTTTGTAAGTAGAGATGCTTGTGCTTCTAGAACAATTTGGGTAGTCAATTAGATCTAAATATGTGTGCGTAATGGAGAGATGTGAGTGCTAAGGTTAAGTAAAGGGAAGCCTCATGTGGAATAAAAAAAGATTAGACTTATCAAAAGTTTAAAGTATATGGGGCATGGTGGTCTGTGCTCACAGTCCTAGCAGTCAGGATGTTGAAGCAGGAAGATTGCTAGTTTGCAGTCAGTCAAGGATTCATAGGGACACCTATCTAAAACTGTAAAGCAAAACCTAATATCCTTTCTGTAGTTTTGATGAAGAACTCATCTCATAATGAGGGAGATGGATTAGGCACAAACAAGGCTTTAACTATGCTAATTAGTCTACAAGATAAATTGCTTGACTTGGACAAGGGAAATTGCACAGCCAACAGAATGCAAGAGATGACTGAGTGCTAATTAGAGGGTAAGACTGATTGGGTCAATTTATTACTTACATGATAACATGAGAAAATATTGAAGTTTCTATGTTGCACAATGGTTGGAGATGTCATCAACCTGGAAAGCAATGTATTGGTTACATTCTGTATATGGGATAGCACATAACACATGAGGCTCTATTAAGGTACAAGAAGGCCTATTTCTTATGCTTAAATAAATTACAGTATGCTGAGAAACCCAAGATAACCATGGCTTTCATACAAGATTGCGAAAAGTCCAAGGTCAGTGTCTATGTTTTATTTATTACTGTGACTGGACACATAATGGAAGTTTCAGTATTTGTTCCATGTACCAAGGCTAAGAGGGAGGGAAGAAGAGGTGAAGGATCAATATACTTGTACTTGCATTTTTCATACACAACAACAAATTTTCTGAGTCATGTACCTCTGATAGGAAATGTGCTTTTAAGAAAGTGATTCAGGTTTTGTGAAGAATCTGTCAAATGGTGGGCTTTATAAGTATTTTCTAGTGGCTCTTCTTACAGGTATTATTGCCTGTTTTATGACAGACTTGAAGGTTTCAATAAGCCTACAGCAAATTCCATATTTAATAACAAAGCCTGAACCACTCAAGTTTTTCTAGGCACTGAATTCCAGCAGGTTTTGGGAATTCCTTTCCCCTCTTGTTGTAACTATCACAAAAAGTATCAAATCACAAAAATTATCAAATTTGCATGTGTGCATAGAAACACACACACATTGAGAGAGAGAGAGAGGAGAGAGAGAGAGGGGGGAGGGAAAGAGAGAGAAGCAGAGAGAAACAGACAGAGACAGACTGACACATAGAGACACAGAGAGACAGAGACAAAGAGACAGAAACAGAGAGATATCCATTTAGGTGGAAAACAATGCTCAATTCAATTGAAAGATTAAAAAGAGAAAAAGTTATACAAGGGATATCTATAGCTTTATTTGAATTATCTTCCATAGAAAGTAGAAGCTATGGACAATAATAATTAAAAATGTTTTTAAAAGCTGTTTGATCTCTCTTGAATGATTAAATTCAATCACAAGGGTCTGAGTCAAGTCATAATACACAGGGTCATAATAGTATTTTGAATGGTTTGATAATATACTTTTCAACTTCTTTAAAAAAAGAAGAAATTTTTGTTCTTTTTATGTGCCATTTCTGTTCCTTACAAAGGAAGCTTTTTGCTTAAAAAAATTAAAATTACCTATGTGCTTTGTGCTGCATGGTCACACGTTTACTATTTCCAAAACACAGAGTGAAGAAACTGCATTATGGCATATTTCTGAAGACATCGAACAGATATGTGATACAAAACTACTAATTAATAAATGACCTATATGCATAGACTGAAAAATTAAATAGCAGTACCTTTGTTTCAATAGGCATGGCCTTGGACTAAGTATTTTTGTAGAATGCTTCAGTTGTATTTAGCATAATAGTCTCTAATTAGAAATTCCCACCATTTAATGGATTAATGATAAGTGCAGAAAATGACTAGATTTTGAAATAATTGAAACTAATGTGCTGACAGTGAAATGATTCCCATTTTCCCCCATCTCCTTCTCCTTCCTTCATCACTATAAAAACTTCATTCAGGATGTAGAGGATAAAGTTATGGTGAGAGAAACATAACTTTATATTTTTTAAGCTTTGGAATTTTACCAGTTATAACTCTGAAATATATTATGATAGGTAAGCTTATACAGGATGTAAGACCTTACAATTTTTCTTGTCTGAGGCTGAAGTGTTTGTATGTTCTCACGAGCACCCACTTTGGAGCATAACTACATTAAGTTATACATTCATGTTTCTGTTCATCACAGAGTGGGTGAAAAAACTTCTTTAATGTGTCATTATTTGAAAGTAGTTGACATAAAGTATAAGCAAATATTCTCAGCTGTTCATTCTTTATTTTCTGTTCTGATAGTCCTGGTTAAATGTTAGTCATGTCTGTAGATTTGTACTTCAGGAAATTTATAAAGAACTAGAACAATCCAATAAATTAAATAACACTCTTCCTAGTTAGTGTATGTTGTTAACCTAAAGAATACAATTCACCTACTATTTACTATCTATATTGTCTTTAAGAAACATTAATTTTTATTAGTATATTTATTAATTAAAATTTTCTTAATTTTTATAAAAGTAATACATATAATATGCCAGTGTTGTTATTCATTACAAAACAGTTAATATAAATATTCAGAATAATTTACACATTGTAGAATATGCACGTAGTTTGTCTTAGAGAAATACTTGCTAGTGTTATTAGTTTCAGTAGTACAATAATATGCCATAACCCATGACAAATAAGGAAAAGAGAATAAAATTCTAATTTTGTTCTATGAATGACAATGTGCTAAGGGGACTTCACATTTCCCCTCAGAAAATTTACATTAAGATAATTTATATTAATTCTTTGGGAGTACTCACCATATACCAATTAAGTGAATCATTGCTTTCTCACAATTGTATAGATCAATAATATTTAGTTGTTCTGTTTAAAGAACTTGTAACATAAAACTTTCAAGATTTATACTCAAATTTGTCAGTGACAATCTATGTTCTCATCAGTTTGTCAATAACAGGCTTAAATAATAAAAAAGGTATTCTATACACTGTTTAGAGACACCCAGACACAAACTAATTAGAAAAATATAAGGTACGAGTTATACAATCAATAGTATAAATGTAAAAGAATTAAGTAATTCAAGGATGCACAGAAATTAGAGCTAGTCATTATGTGGATAGAAAGAACAGCTCAGGGAGAGGTGGAATGGAGCTAGATTTTGAAGAATATTTTCAATGCCAATAGTTGAAAATAGATAGTAGATGTGGTATGAAAGGCTGGTGCACAGAGACAATATCTATGTGCTTTAGAAAGTAGAAATGTGTCAACAAAGGTGCAGACAGGAAAGCGTTTCAGGAATGGAAAAGACCAAGCAAGGTAGTTATAATGGAAACTATTTTTTTTATAAGTGCCAGTCTCTAGGATGTTATTGTGGTTTGGATATTAGTCCCACAAAGGTCCAGAAATGAGGGCTTGATCTAGAAGATGACACTATTGGGAGGTTAGACAACCTTTCGACATAAAGCCTCATGGGAAGTCCTTTGTTTATTGGGAATAGATCTGGTAAAAGAGAGTGAGACTTGTATCTTTCCATCTACTTATATTTCTCTGATTCTTTTTGGGTGTTGCTCTTCCTCTCCCTTTCCATCTCCCTCTCCCTCTCCTTCCCTCTCCTCCTCTCTGTCTGTATGTGTTAATGTGTGTGTGTACAAGTGCGTGTGTGTAGGCTTGTCCGTCTGTCTGTCTGTGTGTGTGTCTGTTTCTGTCTGTCACAGTTTCACACTCTTTATCTTTGGCTCATATGGCATAATTTTGCTTCTCTGAGCATTCCTGCCATGACATGCCACCACTTACTGCTTTTTATTAGGACCTTCAACATTTGGGCCAAAAAACTGAGGGTAACAAAGTTTTCTTTAAAATGAGTTGTCTGGAGTATTTTGTTAAAGAACTTATTATTGGTTAATCCAGTAATTGGTCTCAAAATTATACCAATCTTTATCCCCTTTTCTTGCTAAACCATAAATATATTTTAAAATGAAATAAAATATTAAACAATAGTTTTCTCTTTTATTAAGATTAACAAGATAAAAAATACCATGGCCACAATGAAAAGGGAATTCCATGTCCTACTATGTAATTTGTGTAAATCAAATTTTAGATATATGTGGATTCTATGGATAAACTCCAGGAAACTGAAGTTTTAGTTGTGAAGTTGTGTAATTGTGAAGTTTAAACTAGACCGTGGAATCCTCTGGAGAAACAATTCAGAAAATTATAATACTCAGGCCATAAACAGTCCATCTTTACAGAGTTTTACTGGAATCATCACAGAATGGATGAAATGAAATCTTTCCCTTTTCCCAGAAACCATCTTCCCTAAAATGTGCTCTGTGCAAATGCTACTGATAAAGTTACAGTATCTAATTAGATGGCATCAGGAAAAAATACCAACAAAGAATCTTATCAATGAGAGAAAACTCTATACTCTGGGGAGCTGATATATTTTACAAGTGCTTAGTGAACTGAAGAAGACCATGACTGAATGAATGGTGGAAGGAAAAGGGATGGTTGCAAAGGAAAAAGAAAACCATAATTGGGGATAAGTATGTGTCCAATAGCCATACAGTACTTTTGAAGAAAGTAGTACACTTGTGAGGCATTGCAGTCTCGTTTCTCAGGACAGAGAGCTCATTACCTGACACTCACTCCTCAGTTCATGTTCCTATGCTGGGCAAAACCACTACAAAAATCCCAATTGGATTTTATGTGTACTCAGCAGAGGTCATAGAAAACCTTCTATAAAAACAGTTATTTCATCAGCCACTATATTACATTCTTTTCTTCAAGACTTTCTAGTTTACATGCATATATTCTGATTATCACAAAGTTTTACTTAGATGTTTTTGTATCTCCTGACACAAAGGTGTCAGGTCCAAAGAAACCTGTGACAAATGGCTAGCTGTGGTGCCTATGCCAGAGTGTCTGGTTAACCTCTGAGCTCTCTCAGCATCCCAGCAAGTATTGTTAGAGTGTTGGCTCCTCTCAGAAGTTCTGACCTTCCTCCTAACCTAAGCCTCCCCAGCCCAGGAACTTTGCTTCCCTTACCCCAGATTTTTTTTCCAATATAACCTTACCACTACATGCTTTCTTGGTCCTCTTGGTCTTCTTGGTTCCCTTGGCTCTTTCTTGGTCCTCTTGGCCTTTCTTTTCTCTCTCCTCTTCCTCTCTTACTCTTATACCCTGTTTATTCTCTCATGGTCTAGTTCAGTCTCTCACTGCTCTGGATTCTTCCAGATGCCTCTGGATGCTCTCTCCCTCATTTAAAAACTACCTCCCCAATCATGCGTTGGAGTGTTCATATCTTCCTTTAATTCAGAGGGTAGATGTAAAATACTTAGACAGTACTAATACTAAAAGCTACAAAATTCAAAGGGGAATAAAGACTGGGCATTGTGTCAGGTAAAATAATGCCTCCCCACTAAGGTGGTTATGCTGCAATTCCCAAATGTCAATGATAATATACTATCTTAAATGGAAGTCTAATCATCAGAGCCTACAGCTCTGATATAATTCCAGCTTGTGTTAGAAAGATAACATGGAAAGCAAAGAGAAGTCAGGGAAGCCCAAAAGATTGCAACCAAGCTCTGATTCTATACTGTTTCAGGTTCTAGTGTGCAGAGAGGACTAGGGAGGACCCTAGAAGCCTTCAAGACCTAAAACAGAAGTACAGAAATCAAAATGAGATTTTAGAGTCAAACTTCAACAGAAAATCCCTTGGGATCAACTTTCTGTACTTGGATCAGAGAAACTATGGATTTGGACTCACTATAAGGAAAATAGTGCTGGATTAACCTGCAATGGTGTGATAATTTGATTCAGCATCAATAGAGGACTAATTTAGGAATATGTAAACAATAAAACTGATTATAGATATAACTTCATTGATGTGGCTAACTTGCAATTTTAGACAAAATATATTTTGGCCTGCAAAATCATTGAGGAAAAGCTAAAATATGTAACTGGCCATACAGAGACAGCAAATGTATGCTTTGGGCTTGACCATTTCAATCTACCTAAACTTTGTCTTTATGACTAGTACTCACTGTAATTTATTCATTTTCAATAACACTATTGTTTGCTACTGCAGGCTAGCTTGATTTTACTCTATATGTCAGTCTATCTGACATTTTCTGATGAGACTGATGAGAATTCCGGCCTCTTTCCTGGTTATTTACACTGATTCTCTCTTGTGTCTTGGGTAGACCTTCATTGAGGTTAGTAGATAGAACTGGATTAGTAGATAGAACAGAGTTTCTCTACAGGATTGAAATCTTGGTGGTAAATCTGAGACAAGTGAGATTTATGTCATGCCATGTCATGTCATGTCATGTCATGTCATTTGGTCCATTCTTTTATTTATTTATTTTCATATATTTTTGTTTTTTTAATCAATGTATGATTGTTTATATTTATAAGGTACAGTGTGATGGCATTATCATGATCCTTACATATAGATGTGATAATATTAGCACATACATTGCCCAAAATTTTAAGATGTCTTTTTTTAAAGGTGAATCCTTGAGTTGATTTTATAACCAGCCACTTTGCTGAGGTTGTTTATCATCTGTAGGAGTTCTCTGGTGGAGTTTTTTGGGTCACTTAAGTATCAACTCAAGCAAATCAGTAGCCTTCCTATACTCAAAGTATAAGCAGGCTGAGAAAGAAATTGAGGAAATGACACTCTTCACAATAGCCACAAACAATATAAAGTATCTTGGTGTGACTCTAATCAAACAAATGATAGATCTGTATGATAAGAACTTCAGGTCTCTGAAGAAGGAAATCGAAGAAGACCTCAGAAAATGGAAAAATCTTCCATGCTCATGGATTAGCAGGATTAATATAGTTAAAATGGCCATCTTGTCAAAAGCAATATACAGATTCCATGCAATCCCCATCAAAATCCCAACTCAGTTCTTCAGAGAGTTAGAAAGATTCTCTATCTAACATAAAACAAAATAACAAAAAACCCAGGATAGCTAAAATTATTCTCAACAATAAAAGAAATTCTGGGGGAATCAGTATCCCGGACCTCAAGCAATACTACTGAGCAATAGTGTTAAAAACTGCATGGCATTGGTACAGTGACAGGCAGGTAGATCAATGGAATAGGATTGAAGACCCAGAAATGAACCCACACACCTATGGTCACTTGATCTTGACAAAGGAGCTGAAAACATCCAGTGGAAAAAAGATAGCCTTTTCAATAAATGGTGCTGGATCAACTGGAGGTCAGCATGCAAAAGAATGCAAATTGATCCATTCTTATCTCCTTGTACTAAGATCAACTCCAAGTGGAACAAGGACCTCCACATAAAACCAGACACACTGAAACTAATAGAAAAGAAACTGGGGAAGACCCTTGAGGACATGGGCACAAGGGGAAAATTTCCTGAACAGAACAATAGCTTATGCTCTAACATTAAGAATTGACAAATGGGACCTCATAAAATTACAGTTTCTGTAAGACAAAGGACACTGTCAAAAGGACAAATCAGCAACCAACAAATTGGGAAAAGATCTTCACCAACCCTACATCTGACAGAGGTCTAATATCCAATGTATACAAAGAACTCAAGAAGTTAGACTCCAGAGACCCAAATAGCCCTATTAAAAAATGGGGTACAGAGCTAAACAAAGAATTTTCACCTGAAGAACTTTGAATGGTTGAGAAGCACCTTAAATGTTCAACTTCATTAGCCATTAGGGAAATAAAATCAAAACAACTCTGAGATTTCACCTCACACCAATCAGAATGGCTAAGATTAAAAACTCAGGAGACAGCATGTGTTGGCAAGGATGTGGAGAAAGAGGAACACTCCTCTGCTGCTGGTGGGATTACAAGCTGGTACAACCACTCTGGAAATCAGCCTGGCCCTTCTTCAGAAAACTGGGCGTGACACTTCCAGAGGACCCTGCTATACTACTATTGGGCATATACTCAGAGGATTTCCTGGCATGCAATAAGGACACATGCTCCACTATGTTCACAGCAGCCTTATTTATAATAACCAGAAGTTGGAAAGAACCCAGATGTCCCTCAATGGAGGAATGGATTCAGAAAATGTGGTATATTTATACAATTGAATACTACTCAGCAAGTAAAAACAATGAATTCACAAATCTTAGGCAAATGGTTGGAATTGGAAAATATCATCCTAAGTGAGGTAACTCATTCACAAAAGAACACACATGGAATGCAGTTACTGATAAATGGGTATTAGCCTGAATACCAAAGACACAACTCACATATCAAATGATTCCCAAGTAGAAGGAAGGAGAGGTACCTGGTCCTGGAAAGGCTTGATGCAGCATTGTAGGGGATTACCAGAACAAAGAAGTGGGAGGGGGTTGGTTGGGGAATGGGCTGTGGTAAGAGAGCTTATGGAACTTATGGGGAGGCAGGAACCAGGAAAGGGAAAATCATATGGAATGTAAACAAAGAATATAGAAAATTTAAAAAAGGAAAAATAATAATAAATAAATATTTAAAATTCTAAAAAAAAGGTGAATCCTAGAGACTCAATTCAGGTTCATGCTAGACAAACTCTCACCAATAGGCCACATCCACAGTTCTCTTTTAACTAAGTTACCTACTCTGGACTTGATTTCATTCTGTAGCTCAAGTAGCCATAGAATTTGTAGTCTTCCTGCCTTGTGCTTTTGAATACATGAAATTACAAGCATGCTTCTCTAGTTCAGACTCTTCCATGTCACTGTGTTATAAACATTCAGATTTCTTCCTTCTAGATTTCTTGAAATGGTATAGTACAATATTGTTAATTATAGGGTTTGTACTATACTATAAACATCAGAATTTATTGTTCTAATAAATTTCTTACTCATTGATTAATCTTTCTCTAACCCTAAGTTCACCTTATGATAATCTCTATTCTGTTCTTCATTCTTATGAGATCAACATTTTGTGTCTTACCAATGAGTAAAATAATATATTTCTCTATTTATATCTGACTTATTTCAGTTCAAAATATTCTGTAAAATGGCAGTAAAAGAACATAATGTTAGCATGACAATAGACACAAAATAGAGAACACAGAATCAATGCATGTATTTGCAGTTTGAACTGCTTTTCAACAAAAATTTCCAGAGAAAGACAGTCTTTAATTAAAGTATTGGGGAAATTATGTATTTATATATACAGCAATGTTAATAAACTCATATTGCTTATTCTGAAAGTCAAATGGATAAAAGATCTAAAGAGCTGAAACCTCTAGACTGCACTGTGTAGGAAAGTTGTATGACTTTAAGCTGGTCAAGGGCTTTTTTAAAAATATATAAAAGCACAGTATAAAAACAAAAACAAAAACAAAAAACAGCAAGAGGTGACAAATGGGTTATATCACACTGAAAACCTCCTGCACCACAGAGATAATTCACAAAGCAGAGTCCACCTATAGAATGGAACAAATATCTATAAATCCTTTTCCTCCTTTAATATTATATATTGTATGTGGTTTACTGGTTTTCCAACCCACAGAGACCCTTCCCATACTTGCTGTTTGTATAACAATTCCTTCAAATTTAGCTATTTTTGTAAGAACTACTTGATGGATAAAACCCTGTAAGTACGGCCAAGAAAAGGACAGAAGAAGAAAACTAGACGTTTAAGGAAATTGTTGAGCTACAACCTGCATCATGAAGGTGCATTAGAAAAAATCAACCATGGAGTAAAGGGCTTTACTTTCAACATCTAGAAATTCAAACCATTAATATTTTCATTTAACTTCAGAATGGGTAATAGAAAAGTAATCCTTCCTTTCCTTGTGTTTTGGTTAAAATAGAGTATGAATGGGAGGGTAGTCACATAGTTTTATCTCCTATTTCTAATTGTAATGTTTATAGAAATGATTGGATACAGAAAGCAACCTGGCTTTATGTTGAGTATTTTTTTATTTATGAAGTTTACAAGAATAAACAAAGTGATATGCCTGGTGGTTTATTATTATTGTTGTGTAGCAGTTTCCTCTGAATGAAAATATTTCCTTCTAGAGGCTGGAAATTTGGTTTACTTAATCTGGAATTTCAAGTCTTCAATGTAGGCCACCATGTTGGAAACTTCTGCAGAATATTTATGTTGCAGTCTTGATGAAGACACTCATCTTTCCTTAGGAAGCTTAGGATAGACTGTAAGGGGGTCAGCCATGTCACACAGAGTGATTTGCTAAGGATAAAGTCAGCTGCAGGTAAATGTTCCTGACATCTAAGAGAAACCTTCACAGCATCACTTAGGTTTTTGTTTTCACTAGCCACTATATTCCATCCCCAATTGTACATAAAATTTATCAGCAAAGTCCATCACTTTTCAATGTGACACTTCTGCTCTGCACCTATCCATAAACCATAATTTCCAAGAAGAGACAATCCAAAAGTCCTAGTAAATGTGACATCAATGTTTTGAATAGCACAGAAGTTACACTTTCCTTTGTGTTCCAGAAGAGGTAGAGAAGTCTATGGATAATGTATGATTCTCTCATCCATAACTTGTAAATTAAATATTGCAATGTAAGATTTACAATACTGTGATAGTAAGTTAATTCACGCTTTCACATGAAGACTACATAAGAGAACAAAATACATTTGCACTTGTATGTAGATGCAAATATGTGACGAGAAGAGTTAGAATACTTAGTTCTAACTTGTGTAACTTGTTGCCTGGTTTAACCATGCTTTCAGTGTATCCTTTGCTCTGTACAAGCATCTAAGCTGCTCTGAGGTCTATATCTGGAGGTGTTTCACTTTCCATTTTAAATAATCATGGTCCTATGGGAATTGCATTGCTTTAGTTTGCCACTGTTATTCAGTGTAAGGTATTACAGGTTTAAAACCCTTTTACACAAATATTTGTTGGTTAGTTTGTCCCATAGCTTTGGCAGCAATAGAAGTTCACTGAGAAATTAATGCACATAGACCATTGTCTTCAATGGAAAAATATCTACAGTTCACCACAGAGCAACATTGTAGAATACTGTTGGTATTCCTTACTCTTGTGCTGGTGCTCAGCAATAAGCCACCACTAGAATTCCAAGGTGTCCCTAATATAGTCTCCAGGCAACTCCTGGAGCATTCTGCTCTTTTGTTACCTTCAGATTTAAACAACTAAAATGCATTTATCTAAAATCTTAATTGATTTAACATGTCTTTATGAGGAAATGGCCAAAAATGAGTCAACTCTGTGAGGGATAGAGATCAAGAAAATGTGTTTTTATAAGGTCATATTGCTTTGTAAATATCAATTGTTTCCTCAAAAAATTATATGAAAGATTAATCATGAGAGAAACAAATATTTGGCTTTCTTTAATTTTGGTTTCATGTTTTGGAATTATGCATATTAATGGAGAAGTAGGCTTCAGCTAAAAATCATAAGCATGGGGTTGGAGAAATATCTCATCAGGTAGGAACACATGATGCTCTTTCAGATAACCAGGGTTGGTTCTCAGTGCTCACATGGACACTCACAGTCACTATTACTATAGTTCCAAGGTAGCCAGTGCCCTTTTCCAGCTTTTATGGATACTACTACTCATGTTCTTCACATACACGCACACAAGCAAACACTCACATATAATTTGAAAATAAATCTTTTCTTTTCTTTTTTTTATAAAAGAATAGGAAAGAATATTCCAAGCAAATGGGTCTAAGAAGCAAGTCAATATACCCATTTTAATATCTAACCTTGTTTATGGTGTCTTTTCTCTTTTTGAATTTTTTATTGAATATCATCTTCATTTATATTGCCAATGGTAAAACCTTTTCTGCTATCCCCCCTCCTCTAAGACCCCCAGCCCCTCCCCTTCCTTCTCGCCCCTGCCTCTACTTATATGCCTCTCCACCCAACACACTCCCTCCCCACCCCAGGTTTCCCTTTGTTGGGGCCTCTGTTGAGCCTTTACCTGACCAAGGACCATTCCTCCCACTGATGCCTAACAAGGCCTTCATCTGACACATTTTTGGCTGGAACCATGTGTGCCCCTTGATTGATGGTTCAGTCCCTGTGAGTCATGGGGTGTCTGGGTGTCCAAAATCATTGTTCTTCCCATGGGGCTGTAAACCCATTCAGCTCCTCTGGACCATCCTCCAGCTCCTCCATTGGGGACCCCATGCCCAGTCCAATAGTTGGTTGTTAGCATCTGCCTCTGTATTTTTAAGGCTCTGGCAGGGCCCTTCTGGAGACAACCATGGCATGCTCCTTTTGGTATACAGTTCTTGTCATCCATAATAGTGTCAGGGTTTGTTGACTGTTTATAGGATGAATGCCCAGGTAGGGTAGTTTCTGGGTGGCCTTTACTTCAGCCTCTGCTCCACGCATTGTTTCCTTTATTTCTCCTGTGGCTATTTTGTTCCCTTTCTTAGAGGAACCAAAGCATCCTCACTTAAGTCCTTCTTCTTCTTGAGCTTGGTGAATTGTAACTTGTTATATTTTGAGATTTTGGGCTAACATCCACTTATTAGTGAGTGCATACCATGTGTGTTCTTTAGGTACAGAGCTAAACAGGGAATTCTCAACTGGGGAAATTCAAATGGCTCTAAAGCACCTAAAGAAATGTTCAGCATCCTTAGTTATCAGGGAAATGCAAATCAAAACAACACTGAGATTCCACCTTACACCAGTCACAGTGGCTAAGATGAAAAAACTCAGGGGACAGCAGTTGCTGGAGAGGATGTGGAGGAAAAGGAACAGTTGTCCATTGTTGGTGGGATTGCAAGCTGGCAAAACCACTCTGGAAATCAGTTTGGCAATTCCTCAGAAAATTAGATATAGTACTACCAGCAGACCCAGCTATACCACTCCTGGGCATATACCCAGAAGATGCTCCTACATCTCCACTATGCTCCACTATGTTCATAGCTGCCTCATTTATAATAGCCAGAAGATGGAAAGAACCCAGATGTCCCTCAAGAGAGGAATGGATACAGACACTATGAAATATATATATATATATATATATATATATATATACACACATATATGTATATGTATATATATATATATATATATATATATATATATACTATTAAGCTATTAAAAACAAGTAATTCATGAAATTCTTAGGCAATGTCATCCTAGGCGAGGCAACCCAATCACAAAAAAAATCTTTTCTTTAAAATAGGTTAAAAACATGTTTAGTATTGCTAAACCCATGCTCAGGAACAAAACTGAAATGTAAAATAATACATATCTGCTAGGCTGGTGGAAAATAGACATCATGGAACTACTCTTAAATCTACAATTAGTGTAAAATTCTTCAGTCTTTGTTTTCACATTGATTGGTTTTGTATACCAGTACTCGGATCTCAAAGCAGCGAGATCCTTTAGTTTGAGAGTCTTAAGATGGGTCTTATATGTTTATTCATCTTTGACATATTAAAACAAATATAAGTTGCTTTTTTAACTCCAGGTTTCTGTAATTAAGTTTACTGGGAATGAAAAAAACTTATCAGTCTCATTCATTCACATTTTTTCTTTGTTTTTTCTTTCTGTCAGTTTCTCCCTTTCTCTACTCTGTCTCTCTACTCTTTCACAGTGTCATGTTATACAGTCCAGGATGGCCTAGATCTTACCAGGTAAGGTAGGCTAGTCTCAAACTCAAAATCCTTCTGTCTCAACCCCCTGAGTACTGAGGATAGAGGAAATATAACAGCATTCAAGAACACAAATGAGCACCAGATACAATAGATTTGTCTACATGTTCTATAGCTTGTTGTAAAGAAGAAGGAAGGCTATGTTTCATAAAAGAGAAGTATCAAATTTATTTTTAAAGCACAGAAAATACCAAGGTGTTTTGAAAAGTTCAAGTACACTAAGATCTATGGTCCTTAGCAAATAAGTGAACAATAAACATTTCTGAAACAATGCATAAGTTAACTTAACCATTAATTTTTGGGTCATTTGGAGCTGATATCGTAGTCATACAAAAATCAAACATAGGCTAAAGATGTGGGGATGAGGAGGGAGGTGATAGAGTACTAGATGAGAATGTATACAATCTTGGGTTCATTTCTGAGCAGTATACACACACACACACACACACACACAGACAGACACACACACAGACACACACACAGACACACACACCATCCCAGACATTAGCTCATTTGTGGTCAGCCACTTGAAAGGAAATCTATAGTGCTTAAGAGCTAGATGAAGTAGATGATATAGCTGCCTGCTAACAGCCTTCCTGTGAATTGAAAATATTTACATTTATGCTATTTAACTACATGATTTTGTGTAGCTTTTTATTATATATTAACAATTTTATTTTTTCTAGCAACACTGTATACCATCCATATATGGGATGACAAGTACTTAAATTATATTTAGGAAATTTAAGTTCCCTTTAATGATTAAAGGGATGGTAATCATGTAAATGAAACACTAGTATAATGTAAATTGATTTCTGACAATTCATGGGTCATTTGAAATAATTTCCCTATATATATGTATATATATATACACATATGTATGTATGTATGTATGTATATATATATACATATATATATATATATATATATATATATATATATATATATATATATATATATATATAAAGTATATAAATTAGTTAACTCTGGCAGTATTATCTCCTCAAGTAATATCACATGTCCAAAGTCAATTCAACAGTCAAATTTAACTTTAAATTAGACTGTGGGCAACTTACAAATGATCCTTTTAATTATCAATGACCTGTAATCTACACATAATCAATAAGGAATACTCTGATGGAAACTTAGTTAAGTACAAAGTTGACAATTGGATAAAAATAATGTTTTATGATTTTAATTTTTGAAAAGTCATAAAATTATCAAAAGCTCCTTTATTTCTAGTCTGTCTTGTCCACTGTAGAACTATTGTGCATTTAAGTTACACAGTCATAGACTTGAAATAAGAGAACCTAACTCAAGCTTTCCCTACAGAGTTGAGGGGCCATGGCTATGCAGTAGACTGAATTTGCTGTTGAAAATCCTGAATCCATTCTCTTAACCTACATTTATTCTCTTGATCCATTTGTCTTCTTATCTGATCCCTTTCATTACTACTTACACTGTTCTGGGGATTTGATAGATTGCCTCAGAATAAGTGACAGCCAGCATGGAATTAACAACTTTTTCTAGTCTTAAAAAGCTACATAAACAAAAACAAAACACCTATAGGCTATAATGCCAATTGCCACACTGTCAAATTAACTTCTAGAGATTTATGTTGATAGCCTTAAATTGTGCTGCTTTAGCCTTTGTCATGGTAGCTTCCTCTTGCATTGTATAGTGATTAGTGCAGAGACACACACTGCTGTTCAAAACACTGAGAATAAGCAGCTATGAGAGCTCAGCCTTAGGTGGGACTTCTCTGCCAACTACCTTAGAAGCTCAGGAAATATCACGGAAGGGTGGAAAGAATATAAGAGCCAGAGGATGTGGGGCAGTGAGAGCTTCAAAATGCTGTCCTCTAAATATGACATGGCTGTTTCATAAATGAACTTACAACTGTGTTACTTGTTATGTTGCTTAGGTTTTGTCAACTTGCTAGAAGTTAGACATATTTGGGAGGAGGGAATCTCCATTGAAGAACTGCCTCTTTCATATTGCACCTTGAGTGTGTCTGAGGAGCATTGTTTGATTATTGATTAGTGTGGGAGGGTCCAGGCCACTGTGCCAGCAGGTCCTGTGTCATATAGGAAAAGAAAATGAGTGAGATATGGGGAATGAGTCAGTAAGCAGAATTTGTCTTTGGTTTCTGCTTCTGTTCCTGCTTGAGTTATTACTTTGACTTCCTTCAGTGGTGGAGTGTGCTATATATACATAAGCCAAATAAACTCTGTTCTCTCCCCAAGTTGCTTTACAGACCAGGGTGCTCAATCGCAGTAATGGAAATAAAACTGGAATACCTGAACAGATTTACACAAGATCAAGCTAGTTAAAAAATTCCATAATACAGTGGGACGGCTCCTGAAGCCTCTTCTCTAACTGGGGAACTGCTTGGGAAGAGAAAGGCTCCTTCTTTGTGTGTGTTTTGTGTGTGTGTGTGTGTGTGTGTGTGTCTACTCTTGGTTTCTTGTGCACCTTAATGACTGTATATCATATACATATGGGCAAAAGTAATTGGACTTAATTAAATACTTTTAAAGAAATAGAACATGAAGTTGAGATGGAGGGTGGAAGGTGTGTTGGGAGAGAGTCTGGGATAGCTGTTCTGAAAGGGTACAGGGCATATATGATCAAGATACAGTATATACTTATGAAAACTTCAAAGAATAAATAAGGTGCATTGCTGTTTCTGAGTTCTGGTAACTCCTCTGTTTTCATTTTTATGATATTAACTTTCTCTCATCAGTTTGGTAGTTATTGTCAGACAACTGCCATAATGTGCATATTTTAATTATGACTTTGGAGGATACAGCAAAACAAATGAAAATATTATGCTGACCATCAGAGGATAGGCTAGCATTCATAACAAAAATTGAATATTATCCTTACCATAGATTGATCAGATGCCAATGAGAACCTGAAACCTCAAGGGGTTGGATATCAGGAGTGTAAGTCCTATTCTGGGATTTTATTAATGTGTTACTTAAACTCCAGAATATAGGTCCTTCCCTGTTTGTCTCCCAGACCACATGCACCACAAACTTACCAGAGAGGTAAGGATTGTCCAATGTCTGGAGTTGTCCCAGACCTGAGCCTTCTCAGAGTTTGAATACTCCTTGGCTGTTGCACCTGCTTTTCATAAGTTAAAAGATTCTCTCTTCTGCAAATCAGGCTCTTCCCTCTACATACTCTATGATCACAGGTGATAAATTCCAACCTCAAAACTTTAGGTTTTCCTGACCTCAAACCCAAAACTCTTATGAAACTATCCAGTTACATCTGGCCTACATATCAATTAGACAAGAACCATACCTGACTTGGAAAACAAATCCTCACTGATTCGCACCTAATCAGATAAAACAGAATGGACTGAAGTCTTTCCTTTCAACTCTCTACTCCTGTCCTTTCCTTTGTCCCACAATTTCCAATTTCTGCTTATCAAGTTTTTCCAGCTCAAACTTCTAAACCTAATTTCCCAATCTCTCTCTCTCTCTCTCTCTCTCTCTCTCTCTCTCTCTCTCTCTCTCTCTCTCTCATGCTAATATACATTGTGATCTGGGACCTCTTCCCTTCTGAGGGACTCCTTGAATGTTTCCTAGAACAAAAAGATAGTTCAGGTCCCCATGGTTGTTGACTGGTTTCTAAGGGGGAACCTAGCAAAGGGACTTAACACTGAGCTTTAAGGCAGCCTAGGAACATAATGTATTGACTTAACACTTTGAGGCTTAAGATGGCCTAGGTCTGAATATTGGTAAAAAAACAATCCCAACAGGGACTCAAAGTATAAACTGGCAAATGCTAGACAAGCTGCTGTCAGTGAGGAGCTTCAGGCTCTGCTATGTCTTTGGTATTTTTCCTGGTATCTCTGGGCCCGTTTTCCTTTTTTCTGTTTTTTTTTTTTGTTTGTTTGTTTTGTTTTTCACAAGACATAGTTTCTCTGTATAGCCTTGGCTATCCTGGAACTCACTCTGTAGACCAGGCTGACCTCGAACTCAGAAATCCTCCTGCCTTTGCCTCCCAAGTGCTGGAATTAAAGGCATGTGCCACCACTGCCCAGTCCATTTTCCTTTAAGATAGAAGCGCTTCCCTCTCTCCCAATTCTGACCCCTACCACAGCCCTTAAGATTCCTTTGCTTTTCACTGGTCTGTGTTCGTATCTTTCAAAGTATGTTGCCCAAAGATCCCCTGTTAAGTTTCCCTTTCACAATGAGAATTATAAGAAAAAAACCACCCATAATCTCAATAAACAATAACATTCAAATTTTTGGTTTATTTAGCTATATCTTATATATCTTCATGTATATATAGATTATCTGTCTATATGTTATTATGGTTTGTCTGTTTTTAAATGAAGTATTTAGTACTAAATTTACTTAAAAGTAAGTGCTCATGTAATCTAAAATCTCTATACTGGCCAGTACTCATTTTGTTCAAAATGAATCTAAAATTTTAAGGAACAAAATAATGGTAAAAGACAAAAGGTATAGTTACTTTGTAACCATAGAGGTAACCATAGAGGTGAAGCAAATAGAGATAGCTAATGGTCCTGAATCTTCCTTCAGGACAACTAACATGAGTTTCAAATGGGCTTTAAAGGATAAGATATACATGATCATACATTCTGATTCAGTTATATTTTTTCCTTAATTCTTATCCTAATTCTGGTTCTACAACATGGTCACTATTACTTGAAGATATAAATTAACATTAAAAGATGATTACTCCTGTTCCAGGGTATGGCATTTTTATTGAACAACAGCCCTTTTAAAAAAGAATAACATGTCTAAGAATGACTTATGCTTTTAAATATGTTTGCATTTAAATGAATATATTGAATATATATATGTATATATATATATTAATTATTTTGAAAGATATTTTGACCACAACTGCCCTTTGAAAAATAAACAAGTGAACAAATAAGTTCTTTAGGATCCTTATTTCAGGCAGGTCAAGGAAAAATAGCAACAAGCCTCCTTTTATCATTAGGTTTTATTGATTCTTTTTACTTATTCACTTTATACCCCACTCATTGCCCCCTCCCAGTCACCTCCTCACACAATCCTCCCTCTCATTCCCCCTCCCTTGCCCCTCTGAATGGATGGGCCCTCTTGGTAACCCTCCATCTAGGACTTCAAGTCTCTGTGGTAGGCTATTTTAGTCCATATCTATGAACCTAGAGGATCATCAGAAGAACATAGATATTATAGATGATTATATATAATTCTGAAACCTTACCCTTCAATAGGAGTTTATGATTGGGTGGAATTTTTATGTGGAATGTTTTAAAATATAGTCTGTTTACTGGAAGGTTGTTGGTGAAGATACTGTTTGCTCAAAATATCATCTGGAATATAGACAATAATATTCTTCTAGATCACCATATTCTCTTCACTTTGTACCCTGTGACTAGTGATGGCCAATGGTAACTTTAAAGCTGAGTCTATACAATGTCTTCAGACTCTCCAGTATCAGTTGACAGAGCATACCTCCCATTCTAGTCTATGAACCTGCTGTAATGAGACAAACACATAGACTCTCTTTCTAAAGCAGTACTTCTCAGCCTGTGGGTCATGGCTCCTTTGCAGGTCACATCAGATTTCCTGAATATCATATATTTACATTTAGATTCATAAAAGTAGCAAAAGTAAAGTTGTAAAGTAGCAACAGATAATTTTATTGTTGGGAGTCACCATATGAGGAGTTGTTTTAAAGGGTCACAGCATTAGGAAAGTTCAAAACTATTCTAATGGCTTGGGACAGATGTTGGGAGAGTCAAAGAACACTGTTGATCTACAGAGACACAAATCTGAGTGATCAGAAAGCATTTGTTATGTGAAGTGACTGGGCTATGAATGGAGTGACTTTTTAAATAAACTCTAGCTTGTCAAAATGAATCCAATGCCTTGAGTATTTCTTTTTCTTTATGCTGATGAACAGACTTCATGTAGTTCATCCCTTCCACTCTACCATCTCTTTTGTTCAGGGAGGAAAAGAAATATAAAAATAATAATGACAGTGTACACAGAAAGCTCCATCTAACTGTAAATGTGCTATTTTAAAAGCCACAAAGTGTGGATAAAGAGTTTGTTTTTCTCTTCCCACATAATGGAGCATCAAAGATTAGATACTCTCAGAAGCAGTTTTCTGAGGCCGTCTTATGGGAATTTCATAATGGATACTATCCTCTGTGCATTCTTCACAATCAATGCAGAACAGCATCTTGTGGGTTCCATGAGCAAAAGCACAGATATTTAATCACACAAATGCATACAAGCCCCAAAGAGAAATTAACTATTAATAATGTTGTGGTTAGGCACAACTTTAATTGATAAATAATATACAGAAACATTATAATAAATATAAGGTACAGTCTTAGCAGTAGCCTCTACCTCAAAACTGAAGTGGTCATTTCTCAA
The DNA here is from genome assembly GCA_964023405.1 of Apodemus agrarius. NCBI lineage: Eukaryota > Metazoa > Chordata > Mammalia > Rodentia > Muridae > Apodemus > Apodemus agrarius. The sequence continues at coordinate 112,322,622 of OZ030014.1, read as the reverse complement.
CATTAGTAACACCTAACAGTGCACTCTTCCAGGCAGTCCATGTCTGTTTTTACATAGCATCACCCACTGGCCAGAATGAGAATATGACCTTATTAGTATTTATAAAGATCTCTTTAGTAGTATATGATGGTGTATTGTAAAACAGGCAGAATTCAAAGTGTCACCTAGGTGTCATCCAAAACAACAATCATTAACACATAGATGACAAAGTTCTTTCTGTTTCTATTATGTTTAGACAGTGCCAAAGTCTTTTGAATCACAAAACTACTGTGAGCAAATTAACAACAACCCTCTTAGAAAGTAATGCTCATCAAGTTCCATTTTAATAGTCCATCTGCTGCTCCAGGCTAATCCTGTGACAAGTTACTTCTGGAAAACCATCAGCTGTTAGACCCAAAAGACAAAGAATATCATCATGGAATGCTGTTTTCCTTTGAGATGCATTATGGTCTGCTAGCTTTAGGGCAAAAAGACACCAATAAGGCAAGAGGAAGAAATTAATTCGGGAAGTCAAAATTTGACAAATGCTTTTAAGAACCTCTAGTGACCCTTCATGCCTTTCCTTCCCACAACAGCAAAAGAGATACAAAACATGATTTCCAATTGGTGTTTCAAGTTTCTTTGGCAATAATAGCATTTCTGAAAATGTAGAGACACTTGGAAGGCTTCATATCCTGCAAACTCAATGTGTTGTTTCCTGTCATATCCCTCTACCTCTAACATTGCTAATTTATGTCATTTGTGATGGTACAGATAAAACTGTTTCTAAGTATAATTTAATTTTCAAAATTTCCTGCCTTTCAAAAATCAGGAATTCATTTAAGTCACACAAAATATTTATTATTTTGACTGTCTGAACCTTTCATTTGAGTCTGAAGATTAGCCAATGAAGAAGAAGCTACCTCGGTGCTGATGCAATGAGAGAAATGATTTAATTTCGCATTAAATGTCTATTTCCAGTTTTACTAGTAAATTATTATAAACATCACAAGGAATATTGTGGCTTTCTTAAAATGCTTAAAATTAACAACATGAAATAAAAGCTTCATAAGTTTCTGATTTTGCTTTATATTATCTACTGTGGAGTTGGCTTTGTTCCTTCCCAGTTATAAACCAAGTGCAGTAGAAACAATGCCTCAGGGAAAAACAGATTAGAAAATTCTGTGATATACATTGAGATATTATTAAGTATACCCTCTATGATAAGTTACATAGTCAATTGTCTGTTCTATATTATCTAATATATATTACATTTTATTCATAATATAAAAATGTAGTTAAATTTTTAGTTAAAAATCAAAATGTATTGGTGAGATTGCATTAAAATTAGAAGAATGGTACACTGTTTTAGGAATGTAAAATTGTGTATACACCTTGGAAAATAGTATAATGGCCTTTTCAAAATTAAAAATAAACTGAACATATGGTTCAGAAAAATTACACTATTGGACATGGGAGATGGGCCTGAAAGTCCATCTCTACCTGAGGCAATTATTGGCAATTGAGAGTTTTTGTGAGAGGGTGAGCCATTTTTTAAAAACATATAGCCCCTATAGATTAACCATGCTTTAGTGAGAAGCAACATATTTAAGAATATTTGATTAACACAAACTGACCTTGATATGTTATAGGGAAAAAAGATACTTGGTAAGAAAAAAAGGTAGGAAATATAAAATTCTTAAAGAAACTAATTATCAAGGACTGAAGGAGCAGAGGGAGATTGCAACCTCATAGGAAGAACAGCATCAGCTGGCTGGACCACACAGTGCTCCTAGCCAATCAAGTAAGTGCACCAACCAAGGAGTGTTCAGGGAGGGATCCATGGCTCCAGATACATATGTAGCAGAGGGTGGCCTTGTCTGACATCAATGGGAGGGTAGGTCCTTGGTCCTGTGGAGGTTTGATGCCCCAGCATAGGATGATGCTGGAGCAGTAGGGAAGGAGAGGGTGGGTGGGTGGGTGATCATACAAGCAAAGGGGAAGGAAGAGAAGGCAGATGTGGGATGGGGTGTTTGTGGAGAGGCAACTGGGAACTGAGAAATCATTTGAGATGTAAATGAATGGAATGATTAATAATAAAATAATAACCAAGAAATAATGAGGACATACAGCATTCAGGACCAGGTTTCTATATCAAATTACAGTCATATGAAATACATAGCATTTACCTTGAACATTAGACTTAATTTTAGCAAGTCATCGCTATAGTTTTCAGATAATTGGTTGGGATTGATATATTCCTTCATTTGGGTATAGAAGTATGTATCTTTAGCCATGGCACTAAGGAGGGTGATAGAGAAGGACTATAAACTTAAGGTCAATGTGGGTTACAGTCCAAAACTAGACCATAAGGGACAACCCTATTTCTCATCACTGATGAGATAAATTTTCACCTACTACTTTCTCAAACAGTATCATAGATAATAGAAAATATTCTACTCTATTAATATAAATTCTATTTTAATAATAAAAATTCTGTTCCAACCAGATAATTATAGAGTCCAGTCATTCAATAATATTAACAGTTTTTCAATTTAAAATTTCACTAGGTTCTCAAATACTTAAGTGGTTATTGTTTGTTTTATTCTTTCATTTCTTTCTCTCCCTTACTTCTTTTCTACTTGATGCTGCAGATCAACTCATACATGCTGGAAAATTCCTTTACCATAAGCTTGGTTGTGATTTAAACACACCTGATTAATGTTATTGGAGTTGAACCTGCCTTAGTGCTCTGTTAGAGTCTCCTTAAGTGCTACATAAGTCTCTTTGCTATGGCATTTGTCATCCTCAGTGTGATGGGATATAAGAAGGTCTTGGCTCATATTCTATATTGGCATATATTAATTTTCTATATCTGTCAAAGATACCTTTGTGCTAGTCTTTATGCTTTTTCTTCCTTACTTAAGATTATGACTTCAATAAACTTTTTTATATTATTTATTGGATATGTTCTATATTTACATTTTATTTCCCTTTTTCTGGTTCCTCATCCCCCAAAGGTCTCACAAGCCCTTTTCCCTCCCCCTGTTCCCCCATGCACCCTTCCCACTTCCCTGTTCTGTTATTCCCCTACACTGATGTTTTGATCCTTTCCAGCACCAGTGTCCACTCCTTCCTCATTGTCGGATATCATTTGATATGTGGATTGTATCTTTGGTGTCCCAAGAGTCTAGGCTAATATCCACTTATCAGTGAGTGCATACGATGGGTGTTCTTTTGAGACTGGGTTACCTCACTTAGTATGATGTTCTCCAGCTCCATCCATTTCTCTAAGAATTTCATGAATTCATTGATTCTAATGGCTGAATAGTACTCCATTGTGTATATATACCACATTTTTTGTATCCATTCTTTCGTTGAGGGACATCTGGGTTCTTTCCAGCTTCTGGCTATTATAAATAAGGCTACTGTGAACATAGTGGAGCATGTATCCTTATTGCATGCTGGGGAATCTTCTCGGTATATGCCCAGGAGTAGTATTACTGGGTCCTCCGGAAGTATCGTGTCCATTTTTCTGAGGGACCACCAGACTGATTTCCAGAGTGGTTGTATTAGTTTGCAGTCACACCAGCAGTGGAGGAGTGTTCCTCTTTCTCCACATCCTTGCCAACACCCGATGTCTCCTGAGTTTTTGATCTTAGCCATTCTGACTGGTGTGAGGTGAAATCTCAGGGTTGTTTTGATTTGCATTTCTCTAATGACTAATGATGTTGAACATTTTTTAAGGTGTTTCTCAGTCATCTGAATTTCTTCAATGGACCAAAACACCATTGTGGGGGAGTACAAGAACAGGGAGGTGGGAGGGGGTGGATGAGGGAGCAGGGGGGGAGGGGAAAGGGCATGTGGAACCTTTGGGGGGTGGGAAACCAGAAAAAGGGAAATGAATTGTAAATATAGAATATATCTAATAAAAATTTAAAAAAAGAAAAAAAAGAGCTTAAACCATATCTTGAAATGCAAAAAAAAAAAAAAAAAGAAAGAAAGAAAGAAAGAAAGAAAGAAAGAAAGAAAGAAAGAAAGAAAAGTCTTTGTTTAGCTCTGTACCCCATTTTTGAATAGGGTTATTTGCATTTCTGGGGTCTAACTTTTCGAGTTCTTTGTATACATTGGATATTAGCCCTCTATCAAATGTGGGGTTGGTGAAGATCTTTTCCCAATTTGTTGGTTGCCAATTTGCCCTTTTGACAGTGTCTTTTGCCTTACAGAAACTTTGTAATTTTATGAGGTCCCATTTGTCTATTCTTGATCTTAGAGCATAAGCAATTGGTGTTCTGTTCAGGAATTTCCCCCCTGAGCCAATGTCCTCAAGGGTCTTCCCCAGTTTCTTTTCTATTAGTTTTAGTGTGTCTGGATTTATGTGCAGGTCCTTGATCCACTTGGAGTTGAGCTTAGTGCAAGGAGATAAGAGTGGATCAATTCTCATCCTTCTGTATGTTGACCTCCAGTTGAGCCAGCACCATTTGTTGAAAAGGCTATGTTTTTTCCACTGGATTTTTTCAGCTCCTTTGTCGAAGATCAATTGGCCATAGATGTGTCGGTTCAATTCTGGGTCTTCAATCCTATTCCATTGATCCACTTCCCTGTCACTGTACCAGTACCATGCAGTTTTAAACACTACTGCTCTGTAGTATTGCTTGAGGTGCGGATACTGAATCCCCCAGACGTGCTTTTATTGTTGATGATAGTTTTAGCTATCCTGGGTTTTTTGTTATTCCAGATGAATTTGAGAATTGCTCTTTCTAACTCTTTGAAGAACTGAGATGGGATTTTGATGGGGATTGGATTGAATCTGTATATTGCTTTTGGAAAGATTGCCATTTTAAATATATTAATCCTGTCATCCCACGAGCATGGATGATTTTTCCATTTTCTGAGGTCTTCTTCAATTTCCTTCTTCAGAGACCTGAAGATTTGCCATATAAATCGTTCACTTGTTTGGTTAGAGTCAGACCAAGATACTTTATATTGTTTGTGGCTATTGTGAAGGGTGTCATTTCCCTAATTTCTTTCTAGGCCTGCTTATCCTTTGTGTATAGGAAGGCTACTACTGATTTGTTTGAGTTGATTTTATAACCAGCCACTTTGCTGAAGTTGTTTATCTTCTGTAGGAGTTATCTAGTGGAGTTTTTTGGGTCACTTAAGTATACTATCATATCATCTGCGAATAGTGATAGTTTGGCTTCTTCCTTTCCAATTTGTATACCTTTGACTTCCTTATGTTGTCAAATTGCTCTAGCTAGTACCTCAAGTACTATATTAAAGAGATATGGTGAGAGGGGTCAGCCTTGTCTAGTCCCTGATTTTAGTGGGATTGCTTCAAGTTTCTCTCCATTTACTTTGATGTTGGCTACCGGTCTGCTGTAAATTGCATTTACTATGTTTAGTTATGGGCCTTGAATTCCTGTTCTTTCTAATACTTTTAGCATGAAAGGATGCTGAATTTTGTCAAATGCTTCTTGAGCATACAATGAGATGACCATGTGGTTTTTTTCTTTGTTTGTTTATGTAGTGGATTGCATTGATGGATTTCTATATATTGAACCATCCCTGCATCCCTGGGATGAAGCCAACTTGATCATGGTGAATGATCATTTTGATGTGTTCTTGGATTCAGTTGGCAAGAATTTTATTGAGTATTTTTGCATCGATGTTCATAAGGGAGATGGGTCTGAAGTTCTCTTTCTTAGTTGGGTCTTTGTGTGGTTTTGGTATCAGGGTAATTATGGCTTCATAGAATGAGTTGGGTAGTGTTCCTTCTGTTTCTATTTTGTGGAATAGTTTGAAGAGTATTGGTATTAGGTCTTCTTTGAAGGTCAGATAGAATTCTGCACTAAAACCATCTGGTGTTGTGCTTTTTTTTCGTTGGAAGACTTTCTATGACCTCTTGTATTTCTTTGGGGATTATGGGACTGTTTAGATGATCTATTTGATCCTGATTTAATTTTGGTATTTTGTATCTGTCTAGGAAATTGTCCATTTCCTCCAGATTCTCCAGTTGTGTTGAGTATAGACTTTTGTAGTAAGATCTGATTATTTTTTTAATTTCCTCAGTTTCTGTTGTTGTATCTCCCTTTTCATTTCTAATTTTATTGATTTGAATACTGTCTCTGTGCCCTTTGGTAAGTCTGGCTAGGGGTTTATCTATCTTTTTGATTTTCTCAAAGAGCCAGCTCCTGGTTTTGTTGATTCTTTGTATGGTTCCCTTTGTTTCAACTTGATTAATTTCAGCCCTTAGTTTGATGATTTCCTGTCTTCTATGCCTCCTATTTGAAATAGCTTATTTTTGTTCCAGAGCTTTCAGGTGTGCCTTTAAGTTGCTAGTATATGCTCTCTCCTGTTTCTTTTTGGAGGCACTCAGGGCTATGAGTTTTCCTCTTAGCACTGCTTTCATTGAGTTCCATAGATTTGGGTATATTGTGCCTTCATTTTCATTACATTCTAAAAAGTCTTTGATTTCTTTCTTTATTTATTCCTTGACTAAGGCATCATTGTGTAGAATATTGTTCAGTCTCCACGTATATGAGGATTTTCTGTTGTTTTTGTTGCTATTGAAGAACACTCTTACTCCATGGTGATCAGATAGGAAGCATGGGATTAGTTCAAACATTTTATATTTGTTGAGGTCTGTCTTGTGACCAGTTAAGTGGTCAATTTTGGAGAAGGTACCATGAGGTGCTGAGAAAAAGGTATAGACTTTTGCTTTAGGATGAAATGTTTTCTCTCTCTCTCTCTCTCTCTCTCTCTCTCTCTATATATATATATATATATATATATATATATATATATATATGTGTGTGTGTGTGTGTGTGTGTTAGATCCAATTGGTCCAAAGTTTCAATGAGTTTCCCTGTGTCCCTGTTTAGTGTCTGTTTTCCTGATCAGTCCATCGAAGATAGTAGAGTGTTGAGGTCCCCCACAATTATTTTGTTAGGTACAATGTGTGCTTTGAGCTTTAGTAAAGTTTCTTTAATGAATGAGGTTGCCCTTGCATTTGGAGCATAGATGTTTAGAATTGTGAGTTCTTCTTGGTGGATTTTTCCTTTGACCAGCAAGAAGTGACATTCTGTGTCTCTTTTGATGACTTTAGGTTGAAAGTCAATTTTATCTGATATTAGTATGGCTATTCCAGCTTGCTTCCTGCAACCATTTGTTGTAAAATTGTCTTCCAGCCTTTTATTCTAAGGTAGTGTTTGTCTTTGACCCTGAGGTGTGTTTCCTGTATGCAGCAAAATGTAGGGTCCTGCTTCTGTATCCACTCTGTTAGTCTATGCCATTTTATTGGGGAATTGAGTTCATTGATGTTAAGAGATATTAAGGAATAGTGATTATTTCTTCCTGTCTTTTTTGATGTTATTTTTGTTTTTGAGTGGTTATCTTCTTTTGAATTTGATGGGAGACGTTTACTATCTTGCTTTTTCTAGAGTGCAGTATCCCTACTTGTATTGGGGTTTTCCTCCTATTATCCTTTGTAGAGTTGGGTTAGTGGAAACATATTGTGTAAATTTGGTCTTGTGGAATATTTTGATTTCTCCATCTATGTTGATTGAGAGTTTTGCTGGGTATAGTAGTCTTGGCTGACATTGGTGTTCTCTTAGAGTCTGCATGAGATCCGCCCAGTATCTTCTAGCTTTCTTTTTTTTTAATTTTTATTTTCTATATTCTATGTTTACATTCCAAAGGCTTTCCCCTTTCCCACTTCCCCCCCACCATACATCCCATAATTCCTCTCCCTCCCAACTATTCCCCAATCATTCCCCTTCCCCCCAAGGTTTCTCTACAAAACTGGATCCAATCTTTAGAGGTCCAGGGTCCTCTCCTTTCTTCTTCTTGGGAATAATTTGACTTGCTAATTGTGCCTTGAGTATTTAGGGCTTCTGGGCTCATTAATATCCACTTATTAGTGATTGCATTTCATGTGTATTCTTTTGTGATTGGGTTAACTCACTCAGGATGACATTTTCCAGGTCTAACGATTTACCTACAAATTGCATGAATTCATTATTTTTAATTGTTGAGTAGGATTCCATAAATATACCACATTTTCTGTATCCATTCCTACTTTGAGGGATATTTGGTCTCCTTCCAATTTCTGGCTATTGTAAACAAGGCTGCTATAAACATAGTGGAGCATGTGTCTTTATTGTATGCAGGGGAATCCTCTGGGTATATGCCCAGGAGTGGTATGCCAGGGTCCACTGGAAGTGGCATGCCCAATTTTCTTAGGAACCGCCAAACTGATTTCCAGAGTGGTTTTATCATTTTGCAATCCCACCAACAGTGGAGGAGCGTTCCTCTTTCTCCACATCCTCGCCAGCACTTGTTGTCTCTTGAGTTTTTAATCTTAGCCATTCTGACTGGTGTGAGGTGGAATCTCAGGGTTGTTTTGATTTGCATTTCCCTGATGACTAATGATGTTGAACATCTCTTAAGGTGTTTCTCGGCCATCCAAATTTCTTCTGGTGAAATTTCTTTGTTTACTCTGTACCCCATTTTTGATAGGGTTATTTGGTTCATTGTGGTCTAACTTCTTGAGTTCTTTGTATATATTGGATATTAGCCCTCTGTCAGATGTGGGGTTGGTGAAGATCTTTTGCCACTTTGTTGGTTGCCATTTTGTCCTTCTGACAGTGTCCTTTGCCTTGCAGGAACTTTGTAATTTTATGAGGTCCCATTTGTCAATTCTTGATCTTAGTGCGTAAGCTATTGGTGTTCTGTTCAGGAACTTTCCCCCTGTGCCCATGTCCTCCAGGGTCTTCCCAAGTTTCTTTTCTAATAGTTTCAGTGTGTCTGGTTCTTTGTGGAGTTCATTGATCCACTTGGAGTTGATCTTAGTGCAGAGAGATAAGAGTGGGTCAATTCGCATTCTTCTGCATGTTGACCTCCAGTTGAACCTACACCATTTGTTGAAAAGGCTATCTTTATTCCACTGGATGGTTGTGGCTCCTTTATCAAAGATCAAGTGACCATAAGTATGTGGGTTAATTTCTGGCTCTTCAATCCTATTCCATTGATCTACTTGCCTGTTGCTGTACTAATACCATGCCGTTTTTAACACAATTGCTCTGTAGTACTGCTTGAGGTCAGGGATATTTATTCCCCCAGAAGTCCTTTTATTGTTGAGAATAGTTTTAGCTATCCTGGGTTTTTTGTTGCTCCAGATGAATTTGAGAATTGCTATTTCTAGATCTATGAAGAATTGAGTTGGGATTTTGATGGGGATCACATTGAATTTGTATATTGCTTTTGGCAAGATGGCCATTTTTACTATATTGATCCTGCCAATCCAGGAGCAAGAAATATTTTTCCATCTTCTGAGGTCTTCTTCGATTTCTTTCTTCAAGGACTTGAAGTTCCTGTCATACAGATCTTTCGCTTGTTTGGTTAGAGTTATGCCAAGGTACTTTATGTTGTTTGTGGCTATTGTGAAGGGTGTTATTTCCCTTACTTCTTTCTCAACCTGCTTGTCCTTTGAGTACAAGAAGGCTACTGATTTGCTTGAATTAATTTTATAACCAGCCACTTTGCTGAAGTTGTTTATCAGCTGTCGAATTTCTCTTGTGGAGTTTTTTGGGTCGCTTAAGTAAACTATCATATCGTCTGCAAATAATGATAGTTTGACTTCTTCCTTCCCAATTTGTATCCTTTTGACTTCCTTATGTTGTCTACTTGCTCTCGCTAGAACGAGGCTCTTCTAGCTTTTATGGTTTCTGGAGAGAAGTCTGGTGTGATTCTGATAGGTCTTCCTTTATATATTACTTGGCCATTTTCTCTTACTGCCTTTAATATTCTTTCTTTGTTTAGTCCATTTGCGGTTTTGATTATTATGTGATGGGAGGTATTTCTGTTCTGGTCCAGTCTGGAATTCTGTAAGCTTCTTCTATATTCATGGGTATCTCTCTCTTTAAGTTAGGGAAGTTTTCTTCCATAATTTTATTGAAGATATTTGCTAGCCCTTTAAATTGTAGATCTTCACTCTCATCTATCCCTATAATCCTTAGGTTTAGTCTTCTCATTGTTCCTTGATTTCCTGGATGTTTTGGGTTACAAGCCTTTTGCATAATGACTAAGATTAAAAACTCAAGAGACAACAAGTACTGGCAAGGATGTGGAGAAAGAGGAACACTCCTCCACTGTTGGTGGGATTGCAAAATGGTAAAACCGCTCTGGAAATCAGTTTGGCGGTTCCTCAGAAAATTGGGCATGTCACTTCCAGAGGACCCTGGTATACCACTCCTGGACACATACCCAGAGGATTCCCCTGCATACAATAAAGACACATGTTCCACTATGTTTATAGCAGCCTTGTTTATAATAGCCAGAAATTGGAAGGAGCCCAGATATCCCTCAAAGGAGGAATGGATACAGAAAATGTGGTATATTTATACAATGGAATACTACTCAGCAATTAAAAATAATGAATTCATGCAATTTGTAGGTAAATGGTTAGATCTGGAAAATATCATCCTAAGTGAGCTAACCCAATCACAAAAGAATACACATGATTTGCAATCACTGATAAGTGGATATTAATGAACCCAGAAGCCCTAAATACTCAAGGCACAATTAGCAAGTCAAATGACTCCCAAGAAGAAGAAAGGAGAGGACCCTGGGCCTGAAAAGATTGGATCCAGTTTTGTAGACCCAGAACAGAGAAATCTTGGGGGGTATGATTGGGGAATAGTTGGGGGGGGAAGCAATTATGGGACGTATGGTGGGGGGGAACTGGGAAAGGGGAAAGCCTTTGGAATGTAAACAAAGAATATAGAAAATAAAAATTAAAAAAAAAGGAGTCAATGGTTACTATCATATTGTCACCATCTGAGATTCTTACCTCTATCTCTTGTATTCTGTTGTTGATATTTACATCTATGACCCTTGATTTCTTTCCAAGGTTTTCTATCTCCAAAGTTGTCTCCCTTTGTGATTTCTTAGTTGTTTCTACCTCTATTCAGATCTTGGAATGTTTTGCTCAGTTCGTTCACTTGTTTGTGTTTTCTTGCAATTCTTTAAGAGATTTTTGTGTTTCCTATTTCATGACTTCTGCCTGTTGATTCAATTTCTCCTGTAATTCTTTAAGTGATTTTTTTCATTTCCTCCTTATTGGCTTGTGTCTGTTGATCCATATACTCCTGGAATTCTTTAAGTGATTTTTGTGTTTGCATTGTAAGGGCTTTTACCCTATTCATGTTCCCCTGCATTTCTTTATGAGATTTGTTTATGTCTTTTTTGTGTTCCTCTAGCAGCATCATGACCAGTGCTTTTATATCCAGCTCTTGTTTTTCTGGTGTGTTGGGGTATCCAGGACTTACTGTAGTTGGCGAATTGGGTTCAGATGGTGCCATATTGCCTTGATTTCTGTTAGTAACGTTCCTACATTTGCCTTTTGCCATCTGTTTATCTCTGGAGTTAGTTGGTCTTATTGTTACTGGTTGGAGTTTGAAGCTCCTGTGAGGCTGGCCTTTGGCGCTGTTGTCGTAGAGGGTATCCGTGCTCCTGAGGTGGAGACAGGGAGGTTTCTGCTACTGGGCTTCGAATTACCTCCTCAGCTCTGCTGGGCCGAACCCAAGTCTTCCCCAGGCTTGTTGCTGGACCTGCAATTGGCCTCCTGCGGTCTCCTCCTGTCCTGTCCAGTTGCCAGCTCTTAAGAATCAGATTTTTTTTTAACCACTGATCTGGGCTCATCCGTTAGATATTTATGGTGCCCTGGGCTCCTCTGTTGGTTCTCTATGGTGACCTGTTCAGGCTACCAGCTCCAAGATGATGGCGGGTCTCAGGGCTCTGTCTAACAACGGGATTCCCTGCACGACCAGAGGTTCCCTGGTTGGACTGCTGGAACCTAGATAGTGGTGCTCTCAGACCGCAGGTCTCTGTCTGGTTAGCTGTCTGTGGTGTCCAGAGGCAAGATGTCAGCCTCTGGCTGTACTCCATGCATAGACCCGTGAGCAGGTTGTTGCACATGCTGGTCAGTGCAGAGACTGCCCGCCAAACTGATCTGGCTCTGGGTGCAGGCAAGAACCTGACAGGGTAGTCGATGCTAGGCTAGGTCTCTGTCCACACACCTGACCCCAGCCACCAGTCGTCCACAGTGACCTGAGGCAAGATGGTGGCCTTGCTGCAAGCCCAGATAGCCGGATCCCAGTGGTTAGCTACAGCTGCGCCGAGCTGTAGGTGCTCAGATCTCCTCTGGCTTTCTGTGCAGGCAAGAGCCTGAAGGAGTAGTCTATGCTAGGGTAGGTCTCAGTCCATGCACCTGACCCCAGCTGCCAGCAGTCCACAGTGTCCCGAGGCAAGAGGCAAGATGGTGGCCTTGCTGCAAGCCCAGCAAGCCAGTCCCCAGTGGTCGGAAACAGCTGCCAAGCTGTAGGTGCACAGACCTCCTCCCGCCAACCTGCTCTGGCTCTGGGCACAGGCAAGAGCCTGACAGGGTAGTAGAACTGACCCCAACTTGCCAGCAGCCTGCAGTGACCCGAGGGAAGATGGTGGTCTCGCTGCAAGCACAGTGAACCGGTCCCCAATAAACTTTTAAGGTAGTCTATATCATCAAATAAAGAACATTCTTTATTACATGATGAGTATTAATGCCATAAATTCCAATGAAGCAATTGGTTAGTTAAAATAGATAAAGTTGTGAAATTACTGTTCTTAATTTTTATTCATTACATACAATAAAATTTACTTTTGGTTAGATTTGTGAAGTTAGATTTGTTTGTTTGGTTTTGTTTCCTTTCCTCCCCATGCTCTTGGAGTATTAATGCCATAAATTCCAATGAAGCAATTGGTTAGTTAAAATAGATAAAGTTGTGAAATTACTGTTCTAAATTTTTATTCATTACATACAATAAAATTTACTTTTGGTTAGATTTGTGAAGTTAGATTTGTTGTTTATTTGGTTTTGTTTCCTTTCCTCCCCATGCTCTTGACCTAAGTTCTATCACTGAACTACTTACTCAACCTAGATCTGTGTCTTGACAATATAAACAGTATAGATAGCAGCAGTAAAAATATAAAATACTAGTTCCCTTACTGCCAAAATTTCCCCATGATCCTTAGTTTACAAATTCTTCTAAAATTTGTCTCTTCTCAAGAATGAACTTCATAGATGCATTCTTGCAAAAATATCCAATCAGTGGCCCACCTAGTATGTCACCATTTGATTATGGATTTATTCATGTAGCCTGTTACAGCTGAAATTTATTCTCATGTTTGACCACTCTAACTCTTTTTTTGTTGTCTAGAAGTGAACCATTATGTGCATGCACCAGTTGTTTATTCATACCCATGGAACAGTTCATATTTCCTGTGTTTGGGGCTGCTAAATACATTCCTGTGGAAAGTTGCACATTTTATATTACTTTTTAGTAAATATGAGCTTGTAGAATTACTGAGAGACATATGAAATATATTTATTTTATAATGAGTTGACACATTTCCCCAACATGATCACACTACTTCCTATTCCTGTTTGTAATATATGAAATCCTGTTGCTGTTTATCTTCAGTCCTTGCTATTATCATTCTGTGTGTTCTGACACCATTTAAAAGGCAGTCATAGTGCTAATTGTGACTTTAAATCACATTGTCTTGTTTTTTTGTTTTTTTTTGTTTTTTTTTGTTTGTTTGTTTGTTTTTCAAGACAGGGTTTCTCTGTGTAGTCCTGGCTGTCCTGGAACTCACTCTGTAGACCAGGCTGGCCTTGAACTCAGAAATCTGCTGCCTCTGCCTCCCAAGTGCTGGGATTACAGGCGTGCACCACCACGCCCGGAGATAAATCACCTTGTCATGGTAGCTAAAACTACTGACCATCTTTTGTGGAATTATCTGCTATAGCCTCTCTTTGGAGAAAATATATGTTGGTTTGTTCATTTCTAAGGAAATTTATTTTGTTTAGAGGACTTTTGGTTCGTATATTTGAGATGAAAGCCTCTTTTAAGATCTGTCTTAAAGCATTTTCTCCCAGTATGTGGTCTTTTCATTTTATTTTTGGTGACTTTTGACATGTAGACATTTTTAATCTTGACAAAGTCCAATTCATCAGTTTTTAATTGATTATTATTTTCATGACATCTACAACATGTCTACAAAGTCATAACTTTTTTCTTTGTTTTTCTTTAAATACTCATATTGTTATTCTTTGCATCTGTGTTACATATTTTCTTACCAGGAGAATGGAAAGAGAATAAAATACACCCTTGAATTTCCAAACTTGGGAAACTGAAGCAAGAAATCCTGTAAACTCAAGAATTTGAGACCAGCTTATTGAATATAGTGAGATTCTCATCTGAAGGCAAAACAAAACAATAAAACCACACCAAATAGAACAACAAACCCATCTGATCATGAAAATGGAAAGAGGGGTCTTTTCTAGGGAGGCAGAGGGAGGTAAATAAAGAAGGTGGGAGATGGATAAAGGATAATAGGATACAAGTTCTGAACAGGAAAGGAGCTGAGTACAAAAACAGGTAGGTAAAATAACAATAAAGATGTCTAAAAAGTCTACAAGGAATCATACTATTAATTATCTAAGTACAACTATGATGCATGCATATACATATACATATGTAACTATAATGAACTTCCCCAACCTGGCCTGATGGTCCTTCTTCCAAGAGCCAAAGGCATTCTAACAAACCCCCCCAATACCAAACATGAGAAGCACTGTTTTGAGTGGTTGCCTGTGGCTGTCCAAAAGACTATCCAAACACACAAACTTTGGCTGTTGCCCTTGGTTGCCCTCCAGAGGTGAAAAGTTAGATTCTATTTTTGAAGATACCAAACAATTCAGACCTAGGTCCTAGGGGCCCCTGAACTGGTCTGAAAAGCTAAGGACTAATTTTCTTGATATCAAAAGGTGCTATGCAAGCTTCCAAAGGAGGGAGGCAACAAACAGGTCTACCCAACTATAATGCCTATAAGCTACATCAATAACTATCAAGTCATGAAAACTCAACTCTACAGGTAGAGTAGTGCTTTCTAATTGGATTTAAGGGCCACTCAACAAGAGAAGACTATTCCTGATACAGCCTTACAAATTTTCAGTATATGTAAAAACTGATTAAATAAAATAAGGTTTCTAAGAGCTTGCTTTTAGTCCTTGCTTAACAATTAATGTATTTACTTTGAATAGTTCATATTTTTCCAACGTGTCTATTATATGCTTAAGAGATTATATCTTAATTACAAAACTTGCTTGATTGAGATTCTTCCATTTTGTGTTTTTCTATTACACATGAGTTTAAATATTTTGTTTACTCATGTGAGTGTGTGTCCAGTATAAATTTCTGGAAGTAAGATAGCTGGATCAGACTCTTTAATAAAATTTCTTATTCTGGCCAGACCCCCAGAGCTCCTGGGGACTGGACCACCAACCAAAGAATACACATGGAGGGACCAAGGATTCTGGCCACATATGTGGCACATGATAGCTTTGCTGGACATCAGTGGGAGGAGTGGCCATTAGGTCTGATGGGGTTCGATGCCTTTGTGTAGCAGAATGCCAGGGTAATAAGGTGGTAATGGGAGGGTAATTGGGGGAGCATCCTCATAGAAGCAGCAGAGGGGGAATGTGATAGGGAGTTTCTGGAGGGGAGATCTGGAAAGGGGATAACATTTTAAATGTAAATAAAGAAAATATATAATAAAAAGAAACACTAAAAATTAAATTATATAGAAAAATTTGAAGGGTGTGTAGTGTGATTCCTCCCTGAGTGTTTCACTCTATAGAGGTCCACATAGGCAATATGGCACTTCATCCTTAAATGTGCATTCAGTATACAGATTTTTAAAGAATATGGACATTCCTCTATAGATCCAATTACCATTGTCAAGAAAATTACATAACTTAACATATCTACACTTCCCTTTCTTTTTCAACTATTTTTAAAATCTTCTAAATCCAACCATGATTCACAATTAAATTGAATTTTTGTTTTGTCTAATTTTGGTAAGTCTTGAATATTTCAAAAGAAATGGTCCATTTTCTATTCATATCTGATAGTTTTCAGGTGATTAAATACTAGACAAGCATTTTTGACAAAGTACTATATGTGTAATGTCTTGGATTAGGAAGCACATAAATGGATGATCACACTACTGTTAATGATAGTATGTTTATTCAGTTTGTTGAACAGAGTGTGTATCAAACCTTTAATTATAAATGTCTTTTGTCTTATTTGTAATTAATAATCTGTATCGTGGTATCATACAGCATGAATAACTTGTTTCTTAGTAGCTTTGAGTTCAGAATTTAGCATCATTGCTTACATGAGAAATCATATGAAAGAATGATACTTTTATTTTTTTTCTATATTTATAAACTAGCACATTACTTGGACTTTTCTTTGTCATTACTTTGCTCCTTATACAAAAACCACCATACATTCTTTCTCTTGTATTTGTTTTGCTTCACTATCTTTAAACTCTTATTGACTGTTTGTTAGAAATTCTTAATGTTGAGTCCATAAATGAACTTTTTTCAAGGCTCTTTTACCACCGATCTCTCTGGAACTCCAAGATGTTCTAAAATCATCCAGTATCTCTGTCCCATCTTTGGAACCAGAGGTTTCTCTAAGGAGCCATGGTATTTCCCAGAAGGGGATGGAATATAGGAAACAATTATTGAGTGTTAAGTGCTCACTGTCCCTGAAGAAGTTATACTGTAGGCCTTTCCAATGTACAGACTCTGTAAATGTTCACTTCACAAAATATCATGAGCTCATATGCAGTTATTTTGAAGAAAACAAAATATCTCTTCATTTCCTTACCATTTTGATAGTTGAATCTCTTCTTACAATGAATTTCTTTGATGCTTATGATATTATATTTGCAAGACAAATTTAGCTTAATAGTACACAAGGCACATACACACTGATTTTTTTAATTTATATTACTAAAGATAAACTTTGAGACTTCTTTGAAATTTTCTTAGTACAATTAAACAAAGTATTGAGATATTCTCATTTAAATTATTTTCATTTTACTGTCAATATTATCAATTTGCTTCAATTATGCTTACTTATATACAATTTATTTATTCTTTCCCCTTTTTACTTAATTTTCTTTTATAAACATATAAGATATAATAATATGTCATCATTCAAGTTTTATTTAATTTTTGTTTTTATTAATAATTTTGTTCATTTACATTTCAAATAATATTCCTCTTCCTGGCTTCCCTTCCCCAAGTCCCCCATCCAATCCCCACTCCCCTTTGACTCTATGAGGGTGCTCCTTGATCCATTCTGCCACTCTCATCCCACCACTCTAGCATCCCCCTATACTGGGACATCAAACCTCCACAGGACCAAGAGCCTCCCTTCCCACTGATGTCAGATAAGGCCATTCTCTGCTACATATGTAGCTGGAGCCATGGACCCCTTCATGTATACTCTTTGGTTGGTAGTTTAGTCCCTAGGAGCTCTGGGTGGTTGGTTAGTTGATTTTGTTCTTCCTATGGGGTTGCAATCCCCATCAGCTCCTTCAGTCCTTCCCCTAGCTCTTCCATTGGGGCCAGCGGCTCAGTCCAATGGTTGGCTGTGAGTATCTGCATCTGTATTTATCAGGTACTGGCAGAACCTCTCAGAGACAGCCATATCAAGCTGCTTTTGGTGAGCACTTCTTGGCATCATCAATAGTGTTGGGGATTACATATCAACACAGATTAAGACCCTATTAGCATAACATGATAAAAAACAATATGCTTTCTACAACATAGCTATTATGACAGAACGGTTACATTGACCATTTAGGTGCTCTTTCCTGCTTATTTAGAACATGTGAATCTGGACTACAGAGGACACAGTTCCTTTTCTTCTGTCCCCTAAGATATCTATAGAAGCTACTTAAGGTACTGGTCACTGTAGTATTGTATTCACTGGAAAAATGGGGATCACAAAATTCACACTTGGAAGGTGTTCTTTCCTTGCTTCTAATAATTTTTCTAGAGCCCAGTTGATTTTGGAATCACTCTAGAACAGAGTTAAGATTTATATGAGCTTTCTCTCTCAATCTATTTTCTCTTTGCTCTCTTCTTTTATTGACAGTAGTAGAGATTGATCTTAAGGATTCATGAATATTGGATAAGCACTCTATAACTGAGATATATCCCCCAAACATTAATCTAAAATAAATTAATTTTCATTTGAGACAAGGTCTTACAGAGTTTTTTTAAGCACTCCTTGAACTTGCTGTGCTTCTGCCTGTCTCTCAAATAATTATGCAAGTTTTCTGACATGGTAGAGCACCATGAAGACATTACACACACTTTGGGTTGTTACTGCCTACTCTGTTCACTGGAGTAGGGCAACAAACTTCAAGAAAGTAAGAGGGCCTATGAAACATGTTGTTGTCAATGTTACCAACATCTTAGTTACTTAGCATCATCTTAGTTACTCTGAAAATGTTTTGTTTTCTGCTGTTCTGCTTCAGGTTATATTGTAGAGTTTCATTAGCTCAGTCTCAAGGAAGGAAGCAATGAATGTAGCCTCATGTGTGTACATAACTGGAACACTCCTGAAAAAGATCCAAGTTTGATTCTAACTGTGGTCAATGGCAAATTAGTCTGAGGAAGGATGGTGAAATTTTGCTGGTAAAGTCTTGACCTCCATTCCTAGGACACACATGATACTCATCTGAATGATGGACTTCATGTTATGTGTTTTGTCAGCTTTTAGAAGTAGTTATGTGGACTTTCTTCCTGATCACCTGGGACCATACCATACCAGTCAGCATGAGGAGAACATAACCCTGCACATTTGGGACAATAAGAACACAAAAGCCTACTCCATATCATCTCTGTACACAGTCACTCCAGCAAAACTTTTATTATCTTTACTGTGTCATTCTGAATTCCTTCCTTCATGACACAGCCCTTTCCCTTTTCTCTTTTCACTATGTTCTTTAATATTCTATAGTTACACACAGAATCAAACATTTCCCTGTACTTAAATACTACAAGGATGGCTCCAATCTATATCATAATTTCTTCCCTGTCTTTTTCTTTCTTTGAAATCTTATAACAATGCCTTGTAGATAGTAGGTAGATAGTAGTTATGAAGTTGTGGTGGTGAACTATATTTTAAGTCTTTATTTCAACATCTTATTATTACTTTGCTTTCCCAAGAGAGAAAAACATATGAAAATATAAGACTTCAAGATTCATGATTTCAGGTATACATTAGCACTGTCTGTTTGTTGTGATATTGTTGTGTCTCTTAGCTGATATTCATTAAAGCATATTCTCATCAGGCTTCCAGCTCTTGTCCTTATTTTATCTTTAAACATTTTCTGTATAGCCTGAGCTCCAACCTGTGCAAACTTCTTTCCTTCTTTGGATGTGTTTCATCTCTCTAGTTTTACTGCCTTTATACCTATTGCTGGTTCTATCCCTGGTTCATAATTTCTACTGCTGAGTGGTATGTATTCTTTCCATTACTGAACATACATTTCTGGAACAGTGTTTCTCTTGTCTCAGTGCAGACAGTTTCTGATGAATTGTGATATAACAAGAGGGGGAATGCTGGCTTTTCTCTATGTTCTATCTACCAACAATTTGATATAACATGTTATTTAAAGTTGTGCGTGTGTGTGTGTGTGTGTGTGTGTGTGATTGAGTCAATGTGTTGTGTTCTGTAGATATACATGTGTGGGCACTACAGAGACTTTGGAATGGTGATATTAGGTATTTGGCTCTATTATTTTCTAGTTTCTTCCTCTGATACAAGATTTCTCATTGAAACTGGAACAAGGGTGGTGGCCAGAAGAACACACCATTCATGTCTCTGTTCTTTACCTCCTTTGAAAAGCACTAGAGTACTGGAATATGCTCACTTTTTAGTGCAGATTCTAGAGATCTCAACTCAGTTCCTCATGCTTGTAAGCAAATGTTCTTGTCTGATAAGCTATTTCCACAGATCACAAATCACTTTCTTGTTCACTGAGTAAACAAGAGAACGGGGAAGTGAAAGAATTGTCTCTGGTGAGTTGTCAATGTGGTATCTAAAAACTGAGCTGAAGCTAATGATTTGCAGCCCCTTCCTAGTTAGTAGATGTCAATCACTTGCAAATTTAAAGATTTTCCCTAGTCTTATTCATAATCTCTTTCAGTTCTACATCTCTTCCTTTAGCTTTTGATTCACGATGAAGGAGTCCTTTAATTTTAAACTTAAGTAGCATAGTGATGTAATAGCAAAGAAAGAAAGGTAATATGACTGATAATAGTCAAGAATATACATCTTGGCTTGAACATAAACAAAGCAAATCATAAACCAAGTATAGTAATTAATCCTTCTTATTCATCTCATCATGATCAGAAAATATTTTTGGCACATAGAACCAATGGATCTATATTGGAAAGGGTTTTAGAAATTACAAACATTAAGACTTCTTACAAGTGCAATAATTTGATTCTTGAACTAGAATTATAATTTCTTACATACAATGTCACACACATGATTATATATGGACTTATACTTTGACATGAGATTAATGTATTTAATATTAATTATAAAGGTGCAACCTTCATACATTAGGGTTGAGCTCACAAAATTGTTTTTACAGAATCAGTAATTACAACATTGAAAGCTATGAAAGATAAAATAGATGACAGTCTTCAGTGTCAATTAGCGATAGATGACAAGCCTGTGAGCACAAATTTTTTAAATGCCTACATTTTCTGTTATTTTCCAGATAAATTTCTCAGTAAAATGTAATTTTAAATTAATGGGTCATGCCTTCTTAATAAATTTTTGACAACTTAGAAGAGGAAAAGGAATTGACTTAGTTTAATCTTTTGACACTTGAGAGATTCTAATAACAACAATTGCTTTCAAGGCTGTATGATTAAGGACAATGGGAGAAATGTCCAATACTCATGAGCCTCTGAGGTTTTTATTACCTGGTTGTTACTTTCATTAATTAAATGTGGTTTTAGTTTACCAGACTGATAAAAACTGGTTTTTCAAACACTTGTTTGGAACTTATAACTCTGTAAATATTTTAAAATATGTTCTATTTTTCCTTGTAATTATGCTTAGTTTTCTTATTCAAAGTAAACTTCCCCCCAAAATTAACACAGTGAGAAATGCAGAAAATTCACTGCTTTGTGCTATATTTAATCATAATTTTACTACTTTTCAAAGTATATGTCATGGTTATGTGAGTATATCTATTTATACAGATATATGCATATTTAGGTATACACATAAAGGTACATCATTAACTTTACCCATATGTTATGTCTCTCATTCTGAGTTCTCAAATTGTTAAAGGGTTACAGAAAAATGGATTAGAAAGCCTTTTGCATAGCTTTGAAATTATTTTTATGCATAAAATTTTGTTGTTTTTCAGGAAAAGCCATAATGTAGTATGATGGCTAATACTGGGTATCAACTTGATAGGATCTAGAACAGACATCTAGGAGATGAGGCTTGTGGTAATCTAAATTAGTTAGGTTGGCCTCTGAACATAGCTATAAGGAAATTTTTATTAGGCTAATTGATAGTGGAAGACCCTTCCCAAATGTGGACAGTACCATTTCATGGATGTATCTTAGAAAAAATAAGAAAGGAGAGGGAAACTAAACATGAGAATTCATCATTACTTGCTTTCTAACCATAGATAAAATCCAACCACTTGTTTCAAGTTCCAGCTGTTTTGAATTCCAGTCCATAATGGACTGTACCCCCTAACTGCAAGCCAAAATTAGCCCTTTCTACACCAAGGTATTTTATCACAGCAGCATGGAAATTAACTAAGATTGAAAGTTAGTTCCAGGAATAGGGACGCTGTTGAGATAACCATGACTACATGGTCCTTAGGCTTTTGAAATTTGTTTATAGGAGGAATATGGAAGATTTTGGAACTCTGGTTTAGAAATCAGGGTACAGTAGAAAATTCTGGTAGGAATTTGAAAACAAAGAATGTCAAGAGAAACAGTTAAAGCCCAACCCATGATGTTTCAGAGAAGAAATGGGACTCGGATATGTTTCATAAATTGGCCAAGCATCTGGTCTCAATTTGCCTAAAGAACCTAAATAAAGTTCAGTTAAAAAGTAACAGAAAAATTGACTTGGTGGAAAAAGTTTCTAGATGGGATAACATTAGGATTAGTGATAAAAATTGTAATTATTTCAGAAATCATTACCAAAGGGAAACCTTTTACACTACTCTAGTATAATATGAAAGGTGTCTCGAGGGCAAGACTTGATTTATTTAAAGGGAGTAAACCTCAACTGAAGGATTCCCCAACTTGAATACAAACAGCTAAGGAAATGCTTTGCCAAAGAAAGCATAGAAGGCATCTAAAAGCCCTGCAGTTGTGGTCTAAGCATGTCAGGCTACATCCTTATGCAGGAACAGAACTTGGCCAAGAGGTCCAGGTCTTAAAGAAATGGAAGATAAACTATTGAGGGGTATCATGTTGCATTGCCTTATGTCAGGCACTGTATGATAACTGTTAAAGTCAGGCACTGTATGATAGCTTTGGTTGGACTATCAACAGGGGGCTATAAGAGGTCCATGCAAAAAAGCTATGTTGGTGACACCCAAGTTAGAATCAATATTATAGGATAGAGAAAGAGACAAAACCATGGAAAATCATCAGGAGAAAGCTGCATGCATGGAATTGAGCTGATATAAGAAGGAGGTTAGGCTTCTCAATCCTCTTGGGGCCTCATATGATTCCATCTCTGATGTCTGACATGGAATGATGGGATTTTGTCTTTTTTCTGTTTCATTTTGTCTTGTGTTGGTATGATTATTCCTTATTACATACATGTCCTTCTTGAAATATTAGTTCTGTGCCTTTGTATATTAGAATTATGTAAGTTGTCTTTGGTTATACAGGGTTTACAATTAAGAGATTATTAAAGTCTTGGAAAAAACTCAGCACTTACACTTCTGGCAACAGTTGGAACTAGAGGACTTGGTGTAGTAGCAAGGCATAAAGCTGGCAAAACCACTTTCAGGAAACCTGTCTAGTAAGTCATCAAGAGTGATTGTCTCAGGTTGAATACCAAACTTCTATTTCCAGGATCTAACAATACTGGTTTTGAAATTTTCTTTCAAACACTGAACAAAGTTCTTTTCCTATAAATTAAATACATGAATATTATAAGTTTCTATGTTGTTTTTGTTTGTAGTGCTAAAGATGAAACCTAGGACTTTGCACATGCTGAGCAGTAGCTCTATTAATACGCTATGCCCACTGTCCTTCCTAGTGATTTTTATTATGTCTTTCTATTATGAAGAGATTGTTGAATTTAGATATAGAACTGAGAAATATCAATATCTGATACATTTAAAATAATTTTGGAAGGACTATTAATTTATGATATTTAAATTGATAGTTTTAAAATTTATGATTATATCTAATTAAACTTCAAATGCACATTGGACATTTTAAATTATATTGCTGTAGAGAATTGCCAGATTCCTAAAATTATTCTTGGGTATAGACATTTCTGCACCAGTATAAGTGTCTAATTTCAATTTATTTATGATTCAATACTTGAGAGTATTTTTGTATTAAGGTTAATTAAAATTGTATTATGCAGTTGCATACTTGCCAAGTAAGAAAACTGTTTCTTAATATTTTCTTAAACAAATGACTTTAAGTTCTATAATAATAACAAGAGAGAGGGAGGGAGGGAAGGAGAGAGAGAGAGAGAGAGAGAGAGAGAGAGAGAGAGAGAGAGAGACTTATTTTATTTAATGTTTATCAAACTTTCTCACAGAATGTTAATTTTTGAGTCACAAGATAAACTTTTATGGCACTGAGCCAATTGAGTAATTTGCATGATAATGAAATTCCCTGAGCTGCTGACTTGCAATGTTTATGCTGTCATATTCTTACTGGAAAGTATAATATTGTGATGTTCCTATGATTTCTTAGGGCTTAAGAATTTGTCAGCATTAGAATTGAAATAAAAGTATTTTCTGTGTCTATGAATCAATATAAATATTAATCATGAGAAAGATATATTATGTTCTGTTCTTTGAAATTTTTGTCAACTAAAAAAGAAGTACTTGTGAAAATTGTTCATAGGAATATGTGGGATTTTGTTCTGGTTTCCAACTACAAAGAGATAGTAGACAAAGTATTTCACAAACACATGAAATAAATTCATGTGCTTGTACATACATTGAGAAAAATTATATATGTACTGTTCATCTTTTACAGAACAAAATTCCTAAGAGCAGTGTTTTAGGAAGCTGAAGATCAACTGTATAATGACTTTTTCTTCTATGTGGCACAACTGGGACAGATGAGCTAGAAAAAAACACGTATGGATCCTGTCCAACAGGTAATCCTTAGCTCCTGTAGCTAGCCAAGCACCTTGATATATTATCATGGATTCTCAGTAAAGAAGTAAGACAAGGCACTAGAAATCAGGGCCAGGAAAGGTACTGGGTTCTTTTCCATTCCAAGAGCACCACTGACTTAAGAATCCATGTGCAGGTTTTCCCACATAGTGGCATATCAATAGGATCTTGATTTACACTCATTTTAGTGACCCATTTCTGTGGGTCATTTGAGAAGAGACATACAGGGCATTATATAGAAGATAGGTATATATATGACATACTAAAGATATGCATGTTCAAATTCCAAGATTGAGCAATGCCCAAAAGACCCCCCTTATGGCCACCTATAATTTAGTCAGGCTTTATGTTATTTCTAGAGTCCTGAAACAAACAGCTTTTCTTGAAAGCCATTTTCATATGGGCAAGCTGGGCAGGGCCTGTTCAGACAACAAATATCTATATGCTGAACTGTAGTCTATGGCTTTTGAGACTATGGAAAAAATTCTTACCCTCAGAGATCCTTAAGGTTAACATGGGGCTACAATGCTTAAGAACTAAACTGCTTAATAAATGAATTATAGTATATTGTTAGAAGGAGGAAACTATGAGCCAAGTATAGTGAACCTTTAATCCAACACCCTGGAGGGTAAGCCAAGAGGATATCATGTTTGAAGTTAGTTTGAGATATGGAGCAAGACTCAGACTCAAAATATCTTTAAAAAGGTTTTAATTAATTAACTAATTAATTAATTAATCAATTTACACCTCCCACCCACCCTCTGACTGTTCCACATACCATACCTCCTTCCTACCCCCCTATCTCCACGTGGATGCCTGCACCCCCACCCCACCTAATCTCTAAATACCCTGGGGCCTCCAGTCTCTTGAGGGTTAGGTGAATCATCTCTGAATGATCACAGACCCAGCAATCCTCTACTGTATGTGTGTTGGGGACCTCATATCAGCTGGTATATGCTGCCTGTTTGGTGGTCTAGTGTTTGAGAGATCTTGGTGGTCCAGATTAATTGAGACTGCTGGTCCTCCTAGAGTAGATAAAAAATAAATTGATCCGGT
Organism: Apodemus agrarius; assembly: GCA_964023405.1. Lineage (NCBI taxonomy): Eukaryota > Metazoa > Chordata > Mammalia > Rodentia > Muridae > Apodemus > Apodemus agrarius. Next base: position 112,297,248 of record OZ030014.1, on the reverse strand, counting down.
TTAAAGAACCCCCAAGTACTTGACTAATGAGTTCTAATATTAAATTGATAGAGTCTGGAGTATTTATTACTTAAAAAGTATTTTAATAAATACTTGAAAGTGGTAGAATTGACCACAGTAATAGTTGGTAAAGAATATTTCAGGAAGGTTAACTAACTTGACACAACAAATGAAGACAATTAGTAGCAGAGAGCAAAACATAAAAAAGTGAACATGCTTGCATCTTCAGGCCCCACTTCAAGACAAAGAGCTTCAGACACATAAGGAATGCTTTTAATATGGGAAATAGTCCTACTCCAGGGAGAACCACTCAGATAGTTGTCTAATACAAAGTGGTCATCTTTAAAATTATATATATACAAGTAACATTATATGAACTGTATAGGCAAAAGATGTCATGATTTCAAAAGATGCCAGTAGGTACATGGGAGAAGTTGAATGGAGGAAAGGGAGGAGGTATAATATTGTAATTTTTTAACAAGAAATTACCTGAGCAAGCCATGGAGAGTGATCCAATAAGCTCCACTCCTGTGTATTTTGTCTTAGTTCCTGCCTCAAAGTCCCTCCCTTGGCTTCCCCAATGATAGATTGTAACTTATATGAAAAAAACAAAAAAACAAAAAACAAAACAAATAAATAAAAAAATTCTTCCTATCCTGAGAAAATAAAATTATGAGCAATTATGACAATGATGCTAGGCTCCTGTCTCCAATCATTAATAGTATCAGGGATTGGTTCTTGCCAATGGGATGGGTCTCAAGTTGGGCAGTAATTGGTTGGCCTTCCCTCAATTTCTGCTCCATCTTTGTCCCTGTAATACTTTTACACAGGTCAAATTTCGGCTGGTGCCCATATCCTTCCACTAGAAATCTTTAATGGCTACAGGAGGTAACCTCTTTTGGTTTCCTGCCCCTACTGTTAGGCATCTTGGCTAATGTCACCTGCACTGACTCCTGGGGGCCTCTCTCATCCCAGGTCTCTGGGATTCTTAGAGATTCCCCCCACCCCGGCAGTCACAGACTTCCATTCATTCTCCTTTTCTTCTGGGCCTCTCTCTTGTCTCTCCCCACACCTGATCCTGTCCCCCCTCTCCCAATTTCCTTCCCTACCCCCTCTCCCACCCAGTTCCCTTCCTCCCTATGGTTTCCATGACTATGTAATTCCTCCTTCAATGTAAGATTCAAGCATCCTCTCTTGGGCCTTCCCTTTTGGTTAACTTCAGCGGGTTTGTGGGGTGTGTCATGGATCCTCTGAGAACCTGAACCTGACTGAAACAGATGCAGATACCCACAGCAAAACACTGGACTCTTATGGAAGAGATAGGGAAGAACTGAAGGACCTGAAGGGGATAGGAACTCCATAGGAATACCAACAGAGTCAACTTAGCAGTGAACCTTAGCAGGTCTCAGAGACTGCATTACCAACCAAAGAGCATACAAAGGCTGAATTGAAGCCCCCAACACATAGAGCTTCCTTGTGTGGTCTCAGTGGGAGAGGGTACACCTAACCATGCAGTCTTAATGTGCCAGGGCTGGGGTATACCAGGAGGGTGACTCTCTGAGAAGAAAAGGTAAGGGGGGTTGCCAGGGGGCACTCTGCATGGTGGGTACTGGGATGAGAGATAGCATTTAGTATGTAAATAAATAAATAAATAAATAAATAGTGAATATGACTGTTCTGCAGTAGGCAATTCAAAATTCTACATGGATTAGGGAGGGGCACTTATCATTCATCATTATTCAAAGAATTTTGGCCACTAGATAGCTCCTGATTTATATATATTTCACAGAGCTTGTGAATCAGTGTGTTCATGCTGAGGAAAACCACAACTAGTAGACAGGTGTCATGGCAGAATAAGACCTTCCTCATTCTATCAGCTGGGTTGAGAATCTATTACAGATGTGTTAATAGGGTAGCGCCCAGAGAAATTTAGGTGTAATTTCATAACATAGATCAATGATAATGGTGAGAATTAGAAAAATTGATGACATATTTTAAGACACTACCTCTCTCCTCCTTATAGTTCAGGAGATCAATTAATACCCATACAGCCCATCTGATGCAGGACCTACCTCATGCCCTTCCCCCAGCTCCACCTTCCTTCCTACTCACCTAAACACCTGAGCCAGATCTGAGCCCAAAACCTACCTAAATGCTACAGCCTGCTTGCCTCTCAGGAGGTCTATAAAAACCAAAGACATGGGTGATAATCTTGCCCAAATATCCATGCCAGCTAGAACAACCATGAGGCCCAGGTGAAGTAGGACCCTCCTCTCCTTCCCCATCCCCTGACCTCTGCCTTTCTTCTGGCCCAATTTCCCACCTGGACCAAATCAGTGATCAGATATACAACCAAATGCTATTGCTTACTAGCCTCCCAGGAGGTCAACAATAAAAAAGGGTAGAGGAGGTCCACTCTAACTAGAGACATAAGAGGTTCACCCTAACTAGAGACAACACTGCCTGCCTACAAATAGATAGACCCTAACCTAAGTCACAGAGTTACACTTGCCTCCAAGGAGGCTAGTTCCAGCCAGAGACACCCAGTCCAGCTAACCAGAGAGAAACAAATGGCCAGACGCAAGTGAAAGATCATAAGAGACAGAAAACAATGCAATTTGGCAGCATCAGAATCTAGTTTTTCCACCAGAGAAAGTCCTGGACTTGCCTAAAAAGCAAGATAACATGCCTGAAAAGCAGGATAATGAACTACAATTCCACCTCATGAAGATGATAGAGAAGGATATAAGGAATTCCCATGAAGAAATACAGGAAAACACAGGCCAAAAGGTAGAAGGCCTTAAAGAAGAAACAAATAAATCTCTTAAAGAAATATAGAAAAATACAATCAAGTAGGTAAAGGAAGTGAACAAAATAATGCAAGAAATAAAAATGGAAATAGAAATAAAGAAACCACAAAGGGAGGCAACCCTGGAGTTGGACAACTTAAGAAAGAGATCAGGAACTACAGATGTAAGCATCACCAACAAAATACAAGAGATAGAAGAATCTGATGTGTAGAAAATACCATACAAGATATTGACACATCAGTTGAAGAAAATACAAAATATAAATGCTCCTAACCCAAAATATCCTGAAAATTCAGGGCACAATGAAAAGATCAAACATAAGAATGATAGGAATAGGAATAGAAAAATGAAGAATTCTAGCTCAAAGGGTCAGAAAACATCTTCAATAAAATCATAGAAGAAAACTTCCCTAGCCTAAAGAAAGAGATAGCTATAAATGTACAAGATGCTTATAGAACACCAAATGGATAGGACCAGAAAAGAAAATTATTTTGTCACATAATAATCAAAACACCAAATGCACAGAACAACAAAGAATATTAAAATCTGTAAGGGAAAAGGCCAAGTAACACATAAAAGCAAACCTACCTTTCAGAATTACACCAGACTTCTCACCAGTGGTTCTAAAAGTGAGAAGATCCCGGACAGATTTCATCCAGACCATAAGAGAACACAAATGCCAGCACAGGATACTATACCCAGCAAAACTCTCAATCATCATAGATGGAGAAATCAAGATATTCCATGACAAAACCAAATGTAATCCATGTCTTTCTACCAATACAACCCTATAGAGAGCACTGGAATGAAATCTCCAACACAAGAATGGTAGCTAACCCCAACAAAACATAAGAAACTAAACATTTCACAACAAACCTAAAAGAAAAGAATCTTGGACACATAATACTCTCTCTAGAAACAAAAATATCAGGAATGGACAAACATCTATCTTTAATATCTCTCAACCACAATGTACACAATTCCCAAATAAAAAGACAAAGGCTAACAGACTGGATATGTAAACAGAAACCAGCACATTGATGCATACTAGTAACACATCTCAGTGACAAAGACAGACCTTACTTCAGAGTAAAAGGCTGGGAAAAAGTTTTCTAGGCAAATGGTCCTAAGAAACAAGCTGGAGTTGTTCATAGAATTCATAGAATTCTTCATAGGATTCAATGTAAATGAAGACACATCATACCCAAATTCATGCGACACAGTGTTAAGTGCAAAAGTCATAGCACTAAGTGCTTTCATAAAGAAATTGGAGAGACTGCATACCAGCAACTTAATGGCATACCTGAAATCTCTAGAACAGAAAGAAACAAACACACCCAAGAAGAGTAAGACAGCCAAAAAATAGTCAAGCTCAGGGCTGACTGACTTTGTTTCAGTTAGAAACAAAGAACCAAGAAAACCAAGAGCTGGTTCTTTGAGAACATCAACAAAATAGATAAACCCTTAGCCAAACTAACTGAAGAGCACAGAAACAGTATCCAAATTAACAAAATCAGAAATAAAAAGGGAGATATAACAACAGAAACTGGGGAAAATTCCTGAATAGAAAACCAATGGCTCGGGCTCTAAGATCAACAATTGATAAACGGGACCTCATGAACTAAAAAGCTTCTGTATGGCAAAGGACACTGTTAAAGGACAAATGGGCAACCTATAGATTGAGAAAAAACTTTACTAACCCTACATCAAACAGAGGGCTTATATCCAAAATATATAAATAATTCAAGAAGTTAACCTCCAAAAAACCAAATGACTCTATTAAAAAATTGGGTACTGAGTAAATAGAGAATTCACAACAGAGGAATCTCAAATGGCCTAGAAGCACTTAAAGAAATGTTCAAAGTCCTCAGAGAAATGCAAATCAAATGACCCTAAGATTCCACCTTCCACCAATCGGAATGACTAAGATCAAAAACTCAAGTGACAGCACATGCTGACAAGAATGTGGAAAAAGAGGAACATTCCTCCATTGCTCATGGGATTTCAAACTAGTACAACCTCTCTGGAAAACAATCTGGCAGTTCCTCAGAAAGTTGGAAATAGTTCTACCTGAAGACTCAGCTATACCACTCTTGGGCATATACCCAAAAGATGCCCCATCATACTACAAGGACAAGTGCTCTACCATGTTCATAGCCACCTTATTTGTAATAGCCAGAAGCTGGAAACAACACAGATGTCCCTCAACCAAAGAATGGATACAGAAAATGTGGTTCATTTACACAAGAGAATACTATCCAGCTATTAAAAATGAGGACATCATGAATTTTGCAGACAGATGGGTGGAACTAGAAAAATATCATCCTGAGTGACATAACCCATACCCAAAAGGACATGCATGGTATCTACTCAGTAATAAATGGATATTAGCCAAAAAGTACAGAATACTTAGGATACAATCTACAGACTGTAAGAAGTAAAACAAGCAGAAAGGCCGAAGTGAGGGCAGAACAAAAGTAATCATGACAGGCAGAAGGAGGGACCTGAGTAGGAGAGGGAAAGGGAAGGAGAATTGGGGAACAGGATAAGTTATGGGGGTACAGGAGAGAAGCCCAAAGTAAAAATGGGATGAGGAACTGTGGGAGTGGGGAGTGATCAGGGTCAATGACTGGTATGTAAATAAATAAAATAACTTAAAAAAATAGAAACAGGACTGACTATCTCTGGTTAGAAAAGCCATTTTGCAGTGCATTCTGCAATATGTTTTCTATTGTCTAAAGGAATCTTATATTATCTGGACTACCTAAAGTACCTAGTCTTTATGCATCTAATTCTTGTAGTAAAATTCTGTTATGCACTCTTTTAGATTTTCTTCTTTTAAATAATACTTAAAATGCAGAGTTTTTTTTTTTTTTGTTGTCTCTTGAGTTTTTTTTTTTTTTAGTTATTTTTATTTTCTATATTCTATGTTTACATTTCAAAGGCTTTCCCCTTTCCCAGTTCCCACCCACCATAGTTCCCCTAGTTCTTCTCCCCCCCCACTATTCCCCAATCATTCCCCCTCCCCCCTCGGTTTCTTTACTAAACTGGATGCAATCTTTACATGCCCAGGGTCCTCTCCTTTCTTCTTCTTGGGAATCATTTGACTTGCTATTTGTGTCTTGAGTATTTAGTGCTTCTGGGCTCATTAATATCCACTTATCAGTGATTGCATTTCATGTGCATTCTTTTGTGATTGGGTTAGCTCACTCAGGATGATATTTTCCAGGTCTAACCATTTACCTACAAATTGCATGAATTCATTATTTTTAATTGCTGAGTAGTATTCCATTGTATACTCTACTCTACTCAATAAAATGCAGAGTTTTATTCACCTGGGTGAAGCTCTGATATTTTCTTCATTATACTTTTATTAGTGCTTGAAATCCTAAGTTATACATATTAATGAGCTAACATGTCTCAAAACATGTATATATTTTGCAATCTTTAGAGCAGGCTGACCATATTTAACATATTTATTTCTTCAGATATTCATTACCCTTCTATTGAGAAGAAAGTCCCAAACCTTTGCCCCCAGAACTTAGAAATTCATATTCCCTGCTATACATATTCTCGTCTTTATAAAAGCACCATGGAAATTCTTCTATAACCTCTAAGCATAACTGAGGGCTGCTGCTTAATTCTTATCTTTCTCTCTCTCAGCACTGTCCACAGCCTCTGATGACCACAATTCTACTTTCAGCTTTCATGAAATAAACTTTAGAAATATAAAACAAAAACAAGAAACAAAAATCAAATACCCACTTCTATACAATCTGTTCTTTAAAATTCCCATCAACAGTGTACAAGGGACCTCTTCACATGTTCACCAATACATGCTATCATCTGCCTTAGGTATCTACTTTGGTTTTAACTAGAGTAGGCATGGCACTATTGTCCATGCTGTGTAAAGGTTCATTTCCTTGTATTCCCCAGCAGGAAATACCTCCCAAACTAAATTCTGCTGTCTCGGTTGAGTTAGGCCTGACAAAAAAGAGACAAAGTCCTTTTTTACCATCTAATGAATCATTTCCTACTTCTCTTTGCATCCAGGTGTTCATTTCTCACATTGATCCTTAGCGCTTGTGAAGGCAATTTCAAGCAGATTTTTTTTATTAAAGTGGTTTATTAGGGAGGAGTGCTAGAAATTCCTTTTCTAGAATCTCGTGGCATTAACACATTATGCACTTTGTGAAAATGCAAAGGATGAAGGGAATTGAATTTTAGTTTCATGAAGAAAATCAGAGTACATGATGAATTAGAATGTCTCCAGGACTTATCATGAAAGTGGAAGTGGCCTTGTATTTGTTTGGTGCTATTAGGCAAGAGGGCAGATCCCATAGGAAGAGAGATCAGGGATGCAAGGGGCAGCAATCAGACCAAGCTGCTTCTAGACTGCAAGAGTTTAGATTATCAGGATGGGTGGGCAGTTTTTAGTATTAGCTGCTTAGGAACAGCTGCACACTAAGATGAAGGTAGAGAGTACAATTTTGTATGGGTGTCTTCAGCCCTTGAAGTCTGATATTGACTTCAGAGGATACTGTATAGGTCATGACTCCCTAAGTGTCATTTTACATTTTGAGGTAACAGTGGGAGTAATAGAAACAGTACTGGAAATGGACCTAATGCATAATCATGCTGAAAATAGTTTTCAGTTTTCATGTGGCACAGAGCATCCACATTACCAAAGGAGAACAGGTGGAACATGGGGGCATTGTCTTTTGATTTGTGTCATCTGAGCTCTGTGTCCTTATGTCTAAAAACAAAAGGCAGTTTACATGAGACACAGAGAATAAGAATGGCCATTTGTTACCTTTGTGTAAGAATGAGAAGGAAAGGTGACTTTGATATGTGCTACTAAAATATGTGCACAATGTAGGCTTATGTGGGGTGGTGGGAGGTATGGTAAGATAATTCCTAAACACAGACCAGTTTACCTGATACTAATGTTTGGAAATAAGCTTAGAGCTAAATCTTATTTTTCCAGTATATTCATTATAAAAAAGAAAATAAGAAAAACAGCCATCAGAGGTTCAGAAAAAGCTTACCAAAATAGATACCTTTTTTAAAGGTGAGGGGAAAAGTGGAACACACTAAAAACAGCGGGCCCAGATGGTATGCACAATAGGCTACTAAAGAGAACCAGCTGTGAATTTGCCAAACTCAGATGCTTCAGTCAGTAATAAATCATGTGCATCTGAATGGGAGGAAACCAAGAACAACTCATAGAGAACTAAAAATCACACCATCTATTGAAATGGAGAGAAAACAGCAAAAGAGCTTTGACAGAAAAATATATACACAATGAAAATTATTGTCAACAACCAGATAGGAGGCAAAAGTACTGTAAATAAACTTGTGGGCATAAGAAAAATAAAACCATGCCTTTTACCTGTTGTTTTCTCCAAGTCAAATGAATTAGTTTATTTGTAATTATAAATCTGGTCAGATTTATAGATTATGTATTGTGCATGGCAACAAGGGTCCTCACTGAGTGATCTGGAAGTATTAATTTATCAGTGTATGGTGTGCATCTTAGAAAGTACTTGCTTACTGCCTCAACACAAACAGACAGTATCTTAGAAAAACAAGTCAAGATTTTTAATGCCAATAACAATATATCTACTGTATTTTCTTGGAAATAAATTCAATGAAAAATGTATGGTTTTGCTCCAGAAAGATTAGATACATATAGAGTTGGAAAATCAATATAGTTAAGTCTACTTCATAATGTGGTATAATGAACATAGTTTTTATTTCTTAGAATATATGAGTTTTAGGGCTTACAACATATGAATTGTAATCTCTCCACTCTTTTTTTTTTACATACAGTCCTATTTGACTATTTATGCTGGAGTATAAACTATATCCAATGAATTTACTCATTTGACCATGAATACTAAATTGCTATAAAGAGATATCTACAAGATACAGATGGATATACATTGATGTGAGGACCTCCCTTGTATTTAGAAACACACACATACATACACATACACAAGAACACATATGCATGCAAACAAATGTACATACACGTATAATTGTGTATGACACAAATGCATGCACACTCATTCAGACATGCAATCCTGTGGATGAACATATGCATGCATGTACACACACACACACACACACATACACACACACACACACACACACACACACTAAGGTAGATGTATCATACTTCCAATTCCCTAAAAAAAAAGAACTGAAGTAATAGTGTCAGCCATAGGCATTAAATTCTCACCGTGTCATACTGTCTTTATTCTTTAGTCTTTGATTGATGAAATCAACCTTATGCTTCCTTATTCAACATAGGAAGTTATGGAGAACAGAAATTTTTATTATATATTTGCTTTATTTACATCTTAAATGCCATACCCCTTACCTGTTTCCCCTCTGAAAACCCCCATCCCATTCCCCACCCCCCTGCTCACCAACCCCCCCCCACTCCCAGTTTTCTGACCTGATATTCCCCTACACTGGGGCATCGAACCTTCACAGGACCAATGACCTCTCCTCTCACTGATGTCCAAAGAGGCCATCCTCTGCCATATATGTAGCTGGAACCATGGGCCCCTGGATGTGCTCTTCCCAGTTGGTGGTTTAGTCCCTGGGAACTCTAGGGGTACTGGGTGGTACATATTATTGTTCCTCCCATGGGGCCACAACCTCCCCATCCCAGTTCCTTGGATCCTTTCTACCTCTTCCATTGGAGACCCTATGCTCAGTACACTGGTTGGCTATAAGCCATGGGTATTTTGATCCTCCTTCTAAGAAGGACCAAAGTATCCACAATTTTGTCTTCCTTCTTCTTGAGCTTCATGTGGTCTGTGAATTATATCTTGGGTATTCCGAGCTTTTGGGCTAATATCCACTTATCAGCGAGTACATACCATGTGTTTTTTGTTTTTTGGTTTTTGTAATTGGGTTACTTCACTCAGGATGATATTTTCTAGTTCCATCCATTTGCCAAAGAATTTCATGAATTTATACTGCTACCTTAGGAACCAGCTATACCACTCGTGGGCATATACCCAGAAGATGCTCCAACATGTAATAAGGACACATGCTCCACTATCTTCATAGCAGATTTATCTATAATAGCCAGAAGCTAGAAAGAACTCAGGTGTCCCTCAACAGAGGAATGGATACAGAAAATGTGGTACATTTACACAATGAAGTATTACTCACCTATTGAGAACAGAGAAATTTTATAGCTTCAGGCAAGCCCATTCTAATCACTAAAAACACCCATTAAAATGGCCACTGGATTCTTTCTCACACAAGAAAGTAGATAATGAATTATTGTCAAATAGTGCTGCACTATCCTCTAGACTATTAAAAAATATTCACTTACCCCCAATAGTTTCTATTTTAAAGTCTTAGGGAAGTAAATTCTGCATCATTGGTGATATGCTATCAACCTCAAAAGAAGCTGCAAAGTAATTGAGTTAAATCTTAACATCAGGGACTTTAGAACTTTATCCCATTGCAGAAAAATGTAGGCGATAACTCCCTGGTGATAGCTAGAAGACATGCATGATATGATCAGGTTATACTTGGAACCTGAAAATGGAACTCCCTGCTGAACTGAATGAACACCACCTATCTCACAGTGCACACTCCAGAGTTGTGGTATTCTGTTAAGTTCTGAGAAGATCATGAGAGGCAAAAAAGGGAGAATACTTGAAATTTAACTCCTTCAGATGTGTATAAAGGAGAAAAAAAAAAGACTTGAAACACTTGGTTTTTTAGGTTTTGTAGTAATGATAGAGATTTTTTTAATTCAAGGTGATCAACCCTCTCTTGCCTCTGGTTCCTTCACTCTCTTCATTTTTTGTAAATGGAGACATTTTATTAGTTTTTTGAAAAGCTTTCATTTTACTTTTTTGTTTTTTTTTTTTTTTTGTTTTTGTTTTTGTTTTTTTCGGGACAGGGTTTCTTTGTGTAGCCCTGGCTGTCCTGGAACTCACTTTGTAGACTAGGCTGGCCTCGAACTCAGAAATCCGCCTGCCTCTGCCTCCCAAGTGCTGGGATTACAGGCGTGTGCCACCACTGCCGGGCTTTATTTTACTTTTTACTAGATATTTGCTTTATTTACATTTCAAATGTTATCCCCTTTCCTCCTTTTCCCTCCAAAAACATCCCTATTCCATCACCCCTCCCCTTGCTCAGCCCCTCCTTTCCTGGCCTAACATTCCCCTACACTGGGGCATCAAGCCTTCACAGGATCAATAGCCTTTCCTCTCATTGATGTCTGAAAAGGCCATCCTTTGCTACCTATGTAGCTGGAACCATGGGTCCCTCCATGTGTAATTTTGGTTGGTAGTTTAGTCCCTTGGAGCTCTAGGGAGTACTGGTTGGTACATATTATTCTTCCTCCTATGGGGCTGCAAGCCTCTTCAGCTCCTTGGGTCCTTTCTCCAGCTCCTCCATTGGGGACCCATGGCTCAGTTCATTGGTTGGCTGTGAGCCATGAGTATTTTGATTCCCCTTCTAAGAAGGACCAATGTATCCACATTTTGGTCTGCCTTTTTCTTGAGCTTCATGTGGTCTGTGAATTGAATCTTGTGTATTCCAAGTTTTGGGGCTAATATTCACTTATCAGCAAGTGCATACCATTTGTGTTCTTTGTGATTGGGTTACATCACTCAGCATGATATTTTCTAATTCCATCCATTTGCCTAGGAATTTCATGAATTCATTGTTTTTAGGACCTGAGTAGTATTCCATTGTGTAAATGTACCACATTTTTTGTATCCATTCCTCTGTTGAGGGACATCTGGGTCCTTTCCAGCTTCTGTTTATTATAAATAAGGCTGCTATGGAGATAGTGGAGCATGTGTCCTTATTACATGTTGGAGCATCTTCTGGGTATATGCCCAGGAGTGGTATAGCTGGGTCCTCAGGTAATGCAAGGTCCAATTTTCTGAGGAAATGCCAAACTAATTTCCAGAGTAGTTTTACCAGTTTGCCATCCCACCGACAATGGAGAAGTGTTCCTTTTTCCCCACATTTTCTCCAGCATCTGCTGTCCCCTGAATTTTTTATTTTAGCCATTCTGACTGGTGTGCAGTGAAACCTCAGGGTTGTTTTGATTTGCATTTCCCTGATGATTAAGGATGTTGAACATTGCTTTAGGTATTTCTCAGCCACCTGGTATTCCTCAGTTGAGAATTCTTTATTTAGCCTTGTTCTCCATTTTTAATAGGGTTATTTGTTTCTCAGGAGTCTAACTTTTTGAGTTCTTCATATATATTGGATGTTACCCCTCTATCAGATGTAGGATTGATAAAGATCTTTTCCCAAGCTGTTGGTTGCCTTTTTGTCCTATTGACAGTGTACTTTGCATTATAGAAGCTTTGTTATTTTCTGAGGTCCCATTTGTTAATTCGTAATATTAGAGCATAAGATATTGGTATTCTGTTCATCAAATTTTTCCCTGTGCCCATGAGCTTCAGGTGCTTCCCCACTTTCTTTTCTATTAGATTTAGTGTATCTGGTATTGTGCAGAGGTCCTTGATCCATTTAGACTTGAGCTTTGTACAAGGAGATAAGAATAGATCAATTTGTATCCTTCTTTATTTTTTCCTGCTGTTGTTTTGTTGTGTTGTATTTTTTTAAATTTTATTTTCTATATTCTTTGTTTACATTCCAAAGGCTTTCCCCTTTCCCAGTTCTCCCCCGCCATACGTCCAATAAGTCCTCTTCCCCCAACTATTCCCAAATCACCCCCCACACACACACACACCATTTCTCTGTTCTGGATCTACAAAACTGGATCCAATCTTTTCAGGCCAAGGGTCCTCTCCTTTCTTCTTCTTGGGAATCATTTGACTTGCTAATTGTGGCTTGAGTATTTAGGGCTTCTGGGCTCATTAATATCCACTTACCAGTGTTTCCATTTCATGTGTATTCTTTTGTGATTGGGTTAACTCACTTAGGATGATATTTTCCAGATCTAACCATTTGCCTACAAATTGCATGAATTCATTATTTTTAATTGCTGAGTAGTATTCCATTGTATAAATATACCACATTTTCTGTATCCATTCCTCCTTTGAGGGATATCTGGGCTCCTTCAAACTTCTGGCTATATAAAAAAAGGCTGATATGAACATAGTGGAGTGTGTGTCTTTATTGTATGCAGGGGAATCCTCTGGGTATATGCCCATGAGTGGTATGCCAGGGTCCTCTGGAAGTGACATGCCCAATTTTCTGAGGAACTGCCACACTGATTTCCAGAGTGGTTTTAACATTTTGCAATCCCAGCAACAATGGAGGAGTGTTCCTCTTTCTCCACATCCTCGCCAGCACCTGTTGTCTCTTGAGTTTTTAATCTTAGCCATTCTGACTGGAGTGAGGTGGAATCTCAGGGTTGTTTTGATTTGCATTTCCCTGATGACTAATGATGTTGAACATCTCTTAAGGTGTTTCTCAGCCATCCGAATTCTTCTGGTGTAAATTTTTTGTTTAGCTCTGTACCCCATTTTTGATAGAGTTATTTGGTTCTTTGGGGTCTAACTTCTTCAGTTCTTTGTATATATTGGATACAATATATCCTCTGTCAGATGTGGGGTTGGTGAAGATCTTTCCCCACTTTGTTGGTTGCCATTTTGTCCTTCTGACAGTGTCCTTTGCCTAACAGAAACTTTGTAATTTTATGAGATCCAATTTGTCAGTTCCTGATCTTAGAGCATAAGCTATTGGTGTTCTGTTCAGGAACTTTACCCCTGTGCCCATGTCCTCCAGAGTCTTCCCCAGATTCTTTTCTAATAGTTTCAGTGTGTCTGGTTTTATGTGGAGTACCTTGATCCACTTGGAGTTGATCTTAGTACAAGGATATAAGAGTGGGTCGATTCACATTCTTCTACATGTTGACCTCCAGTTGAACCAGCACCATTTGTTGAAAAGACTATCTTTTTTCCATTGGATGGTTGTATCTCCTTTATTAAAGATCAAGTGACCATAAGTCTGTGGGTTCATTTTTGGGTCTTCAATCCTATTCCATTGATCTACTTGCCTGTTGCTGTACCAATACCATGCTGTTTTTAACACAATTGCTCTGTAGTACTGCTTGAGGTCAGGGATATTGATTCCCCCAGAAGTTCTTTTATTGTTGAGAATAGTTTTAGCTATCCTGGTTTTTTTGTTGCTCCAGATGAATTTGAGAATTGCTCTTTCTAGATATATGAAGAATTGAGTTGGGTATCCTGGGTTTTTTGTTGCTCCAGATGAATTTGAGAATTGATCTTTCTAGATCTATGGAGAATTGAGTTGGGATTTTTGATGGGGATTGCATTGAATCTGTAGATTGCTTTTGGCAAGATGGCCATTTTTACTATATTGATCCTGCCAATCCAGGAGCAAGAAATATTTTCCATCTTCTGAAGTCTTCTTCTATTTCTTTCTTCAAGGAATTGAAGTTCCTGTCATACAGATCTTTTGCTTGTTTGTTTAGAGTTAAGCCAAGGTACTTTATGTTGTTTGTGGCTATTGTGAAGGGTGTTATTTCCCTAACTTCTTTCTCAGCCTGCTTGTCCTTTGAGTACAGGAAGGCTACTGATTTGTTTGAGTTGATTTTATAACCAGCCACTTTGCTGAAGTTGTTCATCAGCTGTAGAATTTCTCTTGTGGAGTTTTTTGGATGGCTTAAGTAAACTATCATATCGTCTGCAAATAATGATAGTTTGACTTCTTCCTTCCCAATTTGTATCCCTTTGACTTCCTTATGTTGTCTAATTGCTCTTGCTAGAACTTCAAGTACTATATTGAAAAGATATGGAAAGAGAGGGCAGCCTTGTCTAGTCCTTGATTTTAGTGGGATTGCTTCAAGTTTCCATTTATTTTGATGTTGGCTACTGGTTTGGTGTAGATTGCTTTTACTATGTTTAGGTATGGGCCTTGAATTTCTGCTCTTTCCAAGACTTTTAGCATGAAAGGATGCTGAATTTTGTCGAATGCTTTTTCAGCATTTAATGAGATGACCATGTGTTTTTTTTTCTTTTAATTTGTTTATGTAGTGGATTACATTCATGGATTTCTGTATATTGAACCATCTCTGCATCCCGGGGATGAAGCCTACTTGATCATGGTGAATGATCATTTTGATGTGCTCTTGGATTCTGTTGGCAAGAATTTTATTTAGTATTTTTGCATCGATATTCATAAGGGAAATTGGCCTGCAGTTCTCTTTCTTCGTTGGATCTTTATGAGGTTTTGGTATCAGTGTAATTGTGGCTTCGAAGAACGGGTTGAGCGGTGTCCCTTCTGTTTCTATTTTGTGGAATAGTTTGACGAGTATTGGTGTTAAGTCTTCTTTGAAGGTCTGGTAGAATTCTGCACTAAAACCATCTGGTCCCGTACTTTTTTTGGTTGGGGGGCTTTCTATAACCCCTTCTATTTCTTTAGGGGTTATGGGACTATTTAGCTTATCTAATTGATCCTAATTAAATTTTGGTATTTGGTATCTGTCTCGGGAATTGTCCATTTCCTCCAGATTCTCCAGTTGTGTTGAGTATAGACCTTTGTAGTAGGATCTGATGATATTCTGAATTTCCTCAGTTTCTGTTGTTATGTCCCCCTTTTCATTGCTAATTTTGTTAATTTGGATACTGTCTCTGAGTCCTTTGGTTAGTCTGGCTAAGGGTTTATCTATCTTGTTGATTTTCTCAAAGAACCAGCTCCTGGTTTTGTTGATTCTTTGTATGATGTCCTTTGTTTCTACTTGATTGATTTCAGCCCTGAGTTTGATGATTTCCTGTCTTCTATTCCTCCTGGGTGAATTAACTTCTTTTTCTTCCAGGGCTTTAAGGTGTGTCATTAAGCTGCTAGTGTATGCTCTCTCCAGTTTCTTTTTGGATGCACTTAGAGCTATGAGTTTTCCTCTTAGCACTGCTTTCATTGTGTCCCATAGATTTGGGTAGGTTGTGCCTTCATTTTCATTGAATTCTAAAAAGTCTTTGATTTCTTTTTTTTATTTCTTCCTTGACCAAGGTGTCATTGAGTAAAGTACTGTTCAGTTTCCATGTGTATGTGGGCTTTCTGTTGTTTTTGTTGCTATTGAAGACTGCTCTTACTCCATGGTGATCTGATAGGAGGCATAGGATTAGCTCTATCTTATTGTATTTGTTGACATCTGTCTTGTGACAAATTATATGATCAATTTTGGAGAAGGTACCATGCAGTGCTGAGAAAAAAGTATATTCTTTTGCTTTAGGATGAAATGTTCTCTATATATCTGTTAAATCCAATTGGTCCAAAGTTTCAATTAGTTTCACTGTGTCCCTGTTTAGTTTCTGCTTTCCTGATCTGTCCATTGAGGAGAGTGGAGTGTTGAAGTCACCCACAATTATTGTGTTAGGTGTAATGTGTGCTTTAAGCTTTAGTAAAGTTTCTTTTACGAATGAGGGTGCCCTTGCATTTGGAGCATAGATGTTCAGTATTGAGAGCTCTTCTTGGTGGATTTTCCCTTTGACCAGCAAGAAGTGACCTTCTGAGTCTCTTTTGATGACTTTAGGTTGAAAGTCAGTTTTATCTGATATTAGAATGGCTACTTCAGCTTGTTTCCTGAGACCATTTGCTTGTAACATTGTCTTCCAGCCATTTACTCTAAGACAGTGTTTGTCTTTAACACTGAGATGTGTTTCCTGTATGCAGCAAAATGTAGGGTCCTGTTTCCATATCCAGTCTGTTGTTCTATGTCTTTTTATTGGGGAATTGAGTCCATTGATGTAATTTGTCTCCTACATGTTGACTGCCAGTTGACCACACACCATTTGTTGAAAATGCTGTCTTTTTCCACTGGATGGTTTTTGCTCTTTTGTCAATGATCAAGTGACCTTTGGTGTGTGGGTTCATTTCTGGATTTTCAATTTTATTCCATTGATTCACCTGCCTGTCACTGTACCAATACCATGTAGTTTTTAATCACAATTTCTCTGTAGTATAGCTTGAGGTCAGGGATGGTGATTTTCCCAGAAGTTTATTTATTGTTGAGAATAGATTTTGCTACCCTTGGGTTTTCTCTTATTCCAAATAAATGTGGAAATCGATCTTTCCTTCTTTTATCTTTTTTGTTATTGAATATTTTCTTCATTTACATTTCAAATGTTATTCCCTTTCCAGGGATCGTTCCTCCCAGAAAAGCCCCAACCCATCCTCTCTCCCCCTGCCCTCCCTCCCCCTACCTCCATGAGGTTGGCCCTCCACCCAACCCACTCAACCTACTCCCCCCCCACTATCCCCATGCTGGGGCCTCTATTGAGCCTTCATAGGACCAAGGACCTCTTTTCCCACCAATGCCTGATAAGGCATTCCTCTGCCACAAATGCAGCTGGAACCATGTGTATCCCTCGGTTGATAGCTTAGTCCCTGGGAGCTCTGGGGGACTCTGGTTGGCTGACATCATTGTTCTTTCCATGAGGCTGCATATCCCTTCAGCTCCTCCAGTCCTTCCTTCAGTTCCTCCATTGGGGACCCTGCATGCAGTCCAATGGTTGGCTGCTAGCATCAGCCTCTGTATCTATAAAGCACTGGCAGGGCCCCTCAGGAGACAGCCATATCAGGCTACTTTTGGCAAGCACTTCTTAGCATCCGAAATAGTGTCAGGGTTTGGTGATAGTTTATAGGATAAATCCCCAAGTAGGACAGTCTCTGGATGTCCTTTCTTTCAGTCTCTGTCCCACACTTTGTCTCCATAATTGCTCCTGAGAGTATTTTGTTTTCTTTCCCCCAAAAATCAAAGCACCCACATTTTGGTCTTCATTCTTCTTGAGCTTCCTGTGGTCTGTGAATTGTAACTTGTTTATTTTGAGCTTTTGAGCTAATATCCACTTATCAGTGAGTATATACCATGTGTGTTCTTTTGTGATTGGGTTACTTAACACAGGATGACACTTTCTAGTTCCATCCATTTGCCTAAGAATTTCATGAAGTCGTTTTTAATAGTTGAATAGTACTCCATTGTTTCTATGTATCATAATTTCTGTATGCATTCCTCTTTTGAAGGACGTCTGGGTTCTTTCCAGCTTCTAGCTATTATAAATAAGGCTGCTATGAAGATATTGAAACATGTATCATTATTACATGTTGGAGCATCTTCTGAGTATATGCCCAGGAGTGGTATAGCTGGGTCTTCAAGTAGAACTATGTCTAATTTTCTGAGGAACAGTCAAACTGATTTCCAGAGTGGTTGTAACAGCTTGCAATTCCACTAGCAATAGAGGAGTGTTGCTCTTTCTCCATATCCTTGCCAGTATCTGCTGTCTCCTGTTTCTCATCTTAGCCTTTCTAATTGATGTGCGGTGGAATCTCAGGGTTGTTTTAATTTGCATTTCCCTGATAACTAAGAATGTTGAGCATTTCTTTAGTTGCTTCACAGTCATTCGAGTTTCTTCAGTTGAGATTTCTCTGTTTAGCTCTGTACCCCATTTTTAATTGGGTTATTTGACTCTCTGGAGTCTAACTTGTTGAGTTCTTGGTATGCATTGGATATTAGCACTCTATGGATGAAGGATTGGTAAAGATCTTTTCCCAATCTGTTGGTTTCCATTTTGTCCTATTGACAGTGTCCTTTACCTTACAGAACCTTTGCAATTTTATGAAGTCCTATTTGTGGATTCTTGTTCTTAGAGCATAAGTCATTGGTGTTCTGTTTGGTAAATTTTCCCCTGTGCCCAAGTGTTCAAGGCTCTTCCCCACTTTCTCCTCTATAAGCTTCGGTGTATCTGGTTTTATGTGGAAGTCCTTGATTCTCTTGGAGTTGAGCTTTGTATAAGGAAATAAGAATGGATCAACTTGCATTCTTCTACATGCTGACCTCTAGTTGAACCAGCACAATTTGTTGAAAATTCTGTCTTTAGAGAATTCCACTGGATGGTTTTAGCTCCTTTGTCAAAGTGACCATAGGTGTGTAGGTTCATTTCTGTGTCTTCAATTCTATTCCATTGACCTACCTGTCAGACATTGTACCAATACCATGCATTTTTTTAAAGACACAATACGCATTGTAATTCTGGTTTTCTTTAAAGACAGCATGTCTTATGTCACTAACCATTTTCTTTTTTTTTTATTATTTATTCTATATTCTTTGTTTATACTCCAAAAGCTTTCACCTTTCCTAGTTCCCTCCTTACACCATATGTCCCATAAGTCCTCTCTCCCCACCTATTCCCCAATCACACCCCACACACACACACACCATTTCTCTGTTCTGGTACTCTCCTACAAAACTGGATCCAATCTTTTCAGGACCAGGGTCCTTGCCTTCCTTCTTCTTGGGAATCTTTTGACTTGCTAATTGTGCCTTGAGTATTCAGAGCTTTTGGGCTCATTAATATCCACTTATCAGTGATTGCATTTCATGTGTATTCTTTTGTGATTGGGTTAACTCGCTTAGGATGATATTTTCCAGATCCAAACATTTGCCTACAAATTGCATGAATTCATTATTTTTAATTGCTGAGTAGTATGCATTTTTAAACACAAATGCTCTTTAGTACCATATGAGGTCAGGAATGCTGATTTCCCCCATCCCTGGGCAAAGTTATTTTATTGTTGGGAATAGTTTTCACTATCCTGGGCTTTTTGTTATTCCAAATGAATTTGAGAATTGCTCTTTTAACTCTATGAAGAATTAAGTTGGAATTTTGATGGGAACTGCATTGAAACTATAGATTGCTTTAGGCAAGATGGCCATTTTTACTTAAGTAACCTTGCCAATCCATGAGCATGGGAGATCTTTCCAACTTCTGAGATATTCAATTTCATTCTTCAGAGACTTGAAGTTCTTGTCATACATATCTTTCACTTGTTTGGTTAGAGTCATACCAAGTTATTTTGCATTATTTGTGACTATTGTGAAGGGTGTCATTTTCCTAACTTCTTTCTCAGCCTCTTCATCATTTGAGTAGAGGAAGGCTACTGATTTGAGTTAATTTTATATTCAGCCACTTTGCTGAAGTTGTTTATTGATTTAGGAGTTCTCTGGTGGAATTTTTTAGGATCACTTAAATATACTATCATATCATCTGCAAATAGTAATACTTTGACTTCTTCCTTTCCAATTTGTATCCCTTTGGCCTACTTTTGTTGTCTAATTGCTCTGGCTAGGACTTCAAATACTATATTGAACAGGTAGGGAGAGAGTGGACAGCCTTGTCTAGTCTCTGATTTCAGTGGCAATGCTTTAAGTTTCTCTCCATTTAGTTTGATATTGGCTACTGGTTTGCTGTATATTGCTTTTAGTATGTTTAGGTATGGGCCTTGAATTCCTGATCTTTCTAAGGTTATTATCATGAAGGGGTGTTGGATTTTGTCAAATGCTTTTGCAGCATCTAATAAAATGATGATTATGTTTTTATTTATTTTAGTGTGTTTATATAGTGGATTACATTGACAGATTTCCATATATTGAACCATCCCTGCATCCCTGGGATGAAGCCTACTTGATTATGGTAGATGATTGTTTTGATGTGTTCTCGGATTCGGTTTGCAAGAATTTTATTTGCATCGATATTCATAAAGGAAATTAGTCTAAATTTCTCTTTGTTGGGTTTTTCTGTGTTTTAGGTATCAGATTAATTATGGCTTCATAGAATGAATTGGGTAGTATTCCTTCTGTTTGTATTTTGTGGAATAATTTAAAAAGTATTGGTATTAGGTCTTCTTTGGAGATCTGATAGATCTCTGTATTAAACCCATCTGGGCTTTGCTTTGGTTGGTAAACTATTAATGACTGCTTCTATTTCTTTATAGGTTACGGGACTGTTTAGATCATTTATCTGTTCCTTATTTAACTTTGGTACCTGGCATCTGTCTAGAAAATTGTCCATTTCATCTAGATTTTCCAGTTTTATTGAGTATAGGCTTGTGTAGTTGGATCTGCTGATTTTTTTTTATTTCCTCAGTATCTATTGTTATGTCTCCCTTTTTATTTTTTATTTTGTTAATTTGAATACTGTCTCGGTGTCCTCTGGTTAGTTTGGCAAAGGGTTTATCAATCTTGTTGGTTTTATCACAGAACCAGCTCCTGGTTTGTTTGATTTTTTTGTATAGTTCTTTTGGTTTCTACTTGGTTGATTTCAGCCTGGAGTTTGATTATTTCCTGCCGTCTACTCCTCTTGGCTGTGTCTGCTTCTGTTTGTTCTAGAGTCTTCAGATGTGCTGTCAAGCTGCTAGCGTATGCTCTTTCCAGTTTCTTTTTGGAGGCACTAAGAGCTATGAGTTTTCATCTTAGCACTGCTTTCATTGTGTCCCATAAGTTAGGGGATGTTGTTTGTGCCCTCATTTTCATTAAATTCTTAAAAGTCTTTAATTTATTTATTCTTTGACCAAGTTATTGTTGAGTAGAATGTTTAGTTTCCATGTGTATGTGGGCTTTCTGTGGATTTGTTTTTATTGAAACCCTCCTTAATTCATGGTGATCTGACAGGAAGCATGGGATTATTTCAATCTTCTTACATATGTTGAGGTGTGTTTTGTGACCGATTATATGGTCAATTTTGGAGAAGGTACCATGAGGTACTGAGAAGAAAGTATAGTCTTTTGTTTTAGGATAAAATGTTCTAGAGATATCTGTTGAATCCATTTACTTCATAACTTCTGTTAGTTTCACTGTGTCTCTGTCTAGTTTCTGTTTCCATGATCAATCCATTGATGAGAGTAGGGTGTTGAAGGCTCCCACTATTATTGTTTGGGGTGCAATGTGTGGTTTGAGTTTTATTAAAGTTTCCTTTATGAATTTAGGTGCCTTTGCATTTGGAGAATAGATGTTCAGAATTGAGATTTCATCTTGGTAGATTTTTTTCCTATGATGAGTATAAAGTGTTTTTCCTTTTCTTTTTTGATACTTTAGGTTGAAAGTCAATTTTATTTGATATTAGATTGGCTACTCCAGCTTGTTTCATGGGACCATTTGCTTGGAAATATTGTTTTCCAGCCTTTTACTTTGAAGTAGTATCTGTCATTGTGCCTGCAATGGGTTTTCTGTATGCAGCAAAATGTTGGGTCCTGTTTATATATTCTGTCTCTTAGTCTATGTCATTTTATTGGGGAATTGAGTCCATTGATATTAAGAGATATTAAGAAAATTGATTGTTTCTTCCTGCTATTTTTGTTATTAGAGGTGGACTTATATTTATGTGGCTTTCTTCTTTTTGGTTTCTTAAAAGAAGATTATTTTCTTGCTTTTTCTAGGGTATAGCTTCCCTCCGTTTGTTGTTGTTTTCCATTTCTTATCCTTTGAAGAGTTGGATTTGTGGAAAGATATTGTATAAACTTGTTTTTGTCATGAAATACCTTGGTTTCTCTATCTATGATAATTCAGAGTTTTGCTGGGTATAGTAGCCTGGGTTGGCATTTGTGTTTTCTTAGAGTCTGTATGACATCTGCCCAGGATTTTCTGGCTTTCATAGTCTCTGGCAAGAAGTCTGGTGTGATGCTGATAGGTCTGCCTTTATATGTTACTTGGCCATTTTCCCTTACTGCTTTTAATATTCTTTCTTTGTTTAGTACACTTGGTGTTTTATTATGTGCTGGGAGGAATTTCACTTCTAGTCCAGTCTATTGGGAGTTCTGCAGGCTTATTGTATGTTCATTGGCATCTCTTTCTTTAGGTTATGGAAGTTTTCTTCTATAATTTTGCTGAAGACATTTACTGGTCCTTTAAGCTGAAAATTTTCACTATCTTCTATACCTATAATCCTTAGGTTTGGTCTTTTTGTTGTGTCCAGGATTTCCTTGATGTTTTGGGTTAAGACTTTTTTGCATTTTGCATTTTCTTTGACTGCTGTGTCAGTGTTTTCTATGGTATCTTCTGCACCTGAGATTCTCTCTTCTATCTCTTGTATTCTGTTGTTGATATTTGTGTGTATGACTCCTGATTTCTTTCCTAGGTCTTCTATCACCAGAGTTGTTTCCCTTTGTGATTTCTTTATTGTTTCTACTTCCAGTTTTAGATCCTGGATTGTTTTATTCAATTCCTTCACCTGTTTGGTTGTGTCTTCCTGTAATTCCTTAAGGGACTTTTGTGTTTTCTCTTTAAGGGCCTCTACCTGTTTACCTGTGTTCTCCTGTTGTGGGGGAAAAATAAAAAAGGAAAAGGTAGGTGCAGCAGTAGATCCCACATATGAGAGGATTCTGGCAGGCAGAGCCTGAGGGAATAGGGAAACTGGCAGGACTACACTGTGATAAGGAGTGCAGGGCCCAAAGGTCCACAGGGCTGGGAGCTACCTGGCTAGTAGAGAAGATTTTGCCCTGTGAGCTAGGCGTTTGCATGGCTTCAATACCTGTTATGGGTGAAGCAGCTTACTTGTTCAGTGGCTTGGCCAGCTGAGAGGAGGCTGGCTTAGATCCTTTTCTATGGCACCTGGAGATGCTGAGGCTTGCTCCATGCTTTTATGCAGCAGGTTTAATAATAGAGATAGTTCATAGTTTATGCCTTTATTATTAAAAGATTATAATGGAGAAAGGAGAAAGAAAAGATAGAGAGATGAGGGATGGCCATGACCATGTGGAAGAGAAAAGAAGAAGAGAGATAGAGAGACAAGAGAGAGGAATAAGGGAGTAGAATAAAACAAAGCAGGATAAGAGAGCAAGGAGGGGCTGGAAGTCTCCATTTATAGTAAGCTGGGTTACCTGGCAACAGGTACCAAGGGGCAGGGAAAGCCTGACTGTAGCCAGGTGACTGCAGAGGTGGAGTCCAGGCAGAACCCTAAGGCATGGGGCATGACACATGTGACTGTTAGCCACAGGATTATGGAGTCTAGTCTCTGGGGTGGCCTTGCCCAATGAAGCTACACACACCAAGGTCCCACATCCTGTATTTTTTAAGGGATTTATTTATATCCTTCTTGAAGTCCTTTATCAGCATCATGAGCTGTGGTTTTAAATCCAAATCTTGCTTTTCCAGTGTGTTGAGGTATCCAGGACTTGCTGTGGTAACATTCTTGAGTTTACCTTTTGCCATCTGGTTATCTGTGTTGTTAGTTGGTCCTGCTGTCTCTGCCTGGCTTTGTCCTTCCTGAGAGCCTGCAAACCTGTCTCAGCACCCATGGGAGACTAGCTCTCCCCTGATACAAAGGGCTGTGTAGTAGCCCAGCTTGTGGCTGCAAATGGAGCCTGAAAGGACCCTGTCCCAGCTGCTCTGCCACTCCTATGCTCCCTGTGCTCCTGGCTGTACCCCCTGCCCCTTGGAGAGTCACTATCCAAAAAAGAGAAAATGGCAATCTCACCTCCAAACCTGAGAGTCAAAGCACTCCCTAGAGACCAGTTTTCCCCTGGCAGGACCACTGTACAGAAGACTATGGAGCAGCCCAGCTCCTGGGTGCAATTGGAGGCTGGAGGGACCCTATCCCAGCTGTTTTGCCACTCCTGTGCTCCTTGTGCTCCTTGCTGTACCCTCCTTGGACAATCTTTGGAGAGAAAATTGGAGACCTCTGAGTCAACAATGTGGAGTTGGGATCAATGCAAAAGCAAGAGGAATTTTATTTTTCCAGCATACTGGGGTTGTCCTGCACACAAAGGTGAGAACAACCCCTCACAACCTGTTCTCTGCCACGGACCGACTCAGTCGGAACACACACTCCCGTGGGGAATCAGGGTCTTTGGTATGCAGGAAGGTACAGGTCCGGCGAATGACAGACAGACACACACAAGATCTGAATGCGTCTGAATGCACTTTACTGTTCTGAGGCAGGAACATTTATACACCCTCAAGTTGATATTACAGTGAAATGTTTACAAAGAATGGTTACCATGAGTATCTGGCACAAGGAAATACAAATGAATCAGGCATGAACGTCAGAGATTACACACAAGGTTATCGCGTCCCTCTGTAGTCAATAATAAATTAGTAATTCAAGAGTCAGAGACAACACACAAGGTTATCGCGTCCCTCTGTAGTCAATAATAAATTAGTAGTTCAAGAGTCAGAGATTACACTATGTTTTGCTTATCTTCTTGTGAGACTTTCTCAGGCTTACTTTGAAACTTTACTTAACTGAAGGTTTCCATGTCAGAGTGCCAAAGCCAGCTAACCATACAAATAATATAAATTGTTGGGAGGTTAATTCTTTAATGTATCTAGGTAATAACTGTACAGCTGATTAAAAGCAAAGCAATGGATCTCTAGAAGAAATCATGGCCAGTGCTGTAGTTCAAAGAATAAACTCCCAGTGAATCATCACGCCTGGATGCTCGCACCTCTGGCTGGCAGGGACATCTTGTAAGTAAAAGAACAGGTCAGATAAAGGGTCACACAGCTTGCCATGAGAAATTTCAGCTCAGCCCTATCTGCAGCCAAGGAGGCCCACAGCGGCATTCACCTTGAACAGCCCTGCCAAACAAGGCTTTACCCAGTAAATATCACACAGCTTTTGCCTGGATTGCAGCTTGGCTGCGTGAAATTACGGTGATCAAGAAATGCGCCGTGATAGTTCTCTATTAGTTTTTTTTTAAGATTTACTCTCTCCCCATCTCTCTCTCTCTCTCTCTCTCTCTCTCTCTCTCTCTCTCTCTCTCTGTGTGTGTGTGTGTGTGTGTGTGTGTGTGTTCCATTTGTAGTTTCATGGTTGAATTCTCCTTTAGTAGTTAATGAGTTACATAAGAATTTGTCAGAGTCTAGGTAACCAGAGATTACTGACCACACAGCCACATAGTATATTTGATGGGGAAGATAGGATAACACATAACCTAGATGTGATAGCTGTGGTCAGCTGTCACTTTAGGAACTTGGCTAAGACTGAAAGGAGTCAATGTGAAGATTATGACAATAGGGTATATATAGCTTAAATGAGAAAGGAGAGCTTGCTTCAAGTCTTTTAAAGAAATTATTAGTGACAATTTCCATATGCATATGGACAGTACTATTGACCTTCAGCTTATTATTGCCTGGTGAAACCTTTAGAATTAGCCACATTGTGTAAACTCAAAAAGAGGAAGATGCAAAACAATAGAAGTTTTAAGTCCACAGGCATCACATCTGGGGAAGTTACTGAGTTGTATTAGAACCTATAAACTTCATATAGGAGAGATTTTAGTTTTTAGAAAAACTGTTTAAATGTTGAGTCTTGAAAGAGAATGGGTGATTAATGAGAAGGAATATATTTTAGCCAAGGACTGTCAAGAGTCAATAAACTCATAAGCCAAATTATCTCATTTCTTTAGGAATTTACTTCCTTTCTAAAACAATCGAGCTTCTTGAGGGGCAGTTAGTTGTTTTCACATTGGAGTTTGAATGTTTTCATTTCAAATTGCCTTCAGGATGCTCTAAACAGACCACCAAAACCTTTATACTAGACTTGGTCCCTAAAGCAACTTGAAAGTAGTTTTTAACTGTTAGAATAGTACATTTGGTAACCTAGAATCAGCACTCCGATTTGTCACCATCCTGGTTAAATAGTTTAAATTGTCCATTCTTTCCATTTGGAACCAAAAAGCTCATCAGTTATCAGAATGCTGCTTCTGTGAGAGTTCTGAGGATTAACTAAGCAATATGATTTTTCTCAGTGTTGAAAATGCATATTTTCTTTTACTAACTATTAATATCATTATGCAGAGTTTGTTTTTATGAAAATTCTTTAAAAATATAGCTATCTTTATGACTGATTCAGAAGTTATTACTAAATTATAACAGAATTCAAAACATACTAATATTATATAACTTTACTGTAGCTTTAGTTTAAGATTTCTACATAAGCCAATGGTAAACCTATCAAAAAAGCAAACTGAAGTTACCACTAGAAAAATTCATAGTCTTTACCTCCTATTTACAAAATTGGAAAACACATATTATGTTTAGAGTATATAATTTTAAAACTGTAAAATGTAGTGAGTATTTTACCATTCCAATTTTAAATTATCCATAAGTTATATTTGAATATTCCCCTAACAACTTCCTATATGCTTATCCAGGAGATTTTTCTGACTTGGTTCTATATCATCACATTAAAACAAGTCACATCAAATTGTTTACACCATAATAGAGTATATTAAGGATATGATGGTATGATGTCTAAGAAAGAAGCTAACATTATAACTAAAACACATTTTTACTAAAGATTGTATGTGAGTTTAGAAAGTTGTAAATTATTTGCTGTTGGAGCATCTTCTTTCAATGTGAATGGCAGCAGACAGACCAAGGTAGATGAGGTGGTTGTGGCAATATAGTATGCTACATTAATGGAATTTTCATTCCATAAAAGATTTCCTGTTTCTGCTTTGTCAGTTAAGTTTATGCAATACTTTGAGTCTTTAGTTGCCATACAAACAATCTTCATAGCATCTTCATATGGTATAGAAGAACAAGGCTGTTTCATTTTCTAATCACTTGGTTATTTTCTGGAGTAGCACTTCTACTTTTGTTCAAGAACCCCCACACCTCAATTTCTTTGTCAGAACCAAATAAATTTAAAATTATTATAACCTAGAAATCTCCCCCTCCTCCCACATATGTGAGTGTATATATATAATCAGTGCGTGTGAGTTAATTATATCTCTGTGTAACAGACACAACAGGATAGCATAACTTGAAGTCATACTACTCATAATGCTTATTAATATTTTAACATGTATGGAAACATAGGACTGAATCTTTTTAAATACATAAAGTTTCCCACACAAAAGATTATGGACTGTTATTGTAATAAATTAATAATTACATAAATAAATGGTGAGCATCATTTTCTAGTTTGGAAATAATAACAGTATTACAGAATTGTTAACCAGTTGTCTTTTATTGATTTAAAGTTTTAATGGAATCCAATTATAATATCAGCAGAATATTTTTATGGAATATGTAAACCTAAATCTAAAATATGTGTGGAAAATTCCAAGTGAGATTCAGATTACTTTGAAATACAATAAAATCAGACATCAGTTTATATCACAGACACAATAACAAAGCCATGTGGCATCTTCTCAAGTATTAAATAATAGAAAGATGAAACAAGATATAAAATAGTGAAAAATACCTTCATGTACAAATTATTGGTTATATATTTATAAACTTGTGGCAAGTACAGAGAGTTAGACATGCTCCCCCACCACATAAGAAACTTTGACTTCATTATACAAGCATAAAGAGGAGT
This sequence comes from Apodemus agrarius, assembly GCA_964023405.1. Taxonomy (NCBI): domain Eukaryota; kingdom Metazoa; phylum Chordata; class Mammalia; order Rodentia; family Muridae; genus Apodemus; species Apodemus agrarius. The sequence continues at coordinate 112,269,350 of OZ030014.1, read as the reverse complement.
AAAAAAACCAGATTATAGATCAAAGTACATAAAGTAATAATAATTTTTATGAGTTAGTCCATTAGTAAATATGTTCATGATTTAGGGAAAGATACAAAATTTTTAATAGGCCTGAATTCTTAAACAAAGAACACCAGTTAAAATTAAATCACACTGTAAATATATCAAAATTAAAACTTAAATGATATCGGTGACAATGCACATTTTCAATGTTTATTCAATTAATATATAAATGCTATAAAATGAGCACCATCACTGCCACCAAATACAGAAAATGGGGGAGGGGATTGAACACCAAACTCTAAATATAAACTTTTTGTTTGCATAGAATTTTCAAACCCAATAAGCTCACAGAGCAGTGAAAAAAGAATATTGTATGACATAATTGCCTTCAAACAATATTAAATTCAGTAGAAATGGAAATAACTCCAGCCAGAAAACTGATGAGGATTTAGGTATATACTGCTGATGGTTTAAATGAGAAATGCTCCCATAAGCTTCGATATTTTAGTAATTGGTCCTTCATTAGTGTTGTTAAGGAGGTTTGACTTAGCCACAGGGAGTAAATCACTAAAGGTAGGCCTTGAGTTTTAAAGCAGTGGCTCTCAAACTTTCTAATGCCATGACCCTTTAATTTAATAAATTAATTTAGTTTAATACAGTTCTGATATTATGGTGACCCCAAACCATAGAACTATTTTTGTTGCTACTTATTGGCTGTAATGTTGCTACTATTAAGAATTATAATGTAAATATCTGTGTTTTCTGTAGTGAGAGGGTGAGTTTCTTAAAAACAACAAAAAAACAGTTATGTAAATATGTTTTTGATTTAATCCAAGATGAGGGATGAGAGGCTGCTTCCTAGCAGATGATTAGGAGTTGCCTCATGTATGAACAGAGGTGTTTGATGTCTGCCATTTGCAGATATTTTAATTCTGGGGACTCTGGAGAGGGTAAAAATGAGAGAGCCTGAGAGGACCTGTGGAATCTGCTGCTCAGCCTGTTGCTCCTGGTCATTGTTGTTGAAGTTTGTTAGGTCGTTGTGAGAAAAGAGACTAGAAGAAGTAGGAGATATACTGATAAAGAAGATTGAACTTGCCCCAAGGAACTCAACACCCCTAATCAGCAGGAGTAGTCAAAAGAGATTTATGTTCCCTATCCCCTCTAACCTTTTTTCTCTAATACTTAGTGTTATGGGGTTGGAAGCGATTAATGTGAAATAAGGGTTGGAAGAAATAGTTTAAAAAAATCACACCAACTTTTTTCTGCTATTCTTAGGCAACCATGGTGAGTGAAAGGGTCATTCAATTCCTAAATGGGTCATGACCAACAGGTTTTGAACTACTGGTTTAAAGCTCTACATACCCTTCCTCCAATCTGCTGTCTCTGTTTAATGCTTAAGATAAAGATGTGAGCTCTGGGAATCCTGTTCTTGCTACCATGCCTGCTTCCTGCTGTTATGTTTCCAACCATGATTGACTCTTATCTTTCTGGAAATACAAGCCCAAATAAAATGACTCTTCCATAAGTTCCATAAGTTTGGTCATGGAGTCATAGCCTCAAGCAAAATCTTGCTACAGTATATTATCCTGAACACTGGAGACTGCAAGAATCATAAGTTGGCTTTCAAGAATTGCTTATCTAGGAATTTTGACAAGCAGGTTCTAAACACAGTCATTATAAGAGTTAAAATACATAAATCTACCCCCAAATTTTAGAGACAAAGAATAGTACTTCTTGCCACTCATCACTAATTAATTCATTGACATATTCAGTTCTTTGTTTTTTTTTTTTTGAGCTTAGGTGCAATATTTGCACCTGTGTCACTGAAGTGTCACTGGCAGTGTGACATGAGCATACTCTGTCAGAGCTCCATGTTCCTTGATTTCACAACACAGTGAAAGTTAACCAAGGTAAAAATAAAAAAGTGAAGTAAGGTAAGAATCTTTAAACACTGATGATACTAACACCACAAATAAATGCTCTATTTTTCACTTGACTTGTGAGCTCTATGTCCTTATATTGCTATTTTATACTTAACTATCATTTAAACAGGGGAAATGTACTAGTAAATTGTAATAAAATCAAAATATACACTGTGTTTCTAGTTGTTGCATTGAAATAGACAAAAATAAAAGGAAAAGATTCTCTTCTCACAGTTTGAGCATTTTTGTTCTACTTTCAGCATATTAGTAAAAACAGAGTGTTTGGCTGTGCTTAAATTGGATCAACATTAATCCATCACACGCCACCATACATTGCTGTGGGTATAATAGTTTAACAAAAGTAAACAAAAATGTTTACAATGAATTACTGATTCAAAAATGTTATATAGTGCATGGGGAAGGAATAAGGAAAGAAATTTAACAAAAATAAATGCAAGCATTTTAGGAAAACCAAAGACATTTTGGAATTTAGCATAAATATTATGATGTAATGAATCTTATCTCTTTATGTAAATTGTGTTCTATTCAGTCCTTACTATTAAAATATAGAGTAAACTTGTATGTGTATATGTTTTGATAACACATTAAAAAAACCATAGGGAACCACATATCAGCACAAGTGATAGAGGATCATAGAAGTTATAAAAACAAACACATTCAGTTATACTTATTCTTGACTTTTCTCCCTACTATAATTATTCAGCATTATTTTCAAGTTGTTCAGGGCATTTTCACAATGAAGAACCAAAATTATTTACATATAGATATACTCTACATATTAGTGTATGTTAATTTTTTTTAGATTTTTTTAAAATTTTTATTTTCTATATTTTTTGTTTACATTACAAAGGCTTTCCCCTTTCCCAGTCCCCCCCATACGTCCCATAATTCCTCTCCCCCCCAACTATTCCCCATTCATCCCCTCCCCACGATTTCTCTGTTCTGGGTCTACAAAACTGGATCCAATCTTTTCAGGCCCAGGGTCCTCTCCTTTCTTCTTCTTGGGAATCATTTGACTTCCTAATTGTGCCTTGAGTATTTAGGGCTTCTGGGCTCATTAATATCCACTTATCAGTGATTGCATTTCATGTGTATTCTTTTGTGATTGGGTTAACTCATTTAGGATGGTATTTTCCAGATCTAACCATTTACCTACAAATTGCATGAATTCATTATTTTTAATTGCTGAGTATTATTCCATTGTATAAATATACCACATTTTCTGTATCCATTCCTCCTTTGAAAGATATCTGGGCTCCTTCCAATTTCTGTCTATTATGAACAAGGCTGATATGAACATAGTGGAGTGTGTGTCTTTATTGTATGCAGGGGAATCCTCTGGGTATATGCCCAGGAGTGGTATGCCAGGGTCCTCTGGAAGTGACATGCCCAATTTTCTGAGGAACCACCAAACTGATTTCCAGAGTGGTTTTACCATTTTGCAATCCCACCAACAGTGGAGGAGTGTTCCTCTTTCTCCACATCCTCGCCAGCACTTGTTGTCTGTTAATTATAATTAACAAACATCAGTATTTGTGACTGCCACAGACAAATATATGGAGAATTCCTAGCTCCCAGAAAAGTTCCTTGGTGTCCCTTCTTTCCAGTCAGCTAGGTTGGCTACTATTTTTCATCTTCCCTAGATTACCTGGGTTTGTCCCTGAAATATGTATAAAGAATAATTCTTTGAAACAGAAGTCTCGTTTTAATAAGATATGTATCCATGTTATAGATTCATTATTACTTTTTATTATTGCAAACAAACAAAAATTATTTGCCTAAGTATCAAGGACATTAATGATGAGAAGGGATCATAGTCCCAAGAAATTCGGATGGCCGAGAAACACCTTAAAAGATGTTCAACATCATTAGTCATCAGGGAAATGCAAATCAAAACAACCCTGAGATTCCACCTCACACCAGTCAGAATGGCTAAGATTAAAAACTCAAGAGACAACAAGTGCTGGCAAGGATGTGGAGAAACAGGAACACTCCTCCACTGTTGGTGGGATTGCAAAATGGTAAAACCGCTCTGGAAATCAGTTTGGCGGTTCCTCAGAAAATTGGGCATGTCACTTCCAGAGGACCCTGGCATACCACTCCTGGGCATATACCCAGAGGATTCCCCTGCATGCAATAAGGACACATGCTCCACTATGTTTATAGCAGCCTTGTTTATAATAGCCAGAAATTGGAAGGAGACCAAATATCCCTCAAAGGAGGAATGGATACAGAAAATGTGGTATATTTATACAGTGGAATACTACTCAGCAATTAAAAATAATGAATTCATGCAATTTGTAGGTAAATGGTTAGACCTGGAAAATATCATCCTGAGTGAATTAACCCAATCACAAAAGAATGCACATGAAATGCAATCACTGATAAGTGGATATTAATGAACCCAGAAGCCCTAAATACTCAAGACACAAATAGCAAGTCAAATGATTCCCAAGAAGAAGAAAGGAGAGGACCCTGGGCCTGTAAAGATTGCATCCAGTTTAGTAAAGAAACCGAGGGGGGAGGGGGAATGATTGGGGAACAGTTGGGGGGGAGAGGAACTATGGGTATGGTGGGTGGGAACTGGGAAAGGGAAAAGCCTTTGGAATGTAAACATAGAATATAGAAAATAAAAAAAAAAAAGGTACCAAAAATGAAGACACCAACTGTAAAGTTGGGATATTATATTTAAGTGCCTATGTATGAACTCATACCTAAAACCACTTTAACAGTAACATGGATTAACTATTAATGTTTGCTACTATAAAATTTTGTCAAGTATTTGAGTAGATAGGGACAACAAAAAATTTATCAATAACTTCGAATATATACTTGGTAATACCTAGTTTTAATTTATAACTATAAAAACCAGAAAAGGCCTTACATGGTGGTGTTTGCTTTTAAAAAGCAATATGTTTATTTTGTTTTATTTTTGAGATTAAAGAATCATCACTACATTTCTCCCTTCCCATTTCCTCCTTCCAAATACTCCCATGAACTCCTTCCAACTCTCCTTTCAAATTCATAGCTCTTCTTTCACTATTGTTGGACATATATATACACACAAACACACACACACATATACATATATGCATACATACATACATACACACATACATACATAAATACATACATACACAAACACATGCATTCACTGGTATATATTCCTAGATATATCTGTTTAGGCCACATAATGTTACATGTCTGTATGTTTTCTGGGATGACGACTTGGCCCTGGATAACCAATTGATATACATTTCCCTAGAAAGGAATGCTTCTTTCACTCTCAGATTTCCTCTGTTGCCTGAAGTACTTTGTGTAGGATTGAGGCCTTGTCTACTTTCCCCAAACTACTTTGGTATGTCCATTTGGTGCTGTCCTTGTTTATTCATATTTGAAATGTCAGGGTGGTAAGACTTTGTGGCTGTAGCTTCTGATATTACTAGGAGACACAAATTCATAGCCAACTGCCTAATCCTCTAGCTCTTACAATTTTTCTGCCTTCTCTTCTGCAATGTCTTAGAAGCCTTAGATGTAGGAGAATTTTGCAGATGTAGCCTTAGGGACTGGATTCTTAAAACTCTGCAAATTGGTTCGTGGTGTTCTATAGTGGTTGCCATATGGTACAAAGAAAAGTGTCTTTGATGAGGTGTGAAGAAAATACTTATCTGTATGTATAAGGACAAATGTTTGTAGAGTGTTGCTAGGGATTATACTGGTTTAGTAAAGTAATGGTTGCAGGTGATTCTCCAATAGCTATGAATCCATTATCATGTTACTAGAGTAGAAATATAGGTTTCCAGTACCAGGCATGGTCTCTATCTTGGGCCTTAAATCCAATTAGAGAGCTGTTGGTTATTACGAAGTTTTGTGTGCCTATACTGCACCTTTAGTTTTATTGTGCCAAATACCACCTTTTTAAGAAAAAACATTTTCATGATCAGATTACTTGTATACTGCTATTTCTCCTCTCTATTGCTTCTCAGTCCTTCTCTACTGGTAGCTTAAAGACACATTTTATCCTATCCCTATATTATCTTTTTGGTTTCATCCATTTAATTGCAAAATTCATGATTTTACTTTTCTTTATAACTTAATAGCACTTCTTGGTGTATATGTACTGAGATTTTATTATCCACTCATCTCTTGTTGAACATTTCTATTTCTTAGCTATTGTGAATAAAGCATCAATGAACATGGCTGAGCAAATCTTTGTGGAGTATGAGTAGTATAGGTGGATCATATTGGATATTTAATGTTAGCTTTTAGAGAATTCTCCACAATGATTAATTTCTGTATATGTATATGTGGATAAATTATATATATATATATATATATATATATATACACGTGCGCTCGTGTGTGTGTGTGTGTGTGTGTGTATGTGTGTGTGTGTGTGTGTGTGTGTGTGTGTGTGTGTGTCCTTCAAGTAACATTCTGATTTCCATATTGGTTAATTTGCTATATATAGTTGAACATTTCCTGTCAAGATAGTGCTACGGTTTACTCTGCATTTACATTCATCACAAAAGCATAGCAAGCAGATCATAGAAAAGATAAAATCTTTATGAGAACTAAGCAAGCTATATATTTGAAATTTAACATTTTTCTAGAATTTCACTGTCCCCAGTCTCTTCTTCATTCTGTTTCTCTCCTCCAGAAACATTGCTTAGCTTTCCTTATTGTGCTGTCCAAATTAAATTTGCCTTCTCTGTGTTCAATTTGTATTATTTCTCTCTTGACACTTTCCCATTTCTCACATAGGTTCACACTAATATTGATAGAAACAAAACCCTGATTTGCCATCACTTAAGCTTAGTTAGTCAATATTCATTAATTTTCTCGTACTACCCATGCACCTATCTAATCATTCACCAAACAAGGAGTATTTATACTTTCCTGCATCCTGTCATTATGTCTACCTCTAGTATCACAACTGCTTTTTAGTTCTTTCTTGTGTTTTATATACTGATTATAACTTCCCTTCTGACATGTTAAAATAATAATAAAATAATTGGCAGTTAATTCAGAGAATCTATCTTATGAAAAATGAAATATAGCAACTTGTAAAGTTAGATGTGGTGCTTCCTGCAAGCATGTACTTGTCTGGCCATAGGTAAGCAGAAATGGAAGAGGATTCTAGGGTTTTGAATAAAAAGATTCCTATAGTCTCATATAGTGTGTCTTTGTTGGAGATGTGGCCTTCTTGGGTAAGTATGTCACTGGAGATTGTATTTTGAGATTTCATAAGCCCATGCCAGGTTTAAGATTTCTCTGTGCTTCTACTACTCCAGTGCCTGCCTGTAGGTCAATATTCTCCCTGCCATGATGATAATGGACTAAACCTCTGAAACTGTAAATCAATCCCCAATTAAAAGCTTTCTTTCGTTTTTTAAAAATTGGATATATTCTTCATTTACATTTCATTTCCCTTTTCCTGGTTCCCTGCCCCCCAAAGGTCCCATATGCCCTTTTCCCTCCCCCTGTTCCCCTATCCTTCCCTTCCCACTTCCCTGTTCCAGTATTCTCCTACACTGATGCATTAGCCTTTCCAGAACCAGGGACCACTCCTTTCTTCTTCTCGGACAATATTTGGTATGTGGATTGTGTCTTTGGTGTTCCAAGATTCTAGGCTAATATCCACTTATCAGTGAGTGCATACCATGGGTATTCTTTTAAGACTGGGTTACCTCACTTAGTATGATGTTCTCCAGATCCATCCATTTGTCTAAGAATTTCAAGAATATATTGATTCTAATGGCTAAATATTACTCCATTGTGTGTATATACCACATTTTTTGTATCCATTCCTCCATTGAGAGACATCTGGGTTCTTTCCAGCTTCTGGCTATTATAAATGAGGCTGCTATGAACATAGTGGAGCATGTATCCTTATTATATGCTGGGGAATCTTCTGGGTAGATGCCCAGGAGTGGTATGGCAGGGTCCTCTGGAAGTTTTCTGAGGAACTGCCAGACTGATTTCCAGAGTGGTTGTACCAGCTTGCAATCCCACCAGAAGTGGAGAAGTAATCCTCTTTCTCCACATCCTTGCCAACACTGGCTGTTTCCTGAGTTTTTAATCTTAGCCATTCTGACTGGTGTGAGGTGAAATATCAGGGTTGTTTTGATTTGCATTTCCCTAATGATTAATGGTGTTGAACATTTCTTAAGGTGCTTCCCAGCCAACCAAAGTTCTTCAGGTGAAAAGTCTTTGTTTAGCTCTGTACCCTATTTTTTGATAGGGTTGTTTTGTTTTCTGGGGTCTAACACTAAAGTTCTTTGGATACATTGGATATGAGCCCTCTGTCAGATGTAGAGTTGGTGAAGATCTCTTTCCAATTTGCTGGTTGCCAATTTGTCCTTTTGACAGTGTCTTTTGCCCTACAGAAACTTTGTAATTTTATAATGTCCCATTTCTCTATTTTTGATCTTAGAGCATAAGCTATTGGTATTCTGTTCAGGAACTTTCCCCCTGAGCCAATGTCCTCAAGGGTCTTCCCCAGTTTCTTTTCTATTAGTTTCAGTGTGTCTGGTTTTATGTGAAGGTCCTTGATCCACTTGGAGTTGAGTTTAGTACAAGTAGATAAGAGTGGACCAATTCTCATTCTTCTGCATGCTGACTTCCAGTTGAGACAGCACCGTTTGTTGAAAAGGCTATCTTTTTTCAACTGGATGTTTTCAGCTCCTTTGTCAAAGATCAAGTGGCCATAGATGTGTGGGCTTAATTCTGGGTCTTCAATCCTATTCCATTTATCCACCTCCCTGTCACTGTACCAATACCACGCAGTTTTTAACACTACTGCTCAGTAGCATTGCTTGAAGTCCAGGATACTGATTCCCCCAGAAGTTCTTTTACTGGTGAGAATAGTTTTAGCTATCCTGGGTGTTTTGTTATTCCAGATGAATTTGAGAATTGCTCTTTCTAACTCTATGAAGAACTGAGTTGGGATTTTGATGGGGATTGCATTGAATCTGTATATTGCTTTTGGCAAGATTGCCATTTTAACTATATTAATCCTACCAGCCCATGAGCATGGAAGATTTTTCCATTTTCTGAGGTCTTCTTCCATTTCCTTCTTCAGAGACCTGAAGTTCTTGTCATACAATACTTTCACTTGTTTGGTTAGAGTCACACCAAGATACTTTATATTGTTTGTGGCTATTGTGAAGGGTGTCATTTCCCCAATTTCTTTGTCAGCCTGCTTATCCTTTGAGTATAGGAAGGCTACTGATTTGCTTGAGCTTATTTTATAACCAGCCACTTTGTTGAAGTTGTTTTTCAGCTGTAGGAGTTCTCTGGTAGAGTTTTTTGGGTCGCTTAAGTATACTATCATATCATCTGCAAATAGTGATAGTTTGACTTCTTCCTATCCAATTTGTATCCCTTTGACTTCCTTATGTTGTCGAATTGCTCTAGCTAGTACCTCAAGTACTATATTGAAAAGATATGGTGAGAGGGGACAGCCTTGTCTAGTCCTTGATTTTAGTGGGATTGCTTCAAGTTTCTCTCCATTTATTTGATGTTGGCTACCAGTCTACTGAAAATTGCTTTTACTATGTTTAGGTATGGGCCTTGAATTCTTTTTCTTTCCAAGACTTTTAGCATGAAAGAATGTTGAATTTTGTCAAATGTTTTTTCAGCATCCAATGAGATGACCATGTGTTTTTTTTCTTTGAGTTTGTTTATGTAGTGGATTACATTGATGGATTTCTGTATATTGAACCATTCCTGCATTCCTGGGATGAAGCCAACTTGATCATGGTGAATGATTGTTTTGATGTGTTCTTGGATTCTGTTGGCAAGAATTTTTATTGAGTATTTTTGCATTGATGTTCATAAGGGAAATTGGTCTGAAGTTCTCTTTCTTAGTTGGATCTTTGTTTTCTTTCATAAAGGCTTCCTTGGTCATGCTGTCTTTCTTAAGCAGTAGAAGAGTGGCTAAGACAAATGCAAAAAAAACTTTATCTTGCTGGAGGAATATGCCTATAATCCTGACACATGGGACACAGGAGGTTAATGAAGCTTCTATTATAGCTGAGTAATATAGGAAGTAAATATATGAGCAAATTATGTTGTCTTATAGGTAAATAGCTAAATGTTGTAACACCAGGGAAAAGTAAAAGTGAACAAATATTTGAAACAAATTTATGAATCATGTGAATTCATGGGGTTAAACTTTGGATTTGACAAGATCAGTGGAAACTTCCCAGTATTTGAAAATTTTGAATCTTCAGCTCAGTGAGATTTTACACACACATACAAAGATACACAATCCATTCTCTCTCTCTCTCTCTCTCTCTCTCACACACACACACACACACACACACACACACACACACATACCCTCACACACACACACACACACATATCCATACTGTCAACAATGGCATATGAATAGATAGAAAATGCTCCCCATGTAAAATTTATCATTATTAAGTCTGAAGATTGTAACAAAAGTCATCTGTGGATAATGTATACTATATATCTTCAAATGGGGCTTGGATAAATTTTCCATCCTTGGTTGAATTTTCAGTGTGAAACAATCAGACATTTAAATAATTCTCAAGCATATGAGTTTTTCTAGCAGAGTACCATCCTTAAATCTTGACCAAGAATGCAGCAAAATTTCAGAGAAAATACTAAGTCAAAAATTTAGGTTGTTTATTCATTTTTATAGTATATTAGTTGGAAATAAAGTCATCTCCAACATTCCTGTCACCAAGCTTTACCAAATTAAAGTTGTTATTATCCCTGATCTACCCATGTATTTTCCTACTATCCTGCTCTATGTGTACCTCTCTCCTTATATGTCTATAAAAACATAAAAAGAAAGTTGGACACGATTGGTTTTATGACGTAATTTTTATAGGGCTAATAATACAAAGCAAAGTATTCAAGCTCAAAGGACTAAGAAACCAGAAGATTCCCAATTGACAATAGAGATAAATTGAATTACTCATAAATTATGCTCTGTTAAATTCCATAACAGTGTGTGGTGCCTACTAATAAAAATGACACAGGAACAGATAAATGGGAGCAAAAGAAATACACTTCCATGAAAATGACCATTTAATAAAAGAATTAATAATTGAAAAATTAGAAAATTATGTTTTGTAGTCTTCATAATACCTAGTTCAGACAAAAATGAGCTCTATTGGCTAACAATGAAGAAAGCTCTGATGAGAACATGAGTGTGTACATAGTTTCAAATATCTCACCAAAAATATATAATTAACCATAAAAGGAAAAATAACTTTAGATGAGACAAATGTTTAAATGTTAGTGAAAGTTAATATGAGAACAATGAGATAAATCAAATTGCCTGTCACCTGACATAATGTCCTGGGAAGATGTACCATATACTCATGTTACATTGCAGTTAAAAGTTCATATACCATGTTTGGCTGGGACAAATGCTCAGTGGGTAAGAGAGCTTGCTGTGGAAGCATAAAGACTTAGGTTTGGTTGACCAGAACCCATACAAAAAAAGTTGAGTATAAAGGTTGGGGAGATGGTTGCATGGTTAAGAGTATTGACTTATTTTGTAGAAAACCTTTGATTAGCACATGCATTGTAGCTAACCAACATCTGTAACTTCAGTTCCAGAGTATATGATTCCCTCTTCTGGTGTCCAAGGACATTAATGCATTGCATAGACATATATACAGGCAAAACATGTATAAACATAAAATAACAATAATAAGGAACTATTTTTATGTTATGTTCTTAGTTATCCAAGCACTGTCAGTTATGGGTTTCATGTAACAAGTTTTGGGTTGCTTTGTAGATTTTTCTTTCTTCACCCCTTTTCCACCCACTTTCTTCCACCTTTTAAAACCTCTAATACTAGATAGAGGAGGACAAAAAAAGGATAGAGGGGAAAGGAGGTGATATTATCCTTAGACTACTTCCTGCTGTTTAAAGGTGTTGAGTTCCTTTAGGCAAGTTTGATCTTCACTGTCAGGACATTTTTTCTCTTTTCTTTGCCCATCACTACTCGACAAACTGCAACCAACCCACAACCAGCAACCCACCTCACCTCTCAGGGCTCTAGCATTAATATATCCTGTGAAAAAATTCCCCCAAAACCATCTGCAGCTGGAAAAATCATGCCTCTGCTACAGCACAAGAAAAATTATAGTCACCTGCTGTGTAATATTTGAAATAGCCCCTGTCCCACACCTGCAGTTAAAATGAAAACATTCCCATACTATTTGTAATCTTTCAAAGAAACCAAAATTCCCACTACAGTTCCACCTCATGAAGTGGGCCCCAAACAAATGGTGGTTGGTTACTCTCACAACTTTTGTACCACTATTACAAAACCAGTGTATCTTGCAGCTATGCCCATGTGTCTGTAGCCACAGTACTGGAGACAGTGGATAGAGACAAGATTGTTGGCTTGCTGGCTTGTTGGCTTGCCAGCCTTGCTGGAAATAAGTGTGAGTTCTACTTTGAATGAGAGACCCCATATCAAAAACTCAAGTAGAGAGCCGTAGAATGATGAATTGTAAGAGAATTGACTTCTGAGAGAAATGTCAGAGAATCTCCAAGGAATGTTCTCCAAGTAGATTCATGTCTTTTTTTTTAACATTTCAGCATCATAAAGGATAAAAAAAGAATTAATTCCACATTAAAATGCAATAAAATGTCCAACTAGATAAATGCATTGAATGATTTTATGGTGGATTGCTTGTAAGCAGAATAAATGATGTTATAAAAATAATACTGGTACAATTGACACTATTGAATTCCCAAGTAAGCAGCTATATGGTTGTATCCATAATCTAATTTCCTAGAGAGTTTATAAAAGAGAATCTTGGTTGAAATTCCTGAAAATGCTTTAGAAGAGTAACCCCTCCTTGTTTCCTAACTTTCAGCGTGTCCTGCTATTTTGTGAGAAAGGCTCAAATTGATAATTACAATTTGTCTTTTCATTTTTTTCATACTTTATATTCTAACTTCCATATATTTCTGCACTCTAAAAGCCTCACTTCTCCCTTGTATTAAGAAATGATCGTTGAAAGAAAGAGGTCCTTTTCTTTGACTATTTTGTCCATAGATGTCTCTGGAAGCAAATTTAACTATTATCAGTAACTCATATTCTTTATGTCTATTATATGCAAAAATTAATTAAATTAATAGAATGTCAGTTTTGTCCCTTTAGTAGCTTATATGATGGAGGAATAAAAGAAACTTTATATTTTCAAATAGATATATTGATGTGATCTATTTTATAAATTTAACTCTTACTATAATTCTTAGGAGGAAATTGTAATTCAGAAAGATTAGGCCACTTTATGGGTAAGCTGGGTGGGTATGATTTAAGAACTTTTCATACTGTGAGTTTTAGACTTGTTCATTATGAAAATCAATTTCTAGATCTCAACTTAAGCAGCTTTTTAGACAATGCTGAGTAGAAATATGACCAACTACCATGCTTGTACAATCACATGCATCTTAGGAAGCTTGATGCCTAGAAAGCAAGTACCACATAGGAGAAGAAACTGATTATCAGAGTATGACACAAGATACAACCGTGTGTGTGTATATGTGTGTGTGTGTATGTGTGTGTGTGTTTCCCTTCTTTCATGTACTCTTGTAGACGTTGACTCTTCTAAATAGTCACTTAATTTTGTAATACCTTTGTAAAGTAGATTATGCAGATATTATTGTGCTTATTTTCCTTAGGAAGAAATTGGAGTGCTCAGGTTTAGGGTGTAAGTAAGTACCCAGAATTGGGTAAAGGGATATTTTTTTTTCAGTTCTGACTTTAAATTGTTTTCTAAATAATAATTGAATTCATTTATTAATCACCACTCTGTGGTACTGCCACACAATTTGCTTAAATCTCAATTATAGTCCTGATCACACATACCCTACTTAGAATTCTTTCTAATCATAACAGACAGTGCAATTCATTTCAGGATATTCTTCATTGTCTTTTAATAAAGTTTCAAATATAGTGGATAATCAATAAATTTCTAGTAACACATTAGGTGTATCAAGTATTAAATGGTGTTATTGTAGTTCTATATTTAAGTCTTGTTATAAACTCAATTATGGGAAAACATCTTACTTAAATTTTGTAAGAAAGGTACAAAATGAATGTGGGAACAAAGGACTTTCTAAATTCTTAATATGCCTTGTAAGTAAAGACTGCAGGTGCCTCCCTGGCATGGCTCTGTTTTGAACCATGACAAATGTAATTAGCAGGTGAGATTCCAACTCCAGTCACCAAGGTATTGAGTATAATTATGTAGCTGCATGGAGAAGTCAATAATCATAGGTGAGAAAAAGAGGCAGTGTACAATAAGCTTCCATCTTAGGTACATTTCCATCTTTGATAATGCTAAAGAGGCTGGACGTCATTTTTATCTTGTAATATAATACGAGTGAGCTCACATCATTCAGCAGCTGACAGAAGCTTGTTTGTTTGTTTTGTTGTGTTTCACTTCATTCTGTTTGTCTGTGAATGGCCTTTGACTCAGGAAATAATTACATTACATAGTGTTAACCTGTTAACAGAAAGTACAAGCTAATATTCGTGCAACCATGGAGATTTTCCTTTTGAGCCCAATACATTTCTTTGGAACACTATCTTCCTTTATCAGCTTCTCAGAAAGAAATATGGGTATCTCTTAGCAATATCCCATCCCCCATTCCTTTCCTGTCAAGGTTAAATTTGATATCCTTTTATATTGTAACTGGTAGAGAATTTACTATCTCACAGGCTATTAAATCATTTTAAATGTAACACAGGGTAACATAAATGTGGACTGTAAGGTATGAAAGTGAAAAAATTAATAACAGATAGAGTAGATATGAAGTCCCTTCATAAATAAATACTTTGGCAGCTGGGTATTTCATGAGCTGAAGAAAATATAGCTGATGCCAATGACAAGGAATTTATGAGTATATTCTAAAATATTACAAATTACAAACTGTTGCTTTATTGATATATTATAATTACTGGATCTTTTCTTTAAGAAATATTAGTGGTGCATAAGGACTTCTCAATTAGATTTTAGGAGTGGGCTCTTGTCCCTGAGCTTCTTTAGGGGTATAGTAGCATCTTTAGACTTTTATTCTTGTTGCTTTCATTTCATAAATATTGAAAATGTCTGTTTGATTTTTACTTTGCAATCCATTTTGGTAAATATCCTCTCACGAAAACGATTTAAATAGGCTCACATCAGCATGTTCCTGAAGCCTGGCTCCTGTCTTAGAGCTCTGCCAACACATGATCAAAGCCCTTCCCTATGAGTGCAAAAGGAGCTCCTTTGTATAAATATCTATATTTGTAAATAAATGTTAATTGAAAACTTCCATGTCAATTCCTACTGTTAGTGGCTATTTATTACAATGATAGTTGAAAAGTTGTGACCTTCTTTTGTGTGTGTCCTCAACTACTACAAGCCTAACATCTTAAACCCAGCAAGTTTGTCTAAGAAAATGTTGGTCATATATTCAAAACCTGCATTTCTGTTGCTCTTCTTCTGGATGAGATGTTGCTGTTGATTATTCCAAGGAATATGGAAAAGACTAGCTTTCTGGACCTTCTTATAGTTATTTGAACTATATGACCGAGTTTTGGTTGGTAGGTTGTGGCTAAAAGTGATATTAAGTATATTGTATTTTTTATGTTTTATATTTACCCTAAAAATTCTTACATCCTGTGCCTCTGTAATCTTCCTATGCTTCTATGTAGCACACTTCCTAGAAGTGGGTGTTTATAACCTCAACAGAACTTTATTAGAAGTAGTAAATAATCTCATGTGGTTTTAGCCAAGGATTTGCTTAGGATATTATTGTACTGTTACCTAACTTTTCCCTCCTAATATACACATGTGATCCTTTCTTGAAATTGATACATTGCTATGGGAACACTTACAATGCCATATTTGGGATTAAATGTAGAGGGCATGTAGGGAACCATTCATGGGAACTGGAGTATCTTGTGGATGAGCCATTGAAAAAAGGGATTTCTTTTAAATTAAATTTAATTTAGTTATTCCCTTTATAACCCAATATTAGCCCTTCTTCTCCACCCAGCAGCCCTTCATACAAGGCCTCCTCCAATTTCCCCCTTCACTTATCTTTAGAGAAAGGGAAGCCCCCATCCTCACCTCCCCACCTCCTATCTTTCAACCACTGTACCCTTCCACCTGTTTACCCCTCTACTTCTCCAACTCTCCACCCCACCCACTGTGCATCAAGTCTCTTCAAGATGAGGTGCATCCTTTCCCTCTGAGACCAAATAAAGCTGTCCATTTAGTGGGTAGGATACACAGAAAGGCAGACAACAGGCTCACAGAAAACTTCTGCTCTAGTTGTTAGAGGACCTGCATGAAGACCTACATATGTGCAAGGTCCTAGGCACAGGCCATGCTCACTCTTTGGTTGGTGATTCAATCTCTGGGAGCCCCCAAGAGTTCAGATTAGTTAACTCTGTTGGTCTTCCCGTGGAATCCCTGTCCTCTTTAGGTCCCTCAATCTTTCTCCCAACTCTTCTGTAAACCTCTCGCAGCTCCAACTAATGTTTGGGTGTGAGACTCTGTACTTCTTTCCATTGGCTACTAGGTAGAACCTCTCAGAAGACAGTTATGCTAGGGTCCTGTCTACAAGCACAATGGAGTATCATTAATAGTGTCAGGGATGGATTCGTGTCCTTGGATGGATCTCAAATTTTTCAATCATTGGTTGGCCATTCCCTCAGTCACTGCTCTATCTTTGTCCCTGAATAATACAAAGAATCAACAAAACCAAAAGATGATTATTATAGAAAATCAACAAGATATACAAACTCTTATCCAAACTAACAAAATGGTAGAGAGACAGTATCCAAATCAACAAAATCAGAAATGAAAAGGGAGACATAATGGACATTGAAGACATTAAAAGAATCATTAGATCTTACTTCAAAAACTTGTACTCCACAAAATTTGAAAATCTAAACAAAATGCATAATTTTCTAGATAGATCCCAATTACCAAAATTTAATCAACATCATGTAAACTATCTGAATAGTCCCTAGAAACACTAGGAAGTAGAATTAGTCATTTAAAAGTCTATCAACCACAAAAATCCCTGGGTCAAATGGTTTTAGTGCAGAATTCTTTTTTTAAAGATTTACTTACTTATTTTATTTATATGACTACATTGTAGCTGTCTTCAGACACACCAGAAAAGAGCAGCAGTTCTTATTACAGATGGCTGTGAACCACCATGTGGTTGCTGGGAATTAAACTCAGGACCTCTGGAAGAGCAGTTAGTGCTCTTAAACACTGAGCCATCTCTCCAGCCCCTCTAGTGCAGAATTCTAAGAAGATCCAATGTCAGTATTCCTCAAACTATTCCACAAAATAGAAACAGAGCTCATTCAATGAGGCCATAGTCACCATGATACCTAAACTACACAAAGAGTCAACAAAGAAAGAGTTTCAGAGTGATTTCTCTTATGAACACTCATCCAAAAATACTCAACTGAATCCAAGAACACATCAAAGATATCATCCACCATGATCAAGTAGGCTTCATCCCAGGGATGCAGGGGTGGTTCAATATAGGAAAATCCATCAACATAATCCACCATATAAACAAACTGAAAGAAACAATAACACATGATCATCATCATGTGTTATATGCAGAATAAGTGTTTGACAAATTTCAACACATCATCATGATAAATGTCTTGAAAAATTCAGGGATGCAAGAGACATACCTAAACCCAATAAAGGAAGTATACAGAAAGCCAATAGCCAACATCAAACAAAATGGAGAGTAACATAAACCATTTCCACTAAAATTAGGAACAAGAAAAGGCTCTCCACTCTCCCAATATCTCTTCAGTAAAATACTTGAAGTTCAAGCAAGATCAATAAGACAACTAAAGGAGATCAAGGGGATACAAATAAGAAAGGAAGAAGTCAAAATATTGCTATTTGCAGATGATGTAATACTATATATAAATGACCCCTAATTTCTAGTAGAGGACTCCTACAGCTGATAAACACCTTCCTCAAAGTGGATGGATATAAAATTAACTCAAAGAAATCAGTAACTCTCCTCTACACAAACAACAAATGGGCTGAGAAAGAAGTTAGGGAAATAATACACTTCAGAATAGCCACAAATAACATAATATACCTTCATATAATTCTAATTAAGCAAGGAAAAGACTTGCACGATAAGAACTTCAAGTCTCTGAAGAAAGAAATTAAGAAAGATATCAGAAGATGGAAAAATCTCCCTTGCTCATGGATTAGTAGGATTAACATAGTGAAATGGCTACCTTACGAAAAGCAATCTACAGATTCAATGAACCTGCTTCAAAATTCCAACACAATTTTTCACAGGTCTTGAACAATTCTCAACTTCATATGGAAAAAGAGATTGTTAATCATGAGTGTTCCATTTTGAGTATGAGCATGAAGCATATATAAAGTGCTTTAAACTCATCCTGACAAGGCCAGTATTCAATAAAACTATTTCTCAGCTTGCAATAAAAGGTTCTTAGATATTTGTGTGTGAACTTGAGTAGAAACTGGGAACTTATGGAAGCCTCCTATTGCTCTGAGAACCAGAGACTAATGCTTGTTAGAAGAATTTCTATTCATTCATAGATACATCTGAAAAGACAGGAAGGGGGGATTAAATTTTCATTATCATTGAATACCATTAGAAAATGCCGTTTCTAAAGAATGATTTTTTTTTATGCTAGAGATTACAAGTACAATATAAAATATGTATAGCCATTGTCTTGGACATCATTATTCAAAGATAGTCATTATGGATAGAGTAGAGCAAGTTAGCTACTATGACATTGCTTTGAAGAGCCACCCCCACTCAAAGAGTTCAGTGGATTGGGTAAATTATATCCATGTCTAGTTCATTCTTTCTTGTTTATTCACAGAGCAACTGTACTTTGAATATTTATTCAGTCCCTAATGGGACAAAATAATGTGAAAAGAGCAGAAGGTAAGATGAAAACTGAAGCATGCCACAATAGTCCTAGGATAACTAATATGAAATGCATTCTGTCCCCAAAGTTGGAGTCAAGGCAGTCCCCACAATTTTGAAGATATGTAGTTTAACAAACACAGATTGTAGTAACCTAGATATCATAATAAGGATTTCTACCTGTTACTTTAGTTTGTGTCAAAATGAAGAAATTTTACTGTGGATGATAGGCCGTATGAAGGTGATTTACAAAAGTGATTTTAAAACACCAGGAATAAATCTCACTCTCCATTTAAATATTCTCTGTAAATTAGAGATAAAAACAAAACTTCCTTAATCTCTTGCCCAGTGAGATTAAAGAGATTCCAAGAGAATAAAGTCATAAAAAGCCAATATTCTTGTGCAAAGAACATCCACACTGTAAAAAGCTTGCTGTGTTCTAATTAGTCTTAGGTAAATGAGCCCTCAACACTAAAATGATCTGTTTTAATTTTTTAATAAAAGAAAACCTAAAATTCCAGACTTGGGGAGGAGAAAATACTTCATTAATGTACAGGAGCTGTTATTTTTCCACAGGTCACTTTGCCATTTGCCAAAAGACATGGAACAAGAAATGGATCCCTCTGGTCAGAGAGCTTTTTACTTTTGTTAATAGAACATCTACTTGATATGTTTTGTCTTACTTAATTCTGTAGGTTCAAGTCCCCCTCAGAGTGGAGGAACTAGAAATCCAACCAGAAGCCTTTTCTCTTATTCAATGACTATCTTTTATTGATTTGACCTGGGCAGCACAATCAAAATATTGCCCTTCCATGAGAGACCCACAGTTGCTTCTAAGGTCTGGTTAAAGATCAGTGTCCCAGTCCTCATTGTAATACACTACAATCTGTTTTTTTTTTTTCAGTGTATTTTTGCTACATTAAAAATGGGCCCAGGCATACAAATCTTGGAGAATTCAAACTGAATTTCAGTTTCTGCTGCTTTTTCTCTGACACCAAGTGACCTTCCACTTGGTTCTACTGTCTACCCTTCCACAACTATGATTGTAGCTACTAATAAAACAGGTCATAGTTATGCAACTTGAAAGACAGTTGCTTAATAATATCCACTTTGATTTTCAGCAACTATAATGTGAGCAACTTGAAAAAATAAAAGACTCCTAAAACTCATGATTTCTTCCAAGTCTGCATAGAGAACAAATTGTTGCTATTGACAGAACATTTTTTCAGAGTTTAATAACATATTTCAATTCAGTCATAAATTTACTCCAATTATTACATTACTTTTACATAGGTGAACAACAAAGCATATATTTAGATTCATAGCACAATCTACCTTTCTATGAAGTCTAGGCATAGCGTCTGGATCATTCATTTGGGGATTCACAAGACTGTAATCTACACATAAATTGGGTTTACACTATAACATTCAAACCTTGCATCCTTTAACTGATGTTATTGGTTGCTGGCACAAGTCTGTTCTTTGCAGTAATAGGCTTGGAGCTTTCACTCCTAAGACCTGCCCATTCTTTCTTGCTATGTAGCTGTATCACAGTTTCTTTGCCCAACAGAACAGGGAAGCAACACTGTTACTTCCCCCATTTCTAACTTAAAACACTCTGATGGTTTCTTCTGATTAGTGAGGTACAGTCAACAGAATAACCTTTTGTGCAACACAAAATAAATTAGTGAAGATCTTGATAGCTACAAAATGCCTTTACCTTTGCCACATAATATAATATCAGATAATATAACAGGGAGATTTCCTATAATATCATTGGATCATTATATCTTCCTTCTTCAAAATGCCCAAGGGTTTCTATTTCACTAACAAAGAAATCCCAATGTGGTCTGGAAGGCACAGCATTTTTGAGCCCCTGCCTCTTGAATCTAGTCTCACATCTCATGTGCTTTGGCATCAATGTCAGGCACTCACTGACTTGTTGCGGCAATGTCCTTACACCTCTGCATTTCTCTGATCTTCCCCCTGGATTCATAGGGTTGGTAGCTTCTGTTGGTCAGGCCTTGACCAAAATGCTAACTTACAGTTAATGTTTGTTTTGGTAGTAGACATATGTTTGTAAAACTGTGCTTTCTGGCTCTTATATTTTTTGTCTGTTCACAACATATTGTTGCCTCTTTGGTTATGCACCATTCTGCACCCCCCAGGGAACCTCAAAAATGCCTTCCTTGCACTAATAGACAATTTTGAGTTTCTGTACATTTATTCACATTGCAATCTCACTAAGATCCAGAATTATAATACACCCATAGACCCTTCATCCTAATAGAGGGACATTCAATAAATAATTTTTAAATGAATAAAGCATGAATCATTTATCCTCATCATTGTGCATTTGTCATGCTCCTTAGAAAATCTTCTCACTAATTCAAATACTTGAACGTCCTTTTCCCTTGGTTTTTATGTCTGTTCTCTTGTGTCACCTTCTGTGAAATTCTATTACTTCTGTAACTAAAAAGAGTCATACACATAGGTTTGCAACATTTTGTTTACCTTGTATGCTATAAGTATACAGAGTAATTTGTATATTTTATATTCATAAAGGATAATTCCTAATAACTATTTTCTCCCACCCAGCTAATTTGAATTATTGATACAAAGAATGCCTTCTAAAAGATGAAATTTTGCTACCTGCTCCCCTCTGTCCAATAGCATGTGCTCTGTAAATGCTGCACGTGGTGCTACTTGGAATCTCTATTCCAGGGCATCTTGTACAATATATGATAGGACATAGAAGAATTAGCAGAGTTCAACTCAGATATGATTTGTAGCACATCAGGTCACGAGTCAAATTGTACGACTGGGAGCCACATGTAACTGCAAAACATTTTTTATTGACCCAACCATGGGTTAGTAACATCCATCAAGTGGTGCACAGAAAGCTATTTGATTTTTTCTGGCTGTAGTAAGAGTTCCACTGACATCTCTAGACATTATCCTCATCTGTCTCCATGTTTGCTGTCCTTTCCCCATCATAAAAACTCATTTATGATCAGATCGTTTGACTGAGTGACACTGGTCTTTTAAAAACTATGTTAGAAAAAGAGAGAGCTTCAAGCTATCATTTACAGTTTTTCTTATTGTTGGGCAGATGATATAAAAGGTGTATGTGTTTTTCTAACAAAAGCTCCTCCTGCCTTATCAATCTAAGATTTAAATATTCATTCCAAAGAAGATAAAGATTAACAGGAAAAATATTTATACTTAAATTTTTTCAAGTATCCTTTTTTTAATTTTAATTTTCTATATTCTATGTTTACATTCCAAAGGCTTTCCCCTTTCCCAGTTTCCCCCCACCATATGTCCCATAATTCCTCTCCCCCAACTATATACTTTTTAAGGGAACTATTTTAGAATACAGAGTCCACTGAAATTTAAGTGAACCTGTGTTAAATTTTAAGAAATATCAAACGGTCTTTTCAATTTTTTCTTTTTCCCCTATTTTTTTCAAAGAAACATTCCCTAGTAGCCACAGAGAAAGAATACCCAGCAAAGAAAGAGAATGCATTTCTTCATTTTTTATATTGCCATTTTACTTCCCTGTATATAATTTTCCTAGCTATGCAGAACGATTACTCTGGTACATTTGTAAGTTCATATATTTCTGAGTTGTGTTCTACTTAGCTGTGTGGATTAATAAATCCTTTACTAATTTGGAATTATGCTTCATGAGTTCATTTAATACGATTTCACTTGCTAAATGATAGTAAACTAGTGTTTGAACTGACTATAACATCTTGGAAAATATTTGCTGACAATCTAAGTGTTGGGTACTATAATAAATCTTCTGTAAATGTCTTTATTTTAAATAGAAAATGCATGTTTTGTATGATTTTTGTATTACAGAAAGCTACTTACTGTAAATTAAAGACAAGTTTCTGGTCATTTATACCAACCAAACATGGAAAGAAAATACATACCACCTCTTATTTATTTTTCTTTACAGAAAATTTAATATATTTAAAGTTTGTATCTTTTATAGGATAAAATGTTTACTATGACTCTTTCAAAAATGGATAATTTGGGTTTGTTTTTCATTATACCTTAAAAAATAGATTAACCATGCATTATGGTATGTTGTGGATAGACCTGGACTTGTATTTTGATGCTAATTCGACTCCTCAGAGGGACTGCAGATGAGGAGTTGCCTTGTGAACCCTCTCTCCACCTAAACTTTTCAAATAAAGGCCTGAGCCAATGATTGGGCTGGAGGAATGGGGAGTCACTGAAAGTTTAGGGAAGGAGAATAGGATCAACAGAAGAAGGGGGAGGAGCTAAAGGGAGAGACAGAGAGGCTGCTGAGAGAGAAGCTCATAGCCTGGAGAAACCAAAAGTTATATGAGATAATATAGATAGGAATAGAGTAATGTAGTGGGAGATCTGCCCTATCTAGGCTTATAGCTTGTATTGTTACTGATTGAGTTGAGATTTCTTTTACTGGGTAACTGGGTTGGGAACAAAGTAGCAACAATGGTATACATAAGACATTATAAGATCAGATTACTAAAAATAAACCTAAACTATAAAATACCTAGCAGAAAAATTAACATGGAGACCATATTTTATGTATATTTTTTCATTCAAAATGTTTTGATTATATTATTTCCTTTTCTCAAACTCCCTCAGGATGTTCCTGGGAACCTATTGACTTAAATTCATGTTTCTCTAATAAAAAAAAATAAAATCAAAACAAAAGAAAAAAAAACATTACACAAAAAAACCCCACAAAACATGCATTATTCCATTCAAAATAAAGACATTAACTGAATTGCTAAAAGTCAGTTTGTGAGGACATTTATCAAATTTATTCTTTTGTATTTATTGAAATACCAAATTTATGGTTTCAGAAATTATATAACAGAACTAGCATATTTTCTCTTTTCCATTTTTTCTAAAGCAATCCCCCAACTACTGTCACATGTAGTTGATAGACAAACAGCAGAATACACCATCCAGAAGTCAAACCATTTAATTACAATTATTAAATTTTGACGTACTTAGCAAATACTCTACCAATAAGTTACAACCCAAGAAATTTTCACATAATCTTCATATTTTAGAGCACTAGCTATAAACATCACTTCTCCTGGGATAAACCACCTGTGCTTTCACTTTGCTGAAGGAACGGAATCTCTCCATGAGTATTTCAGACAAAATGCAGGTGGCCATGGTCAAAAAAGGATTGTCAAAGTAACTATTACTGATAGGATTGATTATATGCAGTATATTATGATCAACAATGCATCTTCACTATATTCACTTAGTTGACATTTATTTTTTCTCCTTTATAACTAAGGGTTAGGTTAAAATATTGTATTCTTTTCCAAAAGCCATGATGTAAGTGTGCTACACTGCCATTATGTGCTTCATCAGCTTGCTTTCCATCAAGATAAATGAGCCTGTGTTAGCTTCCTTTCTGGTACTTAAGCTTTCAAGGCTGTGCTAGCACTTCAAAGATTTGAACTTCCTTCAAATGATCACAAGGTGGCAGTGTATCAGAGTTTAAAGGAGAATGCTAAATGTCTGCAGTATGTTGACAGTTGCTTGTGATGTAAACATTGTAATTGGTAGACATTTCAACAAAGGAAAACTGTACAAATTGTTACTGCCTCATTAGGAAATTAAAGCCCATGCTATATATCTGGTTACATAGTTTTTCTTCATTTTCTGTTTTCCTGAGGAAAGACCTCACTCTATACTATAGGCTGGTCTAGAAGTGATGATCCTTCTGCCTCAACCATGAACACTGGGTGTGCAAACGTGTGACTGTACCTAGACTGTACTTTCCCTCTATAATCTACAAGGGAAAAAGCTTATTTGAAGATATAGGCATATATTAATTTGTGTATTTTCTTTATGAAATGCAGGTAGTTTCCCATGAATTTCTTAGGTGAAAATATTTGTCAGATAAATACTATGTTTTGAGGATGTGTGCTTTTGCTTCCAGGAGTCATGATAGAATTCATCTAGTGATAGAAATAATGTTAGGAAAGAATAAGATTGTTATGGAGATCTTAAAATTGAATACTTCTTAACTATAACTTTAAAATAATTATTGTAGAAATTAGTGCATTCCTTTTATGCATATTATCTTTTAATTTCATAATTATTTCTTTCATCATCTTATTATCTTTTTGGGTTATGAATATTTTTCTTTATCCAAAATCATTAATAGAACTTTCTTTAAAGAGGACTATTATAAAACTGATAATTCATATAGATAAACAATGAGCAAGGGTTGGCATTTAGAACATCATATGCTTTGGATGTAATTTTTAATAAGCTTTTGTCTCCATGCAGTGGATTAAGAATTTCCTAATAATATTCAAATGATAACAAGGAAGACCTCTCTGAGAAGGGCATACACAGATATATCCTTAGAATAATCAAAGACACAATGGCATAATAATTTGTTTCATCTCTGTAATTCAGAATTTCTTCCTTGCTTTTGCAAATTCCATGAGTATATCTTTCACAGACACATCCTAAGTCATTGTTCATTATATTCATTATTTGCTTGGCCTACAGAAGACTATAAGGTAGCACTATGAAGATTTGAAGAAATTCGGAATTTAGATCCCTCACTTAAGCATGAAGAAAATGAAATACAAATGTTCTTTTGATATTTGAAGAACATTTTATTCTAGTTTCCTTGATATGATAAAATATCCTTCATCTGTAAAAAATAGGTCCTTCAATTTTTATTAATAGGTAATAGAGAAACAAAAGTATAGTAGAAATGAATATTGAAAATGACAGAGAAAAGATAATTGTTTTCTTGTCAAATGCATAGTAACAAAATATTGTTTTTGTGTGTGATCTTTAAACTCAAATATTATCTCAAAATATTTCTTCATTGATTTCTATATTGCTGCCAATTTTCTTGGGAAAAATCATCTAATGTATTCAACTTGTCTTATATTTTATTCTCTTCAGTTTATCTCTTGTATGAAATATTTTTCTAACAATTTTATTTATATAGTATGCCCTAGTCATAATTCTCATAAATATATATTTTCCATTAAATTTTGTTATATGCTGCTCAGAATAGACAAAAAGGAAATTTTGAACTCTGTATTGTGCTCTCCTAGCAGATATTGCTTAGCATATATAAAAATGCTGAATCTTCTAAAATGTAATGACATAGTCTTTAGGATATCCATCTTATCATGGAAAATAGTTGCTTTTTAATTCAAGACAGAATCAGAAATTTTATTTAAAAAATGTTTATTACAAATTCTAATGGCAAAATATAGTAATTCACTAAATGAGTTAATTATAGTTTCTCCTAGTAGCTCAAAATTTAAGACGTCAATACTATGTGTAATTTTTCATGTTTATGATCTAGTGCACAGGAGAATTGCCCTCAGATATAGTGGTTGCATTTCTCATATGGCTTTTATGAACAAAGTGTACAGACAGTTTCTTTAGAGGAAACAGGGAAATATTGTTCTTTAAGGTTTTCTGAGTATATTTTAGGTACAGGCAGAATGTGCAACCACTCACATCTTTGTAAACTAGGTGCAAACTGGCCATGCACTGCTGTGGATTTGTGAAAGAGTAGATAGTAGTCAGGGTCAGAGGCTACAGAAATTAGTGTTGTCTAATAAAAACAGAATTTCTATTTTACAAGAAAAAAGTGTTGGCAGAGATAGATACTGGTTACAGAAATGTATACTGATTACAGAAATGGATGCTGGTTACAGAGATGGATGATACTGGGTTATAGAGTTGGATGTGGGTTAAAGAGATGGATGCTGGTTATAGAGACACATGGTGGTTACAAAGATGATAAGGCTGATAGTTGCACAATATTGGACATATGTTTGATGCTACTTCAGTGGTTAAGTGGTTAATACTTAAATAGCAAAAGTAGTAAATTTTGTTTTCTGTACTTAAAATTAAAAAGCAAGGGGAAGTCAACAAACCTTTAAAATAAATAGAGGAACTTCAAAGTGTTATTTCTATAGATAATCATTGATCTGAATGACAGTGTCATGGGGACAGTCTTGGCTATATATATACATATGTATGTATATATATAGCCAGAGAATTTTATATATATATATATATATATATATATGTGTGTGTGTGTGTGTGTGTGTGTGTGTGTGTATATATATATATATATATAGAGAGAGAGAGAGAGAACAGAGAATGATATCATTCTCTGTTCTACTGAGATGATTTATCAAGATGCAAGGTTATAAATTAATTTGTAACTTGATAATTAGGACATATGAATATACCTTGAAATCCATCAGCAAGATCAAGATAATTATTTTATCTATCCTCATACAAGTTTATTGATGCCCATTTGTAATTTTTCTCTTCTCATGACTTATTATATATATTGTATATATTTGTCACATACAATAGTTCTTTTAATCCTGAACAGTTTAAAATTATTGAATAGTTAATAAATTGGTAAACATCTATATATGTTTATTTTTCATGATTTGAAAGACACGATAATGATTTTGAAGAAGTCTAATTATCTTTATTTCAATAGGAACATCATGTTTTCGGTGATGTATTGAAAATTTAACCTATGGATATAGGCCAGTGCATAACTCAGGCATCAACAGCGAAGCTTCTTCTTCTAGTAGACGGTAGTTAATACAGGGACACACACTGATAATATGCAGAGAATGAGAGACTTTAGAGCACTTAACCATAAATGATATGTCTGTATTAAACTACTCTCTTCAGGGATCTATGCAAGAGAAGAGGCAGACGATTATAAGATCCAGAGGTGATAGATGACTCAAAAGAAACAGACTCACCAGACTGATACACATATGAACTCAAAGAGATTATTACAGCATGAACAAGACATACAAAGGTTCACATCAGATGATACTCCAGCACTGAGAAGTGGACACAAAGTTCTACCATTTACAAAGAAGTTATTCACAATTGATTCCTTCTAAAGGAACAAAGTTATCCAGTAGAGTGTAATTAGGTATGTCAACCATACTAAGAGTGATTTCCATTCCCAGTAGAAATTGGCCAACACAAAACAGAGCTTTTGCTTTCATGAGATCAACATAACATCTTATCAGAAAACAATTACATAAAATTAATCTTTCATCATTTTCCAAGAATAGACTTATATACTACCATTTAGAAATATTCCCTGAGCTTGAACTTGATGATACTTGATGCTGGTCATACTGGTGGTTGGCTGCTCACACTTGGTTCTTTAAACATTTCTACATCAAGTTAGAAGGTGGTTACTTTTGTACTACCCACTGTTCACTGCTTTAAATGTTTAGAATGGGGTAGACAAGTATGTTCTGTGTTATTGTTTAGTGATATGCATGGTAATTCTGTTGAAAATCTGAGGCCTTCTTTTTATAGAATAATCATAGAATCTAGGAACTTTGCATATTCTTTAGCCTACAAGAAAATACGACCTCTGTGTTCATTAGTAAAAATATCAATGTAAGGTCAAATTTGTGGTAATGATCTAGGTATTCATGTCATGAAGAATATCTCAAAAAAATAAACAAGGAATGTTGAGACCACCGACTCTGAGCATGTCCATGGTCTGTGAGTTTCTGGTCTGTCTGTCGGAGACAACTTTCTTCCATGTGTGGCTGTGAACCTGTGGCCCTCTGCATGTGAGAGTTCCTCCCACCTTTTCTGCAATTCCTGTTCTCTTTGGTCTTTCTCTGGTTCTTTATATTGGTATTATGCATTGATCTTCAGTTTTCATGGTTAATTCTGTCCTCCGTGAATAGATCTGTCATATTCAGATGTTTGCTTTTGCATCTTATTTTCAATGTTGCTTTAAAATCCTAAGGATTGTGTTCACTATGGAACTATGACTATGTAAAAGTGAACAGAAGAAGAGAAAATAAATACTAAAACAAAGAAAACAAAGCCAATTTATAATAAGAATAGCTTTTGAAAAGAACCAAAGAGCAGAGGAAATAAATACAAAGCCATGGCAGACACCATATCCTCAGAGAACATCAGTGTATATATCTAAAAAGAAAAAAAAATCAAGTGTGCCAAAAGTACATTTTTCAAAGTGTATATGCCAGCAAGAATCAGAAAGATTTTTTTCAGTTTTGTAATTATTTTACCATCTTTTTGTTTCTCTTTTCATAAAAGTAGAAGTTTTTCTTAAATTTATAGCTGTTTGTTTCAAGGTCTCTCCCTCTATTCTATGTAATTTCTGGCTGTGGGGATCTGTATTTGTTCATATCTGCTGGAGGAGGAAGCTTCTTTGATTATGGCTAGTCAAGGCATCTGCAGAATACTACTAGCAATTATTTATCAGGTTTTTTTAAATACCAGTAGTGTTTTCTTTTACCCTAGACCTCTAGGCTATAAAGCCTCTCTGGTTCTTAGTCACTCAAGCAGTGTCAGTTATGGGTTACATTTTGTAGAATCGCCCTGAAGTCAAACAAGACTTTGGTTAGTTATTCCCATAAGCTTTATGCCACCATTGCCTTCCAGGAAGCCACTGGAAGAGGAGGTCAAACTTAAAGAGTTTAAGAGCACAAGGGGATGCAGGATACTTGAACAAGGCTCTCTAAATTAACTGATCAAAGCTCATATGGACTCTCAGAGACTGAAGCGGCAAGTACAGGGCCCACATGGGTGAATGCCAGGTTATCTACATATAAATTATAAATTTCAGTTTAGTCTTTTTATGGGACTCCTGAGTATGTGAACGAGTGGGTCTCTGGTTTTTGTGCCTTCTCTTGGGACTCTTTTCCTTCTGCTGGTTTGCTTTGCCAACTTCAATGTTTTGGGTTTTCTTTTACCTTACACTTTATTTTGTTGTGTTTTTTCTATTGAAAGACAGAAAGGAAGCATTTACAGATGGGAAAGAAGGTGAAGAAGAACTAGGAGGAGTAGAGGGAATAGAAAGTATAATCAGTATATATTGTGTGAGAGAATAATCTAAATTTAAGAAAATGGAAAAACAAAACAAAAGAAAAACTGTTTTTTTTTCTTCAAATAATATAACCTGGTTATCATTTCCTCTCCTTCTACTCCTCTAAGTTCCTCTGCACCTGCTTTTCATTCATCTGGATCCACTCCCTTTCTGTCTCTAATTAGAAATAAATGGGTTTCTTCCTTCCTTCCTTTCTTTCTTTCTTCCTTCCTTCCTTCCTTCCTTCCTTCCTTCCTTTCTTTCTTTCTTTCTTTCTTTCTTTCTTTTTTTCTTCCTTTTTTGAGAGAAACAGAGAGAACTTTATGTATGTATTATACATTTCATCAGGGATGGAATGGTTACATAACATCCCAAATCATCCAAATAACCATTGTGTGGCATGCATTAAAATATCTGAATTATGGAAACATATTTATCCTGATATTACAGGGAAATAATTTTGTAGAAATATCCATATAAAGTTTGACGTATATTAAGAGAAATTATAGTTTGTATCTCTGAGCGTCACATCCATTTGCATAGGTAGTTATACAAATAAACAAAAAGTTCTAAAGATTATAGAGCTTATTACAGTTTTATTTCTTCCAGAGAATGAATGCAATTAAGTGATGCCTGTGAGATATTTTCACTGTTGTGAGTTAAACATTGTCTGCATTTGGTGTGTGTGTGTGTGTGTGTGTGTGTGTGTGTGTGTATGTGTGTGTGTATTATACACCAAAATATAGATATATTGTATATACACAATATATATTTGCGTCACTTGTAGATATAAAAAATATTAGAAATCTCCAATAATTTAATCAATAAAGAAATAAAATATATAATATTTTAAATCATTCCATCACAATGTAATCTCCATTTACAATTTTCTTTATACCACAAAGTAAGGTAAGGAGACAGAATATAAAATAATAACAATTCTTGGAGGCTTATGGCACATTGAGGGGTTACTAATTCTCACAAGAAATTACCTTTCACAGAACTAGAACTAAAATTATATCTTTAAGATGATTTCAGTGAGGATTGGTTAAATATTGTTATATTGTTTCCATAATAAATGGCTTTCTAAGGGATTAAAAATAAAATAAAATAAAATGAAATAAAATAAAATAATAAAACAGAAACGAATACACTGGAATTGGATGAAACAAACACACAGAAAGAAAAGATCACAGAAGGCACAAGAAATAGAGACCTACTCATAGAAATTCTCAGAAATTCCATAAAATCTCTAAATTGCAAGCCATATTGTAAATATAGAGGACTACTCATTCATACCCTGTAGTCCCTGTGGATGCTGCTTCAGTCTCAATGAGTTAACAAATAAAATTCCTCATCTTCATAGACCACAATTTTCTGGACTCAGCTGCTTCTTGTCAGTAGAAATACTAGAGCTTGAAATCCTGAAAACTTAAGTGGAAATTTGTACAGCAGTGAATAAAGGAAAACTCAGTGATAGCTCTTCACTGTCATGGATATAGACCACTTAAAGGCTATTTTTTCTTAAGTAAACATAAAATATGGTTCCCTATGACTATTAAAATACCCATATTATTATTTCTCTCTCTCTTTTTTCTCCCTCTATACTGTCCCCTCCTCCACAGCAAAAGTTCTCTTCTCCAGTTTTTCTGATGTCCCTTCATAGAGCCTGTGTCCTGTTATCTGCCTCTCTTGAGATCCTTCTCCCTCCTTCCCCTGGCTATTTAAAAAAATTTCTTTATTGAATATATTCTATATTTACAATTCATTTCTCTTTTTTTCTTGTCAGACATCATTTGGTATGTGGATTGTGTCTTTTGTGTTCCATGATTCTAGGCTAATATCCACTTATCAGTGAGTGCATACCATGGGTATTCTTTTGAGACTGGGTTACATCACTTAGTATAATGTTCTCCAGCTCCATCTATTTGTCTAAAAATTTCATGAATTCATTGATTCTAATGGCCAATTAGTACTCCATTGTGTATATATACCACATTTTTGTATCCATTCCTCTGTTGAGGGACATCTGGGCTCTTTCCAGCTTCTGGCTATTATAAATAAGGTTGCTATGAATATAGTGGAGCATGTATCCTTATTGCATGCTGGGGAATCTTCTGGGTATATGCCCAGGAGTAGTATGTCAGGGTCCTCCAGAAGTATCCTGTCTAGTTTTCTGAGGAACGGCCAGACTGATTTCCAGAGTGGCTGTACCAGCTTGCAATTCCACCAGCAGTGGAGGAGTGTTCCTCTTTCTCCACATCCTCGGCAACACCTGATGTCTTCTGAGTTTTTAATCTTAGCCATTCTGACTGGTGTGAGGTGAAATCTCGGGGTTGTTTTAATTTGCATTTCCCTAATGACTAGTGATGTTGAACATTTTTTAAGGTGTTTCTCAGCCATCCGAATTTCTTCAGGTGAAGAGTCTCTGTTTAGCTCTGTACCCCATTTTTGGATAGGGTTATTTGGTTTTCTGGGGTCTAACCTCTTGAGTTCTTTGTATACATTGGAAATTAGCCCCCTGTCCAATGTAGGATTGGTGAAGACCTTTTCCCAATTTGTTGGTTGCTGATTTGTCCTTTTGACAGTGTCTTTTGCCTTACAGAATCTTTGTAATTTTATGAGGTCCCATTTGTGTATTCTTGCTCTTAGAGCATAAGCAATTGGTGTTCTGTTCAGGAACTTTCCCCCTGAGCCAATGTCCTCAAGGGTCTTTCCCAGTTTCTTTTCTATTAGTTTTAGTGTGTCTGGTTTTATGTGGAGGTCCTTGATCCACTTGGAGTTGAGCTTAGTGCAAGGAGATAAGAGTGGATCAATTCTCATTCTTCTGCATGTTGACCTCCAGTTGAGCCAGCACCATCTGTTGAAAAGGCTATCTTTTTTCCACTGGATGTTTTAAGCTCCTTTGTCGAAGATCAATTGGCCATAGATGTGTGGGTTTAATTCTGGGTCTTCGATTCTATTCCATTGATCCGCCTCCCTTTCACTGTACCAATACCATGCAGTTTTTAACACTACTGCTCTGTAGTATTGCTTGAGGTCCGGGATATTGATTCCCCCAGAAGTTCTTTTACTGTTGATGATAGTTTTAGCTATCCTGGTTTTATTGTTATTCCAGATGAATTTGAGAATTGCTCTTTCTAACTCTATAAAGAACTGAGTTGGGATTTTGATGGGGATTGCGTTGAATCTGTATATTGCTTTTGGCAAGATTGCCATTTTAACTATATTAATCCTGCCAACCCACGAGCATGGAAGATTTTTCCATTTTCTGGTTTTTTTTCTTTGAGTTTGTTTATGTAGTGGATTACGTTAATGGATTTCCCTATATTGAACCATCCCTGCAT
The DNA here is from genome assembly GCA_964023405.1 of Apodemus agrarius. Lineage (NCBI taxonomy): Eukaryota > Metazoa > Chordata > Mammalia > Rodentia > Muridae > Apodemus > Apodemus agrarius. Next base: position 112,236,177 of record OZ030014.1, on the reverse strand, counting down.
TCCTGGGGTGAAGCCAACTTGATCATGGTGAATGATCGTTTTGATGTGTTCTTGGATTCGGTTGGCAAGTATTTTATTTAGTATTTTTGCATGGATATTCATAAGAGAAATTGGCCTGTAGTTTTCTTTCTTAGTTGGATCTTTGTATGGTTTTGGTATCACGGTAATTGTGGCTTCATAGAATGAGTTGGGTAGTGTTCCTTCTGTTTCTATTTTGTGGAATAGTTTGAAGAGTATCAGTATCAGGACTTCTTTGAAGGTCTGATAGAATTCTGCACTAAAACCATCTGGTCCTGTGCTTTTTTTTGGTTGGAAGGCTTTCTATGACTCCTTCTATTTCTTTGGGCATTATGGGTCTGTTTAGATGATCTATTTGACCCTGGTTTAATTTTGGAATTTGGTATCTATCTAGGAAAATGTCCATTTCCTCCAGATTCTCCAGTTGGGTTGAGTATAGGCTTTTGTAGTAGGATCTCATGATTTTTTGAATTTCTTCAGTTTCTGTTGTTATATCTCCCTTTTCATTTCTAATTTTGTTAATTTGAATACTGTCTCTGTGCCCTTTGGTAAGTCTGGCTAGGGGTTTATCTATCTTTTTGATTTTCTCAAAGAACCAGCTCCTGGTTTTGTTGATTCTTTGTATGGTTCCCTTTGTTTCAACTTGATTGATTTCAGCCCTGAGTTTGATGATTTCCTGTTTTCTACTCCTCCTGGGTGAAATAGCTTCTTTTTGTTCTAGAGGTTTCAGGTGTGCCATTAGTTGCTAGTATATGCTCTCTCCTGTTTCTTTTTGGAGACACTCAGGGCTATGAGTTTTCCTCTTAGCACTGCATTCATTGTGTCCCATAGATTTGGGCATGTTGTGCCTTCATTTTCATTAAATTCTAAAAAATCTTTAATTTCTTTTTTTACTTCTTCATTGACGAAGGTATTATTGAGTAGAATATTGTTCATCCTCCACGTGTATGAGGATTTTCTGTTGTTTTTGTTGCTATTGAAGAACACTCATTCATATACTGTTAGTGTTTGGACTTTGAAGAAAAAAAATGGGCAGGGAAATAAAGTGTCTGTGTTTATAGTCACAGAGTAGCTTACTAAGTGTTGTATTCATGTGTCTAAGTAATGCGTGTACAGTAATGAACCCATGATCAATTTATAGTATTACGTAGGATCCTAAGCATAAGTTAGATTAAAGTTAACAAAAAACCTTTCTATATATTTCTCCCTTAATTCTTTACATAAAACCATTTTAGGCTATGTATGATTGATGGTAATGTGTATTAAGTTTAATATTTTTAGTTTGACAACATTTAACCTTTTGTTTAGGATAACTTTTAAAAGTAACTCCTTTCAATATAATATAAAAACACTCTACTAAGGAAATATTGCTCTTGACTAGCAAGGATTTAAAAAGCATTGGTCCTCAGTTTGTGTTAAGCATGACACAAACCTCTGTAAATACAAGCATCCACATTCTAATCAAAGTGTTTTTTATTTGTTCTTAAAAGACCCATATCATATATACACTTAAGCTCTAGTTATAACCCAACATTTTCTAAATCAGATTTTACAACCATGGGTTAAAGAGAATGTTTATGTGTTATATGATATATATGTAAGTGGGAGGGAGTTCATAAGTATACATACATATGTACAGCCTGTATAGGCTCAAGTGTCCAGGACAGTAGTCATCCTCAGGTGCCATTCCTTAGGCAGTCTCTCACTGTGGCCTGGGACTTATATACTAGGCTGACTGGATGGCCATTGCACGCCAGAGATCGTAGTCTCTGTTTTCATAAAAACGAGATCATAAGCATGAGAAAAACCTGTGTCATAATCGACCTTCTTTAGTAAATTCCAAGTCTTAAATGAGTCCCAGCATAAGATCTTGAGGGAACCAGATGAATCATGAAGTCTGAAACATAATGTGTTTATTTCACAAACTTGATTATAAAGATTTTCACATCTCTTTACCTTTCAGGGGTCTTAAAATCGTATAATACCAACTGGATTGTGAGTCATTTGCTACATAAGTCATTCCCAAACAGTCCTGAGGAAGACACACTGCCACAGTTAGTAAACTTATATTTGCTATTGACTTTAATTACACATGGTAGACCTTTGGTACACAATAAGAAACACACTCATGTTTCTTACTATTTTAATAACATAAACTGCAACATTTTACATTTCTATCTATAAAATTATATTCCAGGGCTACTGAAATGCTTACCTAAAAAGTTTTTGCCTCCTCTCTTAAATGCCTTTTTTCCTGTGAAATATTATTTGCTTAGTTTTAAAAACACTAATTAATGTAGGTATTTGAGAGCTAGTGGAGGACTGATAGAACATTTTAACCTGAGAATGTTCTCAGGTTTTCAGATGAGATTTTTTTGAAGGAATCAGAGAATAAGTTTGCCTTACAGTATCATTTTTTTCCAGAATATAAAAGATCACAGTGAAGGATGAAGCTTGGATATTGTTAAAATTTTAAAGGATACAAAGGAAGAAAATTAACTTTGCTTTAGCTTCTAATAACTAAATCAGAAGGCAAGCTAGGGAATATGTGAAACTTTTGACATTTATTCAGTTTGCTGAGCTCAGTTTTAGGCAATATATTCTTTAAAATCTGTAAGAAAGGTTCCCTATAAAAGTTACTGCTAAATATTTATACAGAAATCAACTTTTTTCTCTTTAAAGTCATGCATCTAAATGCAATAATGCATTCGAATGATGAAATAGCTATAAAATATTGGGAGAGACCACTTTACTCTTCTTCATCCCTTTATTGTTAGCACAGATTAAAAAAAAGATGGTGTCACCAGGGTAACAAAGATGGTGTCACTAGAATAACCTCCTTGCTTTGCATTGATTTATGTTTCAGTTTCTTTCCAAAGTTTCAAAGTATAAAATAGACATAATGCTTTACACTAGAACAATCAACTTCTCTTTTATTTTTATAACATTTTGATTAAATGCTATAAAGCAAACTGTATTGATCCAATTTAAATCAGATTTCATTTGTAAATTCTTTGGTGTTCCCAAGATTTGTCTAAGAAAATAAAAACACATAATCAATGTAGTATGTCTTTTACACTTAAAAATATCATTTTACCTGATTTGTATTTTTTGAGAATTTTACAGATGTAAGTAGTACACTAGCATTTGTTAGGCTGTGTTCTTCAGGGAATAATGAGAGGAGTCATTTATATGATCAATACAATTGTTTTTTGTAGTTATTTTCCCCACTATGAGAGCCTTTACTGAAATAAGTTAGATACTGAGTCTTCTGATGAAAAGAATTTCAAGATAAGCCAGAAAAAGTGTGTGATAGTGAGTTTTTGAAGTAACAATAAGAATAGTACATGCTTCTGATTTAGGCAAAAATGTTGAGAGAGAGAGAGAGAGAGAGAGAGAGAGAGAGAGAGAGAGAGAGAGATTTAAAATATCAAAAGCCCCAAAACAGAATGTCAGCATCTCTTAAGAAAAGAGGATCTGTTTAAGTGGCTTAGTTATGAATCCACATATACCATCAAACTTCCACTTATACTCACAAATATGCACAATCCAAATATACTCACATAGACAAACAACATACACACACTGACACAGACACCACACACACACACACACACACACACACACACACACACATTCATGCATCTCCAGAGATAAAGATAGGCCAACTCAGCTGTTGTTTAAGCTTAGCTCCCCATAAAAGAGTATTAATGTAAGCATTTGTGTCTATACTATGGCTTTAGTTTAAGGACAATTGCTGATTAAAAGAAATACCCTTTGTCCCAAAGGGATGTTTAATAATCCCATTCTGGTTTTACTGGTGAATGAGTAAAAGGAGGACATTCATTGTCATTCACAAACAACCTTTTCCTTTACTCTGGTATTGCTGCAGGTTGAGTTTCTTGCCCTCAGCAAAAGTATTCAGTGGACTTTGTTCCAGGTAATCTAAACAATTTCTTCCCATAAGATGATTCTTGGATGCCATTCAAGGTTGATATACTTTAACCATTCTCATCCTAGCCCCAAATGAACTAATGATAAAAATGTTTTGTGGATCCTAGAACCATACCTTGCAATGGTTTGTTATTACATGTATTCCAATCTATCTTTCAATTTTTCGCTATTATATTTAAGACTTCATGAAATTAAAACCAATGAATTTAATGGTACCTAGTTTTCATTGACTCATTAATTCTCTAAGAAGAAGCACTTTCATATAGTTATCTTAATCTTCATTATTTGAATAGCTAGTGGAAGAATGTGTTCTCTTTTTAAACAGGATATAACTGGACAAATTAATTGTATAGGCAAGGTCATATCTGGCAAGCCACATTTAAGAATGATTCTTTCAGTAACTCATGCCAAACAAACTAGTAAAAAAAAAGAAATTGGTGTCATATATGAAACCAATCATAACACCTCTTTCAAGAAAATATATTTTGTATCTTATTTTTGAGATTCTGTCTTATAAATGGCAATGAGAGATATTTTTTAGCTGTTCAAGAATAGGAGGGAATATTTTGAGCCTGAAGAAGAATTTCATGAAAATTTGTAGATACTGTAAGTGAAGACAAATTAGAAGTGCTGATTTTGCAACCTTAAAAAAGAGAAGGGAGTGATAGAGGATGCTGGAAAGGCATTTAAATTCTGAAAAGAACTCCAGACAGCAATCTGGCTGCACATGAGCAAACAATGAGGCCAAATGTAAAAGAGGTGGTCTCTATATGCTGACCATAAAGAAACTGTAGCAAATTATTTGTAGTTATAAGAAACATTTTTTGTTTTCTTTTTTATTAGATATATTCTTTATTTACATTTCTTTTTTTAAATTTTCTATATTCTTTGTTTATATTCCAAAGGCTTTCCCCTTTCCCAGTTCCCCTCTCACCATATGTCCCATAAGTCCTCTTCCCTCTGCCCATTCCCCAATCACTCCCCCACCATTTCTCTGTTCTGATACTCTCCTACAAAACTGGATCCAGTCTTTTTGGGACCAGGGTCCTCTCCTTCCTTCTTCTTGGGAATCTTTTGATTTGCTAATTGTGCCTTGAGTATTCAGAGATTCTGGGCTCATTAATATCCACTTATCAGTGATTGCATTTCTTGTGTATTCTTTTGTGATTGGGCTAACTCACTTAGGATGATATTTTCCAGATCCAACCATTTGCCTACAAATTGCATGAATTCATTATTTTTAATTGCTGAGTAGTATTCCATTGTATAAATATACCACCTTTTCTGTATCCATTCCTCCTTTGAGGGACATCTGGGCTCTTTCCAACTTGTGGCTGTTATAAATAAGGCTGCTATGAATATACTGTTGCATGTGTCTTTATTGCATGCAGGGGAATCATCTGGGTATATGCCCAGGAGTGGTATGACAGGGTCTTCTGGAAGTGTCATGCCCAATTTTCTGAGGAACTGCCAGACTGATTTCCAGAGCGGTTGTACCATCTTGCAATCTCACCAACAATGGAGGAGTGTTCCTCTTTCTCCACATCCTTACCAGCACCTCAGAAGGGCAAAACAGCAACCAACAAATTGGGAAAATATCTTCAACCTCACATCCGACAGAGGGCTAATATCCAATCTAAACAAAGAACTCAAGAAGTTAGACCCCAAAGAACCAAATAACCCTAATAAAAATGGGGTACAGAGCTAAACAAAGAATTTTCACCTGAAGAAATTTGGATAGCTGAGAAGCACCTTAAGAGATGTTCAATATCATTAGTCATCAGGGTATTGCAATCAAAACAACCCTGAGATTCCACCACACACCAGTCAGAATGGCTAAGATTAAAAACTCAAGAAAGAAACATTTTTGAGTCTTGGTTAAAAGCCTCAGACTAGATGCAGTTGTATGATAAACTTAGATTATTGTACAGTTGAGAAACAACTAATTTCAGTCTACTAGATTATTCTGTAAGACAAAAGTTGTTTTTACACAAAACCTAGCAATAATTATAGGTATTGTCTCAATATGTATCACATTCTATTTTACTTCTTTGCTAGGCTGTGTCTTATCTTAAAGTAGCTTTTCTTCTTATCAAATACATATTAAAGCAGATTAATATTCACTTTTTGATAATCTTTTGTAGCTATTGGTTTCACTAAATTAAACATGTTGTTGACAGAATTCCTGTAAGACATATCCCTTATATGTTACTACAGTATATGAATACTGTAGCAAAATTTCTGAGTTAACCATCTAGATGATTTTTCAGTGGGATCTAAGCAAAACCAGTTCTCATCTGTTCAAGCACTTCTAAATTCCCCCACTAGGTTACAACCATTCAATTGTGTCTAATCTTCATTGAAAGTCCATTTTGTACTGTAGAAAGTCACACTGAGAACCCTGCTGACTATCACAATGAACACCAACTATTTCTACCAAACTAATTAGCTACGACTTAGCAATGGGTCAGCATATAACATTATGAGGACAGGAGCTACAGAAATATAAAACATTTGACAATCACCTCATTAAAACTGATCTAGAGCAAGTTATAAAAGAGGACTGTAAATGGGAAGGAATTCTGGAAGTATTGGAGGAAGAATAAGCAAGAAGGTGTGTCTTAATTACTTTCTCATTGCCATGACAAAATTTCATGCCCAAAGAAACTTATAGAGGAAATCAATTAAAGGGGCTTGCAGTTTTCATAGGGTGAGTTGATGACTATGGTGGGAAGGAAACATGACAGCAGACAGGTAGGCGTTTGAATCAGTAGATGAGAGCTTTCATCTGAGCCAGAAGCATAAGGCAAAGAACAGACTAACAATGCTGTGGGCTTTTTGAAACTTCAAAGCCTGCTCCTGGTGACACACCTCCCCCACCAACACCATACCTCCTAATCCTTATAAGAGTGTTCCATCAAATATTAGGGAACCAGCATTCTAATATATGAACCTACTTGGCTATTCTCATTCAAACCACCACAAGGAGTTCTGAGGCATATTATTGGTTGTTTCTTAATAATCACAATATACATTAGGCATTATTTAATGTGCAATTTGCAAGTATATTAGACCTTGTTTATATGAATATAAAAGTGTTACAGTGTGATAACAAAGTATCAAGAATTTTAAGTTGGCAGAGCTGGCTTTGGGGTAGGAGGGGTGCTCATAGAGTTATCTTGGAACCAAACTAATTATCAACAAAACATTGTTTTAGTTGAAAAGTACTCTTCATTTCTTTTGATGAAATCTAGTGCTTCTCTAATTAAAGCCTGAGCAAGATGTTTCTCTTCTTGTCTCATGCACTCTTTGTAGTGGGATAAAAGAACAAGAGGGTTGGGAGAATACAGTGATCCCTAGATTCCTAACTGTGTTGTTAATAGAAAAACAGAGTAGGGACTTGTGGTTTATTTTTATCATTTCTCAACATACACAACTTCAAACACTTTGTAGCAAAGCTACACATGTAATCTCATTCTGTATGATGATGCTTTTTGTACTGAAATGAGAGATCTTGTAGAAGAGTTAAACTTGTTTCATTGTGTATCACTGGATGCCTTGTAATACTTCATATATGGAAACAAGTATATCTTGGGTATTTTTCTGAGGCATTGTTACTAAAATGAAACAACAAAACCAAAATCAGCCTTGAAGTAATCGTTTATAGAAAATTGGGATATTAAGGTATTAGTTTGCCCTCCTAAAAGCTTTGATTTTGGAAGTAGAATAGCAGTTATTGGTATAAATGTATATGAAACACAGTATACATCTAGACTAAATTTAATTCTTATAGTCTCTGGTGTATATGTTTAAAAAACTGCATATGCAATTAATTGGAATTAATTTAAATTAATATATCCTCAGAAAATACTTTGTCCTTAAAGGAATGCACGTTTCAGGGGTTGGAATGGCTCAAGTGTTTGTGTAGCATTGATAGGCCCTAGGATCAGTCTAGTAAAATAATATATAATTATATATATATATATATATATATAGTTTTTTTTCTATTTTACTCTTAGTAACATAGTATAAGTCAAATATGCCTAACAATGTTTGTATAGACCTCAGCCTTTGAACTTAAGCATGAAAAGAAAGTTGTGAATAGTAGAAGTTGTAATTACAATTCTGAAATGATTTGATAAAGGTTAAACTTTCATTTTATTTTACTTTTCAACACTGGGGTTTATCTACATTAAGATACAAGCCAGTCAAGTTACATTGGGTTATATTCACAATCCATTTTTAAAATGCGAAGCATGTAAACATTTTTAGAAATTAATTCTAGACAAATAAGTTTTCTGTAAACTTAGTCTCAAATTTCATAATAGTGCAACCTGATTTAATATTTTTAGAACTATTCCCTATAAATGATAAACAGTATATTGAAAACAATAAAACAGGAATACTGTCTATTAAATATGTATGAAGTCTAATTTTGGCTTAATTTAAAAAAATCTTTTTAGCAGATTGTAGGCGGCAACTCTGAAGAGAAATTTTACTCTTAAAATTAGAAGATTTGTTTAAAAATTCAGGCTAATACCTTTAAACAAAACACAATGCCCAAAATTAAGGGACAACATTCTAACAACATTCTTTATTAAAATTAAGTTTAACTTGAAAGGAAAAATATGCAATTAGAAGTATGAGTAGTCATTATTTTCTTCAAAATAAACACCAGGGTCATTGTTGATCTAACACCGATAAGGGATCAGAGAAATATATAGTGGTTCTGTTCAACACCTAGTTTTGATCCTCAGAGCACATTTGCTTCAAGTGGGATGTCAATGATAATTGAGTAGATAAGTTTGAAGAAAGAAGGGTGAAAGTTTTCAAACTTTATTTTGTCGTTAAAAATGGTTTCATAGCAGCCAAGCAAATTCTAATTCAGATGGACAAACAAAAACTTCTCAAGAAAGTTTTGTTTCATTTTAACACTTTCCCCTGCTCTCTCTAGCTCAATGGTGGTCTTAAAGATAGCACCTGCCTCTCAGTTTGGAAGCCTCTTCATGGCTACACAATGAGTATGGCAGACTCTGTCTTTATAGATTCTGTCAGCTTTAGCTTGCCTGGAGGGTCTCTGAGAAACTAGTGTATGAAGCCTACTTGATACATTGTGATGCACTTGGAAACTTTTTTCAGAGCATAAGTGTGGTCACACAGAGGTCATTTCATAAAAGCAAAGAAAGTAAAGCCATTTACTTTACCTGAGATAACAATGCCAACACTAATTTAGACAAACAAGACGTACCAAAGCCACTGGGGTAAATTGATGAATTGGGGCATTGGAATGTTTTGCCTACAGAAGAGAATTTACCAAGCTATAATTGTGTTCCAGAGGAGGACATATGCTCAGTAAAAGAGCTAAGAAAACTCAATGGTCTGACCTGTGGTTGACAATTTTGCTCAATTGGGTGAGGAAATTTGTAAAGTTTAGAAGTGGAGGGTTTCACAAAACTGTTCTTCGAATACAAACTGAAATTTTCCTTCCATCCTTTTTTTTAGGAAAGTCAGACCAATACAGAATATTTTGCAGAAATACTAGTTTCCACAAGCTAATATAATTGTGACTTTGAGTCATACAAAGCTTATAGTATCTACAAAAACTATTTAGAAAAATCATTAAGAAAATAAACAACTTCCTACCTCAAGCAACCAAAACAAATGCTAAGGATAGCAAATCTAATTTAAAGGACTATCAGAGCTTCATTATCAATTGTCTAGTTTTCCATAGGAGATTATGAACCATGTAAAGAAATAACAATGCATTGCATATGAGGACCAAAAGAAAAGTGGCCAAAAGAAACACAGGCATTGGGCTCATTAAGAACTTTCAATCAATTTTTAAAAATGTATTGCAAGAACTAAAGAAATTCAACCATGGGGTATATTACAGGAAGCTGGAAAAACAATGAATGTCGAAAAGAAAATATAAATGCAAAGATATAAACAAGAAAAAATCAAATAAAGATTGTGGAGTTATAAATAAAATAAGTAAAATGAAATTTTATTAGAGTGTTAATATAATTGAGAATCAGAGAAACAAAAGAATCCACTATTAGAATTGTATTATATCTAATTGAGTTGTTGGCCAAAGGTGTCCCATGGCTGTTGCCAAGATTCTAGGTTACTCTCCATAAACTGATGGATGCCAAGACTCCCTTGTTGAAACAACACCTACATGTCTTTACACAACTCATTTAACATGAAGAAGGCAAGCGGGTACCTACACAGGAACTTTATCCCTAGTGCTTGCATATTTGCTATAGGAAGATATTCTGCATGCTATCAAAGGAGAACATAAATAACAACCAATCTACAACCATTTTGTGCACTGAGACAAGATAACCAAAGGACCTAGGGTAAAATCAAATACTACTGTTACACTAAAAACAGCAATAGAATGACTACTAATGTCAGTTTACCAGTTTCACAGATCAATGGCTTGTCAAGTCCTCATCAGAGAAGATTCCTCCTGCAGCAGATGGAACTAATACAGAGATCCACAGCCAGAGAGTATACAATAGAGAGTGAGGGACCTTGGAATAGGCAGCTCTAAATTCAAAGGTTCCATCAAATCTCTCCCATCAGGGTTCAGGGAACAGTATGTAATAAGAGGGTAAAAGAGTGTAAAACCAGAGGGGATAGTGGACACAAGGAGACTAAGACTCTATAAATCAACAGTATCAATACACATATAAACAAAAGAGACTAAGGTAACATGCATAAGGTATATATGTGTCTATAACATATGGGTTTCTAAGGGAAAGGGAAGTAAACATATGCCCCCATCATAAACTCCAAAGTGACCTCCAATTAATAATGACTTGTACATAAAAATTTAAGGAAACAAACTACACTTAAGGGTAGGCTGCCTGCTCAGCAAAATGTGGCCAACCCAAAATGAATTTAAATGCATCAATGGAGTTTCGTTGTCTCATAATGTCATCATGTCTTTTTATGTTAAATTTTATTATATAATATATATTATATTTATAATACATATACTATATAATACATAATACATATAATATATAATACATATAATATAAATATAGTATATACATATATACATGCATACACATACACATAATAAGTATAAATACATAAAAATAAGATATGTTTATATACTTACATGTAAATATTTATTTACTTATTCTCTATAAATCAAGTGTTTATTCCTCAAGCATGAAATGTACATTCTTCAAACCTGCAGCTTTCCTATACAACTTCTTTTCAATATAGATGGATAAATATCTGGCAGTTACATAGCAAAGCCAGCATGTTTATGAGACATTCCAAAGTTTTTTTGTTCTACAAAGTTATACCTGCTTTTCCTACATGGATATTTTTGTGAGAACCATATGAATTTTTTCCTTTTCTCTTTTTTAGATATATTATTTATTTATATTTAAAATGATATCCCCTTTCCTGGTTTCCTGCTCCCCGAAAATCCCATAAGACCTCTCCCCTCCCCCTGTTCCCCCCCAAAAAACCCCTCCTGCTTCCCTGTGCTGGTATTCCCCTGCACTGCTGCATTGAGCCTTTTCAGGACCAGGAGCCTCTCCTTCCTTCTTCTTGGGCATCATTTGATATGTGAATTGTGTCTTGGGTATTCCAGCTTCTGGGCTAATATCCACAAAAGAACACAGGTGAGTGCATACCCTGAGTTCTTTTGTGATTGGGTTACCTCACTTAGGATGATATTTTCCAGTCCCACCCATTTGTCTAGGAATTTCATGAATTCATTGTTTTTAATAGCTGAGAAGCATTCCATAGTGTAAATATACCACGTTTTCTGTATCCATTCCTCTGTTGAGGGACATTTGGGTTCTTTCTAGCTTCTGGCTATTATAAATAATGTTGCAATGAACATAGTGGACCATGTGTCCTTATTACATGCTGGGGAATCCTCTGGGTATATGCCCAGGAGTAGAATAATGGGGTTCTCCAGTAGTATCATGCCCAGTTTTCTGAGGAAACTCCAGACTGATTTGAGAGTGGTTGTACCAGCATGCAATCCCACCAGCAGTGAAGGAGTATTCCTCTTTCTCCACATCCTGGCCAGAACCTGCTGTCTCCTGAGTATTTGATCTTAGTCATTCTGACTGGTGTGAGGTGAAATCTTAGGGTTGTTTTGATTTGCATTTCCCTGATGACTAATGATGTTGAACATTTCTTTAGGTGCTTCTCAGCCATTCGATATTCCTCAGGTGAAAATCCTTTGGTTAGTTCTGTATCCCATTTTTAATAAGGTTATTTGGCTCTCCGAAGTCTAACTTCTTGAGTTCTTTGTATATACTAGGTATTAGACCTCTGTCAGATGTAGGGTTAGTGAAGATCTTTTCCCAATTTGTTGGTTGCTGATTTGTTCTTTTGACAGTGTCCTTTGTCTTACAGAAACTGTAATTTTATGAGGTCCCATTTGTCAATTCTTGATGTTAGAGCATAAGCTATTGTTGTTCTGTTCAGGAAAATTTCCCCTGTGCCCATGTCCTCAAGGGTCTTCCCCAGTTTCTTTTCTATTAGTTTCAGTGTGTCTGGTTTTATGTGGAGGTCCTTGATCCACTTGGATTTGAGCTTAGTACAAGGAGATAAGAATGGATCCATTTGCATTCTTCTGCATGCTGACCACCAGTTGAACCAGCACCATTTGTTGAAAAGGTTATCTTTTCTCCACTGGATGGTTTCAGCTCCTTTGTCAAGGATCAGTTGATCATAGGTATGTGGGTTCATGTCTGGGTCTTCAATTCTATTCCATTGATCTATCTGCCTGTCACAGTACCAATACCATGCAGTTTTAAACACTATTGCTCTGTAGTACTGTTGAGGTCAGGGATTCTGATTCCCCCAGAAGTTCTTTTACTGTTGAGAATAGTTTTAGCTATCCTGGGTTATTTGTTATTTCAGATAAATTTGAGAATTGCTCTTTCTAAATCTATGAAGAATTGAGTTGGGATTTTGATGGGGATGGCATTGAATCTCTGTTTTACTTTTGACAAGATGGCCATTTTTACTATATTAATCCTGCCAATACACAAGCATGGAAGATTTTTCCACCTTCTGAGGTCTTCTTCGATTTCTTTCTTCAGAGACTGGAAGTTCTTGTCATACAGATCTTCACTTATTTGGTTAGAATCATATTAAGATACTTTATTTTGTTTTTGGCTGCTGTGAAGGGTATCATTTCCATAATTTCTTTCTCAGCCTGTTTATCCTTTGAGTATAGGAAGGCTACTGATTTGCTTGAGTTAATTTTATATCCAGCCACTTTGCTGAAGTTGTTTATCAGCTGTAGGAGTTCTCTGGTGGAGTTTTTCAGGTCACTTAATTATACTATCATATCATCTGCAAATAGTTTGACTTCTTCCTTTCCAATTTCTATTCCTTTGACTTCCTTATGTTGTCAAATTGCTCTAGCTAGTACCTCAAGTACTATATTGAAAAGATATGGTGAGAGGGGGCAGCCTTGTCTAGTTCCTGATTTTAGTGGGATTGCTTCAAGTTTCTCTCCATTTAGTTTGATATTGGCTACCAGTTTGCTCTATATTACTTTTATTATGTTTATGTATGGGCCTTGAATTCCTGTTCTTTCCAGGACCTTTAGCATGAAAGGATGCTGAATTTTGTCAAATGCCTTTTCAGCATCCAATGAAACGACCCTGTAGTTTTTTTCTTTGAATTTATTTATGTAGTGGATTACATTGATTGATTTCTGTATATTGAACCAACTCTGCATCCCTGGGATGAAGCCTCCTTGAATATGGTGAATAATCATTTTGGTGTGTTCTTGGATTCAGTTGGCAAGAATTTTATTGGGTATTTTTGCATTGATATTTATAAGGGAAATTGATCTGAAGTTCTTTTTCTTATTTTGATCTTTGTGTGGTTTGGGCATCATTGTAATTGTCTCTTCATAGAAGGAGTTGGTTGTTGTTACTTCTGTTTCTATTCTGTGGAATAGTTTACATTACAAAGGCTTTCCCCTTTCCCAGTCCCCCCCCATACGTACCATAATTCCTCTCCCCCCCAACTATTCCCCATTCATCCCCCTCCCCACGATTTCTCTGTTCTGGGTCTACAAAACTGGATCCAATCTTTTCAGGCCCAGGGTCCTCTCCTTTCTTCTTCTTGGGAATCATTTGACTTGCTAATTGTGCCTTGAGTATTTAGGGCTTCTGGGCTCATTAATATCCACTTATCAGTGTTTCCATTTCATGTGTATTCTTTTGTGATTGGGTTAACTCACTTAGGATGATATTTTCCAGATCTAACCATTTACCTACAAATTGCATGAATTCATTATTTTTAATTGCTGAGTATTATTCCATTGTATAAATATACCACATTTCTGTATCCATTCCTCCTTTGAGGGATATCTGGGCTCCTTCCAATTTCTGGCTATTATAAACAAGGCTGCTATGAACATAGTGGAACATGTGTCTTTATTGTATGCAGGGGAATCCTCTGGGTATATCCTCAGGAGTGGTATGCCAGGGTCCTCTGGAAGTGACATGCCCAATTTTCTGAGGAACCGCCAAACTGATTTCCAGAGTGGTTTTACTATTTTGCAATCCCACCAACAGTAGAGGAGTATTCCTCTTTCTGACATCCTCACCAGCACTTGTTGTCTCTTGAGTTTTTAATCTTAGCCATTCTGACTGGTGTGAGGTGGAATCTCAGGGTTGTTTTGATTTGCATTTCCCTGATGACTAATGATTTTGAACATCTCTTAAGATGTTTCTCGGCCAACCGAATTTTTACTGGTGAAAATTCTTTGTTTAGCTCTATATCCCATTTTTCGATAGGGTTATTTGGTTCTTTGGGGTCTAACTTCTTGAGTTCTTTATATATATTGGATATTAGCCCTCTGTCGGATGTGAGGTTGGTGAAGATCATTTCCTAATTTATTGGTTGCCATTTTGTCCTTCTGACAGTGACCTTTGCCTTACAGAAACTTTGTAATTTCATGAGGTCACATTTGTCAATTCTTGATCTTAGAGCATAAGCTATTGATGTTCTGTTCAGGAACTTTCCCCCTGTGCCCATGTCCTCCAGGGTTTTCCCAAGTTTCTTTTCTAATACTTTCAGTGTGTCTGGTTTTATGTGGAGGTCCTTGATCCACTTGGAGTTGATCTTCCTACAAGGAGATAAGAGTGGGTCAATTCGCATTCTTCTGCATGTTGACCTCCAGTTCAAACAGCACCATTTGTTGAAAAGGCTATCTTTTTTCCACTGGATGGTTGTGGCTCCTTTATCAACGATCAAGTGACCATAAGTCTGTGTGTTCATTTCTGGGCCTTCAATCCTATTCCATTGATCTACTTGCCTGTTACTGTACCAATACCATGCAGTTTTTAACACAATTGCTCTGTAGTACTGCTTGAGGTCAGGGATATTGATTCCCCCAGAAGTCCTTTTATTGTTGAGAATAGTTTTAGCTATCCTGGGTTTTTTGTTGCTCCAGATGAATTTGATAATTGCTCTTTCTAGATCTATGAAGAATTGAGTTGGTATTTTGATGGGGATTGCATTGAATCTGTAGATTGCTTTTGACAAGATGACCATTTTTACTATATTGATCCTGCCAATCCAGGAGCAAGAAATATTTTTCCATCTGCTGATGTCTTCCTTGATTTCTTTCTTCAAGGACTTGAAGTTCCTGTCTTACAGATATTTTGCCTATTTGGTTAGAGTCATACCAAGGTACTTTATGTTGTTTGTGGCTATTGTGAAGGGTGTTATTTCCCTAACTTCTTTTTCAGCCTGCTTGTCCTTTGAGTACAAGAAGGCTACTGATTTGCTTGAGTTAATTTTATAACCAGCCACATTGCTGAAGTTGTATATCAGCTGTAGAAGTTCTCTGGTGGAGTTTTTTGGGTTGCTTAAGTCAACTATCATATCATCTGCAAATAATGATAGTTTGAATTCTTCCTTTCCAATTTGTATCCCTTTGACTTCCTTATGTTGTCTAATTGCTCTCACTAGGACTTCAAGTACTATATTGAAAAGATATGGAGAGGGCAGCCTTGTCTAGTCCTTGATTTTAGTGGGATTGCTTCAAGTTTCTATCCATTTAGTATGATGTTGGCTACTGCTTTGCTGTAGATTGCTTTTACTATGTTTAGGTATGGGCCTTGAATTCCTGCTCTTTCCAAGATTTTTCGCATGAAAGAATGCTGAATTTTGTCAAATGCTTTTTCAGCATCTAATGAGATGACCATGTGTTTTTTTTTCTGTTAGTTTGTTTATGTAGTGGATTACATTGATGGATTTCTGTATATTGAACAATCCCTGCATCCGTGGGATGAAGCCTACTTGATCATGATGAATGATCCTTTTGATGTGCTTTTGGATTCGGTTGGCAAGAATTGTATTTAGTATTTTTGCAAGGATATTCATAAGGAAAATTGGCCTGTAGTTCTCTTTCTTTGTTGGATCTTTGTGTGGTTTTGGTATCAGTGTAATTGTGGCTTTGAAGAATGAGTTGGTCAGTGTCCCTTCTGTTTCTATTTTGTGGAATAGTTTGAAGAGTATTGGTGTTAAGTCTTCTTAGAATGTCTGGTAGAATTCTGCACTAAAACCATCTGGTCCCGTACTTTTTTTGGTTGGGAGGCTTTCTGTAACTCCTTCTGTTTCTTTAGGGGTTATGGGACTATTTAGCTGATCTAATTGATCCTGATTTAATTTTGGTATTTGGTATCTGTCTAGGAAATTGTCCATTTCCTCCAGATTCTCCAGTTGTGTTGAGTATAAACCTTTGTAGTAAGATCTGATGATCTTTTGAATTTCCTCAGTTTCTGTTGTTATGTCCCCCTTTTCATTTCTAATTTTGTTAATTTGGAGACTGTCTCTGTGTCCTTTGCTTAGTCTGGCTAAGGGTTTATCTATCTCGTTGATTTTCTCAAAGAACCAGCTCCTCGTTTTGTTGATTCTTTGTATGGTTCTCTTTGTTTCTATTTGATTGATTTCAGCCCTGAGTTTGATGATTTCTGTCTTCTACTCCTCCTGGGTGAATTAACTTATTTTTCTTCCAGGGCTTTAAGGTGTGCCATTAAGCTGCTAGTGTATACTCTCTCCAGTTTCTTTTTGGATGCACTTAAAGCTATGAGTTTTCCTCTTAGCACTGCTTTCATTGTGTCCCATAGATTTGGGTAGGTCATATCTTCATTTTCATTGAATTCTAAAAAGTCTTTGATTTCTTTTTTTATTTCTTCTTTGACCAAGGTGTCATTGAGTAGAGTATTGTTCAGTTTCCATGTGTATGTGGGCTTTCTGTTGTTTTTGTTGCTATTGAAGACTGCTCTTACTCCATGGTAATCTGATAAGAGGCATGGGATTAGCTCGATCTTGTATTTGTTGACATCTGTCTTGTGACCAATTATATGATCAATTTTGGAGACAGTACCATGCGGTGCTGAGAAAAAGGTATATTCTTTTGCT
This sequence comes from Apodemus agrarius, assembly GCA_964023405.1. Taxonomy (NCBI): domain Eukaryota; kingdom Metazoa; phylum Chordata; class Mammalia; order Rodentia; family Muridae; genus Apodemus; species Apodemus agrarius. The sequence continues at coordinate 112,218,765 of OZ030014.1, read as the reverse complement.
TTAGGATGAAAAGTTCTCTCTCTCTCTCTATATATATATATATATGTTAAATCCAATTGGTCCAAAGATTCAATTAGTTTCACTGTGTCCCTGTTTAGTTTCTGCTTTCCTGATTGGTCCATTGAGGAGAGTGGAGTGTTGAAGTCACCCACAATTATTGTGTTAGGTGTAATGTTTGCTTTAAGCTTTAGTAAGGTTTCTTTTACGAATGAGGGTGCCCTTGCATTTGGAGCATAGATGTTCAGTATTGAGAGCTCTTCTTGGTGGATTTTCCCTTTGACCAGCAAGAAGTGACCTTCCGAGTCTTTTTTGATGACTTTAGGTTAGAAGTCAATTTTATCTGATATTAGAATGGCTACTCTGGCTTGTTTCCTGAGACCATTTGCTTGTAAAATTGTCTTCCAACCTTTTACTCTAAGGCAGTGTTTGTCTTTAACACTGAGATGTGTTTCCTGTATGCAGTAAAATGTAGGGTCCTGTTTCCGTATCCAGTCTGTTATTCTATGTCTTTTTATTGGGGAATTGAGTCCATTGATGTTGAGATATGAAGGAATAGTAATTATTACCTCCTGATATTATTGAAATTATTTTTTTTTATATTTGAGAGGCTATCTTCTTTTGGGTTTGATGAGAGGAGGTTTCTATCTTGCTTCTTCCGGGGTGTAGTTTCCTTCCTTGTGTTGGTGTTTTCCCCCTATTATTCTTTGTAGGGCTGGGTTTGTGGAAAGATAATGTACAAATTTGGTTTTGTCATGGAATACCTTGATGTCTCCATCTATGGCGATTGAGAGTTTTGCTGGGTAAAGTAATTTTGGCTGAAATTTGTGTTCTCTAAGAGTTTGCATGATATCTGCCCAGGATCTTTTAGCTTTCATGGTCTCAGGTGAGAAGTCTGGTGTTATTCTGGTAGGTCTTCCTTTATATGTTACTTGGCCTTTTTCTCTTGCTGCCTTTAATATTCTTTCTTTGTTTAGTACATTTGGGGTTTTGATTATTATGTGATGGGATGTATTTCTGTTCTGGTCCAGTCTGTTTGGAGTTCTGTAGGCTTCTTGTATATTCATGGGCTTTTCTCTCTTTAGGTTGGGGAAGTTTTCTTCCATAATTTTGTAGAAGATATTTGCTTGGCCTTTAACTTGTAAATCTTCACTTGCATATGTACCTATAATCCTTAGGTTTGGTCTTCTCATTGTTTCCTGGATTTCCTGGATGTTTTGAGTTACAACCTTTTTGCATTTAGTATTTTCTTTGACTGTTGAATCAATGGTTCCTATGGTATCTTCAGCATCTGAGATTCTGTCTTCTATCTCTTATATTCTATTGTTGATATTTGCATCCATGGCCCCTGATTTCTTCCCAAGGTTTTCTATCTCCAATGTTGTCTCCTTCTGTGATTTCTTAGTTGTTTCTACTTCTGTTTTTAGTATCTGGATGGATGTGCTCAGATCTTTCGCTTGCTTGATTGTGTTTTCATGTATTTCTTTAAGAGATTTTTGTGTTTCCTCTTTCATAGCTTCTACTTGTTGACCTACATTCTTCTGTATTTCTTTAAGTGATTTTTGTGTTTCCTCCTTATTGACTTATGTTTTTTGATCCATATTCTCCTGAATTTCTTTAAGTGATTTTTGTGTTTGCCTTGTAAAGGCTTCTAACTTTTGATCCAATTTCTCCTGTATTTCTTTAAGAGATTTATCTATGTATTCTGTTATCAGCATCCTGACCAGTGATTTTAGATCCAAGTCTTGTTTTTATGGTGTGTTGGGATATCCAGGGCTTCCTGTTGTTGGCGAACTGGGTTCAGATGCTGTCATGCTGCCTTGATTTCTGTTAGTAATGTTCCTTCGTTTTCCTTTTGCCATCTGGTTATTTCTGGTGTTAGTTGGCCTTGTCACTGGCTGGTGTTTGAATCTCCTGCGAGGCTGGGCTCACCTGTTGTTTCTCTACTGGTGACTATGCTGCAAGATATAGACTGCCTCTGTGAGTGCTGAGGGAACCTCAGGGAGAGTGGTTCCCAGAGGAGTTGGTGCAAGGCAGGAGGGCATGGAGATGTCTCTCCAGGTGCCGCCCTTGCCCTGGTTAGTGGGGTAAGCCTGGAGGATCTTCCCAAGTGATGATAGCCCCTGATTGAATCTGTCTACCTGGGCCTCTCTAGTGGTGTCCTGGTAACAATATGGAGACCTACCGTGACCCCTACTGTAAGGGACAGCTAGCAGGCTGCTCCCAGCTGCCTTGGTGCAAGGCCAGAGGGCGTGGAGAAGTCCAGCAGAGCCATGGCCCTGGGCCTGGCTGGTGGTGAGAGCCTGGCGGATCCACCCCATGTGATGGTAGCCCCGGCTGGAGTCTGTCTACCTGGGCCTCTCTAGCTGTGTCCTGGTAGCAATACGGAGACCTACTGAGACCACTGCTGTAAGGGACTGAGGGCTGGCTGCTTGGAGGGATTACTTTTTGTGTTATTTAATTGTATTGTGTTCCTTAGAAGCCTGTTTGCATTCTAATGAGGGACATTAAGCAGTGAATTTGAATCAGAGGGGAACTGAGAGTAGTAGGCAGGAACAGGATTTCAGCATTATATTATGTGAGAAAAAAATCCTTTTTCAAAAAAAAAAGGTAAAAGGAAGTTTAAAAATATAGAGTACATAGTAATGATTACTAGAGAGTAGGAAGGGAGAATGGAAGTTTAGATAATAGGCACCACAGAAAACAGATAAGCAATTAGTTTTAGTGATATAACTAGTAGGAATACTGTAGTTAGCAACCTATTATTCTTTTATGAATTATAGTAAGAAAGGTATTTATTGACTTCAAATACAAACTAGTGATAAGGAGACAGAAATGTTAATAATCATCCTGATTTGATTAGTGCATATAACATATAAACATATTGAAATGTAACTAACTATACCTTATAAATATGGGACATTCTATAATTGTAATTTTAGGGTGATGAAAATGTAAGTTTCCCTGATTTTCAGACAACACACTATGTGTACCCATGCATTAGCACACTCTACCCCATAAATCTGTACAAATTTTAACAAAAATAAAAACTGGTTATGTTTTCTAAGTTTTCCAGAAAGTGGCTGACTCCAAGCTATTATTACTTCTACAGCGACTGTCACTAAGATTACTACTTGTCTGCCTCTGTGCTGCAGAAGAAATACCTGTCAGTTGTGATTATTAGTCTGTGACTCATAAGAGGTACATTATGGTAACTAACTGTGGGAACTGGAGTCAACTGCCCCTACCATATATATGTGTACACACACACACACACACACACACACAAAAACATGCACACACACACACAAACACACATACCTCAAATTCTTTTTTCAATTAGTTTAAAATCAAACTACCTCTAGGTATACCCAATATAATTAAATACCCAATATTTTCTTTCCTTTCATTTTCTGCTGTTTTTCTTTTGACCAAGAATGATTCCCTTCCCCAAGTTAGAGAGACAATAGCTTTCTGCAATGTCAAAAAAATATTCCCTACATGATCCTGCTTGGAATTCTAAATTTAAATGTAAATTTTCTCTTTTATTTCTTTAAATAATTCCTCTTTCAAATCAGCATAAATACATGTATACATTTTTGATGGTACAATTTAGGAAGCACTGAGATTAGAGAAATTAAATTTCTCTGTGTTCTATTGTAATCTAAGACCATGATGTACGAACAACAAATTTGAATTAACTTTTAAAAGTCAGCAGTGAGCTGGAAAGATGGCTTCATGTTTAAGACATTTGTTATTTAAATTTGGTCCTTGTAACCTAAATGGTGAAGGAGAATACAAACTCCTCTGAATTGTACTCTGACTTCTAACACATGTGCCATGGCTCAGATACAGACACACACACACACACACACACACACACACACACACACACACACAGAGAGAGAGAGAGAGAGAGAGAGAGAGAGAGAGAGAGAATAAAATTTCTAAAAATTTAGATAAATTAATTCATAGAATTTTGGGTCCCCTATGCCTAGTGATTACCTATGACTATCACATACGATATCATATGATATGATCTTATAGTGTTGAATATAAGGAAATGTTCATTTGGTCCCTGGGAGTTTTAAAAGTATATTTATGTCAGTTAGCCTGGGTATATTCCTTCAGTCATGGCTTTTCTCTGTCTTTGTAACTTAAAAATCCTACAAATCATTAGGCAGAAGGTAAATAACAAAGCTATTGTTCAAGTAAACTGATGATCATATTCCTTTAATCATCCCTTAGTAAAAAGTCAACAAGTTAAATTCATTCTATTCATTATAAAATCCATGAACAAAAGACAAAATACATGGAAGAATCAAGACAAACTATTGGTATGTGCTTCCTCTTACAAAAGAGATAGTTTCTTTTCGTTTAAGTGGTCATAAATCAATACATTTTTCTTAAAAGACATTGCCTCTGATTCTACCAAATGGGTAATGATGTGAATTGGTTGCAAATAAAAAGCATTTACAGAGAATAATATTATAAAAGAAATTTTAATTTATCATCTAGTGCTGGAAAAAATATCAATCTAATATAGTAGATTAGACTTCAAAACTCTTCATCTACCTTGTCCTCAACTCTATACTTTACTAGATTTACCTGATTGGGGTCCTTAACTATAAAGGATCATGATATTTTATCCAAACAAATCTGTTCACTGTATAATGCACCAAAGTATTGCTGAATATTAGCACACCTCTCATTTTCTGCTTTTTTTCTTTTGATCAAGAATGATTCCCTGCCAAGTCAGAGAAACAACATCTTTATGCAATGTCAGAAAAATATTTCCTACATTATCCCTTTTTGGATTTCTCAATGTAAATGAAAATAAATTTAAAAATGAAGAAGAAATTAGACAAGATCATTAGCCTTTTTGCATAATATGATTTATTGCTTTGATTTAAATGATTTGAGCTGGACTCTCACCTCTGTCAACTTTTAAACATTCAACTGAGAAAAATCTCTTAACCATTCAACTCTCTTATCTATAAAAGGATAAAATATTTTCCCCACACTGGTAAATAGAAACAGTGCCAAAGAATAGAGAGTACTTACTATATTTTAAAAAATCATGCATGTTTGAAATTAGCAAGCTCAACATAAAAAAATGCTTAATTTATTAAGGGCTAAAATATACATCCTTTACCTTTTTTGTTGTTGTTCCCTGAGACAGGATTTCTCTGTGTAGCCCTGGCTGTCCTGAACTCACTGTGTAGACAAGGCTAGCCTCAAACTCAGAAATCCATCTGCCTTTGCCTCCCAAGTGCTGTGATTAAAGGCGTGTTCCACCACTGCCCGGCTCACATCCCTTACCTTAACTTGTTGTCCATTAGTTATGCCACTATCTTTTAATTTAAGATTCTTATTGAGGGTCAGGTAAAACATTATGATGATAAGAAGAAGAAGGAAGGAATCAGCACAAAGGAAAAATAAATTTCTGTATGAATATGCACTCAGGTTAGAGGCTTGATTGTCAGGAAGTGAGTATTGTAAATCTAAGCCCAAAATGTAAGAGAGAATCTCGAATGCTGTCAGTAGTATTACTTTGCAACCATATATAAGGATACTGAAAATACATAGGTAATTTTGGTATGAACCAAAAGCCTTTGTATCCTCTTTACATAAGGTACTTAAAATTTATTACTTATGAGAGACAAGTAGAGAGGTAAGAACTTGGTTACAAAAGCCCAAATTACTGACTATACAGGGCTTTAAATATGTTAGAGTCTGGTGCACTTTAATGTAGGATGTCAAATCCACCATAAAATCACATTTTAAACATTCCTGATGAATAACATCATCCATTTTTAAAGATGTGGTATGGAGAAGAGATGTGTTTGTTTGAATATTTTAAAAGTTACTTTCTTGTTATTACTTATTTTATACTATATTGACTATGTACATATATCTCTTTTAGATACTCAAATTTAAGTTGAGTGCTCTATTTCATACAAGCCAGGTCTCAGAAAGGTTGAAATGGAATGACCTCTTATGGCTCAAATATAGATAAACACTCATTGCTATACCATTATTAAAAATGAAATCATGTATTTTTCCTATTAGTTGGCAGAAGTTAAATTCCAGCAATTTGGAAAAATATTTTACTTCAATTAGACACAAACTGAACCATTATTCAAACACCAATTCAAGACTTCTGATTTCCCAGGCCCTTTTTTTGACCTAATTCTCTGTATCATGAGTCTATAGAATATAGATTATGTTACAGATAAACGTAACCACAGAAAATTATCTTTGTTACTACTTTTTTTCAATGTGTCAACTATGTACAACTACATACAAATAATCTGGGAATGAAGCTGTGCCTATAAGATCAAAACTGAAGTTACAGCTTTAGACTTCTTAGAATTAGCAAGTATATTTTTAGTACTTGTGTAGCATCTTTAATGAATGCATTCCAAAATAGGAAAACAGAGTCCTGATAATTTTGAAATGTGATGCAATGTCTGAATTTCTCAAAACAGATGGTGATTCTCAAAATGATCCCATTCTCACCTACTGTTAGAAATTTCTTGCCTGCTGATTTCAGCACCTCTTCAGTGGTGTAAAAACCAATTTGTAAGATATCAATGGGCTTTCTCTTTCAAAATAATTAAGTTTCAATACTATACAGTATTTGCATATTTAACCCTGTGAAAATGCATGATCTATGTCTATACAATTATGTTTGTACATGTGTTTCTATGACTACTTTAAATCACATCAGAAAGAAACATGAATAAAATCAGCACATAGCCTTGTCAGAATGTGTGTACAGTCATGATAAGGCATAAAGCATGTTTCCGCCTTTTGACATAGACAAACTTCCTCCATAGTCTTCCCTGTGGTGTATTAATCATCAGTCCTGTAAACATAGAAAATCTAAAAAATAGTACTCCGTTGTGTATATATACCACATTTTTTGTATCCATTCCTCCTTTGAGGGACATCTGGGTTCTTTCCAGCTTCTGGCTATTATATATAAGGCTGCTATGAACATAGTGGAGCATGTATCCTTATTGCATGCTGGGGAATCTTCTGGGTATATTCCCAGGAGTGGTATGGCTGGGTCCTCCGAAAGTATCACGTCCAGTTTTCTGAGGAACCACCAGACTGATTTCCAGAGTGGTTGTACCAGCTTGCATTCCCACCAGCAGTGGAGGAGTGTTCCTCTTTCTCCACATCCTCGCCAACCCCTGATGTCTTCTGAGTTTTTAATCTTAGCCATTCTGACTGGTCTGAGGTGAAATCTCAGGGTTGTTTTGATTTGCATTTCCCTAGTGACTAATGATGTTGCACATTTTTTAAGGTGTTTCTCAGCCATCCGAATTTCTTCAGGTGAAAAGTCTCTGTTTAGCTCTGTACCCCTATTCAGCCATTAGAAACAGTGAATTTATGAAATTCTTAGAGAAATGGATGGAGCTGGAGAACATCATACTAAGTAAGGTGACCCAGTCTCAAAAGAATACCCATGGTATGCAGTCACTGATAAGTGGATATTAGCCTAGAATCTTGGAACACCAAAGACATGAATCACATACCAAGTGATGTCTGACAAGAAGAAAGGAGTGGACATTGGTGCTGGAATGGTCCAAAGCATCATTGTGGGGGAGTACAAGAACAGGGAGGGGGTGGATGAGGGAGCAGGGGGAAGGAAAAGGGCATGTGGGACCTTTGGGGGTGGAGAACCAGAAAAAGGGAAATGAAGTGTAAATATAGAATATATCCAATAAAAAAGTTATTAACCAAAAATAAAAATTCATTTAAAAGTTAAAAAAAAGAAGAAAATCTAAAAAAAAAAAAAAACCAAACCAAACCAAAACAAAAAACAACAACAACAACAACAACAACAACAACAAAAAACAGTGGTCTAACAAAGTCCAACCAATTAGTTACATGTTACAAACTTTTCTTTTGATCTTGCTTGATTTTGGTTCAGTTATGAGCAAATATTATATATTTGTATATGCATTAATTCATATACATCACCCTAAAACACTACTTATTTTGCTGTTATAGACTGTATTTCTAGACGAGTTAATTTGACTCCAGAGAAATCTACCTGCCACAATGTTACAACTCTAGTAAAGGACTGAAGTTCAGCATCCAATTTTGAGATGACTGGAAATAAAAATCTTGGGGACTAACAAACAGACTTCTATCTGTCAGAATGGTTTGCAGTTATACTTAGGATGTCACCATTTCTTGACACTTCTCATCTTCCTATGTCTACTTTTTTCACAACTTCTTAGCCTGGCTCTTTTCTAGTCACTCTCTAGATGAGTCCTATCAAAACACAGAATTCAGACTGTTATATATTATATACCTTAACATGGCAGCTTATATTTAAGAGAAACATGGATTACAAAAATGATTCCCACTTTACTTATATTTGACAGAGATTGGTTATAGAAAAAAGTATCATGGGAATATAATGTTCTCAAATGTAGCAATATAGGGGTGATCCAGCATACATAAATCAATAAATGTAATTCACCATATACATGGACTCAATGTCAGAAATCACATGGTCATTTCAATAGATGCAGAAAATGCCTTTTGACAACATCTAATGTCCCTTCATGATTAAAGTCTTGGAGATTCTGGGAATGGAGAGTCAAAGGTTGACTCTCAGCATGACTACCACCAACTTAAGCCAGTCAGCCATTTGCTTTGGTGTGAATTCCTTTACTGGCCAATCCAAGGGGCACATGTGTTCTGGTTTTTGTTTGTTGGTTTGTTTTTGCTGATTTTCTTTTTTCTGTTCTTTCTTTCTTTCTTTCTTTCTTTCTTTCTTTCTGTCTGTCTTTTTTCTTTCTTTCTCTCCTTTCATTCTCTCCTTCTTTCCTCCCTTCCTCTCTCTCTCTCTCTCTCTCTCTCTCTCTCTATTCCATCCATGTATCAACTGCAAATCCCCTGATTTGGAAATGTATTATTAAGAAGCCAGCCTGCTTGTTGGTTTCAATCTTGTGATGCTATCTTATACACATTGCCTGCAATTTTTTTTTACTTAAAACCTGCTCATCCAGATGATTCAGTGTTGAGTTATCAGCTCCTTAGTCTGTGCAGCATCCCTGGCTGGTGAGGTTCCTCTGGTTAAGAAAACCTGGTGTGTTTTGGGTGTTGGATTTTCACCAGATTCCATAACAGAGAGAACATAACTCAGTATAATAAAGGCCATGTATGACTATTCTATAACCATCACCATTTGAAAAAGAAAAAATTAATACATTCCTTTTAAGAGCAGAAATAAAACAAACACATTCACTTTCTCCATTCATTTTCAATATAGTGTTTGAAACTTTTGCTAGTGCTATAAGACAAGAGAAGGCAATAAAAGAAAAAGGATACAAGTAGAAAAATATCAAACTATTCCTACTTACAAATGATATGATTCTATACTTAAGAGATCTTAAAGACTCCTCCAGAAACCCTTCAGAGTTGATAAACTATTTGGGATACAAAATTAATTCCTAAAAATCAGTAGCCTTCCTACACAGCAAACACAAAAATACTGAAAAAGAAATAAGTAAAATAATTTCATTCAACACACACACACACACACACACACACACACACTCACACACACTCACTCACTCACTCACTCACTCACTCACCAGAGCTATGACTGTGAAAAAATTCTTGGAATAAAGCTAACCAAGGGAATGAAAAACTGTGAAAGTAAATCTTCAAAACACTGAGTAAACGAGGGAGATACTAAAGTGGAACTACATCAGACACTTAAGGATCAGAAGGAATAATCTCTTAAAAATTGTCACCCCAGGATAGCTAAAACTATTCTCAACAATAAAAGGACTTCTGGGGGAATCAATATCGCTGACCTCAAGCAGTACTACAGAGCAATGGTGTTAAATACTGCATGGTATTGGTACAACGACAGGCAAGTAGATCAATGGAATAGAATTAAAGATCCAGAAATGAACCCACAGAGTTATGGTCACTTGATCTTTGATAAAGGAGCTACAACCATCCAGTGGAAAAAAATAGCCTTTTCACCAAATGGTGCTGGTTGAAATGGAGGTCAACATGCAGAAGAATGCGAATTGACCCACTCTTATCTCCTTGTAGGAAGATCAACTCCAAGTGGATCAAGGACCTCCACATAAAACCTGACACACTGAAACTAATAGAAAAGAAACTGGGGAAGACCCTGGAGGACATGGGCACAGGGGGAAAGTTCCTGAACAGAAAACCAATAGCTTATGCTCTAAGATCAAGAATTGACAAATGGGACCTCATAAAATTACAAAGTTTCTGTAAGGCAAAAGAGACTGTCAGAAGGACAAAACAGCAACCAACAAATTGGGAAAAGATCTTCACCAACCCCACATCTGACAGAGGGCTAATATTGAATATATACAAAGAACTCAAGAAGTTAGACCCAAAAGAACCAAATAACCCTATTAAAAATGGGGTACAGAGCTAAACAAGGAATTTTCACCAGAAGAAATTCGGATGTCTGAGAAACACCTTAAGAGATATTCAACATCATTAGTCATCAGGGAAATGCAAATCAAAATAACCCTGAGATTCCACCTCACACCAGTCAGAATGGCTAAGATGAAAAACTCAAGAGGCAACAGGTGCTGACGAGGATGTGGAGAAAGAGGAATACTCCTCCATTGTTGGTGAGATTGCAAGATGGTACAACCACTCTGGAAATCAGTATGGCGGTTCCTCAGAAAATTGGGCATGACACTTCCAGAGGATCCTGTCATACCACTCCTGGGCATATACCCAGAGTATTCCCCTGCATGCAATAAAGACACATGTTCCGCTATGTTTATAACAGCCTTATTTATAATAGCCAGAAGCTGGAAAGAACCCAGATGTCCCTCAAAGGAGGAATGGATACAGAAAATGTGGTATATTTATAAAATGGAATACTACTCAGCAATTAAAAATAATGAATTCATGCAATTTTTACGCAAATATGGAAAATATCATCCTAAGTGAGTTAACCCAATCACAAAAGACTAAACATGAAATGCAATCACTGATAAGTGGATATTAATGAGTCCAGAAGCTCTGAATACTCAAGACACAATTAGCTAAGCAAAAGATTCCTAAGAAAAAGGATGGAGAGGACCCTGGTCCAGAAAAGACTAAATCCAGTTTTGTAGGAGAGTACCAGAACAGAGAAATGGTGGGGAGAGGGGTGATTGTGGAATAGGCAGAGGGGGGGAGAGTACTTATGGGACATATGGTGAGGGGGGTTACTGGAAAGGGGAAAGCCTTTGAAATGTAAACAAATAATATAGAAAATTTAAAAAAGTAAAAAAAGAAAAAAAAACCGAAAACTTAAAAAAAATGTCACCCTAGGTCCCCAATGGAGGAGCTAGAGGATTTTCCAGAGGAGCTGAAGGGGTTTACAGCCCCATGGGAAGAACAATGATTTTGGCCACCAAGATGTCCCAATACTCCCAGGAACTGAACCATCAAACAAGGGCACACATGGTTCCTGCCAAAAATGTGGTAGAGGAAGGCCTTGTTGGGCATCATTGGTAGGAATGGTCATTGGTCAGGTAAAGGCTTAACAGAGGCACAAACAAAGGGAAACTGAGAGGGTGGGGGAGGAGGGAGTGTGTTGGGTGGAGAGGCATATACTTGGAGGCAGTGGGAAGGAGGAAGGGGAGGGGTTGGGGGTCTCAGGGGAGGGGGATATCAGGAAATGTTTTACCATTGGCAATGTAAATGAAGATGATATTCAATAAAAAATAAATTAAAAAAAAGAAATCTACAAATGTATTGCAATCAAAATAACAAGTTGGAGCCATTCTTCATGGACATTAAAACAATCCAAAAATTATATGGAAGCACAAACAACCAAGGTTAACTAAAATAATTTTGAATAATAAGAGTACTGTGGGAGGTGTCAACATACAAAAGAACTATAGTATAATAAAACAGCATGATACAGACACAAAACAAGCATATAAACCATTGGAATAGAACACAGGGCCCAGTGCTACAGGGGGTATGTGTTAACTTACAGGAACAGGTAAGGGCTTTTTGGATAGGGCTGATGAAACAGGAAATAAGACCAGCAATTGACAAGTGGAATCTCCTGGAATGAAGGAATAATCTATACATCAAAGGAATTGCAGGCTCATGATGAGGCAGTTCCAGAAATCATAGAAATGCAAGTTATACATCTGACTTTAATAGTCTTTGGAATACACAAAAAACTCCAAACTAAGCATCATGAAAACACAACTCAAACAAAAAGTGAGTCATTATACTAAACAGATTGTTAAATTTAGTCTCAAATTGTGACTAAACTTTCCAAACTGCTCAACATCTTTATCTATCATGGAAACACAAATTACGATGAAATGAGGTAGGCAGTCATTAGAAATACAAATGACACCAAATGTTGGCATGGCTATAGAAAAGGGAAACTTCTATGCATTGTTGTTTGTAATGCAAACTTGTACAGCTACTTTAGAAATCAGTCTAGAGTTATTTTTGTTTTAATTTTTAAGTTTATTTATTTTAAGCAAAAATAGAACTAACATGTATCTTAGATATACCATTCTTGGGCATTTACTCAAAAGACTTTATGTCTACAGATATGTAAAGCCACACTCATCCATCCATGTTCATTGATGTTCATTATAAAGCCAGGACATGGAATCAATCTATATATTCATTAACTTTATATGGCTAATGCAAAGTGGATTTTATCCAGCTGTAAAGGAAAAATGAAATCATTAGATTTGCCGGTAAATGGATGTGACTAGAGCATATACTCAGCTGGGTAACTTGGGTAGAAAAACAAATGCTGCATGATCTCTCCTGTGGATTCCATCCTTGGATCTTTTTTGCTTTCCACTTGGAGCATAAGTGGACACCGGGAACTAGAAAGTGACCATGATAGACATATTATGAAGCAGTGTTGGCATAATAGATGTAAATGGAGATTAGAGTGGGGAGATACTAAGTGTATAAAGGTTTAATCAGGAAAGGGTTAACCAAATGAAGGGTATATAAAAATCCATAGGGAAACCTACTAACTTTCAGTTTATTTAAAAATATAATTAAAAATACCAGTAGGACACATATGACACATATGACATTATAAAGGACTGGGATATTTGTGGTTAAAGGTTTAAGTTGGAATGGAAGATGGGAAAGAAGAAAGAGTAGCAGTGTGGTAAGATAAACTAAGGTTGTACACACAAGCCTTATGGAAACCACAGACTTGTAAATAATTACAGAACATCTATTTGGAATACAAATGTTTGCTTTCAGACACAGGACAAGCGACTGATATATATTTTTTACATACCAAAGTAGAACTTCAATGTTCTCTCAGCATCCCTCAATTCCTACCTGGCATACCCTCCTCCCAACCCTGAACTTTCTAGCCCAGGGTCTTGGCTGCCCTTACCCCCAGTGGCTTCTTCCTATACTATCCATTCATTTTGGTCTCTCTCTTCTCTTCTATGGTCTCCTGCATGCAGGTCCTATTCTTTTTCTCCCTCCCTCCCCTATCCACCCCCTTTCCATGGTGACTTCCCTGGTCTTGGTCCTTTGGGCCAGTGAACTTGACCACACAAGAGCAACTTCCCAATAAACCTGCCTTTAATCTAATCTAATCTGTTTTAAATTGGCTCATTCTTCAGAGGAAAAATAGACTATTAATAAATATGCTGTTTAAATGAAGGTACGTAGAATGGGTAGATAGTAATACTTCCATAAGGCAGGCTTTATTAAATGAAAATCTCAGAGCTGGGACTAAGATACTTCATGAAATTATTGGTCAAGGAGAATCAAGGAATCTACCGAACAATACAGGTGATTGTCATTGTTTTTTGTTATCTTTGTCTAGAATAACTAGATCATAATGGAATTTTGCCAAATATATCACATCAATTTCAAACTGACTATGAAATATTCTCCCCCTGGCTATAGTTCTAGAGGTTCTGTGCAAGCAGCTAGTAGAGGAAAGTTATTAGTAGTATTACACAATGCTCTTCCTGCATGCTGAAACTGGCACACTAGACAAGATGTGGACATTGGTGCAATATTGGCATGGTAGTTAAAGGCTAACCAATGTCTTTCTGATTGGATTTGAGACCAGTCTCATGGAAGGGGAGCCATGACTGGAATTATAAATCTGGTTAAAAGCCCATGGGTGAGAAATTATATGTTCTAGAGGGGAACTTAATATTGTTATTTTGTTAAATCCTCATACTGGGTAAAGCATCTTTTAAATATTTGTGTTTATACCCAGAGATCTTGGCTGCTGTCAACCTTGGTCTAACATGCTGCTTTCTGTAATAATTAAAACATTACAGAAATATTTTAAATACAGAAATATTAAAATACAAAGATTTATATCTGGTGAAAATGCTAAGAATAAGTGTTTGAGTGGTTTTTCCTAAATGGTACATCCATATCAATACCTCCTTCTCCAGGGTTCAAGAGACAATGCAGATGATGGCTGAAAATAATGTAAGAGCAGCAAAATTGGGAGATGTACAGTGAAAGTTTGTCTTTGGGTCATGAACCGGTATTCTGTTCATGACCTCATGGTAGTGATGATTAACTTCATAAAACTTGAACAACATCAAGTTAGTCAAAATTTGGGCATGGATGGGAGAAAAGATCATGATGCCCCATTCTTGGCTGTGCTTCAGTTAGTAGCTGATGACAACTGCATTAGTTATTACTCTTTGTACTTGAGGCAACTGGTAGGCTGTCTGTGAGCCAAAGGATGGTTCTGCACACATGCACATAAGAGAAGCATTAAATAATCCCAGTAGGAAAAATTTTAAAAGGAAGGCATGAAATTGGAAGGAAGTTTCTTGGTGGAATTGAAGGGGGAAATGGGTGGTGGTTATGATCATAATACATTATATATGTGTTAGACATTCTCAATGAATAAAAATTATTTATAAGAGCAAACCCATAAAAGTGAAATCTTATAGCTGCTAAGTTGATAATTTAAAATAATTAAGACCCTGAGTTATTCATAATTTGAAATATGCATTCAATTCAGAAGAACAAAATTTCATTAGCATGCATCATATCTTTCATTTTAAATATAAATCTACTTACATCACCAAGCTTCTAAATTAATCAGTGTAATAAAGTGTAAAATTTGTAGTAATAACAAATAGTATTTCACTGAATTAACATGCACATTTGAGCACCAATCAATCAATTGCTAAATTATTTTGTATTTATCCCAAACAAAATATAATTTTGCACCCAAATATAGTCACTACAAGTGCTTACTTGATAGTGTTTAATTGGGGAAAATAGTGTCATAAAATTAAGAAGAATCATGGGATTTAAGAGATTCTAACTACAATCTGCATTCTTCCATAAAATCTTAAAGTAGAAAATGAGATAGAAAGCAGATGGAAAGAGATTTGATTGCCTATCTGACTTTTTTAAAAGATCAATAATAAATACCCAATATATTCAGAATAATATATTTTATAAGCACAAGTAAAATATTCAGGTTATTGTTCACTATGGATTTTTGTATTAGTGGAAAGAAAGAAACATTTATAAAATATTCTGCTACCTATTCTGAGGGAGGGAGGATTACAATAATGACTCCTGTAAAATATGACATAGACATTGCCTGCATATATGAGTTTCAACTGGGAACTCTACAAGTCTTCTTGAGAAAACAAAATTCAAAACCCTCTTGAACAATGATCTGTTTGACTCTCTCCTTTTGTAGGTCTGAGCCTGAACTTCATTTTCATCAGAAAAGCCTAACTAAGCAAATTCTTTCATGTATGTTGTATGGCTTCATGTATAGGGTGCAGAGGATTGCTTTCAACAATATTTTCTTTCCCTTTGCATGAGTTTCGTAGTTTTGTCTGTGTTCTGTGTTGCTAGTGTATGTGAGGAGGCCAGAGGAAGTCTTTAAGTGCCCTACTCAGCAGGAAAGTAATAGAATTCATTATAAAAATTTCATAAATATGCCAACATGCTATATTCTGTGTGCTTCTTTGTTCTTTTCAAAGATTCACTTTCTTAATACAAGAAGACTGCCTTCTACTTGCCTGCTTTCATGTTATGTTCATTTCATTATCCCTCCCCTTTAAAATATGGTTTTCCCTTCTCAGTGTCCTCTATCTAGCATATGACACAGCCCCTTGACAAAATAGTTGCCTATCCTTTAACACTGTTCCCATAGTCTAGTCTAAATCTGGTAGATTTGAAACATTTAAAATTATTTACTTGACCCACTCTTATCTCCTTGTACTAAGATCAACTCCAAGTGGATCAAGGACCTCCACATAAATCCAGACACACTGAAACTATTAGAAAAGAAACTGGGAAAGACCCTGGAGGACATGGGCACAGGGGAAAAGTTCCTGAACAGAACACCAATAGCTTATGCTCTAAGATCAAGAATTGACAAATGGGACCTCATAAAATTATAAAGTTTCTATAAGGCAAAAGACACTGTCAGAAGGACAAAACGGCAACCAATAAAGTGGGAAAAGATCTTCACCAACCCCACATCCGACAGAGGGCTAATATTGAATATATACAAAGAACTCAAGAAGTTAGACCCCAAAGAACCAAATAATCCTATCAAAAAATGGGGTACAGAGCTAAACAAATAATTTTCACCAGAAGAAATTCGGATGGCTGAGAAACACCTTAAGAGATGTTCAACATCATTAGTCATCAGGGAAATGCAAATCAAAACAACCCTGAGATTCCACCTCACACCAGTCAGAATGGCTAAGATTAAAAACTCAAGAGACAACAAGTGCTGCCGAGGATGTGGAGAAAGAGGAACACTCCTCCACTGCTGATGGGATTGCAAAATGGTAAAACCGCTCTAGAAATCAGTTTGGCGGTTCCTCAGAAAATTGGGCATGTCACTTCCAGAGGACCCTGGCATACCACTCCTGGGCATATACCCAGAGGATTCCCCTGCATACAATAAAGACACATGCTCCACTATGTTTATAGCAGCCTTGTTCATAATAGCCAGAAATTGGAAGGAGCCCAGATATCCTTCAAAGGAGGAATGGATACAGAAAATGTGATATATTTATACAATGGAATAATACTCAGCAATTAAAAATAATGAATTCATGCAATTTGTAAGTAAATGGTTAGATCTGGAAAATATCATCCTAAGTGAGTTAACCCAATCACAAAAGAATACACATGAAATGGAATCACTGATAAGTGGATATTAATGAGCCCAGAAGCCCTAAATACTCAAGGCACAATAAGCAAGTCAAATGATTCCAAAGAAGAAGAAAGGAGAGGACCCTGGGCCTGAAAAGATTAGATCCAGTTTTGTAGACCCAGAACAGAGAAATCGTGTGGGGGGGGTGGATGATTGGGAAATAGTTGGGGGGGAGAGAAATTATGGGACATATGGTGGGGGGGGACTGGGAAAGGGGAAAGCCTTTGGAATGTAAACAAAGAATATAGAAAATAAAAAATAAAAAATAAAAAATAAAAAATATTATTTACTCGAACAAGTAGATAATAGTAAAACAATATTTACTTATTGGTTTTTTGAAGTTTCAAAAGACAGAAAGATTAAGAATATAAAAGATTCTGCATCTGCTAATTGATTTCCTCATAAGTGACATCTTACTGTATAGCATACTTCTCATAGCAAAAGCATGGGCAAGTTCTCCCAAGCCTCCTTATAAGGAACTATATCCTTTGCACTGTAGCATATTACATCAAATACAGGTAATATATCACCACTAAGATACTGGGGTTCATAAAGTTTGCAAAGACAAAACCTTAGCATCCTGTCCCAAATCTGTTCAAATACTTGTGTTTCTCACAAACTATATTATTCATCATCAACCATAGTTCCCAAAGTCTCCTAGTTTTTGCATAACCTTTTATGATGTAAATAATAAAATGACACAGCAAACAAAGTAAGTATATTGCATATTTACTTTCCTGATAAACACACATGAAAAACTTAAACTAACTCCTACAAATTTGCCTCTGACTTACATACACATGCATAATGGCACAACACATATGTATACACACAAAAAACATGCATACATACATATACACACACATATGCCCAAATAAAAAAATGTAAAAGAAATCTAGTTGTGAATCTCTTAATGAAAATAACATCAGAACTCACCATGAACTGTTAAGAATCTGCTATTCTGCACTATTCAACAATCTAAAAATAATGTATTTTAAAAGTTACTGATTAATGGCCATCTTGTAAATTGTAAGAGTAGACTTCAGAGGGCCTACACAATAGGATTACTGTGACCATGTTTAAGATGATCAGTATAATGTGTCTTACAAAGTAAGGTTATAAGTTAACATTATTTTTAGGAAGGAAGCTAAATTTATGTGACTTGGTATATTTATTTTATATAGAGAAACACCTAGGAGTTGAAATAATAATGAAAGGGAGAATAGCAGGGTTTTTAGTAGTAAGGTATGTGCATGCTGAGAGTTGAGCCCATGGCTTTACCCATAGTAAGTGAGCAATCTACCACTTGCAGCTCTGAATCTAAATTTCTTAGACCTAAGTTTCTTTGTACATCACTTCATAAAAACTTTGATCAAACTATCCCTTCCTCATCATTTATAATGCATTCGACTTTAGCTTTTCATGACTCATTTTATTTATTCATCAAACTGTCACCCTGTCACTCCCCTCCAGAAACTTTTCATGATTGTCCAAATCTAAATTGTCTCTCTCTGTTCCTTTGAGCCATTGTGATATTTCTTCTACTGACAATCTTTTGAGGGCATACACTTTTGTTATTAATAGTTCAAGCTTATCCCAATCAAGATCAATATATGTCTGGTCTAATTTTTTTTGTTTTTATATGTATTTATACAATTCTCACAATAATTAAACTATAGATTTATTGTCTCAGAGACAATTTCTATGCTGAATGGTATCTCTATAATGGTGGCTGGTACATTCAGGTTTTGGAATGTAAACATTTGCTTTAGGATGGCAAGGCACTATATCATGTGTATTTGCATGATAGCTTCTTATTTTTCTTAATTTTTGTGTTAAATGGAGACAATATTTATGCCAACTAAAAGGTTGACTAAAAGAGGTTTCTGATTAAATTTATAATTACACTGAAGTTATTCATGGGCTAATAGTAGAAAGTGCTGGGCTAAAGTGGTGTATAATTATTAGTGATATATAATTTTTTACATCATAATAAATATCTTCTTAGTTTAATAAGCCTAAATTTTGGGTGAAGGGATAACTGAAAATTACTTCTAGCTGAATTTATACTTGCTATCATTTAAACATAAGTCTCTTATTTCATATATTTGTGTAGGTTTTCTTGTTTAGGTACTTGGCAAATGTTCTACATATATATGGTCTGAAAATTTACAATAGCATAATATTTGAATAAAAGATATTGTGGATATACGTTTGTCTAGCTAATTATAAAAAATAAAATACATATATATTTATGCATGGATAGTTGTTTTCTATGTAAATGTGTATTAAAATACATTATATTCAGGAAGTCAAAATAAGTAACATTTTAGGACTTCTATGTGAGGTAATAACATTAGGTAAAAATCATCTAGCATAACAGTTTACTGAGTCAATAATCTCATGATTATGCTGTGCCCCAGCTTCTGTGGTTAAAAAAAATAAAACAAAAAAAACCCACAAAAAACAAGTGTGTAACATCATGGTCCTTGTTCATCATGAGCTAATTACTCATTTATCTACTATGATAATTCATTTAATAGAACAGGTGGATGATCATAATTAAATGGCCCTGAAATAAGCACATTGTAAGTATAGTTTCATATTAGAGACCCCCAAGTTAATGAGCCTTGACTGAGAAGAAGCATACTTTCTAAAGAGGCTGTTGGTTTCATGGACAATGGTAGACTGAACCCAAACATGGAAAGTGATAGTTGAGAAACATACACGTGATACTCATGATGAGAAGGATTATGAGTACCACCTGTACTCACACATACACACATATATCATATGGAATAATATATGTCACACAATATTATATATCATACATATAATTATTACTTAATTATATATCATAATTCTATATTTATATATAAATATGAATATATCAATAGATTAGATAGTAATATATAATCTATATAATTAAGAAGACCAAGTACTTGACACAAAATGTGTATAATATTAATAAATTTTAAGGAGGTTCTTACATATTGACATAGCACTCAAAATTTTTAAAAAATAATTAAGAGACTCAGAATAATTCATTTAGGCTTTTAGCTAAATGGGTGGATTCAGAGTGGATTTTCCACCTATGTAAAACTTCTCTGGGAAAAATCCCACATACATGCTAGGAATTTGATCTTCTGGATGATTCTAAATCACATCAATTCTCCAATCAATATTAATCAGGACAAGTTCACCCTGTGATAATTTGACCTGCAAACACAATACTTTGAACCTGTAACTCTTGGAGTTCATGTGCCTGCAAAGGCGCATGGTACAAATTATGTTGCCAAGCTTTGTTAACAGCTTGAAATGCAGTCTGTGTACTCTCTACCCTAGTTGTAGTGGCCTCCATGCATCTTGGGAGTTGAAGCTAGGAAAACATTTTCTTAGGAGATGTTTCCTGGAATGAATACTCTTCAGCACTGTTCGTAGTTCATTCTGACTCTTTACTAATCAATTTGCATTTTTATAATCACAAGTCTTTGAGTAGTGGGGTCTTGCTGTCAAGGAACCTTTCCAGTGCAAAGTACATGATTCTTCTTATTTCCACTAATTGGCTTAACAATTATAATCATTTTCTCTGTGCTTTCCTTGTCAGAAACTTTAAACCTTCTCATGTTCCTTTTCTCACCAAACTTTACACTTTTCAAATCTTTCTTCTGTACTCATTGCAAATTCAGATATGAATAACTTCAAATGCTATGCTGTCTTGAAATTTTATCCTGCCCAAAAATTATTTATGCCATTATTGTTAACCTTTCCCATTCTGGAAGGGCAGGGTTAAGGGTTTACAAAATGCCATATAGAAACGAGAGAGAGAGAGAGAGAGAGAGAGAGAGAGAGAGACAGAGACAGAGAGACAGAGACACACAGACAGACAGACAGAAACAGAGTAACAGAAACAAAAGGCAGAGACAGACAGAAACAGTCTCAGAATACATTATAGGTATTCCTCAGCTACTACCCTTTAATGTTTTTTAAGAGATGAAAGGATAATTTACAGTTTGTTAAAAATATTTTCAAGACATACATCTGATGGGCTTGTATTAAAAACCTACAAATAACTCCCAGAATGATTTTATGAATAGAAACATTGATAAGTGGAGATAGGGCCAGTGAGATAGCTCAGTGAATTAAGTGCTTACTATAGAAACCTGATAACCCAAGTTCAACTCAAAGAACCCATGAAACTTAGAAGAGAATGACATAATTGTCCTCTGCCATCAACACATGAGTGACACACAGATGTTGTTGCACGTAAATCATACCAACAAAATATCAATAATAATTATTATTCCTAGTAGATGGTATATTTGAATAGGAATGTTCATAAAGACTGTTGTAGTTTCCTGAGCATACAGTGTAAATTACAGAGACAGGAGGAAACTTTGGGAGGTAATATGAAATAAAGTCATACTTTTGAGAATTATAACTATATCAAAATATATTGAATTGTGCATTTTAAAAGTATCGGCTAGTTACAGATAAAACATATATAAAATAAAGCCTTTGAAAAAATATTAAAACTCCATAATTTAATATGGCATGACAAAAATAGCTTGTGACTACAGAGCTGGCACTCTTAGTAAGTCTTTAAATATTTTCTTCATATGGCATTGCTTATTTTTTATAATTTATGAATGCTTTGCTCCTTAAAGATCTATGAAGGTCTCTAGAGAGTCACTTCAACTTTTCTCAGAAAAGACTGTCATATTTTCAATTCAAACCCCCCCTCAGGGAATGAAGAGCCCACCTCTCCTAAGGTTATTCCTCACTGATATAACAGCTAACTGGAGACACTTCACAAGCAGTATATACTTTACTGGATGAAGACTGTGTGGGAATGATTAGCTTGGGGGCATAATCATTGCTCAGCTTCAGTGGTTGCTCATGCAATTGAGCTCACAGGTGGAAAGAAGGTAGGTCATTAGGTTAGTTTTATTGATTTATAGGTCCTGGTTCATAGTTTCTCTTTGCAGGAAGACAGGCTTATCTTCACTACAAAAAAGTTATAAATTACAGCACAAAAGTCTCAGAAAATAACTCAATATTTTCTATGGTTTCTTTATAGAAGTTAATGGGAAATGTTCGCAGCACTTATATTCTTAAAAGAAAAAAATCAATGCTGTAAACCTGTTCATCTATAGATCCTATACCTATAAAACCAAATTCTTGCTAATTAAAAACATTAGGGAGGAAATGAAACATTGATGTGAAAAGTTAAAGCAGACCCAAATAATTGAGATGACACCTAGTACTTGTGTATTGCAAGAACCAGCCATTAAAACATCTATTCTATTTTCAGAAATTTACTGATGCAAGACAATTCTTATTAAAATACAAATTCTATCCTTTATAGAATTAAAGATACCCACTAATCTATATATGTAACCTATATATGTAACTGGGTGGCTTAAGCCTTTGTTTGAAGCATAAGTTCTTGTTAGTTGAATACATACAGTTTTGCTAATCTAGCAGAGTTTTGTTGGAGTTTATTTCTGAATGTAATGTGTAATGTTGAATTCCATGGTATTGGTTAGGGAAAGAAAGTCAATATTCAATATTAGGAACAATAAAGCATTACATTCTGATTGAGCATCAGGCTTTAAACAGGATAGCTTTATCAAGACCCCTCACACCTAAGACAGTAAAGAAAGACACAACTTCAGAGCAATATGACAGGGAGGAGTTCTATGAAACTCTGCAGTCCTGATAGGCCATGGCTTTGGCATTCATGAACACAGAGTATCTATGGATACCTGTATAAGACTGGGTTACTCAGCACTTCATCACTGGTGGACAAAGATGCCCATCTCCCTTTCTGGAGAAGTATTGACAATTGATGTCAGAAGAAGAGTGTCAATTTCTTCAATCGTAGAATCACTGAATGATAGGGTTCGGAAGGAAAGTAAAAAAGACAACAGTTATTGAGCGATTAATTTAATCAGTAGACTGATGAATAAACTTAAAATTAAAGAAAATGTTTTTAAAATATTTAAATTACAAAATGTCCATCTAGGAGAAATGTCTTCATTTACTGCCCTTATTGTTTGTTTGGTTTGGTTTTGGTTCTGTTTTGCTTTTGGGGACAGGGTATCTTTGTATATCCATGGTTGTTCTAGAATTCATTATGGATACTAGCCTATTCTTGAACTCAGAGATCCATCTGTCTGCCTCCTGAATGCTGAGATTTAAGGTAAGTACCATAACCACCTGAAAACTAGATCTTCTTTAATACATGAAAAATACTATTACAAAGAATTTGTACAATCATTAGTTGAGTAATGGAGAGTATTAATCAGAAAAACAACAAAAGGTCTGAAAGACTTTTGTAGAGTTGAAACCTTCAAATAATACCTGGGAATCCAAACTTGTTGGGTAGGGTAGGTTGGAAAAATCACAAAAAATTCCAGTACTACCAACAGAACATTATTTTATTCAACAAGTTAAAGTAGTCACAATGGATCTCTATCTTTAAAAATCTATCTGTTTTTAATTTTTAATGTGGTAGTTCTGAATGGCATTAAAATGGTTTTAAATTAGTCTTTCAGAGGTAGTTTTTATTTTTAATGTTTTTTTGATAAGTTTGTTTGGCTATCAACTTTCTTGCCAAGGCATTTAGAGCTCTGCACCTTTGTGAGACACAGCTTTAGACATGCTTTCACAGGATTCAATGTCATTTATTGGGACTTTGAGGTTGCTACAAGATTGGGTGGCTTGAATGTTAGAGAGATAAAGGAATGTGTAGATTCTACTCTTCACAGTCTGAAGAAATGAGATTATAATCAGAACAAGAGCAATCTGAGAAGATGTGAAATGATTGGGGACTAGAACAGGATTTTATCTCTGAGGCAGACAAAATTACAATTTGGAGTTAACAATTAAATGTCATTTCTTCTAAAACCAACCACAAAAGCCGAGTGTTAGAAAGATTCTTCGTTGGTACAGTAGGCTCTACAGAAGTGAATGTAGGCTATTTCCATTTCCAGTATGTTTGAGTTGGAGTCTAACAGTGGGCAGGTGGCTCTCAAGCACAAGGAAGTGATACTGCTAAAGAGCAGATAGAATCACAAGGCAGTGTTTAGCTATTGCAAGTTTAAAAGTTTGAGGCCTGGTGTCTAGTAATATAAAAATTGTCATGGAATTGCCAAGCTAACGAAAGGAGTAAGGAAATACCATAGTGCTATATGCTAGAGACAAGAGGACACACCAAAGTCTTCCATTTGCCTGACACAGAGATAGTCTAGGCTGGTTTTTGTCTGATACCTTCTGCCATTTTCCATCATCTTCTTTCATCTGCCACCTAATTCTCCTGTTCTTTGTCTCACACTATCCATTATCCTTTCTTATTTGCTTTATTTGTAAGATATAGGATCATAGTACCTAAATTAATACCTCAGTATGCCACCAATAGAAAGTATTTCTCCATAGTGCTTGGTCTGCATATTATGCAACACATAGCAGATCCTTTATTGTTCTCCCTAGTGAATTTTCTACTGTACATCTTCCCTTGTGCTTCCACAAAGCCCTAATAGAAACTCCATGCTCTGGCCAACATATTTAAATTATGGTTATACTTTACATGCATTCTTCAAATAAACTATGTTTTTAAGGCAGAGGTTGTTTTTGTTGACATTATATGTAGTGTAGTGGTAGGTACAATTAGTGAAAAATAATCACAAGTGATCTAACCCAGAATGAAGAAACAAAGTTATGACTAAAAACAGTTCACCTCAGTTCTGACAACAAGAATACTAGCCTGCTTAGCACACCACTGATGATTTTGTTTGCTGCATAAAACCCCCAGGGTTCTTTGTGAGAATCTCAAGCCTGAGTAAGGGATATTGTAAACCCTAAGAGAAAACACAAGTCACCTCAAAAGTTACAGAATTAAAGACTGGCCAAAAAACCAGGTGGGGGTCATGCACATTCATACATAGACTTATATATGCATGTTTAAAACCACAAACCATTCATTTTATGCCATGCAGGATTATTTTAACCATTCCTTTGTTGTATTTCTTGCTCTTCTATACCCTAATAACTGAAGAGGATAAAGGTTTAAGCAGCAACCTAGAAGAAATCAACTGAGCCAGTACAATACAATAAACTCCTATTCACCATCCATCACAGGCAAACAACACAGAAGTACAAGGAAGGGATAAGTGTAGGAAGAAACAAAGAAATCCAATTACTCTACCTGAAGCCAAATTGACCTTAGAGTTTAGGACCTGGGAGACAGCAGCTATGTAGGTGGGATGTGCTCATTTCCATAGAAGACAAAACAGAAAAGTGATACATGCAAGCCAGAAGAGAATGGGTTCAGAATATCTTCAAAGGGCCTCATTAAATGAGGATAAAGTTGCTGTTTCTTAGGAGATGCCTTTAAGGTTAGGGTCACTCTGTAGTTGCAGACCTTCCAGGAAGTAAAAAGCTATGTCCTTGAATAGATATTTTGGGATATTCTTGTTTATTTTTATGACTGTCCTCTAGTGACCTCAGTTCCCTTTATCAGTTTAAAGTTCAGAGTGTAAACAAAGAAAATACATCTCATTTACAAGGATAAAATTTCAAAACCATTTCAGTCAATTTTATTTTAGTTAAAACCTTGTATTTTAAATGATCTTGAGCTACTTCAGGGAGGATGTAGCCACTAAAGAATATAGTTACATAGAGTTTAACCCTAAAGCAGATGACATGAATCACAATGTCCTCTCCATTTTATGTAACTTATAAACACTGTGAAAAGGAAAATATGCTGGCAAGATGGCACATATAATAGAGTGACTGCCACCAGGTCTTATGGCTTGAGTTCAATCCCTAGAAACTCAGGATAGGAGAAAACTGTTTACCACAAATTGTCCTCCATCCCCTGACAACTAATAAACAAGATTAAAAAGGAAGTGAAAACAATTACATGAACATACATACAACATACAGCACGCATACTAACATGTGCTTGCCCAACAGTATCTTTGAGTGGTGGCTCTACCCAAAATTTTAGATATAAACAATAGTTCTCAGAGTTGTCCCGCGCTACCGTCTCGCCAGCAAGAACCACGCGGCACACTCAAGATCCTTCTGCAGAAAAGCTTTAATGCTCCTGAGAGGCAGAGCATAAGCCTACAGAGCAGAGACCCAGATACCCAGAAGCCCATCCCTTATATAGGCTGCAACCCCTGCCTCGGACGTGTCATCCCCTGATTGGCTGCAGCTCGGGAGAGGCAGAGACCAAGGGATGGTAAACTACCCAGCACCTGGCACTGACTTGTTTACTTCAAGCCAGCAGGATGTTTTGGACTGGCAGGATGTTTTTGGCCGGCAGGATGTTTTGGGCCGGCCATCGGCTCCCCACATCGAGTGGTAAAAGTAATCCTAAATTATGAATGCTTCCCATCAAACATGCACCCTAAACAAGTTAGTGCTGTGCATTTGAATTATGTGAACTTCTCTGAGACTCAATATTTATACTGAGGCTGCTGCAGACCAATTAACTGATTCCAACTTCATGTGATGGGAAGTCAGAATGGTGCAGATTTAGCGCCAAAGTTATAGTGGGCTCTCTTTGATCCCCATAGCACACACTAATTACAAAACTCTGCACCTAACCTAGTATCTTTCCAAGAATTAGGTACAGGTTTCCTAGCAGGCTTCTATTTTCTGTCAACCCAGAAGCTGAGAATGTGATAAGACAGCAGCACCTAAAACCAACAGATGATATTTCTGAGACCTGAGCTACATATAAATACCACCAGTATATTCAGTAATCTATCAACTTGTGTATTTCCTTTGTTCTGTAACTATACCCATTCATTTAGCACCTTCATTCAGGGCAATGTAAATCCGTGGTTTTGGACCATTGCTCATGCTTGGCAGAGAAGAACTGCCTCTTATTTTCTTTGAGGCAAGAATTGTGTTTTTCATCAACAACTCCTGAATATATGTTAGGTCCAAATAATTAATTCTATGCTGTTTTTACAAGGTATGAAAACTTTGTATTGATATAATGTACAACACTTAAAAATTGTTCCAGCTGCATATGTAGCAGAGGATTGCCTTATCTGGCATCAATGGGAGAGGAGGCCCTTGATCCTGAGGGTTTGATGCCCCAGAGTAGGGGAATGCTAGGGCAGTGAGGTAGGGGTGTGGTGTGGTGGGGGAACACCCTCATAGGAGCAAGGGGGAGGGCAGACATAATAGGGGGTTTGCAAAATGAAAACAAAGAAAGGGGATAACATTTGAAATGTAAATAAATAAAACTGTGAATAAAACGAAGCAGGATATCATTCTAATAAAAATTGTTCTCTCCACTTCATAAAGGGTCTGTGGATCCTGAATTTATGTTTCCTTTACTTCTCTGATTATTGACAGTGCAGCAACAAGAAAAACTATTAATATTTTGTGGGTGCTAATGAGAAATTGGAAGTGAAGTTTAATAATATTCCGAATGCTGGTTGCACCGTAAAAATGCTTCAGTTAATACAAATATTCTAGAAGTGATCAAAGCATGAGTTGCTTATTGAAATAAACATTACAGGCATCTTTAAGGTCAATCTAATTAAATATATATATGGAGTTCTTTTATAGCTGCATGCATCTAGATATTACTCAGTCTTAAAATCTGTTTACATCTTAAATATTTATTTCTAGAAAACTAATAAAGTGAAATATGTCTCTAATTAGTGCAAACCATTCCTCAAAGTTAATTAACCTTTGTTAAATCAAAGACATATCAACAGGCTTCCACGTCCCTGAGGAGGGGTGGATACTGTTACTTTCCACTGTTTTTGCCAGGATTTAGACTTTTCTAAGCAAGTGAAGTAGAATATCTTACATCAGAAAAGAATTTTTTGTCAGAGTAAAAAGTAGATAAAACTGATTAACAAAGTTACATTTGAAAAACAGAGACTTTCTTCTTAAACATTATATGCTTTTATACATCATGGAACATTTAGCAACAATATTACCACCAAATTTCTCACTATGGTTATAGGACAAAGGAGATAATGTATGTATGTATGTATATATATATATATATATATATATATATATCATAGATAACATTACATAAAAATGCATAGTTGATTATATTTTGTAGGTGCCTAGATTATTTTAATTTATCCATCTGGACTATACTAAATCATCACCTTGTGATATAAAGGGTTAGGTCTTCGTTAACTGAGCAAGAAATACTCATTTTAATTAGTGCAGTGGAATGAGTCCATTTCACTGAACCCATGGGCAGGTTGCTTATAATGCTCAGGGCATTGTCATCCATACATAGTTACAGTGACAATCAGGATGCAAAGTGGGAACTCAGAAGCCTTTCAGCAGATGGGAGATTTGATTTATTCCTAGCAACCAGATGTCACCAACTTCTTTTTCTGACAAGGATATTTACTTTTATTTTTTTCAGGAGGAGAGAGTCTTTACTCTGGAGCATGTTTATTGAGAGTTTCAACTCCCAGTTAAGAACAAAGATTCTAACTTAATAGCAACTAATTAACAAGGAAAATCTCTTGTGATTTGGAGAATTATCCAACCAAATCTTCATCACCTATCCACTAGCAAACTTGTAAGAATACACTTGAGCATTAGTGTGGACTGTGTGGAGCAGGAGGTAAAAACAAATGTAGGCTCCCTTAGCTAACCTAAAACTGACCAGGATTGGAGCAGGTAGAAGAGGATCCATCATCAATAGCAATTCCTACTTTGAAATCACTAGCCCTTGAAAAAATCTTTGGTAGGACTTCAGAATTCAACAAAAGGTTGGAATTAATCAAAGACAGTTCTTTATACGGTGGGTCCAGGGAAGTTTGATAGGAGTCTTGGTGACTTCCCCTAACTATCTTAACCAACATGAACATTCTCAAAGCAATATATGTCCTGTACCCACAACAAGAAGGTAACCTAGCTTCTTATGCCTACATCTATCTGTGAGACTGAAGTTTTGGCTGAAATGTATCCTATTATCTGTTATAACAGAGCTTGATGTATTTCATGAATTAAAAGCTCACTTTAGTTTGTGACTACAACTCTCTCCCCGTCAAACTTTCACTCTTCAGAGCTACTTCTTGCATAGCCTTCTTTTACCTTGTCCTATAAAACATAAGCAGTACAATTGTGACTAATAACACAAGACCACAATCTGTCTATGACCCTACTCTGCCTTAACGCCCTTATTTGACAATATTCAAGGGATGGTCTATGCTTCCCATGCTTTATAGCAAGCTTGAATTCTAACTTGGTAAGTGTCAGATGACCCTCACTGCTGGTCTAATCATGTTTATATTCACTAATAACCATTTTCTATCTTTTTAACTTTCCTGATCCTATTAAGCCCCACCAAACAAATTATTCTATTTAATTATTACTGTTCTCTTCTGATCTTGCTTGCTGAAAAAATTCGGTTAGTTCAGAATGGCTATTATTACGTTTTTATTTCTCCTTTGCCATCATTTCTATATTGGTTCAAGTTTCTCATGAATCACCTAATATATACTTAAGCTAGTTTACTACAATATGTGCACAATCCAAAATACCCAAAAATTTATAGAACACCCTGTTTTATAAAAAATAACACCCAGTTGAAACTAATTTATCTACCTACCATGGTTACTTGTGTGATGAGTGATGACCTCTAACAGAATTGGATTCAAGCTGATTAAGAGAAAGACATGTAATTTCCACTTGCTTACTTATAGTCAAAATGCAGGGTGACCTGTGCCATTTCTCTCCAATATCCTTTGAATGCGGTCATCTGGAAGCTTAGGTTCATCAATTATCTAAGTGTAACCTTTGATTAAGATCATATTGTCAAGATTGATTCTGTTCATTGCTAAAGTAGAAAATGAAAAATTTAAGTAGAATTATTTTAGAACTAGAAATCTTCACACTTCAGTGAGTTTTGATTTTAATTCCATCACAAACAAAAAATAGTATGTGAACTTCAGATTAGGAAGGATCAAATACACTGGTATTAGACTATTGCACACACACACCTTTCATGCTGAAAGTATTTTATAGTTAGACAATATTCTTTAATATCTTCTTTAATTTATTAATGCTTGAGGCCTGATGCCAAGAACAAACTATCTGCCGGGGGTAGCATACCATGACAGGGATGGCATCTGGGACCCTGAGAAGCAGGAGACCCACCATCAGAAATAAGGAACTGCCCACAGCAAGCCTGCATGATGACATCTCAGAAGCCCATGGGGCACTCTTTGTAAAAGAGTTGTTCCCATTTCTCCCAACGTTAGTCCTGGACAATGGCTGTATAAATTTCATTTGTGTGTGACTGCTTTTCAGTTGGCCTTGGTGTACATGCTGTGCTTATATGCAGTTTTTGATTGTTTAAGAATAATTGTATCAAGGAACAGCTAATCTCACAGAATTCACCAGAACAGAAGGAGAAAGAAATAGGAAAATCAGATATAATAGAATAAGTATGTCAAGAGATGCTGTCCACAGCAACTGAACAATATAGAATGTAGAGTGCATACACCAAAGATAATGTACAAGCTATAGAGATAGTAATCTTTGAGAACCAGAAAGAATCTAGATGTAGTAAGTATAGGTGGAATTAGCACCATGTGCAGATAAGGAGAGACTACCCAGATGACATCATCCAAAAGGAGAGAGAAGAGAAAGAAAGAAAATTCAGGTTAAGTTTACAGATTTAGTTAAATATTTCAGGTACTATTATGCACATTGAATACATAAGCATAAGAGAGCTAAGGAGGGAAGGAGATTCACTGGCAAAGAAGAGTTATGAAACATTTACCCTTAGAATAGGAAAGCACTCATATTAAAATGTACCACACAAGTTCCAGAACAAAGTGAGAACTCACCTGAGTCTCAAGTCCATGAATTTATAGTTATATTAGCATGGTAAGCTTCTTTTGTGACCATACTCCAAAAATAATGCAAAGAATTCAAAGGTTTAAATACTGATTTATGTATTCCTGGAAATATAATAGGAACACAAAATATTTGCAGGTGAAAAAGAGTGAATCTATTGATGGATCTTTTAAATGAATTTGTTCCAAGAAGAAATGAGTTAGTCGATTAATGTACTCAAGGTATTAAAGAGGTTAAAGCAAGAATCCAAGAAAAAGAGGGCTAACAATAAGTGTGCCTCTGTGTGTTACAATGATGTGGTTACACATGACTGCTGCACATACGGTATAATCATAAGGCATAACTGAGATTGTACAAAGCAGGTATGGCTAGGAGTACAGGGAACACAGGAGTGGCAGAGCAGATGGGATGGGGTCCTTCCGGGCTCCATCCAACCAGGAGCTAGGCTGCTCCATAATGGTATGTGCACCAGTCCTGCCAGAGGAGAACTGGTCTCCAAGGAGTGCAGTAACTCCTGGGCTTGGAGGCAAAACCTTCATTTTCTCTCTGGTGATTGTGCAAGGTGGGTACTGTCAGGAATACAGGGGACACAGAAGTAGCAGAGCAGCTGGGACAGGGTTCTTCTGAGACCCATCTGTACCCAGGATCTGGGCTGAGCTACAGCCCTCTGTGCCAGGGGAGAGCTGGTCTCCGAGGTGTGCTGAGGCAGGCTTGCCAGGTGCACAGAAGGGACAAACTCCAGTCAGAGACAACAGGACCAACTAACACCAGAGATAGACAAATGGCAAAGGCAAACTCAAGAAGGTAACCAACAGAAACCAAAGCAACACAGCACCACCTGAACCCAGTTCTCCCACAACAGCAAGTCCTGGATACCCCAACACACTGGAAAAGCAAAATTTGGATTTAAAGTCACAGCTCATGATGCTGATAGAAGACTTCAAGAAGGACATAAATAACTCCCTTAAAGAAATACAGGAAAACACAAACAAACAGGTGGAAGAATTGAACAGAACCATGCAGGATCTAAAAATGAAAGTAGAAACAATAAAGAAATCACAAAGGGAAACAACTCTGGAGACAGAAAACCTAGGAAAGAAGTCAGGAGTCATAGATTCAAGCATCAACAACTGAACACAAAAGATAGAAGAGAGAATCTCAGGTGCAGAAGATACCATAGAAAACATTGACACAACAGTCAAAGAAATGCAAAATGCAAAAAATCCTAACCCAAAACATCCACAAATTCCAGAACAAAATGGAAAGATCAAACCTAAGGACTATAGGTATAGAAGAGAGCAAAGATTTCCAGCTTAAAGGGCCAGAAAATATCTTCAACAAAATTATAGAAGAAAACTTCCCTTACCTAAAGAAAGAGATGCCTGTGAACATATAACAAGCCTACAGAACTCCAAATAGATTGTACCAGAACAGAAATCCCTCCCATCACATAATAATCAAAATACCAAATGCACTAAACAAAGAAAGAATATTAAAAGCAGTATGTGAATACTCAATAGATGCCCCAACAAAGGAAAATGTGTGTGGGGGGGGGTGAAGGGACATACTTGGAGGCAGGAGGTGGGAGGAGGAGTGGAGGGTTTGGGGGGAACCAGGAAAGGTTTTAGCATTTGAAATGTAAATGGAGATTATATTCAATTAAAAAAAGCAGTAAGGGGAAAAGGTCAAGTAACATATAAAGGCAGACCTATCAGAATTACACCAGAGACTATGAAAGCCAGAAGTTGCTGGGCCGATGTCATACAGACTCTAAGGAAACACAAATGCTAACCCAGGCTACAATACCCAGCAAAACTCTCAATTACCATAGAGGGAGAAACCAAAGTATTTCATGACAAAAAACAAATTTACACAATATCTTTCCACAAACCCAGCCCTTCAAAGAATAATGAATGGAAAACTCCAACAAAAGTAGGGAAACTACACACTAGATAAAGCGAGACAACAATCTTCTTTTAACAAACCAAAAAGAAGATAGCCACACAAACATAACTCCACCTCTAATAACAAAAATAACAGGAAGCAAGAATCACTTTCCCTTAATACCTCTTAATATATCAATGGACTCAATTCTCCCATAAAAAGACATAGACTAACAGATTGGATACATAAATAGGACCCAACATTTTGCTGCATACAGGAAACTCACCTCAGGCACAAAGATGGATACTACCTCAGAGTAAAAGACTGGAAAACAATTTTCCAAGCAAATGGTCCCAAGAAACAAGCTGGTGTAGTCATTCGAATATCAAATAAAAGCAACTTCCAACCTAAAGATAATCAAAAAAGATAAGTCATCACACTTCATACTCATCAAAGGAAAAATCTACCAAGATGAACTCTCAATTTTGAACATTTATGCTCTAAATGCAAAGGCACCTACATTCATAAAAGAAACTTTACTAAAGCTCAAAGCACACATTGTTCCTCACATAATAATAGTGGGAGACTTCAACATTCTGCTCTCATCAAAGGACAGAACATGAAAACAGAAACAAAACAAAGACACAGTGAAACTAACTAGTTATGAACCAAATGGATTTAACAGATATCTATAGAGCATTTTATCCTAAAACAAAAGAATATACCTTCTTCTCTGTACCCTCCCCAAAATTGAACATATATTCAGTCTCAAAACAGACCTCAACAGATACAAGGAGATTGAAATAATCTCATACACTTTATCAGTCTCCACGGACTAAGACTTGTCTTCAAAGACAACAAAAACAACAGAAAGCCCACATACAAATGGAAAGCGAACAATATTCTATGTAACAATAACTTGGTCAAAGAAGAAATAAAGAAAGAAATTAAAGACTTTTCAGAATTTAATGAAAATGAAGGTACAACATACACAATTTATGGGACACAATCAAAGCAGTGCTAAGAGGAAAACTTATAGCTCTGAGTACCTCCAAAAAGAAACTGAAAAGAGCATACACTAACAGCTTGGCAACATATCTGAAGGCTCTAGAACAAAAAAAGCAATACACCCAAAAGGAGTAGACTCCAGGAAATAATCAAACTCAGGTCTGAAATAAACCAAGTAGAAACAAAAAGAACTAATCAAAGAATCCACCAAACCAGGAGTTGGTTCTTTGAAAACCAACAAGATAAATAAATGCTTAGCCAAACTAACAAGAGGGCACAGTGAGGGCATCCAAATCTACAAAATCAGAAATGAAAAGGGAGATATAACAACAGACACTGAGGAAATCCAAAAATTTATCAGATCCTACCACAAAAGACTATAGTCAACAAAACTAGAAAATCTAGATGAAATGGACAATTTTCTGGACATATTCCAGGTAAGAAATTTAAATCAGGATCAAATAATGATCTAAAAATCACATAACCCCTAAAGACAGAAACCTCTATTGTCTCCCAACCAAAAAAGCCCAGGACCAGATGGGTTAAAGGCAGAGTTCTATCAGACCTAACAGACCTTCAAAGTAATCCTAATACCAATAATCTTCAAACTATTCCACAAAATAGAAATAGAATGAATACTACCCAATTTGTTCTATGAATCCACAATTACCCTGATACCTAAACCACACAAAGAACCAATAAAGAAAGAGAACTTCAAAAACTCAGGAGACATCAGGTGTTGGCAAGGATGGGGAGAAAGAGGAACACTCCTCCACTGCTGGTGGGACTGCAAGCCGGTACAACCACTCTGGAAATCAGTCTGGCGGTTCTTCAGAAAACTGGACATGATACTTCCGGAGGACCCAGACATACCACTCCTAGGCATATACCCAGAAGATTCCCCAGCATGCAATAAGGATACATGCTCCACTATGTTCATAATAGTGGCTATTATTTATAATAGCCAGAAGCTGGAAAGAACCCAGATGTCCCTCAATGGAGGAATGGATACAAAAAATGTGGTATATATACACAATGGAGTACTATTCGGCCATTAGAAACAATGAATTCATGAAATTCTTAGAGAAATGGATGGAGCTGGAGAACATCATACTAAGTGAGGTAACCCAGCCTCAAAAGAATACCCATGGTATGCAGTCACTGATAAGTGGATATTAGCCTAGACTTCTGGGACACCAAAGACACAATCCACATATCAAATGATATCCGACAAGAAGGAAGGAGTGGACACTGGTGCTGGAAAGAATCAAAACATCAGTGTAGGGGAATACCAGAATAGGGAGGTGGGAAGGGGTGGATGAGGGAGCAGGGGGAGGGAAAAGGGCATGTGGGACCTTTGGGGGATGGGGAACCAGAAAAAGGGACATGAAATATAAATATAGAATATATCCAATAAAAAAATTTAAAAAAAAGAAAGAGAACTTTAGACCAATTTTCATTATGAATATCAATGAAAAAATACTTAATAAAATTCTTGGCAACTGAATCCAAAACAAGTAGGCTTCATCCCAGGGATGGAGGGATGGTTCAGTATACAGAAATTCATCAATGTAATCTACTATATAAACAAACTCAAAGAAAAAATACACGATCATTTTATTAGATGCTGGGAAAGCATTTGATAAAATCTAAATCCCCATCATGATAAAAAGTCTTGGAAAGATCAGGAATTCAAGGCCCATACCTAAACATGGTAAAAGAAATATACAACAAACCAGTAATCAACATCAAACTAAATTGAGAGAAATTTGAAGCAATCTCATTAAATCAGGTACTAGACAATGCTGTTCTCTCTCTTCCTACCTATTCCATATAGTATTCAAATTCCTAGACAGAGCAATTATACAACAAAGGGTGTTCAAAAGGATACAAATTGGAAAGGAAGAAATCAAAGTATCACTATTTGCAGACGATATGACAGTATATTTAAGTGACCCAAAAAAATTCCACCAGATAACTCCAAAACCTGATAAACAACTTCAGCAAAGTTGCTGGATATTAAATTAACTCAAAAAATCAATAGTCTTCCTATACTCAAACGATAAAGAGGCTGAGAAAGAAATTAGGGAAATGACACCCTTCCCTTTAGTCACAAATAATATAAAATACCTTAGTGTGACTTTAACCAAGCAATTGAAAGTCATTTGTATGACAAAAACTTCAAGCCTGTGAAGAAAGAAATTGAAGATCTCAGAATCATGGATTGGCAGTAAAAATGGCTCCCCTGCCTAAAGTAATCTACAGATTTGATGCAATCCCCAACAAAATTCCAACTCTATTCTTCATATAGTTAGAAAGAGCAATTTCCAAATTTATCTGGAATAACAAAAACCACAGGATAATTAAAACTATACCCAACAATATAAGAACCTCTTGTGGAATCACCGTCTGTGACCTTAAGTTATACTATAGAGTAATCATCATAAAAACTGCATGGTATTGGTACAATGACAGGCAGGTAGATCAATGGAATAGAATTGAAAATCCAGAAGTGAAGCCACACACCTATGATCACTTGGTCTATGACAAAGTAGCTAAAATCATCCAGTGGAAAAAAGACAGCATTTTCGACAAATTGTGCTGTGTCAACTGGCAGTCAACATGTAGAAAGATGCAAATTGACCCATTCTTCTCTCCCTGATCAAAGCTCAAGTCCAAGTGGATCAAGGACCTCCACATAAAACCAGATACACCAAATTTAATAGAAGAGAAAGTGGGGAAGAACCTGGAGCACATGGGCACAGGGGAAATTTTTCTAAACAGAACACCAATTGTTTTTACTCTAAGATCAAGAATTGGCAAATGGGACCTCATAAAATTGCAAAGCTTCTGTAAGGCAAAGAACACTGTCAATAGGACAAAAAGGTAATCAATAGATTGGGAAAATATCTTTACCAATCCTACATCTGATAGAGGGCTAGTATCCAATATATATAGAAAACTCAAGAAGATAGACTACAGAGAAACAACCCCATTAAAAAATGGGGTACAGAGCTAAACAAAGAATTCTCAACTGAGGAATACTGGAAGGCTGAGGAATATGTAAAGAAATGTTCAACATCCTTAATCATCAGGGAAATGCAAATCAAAACAACCCTGGAATTTCCACCTTACACCAGTCAGAATGGCTAAGATCAAAAGCCGAGGGGACAGCAGATGCTTGTGAGGATGTGGAGGAAAAGGAACACTCCTCCATTGCTGGTGGGATTGCAAGCTGGTAAAAACCCCTCTAGAAATCAATTTGGCAGTTCCTCAGAAAATTGAACATGGTACTACCTGAGGACCCAGCTATACGTCTCCTGGGCATATATCCAGATGATGCTCCAACATGTAATAAGGATATATGCTCCACTATGTTCATAGCAGCCTTATTTATAGTAGCCAGAAACTGGAAAGAACACAGATGTCACTCAACAGAGGAATGGATACAGAAAATGTGGTATAGTTACATAATGGAGTACTATTCAGGTCTTAAAAGCAATGAATTCATGAAATTCTTAAGCAAATAGATGGAGCTAGAAAGTGTTGTCCTGAGTGAAGTAACACAATCACAAAAGAACACACATGATATCTTCTCGCTGATAAGTGGATATTAGCCCAAAAGCTTGGAATACCCAGGATTCAACTTACAGACCTCATGAAGCTCAAGAAGAAGGAAGACCAAAGTGGGGTTACTTTGATCTATCCTAGAAAATGGATCAAATACCCATGACTCATAGACAACCAACAGGCTGAGCTTAGGGTCCCCAATGGAGCAGCTAGAGAAAGGACCCAAGGAGCTGAAGAGGTTTGCAGCTCCACAGGAGGTACAGTAATATGTACTAACCAGTATCCCTGGAGCTCCCAGGGACTAAACTGCCACCCACAGAGTACACATGGAGAGACCCATGATTCCAGCTACATATATAGCAGAGGATGGCCTTTTCAGACATCAATGAGAGGAGAGGCCATTGGTCCTGTGATGTCCCAGTGTAGGAGAATGTCAGGTCAGGAAAGGCCAGGTTGGGGTTGGTAGGTTAAGGCATTTTTGGAGAGATAACAAGGAACAGGGATACCATTTGAAATGTAAATAAAGCAAATATCTAATAAAATAAAAAAATATAAATAAAAAAGAAGTTCAAATAAAGAAAATGAACTTGTACAGTAATTTGAAATAAGTAAGCACAACTGAAAGTAACAAACAAACAATTTGTTTGACAAAACAAATTGTACCATGTGTATGTAAGAAAATCAATAATTGTATGTTTTCTCTTTGCTTGAATTGAGACAAAGATGCTATAAAATAAATTAATGATGGAACAAAAAAAACATACCTGAGAGAATAGACTGATTCAGAGACTCATTCATTTATTTATCAACTATAATTTGAGTCTTCCTATATTCCATTCTTTGCTTTAAGCCATGTGTTTATAACAATAAATAAAACAAAGTTTTTCTGCTCCAGTGGATTTTATATTTCGTGGGTAAGAGAGATAATATGCAATGTCATAGTGGCAGTCATGACAGGTACCATCAGGAAATAATGAAGGAGAGGTGGTCCAATCAAGCAGAAGAATTTCATCAGTCATGATAGAGTTTGACATTCTTCCTTACTATGGTAGAATATATCTATAAGGTTCTGGAGAGATGTGTTTGTGTGTGTGTGTGTGTGTGTGTGTGTGTGTGTAAACATGGTAACAACAGATCATGGACTACAATCTGGTGTATACACCTGTTGTGGGTGATGAACAGGTATATTTTTATGATTCTTTGGTCCATTAATGATGTATGTGTGTGTGTACACATATACATACACATACAAATACACACACACACACATATATATATGTATAAATATATATATATGTATATATATATGTATATATATATATATACATATATATATATATATAGTGTCCTATGGGAAAGAAGAAAGGAAGGCGTTGGATTCCAGAATAATATGAATATACAATTTATCATTTCTCTGGTTCTCAGGCAACAGGCAACAGTGTTTGAAAGGTAGCTGAATCATTTGTTCAGCAAATTCAGCCTCAAG
Organism: Apodemus agrarius; assembly: GCA_964023405.1. Lineage (NCBI taxonomy): Eukaryota > Metazoa > Chordata > Mammalia > Rodentia > Muridae > Apodemus > Apodemus agrarius. Next base: position 112,179,739 of record OZ030014.1, on the reverse strand, counting down.
ATAAAACTTATGTTCAGCAGTGTGGTCTGGTCAAAATTCAAGACTGACAATTCTGTTACTCATCACTTCAGCTCTGTATGAAAGATCGTTTCAACAGTCATGTAGATCACTATATTATGGAGCTCAACATGGTTTAGAAAGAGCTAACACAAGAGATCATACAATTGCAGTTAGTAAGAGAATGCTGAATTTATATTTTATTATTTATCTTGATATGTTTTAATAGATGCTTAGACTTGAATTCTATATTCAGAATTCACAGGAGAGCATATATACTTTATATTTTTATGTCAGAATTGTTTATACAGTTTTATGCAAGAGAAGTTTTAATATATACATTTGGGCCTGCCTAAAGTCTTCTAGTTTTCTTTCTCCTCACAGAAAGTGGTTATGTCTCATAGCTCAGTGTATTCCTCATTTTATGTACAGTTTGTAATCTTACTTCTATATTGTAGGACCTATAAAAGAAAACAATTGTGGCTAAGGAAAGCAATTATTATTTACGATCACTTTTACTTTTTGGAATTACCTTTTGCACTTATCACATAAATGTTATTAGAAAGCATTGTCTGCCATTAGTTTTCAACCCTGTTTTCTCAAGCACCAGCCGCTTTCCTCTCTAAGCTAAGAACAATTACAGGACAGGGAAGTGGGAAGGGGTTGATTGGGGAAAGGGCAGAGGGAAGATGGTTTATGGAACTTATGGGGAGGGGGAAAATGGAAAAGAGAAAATCATTTGAAATTTAAACAAAGAATATGGAAAATAAAAAAAAATCCTGAGTAGCTTATGAACAATGGTGTTGACATAATGGTTCAAGGGGATGAGGAGTCAGTATATTGGGGAATAGTCAAATAAATGTCAAAATCACTTTAAAATCTGAGGAAAGATGTGATGAAGGGATTTGGGTCCTTAAAGAATCAATAATTAGGCACTCCCCACATCCAGCAGCCACCACCAGCATCCTTGCAGCTGTCTGGACTAAGGACAGTGGACCCACCTGTGATATCCAGAACTTGGGATCTTGGGGGCTCAAGACTGCCTGGCAGCAAACTGGGCAGAGCAGGGTTCCTAGGCCCCAACCAGATGTGGGCTCTGCGCTCTGAGGGGAAACCCGCACTCTGCTCATCTGTGGCCATCTTGGTGGCGGGTGCTTAGACTGAGTGGGCAGAAACAGATACTGGAGATACCCCAAGGTTAATATCTCAGGGACCCGGGCCACCAGTCAGTCATAGAAGAACAGGAGCTTGCCAGAGCAGCAGTCCTGAGTGCTAGCAGGGCATGTGTTCCCTGCCCTGCAGGAGACTTGGCAAGCCTCACTCCCCACATCCAGCGGCCACTGCCGGCATCCTTGCAATGGTAGGGACTAAGGAGAGTGGAGCCAGGTACCCGTGATATCCACAACTTGGGATCTTGGGGACTCAAGACCGCCTGGCAGATAACTGGGCAAAGCAGGGTTCCTGGGCCCCAACCAGGTATGGGCTCTGCGCTCTGAGGGGAACCCTGCACTCTGCTCATCTGTGGCCATCTTGGTGGCAGGTGCTTAGACTGAGCGGGCAGAAACAGAGACCTGAGATACCCCAAGCTTAAGATCTCGGGAGACCCTCTTCGCCAGCCAGTCATCTAAGATTGGGAGTTTGGCAGAGCAGCAGTTCCTGTGTTCCAGCAGGGCTTGGATTCCCAGCCCTATGGGAGTCCTTGCACTCCTCACTCCCCACTCCCCAAGGCCACAGACAGCATCCTTGCTGCTGACTGAACTAAGCAAAAAGAACTAGAGAAGACAAGCAGCATCAGGCCCACAGAGATAACCAAATATAACATTGCTTAGAGCAAGATACACCAGGGATCCACCAGCATCCAAGAGGAGAAAAACACATCAGCAATCTGTGCCAGGGGAAAACCAGTCATCCAGTGGTGGGGAGAGAGCCTTTCAAACCCACAGGAGGTTCAAGCACCAGCTAGTGAATACAAGACCATCTAAGGCCAGAGATAACCAGATGGCAAAAGGAAAACGAAGGAACATTACTAACAGAAATCAAGGCAGCAGGACAGCATCTGAACCCAGTACCACAACAGCAGTAAGTCCCGGATATCCCAACACACCAGAAAAACAAGATTTGGATCTAAAATCACTGGTCAGGATGCTGATAGTGGAACACATAGATAAATCTCTTAAAAAAAATACAGGAGAAAATGGATCAAAAATATGAAGCCCTTTCAAGGCAAACACAAAAATCACTTAAAGAAATTCAGGAGAATATGGATCAAAAATTAGGAACCAATAAGGAAGAAGAACAAAAATCACTTAAAGAAATAAAGGAGAACGTAGGCCAACAAGTAGAGGTCATGAAAGAGGAAACACAAAAAAACTCTTAAAGAAATACATGAAAATACAAACAAGCAAGTGGAAGATCTGAGCAAAACCATCCAGGATCTAAAAACAGAAGTAGAAACAACTAAGAAATTGCAAAGAGAGACTACTTTGGAGATAGAAAACCTTGGGAAGAAATCAGGGGCCATAGATGCAAATATCAACAATAGAATACAAGATATAGAAGAAAGAATCTCAGATGCCAAAGACACCATAGCAACCATTGATTCAACAGTCCAAGAAAACACAAAATGCACAAAGTTTATAACCCAAAACATCCAGGAAATCCAGGACACAATGAGAAGACCAAACCTAAGGATTAAAGGAATAGATGAGAAGGAAGATATACAACTTAAAGGGCCAGCAAATATCTTCTACAAAATTATGGAAGAAAACTTCCCCAACCTAAAGAGAGAGATGCCCATGAATATACATGAAGTCTACAGAACTCTAAACAGACTGGACCAGAACAGAAATACTTCCCGTCACATAATAATCAAAACCCGAAATGTATTAAACAAAGAAAGAATATTAAGGGCAGTAAGAGGAAAAGGCCAAGTAACATATAAAGGAAGACCTATCAGGTTTACACCAGACTTCTCACCTGAGACCATGAAAACTAGAAGATCCTGGGCAGATATCATGCAGACTCTAATAGAACACAAACTCCAGTAAAAAACTACTATACCCAGCAAAACTCTTAGTCGTCATAGATGGAGAAACCAAGGTATTTCATGACAAAACCAAATTTTCACATTATCTTTCCACAAACCCAGCCCTACAAATGATAATAGGGGAAAAACACCACACAAGGAGGGAAACCACACCCCAGAAGAATCAAGATAGAAACCCCCTCTCATCAAACTCAAAAGAAGATAACCACTCAAAAACAAAAATAACATGAAAAATGACAGGAAGTAATAATTACTATTCCTTAATATCTCTTAACATCAATTGACTCAATTCCCCAATAAAAAGACATAGACTAACAGACTGGATACGGAAACAGGATCCTACATTTTGCTGCATACAGGAAATACATCTCAGTGTAAAAGACAAATATTGCCTTAGAGTAAAAGGCTGGAAGATAATTTTACAAACAAATCAGACTTTCAAAGAAGACCTAACACCAATACTCTTCAAACTATTCCACAAAATAGAAATGGAAGGAACACTGCCCAACTCGTTCTACGAAGCCACAATTACACTGATACCAAAACCACACAAAGATCAACAAAGAAAGAGAACTATAGGCCACTTTCCCTTATGAATATCAATGCAAAAAATACTAAATAAAATCCTTGCCAACCGAATCCAAAAGCACATCAAAAGGATCATTCACCATGATCAAGTAGGCTTCATCCAGGCAAGCAGGGATGGTTCAATATACAGAAATCCATCAGTGTAATCCACTACATAAACAAACTAAAAGAAAAAACCACATGGTCATCTCATTAGATGCTGAAAAAGCATTTGACAAAATTCAGCATCCTTTCATGCTAAAAGTCCTAGAAAGAAAAGGAATTCAAAAGCCATACCTAAACATAATAAAAGCGATATAGAGCAAACCAGTAGCCAACATCAAACTGAATGGAGAGAAACTTGAAGCAATCCCACTAAAATCAGGGACTAAACAAGGCTGCCCTCTCTCTCCATATCTTTTCAATATAATACTTGAAGTTCTAGTGAGAGCAATTAGACAACATAAGGAAGTCAAAGGGATACAAATTGGAAAGGAAGAAGTCAAACTATCATTATTTGCAGATTATATGATAGTATACTTAAGCGACCCAAAAAAACTCCACCAGAGAACTCCTACAGCTGATAAACAACTTCAACAAAGTGGCTGATTATAAAATCAACTCAAGCAAATCAGTAGCCTTCCTGTACTCAAAGAACAAGCAGGCTGAGAAAGAAGTTAGGGAAATAACAGCCTTCACAATAGCCACAAACAATATAAAGTATCTTGGCGTGACTCTTACCAAACAAGTGAAAGATCTGTATGACAAGAACTTCAAGTACTTGAAGAAATAAATCGAAGAAGACCTCAGAAGATGGAAAAATATTTCTTGCTCTTGGATTGGCAGGATCAACATAATAAAAACGGCCATCTTGCCAAAAGCAATCTACAGATTCAATGCCATCCCCATCAAAATCCCAAATCAATTCTTTATAGATCTAGAAAGAACAATTCTTAAATTCATCTGGAGTAACAAAAGACCCAGGATAGCTAAAACTATTATCAATAAAAGGACTTCTGGGGGAATCAATATCCCCGACATCAAGCAGTACTACAGAGCAATTGTGTTAAAAACTGCATGGTATTGGTACAATGACAGGCAAGTAGATCAATGGAATAGAATTGAAGACCCAGAAAGGAACCCACAGAGTTATGGTCACTTGATCTTTGATAAAGGAGCTATAACCATCTAGTGGAAAAAAAAGATAGCCTTTTCAACAAATGGTGTTGGTTCAACTGGAGGTCAGTTTGCAGAAGAATGTGCATTGATCCATTCTTATCTCCTTGTACTCAGAGCAACTCTAAGTGGATCAAAGACCTCCACATAAAGCCAGACACACTGAAACTAATAGAAAAGAAACTGGGAAGACCCTGGAGGACATAGGCACAGGGGGAAAGTTCCTGAACAGGACACCAATAGCTTATGCTCTAAGATCAAGAATTGACAAATGGGACCTCATAAAATTACAAAGATTCTGTAAGGCAAAGGACACTGTCAGAAGGATAAATCGACAACCAACAAATTGGGAAAAGATCTTCACCAACCCCTCATCCTACAGAGGGCTAATATCCAATATATACAAAGAACTCAAGAAATTAAACCCAAGAAACCAAATAATCCTATTAAAAAATGGGGTACAGAGTTAAACAAGAAATTTTCACCAGAAGAAATTCAGATGCCTGAGAAGCACCTTAAGAGATGTTCAACATCATTAGTCATCAGGGAAATGCAAATCAAAACAACCCTGAGATTCCACCTCACACCAGTAAGAATGGCTAAGATTAAAAACTCAAGAGATATCAGGTGCTGGAGAGGATGTGGAGAAAGAGGAACACTCCTCCACTGTTGGTGGGATTGCAGGATGGTACAACCACTCTGGAAATCAGTCTGGCGGTTCCTCAGAAAATTGGGCATGACGCTTCCAAAGGACCCTGTCATACCACTCCTGGGCATATACCCAGAGGATTCCCCTGCATGTAATAAAGACACATGCGCCACTATGTTCATAGCAGCCTTATTTATAATAGCCAAAAGCTGGAAAGAGCCCAGATGTACCTCAAAGGAGGAATGGATACAGAAAATGTGGTATATTTATACAATGGAATACTACTCAGCAATTAAAAATAATGAATTAATGCAATCTGTAGGCAAATGCTTGGATCTGGAAAATATCATCCTAAGTGAGTTAACCCAATCACAAAAAAATACACATGAAATGCAATCACTGATAAGTGGATATTAATGAGCCCAGAAGCTTTAAACACTCAAGGCACAATGAGCAAATCAAGATTCCCAAGAAGAAGGAATGAGAGGACACTGGTACAGAAAAGACTGGTTCCAGTCTTCCAGGAGAGTACCAGAACAGAGAAATGAGGGGTGATTGGGGAATGTGTGGGGGAGGGGGCGTCCGGGGGGTGGTCTTATGGGACACATGGTGAGGGGGGAACTGGGAAAGTGGAAAGACTTCAGAATGTAAACAAAGAATATAGAAAATAAAATAAAATAAAATAAAATAAAGAATCAATAATTAAAGGTAAATAATGTAGAGGCCAATCGATCTTCCTAATGAAGAGAAATTAAGTATTATATGCTACCATCATAGAAAATAGGACAGCACACACTCTACTTTCTAAGTGGGAGATATGAAAAATGTGTGAAAACAAATAGATGATGATAAATGTTTTTATGAGGGATCAGGGCCACAGTTAAAGAAAGGAAACAAAAGGAAATTACAGAGAAAAGACTGAGGATAGAAAGTGTTCCAACTATGAAATAAAATATTCAGAGGACAGTACCACAAAAGGGATACTATCCTCAGACACAACATGAACTAAACTGAAGTTCACAAATGGTATATTTTGCCTGGGTCCAAACTCTTCTAGATGAGAGCAGAATTTGCTCCTTTTGTAAGTTAACTCTTCCCCAATCCATGATTTTATACAAAGTATATAGATTAATTCAGTATGATGGTAGAAAATGTTGTTATTTAACATATGCTAATAAGGAAATTATGTAACATGGACTGTTAATATATTTATGGTAATACAGAGACAGAGATTCCATAGTCACCTGTTAGTGAGTAATCTTAGTGTGTAACAGATAGCTCACAGATGGTCTGACACTTGATGCGCCTTCCAATAAATGCACTCAATTCTGGCCATGGTTAACCTTAGACTTTAATAGCTTTTAGTACCTGCTTTAAAACTGGCTTGTAAAAAAGGCAAGTATAAATAGATTTGGCTGAAGAATGTTTGGCTAATTCACTGTGTTGTTAAGGAGCATTTATACATGAAAAATAACAATTTGTCCTTTGTGCCTTTCCAGCATCAATTTTCATTTCTCAATTTTGTTCTTCTTTTTCTTTCTTTCTTTTTAAATTTTCTACATTCTTTGTTTACATTACAAATGATTTCCCATATCCCAGTTACCCCTCCCCATAAGTCCCAAAAGCCCTCTTCCCTCCACCCATTCCTTGATCAAATCCCTCCCACTTCTCTGTCCTGGTAATTCCCTACATTGCTACATTAAGCCTTTCCAGGACCAGGGCCCTCTCCTTCCTTCTTCTTGGGAATCATTTGATATGTTAGTTGTGTCTTGGGTATTCAGAGCTTCTGGGCTAAATAACCACTTATCTATCAGTGGTTGCATTCCCTGTGTTCTTTTGTGATTGGGTTACTTCACTTAGGATGATATTTTCCAGTTCCAACCATTTGCCTAAGAATTTCATGAGTTCATTGTTTTTAATTGTTGAGTAGTATTCCATTGTGTAAATATACCACATTTTCTGTATCCATTCCTCCATTGAGGGACATCTGGGTTTTTCCAGCTTCTGGCTATTATAAATAAGGCTGCTATGAACATAGTGGAACATGTGTCCTTATTGCATGACAGCGAATCCTTTGGGTATATGCCCAGGAGTGGTATAACAGGGTCCTCTGGAAGTGTTATGCCCAGTGTTCTGAGGAACCACCAGACTGATATCCAGAGTGGTTGTACCAGCTTGCAACCCCACCAGCAGTGGAGGAGTGTTCCTCTTTCTCCACATTCTCACCAGCACCTGCTATCTCCTGAGTTTTTAATCTTAGCCATTCTGACTGGTGTGAGGTGAAATTCCCCAATAAAAAGACATAGACTAAGAGACTGGATATGTAAACAGGACCCATATTTTGCTGCATACAGGAAACACACTTCAGTGTCAAAAACAAACACTACCTCAGAATAAAAGGCTGGAAAACAATTTTACAAGCAAATGGTCTCAGGAAGCAAGCTGGAGTAGCCATTCTAATATCAGATAAAATCAAAAGAACCTTGTTCTTCTTTTTCAATGATAAAAATTATCTTACTTTTATTTTTTACCTGAGTATAAAATCTACTTTTGTGCCCCTTTTCCTCAGTCTGTATTCGGTCAAAAGGTGATGGAGAGAGTAGATAAGGTTGTCTTAGCAACCAGCATACAAATTGATAAGTAAAAATCCCTATGAGATTTAGAGCAAAGACTTTCTATACTTCATACTAAAAATAACTTTTTAAAATATAATTTTGATCTTTCTTCAACTTTAGGGAAAAGAAATAATTTGTATAGTAGTTGTATTCCTAAATAGAAATTAGAAATAGAGATTAGAGAAAGCTAATGTAGCACAGAAGAAAAATACATCTGCAGACAGAGATATCAATAAAGACTGTTTTACATAAAAGGGTCCCAGAATGGGAATGAATATGAATTACTTGGCCTTGGGGTGGGTTAAGGACCACATGAAAAGACAGGTAGAGATTTTCCTCCAGTTAGTGTGAAGGGACAGATTCACTTATAGAACTCCAGATGACTCTTTCCCTCTTCATCGAGTGAAACTTGCCTATACAGTGAAATTTTACTCAAGTTAGTTGAAGACTGGGACTGAGATTTATAAAAAAAAAAAGACAAAAAACATTGAGAATTGTCAGTTGAAATACAGTCTTCCAAACCCATTCCTTTTCCTTGATCTAAGAATAAAGATCATATAAATCTCCACTATGCAAGTCTTCCCCTTGCAGGAGAGTGCACATTGGTAAAACTAACACTCTGGAGACAAAGGCTAAAGTCATGAATTTTAAGCCCACCTGGGCTCTGTAATAACTGTCATAAACTAAACAAAACCATAACAAAAAGAATATGTCCAGTCACCAAAATGAACTTCAAGCCAGAACTCATTACAAGAGTCATATTCATGAAAGGAAAAACCCATCAAGAAGTATTACAATTCTAAACATGTACACACTAAAATGTTCATATTTAATTTTCCAAAACATGTCCTACTTGATCTAAAATTTCAGATTCAACACAACAAAGTGGTAGTGGATGACCTCAATAATCAACTCTCACCAGTAGTCATCTCCACAAAATAGGAAGGAATTCTAGCATTAAATGATACCATAAAAGAAATTGATTTCAGATATCTATAGAAAATTATAACAAAAACTAAATAATATACAATTTTTTGTCAGAATATCATGGAACTTTTTTCAAAATTGGCTACTTATTAGGACAAATAGAAAGTCATGAAACATACAAAACTGAAAAACACCAAATTCTATGCAATCACAATGGAATAAAGCTGTATATCAACAGCAGTAAAAACGTCAAAAGTATACAAACTCATGGGGCCCAAACAACTCACTACTAAACAAAAACTGGGCCAAGAAAGAATTTAAGATGGGCATAAAAATTCTCTAGAGGTGAATGAAAATAAAAACATAGCATATCCAAATAAGATATAATGAAGGTCCTCAAGGGAAAGATTTTAACACTAACTACATACTTTAAAGGTGAATTAGGTACATTAAGGCATTAGAGAAACAAGAACAAACCAAATTCCAAACATTCACGGGAAGAAATAAAGAAATTCAAGGCTAAAATGTAATGGAACAGAAATGAAGAAAACCATACAAAAAATTTCAATGAAGCAGGTTCTTAGAAGAGATGAAGAATTGTGTTGAGTATAGGCTTTTGTAGTAGGATCTGATGATTTTTTTTGAATTTCCTCAGTTTCTGTTGCTATATCTCCCTTTTCATTTCTAATTTTGTTAATTTGGATACTGTCTCTGTAACCTTTGGTTAGTCTGGCTAAGGGTTTATCTATCTTGTTGATTTTCGCAAAGAAACAGCTCCTGGTTTTGTTGATTCTTTGTATGGTTCTCTTTGTTTCAAATTGGTTGATTTCAGCCCTGAGTTTGATGATTTTCTGTCTTCTACTTCTAGATGAATTTGCTTCTTTTTGTTCCAGAGCTTTCATGTGTGCCATTAAGTTGCTAGTATATGCTCTCTCATGTTTATTTTTGGAGACACTCAGGGCTATGAGATTTCCTCTTGGCACTGCTTTCATTGTGTCCCATAGATTTGGTTATGTTGTGCCTTCATTTTCATTAAATTCCAAAAAGTCTTTGATTTCTTTCTTTATTTCTTCCTTGACTAAGGAGGAAATGGACAATTTCCTAGACAGATACCAAATACCAAAATTAAATCAGGATCAAATAGATTGTCTAAACAATCCCATAACCCCCAAAGAAATAGAAGGGGTCATAGAAAGTCTTACAACCAAGAAAAGCACTGGACCAGATGGTTTTAGTGCAGAATTCTATCAGACCTTCAAAGAAGACATAATACCAATACTCTTCAAACTATTCCACAAAATACAAACAGGAGGAACAGTACCAAACTCATTCTATGAAGCCATAATTATGCTGATACCCAAACCACACAAAGATCCAACTAAGAAAGAGAACTTCAGACCAATTTCCCTTATGAACTTCGAAGCAAAAATACTCAATAAAATTCTTGCCAACTGAATCCAAGAACACACAAAAATGATCATTCACCATGATCAAGTTGGCTTCATCCAGGCATGCAGGGATGGTTCAATATACAGAAATCCATCAGTGTAATCCACTACATAAACAAACTCAAAGAAAAAAACTACATGGTCATCTCATTGGATGCTGAAAAAGCATTTGACAAAATTCAGCATCCTTTCATGCTAAAAGTCATGGAAAGAACAGCAATTCAAGGCCCATACCTAAACATAGTAAAAGCAATTTACAGCAGACCAGTAGCCAACATCAAAGTAAATGGAGAGAAACTTGAAGCAATCCCACTAAAATCAGGGACTAGACAAGGCTGCCCCCTCTCACCATATCTTTTCAGTATAGTACTTGAGGTACTATCCAGAGCAATTTGACAACATAAGGAAGTCAAAGGGGTACAAATTGGAAAGGATGAAGTCAAACTATTCACAGATGATATGATAGTATAATTAAGCGACCCACAAAACTCTACCAGAGAACTCCTACAGCTGATAAACAACTTTAGCAAAGTGTCTGGTTATAAAATCAACTCAAGCAAATCAGTAGCCTTCTTATACTCAAAGGATACACAGGCTGAGAAGAAATTAGGGAAATGAAACCCTTCACAATAGCCACAAACAATATAAAGTATCTTGGTGTGACTCTAAACAAACAAGTGAAAGATTTTTATGACAAGAACTTCAGGATTCTGAAGAAGGAAATGGAAGAAGACCCCAGAAAATGGAAAAATCTTCCATGCTTGTGGGTTGTCAGGATTAATATAGTTAAAATGGCAATCTTGCCAAAAGCAATATACAGATTCAATGCAATCCCCATAAAAATCACAACCCATGGTATGCACTCACTGATAAGTGGATATTAGCCTAGAATCTTGGGACACCAAAGACACAATCCACATACCAAATGATGTCCAACAAGAAGGAAGGAGTGGACCCTGGTTCTGGAAAAGCTCAAAGCACCAGTGCAGAGGAATAACAGAACAGAGAAGTGGGAAGGGGTGGATGGGGAAACAGGGGGAGGGAAAAGGGCATGTGGACCTTTGGGGGGCAGGGAACCAAGAAAAGGGAAATGAAATGTAAATATAGAATATATCCAATAAAAAAATTTAAAAAATTCCCAACTCAGTTCTTCATCGAGTTAGAAAGAGCAATTCTCAAATTCATCTGGAATAACAAAAAACCCAGGATAGCTAAAACTATTATCAACAGTAAAAGAACTTCTGGGGGACTTATTATCCCAGAGCTCAAGCAATACTACAGGGCAGTAGTGTTAAAAACTGTGTGGTGTTGGTACAGTGAAAGGGAGGTGAATCAATGGAATAGGATTGAAGACCCAGAATTGAACCCACACATCTATGGCCAATTGGTCTTCAAAAAAAGTGGCTGAAAACATCCAGTCGAAAGAAGATAGCCTTTTCAACAAATGGTGCTTTCTCAACTGGAGGTCAATATGCAGAAGAATGAGAATTAACCCACTCTTATCTCCTTGTACTAAGCTCAAGTCCAAGTAGATCAAGGACCTCCACATAAAACCAGACACACTGAAACTAATAGAAAAGAAACTGGGGAAGACCCTTGAGGACATTGGGTCAGGGGGGGGGGGAAGTTCCTGAACAGAACACAAATTGCTTATGCTCTAAGATCAAGAATAGACAAATGGGGCCTCATAAAATTACAAAGTTTCTGTAAGGCAAAAGACACTCTCAAAAGGACAAATCAGCAACCAACAAACTGGGAAAAGGTCTTTACCAACCCTACATTTGACAGAGGGCTAATATCCAATGTCTACAAAGAACTCAAGAAGTTAGACCCCAGAAAACCAAGTAACTCTATCAAAAATGGGGTACAGAGCTAAACAAAGACTTTCACCTGAAGAACTTCAGATGACTGAGAAGCACCTTAAAAAGTGTTCAACATCATTAGTCATTAGGGAAATGCAAATCAAAACAACCCTGAGATTTCACCTCACACCAGTCAGAATGGCTAAGATTAAAAACTCAGGAAACAGCAGGTTTGGCAAGGATGTGGAGAAAGAGGAACACTCCTCCACTGCTGGTGGAATTGCAAGCTGGTACAGCCACTCTGGAAATCAGTCTGGCCGTTCCTCAGAAAACTAGACAGGATACTTCTGGAGGACCCTGCCATACCACTCCTGGGCATATACCCAGAAGATTCCCCAGCATGCAATAAGGATACATGCTCCACTATGTTCATAGCAACCTTATTCATAATAACCAGAAGCTGGAAAGAACCCAGATGTCCCTCAACAGAGGAATGGATACAAAAAATGTGGTATATATACACAATGGAGTACTATTTGGCCATTAGAAACAATGAATTCATGAAATTCTTAGAGAAATGGATGGAGCTGGAGAACATCATACTAAGTGAGGTAACTTAGTCTCAAAAGAATACCCATGGTATGCACTCACTGATAAGTGGATATTAGCCTAGAATCATGGAACACAAAAGACACAATCCACATACCAAATGATGTCCAAGAAGAAGGAAGGAGTGGACCCTGGTTCTGGAAAGGCTCAGTGCATCAGTATAGGGGAATAACAGAATAGGGAAGTGGGAAGGAGTGGATGGGGGAACAAGAGGAGGGAAAAGGGCATGTGGGAACTTTGGGAGGCAGGGAACCAGGAAAAGGGAAATGAAATGTAAATATAGAATATATCCAATAAAAAATATTCAAGAAGAAAAAAAAAGAAAAACAAAAAGAAGAGATGAAGAATTCTGACAAACCCTACGTAAAATTAAACAAAAATAAATGAGAGATGATCTAAATCACTAAAATTTATTTTGTGGAATTAATGAGAAGTGAAACATTTCCCTAGATTCCATGAAATTCTGAATATTATAGGAACAATTTTAATTTTAATATTCATTTATTTATTGGTTTATTTATTTTACACTCCAGATTTTTTCTCCCCCTGTCCACCCTCTGACTGTTCCACATCCCATACCTCCTCTTCAACCCCCTGTCTCCACAAGGATGTCCCCACTACCTACCCCCCACCCAACCAGACCTCTAAATTCCCTGCCTAGGGCCTCTAGTCTCTTGAAAGTTAGTTGCATGTTCTCTGACTGAACCCAGACCTAGCAGTCCTCTGCTGTATATATGTTGTGGGCCTCATATCAGCTGGTGTATGCTGCCTTGTGGGTGATCCACAAGTTCAGGGGAGCAATCATGGGTCATGATTTTGACTGTGTGATGGCAACTCCCTCCCTTACTTGATGCCCTGTCTTCCTGCTGGAGGGGGACTCTATAAGTTCACTCTCCCTACTGTCAGGCATTTCATCTAAGGAACATATTTTAAAATCCTCCAAACTACTGCCAGTTGATTTTGTATTGCTGTGATAACACACCATGACCAAAAGCAAGAAATTGGAAAGATCTCATTGTAGCAATTTGAAAGTACAACTGTGTGGAGAGCCGAGGGTAATCGCCATTACAAGATGGCGCTTGTTTCCGGCATTCCAGATCGGTAAACAAGTGGTGTGCATGTGCAAGAGCAGGTTTGCCCCAAGTCACAGCCCAGCCTGGGGCGTGGTAATGAGATGAGGAGCAGGCAACCAATCAGATAGAAACACGCCACACTAGGGTGTATATAAGCAGTGCCTCTTTCCGTGCTGGGGGTCTTCCTCTTGATACTGAAGCTGATGCAATAAAGCTTGCTGCAGAAGAATCTGGTTGTCCATGTGGTTCTTGCTGGCGAGACAATAGCGGCGACACAACTGAATGATCTAGAACAAAACAAAAAAACAATACACCCAAGAGAAGTAGATGGCAGGATAGTCAAACTAAGGACTGAAATCAAGCAATTAAAAATAAAGATCAACAAAACCAAAAGCTGGTTCTTTGAGAAAATCAATAAGATAGAAAAAACTTTAGTGAAACTAACTAAAAGGCAAAGAAACAGTATCCAAACTAACAAAGTCAGAAATAAAAAGGGGGGGGGCATAACAACAGACACTGAGGAAATTCAAAGAATCATTAGGTCTTATTTCAAAAACATATAATCCACAAAAATTGTAAATCTAAATAAAATGGACAATTTTCTTGGTATACATCACTTACCAAGTTAAATCAAGATCAAGTATACCATTTAAGTAGTCCTATAACTCCTGAGGAAATAGAAGCATTCATTAACAGTCTCCAAAACAAAGCAAGCCCAGGGCTAGATTGTTTTCGTGCAGAATTCTACCAGCCTTTCAAAGAAGAGCTAATTCCAATACTCCTCAAACTATTCCATAGCATAGAAACAGAAGGAACACTACCTAATGTACTGTATAAGGACACTGTTACCCTGATACATAAACCACACAAACTCAACAAAGAAAGATAATTTCAGACCAACTTTCCTTATAAATATTGATGCAGAAATACTCAATAAAATACTTGCAAACCAAATCCAAGCACATATCAAAAGCATCATCCAGTATGATCACGTAGGCTTCACTCCAGGGTTGGAACGATGGTTCAATATATCAATGTAATCCACCATATAAACAAACAGAAAGAAAAATAACCCACATAATCATCTTTCTTTATAAAGATTTTATTTATTTATGTTATGTATATGAGTACACCATTGCTCTCTTTAGACACATCAGAAGAGGGCATTAGATCCCATTACTGATTGCTGTGAGCCACCATGTGGCTGCTGGGAATTGAACTCAGGACTTCTGGAAGAGCAGTAGGTGCTCTTAACCACTGAGCCATCTTTCCAGCCCCCACACAATCATCTTATTATGTGCAAGAGGATCCTTTGACAAAATCTAACACCCCTTCATGTTAAAAATCTTGATTAAAACAGGGATACAAGGCACATACCTAAGCACAATAATGCAATATACAAGTCAATAGCCAATATCAAATTAAAAGCATATGTATATGTATATAGCATATGTATACTGTAATAATTCTGTCTTTTCTCTTTTTCCTTTTGTAGATCTATCTATTCCCCCATATGATTCAGCAGGCTCAGATAATAAGCCATCCCAGGGAGGAGTTGAATCTCTTTATTCTATCTCCTGAGTGGGTTGGCAGGGCTCAGGCTTGCACTTGATCTGTATACTTGAGAGACTGTGCAGGTAGATAGAGCTAGAAAAACTGGGAATCCTGCCTAGGGACACCAGGCAATATATTGATCATAATGACTCAGAGTGTGCAGTATCAATTCCTGTTGTAGCCACAACA
This sequence comes from Apodemus agrarius, assembly GCA_964023405.1. Classification (NCBI taxonomy): domain Eukaryota; kingdom Metazoa; phylum Chordata; class Mammalia; order Rodentia; family Muridae; genus Apodemus; species Apodemus agrarius. The sequence goes on along the minus strand of OZ030014.1, from coordinate 112,164,087 downwards.
TTAAAATAAGAGTGTGGCCACAGGTCAATATATTTCAAAAACTTTATGTCTGTGTCAGAGATATATCAATGGGATATAGGGTCCAGTACATAGTTATTTTAAAATTTTTATTATGATTATTGGCTGATGAAATCATATGTATGTAGGTATATGTATATGCATCAATATTTCCAAAGCATTTTGAAATGCCCAGGTTTACTATATCAAGATACTTCTTTCTATATTGATGACTTTTGACATCATGGTTTATTCTTCACTGAAGTACATTCTAAAAAAGCGAATAACTAAACATGTACTTATACAAGTGTTTACTCCAGACTTATTTTATTAATTTTGCTTTTTGGGACAAGGTCTTACTATGTAGTCTTGGCTGACCTGGAACTTGATCTTCTCACCAGACTTGCCTCATGGAGGTTCACCTCCTTCTACCTTGAAAGCACTGAGACTAAACTTGTGTATCATTGTGCCTGGAAACATCAGATTTTTTAAAATAATAGACATTATTTAAATGCCTAATGGTAATGGAAAGGTCATATCATATACCAATATAAGTCTGCAATTTCAAAAACTGTTGAATAATGTGGAAAAATGTTAATAAGTTAAATGAAGTTTACAAACTTATACAGTATGAGACAAATAGTTAAAAGTATATATACTTAGAAAGGAGTTATAATAAGTTTGTTATTAATAATTGTGACCAAGTGTTAAAACTGATGTTGATTTAACTTCAGTATTATATAAAACAGTATCTTTATAATTGCTAGCAGACAATAATTATTAAATTAGTAAGAAACAGATAAAATGATGGTTAGAAATATGCTCAAATAATCTGCTTCTCATTGCTATATCAAAATACCAGAGTTAGATACTCTATTTTAAAAAGTAGTTTATTCAGCTCACATGTTAGGAAGTCAAAGTTAAGATCAACATTGCATCAATGTGACCTCTGGTGAGAGCTCATATTGGATGGAATCACGATAATAGGAACTATGTGGATGCCAGAGAAAGATTTGTAGCTGAGTATCCTTTTATGATAATTTGGTAACAGAATAGTTATCTCACAAACTGCTAAAAAAAACACACAATGTTTTATGAGGGCAGCACACTGTAAAGCCTCCAACAAAACTCTACAACTAAATGGTTTATTCACCTCTTAAGATTTACACTGGAGATAACAGTTATAGCATGCTGTTTTGCTAAATGTCAAACTACCTTGTACATGTTTACATTTATATTCATAGATTTGTGTAGCTCTCAACCATGGTCAAAGAAGCTTTTTATTACAGTGGGCAGAGGATAATGTTGAGATTCATAATTGATTAAATTGTTGATAATAAGCAACTGTGAGTGTCCAGGTATAGTTGGGGATATACTTATTAATCCTCCCTTCCAAGGCTCTAGCATCATCTTGTAAAGGAAAACAGAAAGGATATAAGAGTTAGTGGATTGGAAGAAGGCTGTGAAATACTGTACTCTGGACATGCTATGAATTTTGCACACTGAAGCCACAGCTGCTATGGTTACCTATAAGACTTGTACAAGATTAAGCCAATTAAAAATTTCCAACATGGAGAGTGTAGACTCCTGTAGCTCCATCCCTTCCTAATGAGCAGATAATAGCTACTTATGGAGGTAAAGAACAGTTTTCTTTAGTATTCTTGCTACTGATAAGTTACCCATGTACCCATGGGTGACCCTATGCCCTTGAGCATATGGGAAACATTCAACAGAACTAATGAATTAAAAACAAAGGATATAGAGTTTGGAGGGAGAGCTGTTGGTGTGGTTTTAGGAGCCTGGGAGCATTTGGAAGGATTTAGGGGTGGATGTGACCAAGATATTTTGCATACATGCATGAAATTTTCAAAGACTAAAAGAATGCTTATAGACTTTGTGTAGTGGCTACTCTTGGTTGTCAAATTGAGTACATATAAAACCAACTAAAACTCAAACTGCTCAGCACTCCTAAGCAATATTTGTAATTGGAATATTTGGTTGGTGAATACCTACTCTAAATCTGGGCCACACTTGTTGGCAGTCTATATGAATGGACATGGATGAAGGAAACTTTGCTCTTTGCCCTCCACTCTCATTGGAAAATTTGTCTATCTTGTTGCTCTGGCCAGTGTTAAATCCAACTTCTCCAAGATTCCAACATAGCCTGTCTTAGGATTTCTATCGCTGCAACAAACTCTGACTAAAAAGCAAGTTGGGGAGGAAAGGGCTTATTTGGCTTACACTTCCAGAGTACTATTCAACACTGAAGAAGTCAGGACAGGAAATCAAACAGGGCAGGATCCTAGAGGCAAGACTTGATGCAGAGGCCATGGGGATGTGCTGCTTACTGGGCTCTCTTCACATGGCTTTCTAAGTCTCTTTTCTTTTGGAACTCATGAACACAGGTCTGGCACCACTTATAATAGTCTGGACCCTCCCACATTGATTACTAATTCAGAAAATGCCTTACAGCTGGATTTCATGGAAGTTTCTTTCTCTCAACCACAAGATTCTTGGTCTTTCCATCCTGAGCAGTCTGTCCTTGGACTACATCTTATACATCAGTATAATGCAATAAACAAAAATAACCTTTATTAAAGAATTGTAACTTCTATATCAGTAGCCCATGTGTACTTCCATTCATATTACTTTGAGAGAAAGAATGGCTTCCCATCCAAATAAAACAGCTTGTGGTCTGATTGCAGACAGAATTAAGACTTCTTTCAAACCAAAAGAAGAGACAGTGGAGCAGATAAGAGGATCTACCCATCCCAACCAAGACATGCTAATGGACCACCTGGATCAGGTGGTATGCTGTAGTTCTCCAATACTTTATATTCCAGCAATTTAGAAAAAGAAGGGAAAGCTAGTAAGATGATAAAGTTAGTGTATTGTTTTCTATGAAAGCATGACGCTATGAATGGGAATCCCCAGCAACATGTAAAAATCTGTGCATAAGAGTACACACCTATAATCCTAGCCAGAGGAAGCAAAGGTAGGAGGAGTGCTTGAGCTTCTTGGCAAACTAATTTGGTTTAGTTTCAGTGAGAGATGTTTTATCAAAATATACTTCATGTATAATTCCTAATGCAGATATCAATTAGTTAGGAAAACAATCATGAATCATCTATATCAACACTTTCTGAGGTGACTAACAGGCAGACTGCGTTAAATTTGCCACAGATATACCAGGGATGTCTAAGAGAATCTTGTAGAATGGAGTAGTTGGAGTTGGTATGTATGGTGGTTTTTAATGAGAATGGCTCCCATAGATTCATGTGTTTGAATGAATGGTTACCAGTTAGTGGAATTGTTTGGGAAGGATATGATGTATGGCCTTATTGGAGTTGGTATGGCCTTGGAGGAGTTATATTACTGGGAGCAGGTTTTAAAATTTCAAATGCCAGTACCTCTGCACCCTCCCCACTCCCATCCCCAACTACTTGCTGCCTGTGGATGAGGATGTAAATCTCTCAGCTATTGCTCCAGCACCAGGCCTCTCTGCTTCCTGCCATGATGGTCATGGGCTAACTCTTGAAAACTGTTAGCATACTCCAATTAAATGTTTCTTTTTATAAGAATTGCCTTGGTCATGGTGACACTTGACAGTAAAATAACAAACAGTAACTAATATAGTAGGTTTGGTCTACAAAAATTAGCAATGGCTAGTCTTTAAATAGTCATCAAACTCTACTAAGAAGAAAGGCTAATGCCAAACAAATAAATAACTATTGAATCCTGTGGAATGTTCTTGGATAAACAAGATCTTTAAAGAGTTAGAGGAATGATTAACTCCTGCTTCCTGAGTTATTTAATCTATATTATAAGAGTATTAATTCACTAACTATATCATACATCATGGAAATATTTATTATAAAAATAATTGCTTGTTAAATTTTGGGGTTATTAAGTATACTTTTATCAATATTGTCACCTCATATTCTTATATGCTAAAAATATAATATGGCCATTGCCAATAGTGTTCATTCCTCATATTTTAACCTTTGTTTTCTGCTATTATTTAAGAAATAATAAATTTAATGTTTTTTAGTTGGATTGGTATCATGATATCCATTGTGATTGATACATGATATTGACTAACACATTTTATCTTCTTAGGAAACTGAATTTGCTTTGACATTCTGCCCCTGTGTCAATAACTGTTCTCCTCATTCTCAAAGAAGAAATATCTATCTTCTATCTATGTATCTTCAAGAAAAGAAAAGGCTTGGTTCCAAGAAGATCTCCCTAAGATCCCCCTGATTTAGTAAACAATCAGTTGGGAGCATCATTATATCCACAGTGCAATACAAACAAGGAAACTCATGTGTAATACAAATATTCTGAGGAACAGTTATATTCTATATGCAGCAAGACAGTCAAGTCTTGCATTCTAATAGTTTTACTAAGAGGAACTGTTGCAGAGATAGTTTACTCTTAAAGGAGAGTCAGTAAAGATCTTATAATCAAGACAGTGGGCTGTACCAAGATTAATACTTTCTTTTAAAATGTTCCAAAGCTCTGCCATTCCCAATTTAAAATCATCAGAGGCAATCATTATGGGGAAAGGTGATAAAGGCCTGTAACAGTACTAAATAAAAGTCAATATGGCTTATGGTTTGGAAACAAACATCTGTGATAAATTTATATTAGAGTATAAGTCAAAGATGCTCATTAGTACCTGGGGGCAGGGTGGGACAGAAAAAGCCTGTCAATTGTTCCAACAGAGTGCAGCTCAGGTACACTAGCTCCATATACTCAGTGCCACCTAGTGGCTTACCTGAGTGCCAGGCAGGCAGTACAGAAATGCCATTTGGCCAAACACTCTAGATCAGAAACACAGGAAATGTGCTTTATTCTATAATGCAGACAGACCCTAAAGAACTGTGACTCTCTTTCTTACTTGAAATAAAATGGCTCACATACCATATTTATAAAATGTCTGAATTTCCAACAAGTAATCACAGACTTTGTTCTTGATAAAAGCCAGCTTTCTGGTATACCTGTTTCCATTGGGTAGGCTGGCATGGTTCATCACAGATGAGCCTACAGACAGCCAACATATACTTAAAATATCCCCTAGGACTTGTCTATCCAGCAAACAGCATGTACTTGAATTGGAAATACATATTCTATAGTGCAGTTGCATTCAAATTCTAGGTCCAACACCAAAAGTTATGAGACTCTAAATAAGCTATTTAACCTCTTTTAGCCCTATTTCTGAATATCTCTAAAATCTATAGAAATAATTACTAATATCATTAAGCTATTGCACATACTTGAAATGAATTATCTCCAAAAATTCCTAGACATACAAGTTAAGAAAATTGTAAATATTAGTATTTTAACATCTTTTAAAAAGGATAACATGAAGGTGGCTTTAAATAGTCAAAAAACGAAAGGTACATTGGCAGACTGATGATTTGCTGCAGTTGGCTCAAGCTTAGGGCATCTCACATGCCGGCCCACTTTGTACCATTGGAGCTTTTCATCAGAAAGACTCAATAAATTTGCCAGAGTGGCCTTGACTTAAAAAGCTTCCTGCTTCAGTATTTATCTGTTACCATAAGTCTGCCATCAATGCCAGAAATAGAATTTTTTAAATTCTTTTGTTAAACATCCTATAACTTTACAAATTTCAGATTCATATTTTTGCTTGAGAAGCCAAAGTCTGGACATCTCTATAGATATTAAGCAATTGTAGATATATAAATACTGAGAGAACAGTATTGGAATTTTGGGATCAGGTGATTTCTCTAACCTCCCATCCTTTCAGAAGTCTTTATGACACTAAGAAATACTTTCTTTGGCTATCTGGTACTATCAAGAACCTGAGGTTTTAGAAGAATACACAAGGATATGTAATTCTGCTCACAGATTACAATATGTAATTGCACAGAGACTTATAATCACTCTTCTGCTGTCTTAGAAAGGTTCTTGGATCATAAATTCAGAAGGAAAATTAATCACACATTTTTGTTAAATGACCTCTTTCTCTGACCATCTCCTAGCAGAATTCTATTTAGCATTTATTACCTTAAAAATTTACATTCTTGGTCATAGCAGAAAATAAATCATATGCTGTAGCAACATTGTGATCAAAAGTTAATAGATTGGTTTACTATTAAGAGCTATTATCCTTAATTACATTTCTGTCTTCATGTTAGTTAGGCCTTTGAGTTTTCACCAGCATAGAATATAGATATGGCTGCCCATGGCACATAGTCAGAAAATAACATCTTTCCTAGAGTATCTGGCATGTACTGAGGACACTTCTGTGATTTATTCAAACTACCACTGGCTACTCTTATGCTTTTATCTAAATTGTTTAAAAATAAGCAGGAAATTATCTTCAGATGACACAAGATCACGATCGTTTCATTCTTTTTATCACCATATTTATAAGAGTAAAGGGCATCTATTGATATATATTAATAAACTAAATTGTGTCTCAAGACCATAGAGGATCATCTTGTGCACAGAAATGGATCATGTCACTCAATGCCAAGTAAAGTGCATTTGGTTGGAAGCTAGCAGACTCTAAGCTTTTTACAACAGACAGGGCACAAGGGAGATAAATGTCTTGAACAACAAGAATACAGAACAGAAAATAGTGTGGGAATTGATGATGAGTAACAACCAAGGAAGCAGAAAATATCTCAAAACCCAGATACTGGGGAACAATTCATTAACAAAGAGAAAAGTACATTTTATTTAAGAGTGATTAAAACAATATATAAGAGGTAAGACTACAGATGTTTAAAGGATTAAAGGATCTATCCTATCTACTTTGAATGATGCAACATTTGCAACAGAAAAACATTTCAGAGCATGGATCAGAACATAAAGTGAGAAAAAATGGCAGTTGGAGACTGTGGGAGTTTATGCCACTTACCTACTTACAAGGTACACAATACAACAGTAAATGGAAAATGTAGGCGTAATGAGAAATTTCAACCACAGTGTGTGTTTCTAAATGTCTTATTAGTTTCAGTAAAAACAATCCAGCTGACACAAAACATCCCCACCCTCTCTCACATCCTTAGAGAGCAGACAAAGCAATTAAAAGATATGCTGCTCCAGATTGCATCTTGACAGGCAAGACAGTGTTACAAGCCAAGCTGAGAGAACAGTAGAAAGGTCAGTTTGGGATCCAGCTACTGGTATCACGAAATCTGGAATCTTTCTCAGATTAAGTAAAACCACATTTTTAAATGATCAGATGGTAAGATTTTTGTCAGAGTTAAACCACACAGCTTATGTGCAATTGCTGCTGGGTTATGTTCTATTAATTCGGGAGTTATAGTTTATGACTTTATTTCTTGTCTGATACCTGAGTTTGCTGCACATTCTTCTGTAAAATAACATTTCTAAACCAAATGTCATTAAATTGTCTCCATTTGAAACTCTAGACTCTAGCAAGTTATTTGTGTCTATTTAAATTTCTAGAACTTAGAAGAATGTTGGTCACTGTTAGAGATTAGCACTCCACTGCATTACACTGTCCACCTGTCAACACAGCATTTCCTGGCTAGTTAAGGCTTGCTATTCTATTATTTTAATCTTTTTATTCACTTCCATTATTGAATATGTATATTATGTTTTGATGTTCTAATCATCAGTTTTTCTTTTCTTTTACTGGATTTTTTATTAGATATTTTCTTTCTATAATTTCAAATGTTATTCTCTTTCTTCAATTCCTCTCCAAAAAAACCTTATTCCATCCTCCCTCCCCCTGCTTACCAATTCACCCACTTCCACTTCCCTGTCCTGGCATTCCCTTACATTGGGGCATTCATTTAGCCTTCATAGGACCAAGGACTTCTCCTCTCATTGATGTCCAACAAGGCCATACTCTGCTACATATGTGGTTGGAGCCATGGGCCATGTGTACTCTTTGGTTGGTGGTTTAGTTCCTGGAAGCTCTGGGGGACACTGGTTGGTTCATATTGTTGTTCCTCCTATGGCACTACAAACCCCTTCAGCTCCTTGGGTCCTTTCTCTAGCTCCTCCATTGGGAACCCTGTGCTCAGTCCATTGGTTGCCTGTTAGTATCCACTTCTGTATTTGTCAGGCACTGGCAGAGCCTCTCAGGAGACAGCTATATCAAGCTCCTGTCAGCTTATCTTTTTTAGTTTTCATTTTTCCCAGTGCTTTGTAGCTATTCTCAACATAATCCATTTATTGCTCCATACAAATAGGATACTATCACATGGTTATAACAAATGTCTTATTTTAGCACATTGACTCTTTGTTTCACTTAAGTAATGTAGTCAATTTATGAGCCAAATTGTTGTTTTATATTTATTTATACATTTTCAATTTACATCCCAATCACAGCCCCCACCCTGCCATCCTAGACCCTCCATGACACAGCTCCTACCCCAGCCCACCATTCCTTCACATCTAAGGAGATCCAACCTAGGTCCCAACCCATCATGGCACTTCAAATCACTATAGGACTAAAAGACAGCCCAGTTAGCAAAATTCTTAACTTAAAAACAAATGTACCATCAAAGATGAAGTGAGAAGGCATTTCATTGTTTATTTTCTGGTTTATAAAACATAAATACATATATACAGGGCGAATGTGATGCACAAATGATAGTGATACAGAACATAATGATGCTAAAAATACTTACTCTTTTTGTTCATATCAATGCCCTGCTCATTAATAATGATACTCTATAACTTAGGTATTTAAAAACTAATAACTTAGAAGAATCAAAAATTATAACAGTGACTATTGCCTCTTGAATCCACAGGTGTCACTAAGTACTTAACATTTTCCACTTAGCAGCTAAGATTTCTCTCGACTTGGTGGAGGCTGGCTGACACCTGTGGTTGAGTGAGTGCTCTGGTTGGGATTAACTCTGGACTTACATATACCTTTCATTGGCAGGTGATGCTTATAAGAGAGTCTCTCTACACTCAGATATGCTTTGCATCACTCTAGATCAATGGCTTATTTGTGACCTGGTAGAAAACCACAAACATCTGAAGCTAGTTATGCATTTGAAGCCTTTAGCTCATGTGGTCTATTCCCATTCCTTAGCAAAAGAAGAGCATGATTAATTCCAAAGACACAGTAAACTGGAAATTATTCTCCAGCTCAGGGAGGTGGGGAGTACTATTAGTAAAAAATATTGGAATCTGCCTCAGGAATTTTACATATTTGGGAGTATACACTATCTGACTGGATATTTTTTCTCAAAGGAAAAAAGATATACTTAACTAAGTGACATTGTGTATATGCAGGAAGAAAATAGTGCTGCATAAAATTATTAATTTATGATCTGTTTGAAAGGACAAAAACCTCAAAGTTATATAGGATAAGCCTAAAAGTCTAATGCACACTATAAAAAATTGCATCCTAAACTTTTTCAGAGGGAACAGTTTTCACAGGGAAATATGCTTTTGGTAGGAGGTGACTGGTAAACAATTTTGCTTGATTTCACTGAGCAAGTGGATATTAAGACATGTTATACACCATAAATATTTATAATTAAAAAGTATAAAAGATAACTGGTAGTCTTGGGTGTATGTGGAATTTAAATCTTTCTATTCAAATTATAATCTTTAGATACTTTATCGATATCATGTATGTGAAGTAAAGAAATTCAACTTAAAAATAAAGCAACGCTCATAGAATGGGATACATATGACATGAAATTAGAAGAGTGTGACTTTGTAGGAGGAGGAAAGGGACCAGCAAGACATGAGATAAAGGGTCAGGAGATGACACCCTGAGGGTGGAGAGAATAAAACAGTCTAATGACATATATTAGATTCTATAATGTAATTCATTACTTTGTGCAATTTACAGTAATTTGCAAAAATTTCATGCCTATAAATATCTGTAACATTTCATTAAGAGATATAAGCAAAGCCCTTAATAAGAAACTGTACCTTGTATCTGAGAGTATCAGTAGCCAAAAAAATAAAAATTAAATATTTCCCCAATTAACATAGTAATTAACAGACCTCCAATGTCCAAAATATTGTTGCTTTATATTTATTTATATTTATTAACAGAACTCCAAGTCCTAAAAATTTGGGAGGTATTGTTGTGAAGGCTATTTGCTTGGTTTTAGTAAGAGGAAAATAAATGACCTTAAAATTTGCATATGATAAATGACTATGTGGAAAATGTCAAATGTTTCTTAAAGACATGAAGAGATAATGAAGGGAAGTAACTTTACAGGCTCTGGAATTATAAACTATTTAAAGGCCTGTGAAAATCACATTGATTAAAAAATAAAAGATCAGGGGAAATTTTGGTCCAGAAGAATCTTTGATACAAGAAAGTTTTATATATCATGTATATGTCATTTCAACTTCCTGGCAGAAATGATGGACATAAATGCTAGTTCAGACATATGCTGTTCATCTGGTAAAACAAGGACTAAAGAACTGATCTTACACCAAAAATAGAAACAAATTACAGGTGGCATGAAAAGTTTAAGTAGCAAAGCTAAAAAAATTGTTCTAATTTTTAGAAAAATGCTCCTATCAACCTCTATGCATGAGAGATTCTTAGAAACAAAGGAATGTATGCCTTTTAAGTCAAAATATAAAGTGGTAAAAGCAGATGCAAGTGATGTATGACTTGATAAACTTCTACAAGACCCCTTCTCTTCTTTTCTACTACCTTACTGGTCTCTCACCCTCTCTGAACTGATTTCATGGTTCTACAGTTTTGTTAATCCTGGCAGAATGTGGTCTCATTCCTTCTCTCTTCTCCTAGCCATAGGAATGTGGCTAATATACTTTACTTCGCTACCTGAGAAGGGCACTTGAATGCAATGTCACAAAGCTTTAATGAATGTGAATTTCAAATGACACAGAGTCCAAGTGCAAAAAGTTAAACTTTGCTTCCATTTGTGTAACCTGTACTTTGGGTTCCATTCTCTGAGAGGTAGATGTATTCTATTTCTTTTCAGAAGGATGCTTTCAGACAAATTTAGTGACTTCTTATTCATTGCTCTAGAATTTGAGTGCAGGCCTGCACACAAAGGCAAACTCCAGAACAGCATCTGAAAGAGAAGTAATTTACCTTCAGTCTTGGACCTACCCTGGCTGGATGATCCATTTGGAATCCTTATGACTGGGTCTCAGTGAAGTTCTACCAGTGTGATCTGCAGAAATTGATCTAAGAGCTCCAACTATATCTTCAGCTGCAGTGTCCTTTGATCCCAAGAGTGCATTTCTCTTAGAGATACCTCTTTTTCCCATGAGCACAGACAAAGGCACACTCATGAAAAAGGAAGGTTCCTCAAATCCACTTTCATTTCATTATTGTCTAGGGATTGTCTAGGATTCAGAACCACATCTCCCTCAGAAAACCAACAGAAACAGGGTCCGAGTACTAACCTGAGCATGTGGCTTGCTTCCTATTTCTTTTCCTTCAGTTGATGGAATTGTTTCTTGTTTTAATAGAGAATTAGAGGGGATGGAAATATGGTTCAGAGGTTAAGAGCACTGGCTGTTCTTCCAGGGGATTCAAGTTTGATTCTCAGTATCTTTGTGGAAAGTTAAAAATGAAAACTTAAAACCACAAATTTCTTTTTGTTACTTTTCTTTTTTTCTTCCTATATAGAAATCCTAATGAACTAACTGGCTTCTCTGTAAGGTCTTCCCACTGACATTACCAAGTACAAAATTACTCCTCTCAAGCTGTGTAGAATGTCAAGTAACACACTGAAAAATAAGATGTAAAAATTGAGGTTGATGTCTTGAAATGTTTTCATCCTACTGACTAATACAGAGAAAAAGAAATAAAAGTCATCCTGCTCAATACCATATTAATTTAGATATGTTTTCTTCTACTTTGTTTTAACAATTAAAAGTCTTAAAAACTGAGCTAGTAGAATTTAATGCTTTTTAAAAATGTGAGACCACCAAATGTAGATTAGACTAGTTCCTGATGACTGATCTCCTTAAGACCCTAACACAATGTTAGGGCAACATGAACTATTACCAGGCTATCAAGACTGGAAGCTACTTGTTCCCATAAATGAATCTCCCATATACAGTCCATGAAGAATACTTTAATTATGTTTCATATGAAAAAATGTACAGTGATAAATAACCCTAGGTATCTCTACTGGGTGAATTATAGTAAGAAATGAGAAAACCCATCTATTTCCATACAGTGTTTATAATGGTATCAATGTAAACGTACATTATTATTTATCATATATGTTTCCTGCACTGACTGTTATGAAAGATATGAGCAAGCTCTTATGTTGAGTATGTAATCTCTGCTACAGTTCAAAACTCTCTTTTGAAGAGCTTTATTTATTCTTATTTTATGTGTATGAGTATCTGACTACATGTATATATGTGTACCACATGTGTGCCTGGTGCTTGTGGAGACCAGAACTGAACTGATAGATTGTTGGAATGTATAGGGGATATTCTTCATTTCGTTTTAAATGATGAGCAGACATAATACAAGGGCCAGTTGCAACTTGCCTATTCTCTCAAAATGCCTGAAAGAAAACAAAACAAAATAATATAAATAGAACTCCTCATCTACTGTCACTGCAAAATTCATGGTAAGTTACTTTGTAAGCCATTTGATATTCCTTCTCACAAACAATGACAAAACATAATGAGCCAATGTTCAGCAGGAGCTGTCATATTAGCAAAATTGCTGAACAATAATCAAAGAGAATGGATCATGGTGTTCAAGCTCAAGCAGTGACTATTCCTTTGTGGAGCTATTAACCAAGCCAGATGATTGGATCAGAATGAAATTTTAATGAAGTCAGTAGGGCACAAATAGAAAACACAAAGGAAGTGTTTTCTGGGCCCTTGGTCATGGTGAGCACTTGGAGTCAAGTTGCACTAATTACGGACACTGCCAGTTTTAGAAAAAACATTAACCAGTGATCATACATCCAATCATCTCTGACTGTCACATATCACCAGCCCAGGCTTATTTTTATAGGATTGGAAATGGAGAAGAGTGCAAGGAAAAGAATGTCTAGTGACAGGCCCAACATGAGATACAGCTCAAGTCCTGACACTATTACTGAGGCTATGGAGTACTCACAAAAAGGGACCTAGCATAACAGCACTCTGGAAGATACAACAAGCAGCTGAAAGAGTCAGATGCAGATATTTGCACCCAACCAATGGACAGAAGCAGCTGACCCCTGTTGTTGAATTAGGGAAGACAGAATGAAGCTGAGGGTAACCCTGTAGGAGGACCAGAAGTCTCAATTAATCTGGAGCCCCCAGGATCTCTCAAACACTGGACCACCAAACAGGTAGCATATACCAGCTGATATGAGGTCCCTAACACACATACAGTAGAGGACTGCCTAACATACATACAGCAGAGGACTGCTGGGTCTCTGTTCATTCAGAGATGATGCACCTAACCCTCAAGAGACTGGAGGTCCCAGGGAGTTTAGAGATCAGGTGGGGTGGAGGATGGGAACATCCACATGAAGACAGGAGGGAGGGGAGGAGGTATGGAATGTGGAACAGTGGGATGGTTGACAGGAGTTGGAGGGGTAGGGAATAAAATATTGAGTGTATAAAATAATTAATAAAAAAGGAAAAATAATAAAAAGGAACTACTTCATTGAGCAAAGAAGGAAAGTAAGGTTGTATTTCCCAGATATGAAGGAGGAGTAACCTCAACATCATATAAATCCTATATAAATTTATTTTCATTTTTCATGAACATGTATGTAAGAATGGTCATGTATCTGTGGGGACTCATGTATAAGCAGGTACATATTTGTGTTTATGATTGTTGGAACTAACATTGATATTGGGCATCTTCCTTTGTGTTTCTTACACTTTTATTTTTTTGAGCAAGATCACTCAACCAAATCCAGAGCTCATGCATGCAGCTAGCTTTACTCAACAGCTTGGATCTGGAGATCTTGTCTCTGTCTTTTTGATGCTAGGATTATAGACAAATTGTCACTTCCAGCTGGAATTTGCATGGTCTCTGGGGATCTAGATTCTAGGCCTATTACTTCTAAAGCATGAGTTTTAACTGCTGAGCTATCTCTCTAACCCTTTCTGATATGATTTAAAAAAAAATCAAATCTTACTTAAGTTCAGAATCTTTACTATGTTATCTTAAAAAGGATTAGACCCATTTAAATATGAGTATTTTGTTATTCATTTCACATGTTCAAAGCTATTATGAAATGAAGATATGAAAATTTACATATGCAGTGTTCTTTTTTCCCTTGCTTGCTTTGTAACATGAGATCTTACACACCAATGGATCATCAGATTGCCTAAGAAGCATATACCAACTATCTTTGTGCATTGAACAGAAATAGGGTAAACATACCAGGCTAGCAAACTGCTTACTCTCAAAATATTTATTTGAAACCTGCAAGTGCCAGCTACTCTTCCAGACTCTGAATTTTTTTTGTAATGGAAACAAACAGAATCTACTTCCATGACACAGCAAATAAATAAAACCTAAAGCCAAAAATAATATTTAAATGAAAATACTAACAATACAAAAGTCATTGACTAAAAGAAGTCAAGGAAAAAAGAAATAAAGCCACAGAACAACAGTATATGAAAAATGCAATAGAATAATCAAATCCAAATATTAGAGTGAATGGAGCAAGGAAAGAAAAGAGATGAGCTAATGGTATAAAAATATTCCTAGTAATATGATATTTAAAAAGAATATAACACCTTTAATCTTAGAAGACAGAGCTAAATTATGGAAGAACCAACATACATAACATACCTATATAAAAGCCCAGGCCTCAACAAGTTTAAGTGTTGTACCAGGTAGCCGGGAGATGTGCACAGCAAACCAGGAGAGAGTGATCTCCCAGCAGCACTTTCACTTCTGAGCACAGAGGTGAGACCTCTACCTTCTCTCTGGAGGGGACCAGTTAGGAGCACACCTGGCATAAGGTCAGTGGAGCAGCTGAGACAGAAGTCTTCCCACCACCATTTGCAACAGGGAGCCAGGAAACTCCACAGTCTTCTGTGCATAGCCCACCAAAAGAGAGAGATCTCCCAGCAGTGCTTTCACTTTTGAGCTCAGAGGAGGAAGGACACAGGCTTACAGGCCCACAGGAGGAACAGATCCTACCCAGAGACAATACCAACTAGCAACAGAGATAACCAGATAGGAAAAGGCAAGTACAAGAACCCTACCAACAGAAACCAAGGCCACATGGCAACATCAGAACCCAGTCCTTCCACCACCGCAAGTCCCTGATACCCCAACACACTGAAAAAGCAATAGTTGGATTTAAAATTGTATCTCATGATGCTGATAGAGGGCTTCAAGAAAGACTTAAATAACTTCCTTAAAGAAATACAGGAGAACATTGGTCAACCGGTAAAAGTCCTTAAAGAGGAAACACAAAATCCCTTAAAGAAATACAGGAGATCATGGGTCAAGAGGCAGAAGCCGTTAAACACAAAAATCCCTTAAAGAAACACAGGAGATCATAGGTCAAGAGGCAGAAGCCTTTAAAAAAACATAAAAATCCCTTAAAGAATTACAGGAAAACATAAACAACCAAGTGAAGGAACTGAACAAAACTACCCAGGATCTAAAAGTGGAAGTAGAAACATAAAGAAATCAAAAAATGAGACATCTCTGGAGATAGTAAACCTGGAAAAGAATTCAGGATTCATAGATGCAAGCATCAACAACAGAATACAAAAGATAGAAGAAAGAACCTCAGGTGCTGAAGATACCAAACATTGACTCTACAGTCAAAGAAAATGCAAAATGCATAAAGCTGGCAACCCAAACCATCCAGGAACTCCAGGATACGATGAGAAGACCAAACCTAAGGATTAAAGGTATAGAAGAGAATGAGGATTTACATTTTTTTTCTGCAAATCTGGAATAACTTCTTTTTTTTAATTTTTATTTCCTATATTCTATGTTTACATTCCAAAGGCTTTCCCCTTTCCCAGTTCCGCCCCACCATATGTCCCATAATTTCTCTCCCCCCCAACTATTCTCCAATCATTCCCCCTCCCCCCACGGTTTCTCTGTTCTGGGTCTACAAAACTGGATCCAATCTTTACAGGCCCAGGGTCCTCTCCTTTCTTCTTCTTGGGATCATTTGACTTGCTAATTGTGCCTTGAGTATTTAGGGCTTCTGGGCTCATTAATATCCACTTATCAGTGATTGCATTTCATGTGTATTCTTTTGTGATTGGGTTAACTCACTCAGGATGATATTTTCCAGATCTAACCATTTACCTACAAATTGCATGAATTCATTATTTTTAATTGCTGAGTAGTATTCCATTGTATAAATATACCACATTTTCTGTATCCATTCCTCCTTTGAGGGATATTTGGGCTCCTTCCAATTTCTGGCTATTATAAACAAGGCTTCTATAAACATAGTAGAGCATGTGTCTTTACTGTATGCAGGGGAATCAGAAGGACAAAACGGCAACCAACAAAGTGGAAAAGATCTTCACCAACCTCACATCCGACAGAGGGCTAATTTCCAATATATACAAAGAACTCAAGAAGTTAGACCGCAAAGAACCAAATAACCCTATCAAAAAATGGGGTACAGAGCTAAACAAAGAATTTTCACCAGAAGAAATTCAGATGGCCGAGAAACACCTTAAGAGATGTTCAACATCATTAGTCATCAGGGAAATACAAATCAAAACAACCCTGAGATTCCACCTCACAACAGTCAGAATGGCTAAGATTAAAAACTCAAGAGACAACAAGTGCTGACGAGGATGTGGAGAAAGAGGAACACTCCTCCACTGTTGGTGGGATTGCAAAATGGTAAAACCGCTTTGGAAATCAGTTTGGCGGTTCCTCAGAAAATTGGGCATGCCACTTCCAGAGGACCCTGGCATACCTCTCCTGGGCATTTACATCTTAAAGGCCCAGCAAATATCTTCAACCAAATTGTAGAAGAAAACTTCCCTTACCTAGAGAAAGAGATGTCAATGAACATACAAGAAGCCTTCAGAACTCCAAACAGACTGGACCAGAACAGAAATTCCTCCCGGCACATAATAATCAAAACACAAAATTCACTAAACAAAGAAAGAATATTAAAAGCAGTAAGGGAAAGGGGGCAAGTAACTTATAAAGGCAGACCTATCAGAATTACACCAGACTTCTCACAAGAGACGATGAAAGCTAGAAGATCCTGGGCAGACCTCATACAGACCCTAAGGGAACACAAATGCCAGCCCAGGGTTCTATACCCAGCAAAACTCTAAATCATCATAGATGGAGAAACCAAGATATTCCATGATAAAACCAAATTTGCACAATATCTGTCCACAAATCCAGCCCTACAAAGGATAATTGATGGAAAATGCCAACACAAGGAGGGAAACTGCACCCTACAAAAAGAAAGAAAGTAATCTTCTTCCAACAAACCCAAAAGAAGATACCCACACAAACATAAAAATAACATCAAAAATAACAGAAAGCAACAATCACTATTCCTTAATATCTCTTAACAACAATGGACTCAACTCCCCAATAAAAAGACATAGATTAACAAAATATTTCTCATATAAATCTTCAATTTTATCAGAAAATGTTTTTAATTTCCCTTTATATTAATTTAGTAATTTTTTTAGGTCTACCATTTTATATGCATAATTTTTCATGATAATCTTCAATTTTAATGTCCTTCTATAAATTTCCGCTATTTTATCAGAAATGTTTTCAATGTAAATCTTTTTTATCACAAATGTTTCTAATTCCTCCTTCAATTAATTTAGAAAGAATTTTTACATCAACCATTCCTTATGTAAAGTTTTCCATGAAATAGTCAATTTTAATGTATTTGTCTATATATATCTTAAATTTTCCAGAAATATTTTCCACATAAATCTTCAATTTTATCTGAAAATGTTTATAATTCCACCTTCAATCAACGTAGAATTATCTTTATCCCTATCATATTATCTGCATAAGTTCCAAGGTAATCTTTAATTTTAACATGTTTTTCTATATATTTCTTCAATTTTATCAGAAATATTTTCCATGTAAATCTTCAAGTTTATCAGAAAATGTTTATAATTCCACTTTCAATCAACTTAGGGATACTTTTATGCCTACCATTATTATATCTATATAAATTTTTCCATGATAATCTTCAATTCTAACATGTTTTTCTACATTTTTTACAATTTTATCAGAAATATTTTCCATGTAAATCTTCAATTCTATCATAAAATGTTTCTATTCCATATTTCAATTAATTTACCAATGTTTTACATGCCCACCACTTACTCTTTAATTTTCATGAAAATTGTCAATTTTAACGTGTTTTTCTGTGTATCTCTTCTATTTTATCTGAAAATTTTTCCAGTAAATCTTTAATTTCATCATAAAGTGTTTTTACTTCCCCTTTCAATAAATAAAGAAAAAAATATAAAAAGAATACAAATAAAACACAGAAAGGACACTTGAAATTATATAGATGAAAATTATCTAGACAAATTTGAAGTATTTAAGAAAATAAAAGTTGGGTGGGGATCTGACTCATTAAAATTGTTATTGAACATATAGAAACCATTAAATTTGGATCCAGAGTGTAACTACAAAACTCTGTCACTAGAGGTCAGGAATTGGGCGGGACAAGGAAAAGAAGGCAATATCTGTAGCTCATTGGCCAGCCAATCTAAACAATGGAGACTTCTTACACAAAAGCAAGGTTGAGAGTGATTGAGGAAGGGATCCAGCATCAACCTCTGAACTCTATACTCATGTGAACATCAAGGTCATAGAAGTAAATTATTAAGAAGAGAAAAATGTAGTAGAATATCTACAGCTTGGGTCTTTTAATTAATTGTAATATTGGCAAGCATATTTAGATGGTTCAATTTAAGAAATTCACAAGTATATAACTAATAAGACATTACTAGTACATCAAGGATTAAAGGTGTAATAGAATAAATTAAACAATGACTTAATAATAAAATACTATAATATTCTAACATAATGTTCAAATTTCTGAAAAGGATAGCTCACTAAAACATTCTTAGGAAATTGGTAATATTTGTAGTTCTATAATGTGTCATTATGTAAAGTCAATTTCACCCAAAACATACAATAAAATTCTTTAGCCAGGCGTGGTGGCACACGCCTATAATCCCAGCACTTGGGAGGCAGAGACAGGCGGATTTCTGAGTTCAAGGCCAGCCTGGTCTACAGAGTGAGTTCCAGGACAGCCAGGGCTACACAGACAAACCCTGTCTCGAAAAACCAAAATAAATAAATAAATAAATAAATAAATAAATAAATAAATTCCTTTAAAATAATTGTGTAATTCTTTTAGTTATGTATAAAATGTATAATGACCACATTCTTTTTAATTTAAGTGTATGAAATACAATAATTTGGAGATTTTCATGTATTTTCATATGTGTGGAAAGTAAGTGAAATTTTGAGCCATTGTGCACTGTTGATATAAACATTGCCATGTCAAGGACATGAGTGTCTCACAAACAGAGCAATGGCAAGGCCTTTCCATGATTTGACTATGGATGTTGAGAATGATTGACTCTTAGCTAAAAATAGTACTCGCAAAATACAGACTGTAGCTTTTTTTTTCCCCAGATGACTGTAGGATTATGCCTGTGGTACTGCCTTCCTACAGAGAGAAACCTCTTACTGAGATTTACTAATTACATTACTAGTTCATGTTAAATATAATAAATACTCTGCATATCCAGGCTGCTGGTATATCTCCATTCTTTCTGGAAGTTTTGCTTAAATAGAGAACAAAGAGAAACTCCAATGAACCAGCATTGAACTTAATAGCTTTACGGCACAAAAACGTAGAGACTGATATCTGTAGTATTCAATGCCTATAACTGTATTACTTTGGAGGCCAAGGAAGGGGACTCCAATGGGTTCTAGTCCAGCCTGAGCATGAGTATAGTATGAAAGGTTTACTTAACATTTGCTTGACATAAGAAAAATTGTTATGTAACAGGTAGTGTCCCTAATAACTACAGTGCAAAATTTACACGTTATATTCTTAAACTTCACTGTGTTGTTGGCATCATGCAGAGAAATTACACAGGAAACATTGTAACATATGGTTGAGGTTGAGTAAAGCTTAGGAATTATGACCCATTAATCCACTGTCCTGTGTTTTGTGTCAGAGAAAAATTACCTCAGATCAGAAGTACTATGTGGCAAGCAACTGCAAAATTATTATTTGATTCAAATGTATTTACTGGATAAGATTCTACCTAGAAGTATTATATCATATGACTAGAGGGATGTTGAAATAAAGGGGAAAGAGTTCTTGCCACCATAAGTCTTCAGATTTAACCCAAATAGTGGCTAAAAGACAGTGGCAACTCAATAGTAATGTCCCTTGGTATTCCAAATGCAGATCTACTTGTCTCAATTTTCTTCTGAATGGATCTTAATTGTTCTGTGCTGTTAGTTTGGTTTTATTGCATTGTTCTTTTTTGGATTATATAATAGTAAACTCTTTTACAGAGGAGTTCAGCATGTGAACACTGCTTGCATGTCAGTCAAATTAGGATAATCTATAATTTCTCTATTTAAAGATAAGACATTCTCAAAACCATTCCCAAAACATATTAAAATACTTTTGTTTCTTTTTCTAGAATATTAAAATCTGCTAAACAAATTTCTATTTATAAACTACTTCTAATTTTGTAGGCAATTTCTTTGGATTCAAATGAATTTTTGTCCTTGATTGACCTGTCAAGATATGGGGTAAAAAGATTTCTGTCTACATTCAGAGCCAACTTTATGACTAAGACACGAAAATAGGAAAAATCTAATAAAACACAACAAAGTCAATTACTAAAATTACTAAAATTCCAAGCAACCCTAGTGTCTTCAGAAATGATGACTGAGATGAAACTGAAATGTGTACTGTTATATCAAGTTTGAGGACAAATAGATGGTTATAGACAGAGGAAAATGCAGGGCAAAGGGCTATTATTGCATTATTAAAGCAATGGCCTGGATATCAACTCCCTAGTAGAGCTGTATGTTCCTTCCCATTGTCAGAGTTACAGACATCCTTTATTACACTGATGTTTTGTTGTTCATACTATGTTGTCATTGTTTAAAGCCATAGTTGTACTTCTGCATATTGATCTGTTTCCTGCATTTAGGGATGGTCACTGACTTTATACATTCAGTGCTTATTTCATGACAGGCCTCTTAAATGCTACCATAACAAATCACCTCCATTCTAGTGGTGTGGCAACTCAGATTTATCTTTTTAATTACTACAAATCAGAAGTTTGAAAAGGGTCTCATTGGTTATAACAGGAATCCACAGAGAGGCAGAACAAATAAAATGTGTATTTTAAAAGATGGGAACTTATTAAAATGGCTTGGATGATCGGTCACTACAAAGCTCCACATTACCATCTGCATGCGCATGCTGGAGAGATGAACAAACCAGTTAATAATTTTCAGAAGTTAGATCCTCAGAGCAAGAAAGACCAATGACACAGCCTCAGACCAAGCAGGGGCTATGGAAGAGCCCTGGAAGGTTTTTTTGTGTAAGTCAACATTCAAAACTAAAGAATATGAAGTTTGAATCCATGGGTGCTATTGTTATCATCATCATCCCCACCACCACCACCACCACCACCACCACCACCACCACCACCACTACTACCACTATCATCAAGAGGACCCAGGCATACCACTCCTGGGCATATACCCAGAAGAGTCCCTAGCATGCAATAAGGATACATGCTCCACTATGTTCATAACAGCCTTATTTATAATAGCCAGAAGCTGGAAAGAACCCAGATGTCCCTCAACAGAGGAATGGATACAAAGCATGTGGTGTATATATACACAATGGAGTAGTATTCAGCCATTAGAAACAATGAATTCATGAAATTCTTAGAGAAATGGATGGAGCTGGAGAACATCATACTAAGTGAGATAACCGAGTCTCAAAAGAATACTCATGGGATGCACTCACTGATAAGTGGATATTAGCCTAGACTTTTGGGACACCAAAGACACAATCCACATATCAAATGATATCCAACAAGAAGGAAGGAGTGGACACTGGTGCTGGAAAGGATCAAAACATCAGTGTAGGGGAATACCAGAACAGGGAAGTGGGAAGGTGTGGATGGGGGAACAGGAGGAGGGAAAAGGGCATATGGGACCTTTGGGGGATGGGGAACCAGAAAAAGGGAAATGAAATGTAAATATAGAATATATCCAATAAAAAAATTTAAAAAAAAGAGCAGCAGCAGAAGAAGCAGAAGCAAAATCAAGCAAAGCCACTTGCTCAAGAACAGCAGAAAATTTATATAAATTTTCCTTCTAGTATTGTCCCATAAGGACCTCTGCCCCTCCTCCAGTATAATGGACAGTGTTGCCCAAATTCAGAGTGGGTCTTTCTCAACTCACTACACTGAACAAAATTCAACCCATCTCTGGAAGTAGCTTCACAGACATACCCATGTTTGACAGATTTTCTAGATGTCTCTCAATTCAGTCAAGGTGACAACTAAGATTAGGTATCATGGTGGGCTAAAAGTCAGTATAAGCAAATGATGTCTGAGGGCCTTGGAAACATTCCTTTTCTTACCTATCCCAACTGTAAGAGCTGCCTTGAATCTCTTTCTTATCAAATCCCCTCATTAAAAACTGGTAATATAGCCTCTTCAAATCTATTTTTTATTAAGAAGGATTTTATGATTCCATTCACTAAAATAATCTCCATTATCAAAATCCTTAACTTTCTCATATCTTTCAAAACTGTTTAGCATGTAAGGGAATAAATCCATTAGGCACTGGCATTAGAAAATGGACATGTTAGAAGAAGGTATCATTTTTTCTATTAAGGTATGCAAAGCAATACTTTGTTTGTAGTACCAAGACCTCTCTTACAGCTTCATGATTGTAATGGCATGGCATATAGGATTTCATATTCTAGAGGTGACTGCTTCACATCTTTTAAATGTTTCTCTCAGTGATCATTTTGGCTATATTTTTTAATTGAATCAGTATCATTCTAAGAGCTGAAATTGTTATAAAACTTAATTTACATTTTTAGTAAAGTAGTTATTTTTTCTACATTATTTATATAGATATTCCATCTTCTAGAGTACAATGTGGAATACTCTGCCACCTCTGGAAAAAGGACACTTGAGGTAGTAAATGTATGAAAGAAAAAGAAATAGCCATAATTATCACAGAAGACCAATAAATTGATTTCTTTTGTCCTCTAAATGTTAAAATTAACAAATAAAAAAGAGAGGGATTTGATGGTTTCTGCCATTTTTGTCTTTTATTGTGATCATTACTGTTGTTGATATCAGTATTATTATCATTACCATTTATGTTATTTTATCCCATCTTTTATTTTTATTATTCTTTGTTTTCATTCTGGTCTTGAATAACCAAAAGAAACCTCCACATTACATCTCTGTATTTTTCTTATCCCTTTTGAAAGTTTCATTTAAAATGCTTGTTAAAATTCATTTTTTTAATGTCTCAAAATACCCAGATCCAAAATTTCCTCATCACCTTTATTTAAAATATTTTAGAACCACATTTTATTAGTGGACATCAATTGACTTTACATTGCTGCTATCAATAATAATTATGTCACTCTTCAAGTACAAACTGTTAGCATTGTGTCAAAAATACAGCAGTAAAATATGTATTTGTATTTAAATTGGAAAAGAAATAGTGACAAGTGAACATCTAGAGAAAAAATTAAAGCTGTAAGAAAACATTTCATTGTATCTATTCAAAATAAAATTAAAATTTAACAGACATTATTTTTTTGAGTAAGAATAATTGGTAACTTTATTTAAGCCCCTTTATACTTTTTATTTTCTTTATTTACATTTCAAATGTTATCCCCTTTCCTGGTTTCCCCTCCCAAAACACCCTATCCCATCCCCCCTCCTCTTGTTCACCAACGCACACACTCCCACTTCCCTCGTCAGGTATTACCCAATACTGGGGTATCTAGTCTTCTCAGGGCCAAGGGCTTCTCCTCCCTTTGATATCCAATAAGGCCATCCTCTACTACATAAGCATCTGGAGCCATGGGTCCCTCTCCATCTGTACTCTTTAGTTGGTGTTTTAGTCCCTGGGAACTTTGGAGTTTCTGGTTGGCTCATATTGTTGTTCTTCCTATGGGGTGGAAAGCTCCTTCAGCTTTTTGTGTCCTTTCTCTAGTTCCTCCATTGGGGACCTTGTGCTCAGTCCAAAGGTTGGCTGAGATAACCCACCTCTGTATTTGTCAGGTATTGGCAGAGGCTCTCAGGAGACAGCTATATCAGGCTCCTGTCAGCAAGTGCTTGTTGGCAACCACATTAGTGTCTGGGTTTGGTGACAGTATATGGGATGGGTCCCAAGGTGGGGCAGTCTCTTGATCGCCTTTCCCCCGTCTGTGCCTCACACTTTGTCTCTGTATTTCCTCCCATGAGTATTTTTGTTCCCCATTTGAAGAAGGACAATGTATCCACATCTTGGACTTCCTTCTTCTTGAGCTTCGTTTGGTCTGTGGATTATATCGGATATTCCAAGCTTCTGGTCTAACATCCGCTTATCAGTGAGTACATGCCATGTGTCTTCTTTTGTGATTGGGTTACCTCACTCAGGATGATATTTTCTAGTTCCATCCATTTGCCTAAGAATTTCATAAATTTACTGTTTTTAATAGCTGAATAGTATTCCATTGTATAAATGTACCACATTTCCTGTATCCATTCCTCTTTTGAGGGACATCTGGCTTCTTTCCAGTTTCTGGTTATTATAAATAAGGCTGCTATGAACATAGTAGAGCATGAGTCCTTAACATGTTGGAGAATCTTCTGGGTATATGCCCAGGAGTGGTATAGCTGGGTTCTCAGGTAGTACTATGTCCAATTTTCTTTTTTTTTTCTTTTCTTTTTTCTTTTCTTTTTCTTGGTTTACATTCCAAAGGCTTTCCCCTTTCCCAGTTTCCCCCTCACCATATGTCCCATAAGTCCTCTTCCCTCCGCCCATTCCCCAATCACCCCCCCCACCACCACCATTTCTCTGTTCTTGTACTCTCCTACAAAACTGGATCCAGTCTTTTCAGGACCAGGGTCCTCTCCTTCCTTCTTCTTGGGAATCTTTTGATTTGCTAATTGTGCCTTGAGTATTCAGAGCTTCTGGGCTCATTAATATCCACTTATCAGTGATTGCATTTCATGTGTATTCTTTTGTAATTGGGTTAACTCACTTAGGATATTTTCCAGATCCAACCATTTGCCTACAAATTGCACAAATTCATTATTTTTAATTGCTGAATAGTATTCCATTGTATAAATATACCACATTTTCTGTATACATTCCTCCTTTGAGAGACATCTGGGTTCCTTCCAACTGCCAAATTGACTTCCCGAGTGGTTTATCAGCTTGCAATCCCACCAGCAGTGGAGGAGTGTTCCTCTTTCTCCACATTCTTGCCAGCATCTGCTGTCATCTGAGTTTTTGATCTTAGTCATTCTGACTAGTGTGAGGTGGAATCTCGGGGTTTTTTTGATTTGTATTTCCCTGATGATTAAGGTTGTTCAACATTTCTTTAGGTGCTTCTCAGCCATTCCGTATTTCTCAGTTGAGAATTCTTTGTTTAACTGTACCCCACTTTTTAATAGGGTTATTTGGTTCTTTGGAATCTAATTTATTGAGTTCTTTGTATATATTGTATATTAGCCCTCTGTCAGATGTAGGGTTGGTAAAGATCTTTTCCCAACGTGTTTGTTGCAGTTTTGTCCTTTGCAAAGTGTCCTTTGCCTTACAGAAACTTTGTAATTTTATGAGGTCCCATTTGTCAATTCCTGATCTTAGAGCATGAGCTATTGGTATTCTGTTAAGGAAAATTTCCCCTGTGCCCAGGTGCTTGAGGCTCTTTCCCACTTTCTTTTCTACTAGTTTCAGTGTGTCTGGGTTTATGTGGAGGTCCTTGATCCACTTGACTTGAGCTTTGTACAAGGAAATAAGAATGGATTGATTTGCATTCTTCTGCATGCTAACTGCCAGTTGAACCAGCACCATTTGTTGAAAAGGCTATCGTTTTTTCCACTGGATGGCTTTATCTCCTGCATCAAAGATCAAGTGACTATAGATGTGTGGGTTCATTTCTGGGTCTTCAATTCTATTCCATTGATTTACCTGCCTGTCACTGTACCAATACCATGCATTTAACAGACATTATTAATGCTCACAAAAGTGCGTTCACTCATAAGAAATAATTATTGTGCTTAATGAAAAGAAACTGAGGTAAAATAAAGAAATAAAACCTACAAATAGAAAACATAAATAATGATCAATAAAATCACAGTTGTCTGCCCAGGTATTTGACACACACACACAAGTATGAACCCCACCCCCAACCCCCACACAAACACCATTGAATGTTTCTTCAAAATATTTATTTCATTTGTATGTGAGCATGTGCATGTGTGTATGTGTATCTGAGAAAGTGTGTATGAGAGATGAGAGAAAGACAGAGAACAATAGATAGATAAATAGATAGATAGATAGATAGATAGATAGATAGATAGATGAGAGAGATAGAGATAGAGAAAAAGATAGAGATGATATATAGAGAGAACACATGGATGCAGGTGCCCATTGAAGCCAGATGATAACATTGAATCTTCTGGTTAGAGAAAATTATGTGCCATCACACCAGGGTATTGACACCAGAATTCCAGTGCTCCTGAAGAACAGAAAGCACTATACTGCTGAGACATCTCTTCAGTACCCACATAACAAATTCCAAATAATTAATTTTGGTTGCCAATAAATTTAGAAACAACATTGAAACACATACAGTTAGCCCCCTGACTTTTTGGACTTCATATTGGAATATTTAGCTAATTCAATTAAACAAGAACAAATAAAGGCATAAGCAGAGAGGAGTAATAAAGACATCCCTATTTACAGATGATATGACTCACCATAGGAAGTCAACGTTGAATGATTTACTAAAAGTCATAATTAAACATTGATATAGCTGTATTCTGAAATCTATCAGTTAGGACAAATAAAATTGTGTATGTGTATGACACATACATACACTAATACATATACGTGCATACATGCACATACACACTCACATGCACATATGCACACAGGTACCCCCTAAACACACAGACATGCATATACACATACATTTCAAAGTTTTACTGAGCCATAAAGAAGAAGAAAATTGAAAATAATTTAATAATGTTATCTGCATGAAAATATGTGGAACTGGAGATTATCATATTGAACAAAGTAAGCCAAAGACAAATATCATACCTCAAGATTTCTTTCAATGTAAAAACTTGATTGGGGGAAAAGATGTGAAAGGAAATGGGAGTATATCAGAGATCTAGAAGGTAATAAGAGAGAAAAGAACATTTGTAAGGCCAAAAGAAAAAATATCTTTCTAAGCATAATGTTTATCTGAAACAAAATGCTTTTCTTCTGGTCACTAAAATTTTATATACTTATATAATTCGACTACATTGTATGTTGTCTAGAACTAACTCAGTTATGTGTGTGTCTATGAGATTTTAGGGATATATGTTATATTATTTATAAATATATTTATGTGTCAATTCACTAGGTACATGTGTCCCAAGCAAATGTCTGAAGTTTAGAGGACAACTGCATGTGTCAGGTATTGCCCTCTGCCTTGACTGAAACAATCTTTTGTTGTGTGCTGCAGCACACTGCAGGCTAACTAGCCTGTGAACTACTGATGACAGCCCTCTCTTAACTCCTCATGCCTCCTTAGGAGTATGAGGATGGCAGATATGTACTACTATACATGACTTTCTGTGGGCTATGGGGATTTGAACACAGATCCTCATGCTTTCATAGCAATTACTTTACCTACATGCTATCTCCCAATCACCTTGTGAATTCTCTAGACTTTTCCTTCAAACAAATTATATAGACCCTAGTCCTGATGCTAAAATGAATGTAACTTTGAATAATTGACATATGAGAAAGGAAAGTTCAATTTCAGGAACAGTCTATATTGGCATCCTAGCACATGCAGCAATCTCTACATACTTTCTTTAAATTTTGGATTCACATAAAGACACAAGAAAATATATGCCAAAGCACTTATTTAGTCACTTGATTGCTAATGTTTAACTGTTGGTAATTCCACTTATTCCACTTATTTATAGTTGTATGTGATTTTGAGATATAATGACTTCCAAATATCAAACGAGAGAATAATGGAGATATATAAAAAAAAATCATCGTTTTTTTTGTATTGAAGTATGAAATGCTTTAAGTTTCCAAAAGTTTCTTTACAGGCTTACTTTTACTAAATGCTCTTTGTCTGCATATATATATATATATATGGACTGCATGCATGCCTAGTGATTGCTGAAACAAAATGAGGGTATGAGATCTGCTACAACTGGAATTATAGGTTCTTGTGATCTGCTATATAGTTACTGGGAACCTAACTGAGGTCTCTGTGTGATCAGCATGTGCTCTTAGCTACTGAGATATTTCTGCATCCTCTGCATGCAAAGTTTTCATAACAGAAACTTAGCAATAACTCCACCATTCATCTTTGCAATCATATCTAACTTTATTGTCAGTTAATATGAATTTAATTATATATTTTACTAATAAAACTTTAAATGATTCTTTTTAAATTTGCTGGAATATTAGTAAATGAAGTTATAAATATTGTCTTCACTTTACTGACTTATATGAAAAGTATTAGTGTCTCATTTTAATAATACATCTCTCATTAGTTTGGATTTAGGGAAATATAAATTTTATGGCTTACTCGCACATTTAAAATATTATAGAAACAACACAGTCTTCTCCCACTGCTTCCTAGTTTTTATTAATTCCCCTAGTTGCTTAGATACTTCCTATGAACTGGTACATGATTTGATATAGTTAAAAAAGGTTAATTTTCTCTATTGCTAGTCCCTTAATTAGAACACATCACTTGTTTATAATGATTGCTATTTCATAAAAATTTTTGCAATTAGGAAATCCTTTGAGATCTTATGAAAGAGGATGGACATTCTAAAATTTATCCACTTTGATAGATATATTTCTTCCTATCAAATAAGCTAAAACATTCTAAATATTTGAAAAAATCTTAACTATAAATTTACAATTAAAATGCAACATTGTTTGTACTTCAAATATTTTCTGAATTTCTTATGAATGCTTTGTCTCCCTTGTTTCTATGAAAAAAGAAACAATTTGTACTTGTATAGAATAGAAATATTCAGATTAAATAAAGGAAACTCATTAAAAGTATTCTCTGAGAGAAAACTCATATTTGTTAGACTAAAATTAAAAATTTGCATTCCATAAAGAGAAGATGCATGAATTTCAAAGTAGAATTATTTAGCCATATTTTATTTGTTTGATTTTTAACAAATTGCTGTTCATTTGGGATATAAATTAGTATACATTTTATGGAAAATGGCATGGAAACTTCTCAAAAAAAAAACAGAAAATGGAAGTACCATAATATCTAGCAGTGGTACTTTAGGTTTATACACAAAGGGTTTACATCAGAATGTGAAATAGATATCACCACCCCTGTGCCCATTGATATATCACCTGCAAGAGCCAAAATGTGTAAACAAGGGATATGTCCATCATTAGATAAATGGATAAAGAAAATGCCACATATATATTAGCAATGGATTTCCATTCAGCCTTAAAAAGGATGTCATCATCATTTGGTACAGTGTAGGTGAGACACAAAGTGATAAATGTGCAATGACTTCACTAATTAATGTACAACAGAAAACAGTCATACTCTTAGAAGCTGAGTGTTGGTGAGATGTTAGCTGGAGATGTAAACTTGTAGTTGAAAATGAAGCAAACTGCAATGACCAGAGTTAATAACATACCTTGCTTATTCAAAATGGCTTTTTAAGAAGTACTTTTGACATGTTATCAACAAAATAAAAGCTAAATGAAACTGAAAACAATATCCATTCTGAAAAGCTCTTTCAACCAAGTAGAAGTTCACTGAGTTCTGTAGTCTTTTGGTCTGATTAGTGTAACTATGTAATATTCTTTTTTTGCAACATAGTTTTATATTAATGTTTACTCTTTTTAAATTAGTAAGTAAAGTAATATGCTGATAAGTGTTTTAATTATGACATACAACTATATAATTACATCCCTTACATGTATACAATCATTATTTTTTAATTATTTTTTTAAAATCTAAGAATATATCTAAGCATCAAACTAAAACTTAAAGCCCATGTAGGATATCTCTACAGAAAAATGAGACACAGGTTTGAAAAACTCAAACCAGCCACCCTGCTAAGTCAAGAGACTAGATCTAGAATTCTATTCACAAACTGCCAGTTTTAGAATGAGCCCCAGTGTGTGCAACCAAGCCTAACCATAATGATAAATGGGAAATGAAGTCATATAATTCACCCACGGTATTTGACTTTTTGAATAGTTTAAACAAAACTTTGCTTTATAAGCAAATGAACAGATGGCTTTTTCTGGACAAAACTACAGAGGCCAGTACAACATTTTCATTATTGGCTAAAGGACTCTGTCAGTCATGTTCTTCAGTTATTTGTGCATTTCACTGATGCACAAATATTACTGTATATCAGTTATTAAACGATTGACCTTGATTACAAAAGGAAAGATTCACTGGTAGTGGAGTTAACAACTCTTTTGCTGCATACTATTCTCACAACACTTATGGGCAATTTTTGGTACAATGGAAGCCTACAGTCATTATAGATTCTGAAATGATCAGTATTAATATTCTACTGGCTATTAAGCATTCCTAACATGTGCCAAAGGTGTAGACTAGTTTGCTTGAGAAAAAAACATGAATTCATAATGCCAAGACCCAAACAAAAATAGATTGACATCCCTACTCTAAGACTATATTATGTAAAACATATATGGACTTCCTCATGGACAAGAAGCCTAATACTCCAAACCCTGCTTTGGTGGCTTGAATATGCTTGGCCCAGGAAGTAGTTCTATTAGGAGAGGTAGGTGTGACCTTGTTGAGGAAGTATCCGTGTGGAAGTGGGCATTGAGACCCTCCTCCTAGTTGCCTAGAAGTTAGTCTTCTCCTGGCTGCCTTTGGATCATGTTAGAGATCTTTCAGCTTCCCCAGCTCCATGGTCTGCCTGAATACTGCCATGCTTCCCTACATGATGATAATGGACTGAACCTGTGAAACTGTAAGCCATCCCCATTTAAATGTTGTTCTTTATAAAAATTTCCTTGGTCATGGTGTCTCTGTACAGCAATAAAACACTAACCTAGATACCTGCTAAATCCCTAAGAATGTAAAAAAGATATAACATATGTTTGATATACAAAAATTGCATAACATATCTGACAAGTGATTATACATTTGTATTTTTCCAAATTTAAAGTATGTGTAAATAGGAGTCTCTTTGAAGATATACACGCGTGAGTACTGTACCTTCAGAGGCCAGAAGCTTAAACTAATGATATATGACATGTAATGGGACTGAGATAATTGATGGAGGCACATTGCAGGCTGGTGATGTGAATTTACCTTCTGACAATTACTTTTACCCATGAGATAGCAATGGCCCTTCTTAAAGTCAGGCTTGAGGCAGGGTCCAGGAGCTTTAGATAAGTTAAATTCTAAGCTAAATGGAAGGTCTGTGTGATGGTTTGTATGTCATTGGCCCAGGAAGTGACCTCATTAGGAGGTGTGGCCTTGTTGGAGTAGGTGTGTCAATGTGGGTATGGGCTTATAATCCTCACCCTGGCTGCCTGGAAGTCAGTCTTCTACTAGCAGCCTTCAAATGAAGATGTAGAACTCTCAGCTCCTCCTGTACCATGCCTGCCTGGATGCTGCCATGTTTCTGCCTTGATGACAATGGACTGAACCTCCGAGCCTGTAAGCCAACCCCAATTAAATGTTGTCTTTTATAAAACTTGCATTGGTCATGGTGTCTGTTCACAGCAGTGAAACCCTAACTAAGACAGTCTGATACACTGGAATTTCTGCTACTATATGAAAGGAAGAAAAAAAAAAGAACAGAATTTGTAAAGACATTCAAATAAAAGGTTTTAGGAGTTAATTAAATACCCATAAAACAATGGAGTTGGGGTTGTAGAGACATTTCAGGGGCTTTTAAAAGTACATTCATTCTTCTAGAGGATTTGAGATAGGTTCCTAATATCCACATCAAGCAACTTGCCAGTTCCTGTAACTTCAGTCCATTGTAGGTACTGTACTCATGTGTACTTACTTGCACACACGTATGCATGTGCATTCATGCATGCATGCATGTGCATGCATGCATACACACACATACACACACACAGAGAGAGAGAGAGAGAGAGAGAGAGAGAGAGAGAGAGAGAATTAAAAACAAGAAAAAAGGAAAAAATGTAACTTGAAATAGCCAACTAGACTCAGGGTGAGTATTGTTCAAGCACAGCCAGCATTTTTCTGGTTATCCCATGAAAGTACAATTCCGTCTACATATAAGGAGCTTTCAATGTGAATGCAACACACCGAGTGTGGACTGCTGATCTTAGAAAAGGGATCACCCACAATCTATCTAGCAAAAGAGCAATGCATATAAGTTTTAATTTTTATATCTTTGACCAAAAACTAAAATGTTTACAGGATTCATATTTAGAGAATCCTTTAAGTTTTATCATTCACCTTTTTTCTGGTAAATCTTTGTTCACACCCCATGGTGTCATAGGCATGCCTTGGCTGTGGGGATATCTAAGATTTATTACTTCTGATAATGCTGACAGAATTGGAAGGGAAGAACAAAAGGGAGGTAGAAGGAGGAAAAGAAGAAAAAATGATGATAGAGAATTGAGAAGAGGGAATGTAGAATATCTCCCCTATGACAAGATGGAAATAATCTAAAAACACAATGAAATGCAATATCATTGGTTGTAACCCATGGTAGAAGCTAAATGCACTTGAATGAATTCTGCTTTAAATAAATTTTTGAAGTCATAGCAGACAGGATGTGAGTAGATTTTCCCTTAGTTAACATTTGACTAGTGTTTGGTTGTTATTATTGTTGTGATATCACTGAAATAATGGATAATAAGGATAAATATTACAAAGACAAAGTATTATTTTACTTACAACATATCGTAGAATCATACAATCAACATAACTTACTGCTGTGTTGTCTAATTTTATGTGAACTTGGCACAAGACAGAGTCATATGAGAGGAGAGACTCTCAATTGAGAAAAAATGCCTCCATAGACTTGGCTGTAGGTAAACCTATAGGGCATTTTCTTAATTGTGATTGATGAGAAGGCCTAGTTCATTCTATGTGGAGCCATCCTTAGGCCAGTTCTCTTGGATGATCTAAGAAAGCAGATTAAGCAAGCCACAGAGAGCAAGGCAGTAAGTGGTTCCCCTCCATGGCTTCTGCATCCATTTCTGCCTCTATGTTTCTACCCTGCCTTGATCTCCAGACCTGACTTCCTTTGATAATGGGGATGTATATGGTGTGGAAGTATAGTGGAATAAACCCTTTCCTCCTCAGTTTGAATATGATCATGGTGTTTTGCTACCACAATAGAAACCTTAACTAAGACACTGTGGGTGTATTTTTAAATTTTCTGTATCATAGTATTATATTCTCTCATTTCTTTTTCACATTCTACTCTTTAGAATAGAATATGTGTGTATCACCCATACTTAAAAAGTAGAGAACTGTACTCCACCTCTTGAGGACTGTATTAGTACAGACATTCTTACTTTTTTTCTCATTGTCCTCATTCAGTTTGTGTCTCAGTTAGGGTTTTATTGCTGTGAAGAGACACCATGACCAAAGCAACTATTATAAATGCAAACATTTGACTGGAGATTGTTGTATTTAAATTTAATCTTAATTGGAGCTTTCTACCCCATCTTTGGTCACTCATTTCTCAGATGAGACACAAAACTTTGTATTTATAATAAGTCTTATGCACTAGAGCTGTGTAGAATGTACCCTCTATGCTATTATGTCTACTTCCCTGACAATAACCCTAACTTGCTTTGTTCCATTTGGCCAGTTCTTAACTTCTATCAGCCAATCCTCATGGCCAACTTTTCAGGACTCACCCACCTCATGGCCATGGCATCTTCTCTCCTCCTTCTTTGTCCTCCTCCAACCCCAAGCCTGGGAATCACCCTCCCCCATCTCTTCTGCCCAGCTATAGATTCTTTTGGAATCTTTATACCACCAGTAGTTCGAAATTAAGGCACAGGTTCACATAACATCACTTGGTATACAGTGCAGATTCTATTTCACTGGAACCATGCCTTGCAGGACAGTATTTAGCAAAAAGACCAAACCTCAACATGTGGTGCCTTAAAGATACAGAGGTTTAGCCTATGATCATCATGGCACTGCACAGGCTGACATGAGGCTGGATGAGATGAAGGTTCTATGTCTTGATCTTAAGGCAGCCAGGAGTAGAATATCACACTGGATGTAGCTTGAGTTTATATATGAAACCTCAAAGCCAACCTCCACACTGATATACACCTACTCCAAAAAGGCCACATGTCATGATAGTACCTGCCTCTCCTATGGACCAAGTATTCAAACACATGAATCTATGGAAGTCAAACATATTTAGACCACCAATTAGTAACTTGTGCCCTTCCCCCAGCCTTGAGCAGGCTAAACCAGACAGACCTTGTTTGCCACTGTCACCTAGCCCACCTAGGGTGGAGACTTCTGACCTCAATGAAGTCTTGTTCTGCCACATCTGCAGTTTCCTGCAAGAAACTGACTACCCACTGAGCATCTGAGCTTGTTTTGCTGATGATATCCTGGTGAAATGGAGTATGGATTTCCCCCTATATATTCTGGGTTAAGAAATTAAACTTTGAGCCTTGAACAGAAAGAGTTTTGTCTTGGCTTCAGTATTTCTCTCACCCATCCATTCTCTTTCAGCCCTAGCTCTCCTTCCAGGTATACCCTGTTTGACAAAAGCTGCTGGACAGCTGCAGTAATTCACCCATTCAAAAATTTATTTAAAGCAGAATTCATTCAAGTGTATTTAGCTTCTACCATGGGTTACAACCAATGATATTGCATTTCATTGTTTTTTTTTGTTTTGTTTTGTTTTTTTTTTTTTTTTTTAGATTTTTCCCATCTTGTCATGGGGGAGATATCCTACATTCTCTCTTCTCAATTCTCTATCATTATTTTTTCTTCTTTTCTCTCCTTCTTCTACCTCCCTTTCATTCTTCCCTTCCAATTCTCTTTCTTTTAGACCAGAAGACAGTTAGGAGTTGTCTTGTGTTTTACTATTCTAGTCTTGGATTCAAATGTTTTTCTAAAGTAATCTAATTCCTTTCATTGATATTTTAGCTGATAAAGAAGGAAATATATGGATATACTCTGATTTATGTATATGTGTTTATCTATAAATATCTTCAAATAGGAGCTGGGGCCTATTTACTGGCTCAGTCAGTAAAGTGTTTGTTATGTAATCATGGGACCTGGGTTCATTCCCCAGAAGTCATATAAATGCTGGTGTGTATGCCTATAAATCATAGTTCTAGGATCATAAAGACAGGAAGACCCTGTGTTTGCTGGGTCTATGTCATGCAAATCTCTGCCTCTCTAAAAGATAGTATAAGAGATACTCCAATGCATTACTTTAAGAATTTTTTGTTAATATGTATTATTAATTTTATAATGTCCTCCATTTTCCTCTTAAGACAATGTTTTCCTAAAAGTGTTACTGAAGCCCACTTAGACAGATATAAGACTTGACAAAGGAATAAATATTAATTTATTAATATTAATAAATATTAATAAGAAGATAAAAGGGAGGCAATGGAGGACAACTGTTCCTATTTAACTTCCATGTAGGTAGGACTGCATTCTAGCAAATACTAGGCTTTAATGAAAACAGCTAACTGCAGAATTATCTGTCTGTAAGGCTGGCTTTAGAACATATTAATACATGCATTTATTTTAGAATCATAGTAGTTTGTTCAACTGAAATTAAGACAAGATGCCATAGCAGTTAGAGTTTTCAGGACCACTGGTGATGATCTCTCCACATCACTACCTGCTGTGACCTTCAGTAAGGAAAATGCACTCTGCCAAGAGCCTTACATTTCTGAGTACATAATGCTACAACATTTCTAAATTCAGCAATAGATGCACAGGTGTGGTTTGAGGTTAGTGAACAGTGGGTGACTGAGTCATCAGCATCAGATTCCATGAATCATATTTTGAAAGAACTTCAATTGGTTGAAATGCCTAACTTCATCAGATTCCATAATTTTTAGACTATTAATTTGGCACTTTGAAATATTTTTGACTCCATAAATTGAATTTCTGTTTGCTCTGGAATATAAATGTTTTCAACTCTCATAGGTTTATTACTTGTAAGCAACTGAAATCACCATGTGAATGGGCTACTATTTTTTAAAATAAATTGGCCATACTTTCTTTGTTAAATAAATAGAATGAAATTGTAAGATTAACATAATGCATATTTATCAAAAAGCATTTCTGCAATCATTGGTTTGCTTCATACTGTTTAATCTGAAGTTCATAATAATAGTTAGGAATAAATAATAGGAATTGCACTTTCAAAGTCTAAAAATTTTTGATGGGAATTGTATTGAATCTGTAGATTGCTTTGGTAAGATGACCATTTTCACTATGTTAGTCCTACTGATTCAAGAGTATGGGAGATCTTCTGAGATCTTCTTCAATTTCTTTCTACAGGGACTTGAAGTTCTTGTCATATAGGTCTCTTACTTGTTTGGTTAGAATTACACTAAGATTTTTTATATTGTTACTATTGTGAAGGATGTTGTTTCCTTAACTTCTTTCCTCATCCTGTTTAATCATTTGTATAAAGGCTACTGATTTCTTTCAGTTAATTTTGTATCCAGCTACTTTGCTGTAGGTGTTTATCAGCTGTAGGAGTTTTCTGGAATAATTTGGGAGTGTGCTTATGTATATCATCATTTCATCAATGAAAAGTGACACTTTGACATTTTCTGTTTCAATTTATATCCCTTTGATCTTTTGTTGTCCTCATGCTCTAGCTAGAACTTCAAGTACTCTGTTATGCTTGCAGACAAGAGCCTAGCATTACTCTTCTCTGAGAGGCTCAACCCACAAAATATGGGACAGAGCTCAGGGACTCTTATGGAAGAATCATGATGATATTTTCTAGTTCCATCCATTTGTCTGCAAAACTCTGGATGTCCTTGTTCTTAATAGCTGAGTAGTATTACATTGTGTAAATGAACCACATTTTCTGTATCCATTCTTCCGTTGTGGTACATATAGGTTGTTTCCAGATTCTGGCTATCACAAATAAGGCTGCTATGAACATAGTGGAACATGTGCCCCTGTGGCATGGTAAGGCATCTTTTGGGTATATTCCCTAGAGAGTTTAGAGGTCAGGTGGGGTGGAGGTTAGAGACATTCACATAGAGATGGGGGAGGGGAGGAAGTATAGGATGTGGAACAGTTGGAGGAGGGACAGGGTTTGGCAGAGTGGGGAATAAAATTTGGAGTGTATAAAAATAAAAAAATTAAGAAGAGGTATTTTTATTCGAATAGTTGTGGCCTTTGTGATGGACATATGTCACTGTTAAGGTGGGCTTTGAGACTCTCCTCCTAGTTGCCTGGAAGTCAGTCTTTTCCTAGCAGCCTTCAGATCAAGATGTAGAACTCTCAGGTCCACAAGTCCTATGACTTCCTGGATACTCCTGTACTTCCTGCCATAATGATAATGGATTGAACCTCTGTATCCATAAGTCAGTGCCCAATTAAGTGTTGTTCTTTTAAGAGTTGCCTTGGTCATGGTGTCTTTTCAGAAATGGAAACCCTAAGACAGGGGCTTTCAGAGACTGAGCCACCAACAAAAAGCATACACACATTGGGACC
Source organism: Apodemus agrarius (assembly GCA_964023405.1). Classification (NCBI taxonomy): domain Eukaryota; kingdom Metazoa; phylum Chordata; class Mammalia; order Rodentia; family Muridae; genus Apodemus; species Apodemus agrarius. Next base: position 112,126,189 of record OZ030014.1, on the reverse strand, counting down.
AAGGATCCTCACCTATGTATCAGATGTGCAGTTCACGGAGGTATGGGTCCTCCAACAACTGGAACAGGTGCTGTCCCTAAAGCTATTTTCTATTTATAGAATATATTGCCTGACTGGGATGCCTTGTATAACCTCAGTTGGAGAGGATGTATCTAGCCCTACAGAGACTTGATGTATACCAGAATGGGGGGGGGGATAACCAGAGGGGACGCAACCCTCTCAGAGGATAGGGGAAAGGAGTGGGAGAAAGATTCTGTGAGTACGTGGACAGAAGGGGGCAGCTAACAAAAAAAAGAGTAAATAATGTACTTTAAAATGCCATTATAAGCTGGGCAGTGGTGGCACATGCCTTTAATCTCAGCACTTGGGAGGCAGAGGCAGGCGGATCTCTGAGTTCAAGACAGCCTGGTCTACATAGTGAGTTCAAGGACAGTCATGGCTATACAGAGAAACCCTATCTCAAAAAACAAACAAACAAACAAACAAATAAATAAATAAATAAATAAATAAATAAATTTTAAGAAAGAATGTTACCTCCTAATATGCCATTATATGATTCTAATTCAAAAATGATATTACATTTAAAATGCTTTCAAATGATGACACATAAAATTTTTAAAAATTGAGTTTCTGATGCCTTCCTCTCCATGTGTTACTAATGATATGCTTGCCTAGTAGTTGTGTCAGTTATGAAGGTAACCAACAGCATCAGTATAACATGTCAAATGACTGAGAGCCAATTAAGAAGAGAGTACATATTCCGAGAAGATCAAGTGCAAAGCATTCAGAGTTATACTGTGTGTCTCCACTTAGAATGAATATGGAAACTAAGATGTCTCAGCAATTGTCTCGATTATCAGTCACCTATTATTGACTGTGACTGGCATGTCCTCTATACACACCTGTCCAGGGTGCTTATGTGAGAATCACAGAAAGCAAAGATCCACCTTCTCCTGCTGTCTGGATACATTGCCTTTTATCTGTAAATCTAGTCCTACTCAGTGTGAGTTATTTCCCATTCAGCTACAATTATTTTCATTCTTGATCTCTCTCTCTCTCTCTCTCTCTCTCTCTCTCTCTCTCTCTCTCTCCTTTTTTAATACAGGGACTAATATAGGCTAGGCCAGGCTGATGTCAAACTTGCTGTGCTGCAAAGGATGAATCCCTAATCCTAATCCTCCTTCCATCTCACAGGTGAATTATACCTACGAGCCACTACATCCAACCACAATTACAAAAATATTTAAGAAAAATGTCTCACTAATGTTCAAAATTAGGAGACATGAGCTTGGGATTGGAGCTCAGCAATACAGCATTTTTCTGGCACTTGGATTTAATTTCCAGCAAAGGAAAAAATGTTAAGTGGCAACTGGTCAAATATACTCAGGTCAAAATTTGGACATATCTATGTAAAAACTTGGTTAAAAAATACCTATACTCTTCAGTATTTTAAGTGAAGTATATTGAAATGTTGTTCAAGCATTTCTGTTTTCATTATAGGAACTCACAAAGTGAGTAATAGAAAGCTTTGCTCTTGATTAGGATATTCAAAACCCTGTATCTCTGCATCATTCATGAAGAATGAATTTTATAACTGGACCAAATAAGTTGGATTATCTTGAAAATAAAAGGAAAAGTCTTAAAAGTAACATTAATTATGCCTGATTTGAGCCAGTTGGACTTTCACAAGCCCTTCACAGGACCATTAGTCTAGAAAGACGCTGAGGTGAGTAAGGAACGCTTATGCTTTGTGCATGTCATCTGGATCATAGTATATCCAGGAAAACTGATGCTAGTGATTTGCAAAAGCATAGACTCAAAATACAGTGAAAACATATAAAACAAGAAAACAAAAAAACTTTACAAAAATTGTCAGATGTAAAAAAAGATGTTATTCTTCTACATTCCTCTGCTCACATACCTTAAGATAAGCTTTTAATTTATTTTCTTTATTCTAGAGAATTTCATATATGTATACAATAAAGCATGATCATATTTATCCCTCCTTGCTTCAATTCTCGCCATCTAAAATACTCATAAGATCTTATGAAGAAATGCTATACTTTTAGTGCATTTGAAATTTGTGGAAGGTAACAGACACTGAGTGATAGAGGTCTATGATAGACAGCTGAAGCCAGTCTTTGGTGGTGAGACAGGCTGGGGAACATTTTGAAAATTATTAGAGAAAACCTGAAATGTACTCTTGTAAATACAGTTTGTTTAGCAAATATTATTAACTAACCCAATTTGTTCATCATATTACTGGCAACTGAACACCTGTTCCCTATACTCAATATTTGAAAATATCTCTGTAAGTGTCTTGCTCAGCAGTTTCTTTGAAAATACAGGTGTTTGAGATCTATAACAGTAAACATGTGCAGCATCCTCAAACATTTTGCTATATTGGACCCTTTGTGATTTGGGGAATTTGTAAAACTATAGGTATGAACACCCTGATAGGATAGTGTGAAGATGTTATTTCCTATGAAGCCAGCTGCAAAAGGTCATTGAGAAGGCAGCTCATAGGTTCAAAATCATTGATTAAATATGTGCAATTCAGTTATTTGATATTTGCAATAAAGGATAGAATGAATGGTGTGTGTGTGTGTGTGTGTGTGTGTGTGTGTGTGTACATATATACAAAATTTCCTAGGACTAACCTATTAAAATTAGACAATTTGTTAAAAGATCATTCTTTGAAGCAGCAAAAGAGATGATTAAGTGCATGCTATAAATAGCTAAGTTTTCAGAATTTTGTTTTAAGATTCAGCATTACTATTATTCTTATCTTTATGCTTAAATGGCATTTTGTTTTGGAAATGAAAAGATCAGAAGAACATTAAACTAGTGCAAAGTATATCCATGATAAGATTCCCTCTCCCTTCCCTTAGTATTACAACTGAAGATGAGGATTTGGAGTAGAGACAAGTACATTCTATTTTTCTAGAATGGTAATTTCAATGGTTATGACTCTTAGCATTTTTGCAGTTTTTCAATAGGTTAATCCTACAGTTACTATATAAATATAATTATTCCAAAGATATTAAAACATATTTTATATAAAAATAGCATGTGAATTCACCACAGCATTTGAATTCATTGACAAACTTCTGAATTTACTCAGTTTACTCAAATGTCCAACAGATAATGGATAAACAAAATCAGTGTTCATATAATGAGATACCATTCAGCAATAAGAAGGAATTCATTGATAATGGATGTTATAATAAGTGCTGACCTTGAAAAAATTATACTTAGTGAAAGATATTAGCTTCCCAAATACATTGTATTATTTCATTGCTAAGAATTTTATAGAAGAGTTAATCTTACAGAAACATAGAGCAGGCCAGCAATTGACATGGTTTTTGGATCAGTGGGTGAATGAGTGCTGTCTAGAATTACAGAATAATACTATTTAGATAATTCTATGAATATCTGTAAATATTATTTATTTAAGTTGGTGACATTTACTGTATATAAATTATGTATTTACAAATATGTTAAAAATAATTCTATACTGAGCTTTTGGGCTATTATCCACTTATCAGTGAGTGCATACCACATGTGCTCTTTTGTGATTGGGTTACCTCACTCAGGATGATATTTTCCAGTTACCTCACTTAGTATGATGTTCTCCAGCTCCATCCATTTGTCTAAGAATTTCATGAATTCATTGTTTTTAATAGCTGAGTAGTACTCCAATACATAAATATACCACGTTTTCTGTATCAATTCCTCTACTGAAGGATATCTGGGTGCTTTCGAGCTTCTGGCTATTATAAATAAGACTGCTATGAACAGGATAAAGAAGATACAAGAAGTTCACATACCACACGAAGCTCAAGAAGAAGGAAAACCAAAGTGTGGGTGCTTCGGTTTTTCTGAGAAAGGGAACAAAAGACTCATAGGAGCAATTATGGAGATAAAGTGTAGCAGAGACTGAAGGAAAGGCCATCCAGAGACTGTCCTACCTGGGGATTCATCCTATAAGCAGTCACCAAACCCTGTCACTATTGTGGATGCCAAGAAATGCTTGCCAAAAGGAGACTGATATGGCTATCTTCTGAGAGGCCCTGCCATTGCCTTACAGATACAGAGGCAGATGCTCACAGCCAACCATTGAACTCAGCATAAGGTCCCCAATAGAGGAGTTGGAGGGAAGACTGGAGGAACTGAAGGGGTTTGCAGCCTCATGGGAAGAATGATGTTGTTGGCCAAGCAGACCCTCTAGAGCTCCCAGGAACTAAGCCATCAACCAAGGGGTACCCATGGTTCCAGGTGCATTTGTAGCAGAGGAATGCCTTGTCAGACATCAATGGGAGGAGAGGTCGTTGGTCCTATGAAGGCTTGATAGATGCCCCCAGTGTAAGGAAATCAAGGGAGGGTAGGTTGGGTGGAGGCACATCCTCATAGAAGCAGTGGGAGGAAGGATGGGTTAGGGGTTTTCTGGGAGGGGGCAAATTGGGAACAGGAATAACATTTGAAATGTAAATAAAGAATATATTCAATAAAAAATTCTATACTTTAGAAAGCAAGACAATTTTAGACACACTGGTGAAATAGTTGAGCATTATGAACTGCCAACTAAAATAGATTAAATTAAGACATTTTTTATCTTGAACAAATAAACTAGCATTCAATGTTGACTTTCTTCAAAAAAAAAAAAAAAGAAAAAGGAATGACTACTTTACTGATTCATCCTAAGGATGAGACCTCATTAGATTGCATTTAACTGACCTAATACCTACTGTATTTAAAAAAAATGCAAGTGAATGTAAATTGCCCAATGGTACATATAATTTGAGACTTTATATTAAACCTGATACTTTCTTAGTGAAGACTGATTCATATTAACCAATAATAAAAATCGACAAAATGCAATAAACCATAAAAAATTAATATGCTTATAATCTTAGAATCTATCTATTTTTAAAATTAGCATTAGGCAAATAAAAGTTGTCTAGTATTCCAACAAAAATCTATCAAAAATAAAACAGATAATTCCCAGGAAAAACTTCACAACTGCTGACATCTTCTATTGATTTGTGTTTTTCAAACTTATAGTTCAGTCCCTAGCATATAGTAAATAGAGAAATTAGATGGCTGTGTGAAAAATGAAGGGATAATTTCTCTGTTCATTAATTGGTATTGCTCCTAACTTTCAACAAACCAAAAATAAAACATTGCCAACTATATTTCAAAAAAGTCATCTAGAAGTGACTGGTATCCATTTGTAACCAGTAGTTTGGTTTAACATAGCAAATATAATTTAAATTAATAAGTATATTATTGGTGAAGAACAAGAAACTCTGACCTCTGCATCTCTATTTGGCGAGATATAAATCTTCTCTTTACATAATTCTAGCTATAATTGGTGTCTTTTTGTTGTACTGGTTAATAGATATGAAGTTATAGCTATTGTGATAGTTGTATCATAGAACAATAGTTGGAAGAACTTAGCCAAGCAGGCCCAGCTGCAATGCTGGCATATTCACCATTGATACTTCCTCTCTGAGCCAACCTAGCATCTCCCAGCATGGCTATATACCACTGATGCTGGATTAGGCGATGGACGGAGTCACTGAGAAAGAGATAGTGCCACATGTGGCAACTTGAGAGTCAGTGAGATACTGGAAGGGCATATAAAGGTTTGCCAGTTCCTGCAATAAAAGAGTCTTCATTTATCACTTGCCCAACTCCTGAGGTCTGTGTTATTGACTCCGAGCCTTCTTATTCCCCAACCCCAAAGGTAAACAATAATGAATACTATAGAATTTATTCTTTGGTGGATTGAAGAGACATTTAAAGTCCAAAATTGAGTACATTTTAGAGATGGTAGGTGTAATAATCATTGTGGTCAACCTGAATGGAGCAGGAATTAAATGAGAAGCAAGACTCTGTAGATAAATTGAAGTACAAAGATACACCTTATAGTAATGTCAATGAGAATGTCCCCAAATAGATTCAGAGATTCAAACAGTTGGCCTTAAGTTAGTCATGCCATTAGGACAGACTTTGGAAATATGGTCTTGTTGTCTTAGTGAGGTTATTTTGTCATAGCAATAGAAAAGAAACTAATACACACTCTGATTTCCCATGACACAAGGAGAATCCAAAGGAAAGCTTTTACTTTTTGCCTGCTTTACCCCCACCTTTCACCACATCTTACTGGCCAGTTCATCTACATGGTTAATGTTGCTGCCACTGCTGATTCTATCCTACAGTGACATCAAAATCCAGATTTGTCTACTTTCTAACATAGACTAAAACCAGTGGATCTATAAGAATCCTCCAGACCTCCTAAATCAGACTGGGACTGCTAAGGCACCCAGTGAGCAGAGAAAATACCCAGTCTTCAGCCTCTCCAGTGTGAAGACAGACATTGTTGAACTACCTAAACTTTATCATGTAAGAAGGTCTAATGAGTGTTCAATACATGTTCATTCTGTCTATTCCCTACTTCTAAACAACCCTCATAATACAGTAAGTGATCAATGGAGTGATCTAGCAGAGATAAATCATGGATCACCAAGATGTATCTGTCATAACATGATCCCATTAATTATAACTGAATATAATAAGCATGATTATCTATCCAAATTCTGCTTCATTGAGATTTGCCCTGTATGTTAAGCAGGGTTGGCTTTATCCTTAGTGAGTTAACCCAATCACAAAAGAATACACATGAAATGCAATCACTGATAAGTGGATATTAATGAGCCCAAAAGCTCTGAATACTCAAGGCACAATTAGCAAATCAAGAGATTCCCAAGAAGAAGGAAGGAAAGGACCCTGGTCCTGAAAAGAAGGAATCCAGTTTTGTAGGAGAGTATCAGAACAGAGAAATGCGGGGGGGGGGTGATTGAGGAATGGGTGGAGGGAAGAGGACTTATGGGACATATGGTGAGGGGGGAACTGGGAAAGGGGAAAGCCTTTGGAATGTAAACAAAGAATATAGAAAATTAAAAACAAAAAACAAAAAACAAACAAACAAAAAAACTTTTGCACCTAAATATCTATTTTATTTCCTCTATGAATAAGGCAGAATAAGATGATATTTTTAACTCTGCCTTTAAAAAAACTTTTGCACCTAAATATTTTACTATTTCATTTCCTCTATGAACAAATAAGGCAGAATAAGATGATTTTTTAACTCTGAAGTTCTTTTAATATAAAGGAAATGGTCTTTTCATTGTAATGCCATGGAAAGTATTCCAAATACATGTCACTCTGATTAATTAAAAATTGTAATACTGTGGAATACATGTGTTATCACCATTGATTATGTCCTAATATTAATGTATGTCAAACATTCAGTAATTCCATGTCCATTATGCTTGCTCAATTCTAGTTTACAGCCGGGCGTGGTGGCACACGCCTGTAATCCCAGCACTTGGGAGGAAGAGGCAGGCAGATTTCTGAGTTTGAGGCCAGCCTGGTCTACAGAGTGAGTTCCAGGACACCCAGGGCTACACAGAGAAACCTTCTAATTTCAGTAATTCATGGAATTACTGAATGTTTGACATACATTAATATTAGGACATAATCAATGGTGATAACACATGTATTCCACAGTATATTTTTAATTAATCAGAGTGACATGTATTTGGAATACTTTCCATGGCATTACAATGAAAAGACCATTTCCTTTATATTAAAAGAACTGCAGAGTTAAAAAATCATCTTGTGTCTTGAAAAAACAAAACAAAAAAAAAAGTCAATTCTAGTTTACTCAGCTATAAAATACAGTAAGTCAGAATCTGGCTCATTCCCAGTCCTTTTCAGTCAATTCAAGTACTTTATCTACAAATCATTCCACAAATACACAGCAAGAGCCTCCTGTGTATCAAATGTTCATCTCAGTACTAGGCATGCATAGGCAAGCAAGAATAACCTAGTCACTTTCCACACCAAAAATAGTTTCATGAGTTTTAGTAAATTGGCTTCTTCCCACAACCTAAGACCTCAGAAACTCAAGGCAAATTATATTCAGAGCCTACAATTTAAAAATCAGAAATATGTTAGAAATCAAATTGTTCAACTACTTGACTTAACAAACATGACTGTTGAAGCCAATGGTTTTAGACATTAATTGGTTGGAAAACATCAGATGAAAGATTAGGGATGGTAGGCAGGCAGCAGAGGCCACCATCTTGCCTCAGGTCACTGTAGACAGCTGGCAGCTGGGGCCAGGTGTGTGGACAGAGTCCTAGTCTAATAGCAACTACCCCATCATGCTCTTCCCTGCACCCAGAGTGAGAGCAGCTTGGCAGAAGGTCTGTGCACCAACAGCTCGGTTGCTGCTGACCACTGGGGACCAGCTCACTCAGCTTGCAGAGGAGGCCGCCATCTTGCCTTGGGTCACTATAGACAGCTAGCAGCTGGGGCCAGGTGCGTAGACAGAGTCCTAGTCTAATAGCAACTACCCCATCAGGCTCTTACCTGCACCCAGAACCAGAGTAGATCAGCAAAAAGTCTGTGTACTGACAGCTCAACGGTGCACCCAGAGCCAGATTAGCTGGAGGGGGTATGGGGGCAGTCTCTGCACTACCTGCACAAGCACCAACTTGCTCGGGGGTCTGTGCCTGGAGTACAGCAGAGGTCAACATCTTGCCTCAGGGCACCAAAGACAGCTAACCAGACAGAGCCTTGTGGACTGAGAGCACCACCATCTTGGGGCAACAGTCCAACCAAGGAAGCTCCGAGCCTGCAGGGAATCCCGCAGTTCAAGAGCCGCCACCATCTTGGAGCTGGTGGCCTGACCAGGTCACCATAGAGAACCAACAGAGGAGCCCAGGTCACCATAAAGATCTAACAGACGAGTCCACATCTGGTGGAAAAAAAGATCTGATTCTTAGGAGCTGGCAACTAGGCAGGCCAGGAGGAGACTGCAGGAGGTCAATTGCACATCCACCAGCAAACCAGGAGGAGATTTGGAACCAGGCCAGCAGAGCTGAGGAGGTAATTCTGAGGCCAGTAGCAGAAACCTTCTGGTCTCCACCTCAGGAGCATGGATGCCATCTACGACAGCAGCACCAAACGCCAGGCTCACAGGAGCTTCAAACACCAACCAGTAACAAACACACCTCAGGGTCAAAGACAAACACTACCTTAGAGCAAAGGGCTGGAAGACAATTTTACAAGCAAATGGTCTCAGGAAGTGAGCTGGAATAGCCATTCTAATATCAGATAAAATTGACGTTCAACCTAAAGTCATCAAAAGAGACACAGAAGGTGTCACTTCTTGCTGGTCAAAGGAAAAATCCACCAAGAAGAACTCATAATTCTAAACATCTATGCTCCAACTGTAAGGGCACCCTCATTCATAAAAGAAACTTTACTAAAGCTCAAAGCACACATTGCACCTAACACAATAATTGTGGGGGACCTCAACACTCCACTATCATCAATGGACCAATCAGGAAAACAGAAACTAAACGGGGACACAGGGAAACTCATTGAAGCTTTGGACCAGTTGGATTTAACAGATATATATATATATAGAACATTTCATCCTAAAGCAAAAAGAATATAGCTTTTTCTCAGCACCTCATGGTACCTTCTCCAAAATCGACCATATAATTGGTCACAAGACAGACCTCAACAAATATAAGATCAAACTAATCCCATGCCTCCTATTGGATCACCATGGAGAAAGAGTGGTCTTCAATAGCAACAAAAACAACAGAAAATCCACATACACATGGAGGCTGAACAATATTCTACTCAATGATACCTGAGTCAAGGAAGAAATAAAGAAAGAAATCAAAGACTTTTTATAATTTAATGAATATGAAGGCACAACATACCCAATCTATGGGACACAATGGAAACAGTGCTAAGAGGAAAACTTATAGCCCTGACTGCCTCCAAAAAGAAACAGGGGAGAGCATATACTAGCAACTTAATTGGACACCTGAAAGCTCTGGAACAAAAAGAAGCTATTTCACCCAGGAGGAGTAGAAGACAGGAAATCATCAAACTCGGGGCTGAAATCAATAGTGTTGAAACAAAGAGAACCACAGAAAGAATCAATAAAATCAGGAGCTGGTTCTTTGAGAAAATCAACAAGATAGATAAACCCTTAGCCAGACTTACCAAAGGGCACAGAGACAGTATTCAAATTAACAAAATTTGAAAGGAAAATGGAGATATAATAACAGAAACTGAGTAAATTAAAAAAAAATCATCAGATCCTACTACAAAAGCCTATACTCAACACAACTGAAGAATGTGGAGGAAATCAACAATTTCCAAACAGATACCAAACACCAAAATTAAATCAGGATCAATTAGATGGTCTAAACTGTCCCATAACCCCCAAAGAAATAGAAGGGGTCATAAAAAGTCTTCCACCCAAAAAAAGCACAGGACCAGATGGTTTTAGTGCAGAATTCTATCAGACCTTCAAAGAAGACCTAGTACCAATACTCTTCAAACTATTCCACAAAATAGAAACAGAAGGAACACTACACAACTCATTCTACGAAGCCACAACTACCCTGATACCGAAAAAACACAAACTAAGAAAGAGAACTTCAGACCAATTTCTCTTATGAACATCGATGCAAACATACTCAATAAAATTTTTGCCAACCGAATCCAAGAACACATCAAAACAATCATTCACCATGATCAAGTTGGCTTCATCCCAGGGATGCAGGGATGGTTCAATATATGGAAATCCATCAACGTAATCTACTACATAAACAAACTCAAAGTCAAAAACCACATGGTCATCTCACTGGATGCTGAAAATGCATTTGACAAAATTCAGCATCCTTTCAGGCTAAAAGTCTTGGAAAGAACAGGAATTCAAGGCCCATACCTAAACATAGCAAAAGCAATTTACAGCAGACTGGTAGCCAACATCAAAGTAAATGGAGAGAAACTTGAAGCAATCCCACTGAAATCAGGGACTAGACAAGGCTGGTCCCTCTCTCCACCTCTTTCCAATATAGTACTTGAGGTACTAGCTAGAGCAATTTGACAACATAAGGAAGTCAAAGGGATACAAATTGGAAAGGAACAAGTCAAACTATTACTATTCACAGATGATATGATAGTATACTTAAGTGACCCAAAAAACTCTACCAGAGAACTCCTACAGCTGATAAACAACTTCAGCAAAGTAGCTGGTTATAAAATCAACTCAAGCATATCAGTAGCCTTCCTATACTCAAAGGATAAGCAGACTGAGAAAGAAATTAAGAAAATGAAACCCTTCACAATAGCCACAAAAAATGTAAAGTATTTTGGTGTGACTCTAACCAAACAAGTGAAAGATTTGTATGACAAAACTTCAGGTCTTTAAAGAAGGAAATGCAAGAAGAGCTCAAAAAATGGAAAATTTTTCCATGCTCCTGGGTTGGCAGGATTAATATAGTTAAAATGGCCATCTGCCAAAAGCAATATACAGATTCAGCACAATCCTTGTTAAAATGCCAACTCAGTTCTTGATAGAGTTAGAAAGAGCATTTCTCAAATTCATCTTGAATAACAAAAAACCCAGAATAGCTAAAACTATCATCAACAGTAAAAGCATGTCAGGGGAAATTAGTATCCCGGACCTCAAGCAATACTACAGAGCAGTAGTGTTAAAAACTGCATGGTGTTGGTACAGTGACAGGGAGGAGGATCAATGGAATAGGATTGAAGACCCAGAATTGAACCCACACATCTATGGCCAATTGATCTTCGACAAAGGAGCTGAAAATATCCAGTGAAAAAAATATAGTCTTTTCAACAAATGGTGCTGGCTCAACTGGAGGTCAAGGAGGAGAAGAATGAGAATTGATTCACGCTTATCTCCTTGTACTAAGATCAACTCCAAGTGGATAAAGACCTCCACATAAAACTAGACACACTAAAACTAATACAAAAAACTGGGAAGACCCTTGAGGACATTGGCTCAGGGGGAAAATTCCTGAACAGAACACCAATAGCTTATGCTCTAAGATCAAGAATAGATAAATGTCCTTCTGACAGTGTCCTTTGCCTTACAGAAACTTTGTAATTTTATGAGGTCCCATTTGTCAATTCTTGACCGTAGAGCATAAGCTATTGGTGTTCTGTTCAGAAACTTTCCCCCTGTGCCCATGTCTTCCAGGGTCTTCCCCAGTTTCTTTTCTATTAGTTTCAGTGTGTCTGGTTTTATGTGGCGGTCCCTCATCCACTTGGAGTTGATCTTTGTACAAGGAGATAAGAGTGGGTCAATTTGCATTCTTCTGCATGTTGACCTCCAGTTGAACCAGCACCATTTGTTGAAAAGGCTATCTTTTTTCTGCTGGATGGTTGTAGCTCCTTTATTGAAGATCAAGTGACCATAAGTCTGTGGGTTAATTTCTGGGTCTTCAATTCTATTCCATTGATCTACTTGCCTGTCGCTGTACCAATACCATGCAGTTTTTAGCACAATTGCTCTGTAGTACTGCTTGAGGTCAGGGATATTGATTCCTCCAGTAGTCCTTTTATTGTTGAGAATAGTTTTACCTATCCTGGGTTTTTTGTTGCTCCAGATGAATTTGAGAATTGCTCTTTCTAGATCTATGAAGAATTGATTTGGGATTTTGATGGGAATTGCATTGAATCTGTAGATTGCTTTTGGCAAGATGGCCATTTTTACTATATTGATCCTTCCAATCCAAGAGCATGGAATATTTTCCCATCTCCTGAGGTCTTCTTTGATTTCTTTCTTCAAGGACTTGAAGTTCCTGTCATATAGATCTTTCACTTGTTTGGTTAAAGTCATGCCAAGATAATTTATATTGTTTGTGGCTAAGATCTTCACCAACCCCACATCTGACGGAGGGCTAATATCCAATATATACAAAGAACTCAAGAAGTTAGACCCCAAAGAAACAAATAACCCTATCAAAAAATGGGGTACAGAGCTAAACAAAGAATTTTTACCAGAAGAAATTCAGAAGGTTGAGATGCACCTTAGGAGATGTTCAACATCATTAGTCATCAGGGAAATGCAAATCAAAACAACCCTGAGATTCCACCTCACAGCAGTCAGAATGGCTAAGATTTAAAGCTCAAGGGACAACAGGTACTGGCGAGGATGTGGAGAAAAAGGAACACTCCTACACTGTTGGTGAGATTGCAAGATGGTACAACTGCCCTGGAAATCAGTCTGGCAGTTCCTCAGAAAATTGGGCATGACACTTCCAGAGGACCCTGTGATACCACTCCTGGGCATATACCCAGTGGATTCCCCTGCATACAATAAAGACACATGCTCCACTATGTTCATAACAGACTTATTTATAATAGCCAGAAGTTGGAAAGAGCCCAGATGTCCCTCAAAGGAGGAATGGATACAGAAAATGTGGTATATTTATACAATGGAATACTACTCAGCAATTAAAAATAATGAATTCATGCAATTTGTAGGCAAATGTTTAGATCTGGAAAATATCATCCTAAGTAAGTTAACCCAATCACAAAAGAATATACATGAAATGCAATCACTGATAAGTGGATATTATTGAGCCCAAAAGCTCTGAATACTCAAGGCACAATTAGCAAATCAAAAGATTCCCAAGAAGAAGGAAGGAGAGTACCCTGGTCCTAAAAAGACTGGGTCCAGTTTTGTAGGAGTATACCAGAACAGAGAAATGGGGGGTTTGATTGGGGAATGGGTGGAGGGAAGAGGACTTATGGGACATATGGTGAGGGGGAACTGGGAAACGGGAAAGCCTTTGGAATGTAATCAAAGAATATAGAAAATTTAAAAAAAAAAGTTATCAAAAGTTAAAAAAAAATGAATAGACAAATGTAACCTCATAAAACTACAAATTTTCTGTAAGGCAAAATATACTGTCAAAAGGACAAATCAGCAACCAACAAATTGGGAAAAGATCTTCATCAACTCTACACCTGACAGAGGGAAAATATCCAATGTATCCAAAGAACTCAAGAAGTTAGACCCCAGAAAACCAAATAACCCTATCAAAAAATGGGGTACAGAGCTAAACAAAGACTTTTCACCTGAAGAAATTCGGATGGCTGAGAAATACCTTAAAAAATGTTCAACATCATTAGTCATTAGAGAAATGCAAATCAAAACAAATCTGAGATTTCACCTCACACCAGTCAGAATGGCTAAGATTACAAAAGAATACACATGAAATGCAATCACTAATAAGTGGATATTAATGAGCCCAGAATCCCTAAATACTCAAGGCACAATTAGCAAGTCAAATGGCTCCCAAGAAGAAGAAAGGAGAGGACCTTGGGCCTGTAAAGATTGGATCCAGTATTGTAGACCCAGAACAGAGAAATCATGGGTGGGGGGAGAATGAGTGGGGAATTAGCAGGGGGGGGGAGAGGAATTATGGGACATATGGTGGGGGGTAACTGGGAAAGGGGAAAGCCTTTGGAATGTAAACATAAAATATAGAAAATAAAAATTAAAAAAAATAAAAAAAAGAGAAAGAAAAAAAACTCAGGAAACAGCAGGTGTTGGCAAGGATGTGGAGAAAGAGGAACACTCGTCCACTGCTGGTGGGACTGCAAGCTGGTACAACCACTCTGGAAATAAGTCTGACATTTCCTCAGAAAACTGGACATGATACTTCCAGAGGACCCTGCCATATCACTCCTGGGCATATACTCAGAAGATTCCCCAGCATGCAATAAGGATACATGCTCCACTATGTTCATAGCAGCCTTATTTAAATAGCCAAAAGCTGGAAAGAACCCAGATTTCCCTCAACGGAGGAATGGATACAAAAAATGTGGTATATATACACAATGGAGTACTATTCAGCCATTAGAAACAATGATTACATGAAATTCTTAGAGAAATGGATGGAGCTGGAGAACATCATACTAAGTGAGGTAACCCAGTCTTAAAAGAATACCCATGGTATGTACTCACTGATAAGTGGATATTAGCCTACAATCTTGGGACACCACAGACACAATCCACACACCAAATGATGTCAGATAAGAAGGAAGCAATGGAATCTGATGCAGGAAAGGCTCAAAGCATCAGTGTAGGGGAATACCAGCACAGGGAAATGGGAAGGGGTGGATGGGGGAACAGGGGGAGGTAAAAGGGCATGTGGGGCCTTTGGGGGGGCAGGGAACCAGAAAAAGAGAAATGAAATGTAATTATAGAATATATCCAATAAAAAAGATTTTTAAAAAGGAATGGTAGGCAGATATAGAATGGAGCAGCTAAACCATCACTGATTGTTTATAGTAGTTGTGTGAATAATTCATTGTCCAGTCAAGTGCTATATGTAACTATATCATATAAAAGTGCTTAGGATTATGTGAATTTACGCATTAGATGACATTTTAAAAATGTGATAATTCTTCTCTCTCTCTCTCTCTCTCTCTCTCTCTCTCTCTCTCCATCCCAATCACTGTCGCTCTGCAATCTTCCCATCACAGAGTCTCTCCTCCCTCCTCACTTTCTTCTAACAGCAAAATTTGATTGTCTTTCCATGAGCATTCTCCTCCAATCTGTGCCTCCTGAGTCCTATTTACAAAACTAATTCTGAGGAATATTGCCCCCTCAAATCCTGGTGCAGTTGTTTTTATAGGGTCTTTCCTACTGGGCAGCCAGCTGTACTGTGAATGAAATACTTTCTTATACTTAAGTCTAGAAATGACATTTTAAAAGACCCTTTTAAAAAAGACCTTTTCTGTTAGAACATTTTAAAAGATCCAAGCAGGGGTACACTTCTTTTGTGTAACTCTTATAGTATGGAGGGTCCTCAGACAATTTGTACAGATTTATTGCACCCTGATCACATTTGCCAGAACTATGGTAGAGACCCAAACAGGTCTGTGCAGTTTGAAGTTCACCACAAACTGACTGTATACACCAACTTTCCCTAAAGTGAAGAACATGCACAAATTTTAACATATTTAAAATTTTAACATATTTTAGCTTAATAATATACTATTTTAATTAAAAACTATTTATACACCAAAGTACAATAAAAGCCATTTATACTGGAAAACAGCAGTATTGTTCAAGCATATGTCAAGTGGGTACACTTCCTCAGTCTCTCATGTTGTACAATGCTGAGACTTGTTTGGTCAATAAATATAACTGAAACTCCTGTAAAACTTAAGGCTAGTAACTACCAGTTACAATGTTTAAGGACACCTGGAAGGCAGAGACACAATTTTGCATACATTTACAAATTTTATGAATGGGTTAATTTTGCTATACAGAAGATCAAACCTAAGACTTTGCCTATGCTAAGTACATGTTACATTACTGAAAGCTGTCCACAGCCCTGTCTTTATTTTTAGTCACAAAGCAGATCTTGCTAAAGTCCTTTGACTGTCTTTTAGTTCATTGTTTATCCCAAGATAGCCACGAACTTACAATCAGCCTGCTCCAGCCCCTTGAATAGCTGAGTTTACAAGTCTGTGGCACAAGAGTGGGCATGGATGCATTTTATGCTTAATTTTTGCTTTGTGCATCTATATGCATATGTGCCTATATTATTTATAATTTGCTATAATAGGCTATCCTCAAAAGTAGATGTAGCCTAACTAATCTAGACCCACAATTGTGTTAAGTGTAAATCAAATAAAGAATACCTTTTGTTGAAAATATTTGTTATACAATATATTATGATCATGGTTTCCCCTCCCTCATCTCCTCCCAGATCCTTCCTACATCTCCACTCACAACTCCACCAACTCTCTCTTTCCCTCTCTGTCTCTCTGTCTTCTCTGTCTCTATATGTCTCTCTTCCCCAAACAGTCAAAGAAGCAAACAAATAAACCAGAATAAACAAACAAAAAATGAATAAAGTGGCATGAGAAGCACACACCACACACACACACACACACACACACACACACACAAATACACACACACACACCATAAAATCACAAAATCAAAAACTATAATCTATAAGCAAAAGACCAGTTAGGAAAAAACAAAAACAAAAAAACAATAAAACAAAACAAAAGAAAAATCCCTCTCAAAATATCTTCGAGTTCATTTCCTGTACCTATCTACAGCTGGGATTCCTCCTTAAGTGTTATTTGTATGCCAGTGAGATTTCCCTGGGGGTGGGGGAACTATTTATTCCTTTGTGAGTGATTGCCAGTTGTATATAGTTTCTTGGTTGGGGATAGAACTTCATGTTTACTTTCTACTCTCAGTTCTGGAATTCTGGGTAGCTTGTTCAGACCCATGCCCAGTGCTACAATCTCTGTGAGTTCAAATGTATGTAGTCCTATTGTAGGTGGAAGACAGTTTCCTTGGTGTCATCCATTGTTTCTGACTCTTAAAATTTTGGAATCTCTTCTTCCATGTAGTTCTTAAACCCTGAGGGGAAGGATTGGATGAAGATATTCAATTTTGGACTAGGTTCTCTGAAGTAAAGAGTAATTTTGAACATTCTGACATCCTCAAATTTCAGTCTTGTATCAGGTTATTCTTTTGTATAATGAAGCTGAGTATATCAATTCCATTTGTTGCTTTGTTTTGTATGTATGTTTAAATTTTCTAATTTTTAAAATTATTCTTTATTTGTTGTGTGTATATGTGTGTGTGAGAGAGGTGTTTGCATATATGTCATATGGCACTTGTATGGAGGTCAGAGGACAACTTATAGGAGTTGGTTCTCTCCTTCCAACATATTTAACTCAGGTATTGGCCTCTTATTGTGAGGGTTGGCAGAAAATGTGATTGCTTACTGAGACACCTGGGTGATCCTCTATATCCATTTCACTTGTAAATCACATATCAACTTCCTGGGTCTTACACACTCTCCACTCTACTCTTTCTAATTAAAAATTATTTTTTCCTGGCTACCTAGTGATCTAAGATAGCCAGTGGCAGCTCATCAATTTAATTTTTAGTGACAAGAAAGTACATCAACAATCCCCTTGCTTCCTCTTGTGTTTGCACACTTATTTTTTGAAATTTAGTGCATATTTTAGATATCAAGCACTAATTAGATAAGCATTTCCACTGGATTACTTTCACTACTAGAATGTAGAAGTTGAGATAATATCTTCCTTGCTTATTTCTACATGTTAGTTTTGCAAGAACTTTGTAGGTAAAAAATTTAGTAAGCTAAATTATGCAAACAGCATCTATGCATGGACTTTTGATCATTACTTTATAAATTCTTTCTCACAATTTAATTTTCTGAATGGCCTAGTTTTTCTCAGATCTGCCATTTGAAATTCATTGCTAATATTTTCACCCTCTTTTTAATAAATTCATGCTCCCTCATGTCTCAATATTATTGTTCTAATGTGACCAATACTACATTTTCTGTATGGTGTACTAAAACTCGAGTACTGTTATGCATATTGAACTCAGTTTTCCATGTTTCACAACTACCAGTTCCTTAGATAGTCAGACAGAAACCATTTCTCTCTTATGTTTTCTAACTCTGGAATGAGGAAAAGCTAGGGGTATCGTTGGTCTACTTGGGGATATGAGAAACTGAGAATTATTATTTTTATATTTTTTATCCTCCTTGTTGTTATTGTCAGTTGTTTCATTATCTTATGTAATTGAAGTTTATAACATTTACATTCTCATTTGTAATAATCACTGTACTTTGTTAGCCTCAATTTGACAGTTAATGATTTTCTTTTATTACTAGCTATCATGAAATTCTACCATGGCTTCTATACTTATTAAATCTTTAGTCTGAGCTAAATACCACCAAAGATTATTTAAAAGACTATGCACATGATATTTAATGTTCTTACCTGGTTAAAAAAGTTCATGTATATATTTGGATTGTATTTTGTCCCACTACCATATAGGCACAGTTGTAATTTAACCTTTGTTATACCCTTTAATATGATTGTGAAGAAACTCAAAAAAACTATTCTTCCACTGAGCTACATCACCAAGCTTAAGAAAACTATTCTTACCCACTTTGGGCATGCAATAAATTTTCTAGATGAAGATATAATCATTTCCTTATGTCTCATGATCAATACTTTTAAGCAGGACATATCTGAGACGATTGTTCTTGGAAGCCAGCATGATCTTTATATATATTATTTATAATTAAAATATTTAGTATAAACAAATTTCTAAGCATTGAAAATTGTTATTTTATTTTTCTCTTACAAATATATTTTGATTATGATTTTTCCATCTCCAAATCCTCCAAGATCCTTTCTACCTCCTTTTCCATTCGTTCTCTCTCTCTTACTCTCTAAAACCAAACCAAAATATAAAGATAAATGAAAATCAAAACTAACGACAACAAACACTAAGACAAAAGCTACCCCAAATAAAACAAAGTGTCCACTAAGAAAATAATAAGGAGTCCATTTGTTGGACAATTAGTCTTGAGATAGATCCTTCTCTCCTGTATGGTAATTACAACCAGTACCATTCAAATGGAGAAAAGTGATTTTCCTTTCCCAGAATGTATCAAATAGCTTCTTGACTAGGAGTACAACTTTGTATCCACTTCCATTCCTTACAGCTAGAGCTGGGGTTTGTTTGAACCTGTGCATGTCTTGCTTGTATATGCTGTCAGACTCTGCCCTCATATGTGTATCAGTACTGTTGTGTCTGGCCATCTTTTTTAATATTTTCTAAAGTGATCCCATAGATTCCCTCCATCCCAAACTATTCAGTTCTTACCAAAGCTATTGGGTTTTCTCCACAATCTGATGGTAGAGGCCCGTTGCTAACATCAACATTTATTGATATTATCTAATAAAATGAAATTATCCCGATCCCCAACTATATGTCTAGTCTTTACAGTGCTGGAACATATCCTATATAATGCCAGAGAAGAAAAGTAATCATCAGTTATCAATTCTGTGACCTACTTAGTTGCCTGCCTCCAAATAGACTGGGCAACATTGGCACAAGTGTTATGGGGGCAATCAAACATTTTTTATTGGCTCTAAGGCTTTCTTCATGAGATAGAACCTACATTTGATACTAATAAAGTGACCAAGAATCTGAAACTGGATAGGTCATGGGCCCAGAAGAAAACATACTTCTAGTATTTTGCTTAAGGAACCATTAATGACTCGTAATGGCATACTATACCCATTGATCACTATATCACTCAATACTCATCAGGGAAGCTTATTCTTATAGTATATGCCAATTAACTCAAAAGTGGACACTGAGCAGAGAATTAGAGGCTTTGGTCCACTTAATTCTAAACGGTATGTCTTCATCAAATCCACTCAAGGTTCAGGAACTCATATAAGTTAGGCAGAAAGAATATAAAAGGCAGAGATAGTAAACGAATTTAAAAAAAAAAAGTGTCTTCCATACAACGTGACAATTAAAGCATAAAAATCCCTTCTCAAAAGTTCAAAATTACAATATGTAATATAAAAAGGGATGGATTTGGTATTTGATGTGGGAAAATTACTTCACCTTTGCATTTCTTCGTTGCAGGAAATATTAACAAATGAACCACCAAGTTCCCGTACTCCATCCAGCTACTCTTTGCCCAGCATCTCTGCTTCCTCTGTGGCTAGCCCCATGCAGCAACTGATCTCAGTTTTCCCAGCTCCAGTTTCCTGCTCAGTGCCACCTATACCCTCTCAGCCATAATCCCACTGTGGTCAGTGGTCCCACCTTCCAGTAACCTAATAAATCAAAACTCATGAAGCTTTTAATTAAACAGTAAGATTTATATACTAATAAATTTTCAATTCACAAGATGCCAATGCAATAATTTAAGAACCAATTGATAATGATAAAAGCTGCCCACCTAGATTAGACAAGTTATCCCAATTATTCTATCCTTTATGATTTCATACATACCTGTGGCTATTTAATAACACTTGGAATCTACATCTTTCTGTCCATCCATCTCCATCTTGCTTTTTCCTCTTCCTTCTTCTGAGTCTCTCTCTGCCTCTTCAACTCCTACGTCTGCCTCCCTTTTCCCTGCTGAAAAAACTGCTTGGATTAGATTCTGTTTAACTAGAGTTTCAGGATTAGGGTTAGGGTTAGACCCCAAACAGTCTGAAAGGAGAAAGTGAACAAAAACGCCACACTTAGAAATGGTGGAGAGACATGGATCATCATGTTTAGAATTTAAATAACTATGGTATTAATATGCCAAGACTACATTTCACTATGGACTAGTCCACAAGACCACCTCAACTTCTGAATACAGATATCAAGGACAAAGAAGAAAATCAGCAATTACATATTTTTTCTCAAAAGCCAGGAAGAAAGAGAACAGACATGTTTAAATGAAGAGAAAACTACTGCCACAGAATCACTCCATGGTGATATTATTCTTTAAAATGAAGAAAAATAGA